>JARPMR010000008.1:20660205-21994371 GCA_029955525.1 Oeneis ivallda | reverse complement strand
GAGATAAAAGGTAGCCTATGATCACTTCAGATCCTCAACTACTTGCCTTGCACTTGCCAAAACTGTATTAAAACCTACCAATTTGCTACTTCTACTACTACATTCTTAAAAACTTAGTCAACTAGAAACTTAGTTTGCTAACTTTTTGCCGCGACTCAAAAGGGTGGCGTGCCGGCTTTGCTCAGGCTCTCGAGTGATATTTAATTCCTTACAACGCACATAACTTCGAACAGTCAGAGATGGTAGTGGTGATGCAGACTAAGTCCCTTCGTAAGGCGAACCACATCCCGCTTTTCTACGCTTGGCACCACGATTTTTAGGGATGACAAGTCTTACTGTTGGCCAACCAAAATAGGGTAAAGGCCCATCTAACAGCCAACGCAAATTGCTACTAAAGAGGCCATCACCACATAGTAGATTGGTAGTCTTGTTTATATATTTATCTTAAACAAAAATCTCTTTTTCCCCAGATGGGTACAATGGCATCTCTCAACGCTTCGCTCGCCGGCTCGCGGCCCACCACGCCCCATTCCACCGTCTCCACGATGCCTGCCTCGCAAATTTGATGCGACATGAAGACTGCCCCGACCGAGGAGTGCGTGCCCCTAGTGACTGGGGAACCTTTGCCCCTCGATGAGGAGTCTTTGCCCCTGACTGATGGTGGTCTTGAAACTACTGTATGAACTATTTTACTTCAATAAACTCACTCATGTTCCACTGAGACCTAAGTAGCACGACGGACCGCGTGTTAATGCAATAAAGAAAATTGAACTCTATACTTCAAATCAAAAAGTTCATATTAGGTGCGTATGACAGAAATATCGACTGCATTCTCCGAAATGCTCAAGAATCTACGAGTTACGAGGATGTTCAAGTTTCAACTTTAATTCTGAGAAAATAGAATACAATTTTCTTTATTGAGTTAAATGCTGCTGTGTTGTGGGCGTTATTATATAAAAAGTTCAATTGAAGTGTTCTATAAGTCTACAAGTTTTAAGAATCAAATGTTGTAAATCCATAGGAGACCACTTGCCCCTGGCTGAGGGTGGTCTTTAATCTACTGTGAGTTTTTTTATAAGTAATACTATTTACTGATTACTTAGTAACATTGCACAGTGTTTGGAATGACTAGTGTTGCATTTATTAATTTTTATAAGTTTTCTTTTAAGGAACCGATTTGTAAAAGACCACAAAAGATTATACCATAAACAAAACCTCGATATCAAAGAACCAATGACGGAAATGTTAGTTTGTTATATCCGCCATATTGGAAGATACAATGACGTCGTCTATTATATGGAACATGATCAAGTACTTGCGTGTTTCAAATTCAATGACAAACAAAATTCAGACGTGTTGAAATCCCGCCGATTCCGCAATTATGATATCTACTTATCTAAAATTTCTGAGAATTTCCTTTTAGTCAACTCATAGTACGGCGATCAGATTTTGGAATATAATTTTTACAAGTTACTAAGCTCATAGTACGGCAATCTAATTTTGGAATAAAATTTTTCGTATGTTCAGCTCATCGTTTCTTAAACCTTGTCAATAACTCATGTGTCTACTTTCGATTTGTTGTAGGTATCTTGAATTCGAAGCACAAATCGGCCAATAAACAAATGGATGCCTTGGTGCACGCACATAGTGATGCAAGTGACATTTTTGTCCAAATAGATTTACGTGAATTTTCGTTTTCTTATGATCGTTATATTTTGTAGGACATTCCATCTTTCTAACTGCATTGTAACCTGTGTGCATGTACTTTAGCTTAGGGGCCAGCCCCCCTTGAATAGTTTGATGGAATCAGTTGTAACTGGGGCGAACTTGTAGAGTTTTCAATGTACCTCGTGATTTTAATGATATGATACATTGTATCTCTACCAAAACAATGGAAATGGTCCTTAAAATCGGCGTCAATTCAGTGGGGTCCTTTTTTTGTTTTTAGTCTGATAGATTTGAGATATATACTTAAGGAAAGGTCTTTCTATGTACCTTTAGAATTATGTATTCTTGATATAATTTGAATCTATTCAAGGGAGGCTCGCTAGATTGAAGTACATTCAACATCAATATCTCGAAACATATACGTTATGGCTTCTGCACCAAGGTATCCTTTGATATTATTTATTTATGATGCCATAATCTTTAGTTTATAAAAAAAGCCCTTATTTGTTTTTTTTAACTCCGTCCAATGGTTTTATTGTTAAGATTTTTCTTAAAATATGTACGTCTTTTATATGTATATCAGAGTAAGAGGACATACACTATTTCTATTTTATTCATGATTGAATCTCAAATTATTATAAAGTTTATTGCTTTTTGTATTATACACGAATAGTTTTAAGATGACTTAGATTTTATTGGCAAATAAGTACCTAAATTTATTTGTTAAGCATAATTTTATGACTTAGTTTTAAGATTAGAATGTTATTATTGAAATATAAATGAAATGAAAAACACTTGTTAATGTAATTTGATGGTCTATTATAAAATGTTATGTGCCTTAACTAATCATTAAACATAATTATTTCAAACTATTTAATTTAAAGTTACAAGGAATTCATAAAAATGCTTATAGCGTAGGAGTATTGTCATGTAGTGAGTGTAAAATAAAGCTTATGTTGTCCTGTTCATGCAAAAAAAAAAATTACGCGATGAATTGAGAACCTCCGCCTTTTTTTCGTCGGTTGAAAAGGTAAAATTGCCTTGGGCTTTAATTTTACATCAAAGCAAAAGCAATGATACCACTTAAGAGTTAAATGCATATTATCTGCTTAACTCTTTCAAATGGTACTTGAAACGTTATTTTTAATCATATTTTTACTTAACAATGTTGCACAGAAATATTGTGTTCTAATGAAATACAAAATAATCGTATTTAATATACAAGTAGTTAAAGTATATATATTTACTATTGTTGTAGGTATATCGAATGTAAAATGATCCGTCCAAACTTTAATAAACATTGTATACTGTCTGTCTTTGATTTTTATTTCAAATCGACTTCAAAAATGCCTAATAATATTCATACCTGACACCTGTCTACTTCACCGATGGGCGCCTTCAAATTAGGCGTAATGAAGCGACAGTGGCGCCACTGTGGTGCGCTGGCCGCATCAACTAGCACTACTAAATCACCCGTGCACATAATTTTGTAGTCTGATCAAAAAGATATTATAATTTTGTAGTTTGTTCAAAAAGAACTGTCGTGGCCAAACGGCGAATTAACGCGAAACAGGCGCGCCTGGCCTATTGTATTGCCCGCTAAACAAAAACCCCGTTAAATCCCACGACGAGGGTTCCTTTTTGAGTTACAGACTAATGAAAGTGGCGCTGCGAGTGCTCTTTTAGACATAAATGAGAAAATTAATTTGAAAGGGCCCTTAAGCTTCGGGAGATTCGTAAGATTATTTTATTTGACAGAGAAGGCTGTCGATATTTTCATATAAGTTTTATTAATCCAACCCATTTGTGCGAGAAGTTCATTTAGATACTAGCGGCGTGCACTGTGCGTATCTATTCATGCGTATCATTCTAAGGGCCGATTTCACCAACGTAAAATGAAGTCTTAACCGAGTGATATTTTGACAGTTTTTTTATTGAAAATCTGTCAAAATATCACGTTCAGATAAGATTTATTTTACGTTGGTGAAATCGCACTTATAGGAGTAAAATAAAAACCTTAAGTAATAATTTTTTAAATTTTATTTCAACAATACATTCATACAAACATTAGCTTTGTACATTACATCGACTCACCTGTATGTGACCTTGTTTCGTATCGACGCCAAGGATTACTATCGATGAAGTACAGATTAAACATGAAACAGATCTTTCAGAAATACTGAGTGGACAAAACCAAAAAACCAGTGTTTAATTTGTACTTCACGGATTTTTACCAACTAAACACCCTTATTCATAAAAAGTTACATTTAAAGATGAAGCTAAGGCAGATTCTGTGTCCCGTTTTTCGAACGAAGTTCCATATCGGACGGTACGAACTTGGCGGATCCCACTAGGCGAAAAAAAGTGTAAGAATTTTCCGTCACGAGTAATGTAGACGGTTATCCATAGCTCGTATGCTATATTACGAGATGGTTCTAACATGTGGCGAGAGATGGCGTTGATTTTAATAAGAATTTTCCCGAGTAATGTTTATCCATAGCGCGTATGCTATTGGCTGTGCCCAGTCATAGGTGCGCGCTTATTTATTACGAGATGATTCGAAAATGTGGCGAGAGATGGCGTTGATTCTAAAAGGTAATGTTTTCATTATTAAAAGGAACTTCGTTCCAACCGAGTGTTCCACGACACTCACGCAGTTTTACCGCCACTTTTACACTGAAGTCCCAGAACTTACCCACGATAAAATTCTTTACATAATAATACCTCGACGGCAATTAGGGGTACCTATAACTTAAAAGCTATGGTCCATGCTGATTAAAAATTACACATGTGGGGTCTGACAAAACAAAATTACACAATCCTTATATTTATATTGAATGTGTAAAAAGTATATAAAAGCAAGTAGTTAAGAGTAAGGGTTATTACTAAATATTTAGGCATGTGTAAGCCATGTATGAGTGGTGTGTATCTTTGGAGCCATAATATCTACAAATTAAATAAACACACATGTCAAAAACACTCAAACGTTATACAGAACATTTGAACTTTTTATGAATAATGGGGTATTTTAACTTTATTTAAATTAATAACACATTTATAATCTCATAATTATATAGATCTGCATCTAATGAATATACATTGAATATAAGATCATAATGACCTGTGTAGATCTGACTGACTGAATACTAATTTTCTTTTTGCTCTTGTATTAACAAAACCTTAGCAAAACTCATTTAATGTAGAGATGGTTCCTAAACAAAAACCGTCACTTAATTCTTGTTTTTCTTTTAATCCCGATCAATTAATTCTTTCAAATGAAATGCATAATCCCGTAAAATTCAGAGTAATTATTATTATTAGCAAGTATCTTTTATATTTTATTATAAATAAAGGTAGATTATTTTAAAACCATGCTGACTATGCTGAAAAAATTAAAAGCTTTTAAGTTATAGAAAAGTTGCAAAAATATTGTCTTATTTCCAAAATGAAAATTAAACATAACAAAGCAGTAACATTATTTATTGTACAATAATATCTAGTTATCACCCCTGCATTAAATGCAATTAATTTAATACATATATTAGTTATGTATGCATTAAAGAAACTTATAATAAAAGAAAGAAACATGTAAATAAATCTTAAAATATCAGATGAAAATTCATGACTATTAAATTAATATGGAACTTTATATGTATACACGCTTAGAAATATATTTTAATACTTTACAACTGCATTTTAATAATATTATTAAACATTTATATTATAATGATGATAATATTTCAATGAACCATACCCGGTAAATATGAATTCTGTACAAAATAAAATGTAAACTAATATACATAGGTTACTAAATTATTTTGAGTTTCTATATTTTCTGTGATTTTAATTTACTTATATTGTTTTATTCTGAACAATTTTATTTGAATGCACATTCCATTTATTTATTAATAAACAATTTTTATTGAACATACAATATATAAAATTCCATTGAGTAATAAATCTAAAAATGTACATAAATATGTTTTCAATTAATTCCACAAAGTATGTATAGGATCTCAAATCAGATCCGAAAAATAAAAGCTCACCCGTTTGATGTACGTTCTTCATTCATACTTTCTAAGTTCCTTGCATTGATTTACGAATAATTATTACTAAGGTCAAAGCATCAACGTGTATCTTATCTAATGCTGCAAAAATGAACCTTAACTTTTCAGTTATATGGTTGATTTTTGTAAAACGATTGGTTCCTCAATGTATATCATCTATACCTGAGTTTGTATAAGTGACAATGGACATATTATGGGTACGAATTTGTAGGCGATGCTGAATCTTTAGATTCGTAAATCGATGGTCCTATTTAATTGAACTCTGTATAGACTTTTAGCTATTATAATAAAAATATTATCCAGAGTAAGTTGAGTGAAGACAATAAAGCATACATCAAATAGAGATGTGCCAATCACATTAAGCCTAACGCCCACTAAGTAGCCGAATCGAGTCGAAACTATTCGTGGTGCTATATTTTTTACTATGTAACTTTTTCCCTTGGAACAGAACCATTGTGCGTAATGATGTATCGCTAGCGCACAGAATATTTCCTTAGTCAATCAATCGATGACTCGATCAATCGATCGAATATCGAATCCATTATAACGATTATTTTTTCGAACTACCTCACCCACTGAAAGATCAAAATTCAAAAGTTTCTCGATTCGATGAGCTATGTCGGTAATAGGTGATGGTAAATATTTGGGAGGCAAATTAATATAATTCGATTCGGCAACCTAATTAACGCTAGTATTTACATCATGCGACTTAAGCAACATATTCCTGTAATAAAAATGCGAAAGACGTCATCCAACGACTTATACCCAGTAGACGCCTAATACGTATTCATTCGCTATGCAAACAATTAAAATGTTCAGTAATTTTGAATGTTAGCTTTCTGTATTCTCCGTTTAAAATAAAACATACTCGTGAAAGAATTATTTCGATACGTCAATTAGTTTCCAAGATTAAGAAGAATTTAGAAGTGAGCGCGCGACGACCCGCGTTGAATGCGCGTGACGTCATAGTACAACACTCGCTCAGCCCGTTCAAGCTCTTCCGCATGGCGTTATTAGGTATTCTGTGCTTGCGTTTCAACTGGAAGCAATGAAACAAAACACTAAGCTAGTAAACTACTACTACAGCTGGCAACTTGCGACTAAGCGGAGCGTTGGAAAATGACGTCACACACAGTCAAGTGACTGTTAGCGGGACTCGATTTTCATGCGAACTTTGAATGCATGTAAAATCATAACTACTTGGTATTTTTAAATAAAACAGATACTAATGTAAATGTCCTGTTTATATAAAAGCTTTACTGTAACCAAGTTTCAAGTGGTTTTACATGCCTATTAACATTCCTAATTCAGTCAACCAGCTGCGCGCGGGAGGCGGGAACTGAATCCTTATTGGTCCAGTCCAAAGTCACGATTATACCCAGGGGATAAGGTCGTTACTAGCGCAACCAAAGCAGGCATGAATTTATATAAGTTCATGTTGCCTATATGTTGTCTGAAAACGTTCGCACTATATTAGGCATCTACTGGATATCGTTGACGTCATTAATGCGGTGTATAGCACGACAAGGAGTACTCGCCAATCTTTATGGTCCCTCTGAATATAGCCTTCGATCCGCACTTGTTTTAACTACTTCGCAAATCAAATGTATTACTCGCATGTTTGAACTCCTTTATTAGTCTGTGGAACTCGTTTACATGAAGAACACGTATTCTTACCATAAATGTTGGTGATTACTGCATTACGATTTACTCCTCAGTTATTCGGCGAAGGTGAAATTGCTACTGAAAGGTAACAATTATCGTTGTAACTTGGTGCGGGTGACGATGTAACTTATTTCGTACCATATTGTGACAATCATAAAGTTCAAATTACAAAAACAGATTTTCTGAAAAATTATAGGTCTTAATAGATTTCAATTATGTGAATTTGAACCTTATGGTTGCAACAATATGGTGCAAAATAAGTTACGGTTTTATTGACTTGTCAACTGTACCATGCTAAAACGAAAGAACTGTAAGGGCCAGGGCTGACACTATTCTTTTTACAGCAGCGATAGGCGTTTATGCGCTTGGACACGGCATTGAGCTTCCGAAAAGCGACTAAGGGTAAGATCTATAGATGGCACTCTCAGGGTATGATCTATAGATGGCACTCTCTCTCAGCTCGGACTGAAGACTGAGTTAAATCGAGACAGATTTATGTTGGGACATATTTGTGTCTCATTTTAACTCTATCTTGACTCTGAGTAGAGCCAGAGTACGATCTATAGATCTAGCCTAGGGCCTTTCCACACTATAACCGATCCGAACCCGAGATTTTTCGTGGGCGTCGCCAAGGGGGGGGGGGGGGGGTGGGTGGGTTAGGTAGGGGCAGCTGGGGGCCCTAGAGATTTGAAAAAAATAGAGCTAAACCACCAATTTAGCCAATAGGCTAACTTACCCAAGTAACAATTCGTTGTCGTATAAAAGTCGTGATAACGTTTTTTGTTTACCTTTTAGTCCTAAAGAAAGGTCGTATAAACGTTATTATAACGTTTACAAAACGCGAAAATGGCCCCAGTTATAAGACCATTTGTCGTTTAATCGTCACATAAAGGTCGAGACGATGACCATTTACGTCGTTTAGACGTCCTGTAGACGTTGCAGAATAAAACGTTTTGATTATATAGACGTTACGAGATAACTCTTACATAACTTGCTAAGTTATATAATGGTCATATTAATGTTGTGAAGTGACTAAAACGTCGTATTAGCGTTATGCGAGTGACTGTTTTTTGTGGAAGTGAAGTGTTGTGTGAAGTGAAAAAAATAATTAACTAAAAATTTATGGTTAGAAGGCAAGAAAGTAAAACTAATTCTATTAAAAATTAATTATTATAATATGTTTGTATTATATTGCGTAGCGTTGATTTCGACTGGAAACTTAATTTTTATGAGAAAGTATATATGAAAATACTATGAATATTTTAATGCCCC
This sequence comes from Oeneis ivallda, assembly GCA_029955525.1. Classification (NCBI taxonomy): domain Eukaryota; kingdom Metazoa; phylum Arthropoda; class Insecta; order Lepidoptera; family Nymphalidae; genus Oeneis; species Oeneis ivallda. The sequence continues at coordinate 21,985,699 of JARPMR010000008.1, read as the reverse complement.
CCCGTGATTTCGTGTTTTATGCATTATATTTAAATAATTTCAAATTATGTCTTCATTCAAAACTTCCGGCCATGATGTTTTAGTTAGTGTCCAACCTCTATACGACGTTAATATAACTAGATGTCGTGTAAACGTTTTTGTGACGACCATTGAAAACGCCATGTTTTAGACATTAGGGTTCCTCAAGCTAGGGTGTATAAACACTATTTTAGTGTATAATCACTATTTTTTTCTATTATTATGTGTTTATATATATATTTCCTAACTAAAATTACAATCTAGCCTAATTATATGGCTAATGAGTAATTTTACTTTAACCCAAACTTATAAATAATTATCTCCTATGCTTACTAAGAAATAGTCCATGGACGCATCTCAGTTTTTATCAATTCATTGAAGACACTTTGTTCTTGTGTTCTTTAAGGCCGCTCTGACACTACCCTATCACCAGTTACTATAATCACTATTAAATTTACTCTACTAAGAAGTAAGAATACTAGCTCTAGGCTAGCTATAGGGTTAACTTATAACATAATAATTTTATTAGATTTTAAGATAGGTAAAGTATTTCCATGATGAATTATATATCCCCATCTAACTTTCTACAAGCTTAATTTAATCGTATAATTAAACTACTAATTCCCTTAAAGAATTTTCGATTCCGCATAACGGGAATTTTAGTGTTACTGGCTCCCTAATAGTGTTTGTACTATGATGCCACCATGACAGTCTGTTTTATATCAATATTACTTAGTATTAGTCTAAATTTATTATATCATACTCATAATATTATTTATTTTAGTAATATATTACTACTAAAAACATAATCATATTATATCAATCCTTAATTCAGAAAACTAAGTTAGTTTTAATAAATAATATATAAGAATAAGTATTATCTGCACAATTAATTATACAGAACCTTATTCTGTAATCTATTGAAAAGTATGATACACTCTTTTCAATAGATTACAGAAGATTTTGGACGTACTTATTTGGTGTACTTTTCAATATCTGAAAAGATTTATTTACTTTTCGTTTGAAGGTCTCTCAGCGTTATTTTTGTCTCCAATATTTTTTATTTGCGTCCATTTTTTCAATTTAAGTAATATTATTAGGTGTAGGATAAGTTGTATTAAAGTTGTGTCTAGACTCCTACTCAACTTTAAGTCTTATTAAAGTTGGAGTTTGACACTTATAGGTCTTAATGTCTTGTAATAGTTATATTGCAGTCACAAGAAAACTACTTGGTTGTATAAAAGGCTTAACCACGACGACTAAAAAACAAAGTAATGTAAGTTATATAAATGTTATGAATTAACGTCTACATGACTTTCAGTCATATAAATATCATACACCGACGTTTATACAACCATACGAATGTCGTATAAGCGTTGTGGCTGTTACCATTACATAACGTCATATAATTTCGTTTTATAGACGTTTACTCGACTATTTATTATAACTTAATAGTCGCACGACTAAAAGGCCGAATTGATGACATCTATAGGACGTTATTGTTGTCTTATTACCATTATAAGACTACTACACGACATGACGTCGTATAACGTTAGACTTATACGACTTTTTTGGACTTTTTTGCTACTTGGGTTGGCTTAGGCGAGTGCGGCCCATTAGAGGCGATTGCAATCGTCACACCGCCACTGTATTGCTACAGATAAAAGGTAACTTATGTCACTCTCCAAGTCTCCACAAGTCCACAACTCCTACAAAAAATCGCATGGATCCGTTGCTTCGTGATTGAAGACAAACAAACTTTCAAACACACTAACTCAACGCAACGCTCGTTTTATTACTACACTTGCTTTCTTTACAGCTTCATAAGTTCTCGACTGTACCTAAAATTCATACTTATCCCATCCTCCATATTATCCCCCCCCCCCCCTGGCCATCGGCTGGCAACGCCCTTGTGTAGTACTATTTGTTTGAAGGGTAGATTCGAAATTCGGATCTACGCCGATCGCCGCAGCTAAACGCATCGTGTCTACCCGGGCCGTAAGTTATAGTACCCTATGTTTCCAAGCCGGCGTGCTTGCGTTTGATCCTGGCATAGGGTCCTATCTCGGGGTCCATCACGAAGTCATAGAGCACTGACGACCAGCTGGTATGCTGCGGCAGGTCGTCGTAGAACTCTGGCGCTATCCGTTTCACCTGGGTAAAGAAAAAAAAATTAGAGTTTCCCCAAACTACAATTTTGCAGTCGACATGCAGTGGCTGATGCTGGTAATGATGATAACTCTACTATCACATATAGGAAAAGAATATCCTACAAAAAGATAAACAGTGAGTATGCAATAAACAAACAAAAGATAAACAACTATAAACAAAAGATAAACTACACACTTGTTTATCGCGATGTAAACTAATGCGGCTGATAAATATCTATTAAATAATAAGGAAAACTTTCCGTTTTTTCTGTTGGTAAATTTTCTTTAGGAATACGCTGAAAATGCAGAAGTTATGAGTTTTCCCTACCATAGTTTACCCGTAGTTCTGATGGTAAACAATAAAAGAAGAAACTTCTTCTTTATCAACCGATAGACGTCCACTGCTGGACAAAGGTCTCCTGCATGAACTTCTACAGGTCTCGGTCTTGCGCCGCCTGAATCCAGCGACTCCTTTGATGTCGTCGGTCCACCTAGTGGGGGTCCGCCAACTCTGCGCTTCCCGGTGCGGTGGGCCACTTCAGCACCATGGGACCCCAACGACCATCAGTATTTCGAACTACGTGCCCCGCTCATTTCCACTTCGGTTTCACAACTCGCTGAGCTATGTCGGTGACTTTGGTTCTCCTACGCATCTCCTCATATTTTAATCTCGCAGGGATACTTCGAGCATAGCTTTACGCGGATTTGCGGAACATGTAGTGCTCCGATATGTCACCCTTCAGACCTACCTCAGGCAGCCTGCTCCCCGGCACGGCGGGGAAGTCGTGGTGCTCGTTGTGGTAGCCCACGTTGAAGGTGATCCAGTTGAGCGGCCCGTAGTACGAGTACGTCTCGAAACCTTTGCGGAACATGTAGTGCTCCGATATGTCACCCTTCAGACCTACCTCAGGCAGCCTGCTCCCCGGCACGGCGGGGAAGTCGTGGTGCTCGTTGTGGTAGCCCACGTTGAAGGTGATCCAGTTGAGCGGCCCGTAGTACGAGTACGTCTCGAAACCTTTGCGGAACATGTAGTGCTCCGATATGTCACCCTTCAGACCTACCTCAGGCAGCCTGCTCCCCGGCACGGCGGGGAAGTCGTGGTGCTCGTTGTGGTAGCCCACGTTGAAGGTGATCCAGTTGAGCGGCCCGTAGTACGAGTACGTCTCGAAAACTTTGCGGAACATGTAGTGCTCCGATATGTCACCCTTCAGACCTACCTCAGGCAGCCTGCTCCCCGGCACGACGGGGAAGTCGTGGTGCTCGTTGTGGTAGCCCACGTTGAAGGTGATCCAGTTGAGCGGCCCGTAGTACGAGTACGTCTCGAAACCTTTGCGGAACATGTAGTGCTCCGATATGTCACCCTTCAGACCTACCTCAGGCAGCCTGCTCCCCGGCACGGCGGGGAAGTCGTGGTGCTCGTTGTGGTAGCCCACGTTGAAGGTGATCCAGTTGAGCGGCCCGTAGTACGAATACGTCTCGAAACCTTTGCGGAACATGTAGTGCTCCGATATGTCACCCTTCAGACCTACCTCAGGCAGCCTGCTCCCCGGCACGGCGGGGAAGTCGTGGTGCTCGTTGTGGTAGCCCACGTTGAAGGTGATCCAGTTGAGCGGCCCGTAGTACGAGTACGTCTCGAAACCTTTGCGGAACATGTAGTGCTCTGATATGAAGTGACCTGGAAGCGATTATTTAGCGGTTCGATTAGACTATTTCGAATTCCGAAGTCTAAGCTTTTGTAAAATGCCATATAGATATATACACAAATGACTTGGATCATGCGGCTTTTTAAGGTAGATCAGTAACCGACCCGACCCGAGAGAGGCCTGGAAAGTTCGCAAATATATTATATAGGAAGGCACCGAGGGCAGTCTGTCAACAGAATGAATTCGAAACGATCAAGTGCGAGTTAGTAAAAAAGTGGCGTGATTTGTGACTGTGTGAGTAGTTAATATGTATTAACGTGTTCTTCTAGCAACTGACATTTTATTCAAATCCTAAGTCCTGACTAGCGATGTGCCGGATATCCGTATCTGTATCCACAGATATCCGAGGGAGAAGAATAAAGATCCGTATCCGTTACATTTTGGCGGATCTTTTACGGATCTTTTTACACTATTAAACTTCTTTGTAGACATTTTTTAACAAATTTACCAAACACAAACGTTACTTATGCTGCCTAGTGACAATAAACTATAAACAAAACAAAAGGAAGACCCACGCAATGCAAGTCGAAACATATCCTGCCAAGCAAAGCGTCAAACGGCGTCAACTATCGTTTCAAGGTTACGCGCATCGACACCGATTGAGTTAGAAAGTTTGAGTTGAAGATCCGTATCCGTATCCGCGGATCTTGACAACAAATATCCGTATTCGGATCCGTATCCGCGGATATACATTTTTAATGATCCGGCACATCACTAGTCCTCACACGACAATATAAAGAGAGGACAATATTTACCTGCTACGGGATGGACACCCATGGACAAGAACGACCCGAAGAGAAGATAACCCAGTACCTTCCAACCTGAAACAAAAATCACATTATTTATTCAGGCTCTAAAAATTTCGCATTTTATTTAAATATATGCCCGGGATCGAACCTCGGATCCAGGGCCGTCTTAACCGTACTGGACGCCGGGGTGCGAAAATGAGCCTGCGCCCTCATTGCAAAAAAAATATTTGTTTTCCATTTTTGTATTTAATTTACTCTAAAATAAAGTTAGTTCTCAATTCAGTGCGCAATCGGCTCGATTTTTTTTATGTAGTTATGTACGCCAATTTCTTCGAGATTCCACTAACCTCTACATTATTGTGTAATTTCCTAGATTATTTTAAAAACCCAACGATTTTTTTAAGACTTGCTGATTCAGGTGGGCCGAAGCCCAGCGACATCAGGACTGAAGAGTTGGTACCTTGAGCTCAATGATGTAGGCCAGTGGTTAACGGCGCTACTACGCAGCTATGTATTTCATACTTGATACATAGAGCACCACACAACCACTTGATTGATACAACACCAACTCGCAACAGAAATTTTCGCGAGCGAAGCGAGCGCGAAAATTTTTACTACTGCACTACACTATTATGTATGTAGATTGTAGTCCATACTTGATAACTACAATACCAATTAGGTACAACAATAGAAACTCGCGAGCAAAGCGAGCGCGAAAATTTTACGATTGCACTATTCCACTATCGGCAGGAACAGCATTCCGAAGCAGTGGTAGACTCGTCGACGATTCAAAAGCACTTGTAAAAAAGTTTATTTGAATAAAAAACATTTCTTTTATATTCTATTCTATGTAGCCCATACTTGATACACACCTAGAATAGCAATTAAGAACCGATTCAACGAAAATTTTCGCCGAAATTTTTTAGGAATGCACTACTCTACCATGTAGCCCATACTACTAGTGGTTCGCCCCGAACTGAGACCTCGCGGTAACGGTATCCCATGATTATTCATTCAATCGATACATGATAACCAAAACTGACATTATTATTACGCCCGTTTTCACCAAACATACCTAAATCATCCCCTAAGTAGGAGTCTCTTAACGTAGGTAGCTCCTAAATACAATCCTAAGTCCTAACATCCGTCCCAATATCCTTTTAGGTGTCCCGTACAGGATCGTGATAAATAAGTTGACAGAAAACATCAATCACCTAACTTATAGGTAGCCCGTAAAGGTTAGGGAACGTTAGTGAAAACATTGAATTATTATGTAGGTACTAACGAGTGAAACCGGGTTACGGGCATCTGTACAAATCGTCATCTATCGACGCGAATAGAAAATATACAATATTTAACTAAAATTTAACTAAAAAATAATTTTAATTGAATAATATGGTACAAAAAGTTTACAATACAATTATTGTATTATAATAAGTAACTAAATAATAATGGTCGACGCAAAACTGTTTTTGGGATAGGTCGTAGTCGTAACTCGTAGTTCCATGGGAATAGTTACTGACTGCGCCATCTATTAGCATTATTGTGAAGCTATGTTGATGCTATATGAATTACTGATGCCCATTAAAAATTAAATAATCTCGTTTCTTTATAATATTCATATAATTTTAGTATTTGTTGTTCAAGTACAGGATATAAGTGACCTAAAAAAATAAAATCAGTTTGAAAATCCATAGCGGATTTTCCTAGAGAGCGTCTTCAAGCGAGCGTATAAAATCGCCACTTTGAAAGCCCCCCATTTCGTCAATTTTAAGGGAAAAATTAAAAAAAAATATTTTTGTACTCAGTTCAAAATTATCTTTAAAATGATACGTAACAATTTTACGTAACGCGATATTTTTTTTTTTACTTCGCATTCACTTCTATGAGAGCCCCCCTGAAATAAAGATTTTTATAACTTTTTAAGCCATTTTCGGCTGGAGGCCATCGGTTTACATATTATATGTAAATTTGAAGTAATTACGTTCAGTAATTCAAAAGTTATAAGGCTCTGACAGACGGACGGACGGACGGACGGACAAGTGCAAATCGCTCTAGTTAACTCAGAGACCTCGCTTCGCTCGGTCAAATAATAATAATTGATAGCAATACATAAATCCACATTTTCGAGATCGGAGCGAGCTCGAAATTTTTTCGACTGGACTATTCCACTATGTAGTCCATACTTGGTACCTACATAATCAGTTCACATTTCGTAAATACCTACCTACCCACAAATTAGGTGAGCAGTACCCAGCAGCATCAGGATTGAGGGCCCGTGACCGCTTTTATGGCTCCTTTACGCAATTATGTATTCGATATTTGGCAACTTTCATCCCCTATTGTTTATAATATATAATTTACAATTAGATAAGTTTTCATCCGTTTTAAGCAAAAAAAAAACAAACAATAAAAACATTATTGGTGGCCTATATTTTTTATTGGTACCTATAAATAATCAAGGTTTATGCAGCAGCTTAACTAGCAGATTACACTTGGTATGCGTATAGGACGATCAGCTTGCGCCCCTAGGTTCCTGCGCCCGGGTGCCACGCACCCCTTGCACCCCCGGGTAAAGACGGCCCTGCTCGGATCCCAAGAAATAGAGGCCCAAATCTTGGCTTAAGATATCCACCTACTCATTACTAAAAACCATCACTTCGAAAAGTCAGAGGTATCATAAATATGTTGTAAAATGTGACCTAAAATAAAATTGAGTTTCATAGAGACCTTTTTTTGAGTTGTCTCACTTTTAATATGCAATACACTTTCCTAACAGGTACAACCTCGATAGTGCGATAATGTAATAAAAAAAATATTTTTTAAAAACCGACTTCAAACGCCGCGCCACTACAAAGCATATAATTTATTGTTGATGTTTTAAAACCCGCTCGCCCGATTCCGATAAACTTTCAATGGGACTGGGACTGGGAAGTATACCCTTTGAAACAAAAAAAAGGAATTTTCCAAATCGGTTCAGGCGTCTTCGAGTAATCGGTGAACATACATAAACAAGTGTAAATTAAAAATTTTATTTTTAAATACAAGATTCAAATTCAAATTCAAACTCATTTTCAAATTCAAAATCATTTATTTCATGTAGGCCAACCTGTGGCGCTTATGACAAGTCATGACTCTACCACCGGTTCGGAAAGCGGATTCTGCTGAGAAGAACCGGCAAGAAACTCAGCAGTTGCTCTTTTCAAAATTACACATTTTACAATATTTTTTTGTAGGTAATATGTATTTACATTTTAATAACTTTTTATAATATCTTGTGGGCAGCTGGATGTCATGCCGATTTACCCCATGCAACTTGTTAGAATAGAATATTTCCAACAATACGATGATATAATATTTATAGAACAACTCCAAAAATACATAAGTACAATATTCAATAGGTACATGTCAAGACTGGCAGACCAGCAGCCCCGCTTCCGACGGTAGCTTTTAGTAGCTACATCATTAGACTCTAGATATCATCTAGGATCAGAGTTCTTGTCATGACGAATCAAACGAGCCCAAACTCGATGGGGTTACATCATTTAATTACAGAGTTCCGATAGCCATCTTCCGTCTCCATCATCAGATCAGCTCCATGTCACAATAATATTGCATTGACATCCGATTTACAAATACATGCAAAATTTCAGCTCAATCGGAAACCGGGAAGTGTTTCTATTTTCTAATTCATCTTGCAAGATTTGACCCAAACAAACAAATAAATAAACTGGTCAAGCTAAGTAAAAGCTTGTAAAAAAGATTCCGATTAATTGAGATCCTCCTCCTTTTTTGAATTCGGTTAAAAATGGAGGGTACTCACCGAAAAGCTTAACAACAATGGCGTCAAAGAACAGCTGTATGATGAGGTTGATGACCTCGAGCGGCGTGGGCGGCTTGGGCCGCACCACCAGCGGGCGCAGCGAGTAGAACAGCGGCTGCAGCACCAGCCACACCAGCTTGCCGCCCGTCGTGCAGAACAGCTTGGCCTCCACCAGGGTCGGCAGGTCCACGTCTATCACTTCGTCGCCTTGGTACTGTTAAAAAAAAAATTGGTTGTCTGTAAAGTCGGTTTACGGACGATAGTTTTACGTGATAACGTCATAAAGAAACATTGACGATGACTGGCGGGCGGTGGCGGGCGCTCTCTAGTCACAACTTCACAAGCCAACGCTTGGGCCTATCGTGCCTCTCTATCGCTCGTTCCGCGCTCTCGCTTGCACGCGCAGGCTCAGGCGAAACGTGACACTTTTTCGTGCGTGCAGCCGGTGTTCATCGATTTAAAAGACGTTATCACGTCAAAAAAATCACGTAGGCCAACCTGTGGCTCGTATGACACGTCATGAGTTCATGACTCTTACCACCGGTTCGGAAAGCGGATTCTGCTGAGAAGAGCTGGCAAGAAACTCAGCAGTTGCTCTTTTCAAAATAATCATTTTACAATATTATTATGTAGCTATTACATTGTAATAAGTTTTTAATACTATATTAGGTATGGGCAGCCGGATGCCAAGCTGATTTAACCCATGCAACATTGCTAGAATGAGAGATATAGAGATTCTAAAGGTACGTATTAATTATTAGAAAATAATATTTTCATAATATATTGTTTAAAATAAGTACTTACCATAATTATAATTTATTAAAAGGAACTTCGTTCTTCTACTTTTAATAAATTATAATTATGGTACAGAGTGTTCCACGACACTAACGACTTTTTTAATCATATATATAACATTGTCAATTTATCAGGATTTTCCCACAAAGTATTGAGTGTTTATGTTCTAGGGCTTACTCATAAGTATCTGACACATAAGATATGATCTTAACTCTTGTTATATTTCTTTGCTTCATCCTTCAATATATATAGCTGCTCGTGCTGATTCACTCACTCATTGATCTCCTGTAAAATTTTGTATGAAAAATTTTTTTTCACTGATGGTTTCGTGTAGAAGACAAAAATTCATTCGGAGGAAAAATATGGAGAGAGCTGATGATTGAGGATTTCGGAGACGGGTGAGGAGCACGGCCAGGGTATCAAAGATAGGTGGGGGGTACTCGAACAAATGTCACTCGAAACCTCATCCAATTCGCAGTGAGCTGAAAAAAAAATCAAAATGGCGGAAAAAAGATGGCCGCCATACAAATTTCGTTGGTGTCTATCTCGGGGAGTATAAAAGATGGAAGAGTGGTTTCTCGGCAAAAGATGATCAGGACCCAAAGGTCTATTTGATGAATAGAAAAAAAAATCAAGATGGCGGATTTTTTTTCCATACAAAACATATGGCGAATATTGAGAAGACTAGAAGTTGGGAACTATGCCAGACTTTGATACGGTTCCTTTTCAAAATTGATTTTTATAGAAGAATTCCCATTTTGAAAAATGATGAGATATGATGATCGAGGATTTGGAAGGTGGGTGAGGAGCACGGCCAGAGTATTGAAGATAGGTGGGAGGTGCTCAAACAAAAAATACTCGAAACCTCATCCAATTGGTTGTGAGCTGAAAAAAAATTCAAAATGGCGGATTCAAGATGGCAGCTATAAGAATTTCATAGGTATCTATCTCAGGGAGTTTAAAAAATGGAAGAGTGGTTTTTTAGACGACGACGACGTAGAAAAACCGCGGTCCGCTTGCGGGCCGCGCACCCACGCGCCCTACTAGTCCTTCAATATAAATATTACAAAGGTAGTCACTCCAGTCGCCAGAGATAAGTCCGCGTATTTTACAGTTATACCCTACCCTAAAAATAAATCACCTTGGCAGCACCGTCTTAATTTTGCTCATTACTTTTTCGCGCGAGATAAGGACCGCACGCGCTCAGCGCGCCGCACTTAATAATTTAACCAGAAGTGCAGAAGATCGAGTGATATTGTAGGATAGTGTGATTGCAGTATTGTTCATCGGCTGAAATGATCATCATCATCATCATCGAAGGAAAAAGGTACGAGCTCTTTTCTTTGTTCAAACGATCTCTTGTTTGCGCTTACGTACCGCCACATAGCCTACTATATTATTGTTTTTGCATTAACATAAAAACGGTACACTTTTTGTATCGAGGTTTACTGTGAGTCTTCATCGATTACGAGGTATCAGAGAAAACGTAAATATTCTGAATTAAATATTACGTTATCTACTCTGCAAATACTTGCGGAAGTGTTTTATTATGAAAATTAATAAAAATTAAAACACAACTATAACGATTATTATGGTAACACTATTGTTACAACTTGTCATCAATCACGATGGAATTAACTTAGTACCTACCCCCCAAGTGTCTCGGATTTATTTAGGTAATTTATCATTATTATTTCTACATATCATATTATACATTCGAAAAATGTAATAAAATTCACGAATTCACTCAACTATGCTCGTAACATTCGCTCAACGGGGCTTTAGTAGCTTGCCCAGCCGTTAACTATATTCGAGTACCTACTTGTAAACAAAAATATAATATTATTTATCTGGAGAGACGGTAGTGTCCCTGCCAAGACGAGCCAAGCGAAGCGTAAGGGAACTAACTACCCACCTTTTCTTCGATTTATCTGAAAACACTAATTGTTACGAAACACGTAAAATTAAAAGCAATGGTAGATGAACAAGCAGAGCAAGTAGCATATTATTAGATATTATAGAAGATATTAAATATTTGGAAGAAATAATGGCCATTTTCCTCGGTTTGTAAGTCTTGCTCGTAACTTAAACAACTGTGCAATGTTCGTGTCGACACTACGACGGTAATGAGTTATATTAATTGAAAGAGAGGCATTCAATACCCTCACTTAAATAAGTTAACTAGAACCAGTTGGCATTGGTGTGAACAATGTGTGCTTTGTTTTTTTTTTGCGTCATACGTAAACACCGAAGAAAATCAAGCCGACGCCGAGTCTAGTAGGTACAGTTAATCCAGATACTGAATGGTCATTTTGACAAAGGGTTCAAAGTTACTTTATAAAAGTCGGTCAACTCGAAATTGACTCAAAATTACCCTCGGCGCTTGGGAAATCGACGCATGTTTCCCCGAAGTATGGTGAAAATATTCATGCCAACCATATGGCTCTTTATATTAAAAAAGGGGATGCGTCAAAGACTACTCGTCCTGAGTATCACGGCCGTTAGTAAAGGAATGGGCCTGCTATTAAAAGAGAGTGAAAAGAGGGTGCAGGCCATGAAACACCTAAGCAGGAAGATGGCTGCAGGATCCTATGTGATTCAAACTTCGGAATCACTCAAAGCAGCATTAAACTCTTAATGCCTCAACTCAACAAGAAGTGCTATAAGATTCGGAAGGAGACAAAACTTTATTTGGATTGGCTTTATCCGAGAAACTAAAAAACAACAAACAGGGATTGACTGCGAACCTATTGCAATAACATGATTAACTGCGAGCTAATCATCAGTCATATACTAAAGCCATGACTCCACAAACAAATTGGAATTGGCTGCGAGTCAATTGCGATAATATAACTAGCTGTGAGCCACTCATGAGTCATATTCTAAAGCTGTGACTCCACAAACAAATCAGGATTGACTGCGAGTCAATTACGATAACATAACTAGCTGCGAGCGAGCTACTCATGAGTGAAATCCTAAAGCTGTGACTCCACAAGAAAAAAAATCGGGATTGACTGCGAGTCAATTGCGATAACATAACTAGCTGCGAGCTACTTATGGTTCATATCCTAAAGATGTGACTTCCTAACTGCGAGCTACTCATGAGTCAAATCCTACAGCTATGACTCCACAAACAAATCGGGGTTGACTGCGAGTCAATTGCGATAACATAACTAGCTGCGAGCTACTTATGGTTCATATCCTAAAGATGTGACTTCCTAGCTGCGAGCTACTCATGAGTCAAATCCTACAGCTGTGACTCCTCAAACAAATCGGGATTGACTGCGAGTCAATTGCGATAACATAACTAGCTGCGAGCTACTTATGGTTCATATCCTAAAGATGTGACTTCTTAGCTGCGAGCTACTCATGAGTCAAATCCTAAAGCTGTAACACCACAATAAAAAGGGATTAACTGCGAATCAATTGCGATAACATAACTTGCTGCGAGCTATTCATAAATCACATACTAAAGCTGTGATTCCTTAAACAAATCGTTGACTGCGAGTCGATTGCGATTACATAACTAGCTGCGAGCTACTCATGAGCCATATCCTAAAGCTGCTAAAGCTGTGACTCCACAAAAGAAAATTGGTAATTGTAATAACCTTACTAGCTGCGAGCTAGTTATGAGCCATATCCTTATGACAATTGTGTAGAAAATGTGTAATCGTGAATATATATGTACATTAGCTACAAATTATTGTCTGCGAGACAATATATGTTATGTTCTTACCTAACTATATACGGGTACTCGACCAGCCCGCAACCAGGAAAACTGGCGAGCGCCTCGTCGGTACTCGTCATGAACTGGGGGGCCGTTTTTGCTTGAATAACAATACTAAATTTAAAAAATCCGTGCCTTGACAACAAGATCCGGACGCTTTATCTGTCGATGCATTTACGCTATGTGGGGCTTTTATATTTTTCTATGATTTTTGTTTCCTCCTTTTTCTTTAATTTTAAAGTGTCTGAGGAAAATCATTGATAACGAGGCAAACGGAATCCTAGTTTTTTCAAATTGGTTACCACAAGCGTGGTACTCTCTCCTACAAAGCTTGGTAGTTTCGGATACTACTTAATGTTAATCCTCATTAATACTTATTGCAATCTCATTTCACCATTCCTTGCACAAGTAACTTACCCTGAGTGTCGCGAGACTCTCCGGACTCTCTCTCTCTCTCTCTCTCTCTCTCTCTCCCTTAAAACAAGGCACCGACCCAGACTCAGCGTCACTAATGTTAACATCATTCTCTGACAGTATTTTAAAACAATATAATACCACACTCAAGTTTCGGTGGCAGTTGTGTAAATTAAATAATAAAAATGTATTTAAACCGTCAAAGACCAGCATTAGGTATCTTCTCTTACAGCGTTTGTTACGGAGTTTGAACCCTTATCGAATTGCAATATAATTTATGCTAAGAAACAGCATTGTTTCTGGAGCGAGCGTAAAACGTCTCCTCAAAGGTGTCTATAAGTTAAGATCAACCAAACCCTATTACTCCCGTACTTGGGTCCCTCAACTTGTTTTAAACTATATTAAAAATTGGTTCCCTTATAGTCACTCATCTTTAGAAAAAATCACTAAGAAACTTTTCAGTATACTAGCAATTTGCACTGCTCATAGGCTACAAACTCTTCCATCAATTAAATTGGAAAGCAATATTACTTTCGAAATCGGGGTTTAAATTAGAATAACGGTAAATTACAAAAAAAAAAAAAAAACATACGCTGCGGCAGATACCAAGCCTATTCTCTCTCTCTCTTCCTATTTTACTTTCAAGAAAATCTGAGCATCTGCCCTGCTACACCCCTCCACACACTATATTTCCAGAACTAAAAATATAAGATCTGAGGGGACAAATAACCTGCTATTTACCTACAAGAAGCCTTACAAAAAGGCCGAACTTCAATCGATCAGCAGGTGGATCAAGTAAACGGTATCAGGGAGCAGCGTTGACACAAGCGCACAGCGCCTCACGCTCAGGCGAGCGTTGAGGAAATTAGAAAAACGGCAGGCTGGACTAACACATCGAACTCATTCTTTCGATGTTAGATCCATGGCGGATGAGGGAGATTATGCCAGACCCTGCCAAGACAGGTCTTAATAATAATTGCGTTAACACATCTAATAGGGAATCAATTTATGAATTATACCTAATCATAAAAATAAATATATTCTAATTTATAGTATTAAATAATATTATAATAATAATATCATAAATAAATTTTAATATTGTTAAAGTGTATGCAAGCAAATTAATTAGTATTTCCATAAGAAAGTGATTAAAAATACACGATTTACAAAATCTGTATTGCGTACATGTTTATCAAAACTTTTTACTCTAAACAACTACCTTTGTAATATTTATATTGAAGGATGAAGCAAAGAAATATAATAAGTGATCAAACGAACTTACCTGAAGTGAAGTTCGATCATTATTATATGAGTTGCTTCATCCGAAGATATAATTACCCACCCTCCCTGACTGCCCAAATAAAAAAGTTTTGAACCGTAGGTATACATCTCTAAAAATAATGAGCAAAATTAAGACGGTGCTGCCAAGGTGATTTATTTTTAGGGTAGGGTATAACTGTAAAATACGCGGACTTATCTCTGGCGACTGGAGTGACTACCTTTGTAATATTTATATCTTCGGATGAAGCAACTCATATAATAATGATCGAACTTCACTTCAGGTAAGTTCGTTTGATCACTTATTATATAAATAAACAATGATTTCACAAGTACCTACCTATTTTATACAAAATTACCTACTTCATATTTCGCATGAAAATTGTTCATCCAAGTAAATAGGTATTGTACCTACTAGAAAAGTTACGTGACACGTTGTATGGAAAAACTTGAAAGCAACTAAGACCGTCAAAATTGATCATGACGCTAATAGTACGAGATCCGAACGTAACATCGACCTTCACCCATCTGTTTACCGAATGAAACATTTTTTTTATAAAATTCCATACATAGACAAATACGTCTTGTATGTATTGCCTATCAAAATATGTTCATGACTATCATTAATAAAAAAAAATATTAATTAAATTTTTTTAGCAAGTCTCACAAACTTGTTTACCAATCAAAATATATATCAAAAAAAAGATTATTTAATAACAAACGCGATGGTATAGTATTGCCTGCAATAAACCGTTCATGAAACACTATTGCCAGGATTTAAAGTTTAAAAATCAAAGCAAGTAAAGTTGCGCAAGAGAGAAATCCGAGCTTATTTAGTGTAATAAAGAAGGATAGAGCATAGTGGCTGCGAGCGACGCCTTCGTTGAAACTCACTAAAAAAATATTTAATTAATATTTTTTTTAATAAATGATAGTCATGAACATATTTTGATAGGCAATACATACAAGACGTATTTGTCTATGTATGGAATTTTATAAAAAAAATGTTTCATTCGGTAAACAGATGGGTGAAGGTCGATGTTATGTTCGGATCTTAGACTATAAGTAAAATTGATAATGACACTAAGGCCCGCTTGCAGAGACGCCCGGGTTAGGCTTAACCTAGGAATAAATTTGTAATTTTGACCGAAAAATCTGTCAAAGAAGCAGCTAACTCTGGGTTAAAAGGATAACCCGCCGTTTCTGCAAGCGGGCCTTAAAGGAATTATGTGCTCCTTTCAGTATCACCTGATCGAGTGTGAGAGAATGCTATTTCAATCAACATTTACAGGAGGGACATACAAGAGCGAGACGCACTATGTTTTGATTGCGCCAATCAGCGTTTGATATTATACGTCATATTTTGCAGCGATTCAGTAGCGCGTTTTGTTAACGCGCGTCTGCATCGCTACCTATGGCATCGACAATCGTGACTAAGTTACCACCCTACCGTCAAAGACGTGCCGCCAAGCGATTTAGCGTTCCGGCACAATAGCGTGTAGAAACCGATTAGGGGTATGGGTTGAATTTTCACTGCCATACCTCTTCCAAGTTAGTCCGCTATCATCTTAGACTGCATCGTCACTTACCATCAGGTGCGATTGCAGTCAAGGACTATTTTGTCATAGAATAAAAAAAAAATCGTGGAAAGGTGGGTGAAGGTATACGACCAGCGACAGCATCGGGACTGTATATTGGTTTTTTGCGATTCTACTGAATCGTCGCTGCCGCTTGTATGCCTTTCCATGCCTCAATCAACGCCTTACAGCAAAACTACTACAACTAAACCGAACCAAGCTAAGGGTAGCTGTGAGTACGATTACAGGACACTGTTCGCTCAACAAGCACCTTTTTATTTTAGGTATCACCGACAGCCCTCTATGCAGAGCATGCATGGAGGGCGACGAGACACCGGAACACGTACTGCTTAAATGCAGAAGTGTCTCCGACCAGCTCGGCTGGATGGAATGATCCGGCAGAGAACCGCACCAGTTGAACCACGCAAAACGGGCGGACACGCCTACTTGCGGAGAAGATTCCCAGGAAGAAGAGAAGAATAGAAGAAGAAGGCCGCTTGTATACGTCCGTTGTTTTTAACCGGTCGACGGACCGTAAATTCTTACTAATATTATAAATGCGACAGTGTATTTGTTTGTTGGTTTGTCCTTCAATCACGCCGTAACAGGGCTACGGATCGACGTGATTTTTTGCATGGGTATAGTTGAGGACCTGGAGAGTGACATAGGCTACTTTTTATCCCGGAAAATCAAAGAGTTCCCGAGGGATTACAAAAACTAAATCCACGCGGACGAAGTCGCGGGCATGAGCTAGTAAAGTAATATAATAAACTTGTCGCCGGACCGGTATCTGGTGCATGTGCATACGTTCATTATAGCCTAAACAACACTGGGGGTGCGGCAAAAAGAAACGGTCCTTTATCCGGTGAAAACAATGGACATTTATACAAGCGGCCTAAGTGGCAATTTATGACTTCTTCTTCTTTTTGAGGCTATGCAGGTCCTGAGGCCCTGTAGCACGTCGACCGTCGCCGGTCCATTGTGCTCGCCACTTTTTAAAGCTCTTCTCCGATACTCGTTGCCCCCAGGAACAGCAGCACTTTCTTGGCTGGGATGAGTGTAGCCTACTTAGGGTGCACGATGTGTTTCCCTAGATGGATGCTTTGTTTATGGAGCAGCAAAAGATAATATGCAACGGCATTTCCACCGATTCCTGGCAGAGCCTGCATATATCTGAGCCCTGGAGCTTGTGGTTATACATGTGTCTATTTAGTCCACAATGTCCCGTCAAAGCTCGCACTAGAATGCATAGGATTTTCCTACTAAGCGCTAGTGCCTCAGAGGCAGCCTTCTTATTGAAGAATTTATGACTTACTCTATGATGTTCCAAGTGGTACTTCTTGAAGCTGATAGAAATCGGTATGCCGATGGGCAGGTTCGCGAAGAAGCCGAACAGTCGGTTGTGCAGCGGACGATTGTGACCGAACGCCAGGTTGTGCGCTATTTCGTGGATTGCTGTAAAAAACAAGTGTAAATTAAAATTTTTATTTTTAAATGTAAGCTTTTAGTAGCTATCTATCATAAGACTCTGGATATCATCTAGGATCAGAGTACTTGTTATGACGAATCAAACGAGCCCAAACTCGATGGGGTTACATCGTTTGATCGCCATCTTCCGATAGCCATCTTCCGTCTCCATCATCAGATCAGCTCCATGTCACAATAATATTGCATTGTCATCCGATTTACACATATAAATGCAAAATTTCAGCTCGATCAGAAACCGGGAAGTGGGTCTAATTCATCTTGCAAGATTTGACCCAAACAAACAAACTGGTCAAGTTAAATAAAAGCTTGTAAAAACAAATTAAATATTAATAAAAATCAGCCAAGTGCAAGTCGGGCCTCGCTATTTTAGGGTTCCGTACATATGACCAAATCACTTTTTTAAAACTAGATACATAATATTTAGATATCTTAGTACTAAATTAGCATATGGGGAAAAATGCTCACTTGTTTTGGTCACAACTTACAAAACGCATTATAAATCTGTGTTTTCAGTATTTGTTGTTTAAATACACTGTATGGTACATAATATACAGAATTTTTCAAATTTCTTAGTTTAGTTTTTGAGATAAACGCCGTAGCAAAATGGTCTAACCGACAACTTTGACGGCCCCCCATTTCCTTATTTTTGAAGCTAAAAAATAATGAAAAACATATTTGAACTCCACTTAACGAGCTCTAGACAATGACACCCTACGGGTAAGAAATTAAAATTTTATTTCGACTCCTAAAATTTTTCTTGTATCGGGGAGCCCCCTGATTATTTAATTCAATATCGTTTTTATTATTTGTTGTTGTAGCGGCAATAGAAATACACACTCAGTAAAAATTTCAACTGTCTACCTATTACGGTTTACGAGATACAGCCCGCTGACAGACGGACGGACGGACAGCGGAGGCTTAGTACAATAGGGTCCCGTTGGCACCCTTTGGGCACGCAACCCTAAAAAACAACACACGTTAAAAAAATTCAACTGAACATCCAAATAGACTTCATGTCATACCCTTTCCAAGTTGGCCCGCTACCACCTTAGACTGCAATCTGCATCGTCACTTACCATCAGGTGAGAGTGCAGTCATGGGCTAATTATTATAATATTATATTGAATTGTAATATTCTATTGTATGGTTTTGTGAAAACGCTCCTCATTATTATTAATGAGCCAAAAGAAAAAATAAATATACAAAAGTGTTAACCACACGTGCAATAGAGTATTATTCAACACTAGCTGATGCCCGCGACTTCGTCCACGTGGGTTTAGTTTTTAAAATCCCACGGTAACTCTCTGATTTTCCGGGATGCCTAATGCGTATGTTATCCTCCAGGTTCTCAACTATACCTATCGAAAAATCACTTCAATCCGTAGCTTTGTTACCGCGTGATTGACGAACAAACCAACAAACAAACACACTTTCACATTTATAATATTGTACTAGCTGATGCCCGCGACTTCAGAGCGTGGATTTAGTTTTTTAAAATCCCTCGTGAACACTTTGATTTTCCGGGATAAAAAGTAGCCTATGTCCTCAACTATAGTACCCATGCAAAAAATCACGATCCGTGGCTCTGTTGTGGCGTGATTGAAGGACAAACCAACAAACAAACACACTTTCGCATTTATAATATTAGTATG
Organism: Oeneis ivallda; assembly: GCA_029955525.1. Taxonomy (NCBI): domain Eukaryota; kingdom Metazoa; phylum Arthropoda; class Insecta; order Lepidoptera; family Nymphalidae; genus Oeneis; species Oeneis ivallda. The sequence goes on along the minus strand of JARPMR010000008.1, from coordinate 21,966,325 downwards.
ATTAGAATATTAAATTGCATAGGAAAACACTGTAGCATTAAGTCCATACGATGTATTACATCCATACCTACTATGTAGTATGTAGGTATAATGATCGATTGGCAAAATCTGACGCCTTTGGAGTAGTTTGACTTTGACAAAATAGGGCTATCCACGATGGCTATATGCGATAAAGTACGCTTGCCAGCTTAAGATGAGCCGTTCATTCAAAGTATCTTGTAGATTCCGGGGTTCAAGTTATTTGGACCTTATACTGAAGATCGTGATGTCTATAATTTCTGAACTACGAAATTGACGACCTTGAAATAATTACAGGACAATCTCTAAAAAACCTGCTTTCTAACAAAAAAAGAATGGATTAAATCGGAATACGCCTTAATGAATTACAGCGAAATACACATTTTGACTTTCATCCACTCTCCCAAGGGAACCGTGCTGAATTTCGGGATAAAAAGTATCCTATATTATACCTCGTAGTATAAACTTAAATCGTGCCAGGTTTCATTTAAATCCGTCCAGTAGTATCGGCGTGATGCGCGGCCAAGATACAGACAGACAGACAGACAGACAGACAAAAAATTAAAAAATTGTTTTGGCTTCAGTATCGATTATAGAGTGCCCTCAAACAAAAACTTTCAAAATATCTTCAATGTACAGAATTGGACCTGTTACAGTTTTATTATATTATAGATATTAGTTTCTTCCATAGTTATTATTCTGTGCTTCAAGCTAGTTTCAAATAGTTCACGCTTTCTTGTTTACGATAAATAAAAATACGTGTAAATCCGATAACGTTTCGGTTAGATTGCGAAGGCGTGCTTTTTAGGGTTCCGTATCCAAAGGGTGCCAACGGGACCCTATAACTTAAGTGCTGTGAAAATATCAAGTTTTTTGCCACAACACACAATTGCCATCAGTGACGTTTATTTTTCGGAACCATAAAAACAAAATACATCAATATATTACAGGAAAAAGCGCTTAATCCCCTATTAATACACTAGTTAAGTAAGTACAGTATAATCTTATCTCTTACATTTGTAACAATACACTCGTGCTCATGTAATAGCTATTTTTTCCACTCGATAAGTTACGAGTGTTTTATCAGTGATATATTATACAACTAGCTGATGCCCGCGACTTCGTCCGCGTGGATTTAGTTTTTAAAATCCCGCGGGAACTCTGATTTTCCGGGATGCAAAAAATCACGGCAATCCATAGCTGTGTTGCAGCGTGATTGACGGACAAACCAACAAACAAACACGCTTTCGCATTTATAATATGTATTAGTAAGGAAGAGTTAATACTACGATAATAAAGGCGATCTAATTAAATTTTAGAACACAAAAGCTACTATTGTGACTTAAATATGATGCTTAGATAATATATTCCCTCGAGGACTTTTTTGTAGAAAATAATGAGTACTTTAATCATCTAGTACATAATTTTTACGTATCATCAATAGTTTTCTCAAAACACGCCAAATAATGCATTTTATAGGCAAAATTTTGCTACTTTGGATTACATTAAGTATTGCAATTTTCTTAAGGACCTCTAATTTTTTTGAAAATAAATTATAGCCTATGTTACTTCCTGATAATATAGCTTTCTATTGGTGAAAATTTATTAAAATCGGTCCAGTAGTTACAGAGCCTATTCGGTACAAACAAACAAACAAACAAAAAAAATTTTCCTCTTTATAATATTAGTATAGATTATTGTAATGTGTGAACAATGAGCCAATTAGGTTATATACATACTTAGACGTAGTATTACTTACCGTGATAGATAGACATACCTTTGTATGGCTACATCTACTAACATAATCTAACTTAACTCCAGGCGAACCACGGACAAAAAAAGTCGCGGAAATCGCGGACATATAAACAAATAGAGCATAAAATTTAAATAGGTACTTTAAAACGTCTGCGAAAATAAACTATCGAATGTATATGAATTTTCAGGTGATATTTTTAACGCTGTTGGTTTTTGTTAATTATTTCCTGTTAATTATTATTATTAAATAGTTCGCGATCGAGCACGTCGCTTGCGCATCGCATGCGAAAATGATTACATTGTATAGGTACGTGATTTAACGTAACGTAATGGTGAAGGAAAACATCGTGAGGAAACCTGCACACCTGAGTTTTAGAGAATGTTCTCGAAGGTGTGTGAAGTCATCCAATTCGCACTGGGCCAGGGTGGACTATGGCCGATAACACTTCTCTAAGAGACCTGTCTTCAGTAGCGAGCCGTTGATGGGTAGCTGATGATGATACATACCTAACATAAGCGAGTGGTTGATGACTCCACCGTAGCAGTAGGCCACTATGAGCAACACCGGCCAGCTCATGTGCTGTACAACCGGCAGCATCACCAACTGCATCAGCACCATCAGTGTCACCACCCATTTGAACATCGGGTCATATCCATACAGCTTCTTGATTTCTGGGTATTTCTCTACAAAAGAAAAACGAAAATTTATGTTGATGAGTCCATATAAATATTACAACTTCGAAGATCTGTATGTTGCCATTTCATGGCGCAACCTCTCAAATAATTTTGACAAAGTCAGGCAGTATTAGTAAGGCTGAAATCTGTACAGCATGCTCTCTTCTCTTATTCAAGACAAGAGTTAAAATAACCTTTTTCTGAGGGGACTTGCGCTCAATAGTGAGTTGATGATGGGTATGCAAGAAGTAAGAATCACATAAAGCGAGACCTCGTCAATGGATATTCCTCTGAACAGATGTTCACGCTCTTATCAAATAATCGCCAAATTCGACAACAATAATTGATACGGTTACTACGTGACTATACGTGGCCGATAATACGTATTATGATTTATGATACCGCTAGGTCACTGGAATTCAATAAATACCTGAGTCACTAACCTAAGAGATTATAATACATATTAGGTACATTCAATATTATACACGAACGAAGGAACGAAGTTTCTTTTCGGACGGTTTGGCGGATGGGCGCTAGACGAAAAAATGTGTAAGAATTTTCCGTCACGACCCTTGTTGCCTTCGTTTATTATACACGTTCTATCAAAGCTTTAGTGGCGCAGCGGTTAAACGAAGGAGTGAAACTATCGGTTAGGGGGTTCGAATCCTGACTTCAGATCACGTCTTTGTTCTTTTTTTTTTAGTTTTTGGAACGAAGTTTTATAGAAGAGAAATTCTGAACAATAGGAAATAGGAATTTAAAATTTAGTATGCATTTTCATCCAATTAACGAATTTGCACACAAGCATGTATGTATGGAATATTCAAAGAAATGTGAGAACTGATAAAGATTTTTAAGTTACACTTGTTCGATATGATAGGCAGGTACATCTAGTTAGTAGGTTGGTGTTAGCTGTATGAAAACGAGAAATTAGCGGCCCGTCTCGAAGTAGTCTACTAATCAGAGTAATTAACGACTTCTATTGAGAGGCTAATGTGGGAACACTCATTTGAGCTATAGATACTCCTATGTATAGTTATAGTACATACCCATTACCTATGGCTCAAATTTTTTGACCAGCTACCTTCTTCTAAATATATGTGCATTAATTTCATGTTTTAATGTTCTTTATAATAATATGTATTATTAAAAATGCTTTTCGAATTAACATTTTTAGCATTATGATAATTGAGAAGTTTAAAAATTATATTAGTTACATAAGTATGTAGTATTTGACTAGACTTTTTCTATGTTTTTGAAACCAGTCATACAGTTTATGAATTAATTAATTTCTTGCCCAGTTGGCACACCTAAAAGCCACTAATTGGGAATTGAATTTAATTTCTTTAATTTCATAATTTTATTTGTAGAGGTGTTTATGAATAACAATTTGCGTTGCATTTCATGTTGGCGAAAATCCTTACTAATATTAAAAACGCGAAAGTGTGTTTGTGTATTGGTTTGTTTTTCAATCACGCAGCAATAAAGCAAATCAACAAATCAACGTGATTTTTGCATGTGGATAGTTGAGAGCTTGGGTAGTCAGTCACACAGGCTAACTTTTATCTCGATAAAAGACAGAGTGTTCTCATGGAATTTTTAAAACCTAACTCCACACAGACGAAGTTGCGGAAAGCTATTTATCGGAACGAAGTTCCTTTTCGGACGATTTGGTGAATGGAGACTAGGTGAAAAAAAGTGTAAGAATTTTACTTCACAACACTTGTTGCCTTCGTTCTATCAAAGCTTTAGTGGCGCAGCAGTTAAACGAAGAAGTGAAACTATTATTATATTATATTTTATTTATTTTTATTATTAACTAGCTGACACGGCGAACTTCGTACCGCCAACTTATTTATTATAATTTTTTTCTTGTTTTTTTTTTTTTAAAAACCTTCCGTGGACCTTAAGGAACATACAAAAAAATAAATTAACCGAATTGGTACATCCATTCTTGAGTTATGCGCTTACCAACGTTCATTTTTATTTATATAGATTTATTATTAAAATCATAAGTATAGAAGGAACTTCGATCAAACCGATTGTTCCATGACACTATCGCATTTTTTTAAATATTTAGATTATAAATACATAATATAAATATTATTTTTTTTCATGTAATTGTCGATTTATTTACGACAAAAAGTGTTAATCGTCTACATTTTTTGCGGTTGAACAGTCATACTCTATAGTCACATCATCTGACCTTCACAGTCATTGATGACATAGTCCTACATTACTTATTATAAATTGGCAAAGTACATAAAGTACTTAGCGAGTCGCGAAACTGAAGTTGATATGGGCGAGGCACATATTATTACTAAAAGCTGATGGTTGTTGGGGTCCCAAGGTACTGGAGTGGTGACCCCGCACCGGGAAGCGCAGTGTTGGCAGACCCCCCACTAGTCGACATCGACACGACATCAAACGAGTCGCAGAGAGCCTCTGGATTCAGGCGGCGCAAAACCGAAGCCTGTGGAAGTCCATGCAAGAAACCTATGTACAATGTACTACAATAATGGACATCTATCCACGAAGAGTACATAGAATACTTCGTGCAAACAAATAAAATTCAAATAATCTAGTGCTCTTTTTCTGCAGAGAGCAATATGAAAGGGACAGGATGAAATGTAGACCTGTCGATTTATACTCTGTGTGCTGTAACATGATGCGGGAGACAGGCAATAGAACTGAACTCATTTTGTACCATATTAATGCTGTCATAAGGTTCAAATTCCAAAAATTGATTTTTTGAACAAGAAGTTGTGATGTACATAAAATTAAAAAGTCATATAAATCTAAAGTTATGCTACATTATACTGTCTAGTAGACTTGTAATGGTAATAAGAAAACAATGACATCCTGGAGATGTTATCGATTCAGCATTTTAGTAAATAGTCATTGTCGCGACCTTTATGTAATGATTAAACAACAATAATAGTCCTGTAACTGGGGCCATTTTGACGTTTTGTAAACATTCTGATGACAATTACAGGACAACAATTTGTTATTTATTTATTGAAAAGTTAAAGGGTACACAGGTTGTAGTAACAGGTTGCAACCAAAATATAAACGACTAGCGGCCCGTCCCGGCTTCGCACGGGTAGACATAAATAGGTACAGATATTTAAGTTATAAGCATGCTAATTAAAACGACCATGAATCACTAAATGATAAACTTGTCCTTCCACCTTAAAGGTAGGCATAAAATGTCCCTCCCTAATTTCTTTTGCCCCAAAGGAAGTCATTTGAAAAAGGCTATTGTATCTACGTACGTTATTCAAAAAATGCGCGGATAGTGTATGACTATTTGTCAAAAGACTTTTAATTGGTTCTGGTGGCTCATCAATGTTAGGGAGAACAACTTTTCCAGATGCACAGCACATACCTTTCGCTTCCTCAGCCCATTTTTTAGCGAAACATATAGGACAAATCTTATTCATTGCTCCGATTTGGATGCTGTTTTGATGAGCATATTCAATTTGAGGATCGTAACTAAATGCCAACCTATTACTATGAGCTAAAATTCTATTGCGCGTCCTAGCTGTTAACGACCGTTGTCTATCTCGCTGTGCTAGATTCCCGTGCACGCGTTCGCGAGTTCCTAGCTCTATTTCCTTCAAGTCGCTGCGAGCGCTCGGCGCTTGACTGTCGTTCGTATAACTGCGATGATCTCGCATTTTGCTCTGCAAGACGAAGTGAACGATCAGTGCTACATTCTCTTGCCCGTGTTTGCGAGTTCCTAGCCCTATTTTCAGCAAGTCGCTGAGAGCGCTCAGCACTTGACTGTCGTTCGTATAGCTGCGACGATCTTGCATTTTGTTCTGCAAGACGAACTGAACGTTCGACGCTAGATTCTCTGGCTCGCGATTGGGACGCGTACACTCTCATACTTTCCAGACGATCTGCATTTTCAGAAGAAGACTCTCCAATACGACGAACTTTTGCTAATCTCGCTTGGGAACTATTCTTAGATAGCTGCGACCTTCTTCTTCTAGGCATATTGCTATGAAGGATATTTATTTTGAATCAGAGAAATTAAGAATAAACTAATAATAATAATAATAAATACCTGGCAACCCTAAATGTCAGCATACGATATATTTTTTCTCCGTTACATTTTCGCCGAAATAATTATTATACAACCGATCTCAACAGAATTTTAGATTTAATTTAATAAATTTACCATACTAAAAACTAATTAGAAGAACCAAAACCTAATTAATTAGAAGAAGCAGAAACCATGAAGAAAATTAAAATAGCCCGAAATATAACTGACACAAGCTGTCAATAGATGCCATATGATGAATACAAAAGAAATTAATAATGTAGAATGCTGACACGATCCAGGGCACGGAACGCACAAACACCATCCCCGGACTCGTCACTCAACCCCGCCTCGCAGCCACCCGGGACCACGCCCAATGCTGCAGTTGCGTCGAGTTCGAGCGACGAGTTTTTCTCCCCGCCGACGTCGCCACCACCAGTACATCATCGTGGGAGAGGCCGGCCGCCGACTTGCTTGGGATCCCAAGGCCCACCGGCTTCTGATAGGGTCCCCGCTTCCGGCGGTAGTGTGTCGCGCATGAGATGGACAACATCCATCAATGAAAATGTCATGCGCGCATACTTAGGGGCTACTGAGGGTGGAACCAACATGACCGCGTACCGTGCTAGGATGCATGCTTTGTTTCAGGTCCTTGAACCAGCTCTCAATGTGTCGGCTCAGCGACTGTCGGACCAGGTGCGGGTTATTCAGCGTAATCACATGCTGGACAACGCCGTGCTTGATCGGCTTCGCTCTGAACTGCAATGTAACCGCGCTACCCCCTCCTCACCGCAAGCTCCAGCACAATCGCAAACTGCTCATGCGATTTCGCTGCAGCCCACTCAGGCTGGTGAGGGACAGGATAGCGGGGCTGCACATGTAAGTACCCAGTGTAGTGAACAATTGAGGAGTGCTTTGGAGAGTGCTATTCGGGAATATAGATCTTCACCACCCGAGTTTAGACCGCGGTTACCTCGGTTGCCCATGAAAAATAAGAACAAAGCGCTAATGGGTGCCCTGGATTCGCTGCTGCCGAGTTATTTTGACAGCAGCGAAGACCTTTCCGACACACATTCGATTCTGTACTGCGCGGCTGTTGCGGCATGTCGTGTTGCTAATGTAAAGTTTATTAATAATGATACAGCAACACGACCGAAGCCTGCCGCACCAGCCTGGCAGTGCAGGATTGAACGTCGTATTGATGGGGCTAGGGCACTCATTGGAAAACTACTCTGCTTCAGGGAGGGCAACACTCGCCCTAGAGTCATGCGCTATGTGAGGCGCGCTTTCTTGGGGACTGATATCAGCCCTCAAGATTATATGGCGCGCGTCACTGAGCGCATTGACTTCCTGAAACAGAAGGTCTCGGCATGGGCTAGCCGTATTCGTAGATACAAGAGCCGGGTCGAGAGATATACCCTGAATCGCACTTTCCAAAGCGATCAGAGGCGGGTATATCGAGGTTGGGAACACCCTGACCAAGGTGTCACCGATGCGCGCCTACCGGATGATGAAGCCATGACCTCATTCTGGCGCAACATCTGGTCGGCGCCTGTCGCTCACACTGAGGGTGGTTGGACGTGGGATGTAGAAAGAGCCTGCGATCAAATTCCAGAAATGGACCTAGTTACTATCACCCCTGAAGACGTGACCACTGCAGCCCGTCCCCTACCCAATTGGAAATCCCCTGGGCCGGACGGGCTGCACAACTTTTGGATAAAGTGGCTACGCAGCTCGCACGCTCGTTTGGCATCCCAATTCCAATCATCTCTAGAGTCAGAGTCGCTACCCCAGTTTCTGACAACAGGTATTACCCTCCTGCTCCATAAGTCAGGTAGTACCACGGAGCCCAAAAATTATAGGCCGATTACGTGCCTACCAACATTGTATAAACTTCTTACATCCATTCTGAGAACAAAAATTAACGATCATATCGATACAAAATCCATCATGTCTATTTCTCAGAACGGATGTAGGAATGGCTCCCGTGGTACTAAGGAGCTTCTCCTCATTGATATGGCCATTTGTCAACAGGTTCGGCGCTCCCGAAGGGATCTGTCGACATGTTGGATAGACTATAAGAAGGCCTACGACTCTGTGCCCCATACATGGCTCATGAAGGTGCTGGAACTGTACAAAGTAAACTCAGTACTACGCGCCTTCCTACAGACGTGCATGGGGCAGTGGAGGACAGTCCTTCACTATCCAGGGTGTCGCCGGACCCTGGGGAGCGCGGAACCTATAAGGATTGAGCGAGGCATATTCCAGGGCGATAGTTTGAGTCCTTTGTGGTTTTGCCTGGCTCTGAATCCTCTGAGTACTCTCTTGGAGAATTCAGGGCTAGGTTACCGGTTGAGGAGAGGTGGTCAGGTTATATCACACCTCCTTTACATGGATGACCTAAAACTCATTGCCCCCAACAAATCACATCTACTAGAGTTACTAAAGGTAACTAAAGCCTTTAGTGATTCCATTAGGATGGAATTTGGTGTGGACAAATGTGCGGTCATGCATGTAAAGCGAGGGAGGATTGTGGAATCTGAGGGGTTTGAGCTCTCGGATTCCATATACCTCAGATCGCTCTCCCCAACTGAAACCTACAAATACTTGGGCAGTGCGGAGGCGTTAGGTATCAGAGAGGCCGACATGAGGCAGTCGGTGAGGGAGCGTTTCCTTGGCCGTCTGAAGAAAGTGCTGAAAAGCCTTTTGTCGGGCGGCAATAAGGTGCGCGCCTTCAACGGCTGGGTCATGCCGGTCTTGATGTATTCCTTCGGCATAATCAGGTGGACTCAGACTGAGCTTGACGCCCTGGACAGACAAGTTCGTGCGCTGCTGACCGCATATCGGATGCATCACCCGCGCTCCTCGGTGATGAGGCTGTACATTCCGCGGAAGTGTGGGGGAAGAGGCCTTTTGAATGCCAAAACCCTCCACAACCGCGAGGTGTGCAGTCTCAGGGAGTACTTTCTCCACGCCAAGACGGAGATGCACCGCGATGTGGTCGCAGTGGACAGGGGTCTGACGCCGCTCTCCTTGGCTAACGAGAACTGGCGCATACCTGTGGTGCTCAGTACCAATGACCGCAGGGTTGTATGGCAAGGTAAGGAGCTTCACGGACGCTTTTATCGGGCCCTCCACGGGCCTGATGTTGACTTTGAAGCGGCCGTGGCCTGGCTGCGCTTTGGTGACCTCTTTGGGGAAACCGAAGGGTTTGTATGTGCAATTATGGACGAGATCATGATGACAAACAATTACAGAAAATACATTGTGAAGGATGGAACGGTAGACGTATGTCGGGCATGTCGCCGTCCTGGAGAAACTATCCGTCACATTGTCTCTGGTTGTTCTCATCTGGCTAACGGCGAATACTTACAGACATAACCAAGTGGCCAGGATTATCCACCAGCAACTTGCCTTGAAATACAATCTTGTGGAATCGGAGGTACCGTACTACAAGTATGTGCCCGACCCAGTTCTTGAAAATGGTCATATCACACTGTACTGGGATCGATCTATCATTACAGACAGGACTATTGTAGCCAATAAGCCTGACATAGTGGTGATAGATCGATCAGAGCGCCGTGCAATGATTGTTGATGTTGCTGTCCCGCATGACGAGAACCTCGTGAAAGCCGAGAAAGAGAAACTCACCAAGTATCTCGACTTGGCGCACGAGGTTGTCGCCATGTGGAATGTAGACTCAGCAATCATTGTACCGATAGTCGTCACCGCTAATGGTCTTATAGCCAAGAGCCTCGACCAACATCTTTCGAGGCTCTCGTTGGGTAGCTGGGTCAAGGGCCAGATCCAGAAGGCTGTTCTCCTGGACACGGCTCGCATAGTCAGGAGGTTCCTCTCTCTGGGGCCCTGACCGCCGGTTGCTTGGACCCTGTTCCCGAGGCCGGTGGACCGCTATTTTTTTATATTTTTAAATGTTTTTTTTTTATAATCAAATATTTAAAAATGTAAATTATATGATATAAATGAAATAAATGTAAATAATAATAAAAAAGAAATTATTCAAGTTCAAAGAGATAGTTCTGAAAAGAACTTTGACAAATATTATGAAAAAGTGTGATTCCTAATACTAAAACTAAATTAGCTCTGAAAAGAACTTTCAATTCAATTTTATTTTATGGCGTGCGGCAGTGCCAAACGGGCACAATTTACTTCGCCAATGACGCGTGGAATGGAAGAGACACGTTAAAGAGAATGGTCGGTTGTAGCTGGGAGTTTCTGACAAAGAGACCAGCTTTTAATTTTGCAAATGTATAAATGGCCGGATTTTGTTAATAGTAATGTATAAGATTAGAATCTACCTAAAACAACACAATTAGTTAGTACACATATATAATTACATAATTATTCACAGCTTAATATTATTACATTTAATATATTTACATAGAAATTTACAATAGGGACTAAACACAGACATTAACAAACATTCAACATTTACTGGGCGGGGGAATTTTGAAGGAAGAACATCATAAAGGGGGTAAAGAAGTTTAGGACAGGAGAAGAAAAAATGGGAGACAGTACCTTCGTCTAAGCCACATTCACACAGAGAGTGATCACGAACTCTGATCTTGTGTAGGTGAACAGGTGTGCAGGAATGACCAAGACGTAAGCGGCATATTGTGGAGGTGACCCACCTATCTGCATGTCTATTGGAGAAGAACCAGGGTCGCCTTGGTATATCTGGTTGAATGGAGGCGTAGAATTTACCTTTGACTGATTTTGATTCAATCCAGAATGTGTTCCAGGACTTGTCCAAGTAGGTTTTTGATAAGGCACTCAAATCTTGGGAGCAGTTTTTAAAATGTTCATGGGAACCCATTTGTATAGCAGATTTAGCGCAGGAGTCAGCTGTTTCATTACCCGGAATGTCAGAGTGACTTGGGATCCATACAAGTGTTAGGGCTAGTCCATTTTGGTGACAGGATAACAAAGCCTCTCTAATCCTTAGAATAATGGGAAACCTTGACTTACTCCGAAATGGATTTTCTTTAACAGACAATAAGCAACTAAGGGAGTCCGTAAAAATAACAGTTTGTTTCAAGTTATGGGAACGGGTATACAGGATTGCTTCTAATAAAGCAACGGCTTCTCCTGTAAACACAGAAGACTCAGGAGGACATTTAAATTGTAAAATTATTCTAAACCTGGGAACCCAGCAGGCTGCACCAACGCAACTATCTGGGGACATTTTTGAAGCGTCAGTGTAAATATGAAGGTGATTTGACCAATTTTGATGAACTAGGTTTTGAAACTTTGAATTAGTATCTGGGGCTCCTTTGACCAGACCAAGATTAGTAACTATAGGGGGGTTATAAACCAGGGCTTCATATGAAGTAGAGAAAAGGGGATTAATTGAAAAAGTCAATAAAGGATTGGGTAAATTGTTAAACTTATGGAAGCTATCTAAGAGATAAGATGCCGGATTGCGGGAACTAAGGACTTGTGACAACTGGATAAGTTTAGGCCACAATGGGTGAGAGGCAAGTTGAGACATTTTGCAGACAAAGCGGTCACACAGGTATTGCCGTCGTAGATGTAAAGGAGGATCAACACATTCAACCTGCAGAGCGTTGGTAGGGGAGGACCTCATTGCCCCCAGAATGATTCTGAGGCAACGGTATTGTATTTTATTTAATTTCTCAGAGAGAGCTTTACTCAAGGGGTCTAAAACAAATGAGCAATAATCAATGTGGCTACGAACCAAAGCATTATATAGAAGTTTGAGGGAGTAGGCATGAGCACCCCACCAAACTCCAGCTACTGCACGCAGAACATTGATGCCCATTTCAGATTTACTAATTATATATTCAGTATGAGCCAATCCGTTCAGTCTGTAATCAAGAATAATGCCAAGGAATTTTGTTTTGTCTACCAGTTTAATGGGTTGATCCTCATAACAAAAGTAAAAGTTAGGAATAAGTCTTTTCCTTGTGAACACGACTGCCTGGCATTTGGCTACTGATAAGGACAAGCCATGATCAGAAAGCCACTGTCCTAGGTAATGTAAAGCAGAGTTGAGACGCTGGGATATTTCCTCTATTGAGCCTGAGCTGTGGTAGAGGACAATATCATCAGCATACTGCAAGATGTTACAAAAATTATTTACAGACAATTCTAGATCATAGGTATATATGCTATAAAGCAGAGGACTGAGGATAGAGCCTTGGGGAAGACCTTTCCAGACAAGTCTGGGGGGGAGGGTGGATGACTGGTGTTTTACCACAACTGACCTGCCAGAAAGCAGGTTGCATATGAAATGAGTTATCCTTGGCGGTACACTCAGCTGGTGCAATTTATGCCTGAGCAACGGAAGAAGTACATTGTCATATGCAGAAGCTATATCGAGAAAAACACCCACAAGGAATTCACCCTTACCAAAGGCAGTTCGAATGTCTGTGGTGAGTATGCTGAGACTGTCTGTAGTACTGAGCCCCTTACGGAATCCAAACTGTGAAGAGGCCAGTACTCCTCTGCTTTCCATTAACCATTCCAGCCGGTTCTTGAGGAGGATTTCCATAACTTTTGCTAATGTAGAAGACAGTGCAATAGGTCTGTATGAATTAGGATCTGAAGAATTTTTACCAGGTTTGAGAAGAGGGATCACTAATTGGGATTTCCAGGAATCTGGAGTAATTCCCTGTTCAAAAAAGCTATTAATCAAATTAAGGAAGTAAGATTTGGATTTGTCGTTTAAATTTACAAGGAAAGAATAGGGCACACCATCTTCCCCAGGGGTTGAATCTTTTAGTCCATTGAGAGCAATCTGGAGCTCAGAAAAGGAAAAGGGGGCATCCATTTCGCCCACAATGGGTGCTGGTGCAGAAATAGGAAATTCAACTTGTTGAGGAACCCACAGAGGAGCAAGTTTGTCAGCAAAGGAATTAAGCCATTCGGATGGATTGTTGGAGTTTGGATCAGAATAGGATAGGGTTCTGCGGAATCTTCTAATGCTTTTCCAAACCAAGGAGGAGGGTGTTCTAGGATTAAGGTTCTCGCAAAACTTTTTCTTTTTGGATACCATTCTTTTAGTCCTGGCATCAATACGTTGATATTTAATAAAATTCTCTTGTGTCATATGGGTTGAATAAGCTTTTTCTGCTTCCCGCCTTTGATCGAACAAATCCTTGCATTCCCCGTCCCACCACGGAGGGGAGGGCAAATGATTTGTGACAGAGAGATTTTTACGGGGAATGTGTGAATCAGCCGAAGAGATAAGAGACTTAACAAAGTGATTGTAGTGAGTCAAGGTGTTGCCATCATGCCCAGGATCAGCATAGGAGTCCAGCAAGTCATCCACTGATTGAGCATAGGCAGACCAATCTGCTAAGCGTAACTTATATTTAAGCAATGGGTTAGGATTACTGATTGGAAGAGATCTATTATTTAAAGAGAGGATGATAGGAAAGTGGTCACTACCATGGGTACTGGTAAGAACCTGCCAAGATAGTTGAGAAGCAAGGGAAGGAGAAGAAAGAGACAGATCTACTGCAGACTTTGGGTTCTGATTGGGGTAAACTCTGCGAGTCGGAGAGCCATCATTCAGGATACAAAGATTCATATCCTCAAAGATGTCAACCAACGACGGAGCAAACCCGTCACAGTTATAACACCCCCATAAAGTATGGTGAGCATTAAAGTCACCCATAATCACAGTTGGACTGGGAAGTGAAGATAAGATAGATTCAATTTCTGGGATCAGAGATGGATTAGGGTGAGGGATGTATAAAGAGAGGAAGGTAATATTTACAGCTCTTACAGCAACAGCATTAATCTGACTGCTGTGAGAGGGGATAGGGATAGAAGTAAAAGGGAAGTTGTGCCGGATGAAGATGGCACTACCTGCATAGCCGTCATGCCTGTCATCCCGAAAACAGAAGAAACCAGGGACCCGAAATCGAGAGCCAGGCCTCAGCCATGTTTCCGAGATGGCAACCATGACAGGGTTATGCAGGTTGATAAGGGAAATCAGTTGTTGTTTTTTAGGACGGATGCTTTTACAGTTCCACTGCAGCAGAACTATTGGGACCATTGTTAAGGATCTTAAAAAGCTGGGAAAGGTTTTGGGCAACGTTGGGCGGTAATGGGAGCTCGCTGCATGGAGCAACAAGGCTCAGGAGCAATGATGAGAGGTTTTCCAACATTTTACCTTGGGAAAGGTTGGAAAAAGGAGAGTCAGGTTGGCTGCTGCTAAGAGCACAGCCATTAGGTTGGGAGGAGGATGGGTTATTGATGATTGATTGATGGGATTGTTTATCGTAACCCTTTGCTAATGGGGCACGAGGACGGGGGGAGCGAAGAATGGATTCTCTATAAGATTTTTGAGAAGTTGGGGGACGGGTTAAGATTGGGCGAGGAGAGTTAACAGGACGGGGAGTATATGTAGGAGGAGAAAACATTTCCTTGGTAATCTCAGCGTATGATCTTCGAACAGGGGGGAAACGTTCAGATGCCTCAGCATAAGAAATGTTATCCTGAGACATTAAAGATTTGATGTTCTGCTGTCGGCTAAACTCCGGACAATCCTTGTCCGAAGCAAAGTGGTTACCTGAGCAGTGTATGCAAGAGGCCTTTTCTACTGTGACAGCACAAGATTCACCGGTATGGGGCTGAGCACACCTGAAACACCTAGGTTTTGATCTACACTGCGATTTAATGTGACCAAAACGGCAACAATTTTGGCACTGGATAGTAGGATATTTGTAAGCCTCTACAGGCAGAGAAGTATAAAATGAATAGACTCTTTTAGGTAGAATCTGTCCCCTAAAGGTTACCACTACTGACTGGGTGGGAACCCACTCAATAGTCCCCTCGTTGGAAGTTTTGCGATTGAGGCGGCGGGCTTTAAGAATCGTACCACAGCCGGACGGCAACACTATGGAATCCAAGAGTTCCTCCATAGACCAGTCTACTGGGACCCCACGGATCAAACCCATCCTAGTAATATTAAAAGTTGGTATCACTGCATTATATTTTGCTAACGATAAAATTGGGCTTTTCAGAAAATCGTTAGCTGCTTGTGCAGATGAAAACTCCACACTGACTTTGTTTCTACCAATGGATTTCACACCATCTTTAATTATGTGTGAGGTAAAAACTGACCAAATTTAAGAGCCCGGATCGAAACTCCTGCGGATGGATCAGATACTTCCCTCGAGACATGGACCATGAAGGGACCATTATCATCTTCAGTGTAACCCTTAGAGCCCTCCGTAAAAGAAGGGTGGACGAACATAGATTGCATAGACGGAACCGATTTTGACGAATCTGCTGGTTTTTTGCTGCTATCTATATGTAAATCATCTCCTTCTACATGACGTTTCCGAGAGGGAGCCGCCTGCTTAGACGCGTTTTGACTTAGTAACCCATCAGGGTCTGGGGGCTTCGAAGGGGCGTCCACCTCCATCCTGCCACATTTACCTTAAGCCGCCACCAATACCTTATACCGCCACCAAAAAACAGTTGTTAAACACAATAAAATACACAAAATTCGGCTACTTTTCCACAAAAAATCACTTCCGAAAAACACCGCACGTGTGTCAGCCAAAGCCAACGAGCGAAGTCTCAAAAGAACTTTTTAAGTGAAGCATAAAAATGTGTTAAAAAAAAACTCGAAATATTCAATAGTTACTCGATGCGCTGCGTGGCGGCCATGTATTTTTATTTTAATTTCATGATATCTTTTGAATGGAATGTCCGATTTCAATAATTAAAAAAGTAATCATCAGGTATTGAGACAGTCTTGAATATTAAATTATTTATTTGGATAAAAATTTATAAATGGTATGGATAACACGGTCTGATTTTGATCGGCATTTCTATCAATTTGTTAAATGTAAAAAAGTAGTTATAGTGACGTAACTACAATAGTTAGACACATGGTCTCGCGAAGTTTTTTGTAGATATTGATATATTCTATAATATTGTCGAACATTTTTTTGTCCTATCATTAATACTCTTCACAGCGTATGCGATGAAAGAAATTTTATGGCTAATTTTTTTACACCTTCGGTTGGTTTTAATAGGAATTTCTAAAGATTTCTATAGTAATCTAATACCAAATATAGCCTATGTTACTCAGTGATAATGTAGCTTTCTAATGAAAAAAAAATTATTAAAATCGGTCCAGTACTTTTTGAGTTTATTCGTTACATACAAAAATACAAAAATACAAATCTTTCCTCTTTATAATATTAGTGTAGAAGTAGATAGTGTAGAAAAACAATAACATCAGATTTGGGTTCCAAGTAACAACCCTTAATATGTGTACACAGTAGTTATATAATTTATGCATTGAATCTACAGAAATTATAGTTATAATAATTTTACAGTTTACGCCATTTCTGTTAGTACAGTTAACATAACTAAATATTTTAAACTTAAAAACTTAAAAGTGCATTTTTGAATATAAATAATGTCTTTCTAAAACTAGATACAAGGTGAGATGACGTATATGTCACAGTAAGATAGTTGAAGTCGTGTTATAGCTTGCCAGTATATATAGCTATATGAAAACGTTTCATAGCTATCTTACTAGGAATACAGCTATAATACGAACGCGATCTAGTAATATAGCTATCTGACTAGACTAATCTAGTAAAGTGGTTATAGAAGCATACATTTTCTTTGATTTGCACAACTGGTTGCCTAGGCTAAACTAGTTCTTCCTATACAAGTACTGACACATACATAGGGTGAGATCTATAGATGGCACCCACACTCAGTCCACTCAAGACTGTGTTAAAACGGGACAGACTTACATTAGTTGGAAATGGCAGTAACATGGACATTAAATGGATTTTAATTAACTGCTCTATCTTTTAACATAGTCTTTGGAAAATGCAAAGTCCAATGTGAACAGAAGTTAATATAAGTTGCTGTAGAATGTAGATTGATTTGACCCACAAACATCTGACTATTCCAGCAGTTATTACAATTAACCAAATGTATTTGAAACTCTAGCAGTGAAGCAGTGACAGCCTAGTGGTTAGGACTGTGGTCTCCTATTCGGGGGGTCGCAGGTTCGATCCCGGGTACGCACCTCTGACTTTTCGGAGTCAAGTGCGTTTAAGCAATTAAATATCACTTGCTTCAACGGTGAAGGAAAACATCGTGAGGAAACCTGCGCCTGAGAGTTCTTCATAATGTTCTTGAAGGTGTGTGAAGTCCGCCAATTCGCATTGGGCAAGCGTGGTGGACTATGGCCTATAACCCTTCTCTGAGAGGAGACCTGCGCTCAGTAGTGAGCCATTGATGGGTTGCTAATGGATGGATGGATGGATGGATTTGAAACTTGTATTTGTATTTGCCTACATATTATGAAGGCAAAAAAACAATAACAATGTTTTATGAATGTGAAGGAAAACGTTTGATAAGAAAACAAGTGTGCATTTTATGGCCTTCCATAAATACCTCCACATTGAAATAATTTAAGTTCCTCAATTTTTTTTAAATAACTTTTAAAATATGGATTTAGAATAAAACATTAATACATTATAGTAGTAAAAACAGTGTAATAGTATAGTTAGTAATTGAAAGAAAAGATATTTTAGCATTAATAAAATCAACAACATTGGTTAGTCTTTAGCCAACAATCAAAATTTTAATTAAAGTAGAACCTCATTAAGCCGAACTTCGAGGGAGACACCAAAGAACTCGAGTTATACAGATTTTTCGACTTAAGAAGAATTTTGAGTTAGACTGATTTTATTCGACTTGTAGAGGTCAAGACTCATTCTAACAATCAACAATAAAAGGCTTGCTCTGCTTAACTTCAAAAGACTATGAATACCAATAATAATAAAACTAAATAACTCAATATAGCTAGCAATAAAAATAAAAAGTAAACAAGCACATTTTAACTCAGCCTTAAATTCCTTTATCATTTAATAGAATTGGTAATCTTATTTACTGTACTCTCTCTTACATTGTTTTCTAAGAAACAATTACCTGCATCATCAGCCAATTCTTAAGTCGGTAACTTGATTTTCTTCAAGCTATAGAGGTAATTAGTTTCAAATGTTCAAATTGTAGAAGTTGTAATATCAAACATTGCTAAGTTCGAGATGCAGAGGTCCGTATTTTTTCAATTTATACAGGGAAAATATGTAACAAACTGGCTTGTATTACTCCCTGATTGTTTTGACTTCTAGAGGGTTGAGATTTTGAGTAATCAAGGTTATGCGCCCTTAGTACACCAACGCGTTCGTATGCGGCAGCAAAACAACGAAAAAACTGTAAGTTGTTGGCAGCGTTTCGCATATGTATATGTCTCACTCTATTATATAGCGAGATGAGATAGTGGCGTCCTTGTCGGTACTGTTTCGCAAGTAATTGCGAAATAGTCGTTACACAAATGCAAACATTTCGCTAGTAGTGTTTCGCTTCGCACTGCGTCACAACGCGTTCTGTCCGAGAGGACAGATTTTAGCATTATAGATGCGGAAAATATAGAAATATTTTTGAATTCAATTAGAAATTATCCTGAATTATACGCAGTTGGACAAGCTCTAAGCATAGTTTATTTTCTCCAAGTTTCCTCCGTTTCTGGTTTATTTTATGCACCCAGATTCTACCCTTTCTTTTTTAATATCAACGACAGCAACAAAAATTATTCCTCATTCAGAATCTGAAAGTGATGACTTCACTAATTCACAACATCCTGAAATGACGTCCACGAAAGCTAAGCTACAATGATATTTCTTTGCGATAAAACTGCAGTGTACTAACGTTCTGCAGATGTTTCGCTACCGCAATAGTTTCGCAGAGATTTGCTGCCGCATACGAACGCGTTGGTGTACTAAGGGCGTTGGGGCTTGAAGGGAAGGGAACAAAACATTTTTTAGAGTTTTGGAGGTTTTCGAGTTATCAAGGTTCAACTTAACGAGGTTCTACTGTACAATAAGTTACAAAAATGCTTTAATTAAAGCAAGCTTAAAACTTTGTAGTACCTATAAATTAAAATAGGTAAGTAAATACAATTTAGACTGAATTTCAGACGAGCGAAGTCGCACGCGACAAACCTTGTAAAGTTTTTATAACGACCGACTGCCGCATCAGTCCAGTGTCCACCTTCAAATTTTATGCAAATTATAGTCATGACGTAACGTACCTAGGATGATCTTCCGGCGAGACGCATGCGGCTCCTCCGTGTGAACCCATTCGAAGTCATTTCTAGACACATGAGCACCCATATTCCCAAATTTTACACACAATTTGTAACACTTCCTATCCACTAGTCAACGATACGTCTTGTGTACTTTATGCACTACATTTATCTAAGGGCGGCGTTTTCACCGGCTGATACAGTTGTCAGAAAGTCAGTAAATAATACGCCCATACAAAGCGTTCGACAAAAACACGACCAACTAGTTAAAAAATTAAATAATGATTAAAAATAATTCAATTCAGTTTCAGCTTCACTCACTTCAAATGTATTTTTCTTTTACTAAAATGTCAATGTCAAGTGATGTCAAGCGGCAACAGTGTTGCCAACAACACAAGACCTGAAGTCACCATTTTTCACAGCTATAATATAAGCCTAATATAGCCGAATTTCATATTTTGCTGTAGCCTAAAGCAGCCCAAACGCGAAAATATTGCTATGAATAAAGTAAAAAGTAAAAATGTAGTTTATATAACAATTTATTTATTTGTATCTACTTTAAAAAAAAACACTAAAAGCCTATAATCTAACTTCAAAGAACAATAAAGAATAATATTATTCTTAGGGCGTATGCTACGTTGTGCGGGAAAGTTTGTTTTTTTTAATTAATTAGTTTAATAGGTACATGACATTTGGAGAAACAGACACCCGCGAGGGCCGATACACTTTATTACAAGCAACATATGTTTGCGTCAAGCTATGTTACATACGAAAATTATTATAATCAAGTTCTATTTTTATATTTAGAGAAGCGGACTGTATTTCTGAGGTTGTATACGTAAACTATGGTGCTGAAAACAAAATGAAAATGAAAGGAAATTGAAGGAGCAGCATTCAATTTGGACGACGCTCGAAGCTGAGCACGCGGACAGGGCAAGGTGGCGATGATATCTTCTCCAGTTCCTCTCGATCGGCAGACACCACAGTTTATTGGGCACAAACACTTTATTGAAGAATTATTTCCCTAAAGATCTTAATGCTTTAGGGGGTTTAAAGTTCATTATTTTTATATTAACGTACGGCGGCCGTCATTATCGGCGCACGACGTAATTTGTAATTTTGTAGTGAAGTTAGGTACGTTATGTCACGTCACTGAGCTGCGTTTCTATCGATGTTCAGGTGCGTATGTGGTTGCAGTCGTTTGTATGCTGCTTTATTTAGGTAGGAAAGTGGATGAAGGAATGCACCATAGTAAATAATGTTTTTAAATTATATAATAATTAATCATACGAAAAATAACCTGGCGCAACCATCCACCCGGCCTTAAAGGGACACCTTTAAGAAGATTCTCATGAGGTGTAGAGCGCAGTTAGGACTCTATGAGAAACGCAAATGGCGTATAAGTTAGTTATGAGTTAAATATTAATATATAGATATAGAATATAGTATAAACTTATAAGCTAACTTACTGTTAAACTTTGAATAAAATACTATACAAATTACAATATAATACAATACAGTTATATTCAATGCTTACTGCGTTGGAAGAGGGCATAAACGAACAACCGGACACAGATAAGTTCTCCCAGAGATTTTCACAGTTGCTACACGTATAATACCGTCTTTTGAGGGATGCACTTTCTCTACTACTGCTAAAGGCCGAGCCAAAGGCGGCACGTTGTCATTCATCACTACAACGACAGTTCCTGGAGTGATAGGTACAGAAGGCGTATTCCATTTTTGTCTAACTTGTAGGCTATGTAGATACTCCATCCTCCGACGATTCCAGAATGATTGGACCATCTTATCCATTAGCGAGTGCCTTTCAAGTAAATTGACATTGTCTGAACTGACATCAGGCGCAGGCAAGGAAAAACGAGGCGCAGTATGTAGGAAGTGACTCGGTGTAAGAGCTGAAGGCTCTGCAGGGTCCGAGCTGAGTACTGTCAGTGGACGCGAGTTAAGTAGACATTCGACTTGTGTGAGTACAGTACATAGTTCCTCATAGGAAAGGAGCTGTTGTCCTATGACTTTAAACAAGATCAACTTTGCTAAATTAGAGTCAAGAAATGCATATCTAGCCTTGATTGGGATGCGTTCGGCGTAATTGTCATATACTGTGCGAAGCAATTTCGAAAGCAAGACACCACCTAATAGCTTGAGAGGCGCAATCGAATGGTTTTGTCGGCGAAACTTTACTTTTCGCGCAAACGAGATGAGCACTTGACGCGCAGTATTACCCGTAGGTGAACTCACGTGTAAGTAAATCACCGCACCGTAAGCTGAAAGACTGGCATCTGACAATCCCAGGAGGGTGACCACACAGTCTTCAGTTACGCCCACATGACGTGGAATGTGAAGTTTATTTAGAGCTGGTAATTCATCGCAAAACTGTCTCCACATCTTAATGATGTGTGGCGGAGCTACTGTGTCCCAATCAAGTCACGTCACTGAGCTGCGTTTCTCTCGATGTTCAGGCGCGTATGTGGTTGCAGACGTGTGTATGCTGCTTTATTTAGGTAGGAAAGTGGATGAAGGAATGCACCATAGTAAATAATGTTTTTAAATTATATAATAACTAGCTGATGCCCGCAACTTCGTCCGCATGGATTTAGTTTTTAAAAATCCCGCGGGAACTCTTTCATTATCCGAGATAAAAAGTAGCTCTCCCGGTCTGAGGAACCACTACTACATCCATTACTATATCCATGCAAAAATCGCATCAATCCGCTGTTCTGTTGCGACGTGATTGAAGTACAAACCAACAAACAAACACACTTTCGCATTTATAATATCAGTAATGCTTTATTATAAAACTTTTTATAATTGTCAAATTTTTTACCACACTTAACCAAAGACAAAATTACGTTTAGCTGTCATTTACGTTTTGTTATTCCACTGTCATTTGCGTTTTGTTATTCCATGTCAGATGCGTTTTTCTTATACCACGTTTTATAGTGACATGACGGAAACGCGGTCGATCGGGATAAAAAGTATCCTATGTCCGTCTCCTGGTTCTAAGCTACCTCTCCACCAATTTTCAGCCAAATCGGTTCATCCGTTCTTGAGTTATAAATAGTGTAACTAACACCACTTTCTTTTATATATATAGATTAATAATACAGAAAATAACCTGGTGCAACCAACATATTAAAATAAAATAAAAACCCGACTGCTTTAAAGAATATAAATGAAAATATCCATTATTATCATTATTAGAGAGTTTTACCTACCAATAAAACTTACCTATTATTTTTCCTGAGATATCCGGAATCCATGTTGAGTTAAGCGTTTTCGTTTTTCGTATATTCTGACTTAGCGATACCCTCGCTTCCGGTCCCCACCGTGTATCCGTGTCCAATATGGCGACGCCGCGGGATCGCGGTTGAGGCCATCTTATTTTCTCATTATAAGCGTAAGTACCAGGTAGGAATTATGTGGATTCCGGATATCTCAGGAAAAATAATAGGTAAGTTTTATTGGTAGGTAAAACTCTCTATTATTTGTTCCGTCTTCGATATCCGGAATCCATGTTGAGTGATGTGTTTGATTTCTCCTGGTACTATTTTGTTGATGCTATAATGTGTTCAAAAATGCTATGGCATGCAAAAAGAAATAATTACGTATTAGATGACTAAATTTCTATAGCCAGAATTGAATGATCTTCTTACCAATGTAATGTTGAAACCACCAAAAGCAACGTTATATAGTGAGAGACCTCGCCACTGACCGTGAAGCCCACGGGAGCACAGGTGTCGAGGCTTCTCAACCGTTTAAGACACAAGGAAGATCACTTTCCTGGTAATGTTTGGTAATGTATATCTGATGTATCCGTGATAACATAATTCATGGGATTTCTCTTCGACTGAATTAGAGTCGTCTGCATCAGATTTTCTAGCCACCATTCTAGTTTGACACACCTCTTTCGGTGAACGCATGGGTTTGAGAGGATGTTGACGCAGACAACTGCTGTGACATCGATGAATGGTTCGGCACTGCAACCTTCCCCGGTGGGTGATGAAGGTCGCAAAGTTGAGAAAACCCTAAGAGGACAGGGCCTGCTTAAGGGTCCAACTGCCAGTTGCTAGAAAGGATATTAGACCCAATTTCTTATATCCATCAAGGGACGGGGACAACATGGCTATTGGCTAGGCTTTTCGTCAGTGGACTCCTCGCTACGAGCGAGGACTCGCCGCTGCGCTCGCGATCATTTACATATCTTAGGTATTTCCTATAAACTGAACAAAATCAAAGGATTCAGTATACTAAACTCATCTTAAAACTTGTGAGGGTGCTGTGTCTTTCCAACTAGATTGTCCAAATTGAGCAGTATCTGTTTTGCAAACAAAGGCCAAATGTAATAATGTGGCATTACCAAACATTATTATATTATAATTTATGATCACCATAAACCATCCTGTGCTCCGTGTCAATCTTTGGTAAAGCAAGATCAAGCCTCTCTATCCGACGCAAGCAGAAGTAAATGGCAGTACGTTTTGAAGCCAAGTCTATCCGGCACCAATCAATTAAGCCTCCTAAAATATGCTTCTGGACCTCCGGTGAGTGCTACACTTAAGTCTAAGTCTTCATCAGTATTATTGGAAGAGCTGGTATCTGATATAGTTTCTGCATTTCAAAATATTTGAACATATCAACCCTTCCATAGGTTGAGTGGTGCTTACAGCCAGCCCGGGTTTTAGTTCCAGTGACAGAGAAAGGCATTGTGAGCAAAGGCTTTCTCGTTCTATGAATCTCTCGACACGTATTTCGAAGCAAATATGAGCCGTGTGTAAGCAAACAGATCTACACTGGTATTCCCCACGTTCAAAACCTGACCTACGTCGTTGGTGGTTTCGGAATATGTATTGCAGGGGGACTGGGGGATGGATATCAGCAGATGTCGACTGTATTGCTGCACTGTTCGACAGTGAAACCATCCTTGGCGAATAATAGACGAGGCAAAGTTGTGTCTCCCATTAGGAACTAGGCCTGTCTGAGAGACTAACTGCCTTTCTACTAATTCTGTAATGCCATGTGTAGTGTGGGGCATTTTACTGTATCATATGATGATGATGATGACGTATCCGTTAACGGCGGTCTTGGCTAGGGCCGGTTATGTGAGCAAATATGGCTCGCGAAACCAAATTTCGTTTTCAAATACAGTTGCACGGTGCACAGTGTAACTGTGCCCGACCTATTATACGTGTAGAGGTAGGAGGTCCTGGGCTGGGTCTGGCGTTTGGCGTCGAGGTCCCTTAGACGTTCCTCAAAGGATGCCATCGCCTCACCTACTGACTTGCGCCACTCTTGCCACTGCAACGCAAGTTCCTCCCACCTCTCACTAGGTGTATGCCAAGAAATGAGATGGTGCTTCAATACGTCTTTGTACCGTAAGAATTGAGACTAACATTTTTTTTTTCTTTTAACTCCGAGTAAAAAACGGCCTTTGAAAGTCTGGAGTCGTCCATACGAACAACATGTCCACACCACCACTTTATGTCTCCTTTATATCATATATTTCAGTATTAATCTGACATGCATTGCTTAACATGATTTGCCGGGACATGCAAGCAGATATTTTTGTTGCTAGGTTCGACATTACCAGCTGATGACTCGCATAAATATTTTGACCATTCGCAGCTCGGTCGTTATATAGCAATGGACGCCAGTATTCTAACTCCTTAGCGGCTATGTATTACACCATACAGAGTATACTTAGGCAAAGTTGTCCCCTCATTAGGAACTAGGCCTGTCTGAGGGACCAACTGCCTTTCGACTGTTCCTGTAATGCCACAGTCTCTCATTAGAAATTAGTACTGAATGAGAGACCCACTTTCGTTCTGAAAGTGATGCTGAAGTACACTGTGTAGTGTAAAGTACTTTAGCACCCCGATTCTACACCCTTCGACAACCTACCGTTTCAATACGATCAGGCACCTATCGATCTCGTATCGAAAATGTGCAATTCAGAACGTTCGGTTAGAGGACTCGACATGGACTACGTTATCGATCGACAAGATAACATTAAAATACACGTGCACTTAAGAAGATTGTTTACTTTACCAAAATTTTAGTTATTGTTTTTTAATGTCAATATACCTATAATATAGTAAACATTTGCATACCAAAAAATATCTGTCATGACTTTTTTTTTTTTATACAAAAACAGTAAACAGCTTGATGGAATCAAGAAATCGAACAAAATGTTCGTTGGTTCATTTTGGTTGGTATTTCGACAATTTCACTGTCAATATTGAACTGAAAATAGATCTTATCATACGATAACAAACCGAATCGATCGATAAATATGTCATCGCAAGGTTCCGAATCGGGGCGCTGCTCCGACAAGGACTCCGCGTTGCGTTTTGTGTCCCACATGCCGAGAAACTCAAGGCATTGCGTCGGAGCCAGCATGGCAAAGTTGTGTCAACCCCATTAGGAACTTGGCCTGTCTGAGGGACTAACTTTTGGTTCCGACAGAGATTTTGAATTAACTCGTTTATCCCAGGCAACTCCTAGAAATCCAAAATATAGAAACATAATCCATATTATATATAATATAGAATAGAAATCTATACAATGGAAATAGGTGTCGAGTCGGAACCAATACAGGTGTCGAATTTGCTCGTTCATGCTAGGAGTTTCAACAGTTTCAAGTTTCAAAAGTCAACATCAAAATGTTACCTGTACTTGAAACTACACACAGGATTGAATGGCGAGCGGGTAAGAGCTGTTTGCCAAGAGAATTCATCCAAATTGTACTGTCCAATCCGTAGTGGACGCGAATGGTTTTGTTGTTGATAAAAATCCAAGGATGGTCAGTTAATTATGGCAGTAGGTACTTAGGTTTGATTCATCTTCCAATCTGGCTGGTCCGACTTAGGAATAGGAAGGAACCAAAAAGAACGTGAAAAAAAAAAAGTAGCTTGGACTGTATTTTTTTTGTTCTAGTATTTCTACCTCTAACCTATAAATTCTCGATCTGTGTGGTTATGTCGTGATAATTAAGATTCCACGCTTAGATTATTCTCACGGAAGTTCCGTGAATGTCTCCCGATATATTAAAATCACTAGACAACCGCCTTGAAATGTTCGTTAACTTGGCGGTAAATTGTGAATAAAATTTCTTACCCTCTTAGCTGTCACGATTATTGCTCGCCCCCCCTCTATTTTTAAATAACGTCGAATTGCCTCGTTATTAAATAAGGGTTGTGAACTAAGAGGGATTTTATATGAAATATTTCAATGAAAATTAGGAGTAATCTGAAAATATCGTTATTATTTCTATTATCGAAATAATGAAACGCATAATTTCGATTAATTTATCTGTGACCTTATTGTCAGGCGGTGATTGCAAAGTGAATTCTTATTACAAAATATATTCACCACGTTATTTATCAAGAAGGCTTCTTGTTGACCAGAAAAAATAAAAATTGAACTTACCGATTTGTAAAATACAAACCACTTCTGGATATATCATCAGACTCTATGCGTAGTTTCGCTACCTTCTGATTCCTTCTTGCTGCTCCTGCTCGCTGATGAACTGCCCGAAAATCCATTTTCCTGCCTCTTCTTTCCTCTACGAACTTGAGCTTCTTCTGTGCACGTGGGGTTCATTTACGCGTAACCGAAATTTCCCCGTGATAGAAAATATGCACTATTAACACTAATACTGTATATTTTTAACACTTTGATTGCAATATTTTTTGCCAAGAGAGACGGATTAACGAAATAATCTTAGATTTGACGCGCACGCGGCGTAACTACACAACCCTATGAGCTCAAAATGGCAGCGGTCTCCTACTGCTGTTCGTTATTCTCCATCGCAGAAGCGAGGGATTCTTATTCTTGATATAAATCTTAACACTTGATATACTTTTATATCACTATATTTAGGATTAATAAGAACTTTTTAGAAACACGTCCGAACAATACGAAAAACGACGCTATAATGAGAAAATAAGATGGCCTCAACCGCGATCCCGCGGCGTCGCCATATTGGACACGGATACACGGTGGGGACCGGAAGCGAGGGTATCGCTAAGTCAGAATATACGAAAAACGAAAACGCTTAACTCAACATGGATTCCGGATATCGAAGACGGAACAAATAATATTGCCATAGATCGTAAATAGTCATTCGAAATGAAAAATGATAAGAGAAACCTAAAAGTGATTTTTCAAATACGTATTCAATGGTACCCCACTGAACATAGTTCGTCGACTTTCAGTTCTATGGCATCTGGTGGTTGCCATAGTTTGGAATTCCTCGTTTCCTGCTATGCTACAACCAAAGAATACAGTATAATACACTACTATAATATTCGAAATCAGCGCAAGATACTAAACCCCAGTCATGGACATTGAATAAAACCCTTAAATAAAAATTAATCAGTTAAAGAGTAAGATCTTTAATTGATTAATTTTTAATTTATTTTTTATTTAATGACGTACACCGGTAGGTACACAAGACATTTTTAACTCTCTTTTTAGATGAATATACAAATGATTGTCAGAAATTGACATTTTATTGTAACCTATCTACCTACTGTAACATTTTGTTAGTCTAGCAAATTTTTGGGGTAAAACTGGCAATCTAGCAACATTTTAAAAATTTCATTTTGAAAAATGTCTAAAAAGTAGCAACTGTGTAAAGCTAGCAGTTGGCAACACTGCCGCCGGGGCCAGGCCCGCCGCCCGCCAGTCATCGCGTGCGCGCTGTGGTTAGCGGTCATCAATGTTTCTCTATGACGTTATCACGTAAAATTATCGTCCGTAAACCGACTTTACAGACAACTAATTTTTTATTCAAAAAAAATACATCATATAGCTATAACTACCTATGTACATAAATGCCACAGGGGTCCACTGTTATACAGGGTGGGCCAGACCAGGTGGATATAAATTTTTTTTTAGATTGTTGACTTAGGGGCCTACCAGGACCCGCAAGGAAAAAAATCGGTTCCCACCCGATTACGAGAAAAAAAAAATTATTTGAAATTTTGGAATATCATTACCTTGACGAACTTTTAATTTTTTTTAATTTTTCCAGTGACAATTTCCGCAATTTTTCATGGAATATCTTTATCTAATAACAGTGCTCTCTTAAGAAAAAATTCCAGTCTGATTAGCTGGTTTTAAGAGCATTAAATTTTAAATTATTTCAAGAAAATTAAGTTCATACAAAATCTACAGAAAACTTTAAAATTCTATTAAAAATAAAAGAAGAGGTTCATAGCACTGGTGATTTTTTAAAAACTGTAACAACTTATGTTCTTTCGATTGCCAAAAGAAAAATTGTATGTCAATGTGCCGGATAAAAAGTTATGATTTTTCAAAAGTCTTCGTTCCTCATTCGTGTAAATAACGACCTTATTGAAAAAAATGTTAATTATTTTGGTTTGTAGAGACAGCAGTATGCCCTTTAATTTTAACTGCCTCGTAGGTCTAGTGATAAGCGTGTTCGACTGCGGCCGACGAGGTCCCGGGTTTGAGTCTCGGGTCGGACCATACCAAGTATTGGAGTTTTCCGATAAGAAATTCTCAGTACTAGCCCGGAGTTAGGAAGTTGGCGTTGTTTCACCCCGTGCCTTGGAGAGCACGTAAAGCTGTTGGTCCTGCGCTTAATCTCTCTCCGGTCGTGTCGAATTTTCTGTCCCATCGGGCTATGAGAGTAAAGAAAAAGAGAGTTCTCCTGTGTTCGCGCACACACTTGTGCACTTTTATATCTCCCGGACAGATGGCTAATCTTTCTGGAGAAAGGCTTCCGCTGTAGCCGAAATTCGGAAAAATAAAACATTGTTTTATTTTTCTTTCTCTTAAGAAGTAGATACTTACCGTCATTCATCATTTAAGGATTAATGTCCTCCCTACCCGGCCACGGCGGCAGCCTATCTCCAGATAGATTAGCCATCTGTGTGGGAGATATTAAAGTGCACAAGTGTGTGCGCCAACACAGGTGCACTCTCTCTTTCATTACTCTCGTAGCCCGATGGGACGGAAAATTCGACACGACCGGAGAGAAATTAGGCACAGGACCAACGGCTTTACGTGCTCCCCAAGGCACGGGGTGAAACAACGCCAACTTCCAAACACCGGGCTAGTACTGAGAATTTCTTATCGGAAAACCCCAATACTTGGTTTGGTCTGACCCGAGACTCAAACCCGGGACCTCGTCAGCCGCAGTCGAACACGCTTATCACTAGACCTACGAGGCAGTTAAAATTAAAAGACATACTGCTGTCTCTAAAAACCAAAATAATTAACATTTTTTTCAATAAGGTCGTTATTTACACGAATGAGGAACGAAGACTTTTGAAAAATCATAACTTTTTATTTTTTTTTTTATTTTTTTTTATTTAAGTGTTTACCTACACTTAAGGAAATATCAGAATAAATTTTATAAACACATATCAAAAATTCCGAAGCCAGCGGGATTCGAACCCACATCTCTTGGGAAACGCGCCCGAGTGTGTTAGCCACTTACACTATAGCCACGGTCGAACTACACGTCAGCATCGAAATTAGTGATATGTATCTACTTTCTCAGTTTAAGCAACTGCTAGCGACATCTAGTAGCAACACGTTACAGTTATTGATCTACTTTGGCATCTCTAGTTCCTAACGAGCTCCATTGCAATATGGGGTCTTGGAAAGTAGATCAATAACTGTAACGTGTTGCTACTAGATGTCGCTAGCAGTTGCTTAAACTGAGAAAGTAGATACATATCACTAATTTCGATGCTGACGTGTAGTTCGACCGTGGCTATAGTGTAAGTGGCTAACACACTCGGGCGCGTTTCCCAAGAGATGTGGGTTCGAATCCCGCTGGCTTCGGAATTTTTGATACATATGTGTTTATAAAATTTATTCTGATATTTCCTTACGTGTAGGTAAACACTTTAATAAAATAAAAATAGTAAAAAGCATTGTGGCATCTCTAGTTCCTAACGAGCTCCATTGCAATATGGGGTCTTGGAAAGTAGATCAATAACTGTAACGTGTTGCTACTAGATGTCGCTAGCAGTTGCTTAAACTGAGAAAGTAGATACATATCACTAATTTCGATGCTGACGTGTAGTTCGACCGTGGCTATAGTGTAAGTGGCTAACACACTCGGGCGCGTTTCCCAAGAGATGTGGGTTCGAATCCCGCTGGCTTCGGAATTTTTGATATTATGTGTTTATAAAATTTATTCTGAAATCATAACTTTTTATCCGGCACATTGACATACAATTTTTCTTTTGGCAATCGAAAGAACATAAGTTGCTACAGTTTTCGAAAAATCGCCAGTGCTATGAACCTCTTCTTTTATTTTTAATGGAATTTTAAAGTTTTCTGTAGATTTTGTATGAACTAAATTTTCTTGAAATAATTTAAAATTTAATGCTCTTAAAACCAGCTAATCAGACTGGAATTTTTTCCTAAGAGAGCACAGTTATTAGATAAAGATATTCCATAAAAACATTGCGGAAATTGTCACTGAAAAAAATTAAAAAATTTTTTAAAGTTCGTCAAGGTAATGATATTCCAAAATTTCAAATAAAATTTTTTTTCTCGTAATCGGGTGGGAACCGATTTTTTTCCTTGCGGGTCCTGGTAGGCCCCTAAGTCAACAATCTAAAAAAAAATTTATATCCACCTGGTCTGGCCCACCCTGTATATCAAGTCTATGGTTTGAACTCTGGAGGGGCTTTACCATCTATGCACACATTACATTTGTAGCACAAAAAGAGTTCCCATAATGTAGGTGCAAAACAAAAGTTGCCAACTTTTGTGTTGTCACCACGTGTTAGTGACAAAAGTTGGCTCTTTGGTGGAGACCTAGCTTTACATGCACATTGTAATGACTAATGTGCATTAGTCTTTGTAAGGTCTTGAGCGAGCGTTTTAAACTTTATCATTATTTTATTGTGATAACAGATTCAGTGCACAACAAGCATATTTCATGTTTTTTTATCTGTTCATACCAGCAATTTGTCAACATGTGATCTGACACTTGACAGTTCTCTAAATGATAGTCTTTCTCAAGTTTGAGTTTGAACATGGCGGTCGGTAAAAATAAAGGCCTCTCGAAAGGCGGTAAAAAGGGCGTTAAAAAGAAGATGTAAGTTCGGAATATACTTACAAAACCCTTTGTTAATTAACATTATTTTGATTTAATTCCTGTAAATGGCTACTAGATTTGTGATTCACATAATAATTACGGATAAAACATGACTCGTGTCGATCATCGAAAGTTGCATTCCATATTTTCAGACTAGTTTTGGTAATTTTCTGTTTGAATGAGTTCAAAGTGCAGTTTTTTTATTTAGCTCGGTTGTTTGTTCTACATTCTTCGAAGTGTTATCGAATTGCAGTGGTATGCCGTATGGTAAGTGCATTGTGAGGTTATGTTAATGGTTGTTATAATTTTCAGTGTTGATCCATTCACGCGTAAAGACTGGTACGATGTCAAGGCACCGTCGATGTTCACCAAGAGACAAGTGGGAACCACGCTTGTCAACCGTACTCAGGTTGGTGGTAATTTTATTTTTGTTAGGTTACTGACCACCTCCTCATGTTGGATGGTTTCCTGTAGTAAGTCCTGTATAAAAATGCAAATAGTGCTGACAAAGAAAAAAGGTATTAACACACTGTGCGTACAATTAATTGTTTTGTACTCTAAAAGTCTAATCTAATGCAAATGAAATAAATGAATGAAGTCACCGACATAGCTCAGCGAGTCGCGATACTGAAGTGGAAATGGGCGGGGCACATAGTTCGAAGAGCTGATGGTCATTGGAGTCCCAAGGTGCTGGAGTGGCGACCCCGCACCGGGAAGCGCAGTGTTGGCAGACCCCCCACCAGGTGGACCGACGACATCAAGCGAGTCGCAGGGAGCCGCTGATTTCAGGCGGCGCAAGACCGAGGCCTGTGGAAGTCCATGCAAGAGACCTTTGTCCAGCAGTGGACGTCTATCGGTTGATGAAGAAGAAATGCAAATGAAGCTATAATTTCATATATTGAATTATGAAAGTTTTAAGTTGCTCAAAGGCTTGAATTTTTATTATGTAAGTACTCTCATGGTGTTTTGGTGACTATTGCTGTAATAGTTAAGTTGTATTGTAAGTACTAATTATCTTTCCCTCATTACACAGCAGCTGTCAATGTACAACTACCTGAGGAATGTTAAGCTATAGAAGTAGTCTTTGTGTTCAGTAATTTATAGGGAATATGAATTTGCTAGCCACAATATAAGAACAAGCATTTACAGCTTTAAATTGAACTTGAAATGATGATCCACCTAGCTCGCAATGATTACAGAACTGATGAGAACATTTGTTCCCTTTTGATTTAAACAACTGATTTTTAAACAGTTTCTCGAAAATACTCATAATATACCACAAATAGAATGCATATAACTTATTTTGTTGTAGGGAACCAAAATTGCATCAGAGGGCTTGAAAGGCCGTGTGTTTGAGGTGTCTCTGGCAGACCTTCAAGCTGATACTGATGCGGAAAGGTGAGTTAGTATTCCTTTTTTTTTCATTATTCTACAAATCGTTGCAAAAAACCTCATAACTCTTCAACTGCCGCGGCCATGCCCTTCAACTGTGTTTCACCACCTTATGCCGCCCTATCGTACTTAGGTTATCTGTGGAAAGCCAGCTCGTGGCTCATTTCGACTGTGTGGTGTTTTTTTTTATTTTATTCAATGTTTTTTTTTTTGGGTGGCATTTTATTAAAACTTCCTAACAGTCAAGTGTTGCCATTAATATACATGTTTTTGAATTCACTATTTAATGAGTAAATATATTTATGAATTCACTATTTACTAACCAGGTTTACAAGGGGGCTCAATAACTATACCGGTGCCTCTATACTATGACTTAGAAATTGATTGTTCTTGTTCAATGATTGTTCCAGGTCTTTCCGCAAGTTCCGCCTGATTGCCGAGGATGTACAAGGCCGTAATGTCCTCTGCAATTTCCATGGTATGGACCTCACCACTGATAAGCTCAGGTTAGTGTGATGCACAGTCAATTGTTCACACTTCACAATTTCCATGGTATGGACCTCACCACTGACAAGCTCATGTTAGTGTGATGCACACACAATTGTTCACCCTTCGCAATTTCTATGGTATGTAATAATAATAATGTTTTTTTTTAATTTGTGGGGTTGTAAGGCTGATCCCAGGCGCACATCTCTGACTTTTCGGAGTTAGGTATGTGTGTTTATGCAATTACATTAAATTGCAGGAAAACATTGTGGGGAAATCTGAGAGTTCTCCATAATGTTCTCGAAGGTGTGTGAACTGTGAAGTTCCCTACTTCACATTGGGCCATCGTGATTCACTATGGCCTATAACCCATCTCTGAGAGGATACCTGTGCTCAGTAGTGAGCTGTTGATGGCTTGATGATGAGGTCTGTTGTGTGTGACTGTTACACAAGAAGAGGTTCTCGAATGAGAGTGGCAAGAAATAGTTTGAGATTATCCTATGGGATAACTTTTTGTAGTTCTCGCATGTGAGTATACATTAAAATTCAAAATTCAAAGTCTATATTATTTCATGTAGGCCAACTTGTGGCTCTTATGACAAGTCAGGAATCTACCACCAGTTCTGAATGCTGATTCTGCTGAGAAGAGCTGGCAAGAAACTCTGCACTTGGCAGTAGAATATTGCAGTCCAGCTATATAATGTTGCGTCTATCGCCTTTATATCGTTTCAAACTGCAAATAGAAACAGCTGCCATATGAAACAGTGCCTTTACAGCCATCTGAAAAGGCCTTTCCTATCATTGCGACACTATATTTCACTTCACTGACTAAAAATGATATGAAATGAATTCATTTGTAGGAATATAAATTACTAAGATGCAAGACCCACTAACTGAGTGGAGTTGTTTCTTGATAGGTGGGTTTTGTGCTTAAAGCTGGAGACTGACGTGTAAGATTTTGGTGTAATGTATCGAGTTTTTGTAACTCAAACCAAAGACTGATTTGTAATGTTAGTTTGTAATGTAGTGTCCTACACTCGACTGACGGTTTTCCGCGAATTCCCTTTGAGTGTTACATTACAAGTCAGTGCAGGTCGCGTCATCGTGAGGGCAAGTCGCAAGCGCACAAGCACAAATAGAGCACACAGCCAAGAGCTTGAATGATACGATACAAACACACGCCACAAGTCAGTCTGTGTCGCCATATTATTATTGTGACAAGATCGCCTCGAATGGTACATTACAAACAAACGGTACGAGTCAGTCTCCAGCTTTAGATTATTTTTGAAGACCATAAAATATTTCTAAATGCAAAAGCATGTCCAAAACTCTTCTGAAACATGAATTGAACATTTTTCATGTTTAATTTATGATTTGCTTCATATTGATATGTAATGACTGTGTCTGATTTCATATAAACTTTTGTTCTCAGATGGATGGTAAAGAAATGGCAGACCCTTGTGGAGGCCAACATTGATGTGAAGACCACCGACGGTTACCTGCTCAGGGTGTTCTGTATTGGGTTCACAAACAAAGACTCACTAAGTCAGCGCAAGACCTGCTATGCTCAACATACCCAGGTAAGTTTGTTTCACTCTCCATTACTCCCCATACAAGGAAATAGCCCATTTTTTCCCTCAAAAATGAGGAATTTGATGCAGAGAGAGGTTTCTTAGAGGCAATTATAATTTGCAAACCTCAACCAGGCTCAACCTCTTTACCTTTGTTTCAAAATGTATATTCATTATTCACACATGTACAATCTGACCACTTGTTAAATTATGTTTTAGTAAATTAAAATCCACTGCAATGTGTAAAATAGTAGGAAATATAATCTTATGTCAACTCAAATGGTTTTTATCAATTTGTGTTATTTTGTTGATTGATATAATGCTTTAAAAAACCAATCACTCAATTAATCAATCACACTGAGAATAATTGCAGTCCAGCTCTATAAAGTGTGCTACATCACCTTTATAGCGTTTCAAACTGCAAATATCAAATGCTAACACATGACATAGTGCCATTACTGTCTAACTGAGTGAAGGCCTTTCTTGTCGTTGCTACAAAATTATTGATAGAAAAAAGAATATATCTTAAGTCTTGCACAATGCACCTTGGTTATATTAGATATTAGCTGATGCTCGCGACTTGTCTGCTTGTATTTAGTTTTAAAATCCCTCTTTGAATTTCCGGAATAAAAGTAGCCTATTTTTACTCTCCAGGTCCTCAACTATACCCATGCAAAAAATCACGTCGATGCGTGGCTCTTTTGCGGTGTGATTGAAGGACAAACCAACGAACAAACAAACACACTCGCATTTATAATATTGTTGTGATTACTAGAGAGAATAAAACAATCCACCTCAACTCAACTTGAAGATTCAGAAGCACTTTGTAAAAGTTAATTTGAAACAAAAGGAATACATTTTTGAACAGCTAGTGTGAGCCCACCTTCAATTTTATTTTTAACCAACTTAAAAAAAAACTGACAAATTGGTGTTTGTCAGTTTTTTTTTAAATGTATTTTCTCCGATTATTCGAAGACGCCTGAACCTGCGCTCAGTAGTGAGCCGGTTGATGGGTTGCTGATGATAATGATGACTGCCTTTAAAGTGCAATGTTGTCTACAGGTCCGCGCCATCAGGAAGAAGATGTGCGAGATCATCACCCGCGACGTCACCAACTCGGAGCTGCGCGAGGTGGTCAACAAGCTGATCCCGGACTCCATCGCCAAGGACATCGAGAAGGCCTGCCACAGCATTTACCCCCTCCGTGACGTTTGCATCAGAAAGGTACGCTATTATTTATATACGTATATTTGCTTAAGAGGACTTACATTTCGCATCTCTCTCTCGCACATTCTAATATTTTCAATGATTGTAAAAATCTGATACTTTTGACTATTATCAATTATTATCTACGGCAATTAAATTACGGATATTTTAGACACATTTTTACTGTCATATACCTAGTTTTTGATACAGAATAAAAGCGATAAAGTTAATAGTGGTTTTCGCCCCTTTTCTCTATCAAAATCTAGTAAATCATTATAAAACTATATCGAAAATATCTGTAATTTAATTAACAAAGATAATAATACATCACATTTTGTCAAAATTATCAGATTTTTACAATCATTGAAAATATTAGAATGTGCGAGAGATGGATGTGAAATGCCCTCTTTAAGTCCTCTAAGTGTCCACACCAATAAAAACTTGCCTAAAGTGGTGTTTCTCGAAAATTGTTTCAATATTGCCGCGTGTTACCCGTGGTAACCGATTGGGGGTATGGGTGTAAAACCTTCCCAAGTTAGCCTGCATCCCTCTTAGGGTGAGATCTATAGTAGATAGCACTCACACTCATCTCAGACTCAAGACTGAGTTAAATTAAAATGAGACAGATTTATGTCAAGAAATATTTGTGTCTCATTTCGACTATATTAAGTCTTGAGCAGAGCCAGAGCATGATCTATAGATCTCAGCCTCGGGCTGGAATCACATCTGTGCGCATTGATCCGCAATCTGTCATTTTTCAGTCGTGTATGCATGAATTCGGCTTCAATGTGTATCTTAATATATATAAATTACGTGTCACGTTGTTTGTCCGCGATGGACTCCTAAACTACTGAACCGATTTTTATCAAACTTCGTAACTATCTGTAATTTGGTCCAACTTAAAAGATAGGATAGTTTTTTTGGATTGGGATAGTTTATTTGTTTTATTTGTATAGATAAGTTGGCGGTACGAAGTTCGCCGAGTCAGCTAGTATGACTATAAAAAATGACAGATTTGTATGGACAAAATGCGAATCGATTCGCGCAGATGTGATTCCAGCTTAAGACTCCATTGTCGTTTACCACCTGTAAAAGTAGTGTATAATACAACCCAAGCTTCAATTGGTGTGGACGCCACTTAAGTTATTGGTTTTTATTGGAGACCACCTTGATCATGTCAGTCATAACTTTATGAAGGGTTCTACCTAAACTTATGACATACTGAATGGAATGGTTCATTTTCTTAAATATCTAATGATGACACACCTAGCTCGCAATGACACATTACATGATGAAAACTCATGTTCCCTTTTGATTTACCATCTGATTTACCACCCAGAACAGACATAACTTGTTCTTATACCCTATGGTCCTAAACATAAGGTTCAAATTCCAGGTAAAAGTACTGAAGAGACCGCGTTTCGAAATCGCCAAGCTTATGGAGCTGCACGGCGAAGGCGGCGGCGGCAAGCGGGGCGAGGTCGGCGACAAGTCTGAGCGGCCCGAGGGGTACGAACCGCCCGTGCAGGAGAGTGTATAACATCATAATATACGTTAAAAATGTACTACCTTGTTTCATTTGTTACACCCAATCTTCCGATGACCAATTTTTTTTGACCATCTTCAAAAAAGGAGGTGCTCAATTTGTCGGAATCTTTATTTAGGGTTCCGCACCAAAATGGTAAAATTCCGTTTTTACCATTTTGGTACCCTTATGGTGAGACTCCGTCCGTCCATCCGTCTGTCACAGTCGATTATTTTAGTAACTATTAAAGCTATCGACATGAAATTTGAAATAGTTGTGTATAGTAGTGGCCCAACATCATTGGAATACGAAAATTATTTTTAGTTTTATTAAACACACACGCACTTGGCCGGTTTTTATTTTATGTATGTTCACCGGTTACTCGAGGACCCCTGAAACATTTGGAAAATTCGTTTTTGTTTCAAAGGGTAATTAATATAATTACCAGATCTCGTTAAAATTTTCCGAGACGTTTTTAAAAAATCTACAATAATTATAATAATGATATACTTTAGTGGCGCGGGCGTTTGAAATCGGTTTTAAAAAAAAAAAATTATTATAGATTATTAATTCAATGAAATCTATCCCTATACTTTTATTATTCAAAGGAGTTTGGCGAATCCCCATAGTGTTTCTGACCCAGACTTGCGGCCCACGTTCACGAATCAAACTTCTGATACTTGTTCTAGTAAACCAGACTAACAAAAAAGTTAATCAAAGTTAACCGAATAAAGTTGGGAGAAAAAAGATATTCAGTAGTAAATTGTTAAAAATGAGGTTATGTTTCCATTTAATATATTTAAGGCAAATTACCACTATAGCTTTGAATCAATCATTAATCTGTACTTTGATTAATCTAATAGGCACAGAATATTATTGTCTGAATATACATATGAGAACACGCTTCCTACCAACCTTACCTATAATGTGTAATTCGTCGCAATTCCTAGTTCCATGGTAATTCGACTATTGTCATGTAATAGCGGCCAATGGTATTCGCATGGAACTAGGAAAACGACTAAGTGGTGGTGGTTGTCATGCTATTTTATTTTTTGGAAAAGAAATCATTATAGAGATCCATTACTTCCATCACTTTCGTCTGATGTCATCTTATCGAGCGATATGTAAGAACTTTGCTTTGGAACCAATTTGCTTGCAATTACTTTAAGTTCAAAAAGAAATGCTGTGTATTGTCCAAAATCACGCCAAATCTTTAGTACTAATACACTACAATGCATAACAAACACAAAACGAACAAAAAAATAAAATAAACGCGCAAATGCAAAATGCATTACAAACAATTAACAAATGAAATGACCACGGTCAATGAACATGGAGCTAGGAATTACGACCTTCCTATTTCTATGACCACGAATGACATTTGCATGGAACTAAGAATTAGAAGCAGTGATAGCCTAGTGGTTAAGACTGTGGTCTCCTATTCGGTGGGTCGCAGGTTCGATCCCGGGTACAAACCTCTGACTTTTCGGAGTCAAGTGCGTTTAAGCAATTAAATATCAATTGCTTCAACGGTGAAGAAAGACATCGTGAGGAAACCTGCACACCTGAGAGTTCTTCATAATGTTCTCGAAGGTGTGTGAATTCCGCCAATTCGCATTGGGCCAGCGTGGTGGACTATGGCCTATAACCCTTCTCTGAGAGGAGACCTGCGCTCAGTAAGTCCTTGTTCATCTTCCTAGTTCCATGGACATTTGAGTGAGTTGACCATGGAACTAGGAATTGCGACTATAGTCTTCCTATTTATAGGGAGTTGACAATTGACATTGACATAAATAATTTGACAAGTTTTACTCCTTACTCCGTAAAATGTTAAGTATTGCCATTAGAACGATTAATTATATTGTTTAATTGTGAATAATTATATTTTTGATCCCCAACTTCTAAAAATATGGGGTTTACACAGAAAAATACTTTGAAAAATATTAATTAAAATGAAATGATTTCTGAATCTGAACGGAAAACTGAAGTCCTGGGTCCAAATCCGCCATTCTTCTTTACAATTATTCTGTGCCTCTTATGAAAAGTCAAGACTACCAATTGTTCTGAAAGCAGATTCTGCTGAGAAGAGCCGACAAAAAAACAAAATGCATGCATCTTGTTTGAGGGCAGCAGTAGACAGTGGTATTCTCTAAAAAATTATTGAATCAGTGTAACACTCGCAATGACCTCTGATTGGCCGAATTTATGGCGTTCCTGCTGCAACAATGCATTTAACCAATGGCGGGAGAGCACCAGCCAATCAGAGGCCATTCGTTACACTGATGCAATAAATAGGGAATACCACCACTGGATTCAAAGCCGATTGTTCAAATGCTGCCATGCGATTGTGTAAAACAATCATATTCACAAAGATTTACAAGATGGAGCCTAAAGGCTGTGAATGCGTCGAAAATTTGTGCTGCCACATGTGGTTCACGCCCTTTTCCCGTGCTCAGTTTGAATTAGGTCATCACCAGATATGG
The DNA here is from genome assembly GCA_029955525.1 of Oeneis ivallda. NCBI lineage: Eukaryota > Metazoa > Arthropoda > Insecta > Lepidoptera > Nymphalidae > Oeneis > Oeneis ivallda. Next base: position 21,925,940 of record JARPMR010000008.1, on the reverse strand, counting down.
AGCTCGCGAGCCAATATTTTGTTTTTTTAAATGGCGGTTTTTGGTAAATAAAATGTGAAAAAAACTTAACAGGACGATCTAAAATAACCAATAACATCACCTACCATCAGTAAATAACATTCAAGCACATCAGTTCCTGCAAAATAAGAAATTGAAATTTGTAGAAAATAATTAAATTAGAATTCGCCATTTAATGTGTGTTGCCAGTTTACGAACCCAAAATTTCCCTAATAAATAATGAAACCTTAGAATGTAGATACCGATAATATTCGAAAAGCGATTGCAGATAATGTCATTTTTTAATTTTCTTTCCAAGACAGTCCTTGTTCTACGATCTCACCTGATGGTAAGTGACGATGCAGTTTAGATCGTAACGGGCTAACTTGGAAGGGGATAAGCTAGGATTTATTAAATTTTTACACGCTATCGAGCCGGAACGCTAAATAGCTTAGCGATACGTCTTTGATGGTAGAATGGTAACTAGCCACGGCCGAAGCCCCCCACCAGACCAGATCTGAGATATTTCAGAAATTATAAATTTCGAAATTGTCTCCATCGATAATTGAACTCAAGAATTCCCCTCTCATTTTTTTTTAACTTTTTCGTTTCTGATTTTCTTTTACTTATATTCATCTTAAATTTTTTTTTATTTTTTTAAACGAATATTTTACCGGGAGAGAGTTTTTATGACTTTAGCGATTTAGCGATTCACCGATCGAGTTGGAAATAGGGTTTAGGGTTACCTTGGATCAAAAATAGGAAATGGTTGCCAAAATTTTTAAAAGTCAGCGCCATATTGAAATTCTTTGTTATTGCACCGATGTCGTTCAAAATCGATATTTAGGGTTCCCTGGGGTCAAGAAAGACGAATTGGTGGCCAAAATTTTAAAAAGTCAGCGCCATATTGAAATTCTTTGTTATTGCACCGATGTCGTTCAAAATCGATATTTAGGGTTCCCTGGGGTCAAGAAAGACGAATTGGTGGCCAAAATTTTAAAAAGTCAGCGCCATATTGAAATTCTTTGTTATTGCACCGATGTCGTTCAAAATCGATATTTAGGGTTCCCTGGGGTCAAGAAAGACGAATTGGTGGCCAAAATTTTAAAAAGTCAGCGCCATATTGAAATTCTTTGTTATTGCACCGACGTCGTTCAAAATCGATATTTAGGGTTCCCTGGGGTCAAGAAAGACGAATTGGTGGCCAAAATTTTAAAAAGTCAGCGCCATATTGAAATTCTTTGTTATTGCACCGATGTAGTTCAAAATCGATATTTAGGGTCCCCTAGCGTCAAAAGAGAGGGAATAGTTGCCAAAATGTTGAAAAGTCAGCGCCATGTTGAAATTTTTTGTTATTGACGCTTGGGGACCCTAAATATAGATTATCAGTATTGCGCTGACTTTTTAAAATTTTGGCAACCAATTCGTCTTTTTTGACCACAGGGAACCCTAAATATCGATTTTGAATGACATCGGTGCAATAACAAAGAATTTCAATATGGCGCTGACTTTTTAAAATTTTGGCGACCAATTCGTCTTTCTTGACCCCAGGGAACCCTAAATATCGATTTTGAATGACATCGGTGCAATAACAAAGAATTTCAATATGGCGCTGACTTTTTAAAATTTTCGCCACCAATTCGTCTTTCTTGACCCCAGAGAACCCTGAATATCGATTTTGAACGACATCGGTGCAATAACAAAGAATTTCAATATGGCGCTGACTTTTTAAAATTTTGGCCACCAATTCGTCTTTCTTGACCCCAGGGAACCCTGAATATCGATTTTGAACGACATCGGTGCAATAACAAAGAATTTCAATATGGCGCTGACTTTTTAAAATTTTGGCCACCAATTCGTCTTTCTTGACCCCAGGGAACCCTAAATATCGATTTTGAACGACATCGGTGCAATAACAAAGAATTTCAATATGGCGCTGACTTTTAAAAAAATACTGGCAACCATTTCCTCTCATTTGACGCTAGGGGACCTAAATATCGATTTTGAACGACATCGGTGGAATAACAAAGAATTTCAGTATGGAGCTGACTTTTTAAAATTTTGGAAACCATTTATCTAAAACAAAATACTAAATACAATAACTCACTATAGTTAAAGGTATTAATAAAATTATTGTTTTATGATAAAAATTAAAAAAAAAGTAGATATTAATTTTATTTTTAAGTTTAAAAATTTTAATGACATAATTGTCCCCATTTTATTGGAATCACCTGCGTCTGGTATCATTACGCACGCTCAGTAATCCACGCCGCGCATGCGCGGCACTCACGTCACGCACACGAGCATATTCTCATTGGCCTGTTTTTTTTCGTTCTTTAGTAGCGCGATACTCCTTCTAGACATATATGTATTCATAGCATATTCATTTGACAGCTTAAAATGTGTTTCACAAGTATCATCAGCAATCCATCAACGGCTTACTACTGAGCAGGACTCTTTTGAGAGAAGGGATTTTAGGCCATATAGTTCACCTCGCTGGCCCAATGCAAATTGGCAGACTTCACACACCATTGAGAATATTATGGAGAACTTAGGTGTGCAGTTTTCCTCACGATGTTTTCCTTCACCGTTGAATCATGTGATATTTAATTTCTAAATCACACAACTCCATAAATTCAGAGGCCTGGGATCGAACCTGCGACCCCCCGAATCTCTAGTCGGTCCCTCATGACAGGATCGTGATCACCCCCCCAAATAGGAGACCACAGAATTAACACTAGACTAGGCTATCGCTGTTATTATATATGTGTTAATTACATATGTCTTATGATTTTTATTCACATTAAAACTTTTAGGTGTCAATAAAAAAGAATTGTCTATCTCAATTATTATTCTTTATTAAGGGATGATAAGATATGATAGATTTTCCCCGTCATAAGATGGGCCACCCCTTTCACTAAAGACGAAGTGATTATGCAGCGCCCATTACCAGGGAGTTAGAAGGAGTAGGAGCTGGAGTACCCAATTGCAAGTTCTCTAATTGGTCTTCCATGGACTGAAACAAAACGAAACATTTTTTGGTTTAATTTATATTACCGAGATTAGGATTGCAGCCACTTCGCACAGGATGTTTTCTTAATCTTTCGAGAACGGTTTAGGTATTGTTCCTACTCGTAGGGATTTTTTAATCCCCTTACCATAGGGTACCAATTATCTTAGTTATTCTATTGATTGTATTCGATGACATTAGCGTCAAAGTAAAATAAACCATAACAGGATTGAATTAGAGCTCAATTTCGTGTGCACTCTTATATGTTTACGTATGTACGATACGCTCCATAACGCACGCATCGCATTTGTCGACGCATTTCTCCGAAAGTATTAATCGGTTTGTAATTATTCTTTTTTATTTACTTCAATTTAGTTTGACTTTTCAAAGTTTCACCAAAATCGTTTTAGTCTTTTCAAGATATGGATTAGCTGATACCCGCGCCTTCCTCCGCGAGGATTTAGTTTCTAAAATTCCTCGCCTTTGATTTTCCGGAATAAAAAGTATGTCACTCTCCAGGTTCTCAACTATACTCATGCCAAAATCACGTCGATCCGTAGCTCTGTTGCGGCGTGATTGAAGAACAAAACAACAAACAAACACACTTTCGCATTTGTAATATTTGTATGATATTGAAGTCGGTTCAATTTTTCCTTTTTAGCTTGTTTTGAAAAACCACGTAGTTACGTAGGTACGTTTACGTAATACGTACCATTTCAATCCAAGCGATGGGTAATATGAGTCCATCAGGCAAATAGCTTAAATGGCTTAAGGGTCCGAATGATTCTGGTTTCTTCACTTGAATGTTCAGTTGAAAGCTGAAAAGAAGAATTTTGGCGGCTTTAAAAAAATATCGATCTTGACCCTACCTTCTCTTTATATATTCGAAATGTGTAAATTCGTAAGGAAAAACATACAATTAAAAAAACATACAAAGAAGCAAAGAAGACAAACTCGCCGATTTCCCGAGAGACATAGTACAAACAAACTGATTCTCGCACTCTCAAAATTAGTACTGCCCAGCTCGAGCTCCTACGTAATGACACTAAAATGTATAATAATCTACCTGTTTATATAAGAAATATTGAAAAAGAGTATAAACACGTTAAAAATTACGTAATTGAAAAGTTTTACTACACTATTAATGATTTTTTTAATGATACGGACAAACACAATTAAAATTTTCTCCCCACTATTAATAATACACTGTTGTTGCTACACCCAAACCGGGTATCCATAGCCTGCCTTACATTTTATTGACATATATATTCTAAGGACTAAGTTTAACTATGGACATGCAATTAATAAAGAAATGAAGAATAAAATAACTAACCAGCAGATAAAAGTAGTGTGCGCAAACATAGGACCACTGTCTAGACTCAATCAGGCAGGTTTTTTAGGGTTCCGTAGTAAACAAGGAACCCTTATAGTTTCGCCATGTCCGTCCGTCTGTCTGTCTGTCTGTCTGTCTGTCTGTCTGTCCGCGGTTTAGCTCAGAGACTATTGGTACTAGAAATCTGTAATTTGACAAGGGTATAAATATCAATCACGCCGACAAAGTCGTGAAATAAAATTGTGAAAAATAATTTTTTTTAGGGTACCTCCCCTACATGTAAAGTGGGGATGAATTATTTTTTTCTCGTCTATCCCATAGTGTGGGGTGTCGTTGAATAGGTCTTTCAAAAATATTGTGGGTGTGGGAACATCATTTTTCAATTCAGGGATCCGTTTGTGAAATATGATATTTTAAAGTGCAAAATTTTATTAGAGTCAAGTGTCCCCCCCCTCTGCCAGCTAAACGGTTGTATATAGGATACAAAAAAAAAATTAATAGCAGTAGTATATATAATGAATTTTAAAGGAAAACTATCACGGCTAAGTAGGGTTCATTAGTTAAGGAGTTATATCTGTTTTTTCTAAGTCAGGTATTACACGTAGTGTAAGTTGCATATTTTGTAGAATATTATAGTATTTATACCATGGAACTCAAAATTTATTCAATATTCATAAATAAAACAAAAGCACTATCCTAGGTCAGCAATAATATTGGAGACTTTCAACTACGGAACCCTACACTGCGCGTGGCCCGACACGCACTTGGCCGGTTTTTTATTCAAATAACTTGTCTTATTGATCTACAATCTAGATATTGGTCCTGTTTGCACACACTGCACTATTATCTAGACTCTGGAGAATGTAACTAAGCCTATGTAGGTTAGATCCCGAATAACGAGAGAATTAATTTCAATTTGAAATTAATCGTCTCTTATTATTGTAGTCGTAGTAGTAGTGTTACGCGCGAGTCGTCTCGCGCGTAAGAGCCTGTCCAGACGAGGCGTTTTACGCGCGAGTCGACTCGCGCGTAGACACTCGCGCGTTCCCGAGATACTAGAGCTCAACTAGAGCTACATAATATATTCCGTCCAGATAATGACGCGCGTTTCCTCACTCGCGCGTAAGCTGGTAACGCGCGAGACTCGATACTCGGGCGCCATTACTGCGTCCAGTACTACGCGCGAATCCGTAGCGAGTGGACGTATTACAAAATAGAGCGTGAATATTACGTAATATACGTAATTGAAAAAGAGTAGCCATATGGGATATGGATATTTTTTTGGAGTTAAATCTTCTTGAATAATTTCTAGTAAATCATCAAACGACGTTACTGATATTCGAAAGTATTTGAAAAAATTTTCGCTGTGTTCTCTGAGCTTTGGGTATAATGATATGAACATACTATGCGTCATTCTGTCACGTAGAATTGGACGCACCTTAAATCGTCGACTTTCTCTTCGTTTACGACGTTTCCATCGACGGTATGCAAGCCACAACACAACCACTGTATTCGAGTCCATGTTTATAACTGAAGTCTGAATCCCTCCCAGTGTAGGAACGCGCGTAAAACGTGATATCTGGACGCAATATAAATTGAAACGCGAGAGTTCACTCGCGCGTAAAACGCCTCATCTGGACAGGCTCTAAATAGCGTCGCCTGGACAGGCTCTAGGGCCCAAATTAGACAGTGCATTGTTCATCGTTCATCGTTGCGAAAATTTTTGTGAAAATGAACCGTCTTAATTCGCACTAAGGGTGAATTTTCTACGGTTAATTTTTCGAGATTTTTGTTTTCATTTTCGTAGGTCATCGGTGAGCCATCCGTCTAAATTCGCCCTTAGGGCAAGGGGCCTTAGGGTTTATTTTCGCAAAAAATATTCGCAAAAACGTACGATGTGCCTCGTTCATCGTTAATTTTTGCGAATATTTTTATGTCTAACTAGCTGATGCCCGCGACTTCGTCCGCGTGGATTTAGTTTTTAAAATCCGTCGGGAACACTTTGATTTTCCGGGATAAAAGTAGCCTATGTCACTCTCCAGGTCCTCAATTATACCCATGCAAAAAATCACGTAGATCCTTGGCTCTGTTGCGGCGTGATTGAAGGACAAACCAACAAACAAACACACTTTCGCATTTATAATATTAGTAAATATGATTAGAATATTAAATTACATAGGAAAACACTGTAATATTACGTCCATACGATGTATTACATCCATACCTACTATGTAGTATGTAGGTATAATGATCGCTTGGCAGAATCTGACGCCTTTGGAGTAGTTTGACTTTGACAAAATATTATCCACGATGGCTATATACGATAAATTACAATTGCCAGCTTAAGATGAGCCGTTCATTCAAAGTATCCTGTAGATTCCGGGGTTCAAGTTATTTGGACCTATACAGAAGATTGTGATGTGTATAATTTCTGAACTACGAAATTGACGACCTTGAAACAATTACAGGACAATCTCTAAAGAACCTGCTTTCTAACGAAAAAAGAATGGATTAAATCGGAATACGCCTTAATGAATTACAGCGAAATACACATTTTGACTTTCATCCCCCTCTCCCAAGGGAACCGTGCTGAATTTCGGGATAAAAAGTATCCTATATTATACCTCGTAATACTAACTTAAATCGTGCCAAGTTTCATTTAAATCCGTCAAGTAGTTTCGGCGTGATGCGCGGCCAAGATACAGACAGACAGACAGACAGACAGACAAAAAATTAAAAAAAAATTGTTTTGGCTTCAGTATCAATTATAGAGTGCCCTCAAACAAAAATTTTCAAAATATCTTCAATGTACAGAATTGGACCTGTTACAGTTTTATTATATTATAGATAGCGGCCTAAGGATCAGTTTATAAACAAAATGCAAATAGAGTCAATCTAGCAAACGATTCACGCGGCACGCCACGTGCCTGAGATAGATAGTCCTAAGGAGCTGCTCTCACCTGTATTTTCCTCTTAATGCGATGCCCAGCGTGGGGTGTATGTCTATGTATGACTGGTGCTGCTCGGAGTCGGTGTCGAGACCGGTGAACTGTGCCCGTAGAGCCGGATCTCCGAAGTGGAAGTGCGGGAACGAGACCAACTTAATTCCTAGAAAAATAAGATTAACCTAAGCTGATGCCCACGACTTCGTCCGCGTGGATTATATTTTAAAATCCCTCGGGAACTCTGATTTTCCGGGATAAAAAGTAGCCTATGCCACTCCAGTCTCCAGCTCCTCAATTAAACCCATTCAAAAAATCATGTCGATCCGTAGTTCTGTTGCGGCGTAATTGAAGGATAAACCAACAAACAAACATACTTTTAACACACATCTTTTAACGTTTTACATTTATAGTATTAGTAGGTTACATGATAATAATGTAAAGTTCGACAAGGATCTTTTGGCACGACGCCAACGTCGGAACTAACGTCGCGTACGAAGAAACATCACTTCACATCCACAGGATGTTATAGATTTTTGCTGTTAGCACATTCACGTCTTCCTTTCAAGCTTAAATACCTACTATAAGTTTCTTGCTTCCTGTAAATGTCATCACATCGAAGCCTACACGAAAATGATACGAATATCGTTACCCTGCTTGGCGTCTATCACGCCGCGCGGCGGACAAGTGCCGGTGTCGACAGGGCAGTAGCACTGGTTGGCGGGGTTGTGTTCGGGGTCATCAAACACGTCGTGTGGCATTGCGTACCGGAGAAGACTCACACCATCCATCTGTGGACGCAAACAGAAGCTTGGCAGATGAAACAAATTACTTACCTACCATATTTTACACACTAGTACATTGTTCTACGAGGGGTGAAAGTGACCAATTACTTACGAGGGTGTCGTCCTCGCGAAGCGGAGTGTATCAATACACACGAGTTAGGAATCGCACGTTCTCCCGAGTGACACTTAGTGCCTGCTTTATAGGTACTACGAGGAAATTAACAGGCACATTTTTTAATTATTGAAGTTTACTTTAGAGGTACGCCGTCTACTTAAAAGGTACGAAGGCAACTTTGGTGGTACGCAGGCTACTTTGGTGGTAAGCAGGCTACTTTTAAGGTACGCTAGCTACTTTAGAGGTACGCCGGCTACTTTAGAGGTACGCCGTCTACTTTAAAGGTACGCAGGCTACTTTGGTGGTACGCAGGCTACTTTAAAGGTACGCCAGCTACTTTAGAGGTACGCCGGCTACTTTAGAGGTACGCCGTCTACTTTAGAAGTACGCCGTCTACTTTAGAGGTACGCAGGCTACTTTGGTGGTACGCAGGCTACTTTTAAGGTACGCCGTCTACTTTAGAGGTAGGTACGCAGGCTACTTTAGTGGTACGCAGGCTACTTTGGTTGTACGCAGGCTGTTTTTAAGGTACACCGGCTACTTTAGAGGTACGCCGTCTACTTTGGACGTACGCAGGCTACTTTGGTGGTACGCAGGCTACTTTTAAGGTACGCCGTCTACTTTAGAGGTACGCAGGCTACTTTGGTGGTACACAGGCTACTTTTAAGGTACGCCGTCTACTTTAGAGGTACGCAGGGTACTGCTATACTGCTACTGCTATATGCTATACTGCTTACCAATAAGTATTTTTAAGTATTGGTATTACTGAACTGATTTTGTCAAAAATTAAAAAAAAAAACACGTACGTAATGGATTTTCATACAGCTTTTCAGCCCGCTAAAGCACGTAAGTAATGAAATTTCATACATTTTTTCAGCCCGCAGATTTGTCTCCAGGTAAAGACGTATTTTCTTTCTCGCTCTTTTTCGATATGACACAAATCAGAAGGTACTTTCCGAGCAGGTGTAGTATAAAAACTGATAAAATTATACATTCGCGTGTACATAAATGAGCTGAAATTTTTACCTTGAAAACGAAACTTACTTCAACATCTTTGACGTATTCGAAGGGTATTGTCCTGTAGAGGTTCGGAAAGAAGACTTTCAGAGTTTGATTTCTGTCCAAAAATGACGGCGGGAATATGGAGCCATCGGACGCTCGAATGCTGAAAACAATATTTTAAATATTTTGTAATGTGACGATGCCATCAGCTGCCGAAAGTATTCTCTATGTATTCTCTATTTTTGAAATTTCCAGTGGCTACGGAAAAAATGGAAAATTGCTTACTTCAAACCTGCATTTCGTACAAACTTACGGTAGTAAATATGATAAGTCTATGAGTACAAAATGTGGGTTTGACAGTTAAATTAAATTGAGCAACTGAATGATGGCCATTGAGATATACCTAACCCCAGATAGCACGCTCTGTTCTAGATCTCAGCCTTGTCTATAGGTACTTACGAATTGCACTCGGGGCTTCCCCAATAAGGCAGAGCTTTTTGTCCATTGAATTCTTCTATAAAATTCAATTTGTTTATGTCATGTTCCCCTGTGTTGATCGTGAAGTTGGCCGACGATGTACCGTTTTTCTGTAAAAAAAAAAGTAGAAAAATTTGCATTTCATTGTTTCGGCTTTTCAAGTTAACGCATACAGAGCTTATTATAAACGTATTTTGTTTAACTAATCAATTCCAATACAAAATTTTCGAGTCCGGTATGAGGGGACTTTTTAATGTTACCGGCTCTCAGACCATAGTATTAGTTCTGAATCATCACTTTATATAGATATACACAGTATCATCACAATACAATTCACAAACATTTCGCTTGATGCACTAAAGTAAGTACACAGCGGGTCACAGAAGTTGCGCCGCCTTCGTTAAGGACCGGCGGCCGCATTTCGGCTTTACAAAGCGCGCTAACCATTTTAGCGAACGAATAAAGGTACTATCCAGTTGACCTCATCATCAAAAAAATGCATTTTTTTGGTTGTATCGATTAATAAAATTTTGGTAAATTTTCTAGGAGCTTAATTTCGTCTTAGGATCAAATTAGACACTTTTCAAAAAAGAGTAATATACCCTTAGTTTAGCTAGTTTTATATAATACTAGCTGACCCGGCCAACTTCGTACCGCCAACTTATCTTTATAAATAAAACAAATAAACTATCCTAATCGAAATAAAACTATCCTATCTTTCAAGTTGGACCAAATTACAGATAGTTACGAAGTTTGATCAAAATCGGTTAAGTAGTTTAGGAGTCCATCGCGGACAAACAACGTGACACGTAATTTATATATATTAAGGTTTAGTTAATAATAATAAGGTACTTACTGCCACCAAAAGTCCAAAATTATCGAAGTTTTCTTTACCTTCAAATAAAGAATTCGTCAAAATGGGCTTCGCTGCTGTGACGATGATATCCTCGTAGCCCCAAAGGAATCTAGGAAGCAAAGAAGCATTTTTTATTGTAACACAGGCATTCCACTCCCCATACTACTTATGTCTGGTGGAGTTAAGTTATGAAAATCCTGCGTAAACCCAACAAAATAGATTTTTCCGGTATTTAAAAATCAATATGTGCGTTTAAGCAATTTAATATAGCGCTTTAACACGTTCATGCAAGCAACGTACCTATATATCTATATAATATGTACGTTGTATATAAAAGCGAAAGGTCACTCACTGATTCATCACGAAATCTCAGGAACTATAAAACCTACAAACTTGAAATTTGGAATCTAGGTTCTTTCTAGGGGGTACATGAATCAGTGGCGATCTTCTTTGGCGAGCGATACAGCCTTTTATGTTTTGCTAATGATGATGATGATAATGTTCCTCTATAAGTCCTCAACTATTTCCATCAAAATCACTCCGATCCATTGTTCCGTTGCGGGATGATGGAAGGACAAACAAACACACGCATTTATTTTATTATATTTTACCTTTGCACTGGTAGTTGTAAAAAAGCGTCGTTGTGATAATCTGTGTAGTTCAACACCAGTGACACGCCCGTCCAGACTATGAAGTTGTTTGCAGTGGTTCCAATCAGACTCTGAAATTAACAAGTGTAAACTGTATTATTTAAATCTTCTCCCATATGTGGCGCGTGAATAGTTTATTATTAGGTTTAGGTATTATGATGTAATATGAAGCTCCGAGATGTTTTCTCGGAGCTTCATACTACAGATGCTGATGGTCGTTGGGGTCCCAAGGTGCTGGAGTGTTGACAGACCCCCCCACTCGGTGGACCGACGACGAACGTCACACGACTACGAGTCGCAGGGAGCCGCTGGATTCAGGGAGTGCAACACCGAGCCCTGTGGAAGTCCATGCACCTTGTCCAGCCAGCAAGGTCAGGAGACTTTTGTCCAGCAGTGGACATCTATCGGTTGACAAAGAAGAAGAAGAAGATGTCCGATTTGGAAAACTAAATTCAGAACATCGAGCTGTTTCGAATTTATTTTCTCTTCCTTGTGTATTAACCTTTATTTCGTGTTGTGCAATAAAGAATTTTCTATTCTATTCTGTTTCATCAGCCATTAATTCGAAGAATGATCACTGATCAGTTATCATTTTCTACAGGTACATAGTTATGTACCTGTAGAAAATGATAACTGATCAGATACACTTTTGGATAGTTATCCAACGTAGGTACTCGAGAATGTTTTATATTTTTATCCAACCGCCTCGTAGGTTAGTTTGTATTACAGCGGATGACGAGGTTCTGGATTCGAATCCCGAGTCGGGCATAAATAATTGGGATTTTTCGGACAAGAAATTCTTTTTACTATTAGTAGGTAGGTACAGGTTATATACCACCACACAAAAACCTGTTGAGGATTTGTTGCCACACTGACCCGACACTATACCGAAGATAAATCCCGGACGTCAGCCTATTACGAGATTAGTATGGCTCTCAAACAGGTCAAGAACAACAAGGCGCCAGGTGATGACGGAATCACTGCGGAAATCCTGAAAGCGGGTGGAAAACCGGTACATAAGATCTTTCAGCGATTGTTTAATTCCGTCATTCACGACAGTATAACGCCGGAAGCATTGCACAGGAGCGTGGTGGTCCTGTTCTTCAAAAAGGGTGATAATACCTTGTTGAAGAATTATAGACCCATCTCGCTGTTGAGTCATGATTCGCAGTGTGATGAGCACTCGCGCCCGCAAGGGCGCGGGTGAAACATGTTCGGGGCGGAGCCCCCCTGCATGTGGGTTCTGCCGCCTGCCGTCACTTACGGCAGGGTCCTTGAATCGGCCGAAATGGGCCTATGTAGCAAGTCGTAATAGTGGACTCCAGGCTGTCGCGGACCGGCCCTACCAGGTGAGACCCCTAGGGGAAGCCCAGCAGATGCCTACCGCGGTCGAGCGGGAGTCCACTATCGAGTTTGTGGTGGCAAAATGTTGTCGTTGTACGTCTGTCTGTCCGTTTGTCTGTCAGGGCGCGACTAAGTCGCGTGGAAATCCACGTCCATCGGGTGGACGTCTGTGGTATGGGGCAATTCCCTGGATGTGGGCGAGAGTGGACGCGTCTGCCCTGGAGAACATATTAGTCGTTAGGCGACTAATAAATTCGTCCACGCCTTCCATTTTCAGCCCGCGCTGTATGGTGGTGTTTCTCACACACCATGGAGCTCCAGTCAGTCTTCTTAGGGCGATCGCTTGTTGGGCCTTGATCTTCTTTCTGGAGCGCTCCTTGGTGAGGGCGTACCAAGCTGGTGCTGCGTATGTCAGCCGGGGTCTAATATAAGTCTTATAGACTCCCAGTTTCACACGCAGCGAGAGTCGCGATTTGAGCACTGGACGCAGGAGAAAAGTGGCTGATTTGGCCGAGTTTGCTGCATGAGCAGCATGGGGCTCCTAGTCATGACTCATGTAAACATGTTACAAGTTGTTCTCGAGAGTCATCACGAATCGTCTCGCTCGTAGGTTTGACGATTTCCAGCCTCCCGAACAAGCCGGATTCCGAAAAGGCTTTGGCACCATAGATCACGTTCATACGCTGCAGCAGGTTATACAAAAGACGGAAGAGTATAACCGGCCACTTTGCTTAGCGTTTGTGGACTATAAGAAAGCCTTTGATTCGGTGGAAACTTGGGCTGTATTGAGGTCGCTGCAGAGATGCCGGATTGACTACCGGTATATCCAAGTGTTGAAGTGCTTGTACGATTACGCCACTATGTCAGTACGTATACAGGACCAGACTACGAGACCAATCCACTTGCAGCGTGGAGTGCGACAGGGAGACGTTATCTCCCCGAAGCTCTTTACCGCTGCGTTGGAGGACGTCTTTAAGCTTCTGGATTGGAACGGGCTTGGCATCAACATAAACGGCGAGTACATCACTCACCTGCGATTTGCCGATGACATAGTAGTCATGGCAGAGACTCTGAGAGACCTCAATACAATGCTCAACGATCTCAGCAGGGTTTCTCAACAGGTAGGCCTGAAAATGAACATGAGCAAGACGAAAATCATGTCCAATGCTCATGCTCCGCTCCACCCAGTAATCGTTGAGAACTCTGCACTCGAAATTGTAGACGAGGATATATACCTGGGACATACAGTCCAGCTAGGTAGGTCCAATTTCGAGAAAGAGATTAACCGCCGAATCCAACTCGGTTGGGCAGCATTGGGGAAGCTCCGAGATGTCTTCTTGTCCAAAATCCCTCAGTGCCTGAAGAGTAAAGTCTTCGAACAGTGCGTGTTGCCAGTGATGACTTACGGATCCGAGACATGGTCGCTAACTATGGGCCTCATAAGAAGGCTCAGGGTCACTCAGCGAGCGATGAAGAGAGCTATGCTCGGTATATTCCTGCGAGATCAAATCAGAAATGAGGAGATCCGTAGGAGAACCAAAGTCACCGACATAGCTCAGCGTGTCGCGAAACTGAAGTGGGAATGGGCGTGAACATAGTTCGAAGAGCTGATGGTCGTTGGGGTCCCAAGGTGCTGGAGTAGTCCCAAGGACCCCGCACCGGGAAACGCAGTGTTGGCAGACTCCCCGCTAGGTAGACCCACGACATCAAACGAGTCGCAGGGAGCCGATAGATTCAAGCGGCGCAAGACCGAAGCCTGTGGAAGTTCATGCAGGAGACCTTTGTCCAGCAGTGGACGTCTATAGGTTGATAAAGAAGAAAGAAGAAGAAGGTACGGGTACAAGCCCGGAGCCTGGAAGTAGGCGGTATGTTACCCCTGTGCCTCGGACAGTACGTAAGCAGCTGATCTCTCTCCGGTTGTGTCGGATTTCCGTCCCATCCGACTATGAGAGTGACATTTACTACAGTGAACAGTACTTTCTTTATGAACATTAAAAATTAAAAAAAATGGTCAACTAACCAAAAAGGGTACATTGGGCACAAACACTTCATCGGAATGTGCTCCAGCGCTGGCTTCGGGCAGGAACTCAAAGTTGTTGTGTTCTCGGAACGTTATCAAGTCTTTGTCGATTTTGATTTTCTCTCTTTCCAATTGTTGCCTGAGAAAAGGAAAATTTATCGACTCCCTGTTTATTCTTGCTACTATCCTGTTTTCCGTTAGGTTTCCGGAAATGTTTTCTTGTATTGTAACTATGGGCCTCATACGGAGGTTCAGGGTCACTCAGCGGGCGATGGAGAGAGCTATGCTCGGAGTATCCCGGCGAGATCAAATCAGAAGTGGAGGAGGTCCGTAGAACCGGTCACCAACATAGCTCAACGAGTCGTGAAGCTGAAGTGGAAATGGGCGGCGCACATAGTTCGAAGAGCTATCGCTATCTATGATGATCGTTGGGGTCTCAAGGTGCTGGAGTGGCGACCACGCACCGGGAAGCGCAGTGTTGGCAAACCCCCTCACTAGGTGGGCCGACGAAATCAAACGAGTCGCATGGAGCCGCTGGATTCAGTCGGCGCAAGACCGAAGCCTGTGGAGGTCCATGCAGGAGACCTTAGTCTAGCTGTGGACGTCTATCGGTTGATAATGATGATGAGGATGATGATGATTGTAACACGTTTTATTTAAAAAAAGAAGAAACACGAGCACTCATGGGTATGCTGACAGTAGTGAAAACACCGTCATACTCAGAACTACAGAACTACGTTCCACATTAGAAAAAAAACGCTCTACGCGCCTAAAGAAATTTCCACCACAACACTTACGAGTAGACGTAGGGTCCAACGTCTTGGACGTGGAACTTGGAGTCCAGGCCGTCCCTGACACGCTGCCAGTTGGTGTAGTTGAACAGGTGGACCTTCATCAGGCGGGTCGCAGTGGGTCGCCTCCAGGATAACGAGGGCGAGTTGGTGGGGACCGTGCTCTACAAGAGACCGTTAACATTATGTTACAAGTAAGCAATAATAACACCCTTCCTATAAAACTTTCATCCCCTATTTTACCACCCCTTAAGGGGGGATTTTCCAAAATAACTTATACAGATTTTTATTATTTAAAGTTAATAATCTAAATGCCAATTTTCATAATGTAACTTCAAAATCATAGGACTTTCAAACCTATAACTTTCCAAAACCCAATTTATCCCCTTTCTCAAATCCGTTTCTTAGCTGACACACACGTCCTAGAAGGAACCTACCTTCCAAATTTCATGTTAATAGGTTTTTATTTCTTGAGATTTCTTGATTAGTCAGTAAGTGAGTGAGTGAGTAAGTGGTATTTCGCTTTAATAATACATAGAAGATGACGCAAAGGAGATGGTTAACATTGGATCTTTTTAGCCGACTTCAAAACATTTTAGGGATAGAATTTTCAAAAACTGTGAAATGCGTACTTCTTTGTTTTTAATTAGCCAAAATCCAAAAATATCGTGGATATAACTTGAAAAATTACGGACTGTCATACAAACTTCCATGCCCTATTTAACCCCTTTGGGGGTAATACCAAGTTTCATACACATAACTTGAACATCATACAAATATTCAACCCCTATTTAACCCCTTTGTGGGTAGATTTTCCAAAAACTGTGAAAGACGTACTTCTTTGTTTTTAATATAAAGCCCAATTACAAAGTTTCATAGATAGAACTTAAAAACTTAAGGACCTTTCATACAAACTATCAACCCCTATTTTTACCCCTTCGGAGGTAGATTTTTCTATTTTCTAAAACTGTAAAAAACGTACTACTTTATTTTTAATCAAGAGCAAAAGTACCAAGTTTCATAACATAACTTAAAAAAAAAAAACTTGAAAAATGAAAGATTATCATACAAATATTCAACCCTTATTTAACCCCTTCGGTGGTAGAATTTTCAGAAACCATAAAATATGTACTTTTTTATCAAGGGCCAACATATCAAGTTTCATAAACATAACTTGAAAAATGAAAGACTATCATACAAACATTTAACCGCTATTGAACCCCTTTGGGGTAGAATTTTCAAAAACTGTGAAACGCGTAATTGTTTATTTTTAATTTAAAAGCCTAAATACCGAGTTATACCCATAAATAACTTGAAAAATGACGGACTTTCATACAAAGTTTAACCCCCCCATTTAACCTCCTTGGGGGGTAGAATTTCTAAAAATCTTTCTTAGTGCTCGCCTACGTCATAAAAGGAACCTAGTATCAAAATTTCAAGTTTCTAACTTTAGTGGTTTAGGCTGTGCGTTGATAGATCAGTCAGTCAGTCAGGACAAGTCTTTAAGTATAGATTAATAAGGATGATAGAACATAATTTATTCACATTATTTTCAATATCATTTTTCGATTCCGCCAAGGCAAAGATCAACAAGATCTGAATGAACACAAGGGGAAAATTCGGTGGCATGCTTGCGAATGATGATACAAACGAAGTTATTATTAATCTATCCAATTAAAGATGGCATTTTATACCGATTCCGACTTAGGTCAATTGCTAAGTTATCTTATATTATTATCATAACAATAAAAATGCCGGCCAAGTGCGAGTCGGACTCGCGCACCGGGGGTTCCGTACTCCAAAAGTAAAAGTAAAACGATAATATTATATTAATTTGCTTATTTATCGTTAACTTTGTTTGTAGAGGTTTATTGTTAATATAAAAAAAACTATGAGAGTTGGTTATATTTTTCCTGTAAAATATACATAAACTTCTATTGACCATAATTATTTCAGATTTTTCGATTGGTAAACTTCGGAGATAAGGGGGGGAACGGTATTTTTTTCGACATTTTGGCCGATTACTCAAAAACTATTATACTTATATAGAAATAAATAAAAAACTGTTTTAGAATGCACAGGTAAAGGCCTTTCATATAATACCCCACTCGGTATAGTTATCTCACTTTGGAATTTCAAACCCCCGATTTTCCCCCTTTTTTAATCAAACTAAAATAATTTTCGCGTTGCTTTTACTTTTCCTGTAAAATATACATAAACTTCTATTGACCATAATTATAATTATGTTTATAGAAATAAATAAAAAACTGTTTTAGAATGCACAAATAAAGGCCTTTCATATGATACCCCACTCGGTATAGTTATTTTACTTTGAAATTTCAAACCCCCGATTTCCCCCTTTTTTAATAAAACTAAAAATAATTTTCGATTTTTCTTTATTCCAATGATGTTAGGCCACTATTATACACAACTACGCCAAAATTTCATGTCGATAGCTTTAATAGTTACTGAAATAATAATCGACTGTGACAGACGGACGGACGGACGGACGGAGAAAGTCTCACCATAGGCACAGAATATATAATAGTACTACGTACAGAAGTTTCACTCCTTTGATGTTGACTACTTGCCGGCGCTTTAATAGCCTACATATTTTTTATTAAATAGATAAATCACGCACGCAAGCTAAATTAGACTTTATAGCTCGGCGCGAGGATCCATATTGCTTTGGATCTGTTCGCCTTCCTACGTCACGGACGCCGTGGCGTGGTTGCCAAGGGCTGTCAACAAAAAGTAAAAAACTTTTATTTATTTATTTATTTTCCCATAATATAAACAAAGAGGTGATACACATGATCTGTTTACTAGACACCGTCATAAACTACTAGGTAGGTAGTGTAAACAACAAAATTAGTTAAAATCTTGTAAACCATAAATTAGTTTACAAGATTTTGACTTATGAAGTCCTATTCTAGGTAGGCCTATACCTATTTTAGTATTTTGTGTTAAAACATAAATTACTTACTTAGTTGTTATAAACAGGCAATATACGTATATAGTAGGACCCGCGCTCGCCCAGCTAGACGAGTGCGGGTCGCGGGTGGCGTAGGCGGGAGGGGCAGCCATCGGCAAATCTCTGCGCGCGACTCATAAGTAGGTACAACTTCGATAGTGAAGTATAAAACAGTTAAATTCTGTGATAGGATATAGGTACCTACATAATGTAAGTACTACTTTGGTTAATTTATTTTACAGTTAATAAGTTTTCGCTACGTAAATAAATAACTAGATACTGTAGGTATAAATTGATAGATAGATAGATAGTACAATACCTTAGTAATTTTAAGTAGGTACCTTCTAACATAATTTTAATTATGAAATAAACTCACCTTTCAGCAGGGTTCGAAAATATCCGATATTTATTTTAAATATCAAAATATCGGATATTTATGATATATATCCGATATATATCAAGTTTGATATATATCAATTTTGTATGAAAGCGATATTAATATTTTATTGTATTATTTATGAATACTATTTGCATATGTGCATAAACATACTAAAATTATGAAAAAAAACTAAAATGTTTAATGTTTTATTTATTTAGGTACTTAAAATCAGACAAATGAAACCAAAACATAAAATTTTATTTTAGATCAGGCAAAATCAACTAAAAACATAAAATCTTATACATGTATATCAAAAACGCAACTCAAAAACATAAAACCTTTTTTTATAAATTCTAATTAGTCAATGGTCATACCTACACTTATGTAACAAAACAAATTAAAAAAATCCATTGATATATATCATCGAACCCAGTTTGATATATATCGGATATATATCGTGATATATATCCATTGATATATATCCTCGAACCCTGCCTTTCAGTATCCTTCGGTAACATAAAAAATGATAAATAATCATCTTTTGAGCTCATAAGGCATCCATCCACACAACAATAATTACTACGACGATTTTTTGCCATTGTTTCATTATTTTATGTCCATCCATATAAAATTTTTATAAATGTCTACAACTATTTTATCCTACAACTAAATATACCAAACATAAATTAAAACTATTTTAACCAATATTTACAAAAAAGAATTTACGCGTAAGCAATGTTGAAATCAGTACTATGTCACTCGCCTAGAACGCGCTAGCCCCGACTGTCGTGGCACTCAGTGAGTGCGCGCGATTGTAGGTATATAAATCGCGTAAGTACCAAGAGTGAGACAGGCCTGCCATAGGGGTTCCATTTTTACCATTTTGGTACGGAACCCTAAAAACAGGCAAGTACAAGTAGGTAATTCTTGTCTCGTATCGTAAACTAAACATGTCGTTGATGCGAATTAATTGTTTTAAAAGATTTTCCCTACCTTAAATTACTCAATGCCAAATCGTTTCATTCGTTGTGGAGTTGTAGAGTAACAAACATCCTTCCAAACATCCATACATCCTCACAAACTTTCGGATTCATCCTTCTTCGTCTTCTTCGTCCGCGTGGGTTAAAGTTTTTTAATTTTCGCGGGAACTCTTTAATAGCCTATGTGTTAATCCTGGCTATGAGCTATCTCCATACCAAATTTCAGCCAAATCGGTTCATTCGTTGCGGAGTTCTGGAGTAACAAACATCCATCCAAACATCCATCCATACATCCTCACAAACTTTCTAATATTAGTAGGATTAGAAGGAAGTATTCATTTAATTTTGTATAGACTAATTTTATATAATAAAATACTATACTTACCTAATGGTAGCGTAATAATTTTTGTTTGAAATAATGTTATGGCTAGAAGTTGATCCTCTTTTAGGCTTCCGAAAAAAAAACGGAATAAGATCACTTTGTTGTCCATCTGTCTGGGAGTCAAGGTACTTTTTCTCAGAAACGGCTTGATATACTAATTTGAAATTTATACTGAATACAAATTATGCTCAATACTCTCGATGCTGTAAAAATTTCAAGTTTCTAGTTCAACTCAAAAAACAGTTAAAGCTTTTCAAAGTGTATTTTTATACAAAAATTCCAGTCACATCACGGCTCCATTAAAATATAACAAATTTTCTCCAACAACAAAATTAAGTCTCTGGTATCCGATAATGAACGCGTCACACACGGTACGTTTTTGCACACGCGGGGCGTTGCGCGGCGCGTGGAGCGTGGCATCGCGCGCTAAACTCACGTTCAGAGTTCAGACACGCGTCGGAGCGTTCACACGGCCGCGCGGCGCCGCGCGCGGTGCTCGCGTGAACGCTCTCATACTTGGCTATATGTTTTGAGTCTAAAATAACGCGATTTTGTTTGATTGAGCTCTTTATTTCATACTCACGACACCGCAGGTTTATGCGCCGCGGTTGCGGGAAAGGACCGCAAAAATGACATCGGAAGGAGAGAACACTTCCCGCCTACGTCGCGTAGTCCCGCGTCCGCGCGACCTATCGCAGAGTCCGCTGGCCCACAAAATGGATGATGAGATATGATAGATTTTCCCCGTCATAAGATGGGGAAAATCTATCATATCTACCATATCTCATCCCTTTCACTAAAGACGAAGTGATTATACAGCGCCCATTACCAGGGAGTTAGAAGGAGTAGGAGCTGGAGTAGCCAATTGCAAGTTCTCAAATTGGTCTTCCATGAACTGAAACAAAACGAAACATTTTTTGGTTTAATATATTATGTATTAATTACCGAGATTAGGTTTGCAGCCATAGTCTAGTCGACAAGTTGAAAATGGTACAAAATAGAGATACTGCTCTTAAAATTATGTGCGATAGCTCAATGAATTCGGAATAACGCCTAGAAAAATGTGCCAAAAGCGTGTATTAGCACATAAAAAATTGCAAAAGTTATGAACAATTAAAGATGAAAAAAAAAATGGCATTTCGTTTTTTGCGAATATTTCATAAACTATTAATATTTAAGAAATTTCAAAAAAAGATTCTGAAAGGAGAGGAAATTTTCAATAAAAAACTCCTGACTCCCGGAACTCTATCTCCATTATTTATAATTTTAATTTAACGCTGAATATAGGTCTGCGCGCGACATTTTTAGATTGCGCGCGCGGCGTCAAAAGCGAGTACGGCACATTAATTAATTTATTTAAGGTATTGAATATTTTTTTTTTTAATTTGAAAAAATTATGGTGTGTTCTGAACACTATTAATAATTTATTCTCCTTGGAAATTTTACTTAAAGTTAATTTTTCAACAAGTTAAACAATTGTTAACTAACAAAATTTTCTCGAACTTCCGTCTTAATTGTAAGTGCAAAAAAATGTTTGAATAATTGTCGTAAAAAATTTTCGCTTCGTAGAGCCTTTCTTACATAATATATACTTAACAAGATCGCGCCATAAAAGTTAAAAAATATTTATACTTTGTTTATAATAATTTTTTTACTTTACAACATTACTTGGATTTTTCAGTTTTTGTTCAAGTTCAAAAAATTATTATAAACATAGTATAAATATTTTTTTTAACTTTTATGACACGATCTGGTTAACTATGTATGTAAGAAAGGCTTACTTACGACACCGCAGGTTTATGCGTTCCCGCAGCCGCCGCGGTTACGGGAAAGGACCGCAAAAATGGCCTCGGAAGGAGAGAACACCTCCCGCCTACGTCGCGTCGTCCCGCGTCCGCGCGACCGATCACAGAGTCCGCGGGCGCAAAAAATGGATTATGAGATAATTGATAGATTTTCCCCGTCATAATATGGGGAAAATTTATCATAATATCTACCATATCTCATCCCTTTCACTAAAGACGAAGTGATTATACACCGCCCATTACCAGGGAGTTAGAAGGAGTAGGAGCCGGAGTACCCAATTGCAAGTTCTCTAATTGGTCTTCCATGGACTGAAACGAAACGAAACATTTTTTGGTTTAATATATTATGTATTAATTACCGAGATTAGGTTTGCAGCCACTTCACACGTTTGTACTGAATTTGTGATTAAAGCAATACAATCAAGGATTATTTTATTTTGACGCTAATGTCATCGAATACGAATACGGTCAATGGGATAACTTTTAGACAATTGGGGGCAGATCTGTCATTTTTTTATATTCGACAATTACATATTTTTAGCCGACTTCAAAAAAGGAAATTAACAATTCGACACACATGTATGTAATATTATTGAAACTGCAAAATATTCTCTTGTATCTATTAAAGCTTCCAAACAAATACTCATACATAATTTTATAGGTGTATGTATGAATGTTGGTCCACGCATTTCTCCGAAAGTTTTTATCGGAGTGTAAATATTCTTTTTAGGGTTCCGTACCCAAAGGGTACCAAGTACCAACGGGACCCTATTACTAAGCCTACGCTGTCCGTCCGTCCGTCCGTCTGTCAGCGGGCTGTATCTCGTAAACCGTAATAGATAGACAGATGAAATTTTCACATATTATGTATTTCTATTGCCGCTATAACAACAAATAATATAAATTAAATTAAATTAAAAAAATTAAATAAAAATATTTCCATGGGTACATGGAAATATTTTTTACTTAACTTTTTTTTAACGGAACCCTAAAAGAGCGAGCCTTGACTCGCACTTGGCCGATTTATTTATTTATTTGCTTATATTAACTTCAACTTAGGTAACGGTCAAAGTTTCATCAAAATCGGTTCAGTCGTTTTCAAGATATGGATACTTCCCTTTTCAGTTATTCTTTATTTTATTACTAGCTGATGCTCGCGCCTTCGTCCGTTTGGATATAGGTTTTAAAATTCCTCGTCTTTGATTTTCCGGGATAAAAGTAGCCTATGTCACTCTCCAGGTTCTCAACTATACCCATGCAAAAATCACGTCGATCCGTAGCTCTGTTGCGGCGTGATTGAAGGACAAACCAACAAACAAACACACTTTCGCATTTATAATATTTGTATGATATTGAAGTCGGTTCAATTTTTCCTAAATTATAGCTTGTTTTGAAAAACCACGTACGTAGATACGTTTACGTAATACGTACCATTTCAATCCAAGCGATGGGTAATATGAGTCCATCAGGCAAATAGCTTAAATGGCTTAAGGGTCCCAATGATTTTGGTTTCTTCACTTGAATGTTCAGTTGAAAGCTGAAAAGAAAAATTTAGGCGGCTTTAAAAAAATATCTATCTTGATACTAACTTCTCTATATATATTCGAAATATGTAAATTCGTAAGGAAAAACATAAAATTAAAAAAACATACAAAGAAGACAAAACTCGCCGATTTCCCGAGACAAACAAACAAATTGTTTCTCGCACTCTCAAAATTAGTACGGCCCAGCTCGAGCTCCTACGTAATGATGACACTAAAATGTATAATAATCTACCTGTTTATATAAGAAACTAGCTGATGCCCGCGACTTCGTCCGCATGGATTTAGTTTTTCAAAATCCCGCGGGAACTCTTTCATTAGCCGAGATAAAAGTAGCTCTCCCGGTCTGAGGAACCACTACTACACCCATTACTATACCCATGCAAAAAATCGCATCAATCCGCTGTTCTGTTGCGACGTGATTGAAGGACAAACCAACAAACAAACACACTTTCGCATTTATAATATCAGTAATGCTTTATTATAACACTTTTTATAATTGTCAAATTTTTCACCATACCTAACCAAAGACAAAATTACGTTTAGCTGCCATTTACGTTTTGTTATTCCACTGTCATTTGCGTTTTGTTATTCCATGTCAGATGCGTTTTTGTTATACCACGTTTTATAGTGACTTGACGGAAACGCGGTCGAACGGGATAAAAAGTATCCTATGTCCGTCTCCTGGTTCTAAGCTACCTCTCCACCAATTTTCAGCCAAATCGGTTCATCCGTTCTTGAGTTATAAATAGTGTAACTAACACCACTTTCTTTTATATATATAGACTAGTAGGGCGCGTGGGTGCGCGGCCCGCAAGCGGACCGCGTATTTTCTAATCGTCAAGTAGACTTTCAGGTCTTGATCATTTTCTATCAAATAACCACTCTTCCATCTTTTATACTCTCCGAGATGCCTATGAAATTGGTATAGCCGCCATCTTGAATCCGCCATTTTGAATTTTTTTCAGCTCACTGCCAATTGCATGAGGTTTCGAGTATTTTTTGTTTGAGCATCTCCCACCTATCTTCAATATCCTGGCCGTGCTCCTCACCCATCTTCCAAACCCTCGATCATTATATCTCATCATTTGTCAGAATGAGAATTCTTCTATAAAAACAAAGAAAAGGAACCGTATCAAAGTCTTGCATAGTTCTCAGCTTCTAGTCTTCAATATTCGCCATATTATATTTTGTATGGAGAAAAAAAATTCCGCCATCTTGGATTTTTTTCTATTCATCAAATAGACCTTTGGGCCCTGATCATCTTTTGCCAAGAAACCTCTCTTCCATCTTTTATACTCCCCGAGATAGACACCGAAGAAATTTGTATGGCGGCCATCTTTTTTCCGCCATTTTGAATTTTTTTTCAGCTCACTGCGAATTGGATGAGGTTTCGAGTGACATTTGTTGGAGCACCCCCCACCTATCTTCGATACCCTGGCCGTGCTCTTCACCCGTCTCCGAAATCCTCAATCATCAGCTCTCTCCATATTTTTCCTCCGAATGAATTTATTTCCTCTATACGAAACCATCAGTGAAAAAAAAATTTTTCATACAAAAGTTTACAGGAGAGGTGATCAATGAGTGAATCAGTGAATCAGTCAGTGAATCAGTGAATCAGCACGAGCAGCTATATATATATTAACTAGTAGGGCGCGTGGGTGCGCGGCCCGCAAGCGGACCGCGGTTTTGTTACTCGGCAAGTAGACTTTCAGGTCCTGATCATTTTCTATCAAAAAACCCCTCTTTCATCTTTTAAACTCCCTCAGAGAGACACCTATAAAATTCTTATAGCCGCCATCTTGAATCCGCCATTTTGATTTTTTTTTCAGCTCACTGCCAATTGGATGAGGTTTCGAGTATTTTTTGTTTGAGCAGCCCCCACTTATCTTAAATACTCTGGCCATGCTCCTCATCCATCTTCCAAATCCTCGATCAGCATTACTTTCCATATTTTTTCTCCGAATCATATGTCAGGATGAGAATTCTTCCACAAAAACAAATTTTGAAAAGGAACCTTCGTCTTCCATAGTTTGTATCGAAAAATAAATTCCGCCATCTTGAATTTTATTTTTTCTATTCACCAAGGTGTAGACCTTCGGGTCCTGATTATCTTTTGCCAAGAAATTACTCTTCCATTCCATCGTTTATAATCTCCGAGATATACACCGACGAAATTTGTATGACCGCCATCTTGAAGCCGCCATTTTGGATTTTTTTTTCAGCTCACTGGCAATTGAATGAGGTTTGGAGTGACTTTTGTTCAAGCACACCCCACCTATCTTCAATACCCTGGCCGTGCTCCTCACCCACCTTCCAAACCCTCGATCATCATATCTCATCATTTGTCAGAGTGAGAATTCTTCTCTAAGAACAAATTTTGAAAAGGAACCGTATCAAAGTCTTGTATAGTTCTCGGCTTCTAGTCTCTTCAATATTCGCCATATATTTTGTATGGAGAAAAAAAAATCCGCCATCTTGAATTTTTTTTCTGTTCGTCAAGTAGACCTTCGGGTTTTGATTATCTTTTGCCAAGAAACCACTCTTCCATCTTTTATAATCCCCGAGATAGAGACCAACGAAATTTGTATGGCCGCCATCTTTTTTCCGCCATTTTAAATTTTTTTTCAGCTCACTGCCAATTGGATGAGGTTTTGAATGACATTTGTTCGAGCACCCCCCACCTATCTTTGATAACATAGCCGTGCTCCTTCACCCGTCTCCGAAATCCTCACTCATCAGCTCTCTCCATATTTTTCCTCCGAATGAATTTTTGTCCTCTATACGAAACAATCGGTGAAAAAAAAATTTTTCATACAAAATTTTACAGGAGAGGTGATCAATCAGTCAAGTGAGTGAGTGAATCAGCCCCAGCAGCTATATATATATTAACTAGTAGGGCGCGTGGGTGCGCGGCCCGCAAGCGGACCGCGGTTTTTCTACTCATCAAGTAGATCTTCGGGTCCTGATCATTTTCTATCAAATAACCACTCTTCCATCTTTTATACTCCCCGAAATAGACACCGACGAAATTTGTATGGCGGCCATCTTTTTTCCGCCATTTTGAATTTTTTTTCAGCTCACTGCGAATTGGATGGGGTTTCGAGTGACATTTGTTCGAGCACACCCCACCTATCTTCAATACCCTGGCCGTGCTCCTCACCCACCTTCCAAATCCTCGATCAGCATATCTCATCATTTGTCAGAATGAGAATTCTTCTATAAAAACAAATTTTGAAAAGGAACCGTATCAAAGTGTTGCATAGTTCTCAGCTTCTAGTCCCTTCAATATTCGCCATATATTTTGTATGAAGAAAAAAAAATCCGCCATCTTGGATTTTTTTCTATTCATCAAATAGACCTTTGGGTCCTGATCATCTTTTGCCAAGAAACCATTCTTCCATGTTTTATACTCCCCGAGATAGACACCGACGAAATTTGTATGGCGGCCATCTTTTTTCCGCCATTTTGAATTTTTTTTCAGCTCACTGCGAATTGGATGAGGTTTCGAATGACATTTGTTCGAGCACCCCCCACCTATCTTCGATACCCTGGCCGTGCTCTTCACCCGTCTCCGAAATCCTCAATCATCAGCTCTCTCCATATTTTTCCTCCGAATGAATTTTTTTCCTCTATACGAAACCATCAGTGAAAAAAAATTTTTTCATACAAAATTTTACAGGAGAGGTGATCAATGAGTGAGTGAATGAATCAGTGAATCAGTCAGTGAATCAGCCCCAGCAGCTATATATATATTAATATTGCAAAGATTATAAACATTAAACACATTAAAAAATAACGTGATTGGAAAGTTTTACTACTCTATTAATGATTTTTTTAATGATACGAATATGAACAAACACAAATAAAATTGTCTCCCTACTATAATACACTGTTGTTGCTACTTCAAACTGGGTATCCATAGCCTGCCTCACCTTTTATTGACTTACATATTCTAATAGTCCAGGGTAGATAATTTTTGAAAACAAAAAAAATTATAGTAGGATGAAACCCATTGGAAAAGGAAAAGAATGCAACAAAAATGACAGGAAAAATAAATTACGGGCGATCTGAGGTCGGGAAGTGGGGGGGAGGGGGGGTTTAAGGGTAAAAAACGGTTTATCTCGATTTCTGGAAAAACTACAAGTCCTATGGAAAAAGTTAAATGGCAAAGTTGTAGGTAATAAAAAGATCTACAACTTTTGTATTAAGACTTTTTTCACATAACCTCAAAATGTATGTGAAAAATTCAAATAACCAAGTTTTTGGTTTTTTATTTTTTTTTTTATTTTTTTAGTACAGATTTCAACGAACAAAAAGCTCAACGACTTTTTTAAAAAAGCAGATATTTTGACGGGAGAATTTTCGATTGAAAATTAGGTGCTTTTTCAATATTAAGTCAAAAAAAGGTGAAAAAATAAATATTTTAAATCAGAAAAATTACAGTGTGTTTGGGACATAAA
Source organism: Oeneis ivallda (assembly GCA_029955525.1). NCBI lineage: Eukaryota > Metazoa > Arthropoda > Insecta > Lepidoptera > Nymphalidae > Oeneis > Oeneis ivallda. Next base: position 21,898,094 of record JARPMR010000008.1, on the reverse strand, counting down.
AAAGTAAGTTTTCACCAAATTTCGTGAAAAAATATTTTTTTTTGTAAAAGATAAAAATAAAAAACCAAAAACTTGGTTATTTGAATTTTTCACATACATTTTGAGGTTATGTGAAAAAAGTCTAAATATAAAAGTTGTAGATCTTTTTATTACCTACAACTTTGCCATTTAACTTTTTTCCATAGGACTTGTAGTTTTTCCGGAAATCGAGATAAACCGTTTTTTACCCTTAAACCCCTCCTCCCCCCACTTCCCGACCTCAGATCGCCCGTAATTTATTTTTCCTTTCATTTTTGTTGCATTCTCTTCCTTTTCCAATGGATTTCATCCTACTATTATTTTTTTTCACTTTTTATTATTTTTTAAGGCTTCTACCCTGGTCTATAAGGACTAAGTGTAACTATGGACTTGCAATTAATAAAGAAATAAAGAATAAAGTAACTAACCAGCAGATAAAAGTAGTGTGCGCAAACATAGGGCCACTGTCAATTACTAAAGTAACTAGTAGGTTAGATCCCGAATACCGATTAATTTCAATTTGAAATTAATCGTCTCCTATTATTGAAATTTGTAGTCAACCTTACTTCATTATCTAAGCTCTAAGAGCCTGTCTAGATGATGCGATTTACGCGCGAGTCGACTCGCGCCTAGGTTTGTGTTTGAACGCGCGACTCGCCAGTAATAAAAACGCGCGTTTGCATCTGGACGGAATGTATGAGCCAATAGCTCTATTTACTCTGAGGTCTATATGTATCTCGCAATCATAGTCGACTCGCGCGTAAATAGCGTCGCCTGGACAGGCTCTAAGGATCAGTTTATAAACTTTTTAATGCAAATAGAGTCAATCTAGCAAACGATTCACGCGGCACGCCACGTGCCTGGGATAGATAGTCCTAAGGAGCTGCTCTCACCTGTATTTTCCTCTTAATGCGATGCCCAGCGTGGGGTGTATGTCTATGTATGACTGGTGCTGTGCGGAGTCGGTGTCCAGACCGGTGAACTGTGCCCGTAGAGCCGGATCTCCGAAGTGGAAGTGCGGGAACGAGACAAACGTCATTCCTAGAAAAACAAGAATACCTGATAAGCTAAGCTGATGCCTACGACTTCATCCGCGTGGATTATATTTTAAAATCCCTCGGGAACTCTGATTTTCCGGGATAAAAAGTAGCTTATGCCAGTCCAGTCTCCAGCTCCTCGATTATACCCATGCTAAAAATCATGTCGATCCGTAGATCTGTTGCGGCGTGATTGAAGAACAAACCGACAAATAAACATACTTTCGCATTTATAATACTTATTAGTAGGTTACATGCTAACCTCCTTATTCATAAACAAGTTATAAGCGTACTATAGCTAAAATATGTTTTGTTACTGTCACATGAATTCAAAATGTCAAAATGTAAAGTTCGACAAGGATCTTTTGGCACGACGCCAACTTCGGAACTAACGTCGCGTACCTACGAAAGAAACATCTCTTCACATCCACAGGATGTTATAGATTTTTGCTGTTAGTACACTCACGTCTTCCTGTCACGAAGCTTAAATATCTACTATAAGTTTCTTGTTTCCTATAAATGTCATCACATCGAAGCCTACACGAAAATGATACGAATATCGTTACCCTGCTTGGCGTCTATCACGCCGCGCGGCGGACAAGTGCCGGTGTCGACAGGGCAGTAGCACTGGTTGGCGGGGTTGTGTTCGGGGTCATCAAACACGTCGTGTGGCATTGCGTACCGGAGAAGACTGACACCATCCATCTGTGGACGCAAACAGAAGCTTAGCAGATGAAACAAATTACTTACCTACCATATTTTACACACAAACTCATATCTACATATTTTATACAGTGGCGTGTACATAAATGAGCTGAAATCTTTACCTTGAAAACGAAACTTACTTCAACATCTTTGACGTATTCGAAAGGTATTGTCCTGTAGAGGTTCGGAAAGAAGACTTTCAGAGTTTGATTTCTGTCCAAAACTGACGGCGGGAACATGGAGCCATCGGACGCTTGAATGCTGAAAACAATATTTTAAATATTTTGTAGTGTGACGATGCCATCAGCTGCCGAAAGTATTCTCTATTTTTGTCATTTTCAGTGCCTATGGAAAAAACCGGCCAAGTGCGAGTCCGACTCGCGCACTGAGAGTTCCGTACTCCAGAAGTAAAAGTAAAACGATAGTATTATATTAATTTGTTGTGTCGCGTTGGTTTTATTTTTAGGGTTCCGTACCCAAAGGGTACCAACGGGACCCTATTACTAAGCCTACGCTGTCCGTCCGTCCGTCCGTCCGTCCGTCCGTCTGTCAGCGGGCTGTATCTCGTAAACCGTAATAGATAGACAGATGAAATTTTCACATATTATGTATTTCTATTGCCGCTATAACAAAAAATAATAAAAATTAAATTAAATTAAAAAAATTAAATTAAAATATTTCTATGGGTACATGGAAATATTTTTATTAATTTTTTTTTAACGGAACCCTAAAAGAGCGAGGCCCGACTCGCACTTGGCCGATTTTTCCTGTATAATATACGCAAACCTCTATTGACCATAACTATTTCTGAGTTTTAGATTGGTAAACTTCGGAGATCAGGGGGGGGGGGGGGGGGCGGAACGGTGTTTTTTCGACATTTTATCCGATTAATCAAAAACTATATATATAAAAATAAATAAAATCTGTTTTAGAATGCGCAGGTAAAGCCCTTTAGCACACATACTAAAAATCGACTGTGACATACGGACGGACGGAGAAAATCTCACCATAAGGGTTTCAGTTTTACCAATGGAAAGTCGCTTAAGTACTAAAAAAAAATGCGGGTTGCATTTCGTACATACTTATGGTAATAAATATAAGTCTATGTGTACAAATGTGGGTTTGACAGTTCAAGTAAATTGAGCAACTGAATGATAGCCATTGAGATATAACCCCAGATAGCACGCTCTGTTCTAGATCTCAGCCTTGTCTATAGGTACTTACGAATTGCACTCGGGGCTTCCCCAATAAGGCAGAGCTTTTTGTCCATTGAATTCTTCTATAAAATTCAATTTGTTTATGTCATGTTCCCCTGTGTTGATCGTGAAGTTGGCTGACGATGTACCGTTTTTCTGTAAAAAAAAGTAAGTAGAAAATTTTGCATTTCATTGTTCCGGCTTTTCAAGTTAACGCAATACCGAGCTTATTATAAACGTATAATTCCCATACAAAACTTTCGATTCCGCCATGAGGGGACTTTCAATGTTAATTGCTGTCGCACCATAGTGTTAGTTCTGAATCAGCACTTTAATATAGATATACACAGTATCATCACAACACAACTCACAAACATTTCGCTTGATGCACTAAAGTACACAGCGGGTCACAGAAGTTGCGCCACCTTCGTTAAGGACCGGCGCGGCGGCCGCATTTCGGCTTTACAAAGTGCGCCAACCATTTGATCGAACGAATATACTATACAGTTGACTTCATCGTCAAAATGCATTTTTTTAGTTTTATCGATTGAATAAAATTTTAGTAAATTTTCTAGGAGCTTAATTTCGCCTTAGGATCAAATTAGACACTTTTCAAAAAACTCACTTTTCTTAGACAAAGAGTAAAATACCCTTGAAGTCGCGGGCACCGCTTTTTAGTATATTTAGTTATTAAAAAGTACCTGGGTGACCGAGCTTTGCTCGTATTTTTTTACGGTACACGATTTGCCATTTGTTGGAAATTATATATTTAGAAAAAAAATAATAAAATGATAAAAGATAAATAATATATATATATATATATATATATATATATATATATATACGAGAATTGCTCGTTTAAAGGTTTTAGATAGATAAGGTACTTACTGTCACCAAAAGTCCAAAATTATCGAAGTTTTCTTGACCTTCAAATAAAGAACTCTCCAAAATGGGCTTCGTTACTGTGACGATGACATCCTCGTAGCCCCAAAGGAATCTAGGAAGCAAAGAAGCATTTTTATTGTAACGCAGGCATTCCACTCCCCATACTACTTAAGTCTGGTGGAGTTAAGTTATGAAAATCCCTCACAAACCCAACAAAATATATTCTTCCGGGATTTAAAAATCAAATTTTTCCTCATCATAATATTATTATGCAGCAGCTATATGTAGCGGTGATAGATTAGTGGTTAGGACTGCAGTCTCCTATTCGGGGGTCGCAGGCTCGACCCCAGGCACGCACCTCTGACTTTTCGGAGCTATGTGTGTTTAAGCAATTTAATATAGCGCTTTAACGGTGAAGGAAAACATCTTGAGGAAACCTGCACACCTGAGAGATCTTCATAATGTTCTCAAAGGTTTGTGATGTCTACCAATTTTCATTGGGCCAGCATGGTGGACTATGGCCTATAACCCTTAACTGGGAAGAGACCTGCGCTGCGCTACAGCCTGTTATGTTTTGCTAATGATGATGATGATAATTGACCGAGCGAAGCGAGGTCTCTGAGTTAACTAGAGCGATTTGCACTTGTCCGTCCGTCCGTCCGTCCGTCTGTCAGAGCCTTATAACTTTTGAATTACTGAACGTAATTACTTCAAATTTAGATATAATATGTAAACCGATGGCCTCCAGCCGAAAATGGCTTAAAAAGTTATAAAAATCTTTATTTCAGGGGGGCTCTCATAGAAGCGAATGCGAAGTAAAAAAAAAAATATCGCGTTGCATAAAATTGTTACATATCATTTTAAAGATAATTTTGAACTGAGTACAAAAATATTTTTTTTTTAATTTTTCCCTTAAAATTGACGAAATGGGGGGCTTTCAAAGTGGCGATTTTATACGCTCGCTTGAAGACGCTCTCTAGGAAAATCCGCTATGGATTTTCAAACTGATTTTATTTTTTTAGGTCACTTATATCCTGTACTTGAACAACAAATACTAAAATTATATGAATATTATAAAGAAACGAGATTATTTAATTTTTAATGGGCATCAGTAATTCATATAGCATCAACATAGCTGCACAATAATGCTAATAGATGGCGCAGTCAGTAACTATTCCCATGGAACTACGAGTTACGACTACGATCTATCCCAAAAACAGTTTTGCGTCGACCATTATTATTTAGTTACTTATTATAATACAATAATTGTATTGTAATTTTTTTTGTACCATATTATTCAATTAAAATTATTTTTTAGTTAAATTTTAGTTAAATAGTATATTTTCTATTCGCGTCAATAGATGACGATTTGTACAGATGCCCGTAACCCGGTTTCACTCGTTAGTACCTACATAATAATTCAATGTTTTTACTAACGTTCCCTAGCCTTTACGGGCTACCTATAAGTTAGGTGATTGATGTTTTCTGTCAACTTATTTATCACGATCCTGTACGGGACACCTAAAAGGATATTGGGACGGATGTTAGGCCTTAGGATTGTATTTAGGAGCTACCTACGTTAAGAGACTCCTACTTAGGGGATGATTTAGGTATGTTTGGTGAAAACGGACATAATAATAATGTCAGTTTTGGTTATCATGTATCGATTGAATGAATAATCATGGGATACCGTTACCGCGAGGTCTCAGTTCGGGGCGAACCACTAGTATTCCTCCATAAGTCCTCAACTATTTCCATGCAAAAAATCACTCCAATCCATTGTTCCGTTGCGGGATGATGGAAGGGCAAACCAACAAACAAACACACTTGCATTTTTTTATAATATTAGTAAGGATATTCAATAGATATTTTACCTATGCACTGGTAGTTGTAAAAAAGCGTCGTTGTCTGTGTTGTTCAACACCAGTGACACGCTCATCCGGGCTAAGAAGTTGATTTTTGCAGTGATTCCAATCAGACTCTGAAAGTAACGAGTGTAAACTATGTTATTGAAATCTTCTCCCATGTTATGTGGCGAGTGAATAGACTATTTAGGTTTAGGTAGTATGGTGTAGTATGCAAGGTGCTGGACCCCCCACTAGGTGGACCGAAGACATCAAACGAGTCGGAGGGAGCCGCAGGATTCAGGCAGGGAAAGACCGATGCATGTGGAAGTCCATGCAAGAGACTTTTGTCCAGCAGTGGACATCTATCGGTTGACAAAGAAGAAGAAGAAAATCTCCGATTTGGAAATTGAAATTCAGAACATCGAACTGTTTCATCATCAGCCATTAATCCGAAGAATGATCACTGATCATCTCATCATCTAATCCGATATAATTTTCTACAGGTACATAACTATCCAACGTATGTACTCAAGGTTTTTATATTTTATCCAACCGCCTCGTTGGTTAGCTAGTTCGACAGCGGATGACGAGGTTCTGGATTCAAATCCCGAGTCGGGCAAAAATAATTGGAATTTTTCGTACAATAAATTCTTTTTACTACTAGTATACATACGGGTACTAGCCCGGAGTCTGGAAGTAGGCGGTATGTTACCCCCGGCCCCGTGCCACGGACAGTACGTAAGCAGCTGATCTCTCTCTGGTTGTGTCGGATTTCTGTCGCATTGGACTATGTGAGTGAGGGAATAGAGCACATATGTTTGTGCACACACCTGTGCACTAAAATATCTCTCGTACATATGACTAATCTCCGTGGAGATTGAGCGAAGAATTATTTAAATAAAACTTTTACTGCAGTAGACAGTAGGTACTTTCTTTATGAACATTAAAAATTTAAAATAAAATGGTCAACTAACCAAAAAGGGTACATTGGGCACAAACACTACATCGGAATGTGCTCCAGTGCTGGCTTCGGGCAGGAACTCAAAGTTGTTGTGTTCTCGGAACGTTATCAAGTCTTTGTCGATTTTGATTTTCTCTCGTTCCAATTGTTGCCTGGGAAAAGGAAAATTTATTGACTCCCTGTTTATTCTTGCTTATCAGCTATTCTGTTTTCCGTTAGTTTTCCGGAAATGTTTTATTATTTTTATTGTAACTATGGGTCTCATAAGGAGGTTCAGGGTCACTCAGCGGGCGATGGAGAGAGCTATGCTCGGAGTATCTCGGCGAGATCAAATCAGAAGTGGAGGAGGTCCGTAGAACCGGTCACCAACATAGCTCAGCGAGTCGTGAAGCTGAAGTGGAAATGGGCGGCGCACGTAGTTCGAAGAGCTATCGCTATCTATGATGGTCGTTGGTGTCCCAAGGTGCTGCAGTGGCGACCACGCACCGAGAAGCGCAGTGTTGGCAAACACCCCACTAGGTGGACCGACGACATCAAACAAGTCGCACGGAGCCGTTGGATTCAGGTAGCGCAAGACCGAAGCCTGTGGAGGTCCATCGGTTGATAATGATGATTAGGATGATGATGATTGTAACACGTTTTATTAAAAAAAAAGAAACACGAGCACTCATGGGTATGCTGACAGTAGTGAAAACACCCTCATATGCTACAGGACTACGTTCCACATTAAAAAAATAACGCTCTACGCGCCTAAAGAAATTTCCACCACAACACTTACGAGTAGACGTAGGGTCCAACGTCTTGGACGTGGAACTTGGAGTCCAGGCCGTCCCTGACACGCTGCCAGTTGGTGTAGTTGAACAGGTGGACCTTCATCAGGCGGGTCGCAGTGGGTCGCCTCCAGGATAACGAGGGCGAGTTGGTGGGGACCGTGCTCTACAAGAGACCGTTAAAATTAGGCGCCGCGATTGCGGGAAAGGACTGCAAAAATGGCATCGGAAGGAGAACACCTCCCGCCTACGTCGCGTCGTACCGCGTCCGCGCGACCGATCGCAGAGTCCGCGGGCGCAAAAAATGGATGATGAGATATGATAGATATTCCCCGTCATAAGATGGGGAAAATCTATCATATCTACCATATCTCATCCCTTTCACTAAAGACGAAGTGATTATACAGCGTCCATTACCAGGGAGTTAGAAGGAGAAGGAGCCGGAGTACCCAATTGCAAGTACTCAAATTGGTTTTCCATGGACTGAAACAAAACGAAACATTTTTTGGTTTAATATATTATGTATTAATCACCGAGATTAGGTTTGCAGCCACTTCACACGTTTGTACTCAATTTGTGATTCAAGCAATACAATCAAGGATTATTTTATTTTGACGCTAATGTCATCGAATACGAATACGGTCAATGGGATAACTTTTAGACAATTGGGGGCAGATCTATAAAAATTTTTTATATTCGACAATAACATATGTTTAGCCGACTTCAGAAAAAGAAATTATCAATTCGACACACATGTATGCAATAGGTGAAACTGTAAAGTATTCACTTGTATTTATTAAAGCTTCCAAACAAATATACATAATTTTATAGGTGTATGTATGAATGTTTGTCCACGCATTTCGCCGAAACTTTTATCGGATTGTAAATATTCTTTTTTATTTGCTTATATTTACTTCAACTTAGTTAACAGTCAAAGTTTCATCAAAATCGCGTTAGACTGAGTTTTCACGGTGCGGTTCTCACCCGCGCCCGCAGCGGTTGCAGTACCGCTGCTTTATTTCATACTCGCGACACCGCAGGTTTATGCGGTCCCGCAGTCGCCGCGGTTGCGGGAAAGGACCGCAAAAATGGCATCGGAAGGAGATAACACCTTCCGCCTACGTCGCGTCGTCCCGCGTCCGCGCGACCGATCGCAGAGTCCGCGGGCGCAAAAATGGATGATGAGATATGATAGATTTTCCCCGTCATAAGATGGGGAAAATCTATCATATCTACCATATCTCATCCCTTTCAATAAAGACGAAGTGATTATGCAGCGCCCATTACCAGGGAGTTAGAAGGAGTAGGAGCTGGAGTAGCCAATTGCAAGTTCTCTAATTGGTCTTCCATGGACTGAAACAAAACGAAACATTTTTTGGTTTAATATTATATGAAGTATGTATTAATTACCGAGATTAAGTTTGCAGCCACTTCTCACGGTTGTACTGAATTTGTGACTTTAAATCAATACAATCAAGGATTATTTTATTTTGACGCTAATTTCATCGATCGATATATGAATACGATCGATGGGATTGGGGGCAGATCTATCACATTTTTCTTATATGTATTAGACAATTACATGTTTTTAACCGACTTCAAAAAAGGAAACTATCAATTCGACACACATGTATGTAATATTATTGAAACTGCAAAATATTCACTCGTAGTAATCTATTAAAGGTTCCAAAAAAATATACTTAGGTACATAATTTTATAGGTGTATATATGAATGTTTGTCCACGCATTTCACCGAAAGTTTTTATCGGATTGTAACTATTCTTTTTTATTTGCTTATATTTACTTCAACTTAGGTAACTTGGGTAATTATACCCATGCAAAAATCACGTCGATCAGCAGCTCTTTTGTGGCGTGATTGAAGGACAAACCAACAAACAAACACACTTTCGCATTTATAATATTTGTATGATATTGAATTCGGTTCAATTTTTCCTAAATTATAGCTTGTTTTGAAAAACCACGTACGTAGGTACGTTTACGTAATACGTACCATTTCAATCCAAGCGATGGGTAATATGAGTCCATCAGGCAAGTAGCTTAAATGGCTTAAAGGTCCCAATAATTTTGGTTTCTTCACTTGAATGTTCAGCTGAAAGCTGAAAAGAAAAATTTAGGCGGCTTTAAAAAAATATATCGATCTTAATAGTCTAAGATCCGAACATAACATCGACCTTCACCCATCTGTTTACCGAATGAAACATTTTTTTTATAAAATTCCATACATAGACAAATACGTCTTGTATGTATTGCCTATCAAAATATGTTCATGACTATCATTAATTAAAAAAAAATATTAATTAAATTTTTGTAGCGAGTTTCAACGAAGGCGTCGCTCGCAGCCACTATGCTCTATCCTTCTTTATTACACTAAATAAGCTCGGATTTCTCTCTTGCGCAACTTTACTTGCTTTGATTTTTAAACTTTAAATCCTGGCAATAGTGTTTCATGAACGGTTTATTGCAGGCAATACTATACCATCGCCTTTGTTATTAAATAATCTTTTTTTGATATATATATTTTGATTGGTAAACAAGTGGGTGAAACTCGCTACAAAAATTTAATTAAATTTTTTTTTAATTAATGATAGTCATGAACATATTTTGATAGGCAATACATACAAGACGTATTTACTTTTTTTTTATTAAAATGTTACAAAAAAAACTTACAGCTAAACTAATCTAATTACTATACAAATCATGCCCGCGTGGAATGGTGCCAAGAATACTGGCTGCACTTCCGCGCTGGACAGCCAGGCTGATCCTTTGTGCAAAAAATGAGCCAGCCCTTCTGTCACCAGATGAGGCTTGTCTATGTATGGAATTTTATAAAAAAAATGTTTCATTCGGTAAACAGATGGGTGAAGGTCGATGTTATGTTCGGATCTCGTACTATAACCCTTACCTTAACCTTGTCTTTATAAATTCGAAATGTGTAAATTCGTGAGGAAAAACATACAATTTTATACTAAAAAAAATAAAAATTCTTTTCAAAAAACCGACTTTTAACGCCACTACAAAGTATAAAAATAATTTTAGTTGTCCACGTTTGTTGAAGTCGGGCGGGCCTATATACAAACTATGAAACCGATGCGCGACGCTACAGAATATGATTTGACTCGTTTGTAGAAGTCGAGCGAGCATCGCGAGTCGGTTTCATAGTTTGTAATTTAGGCCCGCCCGACTTCAACAAACGTGGACAACTAAAATTATTTTTATACTTTGTAGTGGCGTTAGAAGTCGGTTTTTTGAAAAGAATTTTTATTTTAAGCTTTTAAGTGTAGTATTTTATGATTGAGGAGCTAGGACCTGGAACTCCATGATGTAGTCCATACTTGTTACCTACAATAATAATTCGTAATCGACATTTCCTAAATCTCTTTATTTTAGGTGAGCAATATCCCTGCAGCATCAGGCTTGAGGAGTTGAAGGTTAAAATTTTTATGGGACCATTTCGCAAACATCCTCTGTCGATTAAAAAAAAATCACGTGAATCGGTCCAGTAATCCCGGAGAAATCGGTGGACATACATAGAAAAAAAAAAAAAAAAATGATACCGGCCGAATTGAGAACCTCCTCCTTTTTGGAAGTCGGTTAAAGAAGACAAAACTCGCCGATTTCCCGAGAGATATACAAACAAACTGATTCTGCCACTTTTCCGGGATAAAAAGTAGCCTAGATGTTGACCCGAGTAATAAGCTACTGCGGTATAAAATTTTGTAGAAATCTGTGCAGTAGTTTTTACGTGAAAGAAGGACAAACAAACAGACAGACAAACAGACAAAAATTAAATAAAATTCTGTTTTGGGCTCAGTTTCGATAGTAAAGCATCCCCCAATTAAAATTTTCAAAATATATTAAATGTACAGAAATCTTCCAGTTACAGTTTTATTATATGTATAGATATAGATATAGATATAGATATAGATACGGACAAACACAAGTAAAATTGTCTCCCTGCTATAATACACTGTTGTTGCTACACCCAAACTGGGTATCCATACTGCCTCACCTTTTATTGACTTATAGATTCTAAGGACTAAGTGTAGCTATGGACATACAATTAATAAAGAAATAAAGAATAAAGTAACTAACCAGCAGATAAAACTAGTGTGCGCAAACATATGACCACTGTCAATGTAACTACACTAGCGGCACGCTATGATGGCCGGTTTGACGTTTGTCCGCTCATGAAGTTCCGTATTAATTGATAACGACTTTGAAGGAAATAATTGTATTACTTTATTGACGATAGTGATGTGCAGAGATTCATAAATTTTATCGAATGTAGTTTTAGGTTTAGGACTCAAAATTTATTTATTAAATTGATTTCTAAAATGTATACAAGTGTAGAAAAATCAGTTTGCACCATTTAAGGGGTGAATGTACTTGTGAATATGAACAATTTTCACTATGTGGACAAACCTCTGAAATCGCAAAAAAATATCAGCTGTTTCATACAAAAGGTAAAATTTTTATTTTTATATGATATATACCACAACTCGGCATTTGGTTTTCTAAATTGAAAATTTTTAAAAATGGAATCTAATACGATCGTCACATAGGATCGCTGGCTAGCACAACTACTACCTCCGGCAAACTCGCGTCAATGCTCAATGCAAAACAAAGCAGTTTCGAATTGACGTTGCTTCGAAAAGTATAAACTGTCAGTGCAATGCGATTGTGATATAGTTTTGACCTGGCTTTGGATTTCAAATATTGATACTGCATTACTGTTGACCCTTGCTCGTTAATTTGGACTCTGTTCAAGCCCTTTGTTGTGGATTTCGTCGATATGACCGAACGTACGCAGAGAACTGTTCTAAATAGTCAGACACGTGAGTTCGTAATACGCCTTCGTAACTATTTATCATTCAAATATTCAGTTCGTTCAAATAAATTAAATAAACATATACATTTTTGTTTTATTAAACCTATTTAATCAGGTACAAAAACAAAACTTAATTGTTTTTTGTTCGAGAATAAATTGACATTCCACATCACTATTGTAATGTGTCAAACCGGCCATCATAGCGTGCCGCTAGTTTAAGCCTAGGTAGGTTAGATCCCGAACAACGAGAGAATTAATTTCAATTTCAAATTAATCGTCTCCTATTATAAGTGATCAAACGAACTTACCTGAAGTGAAGTTCGATCATTATTATATGAGTTGCTTCATCCGAAGATATAATTATTACAAAGGTAGTCACTCCAGTCGCCAGAGATAAGTCCGCGTATTTTACAGTTATACCCTACCCTAAAAATAAATCACCTTGGCAGCACCGTCTTAAGTTTGCTCATTATTTTTAGAGATGTATACGGTTCAAAACTTTTTTATTTGGGCAGTCAGGGAGGGTGGGTAATTATATCTTCGGATGAAGCAACTCATATAATAATGATCGAACTTCACTTCAGGTAAGTTCGTTTGATCACTTATTATATTTCTTTGCTTCATCCTTCAATATAATTATTACAAAGGTAGTTGTTTAGAGTAAAAAGTTTTGATAAACATGTACGCAATACAGATTTTGTAAATCGTGTATTTTTAATCACTTTCTTATGGAAATACTAATTAATTTGCTTGCATACACTTTAACAATATTAAAATTTATTTATGATATTATTATTATAATATTATTTAATACTATAAATTAGAATATATTTATTTTTATGATTAGGTATAATTCATAAATTGATTCACTATTAGATGTGTTAACGCAATTATTATTAAGACCTGTCTTGGCAGGGTCTGGTATAATCTCCCTCATCCGCCATGGATCTAACATCTAAGCAGCGAAAGAATGAGTTCGATGTGTTAGTCCAGCCTGCCGTTTTTCTAATTTCCTCAACGCTCGACTGAGCGTGAGGTGCTGTGCGCTTGTGTCAACGCTGCTCCCTGATACCGTTTACTTGATCCACCTGCTGATCGATTGAAGTTCGGCCTTTTTGTAAGGCTTCTTGTAGGTAAATAGCAGGTTATTTGCCCCCTCAGATCTTATATTTTTAGTTCTGGAAATATAGTGTGTGGAGGGGTGTAGCAGGGCAGATGCTCAGATTTTCTTGAAAGTAAGGTAGGAAGAGAGAGAGAGAATAGGCTTGGTATCTGCCGCAGCGTATTTTTTTTTAATTTACCGTTATCCTAATTTAAACCCCGATTTCGAAAGTAATATTGCTTTCCAATTTAATTGATGGAAGAGTTTGTAGTCTATGAGCAGTGCAAATTGCTAGTATACTGAAAAGTTTCTTAGTGATTTTTTCTAAAGATGAGTGACTATAAGGGAACCAATTTTTAATATAGTTTAAAACAAGTTGAGGGACCCAAGTACGGGAGTAATAGGGTTTGGTTGATCTTAACTTATAGACACCTTTGAGGAGACGTTTTACGCTCGCTCCAGAAACAATGCTGTTTCTTAGCATAAATTATATTGCAATTCGATAAGGGTTCAAACTCCGTAACAAACGCTGTAAGAGAAGATACCTAATGCTGGTCTTTGACGGTTTAAATACATTTTTATTATTTAATTTACACAACTGCCACCGAAACTTGAGTGTGGTATTATATTGTTTTAAAATACTGTCAGAGAATGATGTTAACATTAGTGACGCTGAGTCTGGGTCGGCGCCTTGTTTTAAGGGAGAGAGAGAGTCCGGAGAGTCTCGCGACACCCAGGGTAAGTTACTTGTGCAAGGAATGGTGAAATGAGATTGCAATAAGTATTAATGAGGATTAACATTAAGTAGTATCCGAAACTACCAAGTTTTGTAGGAGAGAGTACCACGCTTGTGGTAACCAATTTGAAAAAACTAGGATTCCGTTTGCCTCGTTATCAATGATTTTCCTCAGACACTTTAAAATTAAAGAAAAAGGAGGAAACAAAAATCATAGAAAAATATAAAAGCCCCACATAGCGTAAATGCATCGACAGATAAAGCGTCCGGATCTTGTTGTCAAGGCACGGATTTTTTAAATTTAGTATTGTTATTCAAGCAAAAACGGACTTAAAGCCTAGGTATCTCAAATAGGTTATAACTTCTTTTATGACCTTGATTAAAACACCTGGAGTCACTGATAAGACGAACAGCCTAACATTAGGTTTAGGCATCAAGAAGATAAAACTCGGAACTAATAGCTCCTATTTGTAGTAAATTATTATTAATAACAACCCACATATTAAGTTGGTAAGCTGTTATCCTGCGCCACAGTGTTACGCCCCCCCCCCCCCAGTTCATGACGAGTACCGACGAGGCGCTCGCCAGTTTTTCTGGTTGCGGGCTGGTCGAGTACCCGTATATAGTTAGGTAAGAACATAACGTATATTGTCTCGCAGACAATAATTTGTAGCTAATGTACATATATATTCACGATTTCACATTTTCTACACAATTGTCATAAGGATATGGCTCATAACTAGCTCGCAGCTAGTAAGGTTATCACAATTACCGATTTCCTTTTGTGGAGTCACAGCTTTAGCAGCTTTAGGATATGGCTCATGAGTAGCTCGCAGCTAGTTATGTAATCGCAATCGACTCGCAGTCAATACCGATTTGTTTAAGGAATCACAGCTTTAGTATGTGATTTATGAATAGCTCGCAGCAAGTTATGTTATCGCAATTGATTCGCAGTTAATCCCTTTTTATTGTGGTGTTACAGCTTTAGGATTTGACTCATGAGTAGCTCGCAGCTAAGAAGTCACATCTTTGGGATATGAACCATAAGTAGCTCACAGCTATTTATGTTATCGCAATTGACTCGCAGTCAATCCCGATTTGTTTGAGGAGTCACAGCTGTAGGATTTGACTCATGAGTAGCTCGCAGCTAGGAAGTCACATCTTTAGGATATGAACCATAAGTAGCTCGCAGCTAGTTATGTTATCGCAATTGACTCGCAGTCAACCCCGATTTGTTTGTGGAGTCATAGCTGTAGGATTTGACTCATGAGTAGCTCGCAGTTAGGAAGTCACATCTTTAGGATATGAACCATAAGTAGCTCGCAGCTAGTTATGTTATCGCAATTGACTCGCAGTCAATCCCGATTTTTTTTGTGGAGTCACAGCTTTAGGATTTGACTCATGAGTAGCTCGCTCGCAGCTAGTTATGTTATCGTAATTGACTCGCAGTCAATCCTGATTTGTTTGTGGAGTCACAGCTTTAGAATATGACTCATGAGTGGCTCACAGCTAGTTATATTATCGCAAATTGACTCGCAGCCAATTCCAATTTGTTTGTGGAGTCATGGCTTTAGTATATGACTGATGATTAGCTCGCAGTAATCATGTTATTGCAATTGGTTCGCAGTCAATCCCTGTTTGTTGTTTTTTAGTTTCTCGGATAAAGCCAATCCAAATAAAGTTTTGTCTCCTTCCGAATCTTATAGCACTTCTTGTTGAGTTGAGGCATTAAGAGTTTAATGCTGCTTTGAGTGATTCCGAAGTTTGAATCACATAGGATCCTGCAGCCATCTTCCTGCTTAGGTGTTTCATGGCCTGCACCCTGTTTTCACTCTCTTTTAATAGTAGGCCCATTCCTTTACTAACGGCCGTGATACTCAGGACGAGTAGTCTTTGTCGCATCCAGTACCGTCTTTACCATAAGGGCACACGGGGCCCGTGCCCAGGGCCCCCATCATCAAGGGGGCCCCGAAAGGCCGATATATTCGCCTATATTTTTCATTTTTTTTCTATTTTAGGTAGATATAGTTACAAAACGTTAACCGACAATAAAGTTTCAAGAGTAAATGAGGGCGTTGTTATCGACTTTCTGGCAACACTGAGCAGTGACAAGCCAATGAAATTGCCGAGTTTGACAGTAAAAGTGGCATTGTCAGATAGTTATGAAATACGTAGTTTGGGGTTGCCATAGGTACGATTTATACGACTTTTTTTAGCCCTAGTACGATGTACGATCGTGTACTTGAAATCGCACGCAATATATTTTAAGAACTTTTGAAATTATTTAGTCTTCATATTTTAATCAATTTTAACTAATGAAAAATAAATAGACGAAACGTGAATGCGCTACTTAATATAAATTTTTTGCATTTAGGTATGCTTATGTACATACCGAATAGTATGGACTACACAGAGGCGTAGTGCGATCAGAAAATTGTCGAAAATATTAATTTCACATGGCTACTGCGAAGTATGTACTACATAGAAACGTAGTGCAATCGAAAAATTTTTGCGCTCGCTTCGCTCACGAAAATGTATCTTTTTTCTTGATTGGTATTGTAGGAACCAAGTATGAAGTACTCAGTTAAGTAGTGCAGTCCAAAAAACGCGCTCGCTTCGCTCGCGAACTTGTCTATTTTAAATTGCGGTTGAAGGTGCCAAGTATGGACTACATACTGTACGAGTGAGTGTGGTGTGTGTGGCTCGTAGTGGACTAGTGGCGTAGTGCAACGGTTAAAAATGTCGCACTCGCTTCACTCGCGATAATGTCGATAAATAGATTGCTTATGTACATACCAAATAGTATGGATTACACAGAGGTGTAGTGCTATCAAAAAAATTTCGCGCTCGCTTCGCTCGCGAATATATCACACAAGTTTTACACAGCTACTGTAGGTGCCAAGATTGAACTACATAGAAGCGTCGTGCAATCGAAAAAATTTTGCGCTCGCTCCGCTCGCGATGAATTGTCTTTTTTTTCTTTGATTGGTATTGTAGGGAACAAGTTTGAAGTACAGTTAAGTAGTGCAGTCCTAAACACGCGCTCGCTTCGCTCGCAAACATGTCGCTGTTAAATTGCTGTTGAAGGTGTCAAGTATGGACTACATAGAGGCATAGTGCAATTGAAAAAATTTCGCGCAGTTGGTATTGTAGGACTCAAGTATGAAGCACATAGATAAGTGGGGCCGTCATAAAAAATTTCACGCTCGTCTCGCTCGAGAAATGTTTATAAGTTGCTATTGTGGCATAGTGCAGTCCAAAAAATTATGCGGCCGCTTCGTTCGCGAAAATTTCCTACGGTAACTTTGTATTTTTGGATAGCACCAATATATTCAACTAACTTGACTACGGTTCGGTTTGTAATTGGAATCGCCCTCCCCCACGCTTCATCACTGGACTACATCATTGAAGACCAGTTACCAACTCCTCAATCCTAATGCTGCTGGGTACACTGCCCACCTAAATTGTGGGTATTTACGTTTCGATAGTGAATTGATAATGTAGGTACCAAGTAGGTATAGAATATAATAAAGTGGCGTAGTTCAATCTTTAAAATCTCGTGATTGACACAAAGCAATTCTTTTAAAACTTTTTCCACGCGGACGAAGTCGCGGGCATCAGCTAGTATCAAATAATTTTATAAATAACTTGAATAATAATTATTAATGGCCTGAGTATATTTGATTTGTACCAATTAACCATAATAAATAGATGATCATAACAGAAAAATGTTTTTGCCATTCACTTTTTTACTTTCCAACAGGGCCCCATATTCTTGTGTGCCCAAGGGCCCCGGCATGGCCTAAGACGGCTCTGGTCGCATCCCCTTTTTTAATATAAAGAGCCATATGGTTGGCATGAATATTTTCACCATACTTCGGGGAAACATGCGTCGATTTCCCAAGCGCCGAGTGTAATTTTGAGTCAATTTCGAGTTGACCGACCTTTTATAAAGTAACTTTGAACCCTTTGTCAAAATGACCATTCAGTATCTGGATTAACTGTACTAGACTCGGCGTCGGCTTGATTTTCTTCGGTGTTTACGTATGACGCAAAAAAAAAACAAAGCTCACATTGTTCACACCAATGCCAACTGGTTCTAGTTAACTTATTTAAGTGAGGGTATTGAATGCCTCTCTTTCAATTAATATAACTCATTACCGTCGTAGTGTCGACACGAACATTGCACAGTTGTTAAAGTTACGAGCAAGACTTTCAAACCGAGGAAAATGGCCATTATTTCTTCCAAATATTTAATATCTTCTATAATATCTAATAATATGCTACTTGCTCTGCTTGTTCATCTACTTGCTCTGCTTGTTCATCTACCATTGCTTTTAATTTTACGTGTTTCGTAACAATTAGTGTTTTCAGATAAATCGAAGAAAAGGTGGGTAGTTAGTTCCCTTACGCTTCGCTTGGCTCGTCTTGGCAGGGACACTACCGTCTCTCCAGATAAATAATATTATATTTTTGTTTACAAGTAGGTACTCGAATATAGTTAACGGCTGGGCAAACTACTAAAGCCCCGTTGAGCGAATTTTACGAGCATAGTTGAGTGAATTCGTGAATTTTATTACATTTTTCGAATGTATAATATGATATGTAGAAATAATAATGATAAATTACCTAAATAAATCCGAGACACTTGGGGGGTAGGTACTAAGTTAATTCAATCGTGATTGATGACAAGTTGTAACAATAGTGTTACCATAATAATCGTTATAGTTGTGTTTTAATTTTTATTAATTTTCATAATAAAACACTTCCGCAAGTATTTGCAGAGTAGGTAACGTAATATTTAATTCAGAATATTTACGTTTTCTCTGATACCTCATAATCGATGAAGACTCACAGTAAACCTCGATACGAAAAGTGTACCGTTTTTATGTTAATGCAAAAACAATAATATAGTAGGCTATATATGTGGCGGTACGTAAGCGCAAACAAGAGATCGTTTGAAAACAGAAAAGAGCTCGTACCTTTTTCCTTCGATGATGATGATGATGATGATTTCAGCCGATGAACAATACTGCAATCACACTATCCTACAATATCACTCGATCTTCTGCACTTCTGGTTAAATTATTAAGTGCGGCGCGCTGAGCGCGTGCGGTCCTTATCTCGCGCGAAAAAGTAATGAGCAAACTTAAGACGGTGCTGCCAAGGCGATTTATTTTTAGGGTAGGGTATAACTGTAAAATACGCGGACTTATCTCTGGCGACTGGAGTGACTACCTTTGTAATAATTATATTGAAGGATGAAGCAAAGAAATATAATTGAAATTTTTAGTCAACCTGACTTCATTATCTAAGCCCTAAAGAGCCTGTCTAGACGATGCGATTTACGCGCGAGTCGACTTGCGCCTAGGTTTGTGTTTGTACGCGCGACTCGCCAGTAATATCTCGCAGTCATAGAGTACTATTTATATAAAAGGAAATCGCAATCTCGCGAGTCGACTCGCGCGTAAATAGCGTCCAGGACAGGCTCTAAGGATCAGTTTATAAACTTTTTAATGCAAATAGAGTCAGTCTAGCAAACGATTCACGCGGCACACCACATGCCTGAGATAGATAGTCCTAAGGAGCTCTGCTCTCACCTGTATTTTCCTCTTAATGCGATGCCCAGCGTGGGGTGTATGTCTATGTATGACTGGTGATGCTCGGAGTCGGTGTCCAGACCGGTGAACTGTGCCCGTAGAGCCGGATCTCCGAAGTGGAAGTGCGGGAACGAGACAAACGTCATTGCTAGAAAAACAAGAATACCTGATAAGCTAAGCTGATGTCCGCGAATCATCCGCGTGGATTATATTTTAAAATCCCTCGGGAACTCTGATTTTCCGGGATAAAAAGTAGCCTATGCCACTCCAGTCTCCAGCTCCTCAATTAAACCCATGAAAAAAATCATGTCGATCCGTAGTTCTGTTGCAGCGTGATTGAAGAACAAACCGACAAATAAACATACTTTCGCATTTATAATACTTATTAGTAGGTTACATGATAATAATGTAAAGTTCGAAAAGGATCTTTTGGCACGACGCCAACGTCGGAACTAACGTCGCGTACGAAGAAACATCACTTCACATCCACAGGATGTTATAGATTTTTGCTGTTAGCACATTCACGTCTTCCTGTCACGAAGTTTAAATACCTACTATAAGCTTCTTGCTTCCTGTAAATGTCATCACGAAACGAAACCTACACGAAAATGATACGAATATCGTTACCCTGCTTGGCGTCTATCACGCCGCGCGGCGGACAAGTGCCGGTGTCGACAGGGCAGTAGCACTGGTTGGCGGGGTTGTGTTCGGGGTCATCAAACACGTCGTGTGGCATTGCGTACCGGAGAAGACTCACACCATCCATCTGTGGACGCAAACAGAAGCTTAGCAGATGAAACAAATTACTTACCTACCATATTTTACACACAAACTCATATCTACATATTTTATACAGTGGCGTGTAAATAAATGAGCTGAAATCTTTACCTTGAAAACGAAACTTACTTCAACATCTTTGACGTATTCGAAAGGTATTGTCCTGTAGAGGTTCGGAAAGAAGACTTTCAGAGTTTGATTTCTGTCCAAAACTGACGGCGGGAACATGGAGCCATCGGACGCTTGAATGCTGAAAACAATATTTTAAATATTTTGTAGTGTGACGATGCCATCAGCTGCCGAAAGTATTCTCTATTTTTGTCATTTTCAGTGCCTATGGAAAAAACCGGCCAAGTGCGAGTCCGACTCGCGCACTGAGAGTTCCGTACTCCAGAAGTAAAAGTAAAACGATAGTATTATATTAATTTGTTGTGTCGCGTTGGTTTTATTTTTAGGGTTCCGTACCCAAAGGGTACCAACGGGACCCTATTACTAAGCCTACGCTGTCCGTCCGTCCGTCCGTCCGTCCGTCCGTCTGTCAGCGGGCTGTATCTCGTAAACCGTAATAGATAGACAGATGAAATTTTCACATATTATGTATTTCTATTGCCGCTATAACAAAAAATAATAAAAATTAAATTAAATTAAAAAAATTAAATTAAAATATTTCTATGGGTACATGGAAATATTTTTATTAAATTTTTTTTAACGGAACCCTAAAAGAGCGAGGCCCGACTCGCACTTGGCCGATTTTTCCTGTATAATATACGCAAACCTCTATTGACCATAATTATTTCTGAGTTTTAGATTGGTAAACTTCGGAGATCAGGGGGGGGGGGGGGCGGAACGGTGTTTTTTCGACATTTTATCCGATTAATCAAAAACTATATATATAAAAATAAATAAAATCTGTTTTAGAATGCGCAGGTAAAGCCCTTTAGCACACATACTAAAAATCGACTGTGACATACGGACGGACGGAGAAAATCTCACCATAAGGGTTTCAGTTTTACCAATGGAAAGTCGCTTAAGTACTAAAAAAAAAATGCGGGTTGCATTTCGTACATACTTATGGTAATAAATATAAGTCTATGTGTACAAATGTGGGTTTGACAGTTCAAGTAAATTGAGCAACTGAATGATAGCCATTGAGATATAACCCCAGATAGCACGCTCTGTTCTAGATCTCAGCCTTGTCTATAGGTACTTACGAATTGCACTCGGGGCTTCCCCAATAAGGCAGAGCTTTTTGTCCATTGAATTCTTCTATAAAATTCAATTTGTTTATGTCATGTTCCCCTGTGTTGATCGTGAAGTTGGCTGACGATGTACCGTTTTTCTGTAAAAAAAAGTAAGTAGAAAATTTTGCATTTCATTGTTCCGGCTTTTCAAGTTAACGCATACCGAGCTTATTATAAACGTATAATTCCCATACAAAACTTTCGATTCCGCCATGAGGGGACTTTCAATGTTAATTGCTGTCGCACCATAGTGTTAGTTCTGAATCAGCACTTTAATATAGATATACACAGTATCATCACAACACAACTCACAAACATTTCGCTTGATGCACTAAAGTACACAGCGGGTCACAGAAGTTGCGCCACCTTCGTTAAGGACCGGCGCGGCGGCCGCATTTCGGCTTTACAAAGTGCGCCAACCATTTGATCGAACGAATATACTATACAGTTGACTTCATCGTCAAAATGCATTTTTTTAGTTTTATCGATTGAATAAAATTTTAGTAAATTTTCTAGGAGCTTAATTTCGCCTTAGGATCAAATTAGACACTTTTCAAAAAACTCACTTTTCTTAGACAAAGAGTAAAATACCCTTGAAGTCGCGGGCACCGCTTTTTAGTATATTTAGTTATCATAAAGTACCTGGGTGACCGAGCTTTGCTCGTATTTTTTTACGGTACACGATTTGCCATTTGTTGGAAATTATATATTTAGAAAAAAAATAATAAAATGATAAAAGATAAATAATATATATATATATATATTATTTATCTTTTATATATATATATATATATATATATATATATATATATATATACGAGAATTGCTCGTTTAAAGGTTTTAGATAGATAAGGTACTTACTGTCACCAAAAGTCCAAAATTATCGAAGTTTTCTTGACCTTCAAATAAAGAACTCTCCAAAATGGGCTTCGTTACTGTGACGATGACATCCTCGTAGCCCCAAAGGAATCTAGGAAGCAAAGAAGCATTTTTATTGTAACGCAGGCATTCCACTCCCCATACTACTTAAGTCTGGTGGAGTTAAGTTATGAAAATCCCTCACAAACCCAACAAAATATATTCTTCCGGGATTTAAAAATCAAATTTTTCCTCATCATAATATTATTATGCAGCAGCTATATGTAGCGGTGATAGATTAGTGGTTAGGACTGCAGTCTCCTATTCGGGGGTCGCAGGCTCGACCCCAGGCACGCACCTCTGACTTTTCGGAGCTATGTGTGTTTAAGCAATTTAATATAGCGCTTTAACGGTGAAGGAAAACATCTTGAGGAAACCTGCACACCTGAGAGATCTTCATAATGTTCTCAAAGGTTTGTGATGTCTACCAATTTTCATTGGGCCAGCATGGTGGACTATGGCCTATAACCCTTAACTGGGAGGAGACCTGCGCTGCGCTACAGCCTGTTATGTTTTGCTAATGATGATGATGATAATATTCCTCCATAAGTCCTCAACTATTTCCATGCAAAAAATCACTCCGATCCATTATTCCGTTGCGGGATGATGGAAGGACAAACCAACAAACAAACAGACTTGCATTTTTTTATAATATTAGTAAGGATATTCAATAGATATTTTACCTATGCACTGGTAGTTGTAAAAAAGCGTCGTTGTCTGTGTTGTTCAACACCAGTGACACGCTCATCCGGGCTAAGAAGTTGATTTTTGCAGTGATTCCAATCAGACTCTGAAAGTAACGAGTGTAAACTATGTGAAATCTTCTCCCATGTTATGTGGCGAGTGAATAGACTATTTAGGTTTAGGTAGTATGGTGTAGTATGCAAGGTGCTGGACCCCCCACTAGGTGGACCGAAGACATCAAACGAGTCGGAGGGAGCCGCAGGATTCAGGCAGGGCAAGACCGAGGCATGTGGAAGTCCATGCAAGAGACTTTTGTCCAGCAGTGGACATCTATCGGTTGACAAAGAAGAAGAAGAAAATCTCCGATTTGGAAATCGAAATTCAGAACATCGAACTGTTTCATCATCAGCCATTAATCCGAAGAATGATCACTGATCATCTCATCATCTAATCCGATATAATTTTCTACAGGTACATAACTAACCAACGTATGTACTCAAGGTTTTTTATATTTTATCCAACCGCCTCGTTGGTTAGCTAGTTCGACAGCGGATGACGAGGTTCTGGATTCAAATCCCGAGTCGGGCAAAAATAATTGGAATTTTTCGTACAATAAATTCTTTTTACTACTAGTATACATACGGGTACTAGCCCGGAGTCTGGAAGTAGGCGGTATGTTACCCCCGGCCCCGTGCCACGAACAGTACGTAAGCAGCTGATCTCTCTCTGGTTGTGTCGGATTTCTGTCGCATTGGACTATGTGAGTGAGGGAATAGAGCACATATGTTTGTGCACACACCTGTGCACTAAAATATCTCTCGTACATATGACTAATCTCCGTGGAGATTGAGCGAAGAATTATTTAAATAAAACTTTTACTACAGTAGATAGTAGGTACTTTCTTTATGAACATTAAAAATTTAAAATAAAATGGTCAACTAACCAAAAAGGGTACATTGGGCACAAACACTTCATCGGAATGTGCTCCAGTGCTGGCTTCGGGCAGGAACTCAAAGTTGTTGTGTTCTCGGAACGTTATCAAGTCTTTGTCGATTTTGATTTTCTCTCGTTCCAATTGTTGCCTGGGAAAAGGAAAATTTATTGACTCCCTGTTTATTCTTGCTTATCAGCTATTCTGTTTTCCGTTAGGTTTCCGGAAATGTTTTCTTGGTTTTATTGTAACTATGGGTCTCATAAGGAGGTTCAGGGTCACTCAGCGGGCGATGGAGAGAGCTATGCTTGAAGTATCCCGGCGAGATCAAATTGAAAGAAGTGGAGGAGGTCCGTAGAACCAGTCACCGACATAGCTCAGCGAGTCGCGAAGCTGAAGTGGAAATGGGCGGCGCACGTAGTTCGAAGAGCTATCGCTATCTATGATGGTCGTTGGTGTCCCAAGGTGCTGGAGTGGCGACCACGCACCGGGAAGCGCAGTATTGGCAAACCCCCCACTAGGTGGACCGACGACATCAAACAAGTCGCACGGATTCAGGCAGCGCAAGACCGAAGCCTGTGGAGTTTCATGCAGGAGACCTTAGTCCAGCTGTGGACGTATATCGGTTGATAATGATGATGAGGATGATGGTGATTGTAACACGTTTTATTAAAAAAAAAAAGAAACACGAGCACTCATGGGTATGCCGACAGAAGTGAAAACACCTCATACTCAGATCTACAGATAGGACTACGTTCCACATTAGAAAAAAAAACGCTCTACGCGCCTAAAGAAATTTCCACCACAACACTTACGAGTAGACGTAGGGTCCAACGTCTTGGACGTGGAACTTGGAGTCCAGGCCGTCCCTGACTCGCTGCCAGTTGGTGTAGTTGAACAGGTGAACCTTCATCAGACGGGTCGCAGTGGGCCGCCTCCAGAATAACGAGGGCGAGTTGGTGGGGACCGTGCTCTACAAGAGACCGTTAACATTAGACGCCGCGATTGCGGGAAAGGACCGCAGAAATTGCATCGGAAGAATAGAAAATGGCATCGGAAGGAGAAAAAATGGCATCGGAAGGAGAGAACACCTCCCGCCTACGTCGCGTCGTCCCGCGTCCGCGCGACCGATCTCAGAGTCCGCGGGCGCAAAAAATGGATGATGAGATCATATATCTACCATATCTCATCCCTTTCACTAAAGACGAAGTGATTATACAGCGCCCATTACCAGGGAGTTAGAAGGAGTAGGAGCTGGAGTAGCCAATTGCAAGTTCTCAAATTGGTCTTCCATGGACTGAAACAAAACGAAACATTTTTTGGTTTAATATATTATGTATTAATTACCGAGATTAGGTTTGCAGCCACTTCAAACGGTTGTACTGAATTTGTGACTTTAAAGCTATACAATCAAGGATTATTTTATTTTGACGCTAATGTCATCGAATACGAATACGGTCAATGGGATAACTTTTAGACAATTGGGGGCAGATCTATAACATTTTTTATATTCGACAATAACATAATTATGTTTAGCCGACTTCAAAAAAAGAAATTATCAATTCGACACACATGTATGCAATATTATTGAAACTGCAAAGTATTCACTTGTATCTATTAAAGCTTCCAAACAAATATACATAATTTTATAGGTGTATGTATGAATATTTGTCCACGCATTTCGCCGAAACTTTTATCGGATTGTAAATATTCTTTTTTATTTGCTTATATTTACTTCAACTTAGTTAACAGTCAAAGTTTCATCGAAATCGCGTTAGAATGAGTTTTCACGGTGCGGTTCTCACCCGCGCCCGCAGCGGTTGCAGTACCGCTGCTTTATTTCATACTCACGACACCGCAGGTTTATGCGGTCCCGCAGCCGCCGCGGTTGCGGTTGCAACTAATTTTATAGGTGTATGTATGAATGTTGGTCCACGCATTTCTCCGAAAGTTTTCATCGGATTGTAACTATTTTTTATTTGCTTATATTTACTTCAACTTAGGTAACAGTCAAAACTCAAATTTTCAGCAAAATCGGTTCAGTGGTTTTCAAGATATGGATACTTCCCTTTTCAGTTATTCTTTATTTCGGTACTAGCTGATGCTCGCGCCTTCGTCCGTTTAGATATAGATTTTAAAAATTCCTCGTCTTTGATTTTCGGATAAAAAGTAGCCTATGTCACTTTCCAGGTTCTCAACTATACCCATGCAAAAATCAGGTCGATCCATAGCTCTGTTGCGGCGTGATTGAAGGACAAACCAACAAACAAACACAATTTCGCATTTATAATATTTGTATGAGTTTGAAGTCGGTAAAGTTTTTCCTAAATTATAGCTTCTTTTGAAAAACCACGTACGTAGGTACGTTAACGTAATACGTACCATTTCAATCCAAGCGATGGGTAATATGAGTCCTTCAGGCAAATAGCTTAAATGGCTTAAGGGTCCCAATGATTTTGGTTTCTTCACTTGAATGTTCAGTTGAAAGCTGAAAAGAAAAATTTAGGCGGCTTTAAAAAAATATCCATCTTGATATAAGTTAATTCGTAAGGAAAAACATACAAAGAAGACAAAACTCGGCGATTTCCCGAGAGATACAAACAAACTGATTCTCGCACTCTCAAAATTAGTACTGCCCAGCTCGAGCTCCTACGTAATGACACTAAAATGTATAATAAATAATGATCTACCTGTTTACATAAGAAATATTGAAAAAGAGTATAAAACCATTAAAAATTATGTAATTGAAAAGTTTTACTACACTATTAATGATTTTTTGATGATACGGACAAACACAAGTAAAATTGTCTTCCTACTTTAATACACTGTTGTTGCTACACCCAAACTGGGTTTCCATAGCCTGCCTTACCTTTTATTGACTTATATATTCTAAGGACTAAGTGTAACTATGGACATGCAAATAATAAAGCAATAAAGAATAAAGTAACTAACCAGCAGATAAAAGTAGTGTGCGCAAACATAGGACCACTGTTAATGTAACTAAGCCTAGGTAGGTTAGATCCCGAATACCGAGAGAATTAATTTCAATTTGAAATTAATCGTCTCCTATTAATGAAATTTGTAGTCAAACTTACTTCATTATCTAAGCCCTAAGAGCCTGTCTAGACGACGCGATTTACGCGCGAGTCGACTCGCGCCTAGGTTTGTGTTTGTACGCGCGACTCGCCAGTAATAAAAACGCGCGTTTGCATCTGGACGGAATGTATGAGCCAATAGCTCTATTTACTCTGAGGTCTATAGTATCTCGCAATCATAGTCGACTCGCGCGTAAATAGCGTCGCCTGGACACTGCTCTAAGGATCAGTTTATAAACTTTTTAATGCAAATAGAGTCAATCTAGCAAACGATTCACGCGGCACGCCACGTGCCTGGGATAGATAGTCGTAAGGAGCTGCTCTCACCTGTATTTTCCTCTTAATGCGATGCCCAGCGTGGGGTGTATGTCTATGTATGACTGGTGCTGTTCGGAGTCGGTGTCCAGACCGGTGAACTGTGCCCGTAGAGCCGGATCTCCGAAGTGGAAGTACGGGAACGAGACAAACGTCATTCCTAGAAAAACAAGAATACCTGATAAGCTAAGCTGATGTCCGCGACTTCGTCTCTGATTTTCCGGGATAAAAAGAAGCCTATGCCACTCCAGTCTCCAGCTCCTCAATTAAACCTATGCAAAAAATCATGTCGATTCGTAGTTCTGTTGCGGCGTGATTGAAGGACAAATGAACAAACAAAAATACTTTCGCATTTATAATATTAGTAGGTTACACGATAATAATGTAAAGTTCGACAAGGATCTTTTGGCACGACGCCAACGTCGGAACTAACGTCGCGTACGAAAGAAACATCACTTCACATCACATCCATAGGATGTTATAGATTTTTGCTGTTAGCACATTCACGTCTTCCTGTCACGAAGCTTAAATACCTACTATAAGCTTCTTGCTTCCTGTAAATGTCATCACGAAACGAAACATACACGAAAATGATAAGAATATCGTTACCCTGCTTGGCGTCTATCACGCCGCGCGGCGGACAAGTGCCGGTGTCGACAGGGCAGTAGCACTGGTTGGCGGGGTTGTGTTCGGGGTCATCAAACACGTCGTGTGGCATTGCGTACCGGAGAAGACTGACACCATCCATCTGTGGACGCAAACAGAAGCTTAGCAGATGAAACAAATTACTTACCTACCATATTTTACACACAAACTCATATCTACATATTTTATACAGTGGCGTGTACATAAATGAGCTGAAATCTTTACCTTGAAAACGAAACTTACTTCAACATCTTTGACGTATTCGAAAGGTATTGTCCTGTAGAGGTTCGGAAAGAAGACTTTCAGAGTTTGATTTCTGTCCAAAACTGACGGCGGGAACATGGAGCCATCGGACGCTTGAATGCTGAAAACAATATTTTAAATATTTTGTAGTGTGACGATGCCATCAGCTGCCGAAAGTATTCTCTATTTTTGTCATTTTCAGTGCCTATGGAAAAAACCGGCCAAGTGCGAGTCCGACTCGCGCACTGAGAGTTCCGTACTCCAGAAGTAAAAGTAAAACGATAGTATTATATTAATTTGTTGTGTCGCGTTGGTTTTATTTTTAGGGTTCCGTACCCAAAGGGTACCAACGGGACCCTATTACTAAGCCTACGCTGTCCGTCCGTCCGTCCGTCCGTCCGTCCGTCTGTCAGCGGGCTGTATCTCGTAAACCGTAATAGATAGACAGATGAAATTTTCACATATTATGTATTTCTATTGCCGCTATAACAAAAAATAATAAAAATTAAATTAAATTAAAAAAATTAAATTAAAATATTTCTATGGGTACATGGAAATATTTTTATTAATTTTTTTTTAACGGAACCCTAAAAGAGCGAGGCCCGACTCGCACTTGGCCGATTTTTCCTGTATAATATACGCAAACCTCTATTGACCATAACTATTTCTGAGTTTTAGATTGGTAAACTTCGGAGATCAGGGGGGGGGGGGGGGGGCGGAACGGTGTTTTTTCGACATTTTATCCGATTAATCAAAAACTATATATATAAAAATAAATAAAATCTGTTTTAGAATGCGCAGGTAAAGCCCTTTAGCACACATACTAAAAATCGACTGTGACATACGGACGGACGGAGAAAATCTCACCATAAGGGTTTCAGTTTTACCAATGGAAAGTCGCTTAAGTACTAAAAAAAAATGCGGGTTGCATTTCGTACATACTTATGGTAATAAATATAAGTCTATGTGTACAAATGTGGGTTTGACAGTTCAAGTAAATTGAGCAACTGAATGATAGCCATTGAGATATAACCCCAGATAGCACGCTCTGTTCTAGATCTCAGCCTTGTCTATAGGTACTTACGAATTGCACTCGGGGCTTCCCCAATAAGGCAGAGCTTTTTGTCCATTGAATTCTTCTATAAAATTCAATTTGTTTATGTCATGTTCCCCTGTGTTGATCGTGAAGTTGGCTGACGATGTACCGTTTTTCTGTAAAAAAAAGTAAGTAGAAAATTTTGCATTTCATTGTTCCGGCTTTTCAAGTTAACGCAATACCGAGCTTATTATAAACGTATAATTCCCATACAAAACTTTCGATTCCGCCATGAGGGGACTTTCAATGTTAATTGCTGTCGCACCATAGTGTTAGTTCTGAATCAGCACTTTAATATAGATATACACAGTATCATCACAACACAACTCACAAACATTTCGCTTGATGCACTAAAGTACACAGCGGGTCACAGAAGTTGCGCCACCTTCGTTAAGGACCGGCGCGGCGGCCGCATTTCGGCTTTACAAAGTGCGCCAACCATTTGATCGAACGAATATACTATACAGTTGACTTCATCGTCAAAATGCATTTTTTTAGTTTTATCGATTGAATAAAATTTTAGTAAATTTTCTAGGAGCTTAATTTCGCCTTAGGATCAAATTAGACACTTTTCAAAAAACTCACTTTTCTTAGACAAAGAGTAAAATACCCTTGAAGTCGCGGGCACCGCTTTTTAGTATATTTAGTTATTAAAAAGTACCTGGGTGACCGAGCTTTGCTCGTATTTTTTTACGGTACACGATTTGCCATTTGTTGGAAATTATATATTTAGAAAAAAAATAATAAAATGATAAAAGATAAATAATATATATATATATATATATATATATACGAGAATTGCTCGTTTAAAGGTTTTAGATAGATAAGGTACTTACTGTCACCAAAAGTCCAAAATTATCGAAGTTTTCTTGACCTTCAAATAAAGAACTCTCCAAAATGGGCTTCGTTACTGTGACGATGACATCCTCGTAGCCCCAAAGGAATCTAGGAAGCAAAGAAGCATTTTTATTGTAACGCAGGCATTCCACTCCCCATACTACTTAAGTCTGGTGGAGTTAAGTTATGAAAATCCCTCACAAACCCAACAAAATATATTCTTCCGGGATTTAAAAATCAAATTTTTCCTCATCATAATATTATTATGCAGCAGCTATATGTAGCGGTGATAGATTAGTGGTTAGGACTGCAGTCTCCTATTCGGGGGTCGCAGGCTCGACCCCAGGCACGCACCTCTGACTTTTCGGAGCTATGTGTGTTTAAGCAATTTAATATAGCGCTTTAACGGTGAAGGAAAACATCTTGAGGAAACCTGCACACCTGAGAGATCTTCATAATGTTCTCAAAGGTTTGTGATGTCTACCAATTTTCATTGGGCCAGCATGGTGGACTATGGCCTATAACCCTTAACTGGGAAGAGACCTGCGCTGCGCTACAGCCTGTTATGTTTTGCTAATGATGATGATGATAATTGACCGAGCGAAGCGAGGTCTCTGAGTTAACTAGAGCGATTTGCACTTGTCCGTCCGTCCGTCCGTCCGTCTGTCAGAGCCTTATAACTTTTGAATTACTGAACGTAATTACTTCAAATTTAGATATAATATGTAAACCGATGGCCTCCAGCCGAAAATGGCTTAAAAAGTTATAAAAATCTTTATTTCAGGGGGGCTCTCATAGAAGCGAATGCGAAGTAAAAAAAAAAATATCGCGTTGCATAAAATTGTTACATATCATTTTAAAGATAATTTTGAACTGAGTACAAAAATATTTTTTTTTTAATTTTTCCCTTAAAATTGACGAAATGGGGGGCTTTCAAAGTGGCGATTTTATACGCTCGCTTGAAGACGCTCTCTAGGAAAATCCGCTATGGATTTTCAAACTGATTTTATTTTTTTAGGTCACTTATATCCTGTACTTGAACAACAAATACTAAAATTATATGAATATTATAAAGAAACGAGATTATTTAATTTTTAATGGGCATCAGTAATTCATATAGCATCAACATAGCTGCACAATAATGCTAATAGATGGCGCAGTCAGTAACTATTCCCATGGAACTACGAGTTACGACTACGATCTATCCCAAAAACAGTTTTGCGTCGACCATTATTATTTAGTTACTTATTATAATACAATAATTGTATTGTAATTTTTTTTGTACCATATTATTCAATTAAAATTATTTTTTAGTTAAATTTTAGTTAAATAGTATATTTTCTATTCGCGTCAATAGATGACGATTTGTACAGATGCCCGTAACCCGGTTTCACTCGTTAGTACCTACATAATAATTCAATGTTTTTACTAACGTTCCCTAGCCTTTACGGGCTACCTATAAGTTAGGTGATTGATGTTTTCTGTCAACTTATTTATCACGATCCTGTACGGGACACCTAAAAGGATATTGGGACGGATGTTAGGCCTTAGGATTGTATTTAGGAGCTACCTACGTTAAGAGACTCCTACTTAGGGGATGATTTAGGTATGTTTGGTGAAAACGGACATAATAATAATGTCAGTTTTGGTTATCATGTATCGATTGAATGAATAATCATGGGATACCGTTACCGCGAGGTCTCAGTTCGGGGCGAACCACTAGTATTCCTCCATAAGTCCTCAACTATTTCCATGCAAAAAATCACTCCAATCCATTGTTCCGTTGCGGGATGATGGAAGGGCAAACCAACAAACAAACACACTTGCATTTTTTTATAATATTAGTAAGGATATTCAATAGATATTTTACCTATGCACTGGTAGTTGTAAAAAAGCGTCGTTGTCTGTGTTGTTCAACACCAGTGACACGCTCATCCGGGCTAAGAAGTTGATTTTTGCAGTGATTCCAATCAGACTCTGAAAGTAACGAGTGTAAACTATGTTATTGAAATCTTCTCCCATGTTATGTGGCGAGTGAATAGACTATTTAGGTTTAGGTAGTATGGTGTAGTATGCAAGGTGCTGGACCCCCCACTAGGTGGACCGAAGACATCAAACGAGTCGGAGGGAGCCGCAGGATTCAGGCAGGGAAAGACCGATGCATGTGGAAGTCCATGCAAGAGACTTTTGTCCAGCAGTGGACATCTATCGGTTGACAAAGAAGAAGAAGAAAATCTCCGATTTGGAAATTGAAATTCAGAACATCGAACTGTTTCATCATCAGCCATTAATCCGAAGAATGATCACTGATCATCTCATCATCTAATCCGATATAATTTTCTACAGGTACATAACTATCCAACGTATGTACTCAAGGTTTTTATATTTTATCCAACCGCCTCGTTGGTTAGCTAGTTCGACAGCGGATGACGAGGTTCTGGATTCAAATCCCGAGTCGGGCAAAAATAATTGGAATTTTTCGTACAATAAATTCTTTTTACTACTAGTATACATACGGGTACTAGCCCGGAGTCTGGAAGTAGGCGGTATGTTACCCCCGGCCCCGTGCCACGGACAGTACGTAAGCAGCTGATCTCTCTCTGGTTGTGTCGGATTTCTGTCGCATTGGACTATGTGAGTGAGGGAATAGAGCACATATGTTTGTGCACACACCTGTGCACTAAAATATCTCTCGTACATATGACTAATCTCCGTGGAGATTGAGCGAAGAATTATTTAAATAAAACTTTTACTGCAGTAGACAGTAGGTACTTTCTTTATGAACATTAAAAATTTAAAATAAAATGGTCAACTAACCAAAAAGGGTACATTGGGCACAAACACTACATCGGAATGTGCTCCAGTGCTGGCTTCGGGCAGGAACTCAAAGTTGTTGTGTTCTCGGAACGTTATCAAGTCTTTGTCGATTTTGATTTTCTCTCGTTCCAATTGTTGCCTGGGAAAAGGAAAATTTATTGACTCCCTGTTTATTCTTGCTTATCAGCTATTCTGTTTTCCGTTAGTTTTCCGGAAATGTTTTATTATTTTTATTGTAACTATGGGTCTCATAAGGAGGTTCAGGGTCACTCAGCGGGCGATGGAGAGAGCTATGCTCGGAGTATCTCGGCGAGATCAAATCAGAAGTGGAGGAGGTCCGTAGAACCGGTCACCAACATAGCTCAGCGAGTCGTGAAGCTGAAGTGGAAATGGGCGGCGCACGTAGTTCGAAGAGCTATCGCTATCTATGATGGTCGTTGGTGTCCCAAGGTGCTGCAGTGGCGACCACGCACCGAGAAGCGCAGTGTTGGCAAACACCCCACTAGGTGGACCGACGACATCAAACAAGTCGCACGGAGCCGTTGGATTCAGGTAGCGCAAGACCGAAGCCTGTGGAGGTCCATCGGTTGATAATGATGATTAGGATGATGATGATTGTAACACGTTTTATTAAAAAAAAAGAAACACGAGCACTCATGGGTATGCTGACAGTAGTGAAAACACCCTCATATGCTACAGGACTACGTTCCACATTAAAAAAATAACGCTCTACGCGCCTAAAGAAATTTCCACCACAACACTTACGAGTAGACGTAGGGTCCAACGTCTTGGACGTGGAACTTGGAGTCCAGGCCGTCCCTGACACGCTGCCAGTTGGTGTAGTTGAACAGGTGGACCTTCATCAGGCGGGTCGCAGTGGGTCGCCTCCAGGATAACGAGGGCGAGTTGGTGGGGACCGTGCTCTACAAGAGACCGTTAAAATTAGGCGCCGCGATTGCGGGAAAGGACTGCAAAAATGGCATCGGAAGGAGAACACCTCCCGCCTACGTCGCGTCGTACCGCGTCCGCGCGACCGATCGCAGAGTCCGCGGGCGCAAAAAATGGATGATGAGATATGATAGATATTCCCCGTCATAAGATGGGGAAAATCTATCATATCTACCATATCTCATCCCTTTCACTAAAGACGAAGTGATTATACAGCGTCCATTACCAGGGAGTTAGAAGGAGAAGGAGCCGGAGTACCCAATTGCAAGTGCTCAAATTGGTTTTCCATGGACTGAAACAAAACGAAACATTTTTTGGTTTAATATATTATGTATTAATCACCGAGATTAGGTTTGCAGCCACTTCACACGTTTGTACTCAATTTGTGATTCAAGCAATACAATCAAGGATTATTTTATTTTGACGCTAATGTCATCGAATACGAATACGGTCAATGGGATAACTTTTAGACAATTGGGAGCAGATCTATAAAAATTTTTTATATTCGACAATAACATATGTTTAGCCGACTTCAGAAAAAGAAATTATCAATTCGACACACATGTATGCAATAGGTGAAACTGTAAAGTATTCACTTGTATTTATTAAAGCTTCCAAACAAATATACATAATTTTATAGGTGTATGTATGAATGTTTGTCCACGCATTTCGCCGAAACTTTTATCGGATTGTAAATATTCTTTTTTATTTGCTTATATTTACTTCAACTTAGTTAACAGTCAAAGTTTCATCAAAATCGCGTTAGACTGAGTTTTCACGGTGCGGTTCTCACCCGCGCCCGCAGCGGTTGCAGTACCGCTGCTTTATTTCATACTCGCGACACCGCAGGTTTATGCGGTCCCGCAGTCGCCGCGGTTGCGGGAAAGGACCGCAAAAATGGCATCGGAAGGAGATAACACCTTCCGCCTACGTCGCGTCGTCCCGCGTCCGCGCGACCGATCGCAGAGTCCGCGGGCGCAAAAATGGATGATGAGATATGATAGATTTTCCCCGTCATAAGATGGGGAAAATCTATCATATCTACCATATCTCATCCCTTTCAATAAAGACGAAGTGATTATGCAGCGCCCATTACCAGGGAGTTAGAAGGAGTAGGAGCTGGAGTAGAAAATTGCAAGTTCTCTAATTGGTCTTCCATGGACTGAAACAAAACGAAACATTTTTTGGTTTAATATTATATGAAGTATGTATTAATTACCGAGATTAAGTTTGCAGCCACTTCTCACGGTTGTACTGAATTTGTGACTTTAAATCAATACAATCAAGGATTATTTTATTTTGACGCTAATTTCATCGATCGATATATGAATACGATCGATGGGATTGGGGGCAGATCTATCACATTTTTCTTATATGTATTAGACAATTACATGTTTTTAACCGACTTCAAAAAAGGAAACTATCAATTCGACACACATGTATGTAATATTATTGAAACTGCAAAATATTCACTCGTAGTAATCTATTAAAGGTTCCAAAAAAATATACTTAGGTACATAATTTTATAGGTGTATATATGAATGTTTGTCCACGCATTTCACCGAAAGTTTTTATCGGATTGTAACTATTCTTTTTTATTTGCTTATATTTACTTCAACTTAGGTAACTTGGGTAATTATACCCATGCAAAAATCACGTCGATCAGCAGCTCTTTTGTGGCGTGATTGAAGGACAAACCAACAAACAAACACACTTTCGCATTTATAATATTTGTATGATATTGAATTCGGTTCAATTTTTCCTAAATTATAGCTTGTTTTGAAAAACCACGTACGTAGGTACGTTTACGTAATACGTACCATTTCAATCCAAGCGATGGGTAATATGAGTCCATCAGGCAAGTAGCTTAAATGGCTTAAAGGTCCCAATAATTTTGGTTTCTTCACTTGAATGTTCAGCTGAAAGCTGAAAAGAAAAATTTAGGCGGCTTTAAAAAAATATATCGATCTTAATAGTCTAAGATCCGAACATAACATCGACCTTCACCCATCTGTTTACCGAATGAAACATTTTTTTTATAAAATTCCATACATAGACAAATACGTCTTGTATGTATTGCCTATCAAAATATGTTCATGACTATCATTAATTAAAAAAAAATATTAATTAAATTTTTGTAGCGAGTTTCAACGAAGGCGTCGCTCGCAGCCACTATGCTCTATCCTTCTTTATTACACTAAATAAGCTCGGATTTCTCTCTTGCGCAACTTTACTTGCTTTGATTTTTAAACTTTAAATCCTGGCAATAGTGTTTCATGAACGGTTTATTGCAGGCAATACTATACCATCGCCTTTGTTATTAAATAATCTTTTTTTGATATATATATTTTGATTGGTAAACAAGTGGGTGAAACTCGCTACAAAAATTTAATTAAATTTTTTTTTAATTAATGATAGTCATGAACATATTTTGATAGGCAATACATACAAGACGTATTTACTTTTTTTTTATTAAAATGTTACAAAAAAAACTTACAGCTAAACTAATCTAATTACTATACAAATCATGCCCGCGTGGAATGGTGCCAAGAATACTGGCTGCACTTCCGCGCTGGACAGCCAGGCTGATCCTTTGTGCAAAAAATGAGCCAGCCCTTCTGTCACCAGATGAGGCTTGTCTATGTATGGAATTTTATAAAAAAAATGTTTCATTCGGTAAACAGATGGGTGAAGGTCGATGTTATGTTCGGATCTCGTACTATAACCCTTACCTTAACCTTGTCTTTATAAATTCGAAATGTGTAAATTCGTGAGGAAAAACATACAATTTTATACTAAAAAAAATAAAAATTCTTTTCAAAAAACCGACTTTTAACGCCACTACAAAGTATAAAAATAATTTTAGTTGTCCACGTTTGTTGAAGTCGGGCGGGCCTATATACAAACTATGAAAACGATGCGCGACGCTACAGAATATGATTTGACTCGTTTGTAGAAGTCGAGCGAGCATCGCGAGTCGGTTTCATAGTTTGTAATTTAGGCCCGCCCGACTTCAACAAACGTGGACAACTAAAATTATTTTTATACTTTGTAGTGGCGTTAGAAGTCGGTTTTTTGAAAAGAATTTTTATTTTAAGCTTTTAAGTGTAGTATCCTATGATTGAGGAGCTAGGACCTGGAACTCCATGATGTAGTCCATACTTGTTACCTACAATAATAATTCGTAATCGACATTTCCTAAATCTCTTTATTTTAGGTGAGCAATATCCCTGCAGCATCAGGCTTGAGGAGTTGAAGGTTAAAATTTTTATGGGACCATTTCGCAAACATCCTCTGTCGATTAAAAAAAAATCACGTGAATCGGTCCAGTAATCCCGGAGAAATCGGTGGACATACATAGAAAAAAAAAAAAAAAAATGATACCGGCCGAATTGAGAACCTCCTCCTTTTTGGAAGTCGGTTAAAGAAGACAAAACTCGCCGATTTCCCGAGAGATATACAAACAAACTGATTCTGCCACTTTTCCGGGATAAAAAGTAGCCTAGATGTTGACCCGAGTAATAAGCTACTGCGGTATAAAATTTTGTAGAAATCTGTGCAGTAGTTTTTACGTGAAAGAAGGACAAACAAACAGACAGACAAACAGACAAAAATTAAATAAAATTCTGTTTTGGGCTCAGTTTCGATAGTAAAGCATCCCCCAATTAAAATTTTCAAAATATATTAAATGTACAGAAATCTTCCAGTTACAGTTTTATTATATGTATAGATATAGATATAGATATAGATATAGATACGGACAAACACAAGTAAAATTGTCTCCCTGCTATAATACACTGTTGTTGCTACACCCAAACTGGGTATCCATACTGCCTCACCTTTTATTGACTTATAGATTCTAAGGACTAAGTGTAGCTATGGACATACAATTAATAAAGAAATAAAGAATAAAGTAACTAACCAGCAGATAAAACTAGTGTGCGCAAACATATGACCACTGTCAATGTAACTACACTAGCGGCACGCTATGATGGCCGGTTTGACGTTTGTCCGCTCATGAAGTTCCGTATTAATTGATAACGACTTTGAAGGAAATAATTGTATTACTTTATTGACGATAGTGATGTGCAGAGATTCATAAATTTTATCGAATGTAGTTTTAGGTTTAGGACTCAAAATTTATTTATTAAATTGATTTCTAAAATGTATACAAGTGTAGAAAAATCAGTTTGCACCATTTAAGGGGTGAATGTACTTGTGAATATGAACAATTTTCACTATGTGGACAAACCTCTGAAATCGCAAAAAAATATCAGCTGTTTCATACAAAAGGTAAAATTTTTATTTTTATATGATATATACCACAACTCGGCATTTGGTTTTCTAAATTGAAAATTTTTAAAAATGGAATCTAATACGATCGTCACATAGGATCGCTGGCTAGCACAACTACTACCTCCGGCAAACTCGCGTCAATGCTCAATGCAAAACAAAGCAGTTTCGAATTGACGTTGCTTCGAAAAGTATAAACTGTCAGTGCAATGCGATTGTGATATAGTTTTGACCTGGCTTTGGATTTCAAATATTGATACTGCATTACTGTTGACCCTTGCTCGTTAATTTGGACTCTGTTCAAGCCCTTTGTTGTGGATTTCGTCGATATGACCGAACGTACGCAGAGAACTGTTCTAAATAGTCAGACACGTGAGTTCGTAATACGCCTTCGTAACTATTTATCATTCAAATATTCAGTTCGTTCAAATAAATTAAATAAACATATACATTTTTGTTTTATTAAACCTATTTAATCAGGTACAAAAACAAAACTTAATTGTTTTTTGTTCGAGAATAAATTGACATTCCACATCACTATTGTAATGTATCAAACCGGCCATCATAGCGTGCCGCTAGTTTAAGCCTAGGTAGGTTAGATCCCGAACAACGAGAGAATTAATTTCAATTTCAAATTAATCGTCTCCTATTATAAGTGATCAAACGAACTTACCTGAAGTGAAGTTCGATCATTATTATATGAGTTGCTTCATCCGAAGATATAATTATTACAAAGGTAGTCACTCCAGTCGCCAGAGATAAGTCCGCGTATTTTACAGTTATACCCTACCCTAAAAATAAATCACCTTGGCAGCACCGTCTTAAGTTTGCTCATTATTTTTAGAGATGTATACGGTTCAAAACTTTTTTATTTGGGCAGTCAGGGAGGGTGGGTAATTATATCTTCGGATGAAGCAACTCATATAATAATGATCGAACTTCACTTCAGGTAAGTTCGTTTGATCACTTATTATATTTCTTTGCTTCATCCTTCAATATAATTATTACAAAGGTAGTTGTTTAGAGTAAAAAGTTTTGATAAACATGTACGCAATACAGATTTTGTAAATCGTGTATTTTTAATCACTTTCTTATGGAAATACTAATTAATTTGCTTGCATACACTTTAACAATATTAAAATTTATTTATGATATTATTATTATAATATTATTTAATACTATAAATTAGAATATATTTATTTTTATGATTAGGTATAATTCATAAATTGATTCACTATTAGATGTGTTAACGCAATTATTATTAAGACCTGTCTTGGCAGGGTCTGGTATAATCTCCCTCATCCGCCATGGATCTAACATCTAAGCAGCGAAAGAATGAGTTCGATGTGTTAGTCCAGCCTGCCGTTTTTCTAATTTCCTCAACGCTCGCCTGAGCGTGAGGTGCTGTGCGCTTGTGTCAACGCTGCTCCCTGATACCGTTTACTTGATCCACCTGCTGATCGATTGAAGTTCGGCCTTTTTGTAAGGCTTCTTGTAGGTAAATAGCAGGTTATTTGCCCCCTCAGATCTTATATTTTTAGTTCTGGAAATATAGTGTGTGGAGGGGTGTAGCAGGGCAGATGCTCAGATTTTCTTGAAAGTAAGGTAGGAAGAGAGAGAGAGAATAGGCTTGGTATCTGCCGCAGCGTATTTTTTTTTAATTTACCGTTATCCTAATTTAAACCCCGATTTCGAAAGTAATATTGCTTTCCAATTTAATTGATGGAAGAGTTTGTAGTCTATGAGCAGTGCAAATTGCTAGTATACTGAAAAGTTTCTTAGTGATTTTTTCTAAAGATGAGTGACTATAAGGGAACCAATTTTTAATATAGTTTAAAACAAGTTGAGGGACCCAAGTACGGGAGTAATAGGGTTTGGTTGATCTTAACTTATAGACACCTTTGAGGAGACGTTTTACGCTCGCTCCAGAAACAATGCTGTTTCTTAGCATAAATTATATTGCAATTCGATAAGGGTTCAAACTCCGTAACAAACGCTGTAAGAGAAGATACCTAATGCTGGTCTTTGACGGTTTAAATACATTTTTATTATTTAATTTACACAACTGCCACCGAAACTTGAGTGTGGTATTATATTGTTTTAAAATACTGTCAGAGAATGATGTTAACATTAGTGACGCTGAGTCTGGGTCGGCGCCTTGTTTTAAGGGAGAGAGAGAGTCCGGAGAGTCTCGCGACACCCAGGGTAAGTTACTTGTGCAAGGAATGGTGAAATGAGATTGCAATAAGTATTAATGAGGATTAACATTAAGTAGTATCCGAAACTACCAAGTTTTGTAGGAGAGAGTACCACGCTTGTGGTAACCAATTTGAAAAAACTAGGATTCCGTTTGCCTCGTTATCAATGATTTTCCTCAGACACTTTAAAATTAAAGAAAAAGGAGGAAACAAAAATCATAGAAAAATATAAAAGCCCCACATAGCGTAAATGCATCGACAGATAAAGCGTCCGGATCTTGTTGTCAAGGCACGGATTTTTTAAATTTAGTATTGTTATTCAAGCAAAAACGGACTTAAAGCCTAGGTATCTCAAATAGGTTATAACTTCTTTTATGACCTTGATTAAAACACCTGGAGTCACTGATAAGACGAACAGCCTAACATTAGGTTTAGGCATCAAGAAGATAAAACTCGGAACTAATAGCTCCTATTTGTAGTAAATTATTATTAATAACAACCCACATATTAAGTTGGTAAGCTGTTATCCTGCGCCACAGTGTTACGCCCCCCCCCCCCCAGTTCATGACGAGTACCGACGAGGCGCTCGCCAGTTTTTCTGGTTGCGGGCTGGTCGAGTACCCGTATATAGTTAGGTAAGAACATAACGTATATTGTCTCGCAGACAATAATTTGTAGCTAATGTACATATATATTCACGATTTCACATTTTCTACACAATTGTCATAAGGATATGGCTCATAACTAGCTCGCAGCTAGTAAGGTTATCACAATTACCGATTTCCTTTTGTGGAGTCACAGCTTTAGCAGCTTTAGGATATGGCTCATGAGTAGCTCGCAGCTAGTTATGTAATCGCAATCGACTCGCAGTCAATACCGATTTGTTTAAGGAATCACAGCTTTAGTATGTGATTTATGAATAGCTCGCAGCAAGTTATGTTATCGCAATTGATTCGCAGTTAATCCCTTTTTATTGTGGTGTTACAGCTTTAGGATTTGACTCATGAGTAGCTCGCAGCTAAGAAGTCACATCTTTGGGATATGAACCATAAGTAGCTCACAGCTATTTATGTTATCGCAATTGACTCGCAGTCAATCCCGATTTGTTTGAGGAGTCACAGCTGTAGGATTTGACTCATGAGTAGCTCGCAGCTAGGAAGTCACATCTTTAGGATATGAACCATAAGTAGCTCGCAGCTAGTTATGTTATCGCAATTGACTCGCAGTCAACCCCGATTTGTTTGTGGAGTCATAGCTGTAGGATTTGACTCATGAGTAGCTCGCAGTTAGGAAGTCACATCTTTAGGATATGAACCATAAGTAGCTCGCAGCTAGTTATGTTATCGCAATTGACTCGCAGTCAATCCCGATTTTTTTTGTGGAGTCACAGCTTTAGGATTTGACTCATGAGTAGCTCGCTCGCAGCTAGTTATGTTATCGTAATTGACTCGCAGTCAATCCTGATTTGTTTGTGGAGTCACAGCTTTAGAATATGACTCATGAGTGGCTCACAGCTAGTTATATTATCGCAAATTGACTCGCAGCCAATTCCAATTTGTTTGTGGAGTCATGGCTTTAGTATATGACTGATGATTAGCTCGCAGTAATCATGTTATTGCAATTGGTTCGCAGTCAATCCCTGTTTGTTGTTTTTTAGTTTCTCGGATAAAGCCAATCCAAATAAAGTTTTGTCTCCTTCCGAATCTTATAGCACTTCTTGTTGAGTTGAGGCATTAAGAGTTTAATGCTGCTTTGAGTGATTCCGAAGTTTGAATCACATAGGATCCTGCAGCCATCTTCCTGCTTAGGTGTTTCATGGCCTGCACCCTGTTTTCACTCTCTTTTAATAGTAGGCCCATTCCTTTACTAACGGCCGTGATACTCAGGACGAGTAGTCTTTGTCGCATCCAGTACCGTCTTTACCATAAGGGCACACGGGGCCCGTGCCCAGGGCCCCCATCATCAAGGGGGCCCCGAAAGGCCGATATATTCGCCTATATTTTTCATTTTTTTTCTATTTTAGGTAGATATAGTTACAAAACGTTAACCGACAATAAAGTTTCAAGAGTAAATGAGGGCGTTGTTATCGACTTTCTGGCAACACTGAGCAGTGACAAGCCAATGAAATTGCCGAGTTTGACAGTAAAAGTGGCATTGTCAGATAGTTATGAAATACGTAGTTTGGGGTTGCCATAGGTACGATTTATACGACTTTTTTTAGCCCTAGTACGATGTACGATCGTGTACTTGAAATCGCACGCAATATATTTTAAGAACTTTTGAAATTATTTAGTCTTCATATTTTAATCAATTTTAACTAATGAAAAATAAATAGACGAAACGTGAATGCGCTACTTAATATAAATTTTTTGCATTTAGGTATGCTTATGTACATACCGAATAGTATGGACTACACAGAGGCGTAGTGCGATCAGAAAATTGTCGAAAATATTAATTTCACATGGCTACTGCGAAGTATGTACTACATAGAAACGTAGTGCAATCGAAAAATTTTTGCGCTCGCTTCGCTCACGAAAATGTATCTTTTTTCTTGATTGGTATTGTAGGAACCAAGTATGAAGTACTCAGTTAAGTAGTGCAGTCCAAAAAACGCGCTCGCTTCGCTCGCGAACTTGTCTATTTTAAATTGCGGTTGAAGGTGCCAAGTATGGACTACATACTGTACGAGTGAGTGTGGTGTGTGTGGCTCGTAGTGGACTAGTGGCGTAGTGCAACGGTTAAAAATGTCGCACTCGCTTCACTCGCGATAATGTCGATAAATAGATTGCTTATGTACATACCAAATAGTATGGATTACACAGAGGTGTAGTGCTATCAAAAAAATTTCGCGCTCGCTTCGCTCGCGAATATATCACACAAGTTTTACACAGCTACTGTAGGTGCCAAGATTGAACTACATAGAAGCGTCGTGCAATCGAAAAAATTTTGCGCTCGCTCCGCTCGCGATGAATTGTCTTTTTTTTCTTTGATTGGTATTGTAGGGAACAAGTTTGAAGTACAGTTAAGTAGTGCAGTCCTAAACACGCGCTCGCTTCGCTCGCAAACATGTCGCTGTTAAATTGCTGTTGAAGGTGTCAAGTATGGACTACATAGAGGCATAGTGCAATTGAAAAAATTTCGCGCAGTTGGTATTGTAGGACTCAAGTATGAAGCACATAGATAAGTGGGGCCGTCATAAAAAATTTCACGCTCGTCTCGCTCGAGAAATGTTTATAAGTTGCTATTGTGGCATAGTGCAGTCCAAAAAATTATGCGGCCGCTTCGTTCGCGAAAATTTCCTACGGTAACTTTGTATTTTTGGATAGCACCAATATATTCAACTAACTTGACTACGGTTCGGTTTGTAATTGGAATCGCCCTCCCCCACGCTTCATCACTGGACTACATCATTGAAGACCAGTTACCAACTCCTCAATCCTAATGCTGCTGGGTACACTG
Source organism: Oeneis ivallda (assembly GCA_029955525.1). Classification (NCBI taxonomy): domain Eukaryota; kingdom Metazoa; phylum Arthropoda; class Insecta; order Lepidoptera; family Nymphalidae; genus Oeneis; species Oeneis ivallda. The sequence goes on along the minus strand of JARPMR010000008.1, from coordinate 21,853,891 downwards.
CCCACCTAAATTGTGGGTATTTACGTTTCGATAGTGAATTGATAATGTAGGTACCAAGTAGGTATAGAATATAATAAAGTGGCGTAGTTCAATCTTTAAAATCTCGTGATTGACACAAAGCAATTCTTTTAAAACTTTTTCCACGCGGACGAAGTCGCGGGCATCAGCTAGTATCAAATAATTTTATAAATAACTTGAATAATAATTATTAATGGCCTGAGTATATTTGATTTGTACCAATTAACCATAATAAATAGATGATCATAACAGAAAAATGTTTTTGCCATTCACTTTTTTACTTTCCAACAGGGCCCCATATTCTTGTGTGCCCAAGGGCCCCGGCATGGCCTAAGACGGCTCTGGTCGCATCCCCTTTTTTAATATAAAGAGCCATATGGTTGGCATGAATATTTTCACCATACTTCGGGGAAACATGCGTCGATTTCCCAAGCGCCGAGTGTAATTTTGAGTCAATTTCGAGTTGACCGACCTTTTATAAAGTAACTTTGAACCCTTTGTCAAAATGACCATTCAGTATCTGGATTAACTGTACTAGACTCGGCGTCGGCTTGATTTTCTTCGGTGTTTACGTATGACGCAAAAAAAAAACAAAGCTCACATTGTTCACACCAATGCCAACTGGTTCTAGTTAACTTATTTAAGTGAGGGTATTGAATGCCTCTCTTTCAATTAATATAACTCATTACCGTCGTAGTGTCGACACGAACATTGCACAGTTGTTAAAGTTACGAGCAAGACTTTCAAACCGAGGAAAATGGCCATTATTTCTTCCAAATATTTAATATCTTCTATAATATCTAATAATATGCTACTTGCTCTGCTTGTTCATCTACTTGCTCTGCTTGTTCATCTACCATTGCTTTTAATTTTACGTGTTTCGTAACAATTAGTGTTTTCAGATAAATCGAAGAAAAGGTGGGTAGTTAGTTCCCTTACGCTTCGCTTGGCTCGTCTTGGCAGGGACACTACCGTCTCTCCAGATAAATAATATTATATTTTTGTTTACAAGTAGGTACTCGAATATAGTTAACGGCTGGGCAAACTACTAAAGCCCCGTTGAGCGAATTTTACGAGCATAGTTGAGTGAATTCGTGAATTTTATTACATTTTTCGAATGTATAATATGATATGTAGAAATAATAATGATAAATTACCTAAATAAATCCGAGACACTTGGGGGGTAGGTACTAAGTTAATTCAATCGTGATTGATGACAAGTTGTAACAATAGTGTTACCATAATAATCGTTATAGTTGTGTTTTAATTTTTATTAATTTTCATAATAAAACACTTCCGCAAGTATTTGCAGAGTAGGTAACGTAATATTTAATTCAGAATATTTACGTTTTCTCTGATACCTCATAATCGATGAAGACTCACAGTAAACCTCGATACGAAAAGTGTACCGTTTTTATGTTAATGCAAAAACAATAATATAGTAGGCTATATATGTGGCGGTACGTAAGCGCAAACAAGAGATCGTTTGAAAACAGAAAAGAGCTCGTACCTTTTTCCTTCGATGATGATGATGATGATGATTTCAGCCGATGAACAATACTGCAATCACACTATCCTACAATATCACTCGATCTTCTGCACTTCTGGTTAAATTATTAAGTGCGGCGCGCTGAGCGCGTGCGGTCCTTATCTCGCGCGAAAAAGTAATGAGCAAACTTAAGACGGTGCTGCCAAGGCGATTTATTTTTAGGGTAGGGTATAACTGTAAAATACGCGGACTTATCTCTGGCGACTGGAGTGACTACCTTTGTAATAATTATATTGAAGGATGAAGCAAAGAAATATAATTGAAATTTTTAGTCAACCTGACTTCATTATCTAAGCCCTAAAGAGCCTGTCTAGACGATGCGATTTACGCGCGAGTCGACTTGCGCCTAGGTTTGTGTTTGTACGCGCGACTCGCCAGTAATATCTCGCAGTCATAGAGTACTATTTATATAAAAGGAAATCGCAATCTCGCGAGTCGACTCGCGCGTAAATAGCGTCCAGGACAGGCTCTAAGGATCAGTTTATAAACTTTTTAATGCAAATAGAGTCAGTCTAGCAAACGATTCACGCGGCACACCACATGCCTGAGATAGATAGTCCTAAGGAGCTCTGCTCTCACCTGTATTTTCCTCTTAATGCGATGCCCAGCGTGGGGTGTATGTCTATGTATGACTGGTGATGCTCGGAGTCGGTGTCCAGACCGGTGAACTGTGCCCGTAGAGCCGGATCTCCGAAGTGGAAGTGCGGGAACGAGACAAACGTCATTGCTAGAAAAACAAGAATACCTGATAAGCTAAGCTGATGTCCGCGAATCATCCGCGTGGATTATATTTTAAAATCCCTCGGGAACTCTGATTTTCCGGGATAAAAAGTAGCCTATGCCACTCCAGTCTCCAGCTCCTCAATTAAACCCATGAAAAAAATCATGTCGATCCGTAGTTCTGTTGCAGCGTGATTGAAGAACAAACCGACAAATAAACATACTTTCGCATTTATAATACTTATTAGTAGGTTACATGATAATAATGTAAAGTTCGAAAAGGATCTTTTGGCACGACGCCAACGTCGGAACTAACGTCGCGTACGAAGAAACATCACTTCACATCCACAGGATGTTATAGATTTTTGCTGTTAGCACATTCACGTCTTCCTGTCACGAAGTTTAAATACCTACTATAAGCTTCTTGCTTCCTGTAAATGTCATCACGAAACGAAACCTACACGAAAATGATACGAATATCGTTACCCTGCTTGGCGTCTATCACGCCGCGCGGCGGACAAGTGCCGGTGTCGACAGGGCAGTAGCACTGGTTGGCGGGGTTGTGTTCGGGGTCATCAAACACGTCGTGTGGCATTGCGTACCGGAGAAGACTCACACCATCCATCTGTGGACGCAAACAGAAGCTTAGCAGATGAAACAAATTACTTACCTACCATATTTTACACACAAACTCATATCTACATATTTTATACAGTGGCGTGTAAATAAATGAGCTGAAATCTTTACCTTGAAAACGAAACTTACTTCAACATCTTTGACGTATTCGAAAGGTATTGTCCTGTAGAGGTTCGGAAAGAAGACTTTCAGAGTTTGATTTCTGTCCAAAACTGACGGCGGGAACATGGAGCCATCGGACGCTTGAATGCTGAAAACAATATTTTAAATATTTTGTAGTGTGACGATGCCATCAGCTGCCGAAAGTATTCTCTATTTTTGTCATTTTCAGTGCCTATGGAAAAAACCGGCCAAGTGCGAGTCCGACTCGCGCACTGAGAGTTCCGTACTCCAGAAGTAAAAGTAAAACGATAGTATTATATTAATTTGTTGTGTCGCGTTGGTTTTATTTTTAGGGTTCCGTACCCAAAGGGTACCAACGGGACCCTATTACTAAGCCTACGCTGTCCGTCCGTCCGTCCGTCCGTCCGTCCGTCTGTCAGCGGGCTGTATCTCGTAAACCGTAATAGATAGACAGATGAAATTTTCACATATTATGTATTTCTATTGCCGCTATAACAAAAAATAATAAAAATTAAATTAAATTAAAAAAATTAAATTAAAATATTTCTATGGGTACATGGAAATATTTTTATTAAATTTTTTTTAACGGAACCCTAAAAGAGCGAGGCCCGACTCGCACTTGGCCGATTTTTCCTGTATAATATACGCAAACCTCTATTGACCATAATTATTTCTGAGTTTTAGATTGGTAAACTTCGGAGATCAGGGGGGGGGGGGGGCGGAACGGTGTTTTTTCGACATTTTATCCGATTAATCAAAAACTATATATATAAAAATAAATAAAATCTGTTTTAGAATGCGCAGGTAAAGCCCTTTAGCACACATACTAAAAATCGACTGTGACATACGGACGGACGGAGAAAATCTCACCATAAGGGTTTCAGTTTTACCAATGGAAAGTCGCTTAAGTACTAAAAAAAAAATGCGGGTTGCATTTCGTACATACTTATGGTAATAAATATAAGTCTATGTGTACAAATGTGGGTTTGACAGTTCAAGTAAATTGAGCAACTGAATGATAGCCATTGAGATATAACCCCAGATAGCACGCTCTGTTCTAGATCTCAGCCTTGTCTATAGGTACTTACGAATTGCACTCGGGGCTTCCCCAATAAGGCAGAGCTTTTTGTCCATTGAATTCTTCTATAAAATTCAATTTGTTTATGTCATGTTCCCCTGTGTTGATCGTGAAGTTGGCTGACGATGTACCGTTTTTCTGTAAAAAAAAGTAAGTAGAAAATTTTGCATTTCATTGTTCCGGCTTTTCAAGTTAACGCATACCGAGCTTATTATAAACGTATAATTCCCATACAAAACTTTCGATTCCGCCATGAGGGGACTTTCAATGTTAATTGCTGTCGCACCATAGTGTTAGTTCTGAATCAGCACTTTAATATAGATATACACAGTATCATCACAACACAACTCACAAACATTTCGCTTGATGCACTAAAGTACACAGCGGGTCACAGAAGTTGCGCCACCTTCGTTAAGGACCGGCGCGGCGGCCGCATTTCGGCTTTACAAAGTGCGCCAACCATTTGATCGAACGAATATACTATACAGTTGACTTCATCGTCAAAATGCATTTTTTTAGTTTTATCGATTGAATAAAATTTTAGTAAATTTTCTAGGAGCTTAATTTCGCCTTAGGATCAAATTAGACACTTTTCAAAAAACTCACTTTTCTTAGACAAAGAGTAAAATACCCTTGAAGTCGCGGGCACCGCTTTTTAGTATATTTAGTTATCATAAAGTACCTGGGTGACCGAGCTTTGCTCGTATTTTTTTACGGTACACGATTTGCCATTTGTTGGAAATTATATATTTAGAAAAAAAATAATAAAATGATAAAAGATAAATAATATATATATATATATATTATTTATCTTTTATATATATATATATATATATATATATATATATATATATATACGAGAATTGCTCGTTTAAAGGTTTTAGATAGATAAGGTACTTACTGTCACCAAAAGTCCAAAATTATCGAAGTTTTCTTGACCTTCAAATAAAGAACTCTCCAAAATGGGCTTCGTTACTGTGACGATGACATCCTCGTAGCCCCAAAGGAATCTAGGAAGCAAAGAAGCATTTTTATTGTAACGCAGGCATTCCACTCCCCATACTACTTAAGTCTGGTGGAGTTAAGTTATGAAAATCCCTCACAAACCCAACAAAATATATTCTTCCGGGATTTAAAAATCAAATTTTTCCTCATCATAATATTATTATGCAGCAGCTATATGTAGCGGTGATAGATTAGTGGTTAGGACTGCAGTCTCCTATTCGGGGGTCGCAGGCTCGACCCCAGGCACGCACCTCTGACTTTTCGGAGCTATGTGTGTTTAAGCAATTTAATATAGCGCTTTAACGGTGAAGGAAAACATCTTGAGGAAACCTGCACACCTGAGAGATCTTCATAATGTTCTCAAAGGTTTGTGATGTCTACCAATTTTCATTGGGCCAGCATGGTGGACTATGGCCTATAACCCTTAACTGGGAGGAGACCTGCGCTGCGCTACAGCCTGTTATGTTTTGCTAATGATGATGATGATAATATTCCTCCATAAGTCCTCAACTATTTCCATGCAAAAAATCACTCCGATCCATTATTCCGTTGCGGGATGATGGAAGGACAAACCAACAAACAAACAGACTTGCATTTTTTTATAATATTAGTAAGGATATTCAATAGATATTTTACCTATGCACTGGTAGTTGTAAAAAAGCGTCGTTGTCTGTGTTGTTCAACACCAGTGACACGCTCATCCGGGCTAAGAAGTTGATTTTTGCAGTGATTCCAATCAGACTCTGAAAGTAACGAGTGTAAACTATGTGAAATCTTCTCCCATGTTATGTGGCGAGTGAATAGACTATTTAGGTTTAGGTAGTATGGTGTAGTATGCAAGGTGCTGGACCCCCCACTAGGTGGACCGAAGACATCAAACGAGTCGGAGGGAGCCGCAGGATTCAGGCAGGGCAAGACCGAGGCATGTGGAAGTCCATGCAAGAGACTTTTGTCCAGCAGTGGACATCTATCGGTTGACAAAGAAGAAGAAGAAAATCTCCGATTTGGAAATCGAAATTCAGAACATCGAACTGTTTCATCATCAGCCATTAATCCGAAGAATGATCACTGATCATCTCATCATCTAATCCGATATAATTTTCTACAGGTACATAACTAACCAACGTATGTACTCAAGGTTTTTTATATTTTATCCAACCGCCTCGTTGGTTAGCTAGTTCGACAGCGGATGACGAGGTTCTGGATTCAAATCCCGAGTCGGGCAAAAATAATTGGAATTTTTCGTACAATAAATTCTTTTTACTACTAGTATACATACGGGTACTAGCCCGGAGTCTGGAAGTAGGCGGTATGTTACCCCCGGCCCCGTGCCACGAACAGTACGTAAGCAGCTGATCTCTCTCTGGTTGTGTCGGATTTCTGTCGCATTGGACTATGTGAGTGAGGGAATAGAGCACATATGTTTGTGCACACACCTGTGCACTAAAATATCTCTCGTACATATGACTAATCTCCGTGGAGATTGAGCGAAGAATTATTTAAATAAAACTTTTACTACAGTAGATAGTAGGTACTTTCTTTATGAACATTAAAAATTTAAAATAAAATGGTCAACTAACCAAAAAGGGTACATTGGGCACAAACACTTCATCGGAATGTGCTCCAGTGCTGGCTTCGGGCAGGAACTCAAAGTTGTTGTGTTCTCGGAACGTTATCAAGTCTTTGTCGATTTTGATTTTCTCTCGTTCCAATTGTTGCCTGGGAAAAGGAAAATTTATTGACTCCCTGTTTATTCTTGCTTATCAGCTATTCTGTTTTCCGTTAGGTTTCCGGAAATGTTTTCTTGGTTTTATTGTAACTATGGGTCTCATAAGGAGGTTCAGGGTCACTCAGCGGGCGATGGAGAGAGCTATGCTTGAAGTATCCCGGCGAGATCAAATTGAAAGAAGTGGAGGAGGTCCGTAGAACCAGTCACCGACATAGCTCAGCGAGTCGCGAAGCTGAAGTGGAAATGGGCGGCGCACGTAGTTCGAAGAGCTATCGCTATCTATGATGGTCGTTGGTGTCCCAAGGTGCTGGAGTGGCGACCACGCACCGGGAAGCGCAGTATTGGCAAACCCCCCACTAGGTGGACCGACGACATCAAACAAGTCGCACGGATTCAGGCAGCGCAAGACCGAAGCCTGTGGAGTTTCATGCAGGAGACCTTAGTCCAGCTGTGGACGTATATCGGTTGATAATGATGATGAGGATGATGGTGATTGTAACACGTTTTATTAAAAAAAAAAAGAAACACGAGCACTCATGGGTATGCCGACAGAAGTGAAAACACCTCATACTCAGATCTACAGATAGGACTACGTTCCACATTAGAAAAAAAAACGCTCTACGCGCCTAAAGAAATTTCCACCACAACACTTACGAGTAGACGTAGGGTCCAACGTCTTGGACGTGGAACTTGGAGTCCAGGCCGTCCCTGACTCGCTGCCAGTTGGTGTAGTTGAACAGGTGAACCTTCATCAGACGGGTCGCAGTGGGCCGCCTCCAGAATAACGAGGGCGAGTTGGTGGGGACCGTGCTCTACAAGAGACCGTTAACATTAGACGCCGCGATTGCGGGAAAGGACCGCAGAAATTGCATCGGAAGAATAGAAAATGGCATCGGAAGGAGAAAAAATGGCATCGGAAGGAGAGAACACCTCCCGCCTACGTCGCGTCGTCCCGCGTCCGCGCGACCGATCTCAGAGTCCGCGGGCGCAAAAAATGGATGATGAGATCATATATCTACCATATCTCATCCCTTTCACTAAAGACGAAGTGATTATACAGCGCCCATTACCAGGGAGTTAGAAGGAGTAGGAGCTGGAGTAGCCAATTGCAAGTTCTCAAATTGGTCTTCCATGGACTGAAACAAAACGAAACATTTTTTGGTTTAATATATTATGTATTAATTACCGAGATTAGGTTTGCAGCCACTTCAAACGGTTGTACTGAATTTGTGACTTTAAAGCTATACAATCAAGGATTATTTTATTTTGACGCTAATGTCATCGAATACGAATACGGTCAATGGGATAACTTTTAGACAATTGGGGGCAGATCTATAACATTTTTTATATTCGACAATAACATAATTATGTTTAGCCGACTTCAAAAAAAGAAATTATCAATTCGACACACATGTATGCAATATTATTGAAACTGCAAAGTATTCACTTGTATCTATTAAAGCTTCCAAACAAATATACATAATTTTATAGGTGTATGTATGAATATTTGTCCACGCATTTCGCCGAAACTTTTATCGGATTGTAAATATTCTTTTTTATTTGCTTATATTTACTTCAACTTAGTTAACAGTCAAAGTTTCATCGAAATCGCGTTAGAATGAGTTTTCACGGTGCGGTTCTCACCCGCGCCCGCAGCGGTTGCAGTACCGCTGCTTTATTTCATACTCACGACACCGCAGGTTTATGCGGTCCCGCAGCCGCCGCGGTTGCGGTTGCAACTAATTTTATAGGTGTATGTATGAATGTTGGTCCACGCATTTCTCCGAAAGTTTTCATCGGATTGTAACTATTTTTTATTTGCTTATATTTACTTCAACTTAGGTAACAGTCAAAACTCAAATTTTCAGCAAAATCGGTTCAGTGGTTTTCAAGATATGGATACTTCCCTTTTCAGTTATTCTTTATTTCGGTACTAGCTGATGCTCGCGCCTTCGTCCGTTTAGATATAGATTTTAAAAATTCCTCGTCTTTGATTTTCGGATAAAAAGTAGCCTATGTCACTTTCCAGGTTCTCAACTATACCCATGCAAAAATCAGGTCGATCCATAGCTCTGTTGCGGCGTGATTGAAGGACAAACCAACAAACAAACACAATTTCGCATTTATAATATTTGTATGAGTTTGAAGTCGGTAAAGTTTTTCCTAAATTATAGCTTCTTTTGAAAAACCACGTACGTAGGTACGTTAACGTAATACGTACCATTTCAATCCAAGCGATGGGTAATATGAGTCCTTCAGGCAAATAGCTTAAATGGCTTAAGGGTCCCAATGATTTTGGTTTCTTCACTTGAATGTTCAGTTGAAAGCTGAAAAGAAAAATTTAGGCGGCTTTAAAAAAATATCCATCTTGATATAAGTTAATTCGTAAGGAAAAACATACAAAGAAGACAAAACTCGGCGATTTCCCGAGAGATACAAACAAACTGATTCTCGCACTCTCAAAATTAGTACTGCCCAGCTCGAGCTCCTACGTAATGACACTAAAATGTATAATAAATAATGATCTACCTGTTTACATAAGAAATATTGAAAAAGAGTATAAAACCATTAAAAATTATGTAATTGAAAAGTTTTACTACACTATTAATGATTTTTTGATGATACGGACAAACACAAGTAAAATTGTCTTCCTACTTTAATACACTGTTGTTGCTACACCCAAACTGGGTTTCCATAGCCTGCCTTACCTTTTATTGACTTATATATTCTAAGGACTAAGTGTAACTATGGACATGCAAATAATAAAGCAATAAAGAATAAAGTAACTAACCAGCAGATAAAAGTAGTGTGCGCAAACATAGGACCACTGTTAATGTAACTAAGCCTAGGTAGGTTAGATCCCGAATACCGAGAGAATTAATTTCAATTTGAAATTAATCGTCTCCTATTAATGAAATTTGTAGTCAAACTTACTTCATTATCTAAGCCCTAAGAGCCTGTCTAGACGACGCGATTTACGCGCGAGTCGACTCGCGCCTAGGTTTGTGTTTGTACGCGCGACTCGCCAGTAATAAAAACGCGCGTTTGCATCTGGACGGAATGTATGAGCCAATAGCTCTATTTACTCTGAGGTCTATAGTATCTCGCAATCATAGTCGACTCGCGCGTAAATAGCGTCGCCTGGACACTGCTCTAAGGATCAGTTTATAAACTTTTTAATGCAAATAGAGTCAATCTAGCAAACGATTCACGCGGCACGCCACGTGCCTGGGATAGATAGTCGTAAGGAGCTGCTCTCACCTGTATTTTCCTCTTAATGCGATGCCCAGCGTGGGGTGTATGTCTATGTATGACTGGTGCTGTTCGGAGTCGGTGTCCAGACCGGTGAACTGTGCCCGTAGAGCCGGATCTCCGAAGTGGAAGTACGGGAACGAGACAAACGTCATTCCTAGAAAAACAAGAATACCTGATAAGCTAAGCTGATGTCCGCGACTTCGTCTCTGATTTTCCGGGATAAAAAGAAGCCTATGCCACTCCAGTCTCCAGCTCCTCAATTAAACCTATGCAAAAAATCATGTCGATTCGTAGTTCTGTTGCGGCGTGATTGAAGGACAAATGAACAAACAAAAATACTTTCGCATTTATAATATTAGTAGGTTACACGATAATAATGTAAAGTTCGACAAGGATCTTTTGGCACGACGCCAACGTCGGAACTAACGTCGCGTACGAAAGAAACATCACTTCACATCACATCCATAGGATGTTATAGATTTTTGCTGTTAGCACATTCACGTCTTCCTGTCACGAAGCTTAAATACCTACTATAAGCTTCTTGCTTCCTGTAAATGTCATCACGAAACGAAACATACACGAAAATGATAAGAATATCGTTACCCTGCTTGGCGTCTATCACGCCGCGCGGCGGACAAGTGCCGGTGTCGACAGGGCAGTAGCACTGGTTGGCGGGGTTGTGTTCGGGGTCATCAAACACGTCGTGTGGCATTGCGTACCGGAGAAGACTGACACCATCCATCTGTGGACGCAAACAGAAGCTTAGCAGATGAAACAAATTACTTACCTACCATATTTTACACACAAACTCATATCTACATATTTTATACAGTGGCGTGTACATAAATGAGCTGAAATCTTTACCTTGAAAACGAAACTTACTTCAACATCTTTGACGTATTCGAAAGGTATTGTCCTGTAGAGGTTCGGAAAGAAGACTTTCAGAGTTTGATTTCTGTCCAAAACTGACGGCGGGAACATGGAGCCATCGGACGCTTGAATGCTGAAAACAATATTTTAAATATTTTGTAGTGTGACGATGCCATCAGCTGCCGAAAGTATTCTCTATTTTTGTCATTTTCAGTGCCTATGGAAAAAACCGGCCAAGTGCGAGTCCGACTCGCGCACTGAGAGTTCCGTACTCCAGAAGTAAAAGTAAAACGATAGTATTATATTAATTTGTTGTGTCGCGTTGGTTTTATTTTTAGGGTTCCGTACCCAAAGGGTACCAACGGGACCCTATTACTAAGCCTACGCTGTCCGTCCGTCCGTCCGTCCGTCCGTCCGTCTGTCAGCGGGCTGTATCTCGTAAACCGTAATAGATAGACAGATGAAATTTTCACATATTATGTATTTCTATTGCCGCTATAACAACAAATAATAAAAATTAAATTAAATTAAAAAAATTAAATTAAAATATTTCTATGGGTACATGGAAATATTTTTATTAAATTTTTTTTAACGGAACCCTAAAAGAGCGAGGCCCGACTCGTACTTGGCCCTTTAGCACACATACTAAAAATCGACTGTGACATACGGACGGACGGAGAAAATCTCACCATAAGGGTTTCAGTTTTACCATTTTGGTTCAGTTTTACCAATGGAAAGTCGCTTAAGTACTAAAAAAAAATGCGGGTTGCATTTCGTACATACTTATGGTAATAAATATAAGTCTATGTGTACAATTAATGTGGGTTTGACAGTTCAAGTAAATTGAGCAACTGAATGATAGCCATTGAGATATAACCCCAGATAGCACGCTCTGTTCTAGATCTCAGCCTTGTCTATAGGTACTTACGAATTGCACTCGGGGCTTCCCCAATAAGGCAGAGCTTTTTGTCCATTGAATTCTTCTATAAAATTCAATTTGTTTATGTCATGTTCCCCTGTGTTGATCGTGAAGTTGGCCGACGATGTACCGTTTTTCTGTAAAAAAAAGTAAGTAGAAAATTTTGCATTTCATTGTTCCGGCTTTTCAAGTTAACGCATACCGAGCTTATTATAAACGTATAATTCCCATACAAAACTTTCGATTCCGCCATGAGGGGACTTTCAATATTAATTGCTGTCGCACCATAGTGTTAGTTCTGAATCAGCACTTTAATATAGATATACACAGTATCATCACAACACAACTCACAAACATTTCGCTTGATGCACTAAAGTACACAGCGGGTCACAGAAGTTGCGCCACCTTCGTTAAGGACCGGCGCGGCGGCCGCATTTCGGTTTTACAAAGTGCGCCAACCATTTGATCGAACGAATATACTATACAGTTGACTACATCGTCAAAATGCATTTTTTTAGTTTTATCGATTGAATAAAATTTTAGTAAATTTTCTAGGAGCTTAATTTCGCCTTAGGATCAAATTAGACACTTTTCAAAAAACTCACTTTTCTTAGACAAAGAGTAAAATACCCTTGAAGTCGCGGGCACCGCTATTTAGTATATTTAGTTATTAAAAAATAAATTATATATATATATATATATATATATATATATATATATATATATATATATATATATATATATATATATATATATATATATATACGAGAATTGCTCGTTTAAAGGTTTTAGATAGATAAGGTATGACCATGTTTCCGAATTTCGCGAAAAACTCAAGTGGCTTCCAATTCGCCTTCGCAGGGATACTCATATTCTTTCTCTTTTATACAGTGTTCTATTCAATCCCACATCTCCTTCTTACCTTAAAGAGCGGTTTGAGTTTCTAGGGGACACTCACTGTCGCTCGCTTCGTTCTGATAACAACCTAGTCCTAAAAATACCTTCACATAATACTTCCTTCTATTCTAAATCTTTTACTATCGAAGCTTCTCGGCTTTGGAACTCTCTACCGCTTCCTATTAAGCGTGCGCAGTCACATGCAATATTTAAGAGGCAAGTCAAAGCGCACTTCTTTCCTCCCTGAATTCTAAGTTATCCCATCCCTACTTTAGTATTGAATCTTGGCTTTTATTTTATTTTATTGTATTTTCTCCTAGTCTTGTGTATAATATATTAAATGTTGTGTAAGTTTGTATCTATATATATATATATATATATATATATATATATATATATATATATATATATATATGATAGCGTTCTAATTATTTAATTTATTTTTGTAATGATTGATGATTTATCTTATTATTTAAACAATATGTTAAAAATGAATTGATGATATTATTACTTAATTTGTGTCATAATTCGTTATTTCTATTATTCTAATTAATTGTACTATAAGGCGATCAAAACACCGCACCTGCGCCGACCCCACCCTTCGGACACTTGTTTTGATCGCCTTATAAAAAGGCTTGCTGTCAACCTTAGTTCGACTTCGATTCATTCGTATTCGAACTTTGGTTGAATAAACATCGTCCACAAGTATTGAAGTTTTTAACTCATGGATACCCTCGGCGCTCCAACATCAGAAGAAGCGGATGGACACGCCCCTGACCCAAACCCTGGAAGATGTTCTCCAACTTTACCATGTAAGCCTGCACAACCGTCATCACTATCCACAAACAAGGCCCGCATCATCAACAATGAAGAATCCAACGAGCTTACACTGTTACGTCTTCAAGTTCAGTTGCTACAGCAACTTCTTAGCCAACATAGAACACCTCAGACCACGATTGCAAGCCAGAAATTAAGCGAGATTTACTTACCTGATTTTGACCCTGATGATTGTCGGATGACATTAGAGGAATGGTGCAAACAGGTGGATTCTTTAATCAATCTTCGAGGATTTTCTACGACAACTGCAATGATGAAGGGACTGTCGTGCCTACGTGGACGCGCCAAGCTGTGGGCCGATACTAATGCACACAAATATGCAACATGGGCTGAAATAAAGAACGAGTTACACACACAGTTCATGGCAGAATCCCGTTATATCCATTTAGTCAACAAATTTCGTGAATATACATCTAATGACGCAAAAAATTACGCTGAGTACGTCAGCGAAGCTTGGCGTCTATTTTCAAGAATCTCTCCAAATGCTTCCGAAGATTTAATGGTTGAAGCCGTCATATCAGGGATTCGTCCGAAATTTATTCAAGCAGAACTGCTGCGATCAGCACCTAAATCACATGCTGAACTAATTGCCAATCTACGAAACTATAGAAAAAGACCCGCCGTGTTCTCGTCATCAAGTGAACCCAACGCAAAACAACCAAGAACTGAATTTACATGCCTCAAATGCGGAAAACCAGGACACCGAGCACGAGACTGCAAATCCATCTTCTGCGAATTTTGCAAGCGAGCGGGACATCTCACGAAGGATTGCCGCTCCAAACCACCTTCCTGGAAGACAACTAATAAAGGAGAATCTCAAGCAAACCTGGCACGGCGTGAAACACCTGGAAGCACGGAAATCAACATTGGTAATGTACTCTTTTCTTGTTTGATTGACACTGGTGCCGAATGTTCCCTTATTTCACAAAAAATTGCCGGATCTGTCCCAGGAAAACGTACTTCTGAAGTGCTTACCTTGCGCAGTATTACGAATCAACCTCTGATATCTAACGAAGTTATTCATACTGTAGCTAATTTGAACGGAGTATCGTTTGACGTCAGTTTACATATTGTAGAAAAATTACCGTATTCTGTTATCCTTGGCATAGACACCTTAAAAACACCTGGTCTTAAAATTACTATTACTAATAATGGAATAGCCGTTGAGAGGGAACTAAACATCTGTTATTTCGCCTCTCAAAACTCTTTTTCTATTGACACTGTCTTGACTGACAACTACCGGTCTCAACTTAACAAAATAATTGCACAACACCAAGATAGTTTCGGTATGAAGGACGAAGTTCGTAAAATAACAACTGGAAGCCTATCAATCCGATTGAAAGACCCCACTCGCTTAGATCTAGTACTCAAAAGATTGTCCGCTGCAGGTTTTTCCCTTAACATTTCAAAATGCAAATTTTTGAAAAATTCCGTCGAATATTTAGGTAATATTATTTCAAATGGTCAAGTTAAACCTAGCCCCCACAAAACGAATGCCCTCAAAAACTCTCAAGCCCCAACATGTGTTAAGCAGTTACGACAATTCAATGGCCTTGCTAGTTATTTCCGTCGTTTTATACCAAATTTCTCGCAGAAAATGGCACCACTATATCAATTAACAAAAAAAAAGATAGCACTTGGGAATGGACTAAAGCTCACGAAAATATTAGACAAGACATAATTACCTACCTTATTTCAGAACCAATACTGTCTATATTTAATGACGATTTACCTATTGAGGTTCATACCGATGCCAGTTCTGTTGGTTACGGAGCAATGCTTATCCAAATTGAAAATTCCCGCCGTAAAGTCATTGGCTATTACAGCTTACGAACAACTGAACCTGAATCAAAATACCACTCTTACGAATTGGAAACTCTCGCTGTTGTAAAAGCTTTAAAACATTTTAGGTATTTTCTTTTAGGTAGACAATTCACGGTGGTTACTGATTGCAATGCCCTTAAGGCAAGTCGAACAAAAAAAGGAATTAACACCGCGAGTACATAGATGGTGGTCCTTTTTACAAAATTTTGAATTTGACATTAAATATAGAAAAGGTGAGAATATGTCACATGTTGATTTCTTAAGCAGAAACCCTCTTATGAATATGGTAACCAAAGATTCAACTTGGATTATCGTAGAACAAAAAAGAGATCTTGATTTAAATAAAATCGGAGAATCCATTATTTACAAAGAAGACCATGACAAAAAATACACACTAAAAAACGATATATTAGTTATTAAAATCCAAGATGATAAAGGCAAATCCTCTAGTAAAATAGTTGTTCCAAATGCTCTTGTATGCAAACTTATAAATGAATACCACCATACCCTTTTATATGCTGGGTGGGAACGAACTTTACACAAAATCAGAGAACAATTTTGGTTCCAAAACATGTCAAAGAGAGTCAGAAAATTTTGCGATAATTGCTTAAACTGTAAAGTCGGTAAAGAAGCATCAGGTAAAAAGCAAATCAACCTTCATCCAATTGATAAAACTTGTGGTCCTTTTCACACGATACATGTTGATTTGATAGGAAATCTAACGGGTAGCACGCAAAAAGCTTACGCATTCATCGCGATTGATGCCTACACTAAATTCGTTATTATTCACCCGCTGAAAGATAAAACCTCAAGTGTCATTCTTAAATCTTTCCATGAAATAATTAATCTCTTCGGTACCCCTCAACGCATTATCTCGGACAGGGAACCAGCAATAATGGGCAGAGAAATCCAAGATTTTTTTACATCCGGGGGTATTGAACATCATGCTATCGCCAAAGGCGTACCAAGAGCAAACGGTCAAATTGAACGTCTAATGCGAACTATTAAAGATCACCTCAGTGCAGTGGCTCAAACTCAAAAAAGAGCTTGGGCTACAAAGCTAGGCGAACTTCAACTTTCTATTAATTGTACAAAATCTAAAGCAACCGGACACTCCCCTTTAGAATTATTGATTGGCAAAGTTTGCGCTCCGCCCGCTATTGCACAAATTACTCAATTAATAGAAACTAATACTGACCGTGACGAGATTCGTAGAGAAGCTGAAATCAGAATGACCGAACAGTCCCAAAAAAATAGAGATCGTTTTAACAAAAAATGTGCTACAGTTATTCCATTCAAATTGGACGACTTCGTTCTTTGCAAAGATACCCAATGGTCAAACAACAAACTGGGCCCCAAATATTTAGGTCCCTATCAAATTACAAAAATACTGAAAAATGACCGCTACGAGGTTAAAAGTTTAAAGAATGACAGGATCACTGTTGTGTCCCACGAACAAGTAAGAGCAGTACCAACCCCAAATTTAGATGACCATGATAGCGTTACCGATACTGACGACGAAAATTAGCCACTTGTCTGTACGGATCACTATGTGATTTAGTCTGGCAACTGGGCAGAAACTAGCAATTATTGCAACTTTGTTTGCCACTTGTCTGCACGGGTCACATAAGTGACTTAGTCTGACAACTGGGCAATATGATAGTAAAATGTGCTAGCCACTTGTCTGCACGGATCGCTTGAGTGATTCAGTCTGGCAACTGGGCAGAATTATTTACACTTTGTTTGCCACTTATCTGCACGGATCGCATTGGCGATTTAGTCCGATAACTGGGCAAATAAAACTATAATATAGCATTGAACTTATCTCCGCTCAGAGCACGAGCTTTTCATCAGAATGGCCGTGATAGCGTTCTAATTATTTAATTTATTTTTGTAATGATTGATGATTTATCTTATTATTTAAACAATATGTTAAAAATGAATTGATGATATTATTACTTAATTTGTGTCATAATTCGTTATTTCTATTATTCTAATTAATTGTACTATAAGGCGATCAAAACACCGCACCTGCGCCGACCCCACCCTTCGGACACTTGTTTTGATCGCCTTATAAAAAGGCTTGCTGTCTGTATTTCGATTCATTCGTATTCGAACTTTGGTTGAATAAACATCGTCCACAAGTATTGAAGTTTTTAACTCATGGATACCCTCGGCGCTCCAACATATATAGGTATATATATATATTTATGTATGTATGAAGTTTTTTTTTTTTTTGAATCATGCATATATTTTTTTCGATGTTACTCCATAATTATATCCGTTAAGTATGAAGTTATATAATTTATATATTATGTATATATGTAGGTAGTTATGTATGGTATGTATGCATATGTTAAGTATGTGTTTATATTCATTATTTGTGTATTTAGGTATCTGAATGTTGTTTTTTTTCTCTCTTTTTTTCCTCATAAACTTGCGTGCACCCTCACTTTATATTTTATCATTATATCCTTTGCAACGTGGTTACCTGGTAGAGATCGCTTTTTAGCGATAAGGCCGCCATTTGTACTACCATGTGTTATTATTTATTTTTAAGTTTATTTTTAGTTTTAATGTGGTGTGCAATAAAGTGTTTCATTTCATTTCATTTCATTTCATTTCATTTCATTTACTTACTGTCACCAAAAGTCCAAAATTATCGAAGTTTTCTTGACCTTCAAATAAAGAATTCTCCAAAATGGGCTTCGTTACTGTGACGATGACATCCTCGTAGCCCCAAAGGAATCTAGGAAGCAAAGAAGCATTTTTATTGTAACGCAGGCATTCCACTCCCCATACTACTTAAGTCTGGTGGAGTTAAGTTATGAAAATCCCTCACAAACCCAACAAAATATATTCTTCCGGGATTTAAAAATCAAATTTTTCCTCATCATAATATTATTATGCAGCAGCTATATGTAGCGGTGATAGATTAGTGGTTAGGACTGCAGTCTCCTATTCGGGGGTCGCAGGCTCGACCCCAGGCACGCACCTCTGACTTTTCGGAGCTATGTGTGTTTAAGCAATTTAATATAGCGCTTTAACGGTGAAGGAAAACATCTTGAGGAAACCTGCACACCTGAGAGATCTTCATAATGTTCTCAAAGGTTTGTGATGTCTACTAATTTTCATTGGGCCAGCATGGTGGACTATGGCCTATAACCCTTAACTGGGAGGAGACCTGCGCTGCGCTACAGCCTGTTATGTTTTGCTAATGATGATGATGATAATATTCCTCCATAAGTCCTCAACTATTTCCTTGCAAAAAATCACTCCGATCCATTGTTCCGTTGCGGGATGATGGAAGGACAAACCAACAAACAAACACACTTGCATTTTTTTATAATATTAGTAAGGATATTCAATAGATATTTTACCTATGCACTGGTAGTTGTAAAAAAGCGTCGTTGTATGTGTTGTTCAACACCAGTGACACGCTCATCCGGGCTAAGAAGTTGATTTTTGCAGTGATTCCAATCAGACTCTGAAAGTAACGAGTGTAAACTATTTTATTGAAATCTTCTCCCATGTTATGTGGCGAGTGGATAGACTATTTAGGTTTAAGTAGTATGGTGTAGTATGCAAGGTGCTGGACCCCCCACTAGGTGGACCGAAGACATCAAACGAGTCGGAGGGAGCCGCAGGATTCAGGCAGGGCAAGACCGAGGCATGTGGAAGTCCATGCAAGAGACTTTTGTCCAGCAGTGGACATCTATCGGTTGACAAAGAAGAAGAAAATCTCCGATTTGGAAATCGAAATTCAGAACATCGAACTGTTTCATCATCAGCCATTAATCCGAAGAATGATCACTGATCATCTCATCATCTAATTCGATATAATTTTCTACAGGTACATAACTATCCAACGTATGTACTCAAGGTTTTTTATATTTTATCCAACCGCCTCGTTGGTTAGCTAGTTCGACAGCGGATGACGAGGTTCTGGATTCAAATCCCGAGTCGGGCAAAAATAATTGGAATTTTTCGTACAATAAATTCTTTTTACTACTAGTATACATACGGGTACTAGCCCGGAGTCTGGAAGTAGGCGGTATGTTACCCCCGGCCCCGTGCCACGGACAGTACGTAAGCAGCTGATCTCTCTCTGGTTGTGTCGGATTTCTGTCGCATTGGACTATGTGAGTGAGGGAATAGAGCACATATGTTTGTGCACACACCTGTGCACTAAAATATCTCTCGTACATATGACTAATCTCCGTGGAGATTGAGCGAAGAATTATTTAAATAAAACTTTTACTACAGTAGACAATAGGTACTTTCTTTATGAACATTAAAAATTTAAAATAAAATGGTCAACTAACCAAAAAGGGTACATTGGGCACAAACACTTCATCGGAATGTGCTCCAGTGCTGGCTTCGGGCAGGAACTCAAAGTTGTTGTGTTCTCGGAACGTTATCAAGTCTTTGTCGATTTTGATTTTCTCTCGTTCCAATTGTTGCCTGGGAAAAGGAAAATTTATTGACTCCCTGTTTATTCTTGCTTATCAGCTATTCAGTTTTCCGTTAGGTTTCCGGAAATGTTTTCTTGGTTTTATTGTAACTAAGGGCCTCTTAAGGAGGTTCAGGATCACTCAGCGGGCGATGGAGAGAGCTATGCTCGGAGTATCCCGGCGAGATCAAATCAGAAGTGGAGCAGGTCCGTAGAACCGGTCACCGACATAGCTCAGCGAGGCGTGAAGCTGAAGTGGAAATGGGCGGCGCACGTAGTTCGAAGAGCTATCGTTATCTATGATGGTCGTTGGGGTCTCAAGGTGCTGGAGTGGCGACCACGCACCGGGAAGCGCAGTGTTGGCAAACCCCCCACTAGGTGGACCGACGACATCAAACAAGCCGCACGGAGCCGCTGGATTCAGGCAGCGCAAGACCGAAGCCTGTGGAGGTTCATGCAGGAGACCTTAGTCCAGCTGTGGACGTATATCGGTTGATAATGATGATGAGGATGATGATGATTGTAACACGTTTTATTAAAAAAAAAAAAAGAAACACGAGCACTCATGGGTATGCCGACAGAAGTGAAAACACCCTCATACTCAGAGCTACAGGACTACGTTCCACATTAGAAAAAAAAACGCTCTACGCGCCTAAAGCAATTTCCACCACAACACTTACGAGTAGACGTAGGGTCCAACGTCTTGGACGTGGAACTTGGAGTCCAGGCCGTCCCTGACTCTCTGCCAGTTGGTGTAGTTGAACAGGTGGACCTTCATCAGGCGGGTCGCAGTGGGCCGCCTCCAGGATAACGAGGGCGAGTTGGTGGGGACCGTGCTCTACAAGAGACCGTTAACATAATAATTATAATACCTAATAGGTATGTTACAAGTTAACAATAATTAAATCCTTCCTATAAAACTTTCATCCAATATTTTACCACCCCATAAGGGTGGATTTTCCAAAATAACTTAAATACAGATTTTTATTATTTAAAGTTAATAATCTATAAATGCCAATTTTCATATGTAACTTCAAAATCATAGGACTTTCATACCTTTCCTAAACCCATTTCAACCCCTTTCTCAAATCTGTTTCTAAGCTGACACCTACGTCCTAGAAGGAACCCACCTTCCAAATTTCATGTTTGTAGATTTTTTATTTCCTGGGATTTCGTGATTAGTCAGTGAGTGAGTGAGTGAGTGAGTAAGGGGTATTTCGCTTTTATAATACATAGAAGATGACTCAAAGGAGATGGATAACATTGAATCTTTTTTGCCGACTTCAAAATGGAGGAGTATGTAGTTACTAGCTTTTGCCCGCTGCTTCGCTCACGTCAGGATCGATGTTCATACAAATTTCAAAACCCTATATTACCCCCTTAGGGGTTGAATGTTCAAAGATCCTTTCTTTCTTTTTCTTTGTTTTGATTCGTTCTTAGCGAATGGCTACGTCTTAATAGCTATCTGTATGCTAAATTTCAGCCCGATCCGTCCAGTGGTTCGAGCTGTGCGTTGATAGATCAGTCAGTCAGTCAGCCAGTGTAACCTTTTCCTTTTATATATTTAGAAGATTTTAGTAGGGATTTTGATTAACGCCCTCCCCCCACCCCCCATTTAATCCCCTTGGGGGTGGAATTTCTAAAAATCCTTTCTTAGTGCTCGCTTAGGTACGTCATAAAAGGAACCTACTGTCAAAATTTCAAGTTTCTAACTTTAGTGGTTTAGGCTGTGCGTTGATAGATCAGTCAGTCAGTCAGCCAGTCAGTCCGTCAGTCAGTTAGTCAGTCAGGACAAGTCTTTTTATAAGTATAGATTAAAAAGGATGATAGAACATAATTTACTCACATTATTATCAATATCATTTTTCGATTCCGCCAAGGCAAAGATCAACAAGATCTGAATGAACACAAGCGGAAAATTCGGTGGCATGCTTGCGAATGATGATACAAACGAAGTTATTAATTTATCCAAATATAGATGACATTTTATACCTAAGATTCCGGCTTAGGTCAAGTGTAAAGTAATCTTATATTATTATCATAACAATAAAAAAACAGGCAAGTACAAGTAGGTAATTCTTGTCTCATATCGTAAACTAAACATGTCGTTGATGCGAACTAACTTTTTTAAAAGGTTTTTCCCTACCAAAAATCACTCAGTGCCAAATCGGTTCATATTCGTTGTGGAGTTATAGAGTAACAAACAATTACCAAACATCCATACATCCTCATAAACTTTCGCATTTATAATACTAGATGATGTCCGCGACTTCGTCCGCGTGGGTTAAAATTTTTTTATTTCTGCAGGAACTCTTTAATAGCCTGTGTTAATCCTGGGTATGAGCTATATCCATTCCAAACAGCCAAATCGGTTCATTCGTTGCGGAGTTATATAGTAACAAACATCCATCCAAACATCTATCCATTCAATAATACATCCATACATCCTCATCCATACATCCTCAGAAACTTTCGCATTTACCTATAATATTAGTAGGAAGTATTCATTTAATTTTGTATAGACAAATTATATCTATTATAATACTATAATTACCTAATGATAGTGTAATATTTATTGTTTCAAATAACGTTATGTTATGGCTAGAAGTTTCGATCCTCGGCTTTTGAAAAAAACGGAATAGGATCACTTTGTTGTCCGTCTGTCCGTGTGTCAAGGCACTTTTTCTCAGAAACGGCTTGTTGTACTAAGTTGAAATGTATACTGAATACAAATGCTCAATAGTCTCAATGCTCTAAAAATTTCAAGTCTCTAATTCAACTCAAAAAACAGTTACTTAAAGCTTTTCAAGGGTATTTTTGAACAAGAATTCCAGTCACATCACGGACTACTGTTCCAGTAAAATATTACAAAATTTCTCCACTAAGCTGATCATACTCATATCTAGTAATGAACAAAATGAATTAATCCTCACAAGGTACGTAACCCTAGATGCGCCAGTATGACTCGCACTTGGTCGGTTTTTTCTATAATTTGATGAACCATGCACATTTTATTTTATAACTTATGTACATTTTATATATATAACGTTATAACGTTAGGGTTTAGGTACGCGAATTCTATCACCGTTGTCGAGATGTAACTCGTGCTAACCATTCCTAGTCCAGTCTCTAGTATCTGATAAATAATGAACGCGTCACACAGGGTACGTTTTTGCACACGCGGGGCGATGCATGGCGCGTGGAGCGTGGCGTCGCGCGCTAAACTCACGTTCAGACACGCGTCAAAGCGTCCACACGGCCGCCACGGTGCTCGCGTGAACGCTTTCACACTAAACCAACGCGATAACGCGCGACGCGACGCACCAAGCATCGCCCCGCCCACCGCAGGTTTATGCGGTCCCGCAGCCACCGCGATTGCGGGAAAGGACCGCAAAAATGGCATCGGAAGGAGAGAGCACCTCCCGCCTACGTCCTTGCTACCGATCGCAGTCCGCGGGCGCAAACCGCGCCGTGAAAATTGCTACTTCATTTTCCACACAAATCTGCATTCTACGGAGGCCGCGGGCCCGCAACCGCTGCGGGCGCGGGTGAAAACCGCTCCGTGGGCTTAGAGACAATTAATTTCAATTAAAATTATAGTAATTTAAGTACGGCAGGTAGGTACAGATCTTGATGACCTCCCTGGCGTAGTGGTTTGATAACTGGGATGTATCGGGTTCGAATGCCGGCGGGGGCGATTTGGAAATTTATAATTTCTGGATTGGCTGGGTCTGGTCTGGTGGGAGGCTTTGGCCGTGGCTAGTTATCACCCTACCATCAAAGACGTGCCGACAAGCGATTTAGTGTTCTGGCACGATGATGTGTATAGCTATACTAAACCACTGGTCTCCACTTGAATGAGATATTATAAGTGATCAAACGAACTTACCTGAAGTGAAGTTCGATCATTATTATATGAGTTGCTTCATCCGAAGATATAATTATTACAAAGGTAGTCACTCCAGTCGCCAGAGATAAGTCCGCGTATTTTACAGTTATACCCTACCCTAAAAATAAATCACCTTGGCAGCACCGTCTTAATTTTGCTCATTATTTTTAGAGATGTATACCTACGGTTCAAAACTTTTTTATTTGGGCAGTCAGGGAGGGTGGGTAATTATATCTTCGGATGAAGCAACTCATATAATAATGATCGAACTTCACTTCAGGTAAGTTCGTTTGATCACTTATTATATTTCTTTGCTTCATCCTTCAATATAATTATTACAAAGGTAGCTGTTTAGAGTAAAAAGTTTTGATAAACATGTACGCAATACAGATTTTGTAAATCGTGTATTTTTAATCACTTTCTTATGGAAATACTAATTAATTTGCTTGCATACACTTTAACAATATTAAAATTTATTTATGATATTATTATTATAATATTATTTAATACTATAAATTAGAATATATTTATTTTTATGATTAGGTATAATTCATAAATTGATTCACTATTAGATGTGTTAACGCAATTATTATTAAGACCTGTCTTGGCAGGGTCTGGCATAATCTCCCTCATCCGCCATGGATCTAACATCTAAGCAGCGAAAGAATGAGTTCGATGTGTTAGTCCAGCCTGCCGTTTTTCTAATTTCCTCAACGCTCGCCTGAGCGTGAGGCGCTGTGCGCTTGTGTCAACGCTGCTCCCTGATACCGTTTACTTGATCCACCTGCTGATCAATTGAAGTTCGGCCTTTTTGTAAGGCTTCTTGTAGGTAAATAGCAGGTTATTTGTCCCCTCAGATCTTATATTTTTAGTTCTGGAAATATAGTGTGTGGAGGGGTGTAGCAGGGCAGATGCTCAGATTTTCTTGAAAGTAAGGTAGGAAAAGAGAGAGAGAATAGGCTTGGTATCTGCCGCAGCGTATGTTTTTTTTTTTTTTTTTAAATTTACCGTTATTCTAATTTAAACCCCGATTTCGAAAGTAATATTGCTTTCCAATTTAATTGATGGAAGAGTTTGTAGTCTATGAGCAGTGCAAATTGCTAGTATACTGAAAAGTTTCTCAGTGATTTTTTCTAAAGATGAGTGACTATAAGGGAACCAATTTTTAATATAGTTTAAAACAAGTTGAGGGACCCAAGTACGGGAGTAATAGGGTTTGGTTGATCTTAACTTATAGACACCTTTGAGGAGACGTTTTACGCTCGCTCCAGAAACAATGCTGTTTCTTAGCATAAATTATATTGCAATTCGATAAGGGTTCAAACTCCGTAACAAACGCTGTAAGAGAAGATACCTAATGCTGGTCTTTGACGGTTTAAATACATTTTTATTTTTTAATTTACACAACTGCCACCGAAACTTGAGTGTGTTATTATATTGTTTTAAAATACTGTCAGAGAATGATGTTAACATTAGTGACGCTGAGTCTGGGTCGGCGCCTTGTTTTAAGGGAGAGAGAGAGAGAGAGTCCGGAGAGTCTCGCGACACCCAGGGTAAGTTTCTTGTGCAAGGAATGGTGAAATGAGATTGCAATAAGTATTAATGAGGATTAACATTAAGTAATATCCGAAACTACCAAGCTTTGTAGGAGAGAGTACCACCACCAGAGTACCACGCTTGTGGTAACCAATTTGAAAAAACTAGGATTCCGTTTGCCTCGTTATCAATGATTTTCCTCAGACACTTTACAATTAAAGAAAAAGGAGGAAACAAAAATCATAGAAAAACATAAAAGCCCCACATAGCGTAAATGCATCGAAAGCTAAGGCGTCCGGATCTTGTTGTCAAGGCACGGATTTTTTAAATTTAGTATTGTTATTCAAGCAAAAACGGACTTAAAGCCTAGGTATCTCAAATAGGTTATAACTTCTTTTATGACCTTGATAAAAACACCTGGAGTCACTGATAAGACGAACAGCCTAACATTAGGTTTAGGCATCAAGAAAATAAAACTCGGAACTAATAGCTCCTATTTGTAATAAATTATTATTAATAACAACCCACATATTAAGTTGGTAAGCTGTTATCCTGCGCCGCAGTGTTACGCCCCCCCCCCCCCCCCCCCAGTTCATGACGAGTACCGACGAGGCGCTCGCCAGTTTTCCTGGTTGCGGGCTGGTCGAGTACCCGTATATAGTTAGGTAAGAACATAACGTATATTGTCTCCCAGACAATAATTTGTAGCTAATGTACATATATATTCACGATTACACATTTTCTACACAATTGTCATAAGGATATGGCTCATAACTAGCTCGCAGCTAGTAAGGTTATCACAATTACCAATTTTCTTTTGTGGAGTCACAGCTTTAGCAGCTTTAGGATATGGCTCATGAGTAGCTCGCAGCTAGTTATGTAATCGCAATCGACTCGCAGTCAACGATTTGTTTAAGGAATTACAGCTTTAGTATGTGATTTATGAATAGCTCGCAGCAAGTTATGTTATCGCAATTGATTCGCAGTTAATCCCTTTTTATTGTGGTGTTACAGCTTTAGGATTTGACTCATGAGTAGCTCGCAGCTAAGAAGTCACATCTTTAGGATATGAACCATAAGTAGCTCGCAGCTAGTTATGTTATCGCAATTGACTCGCAGTCAATCCCGATTTGTTTGAGGAGTCACAGCTGTAGGATTTGACTCATGAGTAGCTCGCAGCTAGGAAGTCACATCTTTAGGATATGAACCATAAGTAGCTCGCAGCTAGTTATGTTATCGCAATTGACTCGCAGTCAACCCCGATTTGTTTGTGGAGTCATAGCTGTAGGATTTGACTCATGAGTAGCTCGCAGTTAAGAAGTCACATCTTTAGGATATGAACCATAAGTAGCTCGCAGCTAGTTATGTTATCGCAATTGACTCGCAGTCAATCCCGATTTTTTTTCTTGTGGAGTCACAGCTTTAGGATTTCACTCATGAGTAGCTCGCTCGCAGCTAGTTATGTTATCGTAATTGACTCGCAGTCAATCCTGATTTGTTTGTGGAGTCACAGCTTTAGAATATGACTCATGAGTGGCTCACAGCTAGTTATATTATCGCAATTGACTCGCAGCCAATTCCAATTTGTTTGTGGAGTCATGGCTTTAGTATATGACTGATGATTCGATCCCTGTTTGTTATTTTTTAGTTTCTCGGATAAAGCCAATCCAAATAAAGTTTTGTCTCCTTCCGAATCTTATAGCACTTCTTGTTGAGTTGAGGCATTAAGAGTTTAATGCTGCTTTGAGTGTTTCCGAAGTTTGAATCACATAGGATCCTGCAGCCATCTTCCTGCTTAGGTGTTTCATGGCCTGCACCCTGTTTTCACTCTCTTTTAATAGTAGGCCCATTCCTTTACTAACGGCCGTGATACTCAGGACGAGTAGTCTTTGTCGCATCCCCTTTTTTAATATAAAGAGCCATATGGTTGCCATGAATATTTTCACCATACTTCGGGGAAACATGCGTCGATTTCCCAAGCGCCGAGTGTTGAGTCAATTTCGAGTTGACCGACTTTTATAAAGTAACTTTGAACCCTTTGTCAAAATGACCATTCAGTATCTGGATTAACTGTACCTACTAGACTCGGCGTCGGCTTGATTTTCTTCGGTGCTTACGTATGACGCAAAAAAAAAACAAAGCTCACATTGTTCACACCAATGCCAACTGGTTCTAGTTAACTTATTTAAGTGAGGGTATTGAATGCCTCTCTTTCAATTAATATAACCGTCGTAGTGTCGACACGAACATTGCACAGTTGTTTAAGTTACGAGCAAGACTTTCAAACCAAGGAAAATGGCCATTATTTCTTCCAAATATTTAATATCTTCTATAATATCTAATAATATGCTACTTGCTCTGCTTGTTCATCTACCATTGCTTTTAATTTTACGTGTTTCGTAACAATTAGTGTTTTCAGATAAATCGAAGAAAAGGTGGGTAGTTAGTTCCCTTACGCTTCGCTTGGCTCGTCTTGGCAGGGACACTACCGTCTCTCCAGATAAATAATATTATATTTTTGTTTACAAGTAGGTACTCGAATATAGTTAACGGCTGGGCAAGCTACTAAAGCCCCGTTGAGCGAATGTTACGAGCGTAGTTGAGTGAATTCGTGAATTTTATTACATTTTTCGAATGTATAATATGATACGTAGAAATAATAATGATAAATTACTTAAATAAATCCGAGACACTTGGGGGGGTAGGTACTAAGTTAATTCAATCGTGATTGATGACAAGTTGTAACAATAGTGTTACCATAATAATCGTTATAGTTGTGTTTTAATTTTTATTAATTTTCATAATAAAACACTTCCGCAAGTATTTGCAGAGTAGGTAACGTAATATTTAATTCAGAATATTTACGTTTTCTCTGATACCTCGTAATCGATGAAGACTCACAGTAAACCTCGATACAAAAAGTGTACCGTTTTTATGTTAATGCAAACACAATAATATAGTAGGCTATGTGGCGGTACGTAAGCGCAAACAAGAGATCGTTTGAACACAGAAAAGAGCTCGTACCTTTTTCCTTCGATGATGATGATGATGATCATTTCAGCCGATGAACAATACTGCAATCACACTATCCTACAATATCACTCGATCTTCTGCACTTCTGGTTTAATCATTAAGTGCGGCGCGCTGAGCGCGTGCGGTCCTTATCTCGCGCGAAAAAGTAATGAGCAAAATTAAGACGGTGCTGCCAAGGTGATTTATTTTTAGGGTAGGGTATAACTGTAAAATACGCGGACTTATCTCTGGCGACTGGAGTGACTACCTTTGTAATAATTATATTGAAGGATGAAGCAAAGAAATATAATTTTAGCCATAATAAATTCATAAAAATAGTGGTCACATAAATTCCTTTGAGAACAATATTTAGGAGAATTCATGCTTGTAGGTTTTCTCCGTATTTTTAAACACTTCCCCGTTGAAGCAAGTGAATTTTTTCTCTCTGAAAACGCAGGATGTTAAAATGAAAAAGAAAGATTTTCAAAGTTTCTTTTAATGCAAATTCAAAGGTACGAAAATATTACAAAATTTGTTTCTGCATTCTTAATTTAATTTATATTATATACATTAACATAAATACCTAATTATTATCTAGTAGGTATAACCAAATACATTAAATATATGTAATATCATTAATGGTGCTATAAATATTTAAAATTTATAAAAAATTGCAAAAACTGATCGCATACTACGAAACATCTGAGTCAAGAGGCGCGAGAATCGCACGTAAGTTCTCCTGTAGGTACAAACTAATTTTTTCTTAGTTGTCTAAAAAAGCAAACTAATCGCAGGAAACGTTTCGGCGAACCGCGTTACCGACGGCCTTTTTTGAGTTTAGTTTTCACTTGTAGCACGGTTTCATCGTCAGTGTTGCAAGAACGTCCTGAAGCCTAAGCACGAACATTTTCAACTTTCGAATATTAAAGATAGAGTAAGCGCCGGCAAGTTTTGTATGAAAACGACGGCACACGGATGACAGTTTTTGTATTGAAAATTTGCCAAAATATCAAATTTACGCTCGGAGAAGACTTATTTTACGTTGGTGAAATCGACTCTAAGACAGCTAAGGCAAAATATATTATAGCTAACTGCTAAATACACGAGTGAAGTTTCAGTAGCAAAAACATTGTGAAGACCTAATAATAAAATTTTGTATAACTCTTGGCAGCCAAA
The DNA here is from genome assembly GCA_029955525.1 of Oeneis ivallda. Lineage (NCBI taxonomy): Eukaryota > Metazoa > Arthropoda > Insecta > Lepidoptera > Nymphalidae > Oeneis > Oeneis ivallda. The sequence continues at coordinate 21,824,365 of JARPMR010000008.1, read as the reverse complement.
TAGTTTATATTATATTATTAGCAATACTAGATTATAGTATTGCTAATAATATAATCACACCCCACTGCTAATAACGTCAGCAGAGGTCAAGGCGCGTCGTACGGCATTCGTATTTTCAGTAGGTACTGTGAAAATGGTTTCGTGCGGTTCTTGCAGTAATGTGCGATCAGACTAAACTTACCATCTAACACTAGCGACATCTAGCGGGTGAAATAATTATAATAATTTAACAACCTCTTGATGAAAAGCGATCCCTTATGTTTCTTAGGGCTCATTTCTGGACACGCGGCGCGTTGCGCGGTGCGTAATGCGGCGCGTTGCGCGATGCGTGATGCGTCGCATCGCGCAGTTAAGAGGTGTGAAATGCCTAAATTTAATTCAAAATATCAACATAACTCTTAAGTTAAGCCGTGAAGAAAAATCGGCCAAGTGCGAGTCGGGCCTCGCTCTTTTAGGGTTCCGTTTAAAAAAATAAAATATTTCCATGTACCCATGGAAATATTTTAATTGAATTTTTTTAATTTAATTTAATTTTTATTATTTGTTGTTATAGCGGCAATAGAAATACATAATATGTGAAAATTTCATCTGTCTATCTATTACAGTTTACGAGATACAGCCCGCTGACAGACGGACGGACGGACGGACAGCGTAGGCTTAGTAATAGGGTCCCGTTGGTACCCTTTGGGTACGGAACCCTAAAAATATAGAATGAAAGATAAAGATTCAATAAATGTTTTTAATGCAACATAATCGTATTTTTGTCAACCCCCTGTTATAAAAAAAATCCCCAAAGAGTACCTTTAGTTTTTAAAAAAGGTCTTAGAAATATTAAAATTTTTAATTGAGAATTTAATTTTTACTCCGTCTTACACCCGTGTAAAGTAATTTTTTCCCGAAATTTCAAGTAAATCTGCGCGAGCGTACCTGCTCCGTCGTACTGTTTTGCCGTCACGCTTCTTAAGGCCTTAACTCAAACATATGGCCAAGTATGAGAACATCCTTGCAGAAGCGTTCTGGCGTAGTACGCGGCGACAGCCCGCGCGACAAGACGCACCACGCGCCGCGCAACGCACCGCGTCTCCAGAAACGAACCCTTAAGTATATGGATTGTTGGGGACATAATTTTCGGCCAATAAAACTTGGCAATCAGCTTTCAAAACTAACGTGCTGGTTCCACAGAGAATTAGTAGGTTAGGTAGGCTAGTTACCACCCTACCAGCGAAGACGACCCGCCAAGAGATTTAGCGTTCTGGTACGTTGGCGTGTGGAAACTAATTAGGGATAGGTACGAGTTTAATTAAAATTGCCATATGTAACCCAAGTAAAACCGCTACCATCTTAGACGCTGAATCGTCACTTACCATCAGGTGTGATTGCAGTCAAGAACTATCTTGTCATTGAAATAAAAAACTTGTTTATCTGTGGCAAGTAACTTAGAAAGTAGTTAGAAATTAATTTGTTGAAAAGTTTAGGTGTTTGTTAAGTCTTCACCACATTAAGTATGTATTTTCAGGATTCCTTGGCAGCTTATGAATTCGAGAACTTGTATAATGGCCATAAACTTGGTTAAATTTCATTATTCGATATAAAAACCGGTGTATTGATATCGATAATTTTATAATCCCTACAGAAAAAATTAAGTGTAGGCGCTTACTAAGTTTATCAGATTAAAATCTACATTCTAAACAACATCCTACTTACAATGAGCAGTAGCACTATGCATTTCAATTGAGACGTACATCCATCCTCAAAGTGCTTATCAAACTTTTAATCATCATCATCATCAACAACCTATCAATGGCTCACTACGGAGCGCAGGTCCTCCTCTTAGAGAAGGGTTATAGGCCACGCTAGACATGCTACACGCGGTAAATACGGGATACGCGGGATTTTTACGGGATAAAACGTAGCCTATGTACTAAATAAAAGTACAATCTACTATCTTCATTCTAAATTTCAGCCAAATTGGTTCATAAGTTATGGTTTGAAGGAGTAACACGTGAATTTAGGTTTTTCAAAATCCCGCGGAAACCTTGGATTTTTTCGGGATAATATGTGTTATTCCAGGGTATAATCTATCTCCATTCCAAATTTCAGCCAAATCCGTTCAGTACTTTTTGCGTAAAAGAGGAACAAACATACACACATAGCCACACAAACTTTCGCCTGTATAATATTAGTGTGATGTGATTAGTGTGACGTCCCGGACGTCAGCCTATACGAGATTAGAATGGCTCTTAAACAGCTTAAGAACAACTAGGCGCCAGGTGATGACGGAATCACTGCGGAACTCCTGAAAGCGGGTGGAAAACCGGTACTTAAGATCTTTCAGCGATTGTTCAATTCCGTCATTCACGAGGGTATAACGCCGGAAGCATGGCACAGGAGCGTGGTGGTCCTGTTCTTCAAAAAGGGTGATAATACCTTGCTGAAGAATTATAGACCCATCTCGCTGCTGAGTCATGTTTACAAGTTGTTCTCGAGGGTCATTACGAATCGTCTTGCTCGTAGGTTTGACGACTTCCAGCCCCCCGAACAAGCCGGATTCCGAAAAGGCTTTGGTACCATAGATCACATTCATACGCTGCGGCAGGTTATACAGAAGACGGAAGAGTATAACCGGCCACTTTGCTTAGCGTTTGTGGACTATGAGAAAGCCTTTGATTCGGTGGAAACTTGGGCTGTATTGAGGTCGCTGCAGAGATGCCGGATTGACTACCGGTATATCCAAGTGTTGAAGTGCTTGTACGAAAACGCCACTATGTCAGTACGTATACAGGACCAGACTACGAGACCGATCCACTTGCAGCGTGGAGTGCGACAGGGAGATGTAATCTCCCCGAAGCTATTTACCGCTGCGTTGGAGGACGTCTTTAAGCTTCTGGATTGGAACGGACTTGGCATCAACATAAACGGCGAGTACATCACTCACCTGCGATTTGCCGATGACATAGTAGTCATGGCAGAGACTCTGAGAGATCTCAATACAATGCTCAATGATCTCAGCAGGGTTTCTCAACAGGTGGGCCTGAAAATGAACATGAGCAAGACGAAAATCATGTCCAATGCTCATGCTCCGCTCCACCCAGTAATCGTTGAGAACTCTGCGCTCGAAATTGTAGACGAGTATATATACCTGGGACATACAGTCCAGCTAGGTAGGTCCAATTTCGAGAAAGAGATTAACCGCCGAATCCAACTCGGCTGGGCAGCGTTCGGGAAGCTCCGAGATGTCTTCTCGTCCAAAATCCCTCAGTGCCTGAAGACTCAAGTCTTTGAACAGTGCGTGTTGCCAGTGATGACTTACGGATCCGAGACATGGTCGCTAACTATGGGCCTCATAAGAAGGCTCAGGGTCACCCAGCGAGCGATGGAGAGAGCAATGCTCGGTATATCTCTGCGAGATCAAATCAGAAATGAGGAGATTCGTAGGAGAACCAAAGTCACCGACATAGCTCAGCGTGTCGCGAAACTGAAGTGGAAATGGGCGGGGCACATAGTTCGAAGAACTGATGGTCGTTGGGGTCCCAAGGTGTTGGAGTGGCGACCCCGCACCGGGAAACGCAGTGTTGGCAGACCCCCCACCAGGTGGACCGACGACATCAAACGAGTCGCAGGGAGCCGCTGGATTCAAGCGGCGCAAGACCGAAGCCTGTGGAAGTCCATGCAGGAGACCTTTGTCCAGCAGTGGACGTCTATAGGTTGATAAAGAAGAAGAAGAAGAAGAAGATTAGTGGGATGTCCACCACGCTGGCCCAATGCAAATTAGCAGACTTCACACACCTTTGAACACAAATTATGAAGAACTCTCAGGTGTGCAGGTTTCCTTCACCCTTGCAAAGCTTGTTGAAACTTGTAATTGCTAAAAAAATTTGCTAGGCGAAAAAGGAGCTAGTGTGTTTCTTTCATCATTAGCAACCCATCAACGGCTCACTTATCACTATAGAGCGCAGGTCTCCTCTCAGAGAAGGGTTATAGGCCATAGTCCACCACGCTGGCCCAATGCAAATTGGCGGACTTCACACACCTTCAAGAACATTATGAAGAACTCTCAGATGTGCAGGTTTCCTCACGATGTTTTCCTTCACCGTTGAAGCGTTTGAAGTGTTTCTTTACATGTACATAAATCTTGAATTTAAGATATAGATACTTACAAGTTTGACTACCTACATGTTCATCTAAATTAAAATGCATAATATTATTATGTAAGTAGGTAACATAACATTATTATATTAATTTATTAAGTTAGGTATTTATTAATTTAGTTCATAATAATTAATGAAATTCATATTAGTTTGTAATAATTGTACTTACTCGTACGTACTTATACAGAGTTAATTTTAATTTACCAACAACCTCCTACATGTAACTTCTGTGCTTAATACTGAACAACATTTGTTCAATGACTTTTCACTCAATAAATTCACAAAAAATCTAAGTTTTTGTTGAACAGTCTGTCATTTTTTTAACTCTATGTTCATTTTATGTAATGTCTCTTCCACACCTGCGTGAAGCGTCGACTACTAACCGCGCGTCAATTAACGTCCGAAGTTATCGCTTCGTATTTAAATGCTTTGTGATGTGTATTACTTATATCAGGCTGAGCTATCGTCTGCAAGTCCATAATTTCGCGTTTATCGCGAACACCAAAAAAGCTTTCCGCGGCGACAGACATAAGTATCGGACAATTAAGTACCGAATATCGAAAGACGGCGCGTCAAATACGCCAGTAGCTTTTGACACGTGCCCCGTAGAGTTTTTAAAATTATAGAAAATTATAAAATATATATTTTTTGTATGAAAAAAAAAATTTATTTTCAGGAATTTTAAGAGTCGAGGTACAAAAGTTATTAACTTTGATGCATATAAGTTGCCTGTAGAACGTTGTTGGCATTTTACAATTAACCGTATAGGTACATCAATTTTAAACATTTCATTTTTTTGTTTGTTGATTTTACAAAAAAAGGTATAACATAAAAAAAAAAACAATGCATAAAATACGGGTACTCTGGACGATAGGTATAATAATGCATCTATGTTCCATCAGCAATGAGCGATGATTGACGATGGAGCAGGAAATTATCCACATAGTTCATGCACATATCAATTATTATGAACTTTTATCAAAACTTGTCAAATAATGAGCGCAGTGAGCGCAATTTTTCTCTATCAATTATGGAGACACACCTGAACATTGCCATCTCGAATAGCTGTTGCGGTCTGTGATTGTTATAAAGAACAGTATGTTTTCACATTTTTTCCGTAACCGAGACATATTTCTCTCATATCAATTACATATTTATCAACTACACTCAAGCTAACTGCGTTTTAAACTCTGTGTCAGTGCAGATGATCTTGACAATGGTGCAGGGTTTCCTCCGTCGCCTCATCAGTATCAGTTCAGTGCGCTGTGCGATGCTACAGAACGCGGACAGGCCCAGCTGCGCCACCGCGGTGGTGTACGTGCGAGCGCAGTGAGAGCAAATTTTCTCACAGTTATACAATGGCTGACTGGCTGTGGGATGGTCTAAAACTTAGTGTTTCCACTGTGCCTTAGTGTTTCCACTGTGTGACGATCGCTGTCACCCTCACCTCAGATTGGCTGAATATATGGCTTTCATGCTGCGTCAATGCATTTCAACCAATAGCGAGAGAGTATCATCCAATTAGAGATAATTGCGAACGTCACACTGATGCAATAATTTTAGACAATCCAACAGCTGATCTGAAATGTTATAAAGAACGGTTGTCCATGTCCTTGTTCACATTCTTTCCAAATGTCTATGATAACTGTGATACACTTCACTCATATCAATTTTATCAACTACACTCAAGCTAGCTGCGTTTTGAGCTCGGTGTCGGTGGAGATGATCTTGACGATGGCGCAGGGTTTCCTCCGCCGCCTCACCAGCATCACGAACAGGCAGATGGCGGACACGGCGAGCGCGACAGTGCAAAACGCGGACAGGCCCAGCTGAGCCGCCGCGGTGGAGTACGTGCCGTGATACACCAGGGACTGCAGGCTCTCCGGGAGTTCTTCCACGGACTGAAACGATTAACAGAATAATTCATTGAAAAAACGAGTGTGCTTTAGACCACACGACTGATGTAAAACTTACTAAGAGAAGAGATAACTGGCTATGAGAGAAAGAGAGAAAGAAAATGTGTGCTCGCAGCTCTCTCTTGCCCCTACAGTAATATACGAAACGTAACTCTCTCTCTTTCTATCTTCACTAACTTATATCTCCCTCTCAATTTCCAGCTTACTCCCCAAGTCAAGCGTGCGTAAAGAAGTTTTACTTCAATTATTTATTTCATGTAGGCCAACTTGTGGTTCCACTGCTGGACACTGGACATACGTTTCGGCATTAACTTCCGCCGCCTGCATCCAGCGGCTCCCTGCGACTCGTCTGATGTCGGTCCACCTATCGGACAGCCTTTGTGTAGGTGATACCCATACCGATCATAGTGGGAGGGACCGCAACGACCATCAGTATTACAAACTATATGCTCCGCCCATTTCCACTTCTGTTTCGCGACGCGCTATACGTGTGTTTTTACACATTGTTTTTTGTGTAACTATAATCATTTTGAGACTATATTCTTCTACCTCACGACTGCAAAACAAATAATATTGTAATTATATTCTATAACTAATCATCATAAGCCTCGGTAGCGCAGTAGGTAGCGCGTAAGTCTCATAATCTTAAGGTCGTGAGTTCGATCCTCACCCGGGGCATAACTTTTAACATTTGTTAAATAATATAATTATATATTTTATTTTAGTGACTGATGACCGACATAATATTTTATCTCAGGATTGACCCTTCAGCGGGTCTGTTCACGTTCTTTAGTTCTGGATACGTTTCATCGTTCCAGTGGTGGTTAAGATGATATTTTTTGGGAACTTGCTTTTAATTTTTGATATTTTAGATTTTGTTTTAATTTAGATTTTAGCCAAGTAGTATTTTAGGAAGTAAACATACCATTTCAATCCAAGCAATGGGCAATACGAGTCCTTGAGGCAGATAGTTGACCGGGCCGAATGTTTCTGGTTTCTTCACTTGGATGTTCAGTTGCAAGCTAAAAATAAGTGACAACCGTTTAAAATATAAATTAGGTACTTACTTCAATATGTTATATGCATTTTCTATTAAAGTTAAATTATTAAATTGGCTGTTTTGGACAGGTAATCAGTGGCGATCTTTTATGTTCCAGCTTTAATGTGAAACCCAGTTGCGGAATTTTTTTAATGCTTACTGTCAACGACGTATATGTAATAGGTAGCGTGACGATCGCAATCATCTCTGATTGGCTGATCCTATCTCGCTTAATGCATTGTTGCAGCATCAACCATCATGGGCTTAATATATGTGCCGAATTCACCAACGTCGAGTGACATTTTACCCAGGAACAAATTGGGCGTTCTGACAGTTTTTGTATTAAAAATACTGTCAAAATATCAACGCTCGGATTAGACTTATTTTAAAATCGGTGAAATCGGCCCTTACTCGCTAATAAATATAATTATTAAGGTTGATTATACGGGTCTGCCCGTGAAATTCAAATTTGGTTTTCCGCAATTTGTATAAACTAATACAACAAAGTAGGCTTATGGCATTCTAATTGCGCCAATGGCGGTATCATATTCACAATATCATATATTCAGAATATCGAGAGGACGTGAGTTACTCACAAATTAGTCGATAATGTGACTAATTTCTTGAACTGGAACTTTGCGTGGATGAATAGTTTTGATCTACCTAACTACTATAGTATTAAGCACTTAGGGTGATTATAAATTGCATGTATTTTTAATCACCCGTTCATAGTGACCAGGGTTCCGAGGAAAAGGAGCTTTGAGTGTAATGAGCTGGGAACTCTGGCAAGGACGTGCAAGGCAGTAGTAGTGGGGACTGTAATTTTTATTCGCAGTGATTTTAAATATCGCGCGCGCGCTCATTAAGTATCATTATTGCATTGTGTGCGCACATCCATATAACTTTATGGACAGTAGAGTGGACAGTAAAAATTGAAGCAATTTTTAATCATCCGTGCGCGCGGGCTCTTACTTGGATTTCCCGCTCAATGCGATGCCCAGCGTGGGGTGTATGTCTATGTACGACTGGTGCTGCTCCGTGTCAGGGTCGAGGCCGGTGAACTGCTCCCGCAGCGCCGGGTCGCCGAGGTAGAAGTGCGGGAACGAGGCGAGCGCTGGGGCCCCTTGAAGAACAAATGCAATTAATGCACTTTACTGTATTTTTTTAGACTCAATATAGTAATCACGGTTATCGACCCCAAGGGTGCAGACTGAAACTGAATGGTCGGTGCGTAGTATGACTATAGTGCAACGGGTTGGGGGTTGAACCGTTCAACCCCCAACCCGTTGCACTATAGTCATACTCACTCTTAACACAATTTTTCCGCTTTTTTTGAGGGGGCAGAAGAATATTCTTTTATAAAAAAAAATTGAATTGAAATCTTTTATTGTTTAAAATTATAAGATACAATTCCATTTTTTTTTAAATAGAAAACAAATGAAGCGACTTGTCGCTTAGAAACGATTTCTTCCAGAAAAAATAATATAAATAAAATAATATTGCAAAATAATATAAAAATAATATTGCAAAATAATATAAAAATAAAACATCAAACCAAAACATAATTATATATTATGTTAGCAGTCAGCACGCTCGCTATACGCTTCAACGCGAGCGTAGCTAGGCGTTAGCTAGAGTATCAGCCAGACGCGTGAATTTTTAGTAAGTTTACGTTTTATGCGAATTGCATTATACCCGGCGGCTTATACGCTCTAAAGTCGGTGTCGACTTGGCAGTAACACTGGTTAGCGGGGTTGTGTTCACTGTTCAGGCTTGAGGGTCTCGTGAATACAATACATACACACCCGTATTCACAAACATTACTATGAGGTCTCATAGTGCGCTCGAACGCACAGGGTACAGAAAACTTAATCATAAACAACACTTGAAGGACGAACGACACTATGGATCCAATAAAATGAGCGCACAGATAAAGTAGCTCGATAGCTTCTTTACGCGACCCATAGTGCCGAACTGCCGAGTGCGACAAATCATTTAGCACAAATGTGGCACAAATGTCAAACTAATATCGGTTAATAGGTTATGTTTCTTGATATTTGAATTCGTGATTTCATTGCTTCGAAGAATTAAGAATTGCGATGGATTACAGTAGCGAAGAAGAATTTGACAATTATATTCTTGTAAATCATTATCGTTACCCATAGCACACTGAGTGACGTCTATCACGCCGCGCGGCGGACAAGTACCGGTGTCAACTTGGCAGTAGCACTGGTTGGCGGGGTTGTGTTTGGGGTCATCAAAAACATCCCGTGGCATCGCGTACCGAAGGAGGTTCACACCGTCACCCATCTGAAGAGGGACACAGTACGCGTCGTGAGTTTAAAAGAAAAGTTACTGCATACCGTCTTAACATTAATTGAATTGTAGTACTTTTTTTTTGGAACTTTCCCTCATTATGGAAATGTAATATTCTATTCTAACAAAGTTGCATGGGTTAAATCGGTGTGGCATCCAGCTGCCCACAAGATAGTAGAAAAACTTATTGCTTAATAGCTACATAATAATAATATTGTAAAATGATTATTTTGAAAAAGAGCAACTGCTAAGTTTCTTGCCGGCTCTTCTCAGCAGAATCCGCTTTACGATCCGGTGCGCGGTGGTAGAGTCATGACGTGCCATAAGAACCACAGGTTGACCTACGTGAAATAAATAACTTTGAATTTTGATTTTTTTTTTTGAATTTTGTAGCATGTGGTCTGTACGCGGCGAAGACTGGGCGTTATGTCGTTTGTTACATCTCACGCAACGCCTTTGTCTGTCCTAACAACTGACAACACGTTCGTTGCGACAACTGCGGGATTGCCTAAAAATGATTGCTACAATGTGATGATCGCAATCCCCTCTGATTTTATTTGTACTCTCTCACTATTGATTCAATAAGGCGCGCTTGCAGAAACATCGAGTAATCCTTTTAACCCAGTTGTAGCAGCTAACTCTGGGTTAAAAGGATTGGACAGATTTCGTTTATAGCTTCTGTCAAAATTACAAATTTATTCCTGTGTTAACTAACTCGGCGTCTCTGCAAGCATGCCACGTGCTGTCACGTTGTGCAAACGTGGACACTTTTGTATCCTGTGTCGGACACAAGCCACTTAGGCGCGCTTGCAGAAAAGCTGAATTATCCTTTTAACCCAGAGTTAGCTGCTGTTTTGACAGATTTCGTATAAAGCTTCTGTCAAAATTACAAATTTAATCCTGGGTTAAGCCTAACCCGGCGTCTCTGCAAGCGGGCCTTATTTTCATACAGTAAATATGGGGAGGAAGCAACTGGACACATAAAGTGTAGGTGCGTCTGCGCAGTTGCTGGTTGATTTCATATTTACTGTATGAAAATAAAATATTCAATGGTGGCTTGTATCCGTCGTCCGTTCGTCAAATGTAATGTTACTTAGATTGGCAAAATATGGCGACATTAAATAAAGGGGTGGATATTTCCGAAGTTTTTTAATCATATTACATAAATATTGAATGAAAACGAACTTACTTCGACATCCTTGACGTAGTTGAAGGGTATTCTCCTGCACAGGTTCGGAAAGAAGACTTTCAGAGTTTGATTTCTGTCCAAAAACGACGGCGGGAATATGGAGCCGTCCGACGCTTCAATACTGAAACAAGGATTTTGTACATTAATATCGAGCCGTCGGACGCTTCAATACTGAAACAAGGATTTTGTACATTAATATGAAGCCGTCGGACGCTTCAATACTGAAACAAGGATTTTGTACATTAATATGGAGCCGTCGGACGCTTCAATACTGAAACAAGGATTTTGTACATTAATATCGAGCCGTCGGACGCTTCAATACTGAAACAAGGATTTTGTACATTAATATGAAGCCGTCGGACGCTTCAATACTGAAACAAGGATTTTGTACATTAATATGGAGCCGTCGGACGCTTCAATACTGAAACAAGGATTTTGTACATTAATATGGAGCCGTCGGACGCTTCAATATTGAAACAAGGATTTTGTACATTAATATCATCGTTCTTGGCTATACATAATACATACATATTTTTTTATCATTAAAATAATATAATCGATGAAACACACTGATGTTTTCCTTTGCTTTTCGTTAAAGCAAGTGATATTTATAATTTCTTAATAATTCTATTAGAACTTGTTTTGAAAAGAGCAACAGCCGAGTTTCTTGCTGGTTCTTCTCGGCAGGAAGGGCATTCCCATGGAATGGAATTACGACTACGTGGCATTCCGAACCAGTGGTAGACTCATCGACGATTCAAAAGCGCATGTAACAAAGTTTATTTGAATAAAAAAAATTCTATTCTATTCTATTCAATTAATTACCGACTTACCGACCAACTAACTTTTCAGTTTGCTCTTTTTTTATAAGTATTTTTTTAACATGAATTGAATTGTAGTACCTACGCTTTTTTTGGAACTTCACCTCATTGTGGAAATATTATGTTCTATTCTATTCTAACAAAGTTGCATGGGTTAAATCGGCATGGCATCCGGCTGCCCACAAGATAGTATAAAAAACTTATTACAATGTAATAGCTGTATAATAATATTGTAAAATGATTATTTTGAAAAGAGCAACTGCTGAGTTTCTTGCCGGCTCTTCTCAGCAGAATCCGCTTTCCGAACCTACTACCGAGTAGAGTCATGACGTGTCATACTCATAAGAGTCACAGGTTGGCATACATATGAAATAAATAATTTTGAATTTTGAATTTTTTTGAATTTTAACATTTCTTATGCTGTCGGGTATTCTGTTAAATACATAGAATAGATAACTCCATTCCTGAGAAGTCCTGAAATCCACTGTACTTTGTTGTTTTTCGTGTCCACACCGACACACATATGAATGGGGCGAGCTACTATCAGGGAGCAAAGGCTATCAGCGTGATAATTGCAGTAGTTAGTGCCTCATGTACGACCACACTACATAATACGCGATACTTGATAGTGTACTTTTTATTTGTTAATAAAAAGAATAGACTATAGCCCCGACAGCGCAATGATCGAGGCGTGGACCGAACCCTGAAAGGTCTATGGCTCAGTCCTGGCCAGTTACTACATTACTATATCTATTAATAACACATTTTATACACTTATTTCAATTGCCAAGGGGAGTATTCGTTGTGTTTTGAATATTTTGTTCAAAAACAAAAGTAATGGATTTCGTAGATCACACGTCGTTACATTGCTTAAAGCGCATATGGCATAACTCCGACTTCCATTATTCTAATACTACCTATTTGTATATATCATCATTAGCAACCCATCAACGGCTCACTACTGAGCGCAGGTCTCCTCTCAGTGAAGGGTTAAGGGCCATAGTCCACCACCCTGGCCCAATGCGAATTGGCGGACTTCACACACCTTCGAGAACATTATGAAGAACTCTCAGATGTGCAGGTTTCCTCACGATGTTTTCCTTCACCGTTGAAGCAAGTGATATTTAATTGCTTAAACACACTTGACTCCGAAAATTCAGAGGTGCGTACCCGGGATCGAACCTGCGACTCCCCGAATAGGAGACCACAGTTCTAACCAATAGGTTAATGTACATAATGTATACAAGGTACATAATGTATACAAATCACTGCTTGTGATTTGTATACATTTTGTACTATATAGTTCATATTAGTACATACATATTATATTATATCGATGCATAACTCCGAAAAGTTAGAGGTGCGTGCTTGGGATTTGAACTCCTGACTATTAAGTACTGGGCTATCAGCGCTGTAGTAGGTATAACTTGAAACAAACATAAAAAAAATGAACTTATACCATGAAGTTATGTACTGAATGTTATGTAATGAAAGTCTTCACTTACGAATTGCATTCAGGGCTTCCCCAGTAAGGCAGAGTCTTCCGCCCATTGAATTCCTCTATAATATTCATTCTGTTCATATCATATTCCCCTGTGTTTATAGTGAATATGTCCGAAGACGTTCCGTTTTTCTGAAAAAAATATTTATTTTGTCTATAATATACGCACCTTTTTTCTGTAAAAAAAAAAACGTTTGTGTAACTTACGCAAACTTAAACTTGGCCAGTGTTCTGAGTGTAGGTAAGTTTTAAACGTGCTAGGTTAAAGGTACCGAAGGTACCACGTCGTACCAAAGTTAAACATTCATCTAATGTAAAGATGCTACTTTGGGATTTTCACAGACGGTATAGTCTTCTTCTTCTTTATCAACCGATAGACGTCCACTGCTGGACAAAGGTCTCTTGCATAGACTTCCACAGGCCTCGGTCTTGCGCCGCCTGAATCCTGCGGCTCCCTGCGACTCGTTTGATGCCGTCCGCGTCGGTCCACCTGGTGGGGGGTCTGCCAACACTGCGCTTCCCGGTGCGGGGTCGCCACTCCAGCACCTTGGGACTATCTACTACTATCTAACTATGTGCGACTGACGGTATAGTAAAACAGTATATCTATTTTGTACTATATTTATATATTATCTTTAAGGGTGTGAAGGTAGCTTGGCACTTACAGTGACCAAAAGTCCAAAATTATCAAAGTTCAATTGTCCTTGTAAACTCAAATAGGGCTTCGCTAACGTGATGATATTGTCTTCGTACCCCCAAAGGAATCTGAGAACAAAAACGTTATTTTAACGTTAGGCAAGTATGCCTCTTTGATTGAGAGTTACATATTTGTTCCGTTTGCTGTGGAGACCCTAGGCCATAGAGTCAAAGTGCAAACAAATTTTTACGAGACATTTCACCGCGGTTAATTGCCTCATCTGGTGACAGAAGGGCTGGCTCATTTTTTGCGCAAAGGATCAGCCTGGCTGTCCAGCGCGGAAGTGCAGCCAGTATTCTTGGCACCATTCCACGCGGGCATGATTTGTATAGAATTAGATTAGTTTAGCTATAAGTTTTTTGTAACATTTTAATAAAAACGTTTAAAATATTATTTTTAACCCATATGACAAAAGGAGGACGCACTCAATTGCGGTGAGGTTTATTCTTTACACTTATGGTTGCTAGTTCATTCGCCCTGGCATCGCACAGATGCAAAGTGTACATCTCTCGTTGATAGTCAAATATGCTTACGAAAGTACCATCATAATTGGTCCAGCCGTTTCAAAGATCAGTGCGGGCGTACAAACAGATAAAAACAGACAAATATTCATCTTAGGACCACCTGGTTGAGACTGGCATAAAGCTTGTAGCCTCATTAGCCCATGATTCGGACTGAAAACTGAAAGGTCGCAAGTTCGAACCCCCAACAGTTGCACCATCGCCATCGTCGTACCTACTACTGGCACAAGCTTTCCACTTATTTGAAGGGGGAGGGGGATATGAGGATATTTGTCAACTGCAGCTTAACTGATATTATTTGAAAAAGAACCTCCTCCGTTTTGGAAGTCGGTTAAAACAGTCGTTATGGACAGCATTCGGACTATAGCTATGCGACGATGGAAGAAATAAAAGGCTACTAAAGGAGGTCACTTCGCATTGGGCCAGCGTGGTGGACTATGGCCTATAACCCTTCTCTGACAGGAGACTTGCGCTCAGTAGTGAGCCGTTGATGGGTTGTTAATGATGAAAGGAAGCATACTATTTATGGCAAAGACAAATATTTATTTGTACTATACAATTAACAACTAACAAGTAAGTAAAGGTTAAATAAATATGTAAAATAAACATAAATACATTACTTTTAAGTGGAATAACTTATAGGTAAATATGCGAGCAAGGCCATCGCCATAAGATTGCCATATTTGCTTTAAAAATTATTCTCAATGTTGTATTTACATAGGATATTTTACACCGACACGTGTCTTTTAGCATTATGTCATTCCGGTATAATCCTTACTTAATATTATAAATGCGAAAGTGTGTTTGTTTGTTGGTTTGTCCTTCAATCACGCTGCAACAAGGTTACGGATTGACGTGATTTTTTGCATGGGGTATAGTTGAAGACTTGGAGAGTGACATAGGCTACTTTTTATCCCGGTAAATCAAAGAGTTCCCGAGGGATTTTAAAAACTAAATGCACGCGGACGAAGTCGCGGGCATCAGCTAGTGACTTTATAACGCAGTCGTAACTTTATAGATAGGCCTCACGGAATTAAGAAGTAAAACTTGGTATTGTTTTAAGGGAGAAAGCCGACTGGCTACTTTTAGGGTGAGATCTATAGAATTATAGATGGCACTTTCACTCAGCTCAGACTCAAAACTGCGTTAAAACGAGACAGATTTATGTCAGAATACCTTTATATCTCATTTTAACTCTATCTTGAGTCTTGAGCCGTCATTGAATTAGTATGTAACTAGCTGATGCCCGCGACCTCGTCCGCGTGGTTTTAATTTTAAAATCCCTCGGGAACTCTTTGATTTTCCGGGATGAAAGTAGCCTATGTCACTATTCAGGGCCTCAACTATACCCATGCAGAAAACCACGTCGATCCGTAGCCCTGTTGCGGCATGATTGAAGGACAAACCAACATACAAACACACTTTCGCATTTATAATATTAGTAAGGATGGCAGCCGTAAAGTATTTAACTATTTAGTGTAAAAACCTCATCTACAAAAAAACACTTGCGTATTTAAAATCCTACCTGTATATACTTAAATGCGAAAGTTTGTGAGGAATGGAGGGATGGATGTATCGATGGATGGATTTTTGTTACTCTTTAACGTGACAAAGAATGAACCGATTTGGTTGAAATTTGGAATGGAGATAGCTCATACCCAGAATTAGCACATAGGCTACATTTTATCCTGGAAAAATTAAAGAGATCCCTTGGAATTAAAAAACCTTAATCCACGCGGACCAAGTCGCGGGCATCATCTAGTTAGTAAAATAGAAAGAAATACAACTGTTGTACAATTAGAAAAAAGAAAACAAGACTAAATATATTAACAAAATTTAAAAAAAAAATTGCTTTTATGATAGGTCTCTCACTCAGGATTATGCTCCAGCAAGATGCAGCGCTGGTTTTCAGTGAGAGCCGTACGTGTGTGCAATCACGGATACACTCGGCAATTTAGTAGATAGTGATTTACCTTTGTGAGTGTGTGAAAGCAGTGATAGCCTAGTGGTTACGACTGTGGTCTCCTATTCGGGGGGTCGCAGGTTCGATCCCGGGTACGCACCTCTAACTTTTCTAAGTTAAGTGCGTTTAAGCAATTTAATATCACATGCTTTAACGGTGAAGGAAAACATCGTGAGGAAACCTGTACACCTGAGAGTTCTCCATAATGTTCTCAAAGGTGTGTGAAGTCTGCCAATTCGCATTGGGCCAGCGTGGTAATCTATGGCCTATAACCCTTCTCTGAGAGGAGACCTCGCTCAGTAGTGAGCCGATGATGGTTTGATAATGATGATGATGATGATTTACCTTTGCACAGGCAACTGTAAAAAAGCTTCCTTGTGATTTCCGAACGTGTTCAGCGCTGCCAGCATGCTCATCCGGGTTAAGAAGTCTGCGTTCGCAGCTTTTGACGTCACTCCCTGAAATTAACAGGTTCATGAATACCTACTACCTACATGGTTCCATGACACGCATGTAAAGATAGGTATACATCCGCATTAGTTCGAAATCAAGCTAGCTATTGATGCTTAACAGCAACAGTAGAGTAGAAATTGACACAACTAACGCTTAGGGCTTATTTCACCATCTCGAACTTTAACATTTAACAACGCGGCGACGAATATAGACGTTCTGGCAGAATATTGTCAGTTAAAATTAACTTGGCGATGGTGCAATAGGCCCTTCAGCCATATATGGACCATGATCCAATCAAGTTTTAGGTTTTTAAAGATTCTTAAGCATTTTGTTGTAACATTTTTCCTTACTAAAAAACAGAGAATTCTTTGGTAACATGTTATCATTAAACGATTGTTTACAAAATATATTGAGAGTTAATCGTCCATGCTGACCTCGCCGTGAACTTACAGATAAAAAAACTGGTCAAGAGCGTGTCAAAACGCTCATAACATAAGGTAGGACGCGGGCCCATCACCATGGCGCGGCGTCGCGTCGTTACCGTGAAACGGCAAGGCGTGCCGCGAGTCGTGAGACGGTGCCGTGTACGATGCGTTGCGCGTTGGCAGCTTTTAAATATTATTCGTCTATGGTTGGCAGCCGTTTTGGACCCGTGACACCACCTGCTTGCACCACTGGTAGTGTAAAAGGTATTTTTTAATACCCATTACACCACCAACAAATAGTGCTGTGCTGCATCAACCATCGGTTCAGACTTCACAGTTCACACGTGTACTCAAACTTCTGATTTCAAATTTTTTGTGTCTAAAATCCTCAATTATCTTGTCTCAGAGAACGAGACGTGCTAATGAAAACTAATGAAATTAACAAGTCAACATCGATAATATCAGCCATTTTTTTCAATTTATCGATAGTGAAACATGGCGAGCGCCGCGCCGGCTCACGGGCGCGGGCGCACCGTACGGTACGGCACCGTCTCGCGGTACGACGCCAGTGGGACGAAAGTACAATATTGCGGACTTACGATTTTTTTTCATCGTACTTCGATTTTTTTATGCCAATCGTTAGATTTCTAAAATATAGAAAAAAACATAAATACAAAAACTACTTATATTATGTTTATAAAACAAAAAAAATACTTTTTTTATAAGAAAATGTATAAAAGTTTATAAGAAAAAATACTTTTTTCTAATAGAATCTAACTATTATACCATAAAATCGTATTTTTGAAAAAAAAATCATGGTTTGTTTTCGGCTCGTGTAACTGACGAATAGGCAACTTTAGGCGTGCGTAAAATAATCAAATATGTGGAAGAGATGCCATAGATGACATCTGTGGTGATTTCAATGCCGGGTCGGACGAGTCTTCGTAGCAATAGGCAACTTTGTGTGTCGTCCCATACAAAAAAAAACACAAATCATTATTTTGTCGCTTAACTATTACATTTAGGAAAAAATTTCATAAGGTAATAGTTCATAAGGGTAATATAATCTACCGATTGGCATAAAAAAATCGAAGTACGATGAAAAAAAATCGTAAGTCCGCAATATTGTACTTTCGTCCCACTGTGCGACGGTCTCGTGCGGCGTCACGGTAGAGGCGGCGACGCGCCCCGGGGTAATGGGTACGCGCCCTTAGGGCTCTAATCGCGCTCACTAGCTTTTATCATGAACTAAAATAATAGTAATCATAAAAAGCATTAGAAACAAATACGAGTATGTATTGAAGCTGTATAAATAACTTTTTTTGGTCATCATTTTATCATCATATTAACTAGAAGGGCTTAGGCCATATTATGATGATGTCAACTCACCAGCAAGGGTAAATTAGGCACATACACCTTATCGAAATGTGGCCCAACGCTGGCTTCGGGAAGGAATTTAAAGTTGTTATGTTCTTGAAACGTTAAGAAGTCCTTGTCGAATCTGACCTTCACTCGTTCTAGTTGTTGCCTGAGGAAAGAAAATTTTATTTAGCAGGCACCATGTCAGTCATGCGTGCCACACCACCTAAGTGTCGACCACACCACGAGCATGTCCATAATATGGCTGGAATCACATCTATGCGTATCGATTCGCATTTATCCGAATGATTTCTTAACATTTGTACGCATTTGGGGTACAAAAAATGCGAACGATATGGACAAAATGCGAGCAGATGAAATTCTAGCCTATAAGTACTCATCTAGGATTTGGCTTCCTAAGTATCAGCAATTAGACTAAACGAGTGTTAATCAGTATTTACTTAGGTAATACGTAGGTATTACTTCAGTAATGAGACGTTAATGGGTTGCTCATAAGAAGTAGTTCTTCATGAGCAACCCATTAACGTCTCATTACTGAACGCAGGTCTCCTGTCAGGGAAGGGTTATAAGGCCATATTATAGTGTAGGTATCACGCTGGTCTAATGCGAATTAGTAGACTTCAGACTATAAATATAGAATTATAGAGGACTCCCAGGTGTGCAGTTTTCATCACGATGTTTTACTTCACCGTTGAAGCATGTGATAATTGCTAAATTGCTTAAATTCAAATTCAAAATTATTTATTTCACGTAATTTATCTCACGCTGACGCATGCTTGCTTGCTTGCATGCTTGCTTGAGCATGGTTGCTTGGAATTTCAAAAACTAATACTTGCTTGCTTGCTTGGGATTTTTAAAACCGATTCTTGGGATTTTAAAAATCTGGCCTTAAACGAAGCGTCCGATTGGGGAGACGCCAACCTGGTCCAATTTAATGCAACCATAATGCAAGCGTGTTTGTTCACCGCCAAATGTAGTCCATTCCCCCCGACTCCGACATTCTTAAAAAGAGAGTTAAAAAAAAGTTGCTTGCTCGCTTGCTTGCTGGCTTGCTTGCTTGCATGCTTAAATGCTTGCTTGCTTTCTTGCTTGGGATTTTAAAAACCAATGCTCGCTTGCTTGGGATTTCAAAAACCGATGCTTGCTTGCATGCTTGCTTGCATGCTTGCAGGATTAAAAAAAACCGAAACAAATGCGGACGAAGTTGCGGGTAACAGAGCTAGTTATTAATAAATACAATAATACTTACAATTATTATTGATAAATTAAAATGTGGGTAAAATAAATAAGAGATGTACCGTACCTAATGTAACAGTATTCAATTGGGTTTTGCTGTTATTAGGTATTATTTATAAATAAGTAAATAGGTAAATATTTTTCGTTCATTGCATAATCGCACACAGATGTTTTAATTACAAACTTAAAATCAAAGACAAGCAATCGACATCCTTCTAAGTATGAGTATACTTTGCTTTCCTGAATTCGAAAAACTATTATAGGCATTTCCGTCATAAATGCTAAATTAAATTAAAAAACAAGTATAAATTAAAAATTATATTTTTAAAAAACAAGCTATTAGTAGCTGGCTACATCGTCAGACCCTGGCTATCATCTACACCAGACTACTTGTCAAGACGAATCAAACGAGTCTAAACTCGATGGTATTACGTCATTTTATTACAGAGTTACCAAAACCACCTTCCGGTTTCATCATCAGACCCTGATCAGATCAGACCCTGGTAACCATCTAAAAACAAAGTACTCGTCAAGACGAATCAAACGAACTGAAACTAGATGGGGTTGCGTCGTTTTATTACAGAGTTCCTGTGACCACCTTCCAGCTCCAACATCAGCCCCTGGTTACCATTGAAAGACAAACTACTCGTCAAGACGATTCAAACGAGCCCAAACTCGATGAGGTTGTGTCGTTTCATTGCGAAGTTCATAGGAACTTCGCAATGAAACCACCAGGCCACCTTCCAGCTCCATCATCAGATCAGCACCATGTCATCATATTATTGCAATGTCAGTTGTCACGCGATTTACACCTATGCAAAATTTCAACTCAATCGGTAACCGGGAAGTGGATCAAAAATTTGCAAGATTTGATGACAAACACCGGGACAGGTGAAACTAAATAAAAGCTTGTAAAATCCAGAAATACTATCTCTATTGAAGTTTAGGTAAGAATCCAATATCCACCTAGGCGTATAACAAAAGTTAACCTAGAAAACGCACATAGAGGTTATCAATAATGCCTAAGTATATCACTAAACTTGAGTCTAGGAATTCAAGACCAAGCCCGTCATAACTTACGTATTAAGTTGATATCGATTATACTTATTAAGTGTATATATATAGTATAAATGTATAGACCTGAGTATCATAACTTCTAGACAAGCACGTAAGATGTTTTTGTAAAAGTCAAAAATTTCAAAATTATTTATTACACGTAGGCCAACCTGTGGCTCTTATGACACGTCATCATGAGTCATGACTACCTATTAGTACAACTTACGTACGAAAAAGCGTACGAAGGTACAATTAAACATCTAACGTTCATAAATTAATTATATCATTAAAAGTATTATGAACAATTCTTAATTACTACCTACTCGTAACTAATGCAAAATAGTGTAACTAAACACACACACACACATACTCAGTGTTAGCTTAAGTTTTTCAAAATAATTATATTAAAAAAATCCCGCGGGAACTCTTTCATTATCCGCGATAAAAGTAGCTCTCCTGGTCTGAGGAACCACTACTACATCCATTACTATACCCATGCAAAAAATCGCATCAATCCGTTGTTCTGTTGCCTACGTGATTGAAGGATAAACCAACAAACAAACACACTTTCGCATTTATAATATCAGTAACGCTTTATTATAATTTATAACACTTTTTATAATTGTCAAATTTTTTACCATACCTAACCAAAGACAAAATTACGTTTAGCTGCCATTTACGTTTTGTTATTCCACTGTCATTTGTGTTTTGTTATTCCATGTCAGATGCGTTTTTGTTATACCACGTTTTATAGTGACTTGACGGAAACGCGGTCGAACGGGATAAAAAGTATCCTATGTCCGTCTCCTGGTTCTAAGCTACCTCTCCACCAATTTTCATCCGTTCTTGAGTTATAAATAGTGTAACTAACACCACTTTCTTTTATATATACCTAATTATAGATTATGTATATTATTGCTGGAAGGAACTACCTTCTGCCACACAGGTTTTCCTAGCGCAGAGAGTAGTGACTACTTTTTATGTATCAATGTATCAATATATTTTGTAAAAAAAATTATGATAATACTTGAATTCTTAAATTTTTACTTAAATCCGTGCTACTAGGTTCAACATAAAAAATACTTCTAACTGAAAATACATAATAATTAATCACCTATATCACGTCTATTTACGTTGAAGTGAATCGATTTTGCTCTTCGTACTAATATAATTGTTAGCCTACCAACATTGAAATTATAAGATAGAGTTATTCTTATATACTCAAAGTTTACAGGTCTTTACTACTATGTAATTAGTTATTAAGAGGTACCTACTACCCACATAGATATACATAAGTTTAATTCTAGATATAATTTTAGATTTAATTTTTCGTATAACGATGTCGACGGCAATGGTGTCCGGAAAACTCAAGTGAGTTTACGTAAACACCAAACTGTAGGTACTGTCTGTGTAAACATATTTCTTTTTGTATAAAATAAAATAAATAAATAAAACAAATAAATAATTATATTATTATTATTTGTCTCATCATCATCATCTCCCTCTCCTTGTCCCACGCTATGTGGGGCATGTCTTGTAAGCCATGTTGTAAGTGGTTCGGCTTGACATTTTACGACCGGCCGCCTGCCTGACGTCAACCCTCCTTGGGAATGCTTTTGATGGTGGAAAGGATAGAACCGCCACCTTTCGGTTCATTAGGGTAGTGCTGGAATCCCCTTTTTTTTAAATATCCAGACTGAAAAGAAATCTGGACTGTATGTATTATTATTATTCGTCTACGATTCCGAAATGATTAGCTAATACGAGTTATACGAGTTCTTCTTCTTCTTCTTTATCAACCGATAGACGTCCACTGCTGGACAAAGGTCTCTTGCATGGACTTCCACAGGCCTCGGTCTTGCGCCGCCTGAATCCAGCGCTCCAGCTGAATACATCATAATAAGTACCTATACGAGTTATAGGTAGATACTTATTTTAACAATAGAGGTGCATCCCTAATGGGGGGTGCTAATGTTTGGATGAAGAAATTTTTCTCTAAATCCATCTTTGAATTTTTAAAACTGAAATGTTGACTGTCCAGTCCCCAGTCACAAGTCACGTGTAAACTATTGCCGCGTAGACACTCCTAGCACAAACTTTACGCTCATTTGGAGGGTAGAGTAGAATAATAATCAAGTTCAACATAGATAATAATAATTAATATTCTTTAAAAAACACTGACGAAGTGTGGACGAAATCAGGACGAGTCAAAGATAAAAGCAATGTTATTTTGGTAGAAAATCGTACATCAATAACTCTGATGGTAATACACAGCAACCATAATGTAACCCTCTGTCTATATCAACAGCCTAAATTGCTTTCTTATCAATTTTATCACCACCAGTAATAATATACTTCATGTGAAAGTGATCCTTACATGAAGAGATGTGAAGTATATTTTACAATGGGATGGGATAGTAACGATAGCTATGTATTCAAATGATTGTTCTTATCTCAAAGCTTCCGATGTGAAATAGAAGATTTATTTGTATCTACAGCACGAAAATAATTTTGTCGAGAGAAGCTAATGTTTAATTGAATACACTGCTCAATAAAAAAAAACAGGCCAAGTGCGAGTCGGACTCCCGCACCGATGGTTCCGTACTCCAGAAGTAAAAGTATTCAAGTAAAACGATAATATTATTATATTAATTTGCTTAGGTTTATTGTTAATATGAAAAAAGCTTTGCTAGTTGGAGCGTTGGTTTTATTTTTCCTGTAAACTATACACAAACTTCTATTCAAAAACTATTATGCATAAAAATAAATATAAATAATATGTTAAAGTCTGTTAGAATGTACAGGTAAAGCCCTTTCGTATGATACCCCACTCGGTATAGTTATCTTACTTTGAAATTTCAAACCCCCGATCCCCCCCCCCCCCTCCCCCACCTCCTCTCTTTTGAGCAAATGAAAGCTCAAGCTCAGCAGAAAACTGGTTTCTTTAAAAATAATGGTACTATTCAATTCGATAATAGGTCACCTTTGTAATAAATTTTTATTGTTTTTGTTCGCGATAGCATATCTTAATAATAAATATATCAATTAAACTTCGGTAAATGTAGGTATTACTTTTTAAAATATTCTCTTCATCACAACTTGACCACTGCTACTTTTTACTTGAATCTACTTAATATCTTAATAATTAATGATTGTTATTGTTCATAATAAGTACCTATACTTTTTCCCCCGTCCGGCGTCCCCAACTCATCTTTAATTTCCTGAAAAATTATTGCGGGATTTTAAATTTTTTTCGATACTCGGTCCGCTCCTCAAAAGAGTGGAAGTCTACACCTTCGCCACGAAGGCATATAATGTGGCAGAAAGTCGGCTTGGCATCCAGCTGCCCACAAGATAGTATAAAAAAACTTATTACAATGTAATAGCTTCATAATAATATTCCAATCCAATCCAATCCATCAGCCCGTATTCATCCACTGCTGGACATAGGCCTTTCCGAGAGCGCGCCACCAAACACGGTCCTCCGCTTTCCTCATCCAACTGCTTCCCGCCACCTTCTTAAGGTCATCGGTCCAGCGAGCTGGAGGGCGTCCTACACTGCGCTTGCCGGTACGCGGTCTCCACTCCAGAACACGTCTGCCCCATCGGCCATCGGTTCTGCGACAGATATGACCTGCCCACTGCCACTTCAGCTTACTAATCCTCAGAGCTATGTCGGTCACTTTTGTTCTTCTACGAATCTCCTAGTTCCGGATTTTATCCCTGAGAGAGATTCCCAACATAGCTCGCTCTATAGCGCGCTGAGCGACTTACGAGGCCCACAGTCAGTGTCCACGTTTCCGCTCCATACGTCATTCATTACCGTCACAATAATATTGTTCAAATTCAAATTCAAATTCAAAATTATTTATTTCATGTAGGCCAACCTGTGGCTCTTATGACACGTCAAGATTCTACCACCGGTTCGGAAAGCGGATTCTGCTGAGAAGAGCCGGCAAGAAACTCAGCAGTTGCTCTTTTCAAAATAATCATTTTACAATATTAATAAGTAGCTATTACATTGTAATAAGTTTTTATACTATCTTGTGGGCAGCTGGATGCCAAGCTGATTTAACCCGTGCATCTTTGTTAGAATAGAATATGACATTTCCACAAAACGTTCTACAATTCAATTCATGTCAAAGACGGGCAGACAGAAAGTAGCCCCATTCCCGCCGGCGGAACCCGTTCACGAGCATGACGCATGATCCAGCCATTGCTTCGCTCGACCATATTTGAGGGAACGTAACAACCCGCACCACACGACACCACCACAGAAATGTTTAAAGAGAGCGTGACATACTTAGTCTACCCGTATTAAAGCATCGAATTGAATAATATTATTCAAACACTAATTTTAAGATCCCATGCAACTTTGTCATTAAGAAAGTCATTAACTTTGTAATAAGCGCGACTCAGTGAGTTTTTACGCATTGTTTAAATTTGTGCAGTGGCAAATCTAGCAATTCTTTCGGAATCATATTAGGTATATAAGCGTACGCTCAACCCCACAAAGGATTTTTGCACTTTGCGCAGGCGACATGATGGAATTTCTAGTTTATGACGATTTCTAATGAGTTGATTGTGTGTATTGCCTCTTTGTTTATGCAGATGAATATTTTGTCTCACAAAGACTATATTATTATAAATGTACTGTGAAGCTACCGTAAGAATACCAATCTCTTTAAACTTTTCACGAAGAGATACGCGCGAACCGAGTTTATAGATAAATCGAATGGCTCTTTTCTGTAATATAAAAATAGTTTCAATATGAGCTGCTCCGCCCCACAATAAGATTCCACTATGGAAGTAGGCAAAGTAGACCAGCCTAGCCGTTTCTACATCGGTTAACTGTCTGATTTTTCTGACAGCATAGGCAGCTGAGCTGAGTTTACCCGCTAATGTCTCTATGTGAGCGTCCCACTGAAGCTTACTATCCAAGGTCACCCCCAGAAAAACTGTGGAGTTCTCAATTATAAGGTTTTCCCCGTTTATTTTTATTGTTTTGTCAATTTTCTTAACATTTGGTACAATAAATTCTAAACACTTAGTTTTTTTAGCGTTCAAGAGTGTGCGGGACGATATAGTGCAAGTGTTTGTGTAATAAAGAGACAGCATAATAGTGGACTGATTAAATAGCATAATTAGTTAGTAATTAATGTGTCATGTATAGTTTAGCAATTGTTTATAGTTTTAAGTACATAAGTCTCATGTATTATCTCATAAGTGAATAGGAAAAATAATAAATAAAGATTAAAATAGGAAACCCATAGGGAAATAGGCCGCGGCTCTCCTTACGGTACAGCTACGAACCGTAAAGACACCTCCGTAATTCCAAGAAATGCCGCGGCTTTCCCTACGGTACAGCTCATAGTAGTAAAGATACCTAATTATGTAATAATACCTATTATTATTACTAAATTGTGATTGGTCTAAGATAATGCGCTCTGATTGGTGCACTGATCGATAGCAAAATTACACCAATCAGAGGGGCTACATTTTTTCTGCTATTTTTGTATAAATACCGGGTTGAATTGTATGCCGGCACAGTTCCCACCGGCAAGCGGTAGCGGTACCCAATAAAGGAAGAATAGTTCTTCGAGAGTTTTCCTTGCTACCCAACCAACCCAGCTACAGCGAATGTACAGAAGCGTACATTGAATGGTCCTTCGAGCCGGATCCGTTGGAAAATCGGGAAAATTCTGAAGAAAATTCGTCGGCCCAGCAAGAATGCCAGTGACACGGCAGGAACTCAAGAGCCGTAAGGCATCGTCAGAAGAAACTCCGTCCACGTCAGAGGGTACCGCTACCACCTCCGCGACCGAAACCAGCGCGGAGACCACTACCGCCTCCGCGTCGACAGCCACGGGGACTGTCACCACCGACACCGCGGAGCGCACAACGACCACGGGTACCTCCGCGACGTCGGTGCGCTCTACAGAGCCATCCTCCGCGACAGTGAAGCGGACTGCGGCCGCCACTGCCGGCGCCGCTACCGCCGCCGCTTCCGTCGCCGCCACCGTCGCACGCTCAACTACGCCCGCCGTCGCGCCGACGCTGCCAGCCGCCGCGACACAGATGGAACCCCCCGCCGCCAGGGAGGTTCCCGTTACAGTACAGGGGCGTACTCGAGATGCAGACACGTCTACAGTAAGGATGAAGAAAACAGTCAACACACGGGAGTCGAAGCAAGTACAGGTGCCCCGCCCCCCTAGCAAGAGGGGGGGTGGATCGACACACAGCAAGGCCAAGGCTCACAAGATAGCTAAGGCCAAAGAAGAGATGCTACGACTGCAGATCGAATTAGCTGCCGCCCGTCTCGCCGCTCTGGAAGCAGACGATACAGAAGATGAATTAGAAGACGACGACGGTGCCTACGTCGAACCCGAAGCCGAAGTGACTGAACGAGTGGACAGCTGGTTGGAGAGTCAACACCCACGCCCCGTGCTAGCGATCACCGATGCACCGCACTACCCAATAGAAGAGCCGGTGGTCAACGACGCGGGACAACAGAAGCAACAGGAAGCAATACTTCAGTCACCGGCGGGAGTACAGCCCGGCTTAACGGAGTTAGCCGAAGCAATTACGCGCGCCGTCAAAGCAGCACAGCGCCCCAAGTTCATAGAGCTGCCAACGTTTGGAGGGTCACATCAAGAGTGGCTACCGTTCCGCGCCGCATACTACGAAACGGAAAGCATGTTCACCACAGTGGAAAATACGAACCGTCTACGAAGAAACCTGAAGGGCAAAGCAAAAGAAGCTGTGGAGGGGCTTCTCATCACCAGCGCGCACCCAACAGAAGTCATGAAAACCCTGGAGTCAAGATTTGGAAGACCGGAGTCAATAGCAATGATGGAAATGGAAACGCTCCGCGGATTGCCACGTCTCACCGAGTCACCGCGCGACATTTGTATTTTTTCGACGAAGGTCTCCAACGTGGTGGCAACACTGAAGACTCTAAGCTGCGTGAACTACATGTACAACCCGGAAGTTTCGAAGACGGTGGTGGACAAGCTCACACCTACGCTGCGCTACAGATACTACGACTTCTCCGCAGCACAGCCGAAGGAGGATCCAGACCTACTGAAAATGGAGAAGTTCCTCAAGAGAGAAGCGGAGCTATGCGGGCCGTACGCGCTGCCGGAACAGGTGGCGCCACCTACATCAGCCACTCAACAGAAGAGACCACAGAAGATACATAACGTTACAGAGAAGACGTACACACCCAAGTGCCCCATATGCGATGAAGAGCATATAACTACGGAGTGTGAACAGTTCAAGAACTCAGATGCGAACGGAAGATGGGATATAGCCAAGTCCAAGCGCCTATGCTTCCGATGTCTTCGATACAGAAACAGAACCCATAGCTGCCGGGCTAAGGCGTGCGGTGTCAACAGCTGCAAGTACTTCCACCACAGGATGCTGCACTACACCAGGGCTCCGGAGAAGAAAGAAGATAAGGAAGCTACAGAAGTAATCAACTCCGCGTGGACTATTAAGAAGAAACAATCGTATCTGAAGATTATTCCAGTTCAAGTTGAGGGGCCCAAGGGAACGTTCAACACTTTCGCCTTGATGGACGACGGATCAACAGTTACATTGATCGACAACAGCGTAGCCGAGTGCATCGGAGCAACAGGACCCGTCGATCCTTTGAAGATAGAAACCATCAACGACTTGAAGACATCGGAGTCAGCTTCAAGAAGAGTGAACATCAAGTTAAGAGGTCTCAACGAACATGAAGAGCGTGTACAAGCACGTACAGTGAAGAACCTTCAAGTGGCGTCACAACGGGTTTCAAGAGAGTTGGTAGATGGCTGCAAACACCTGGCAGACATCCGCGACTACCTCGTATATGCAGATGTAAAGCCACGAGTGCTGATTGGTCAAGACAATTGGCATCTTCTGCTGACAACAGAAGTGAGAAGAGGAGACAACAACCAACCAGTGGCCTCTCTCACACCGCTGGGGTGGGTGCTACATGGCAGCCAGACTCGTGCCATCGGACGCAGCATCGACTTCGTATCACACGTCACAGAAGAAACAGAAGATAACCTGGACAGCCTCGTCAAGCAATATTTCGAGATGGACGCGCTCTGCATACAGCCTAAGAAACCGAAGACAGATCCAGAAGAACGGGCACTTCGTATCCTGGAGAAGACCACCACAAAAACCGAAGAAGGAAGATATGAAACAGGACTTCTCTGGCGCAAAGAAGATGTCACGTTCCCTGACAACTACGACAACTCACTGAAGCGACTCTTCAACATCGAAAAGAAGATCGATCGAGACCCCAAGCTAAAACAGAAGTATACAGAACAGATGGAAGCTCTCGTCTCGAAAGGATACGCTGAACTCGCTCCGAAACAGAAGACTGCAGTCTTCTGTTTCGGAGCGAGTTCAGTAAGACGTGGTACCTGCCACACTTCGCGGTGGTTAACCCAATGAAGCCTGAGAAGCTCCGAGTGGTACATGTTGCAGCAGCGAAGACGAAGGGAGTAGCTCTCAACGATATGCTACTCAAAGGACCTGATCTTCTACAGTCACTACCTGGCGTCATCATGCGGTTCCGGCAACACGAGATAGCAGTCACAGCAGATATCAAGGAGATGTTCATGCAAGTCAAGCTGCGAGCCGAAGACAGAGATGCACTCCGCTACCTGTGGCGCGGAGAGCGACGAGACGACCAACCACCTGAAGAATATAGGATGACTTCGTTGATCTTCGGTGCATCAAGTTCTCCATCTACAGCAATCTACATCAAGAACTTGAACGCCAAACAGTATGAAGATACTCACCCTGAGGCTGCAGCTGCCATCATACAGAAACACTACGTTGACGACTACTTGGACGGCTTCAGAAGCCTCGAAGACGCAGTGCGCATCACGAAGTCAGTGCGTGAAGTGCACTCAAAGGCCAGCTTTGAACTGAAACAGTGGAAGTCGAACTCACCACATTTATTAGAGGCATTGGGTGAAAGTCAACAGTCAGAAGATATGGAACTCTACAAGCCAGAAGAGAAGACAGAACGAGTACTGGGCGTTATCTGGAAACTCAACACAGACGAGCTCACCTTCAACCTCAACCTGGCACGCGTCGCACCAACGCTCATCAATGGGAAGACGCCTACGAAGAGAGAAGCGCTAAGAGTGGTCATGTCACTGTTTGACCCACTCGGTTTCGCATCGCCTGTCACCAAGGGCGAAACAGCTGCTGCAAGAAGTATGGCGAAGAGGAACATCATGGGACGACGAGCTGGATGAAGACCTTGCGGAACAATGGCAAGACTGGATAGCTCTCCTGAAGAATCTCAGCAACGTGACGATCCCGAGAAGATATCTCCAATACAGCGACGCCGCTTCGATACAGCTGCACGTGTTCACCGACGCCAGCGAAGCAGCCTACTCAGCAATTGTCTTCTGGAGAACAGTGGCGCCAAATGGTGAAGTCAACCTATCTCTCGTCATGGCCAAAGCGAAGGTTGCACCGTTGAAGCTGACATCCATCCCGAGGCTGGAGCTACAAGCGGCGGTCATGGGAACTAGGCTCGCCGAAACAGTTATAGAAGAGCACGAAAGAAAACCGGACAGCAAAGTGTTTTGGACAGACAGCAAGACCGTGCTGACCTGGATAAGAACTGGATCACGCTCATACAAGCCATACGTAGCCCATCGCCTGGCTGCAATTGAAGAGGCCTCCACAGTCACCGAGTGGCGTTGGGTTCCAACGAAGCTGAACGTAGCGGACGACGCCACACGAGACGTCCCAACGTCCTTCAATAAAGATCATCGCTGGTACAAGGGACCGGACTTCCTCTACCAAAGAGAAGAGCATTGGCCCGTCGAAGTCACTGCAACAGAAAAAGAAGAACCTTCGGGCGAAGAGAAAGTGAATCACATCGCCGACGACAGAAAACAGAAACTCGCAGAAGCCCTACCTGCAGCATCGCGTTTCTCGAATTGGGACAGACTCCGATACGCCACAGCTCGGGTTCTACAGTTCATCCAACTCTGTAGAACCAAGAAGGAAAGCGTCAATTACAAAAGGACGCGAAAGAACACAGAAAAGGATCCAAGCTGGAAGAAAACGAACAAGCCTGCGACGAAGCAACAGCCAACAGTCAAGAAAACAACGTCGCCTAATAGAAAGTTTCTCCCAGTCACTGCCGAACAGCTCAGAAGAGCGGAAGAGCTTCTGATGCGTGCATCCCAAGAAGATTCCTTCACAGAAGAAATAGAAGACTTAAGAAACAGCAAGACACTCAACAAGGAGAGCCGTCTGTACCAGCTGAGCGTCGAATACGTCAACGATGCAATCAGGCTAAGAAGTCGGATTCAAGCAACACAAGACGTAACAGAAAACTTCAAGAGCCCCATGGTACTCGACGGTGATCATCCAACAGTCAAGCTCTGGGTGAAGGCTATACATCATCAGCTGCATCACGCCGGAGTCGAAGCTACAGTCAACGAGTGCAGACAACAGTACTGGGTGCTACGTGTGCGTCCAGTCACAAGAATGATCATAAGAAGATGCCTGTTCTGCAGAATGAAGACACAGAAGCCGCCATACCCCAGAACCGGGGACCTGCCGGAGTGTCGCCTAGCTCATCACAAGCGACCCTTCACCTTCACTGGCATCGACTACTTTGGACCTCTCTCAGTGACCGTCGGCCGAACGCGACAGAAGAGATATGTGGCCATCTTCACCTGTCTCACCATGAGAGCCATACACCTGGAGATAGCTGGCTCACTCAGCGCTGATTCAGCAGTGATGGCGTTGAGGAGAATGATGGCTCGCCGGGGTTTCCCGACGGAAATTTGGTCAGATAACGGCAGCAACCTGAGAGCTGCAGACAAGGAACTTCGGCAGGCAATGGACAGCGCAACAGCAGAAGAAGCCGCGAAGAAGACGATCTCCTGGCGATACATACCACCAGGAGCTCCATTCATGGGCGGAGCTTGGGAACGAATGGTACGCTCCGTGAAGACAGCACTCGCAGCCACGCTACATGAACGGCATCCTACAGAAGAAGTCCTCTCCACCCTACTGGCTGTGGTGGAGTATACAGTCAACAGCAGGCCGCTGACACACGTCTCAGTCAGCCCCGAGGATCCTGAAGCACTGACGCCCAACCACTTTCTGTTGGGTGGCCCGGGACGTGTACCGCTGCCAGGTACATTCGACGAGCGGGACGCTGCCTCCAGATCGACGTGGCGAGCCGCGCAGAGATTGGCCGATGTGTTCTGGACGCGCTGGGTGAAGGAGTACCTACCGGAGCTCCAGCACCGGCGGGAGCCGCACGGACGAGGACCAGCGATCCAGATCGGCGACCTCGTGCAAGTTGTCGACGCCAACCTACCGCGCAACGTGTGGATCCGAGGAAGAGTCATCGCCACGTACCCGGGACCAGACGACGTCGTGCGAGCAGTGGACATCCAGACCAAGGGAGGAGTGCTGCGACGGCCGGTGAGGAAGCTGGTGGTCCTGCCCCTGTCTACAAACGACGTGCCCGCACCGACAAGTGATGCGACATAGTCGCACGGCGGGAGAGATGTGCGGGACGATATAGTGCAAGTGTTTGTGTAATAAAGAGACAGCATAATAGTGGACTGATTAAATAGCATAATTAGTTAGTAATTAATGTGTCATGTATAGTTTAGCAATTGTTTATAGTTTTAAGTACATAAGTCTCATGTATTATCTCATAAGTGAATAGGAAAAATAATAAATAAAGATTAAAATAGGAAACCCATAGGGAAATAGGCCGCGGCTCTCCTTACGGTACAGCTACGAACCGTAAAGACACCTCCGTAATTCCAAGAAATGCCGCGGCTTTCCCTACGGTACAGCTCATAGTAGTAAAGATACCTAATTATGTAATAATACCTATTATTATTACTAAATTGTGATTGGTCTAAGATAATGCGCTCTGATTGGTGCACTGATCGATAGCAAAATTACACCAATCAGAGGGGCTACATTTTTTCTGCTATTTTTGTATAAATACCGGGTTGAATTGTATGCCGGCACAGTTCCCACCGGCAAGCGGTAGCGGTACCCAATAAAGGAAGAATAGTTCTTCGAGAGTTTTCCTTGCTACCCAACCAACCCAGCTACAGCGAATGTACAGAAGCGTACAAAGAGCAAATTATTAACAGTAAACCAACGCGATATCTGAGATAAGGTATTGTTTACATCGTCAAAATTTACTTTGTTTCTGTCAGTTTTGAATATTAGAGATGTATCATCTGCGAACAACACAATATTGCAAGCATCGCGGACATGATATGGTAAGTCATTAATATACACCAAAAATAGAAAAGGACCCAGGATAGAGCCCTGTGGGACACCCAACAGAGTAGATGAACCCCGCGACTTCACGTCACCTACGCATACACTTTGTGTTCGATCACTAAGGTAAGAGGCAATGAGATCAAGTGCAGCGCTTCTTATGCCATAATGAAAAATGTAAAATGATTATTTTGAAAAGAGCAACTGCTGAGTTTCTTGCCGGCTCTTCTCAGCAGAATCCGCTTTCCGAACCGGTGGTAGAGTCATGACGTGTCATAAGAGTCACAGGTGAAATAAATAATTTTGAATTTCATATTATGACACAATCTTCAGCAATGAAGCGTTCGACAAAGAAAATAAAACCCTATTAATTACAGTAGTTATATAACCCTTCCCTGAGAGGAAACCTGCGTTCAGTAATAGTGGGCTGTTTATGATGACGATGATGATGACACTTACGAGTAGACGTAGGGTCCGACGTCTTGGACGTGGAACTTGGAGTCCAGGCCGTCCCTGACTCGCTGCCAGTTGGTGTAGTTGAACAGGTGGACCTTCATCAGCGGGTGTACCGTCGGCCGCCTCCACATGGAAAACGCCAGTGAGTTGTTCTTGAGCACCATGCTCTAAAAGATAAAGTATAATATAGTATTGAGCCATCTAAAAAGGTGATCGAGTCTACCGGGGATCCAAGAGCTGGCTGGGTTTTAGATTTTATTTAATTTTTATTTTAGTTTTAATTTTAGAATAAATTTAGTTTTAATGTAGTATTAGGTATATATTATGTAATTTTATTCACTACCTGACATAAATAAATTTCTAATTTTAAAGAGAAAAAAAATATATAGTATTGTATTATAAGTATTTATGATTCAAAGTATTGGTGTGGATGTAGCCTTAGATTTCAACTCTATGATAAATAATTGATGTTCAAGCTTAGCCTACCATGAAATTATAGCAATTTTCTTTAGTTGCTTATAGACTAAAAGTATACGCCGAGTGTGTGTTGATAAATAGGTAAGACTAAGATGTGACGTTTAATCGGGGAATAAATTGGCCGTTCTGACAGTTTTTGTATTGAACATCTGCCAAAATATTTTTACGCTCGGATTACTCATTTTACGTTGCTGAAATCGACCCATAAAAGATTATCATTAACCAATCGCAGAAAATGTTTCCTCGAAACGCGTAACCGCCACCCTATGCCGGGCGCTTACGACGTTTTAGAGATTCGTTTTTCACTTGTAGATAGCAACGTTTTATTGTCAGTGTGCACTGTGCGGTAACAAGGTCGTATGCGCTGTGCTTAGCGCGTCGCTTACGCATTTCTGCAAGAAAATCTTTTTTGCAGTTTAATATAAATAAGAAAAAATGGAAATAACAGAATTTCCATGGATTGGAGATGTCCGCCAATTCGCATTGGGCCAGCGTGGTGGACTATCAACTACCTACAACCCTTCTCTGATAGGAGACCTGCGCTCAGTAGTGAAACGTTAATGGGTTGCTCATGATGATGATGATGATGATTAAAATTCACAAAGGTCGCACTAGTCGCAGGTACATAATAATTATGTATTAGTTGAGTCCCGCAAACAAAAATAATATTACTTTCGCTGTTCGCATTTATAATTTTAGTAGGTACCTAAGGAATAATAAGTACCTATCTGAAATAAGTTTAATGTGATTTGAAAAAATCACTACATTCACTAGGTAGGTAACCTAAATATTCAGTAAAACGGAAACGGAATACGTAGATATGTTAATAATTAATTTATTAGGTATCGAATCTATTGCGAACTATTTTGCATACGAAAATCCTTCCTCGAAGTAAGTAGGTAAATATTATGATGAGTCTGAGTCGGGGATGGTTTTTTTGTATGAAAATCTCAATTTCTTCATTAGGTAATAAACTGCACCCGTGCGAAGCTGGGGCGGGTGGCTAGTTTATATTACATGTACAACATAATTATTTGTAAAGATAAATATCTTGTAAGGATCAGTTCGAAAAGCTGATGGTCGTTGGGGCCCCAAAGTGGTGACAGTAAATACCTACCTAAGGAGAACTTTAAATTTCGTGGTCATGACTCATGACAGACCAGTAGAGTCTTACGGCCAGCGGAAAAACTCAAGCTAGCGACACCTACGCATCGGACGAAGTATTTTAGTAATTCCTTCACGGTCAAGGCTATTTGTCTATGGAACGAGCTTCCCTCGCAAATTCATCGTGCTGAATCCCTTAATATATTTAAAACTGACGTCAAAGATTATTACCTATTTCTGTGCTATCATCAATAACGACATAGTTTACGATTTAAATCAGAAATGTATATCTAAGTATGTATATTATATAGTCTTATTTATGTGTATTATATTTATTTTTTATATATTAATGTATTCATATGTTATTATTATTATATTATATGGTTTAGTTTATTTACCTATTAGTATTTAGGTATATTATATACACCACCTCCCACTGTCTATTTGTTCATTTTCTCCCTAGCCTTAAGGTTGTCTGGAAAAGTTCGCTATTTAGCGATAAGACCGCCTTTTTGTATCTACATTTTAAGTTTTCTTTTCTGTAACCTGTAATTCATTTGTGTTTTGTGGTGCAATAAAGTATATACATACATACATACATACATACCTACTTAGGAATTTGAAATTTCTGTATATTATGTACTATAATATAGTGTAGGTATTTAAATATATTTATAAGTGTGGCCAAAACAAACGAGCATTTTTCCTCTTAAGCTAAGTTAGTACTATCTAAGAACTAAGATATTTAAATATCTAGTTAGACTAGAAAAGTGATTTGGTCATATGTACGGAACCCTAAAAGAGCGAGGCCTGACTTGCACTTGGCCGATTTTTAAAAATATTTTTTTATATTAAATTATTTATCAGAGTTCCCGAGGGATTTTATAAACTAAATCCACGCGGACGAAGTCGCGTGCATGAGCTAGTCGGTTGATAAAGAAGAAGGGTTGGTAGGGATGATTGTACGTACCGATAGGATTGCGTCATTGATGACGTTGGTGAAGCAGAAGAATATCGTTCCGAGGAGGCTGAGCACGAACGTGGCGGAGAGAAACACCAGGGCTGCAACAATGGAAACAGACCCATCATCATTTAGAGATAGATTGTCAGAAAGATACATAGATGAAGTAAAGATACAGCAATGCACCAAAAAAAAAAACTTGAGAGGTGTCAAGGGACACCCGGATGGAACGAAGTTCCTTTCGATTAATTAATTTGGCATTGTGTTCAATATTTTCACACTACAATATTAGATCTCCGTAGCCTTGTGGTTTCTACAGTCGCTAAACAGTTAAAGATCGATCGATGGTTCGAATCCCAGCTCGACATACTGAATTTTCTATTTTCAATTTTATTTTAAATAATTTCTACATGTGGAATTTTTTTATTTTTATTCTTTTTTATTATTAATTTATTATTTAATATTCGAACCATCGACCCTTATCGACCTTTATGCGACTGTAGAAACCACAAGGCTACGGAGATCTAATATTGTACTGTGAAAATATTGAACACAATGCGTGAATTTGGCATTCAAAAAAGTGTCGGTTCAATTTTGTCTTAATTTTTTCTGTGTAGCCCCCTTCCGCACCGCGCGATAAGGAACTACGTTCCAATACTACCTACCGACACAAAAGTTAACATGACGTGTACTTATCTGTGTGTCTGCCTGTTCCCTCGTAGCAGCCTAACCATTGGACCGATTTTGATGCAATATCGCATTCTTCAGCGGTGAAGGAAAACATCGCGAGGAAACCTGCACACCTTAGAGCTCTCCAAATTGTTCACAAAGGGGTTTGAAGTCCGCCAATTCGCTTCGGGCCAGCGAGGTGCATTATGGGCTATGGCCTATAAATATAACCCTTCACTGAGAGGAGACCTGCGCTCAGTAGTGAGCCGTTGATGGGTATACTTGCTGATGATGATGACGCACTATTAATTAATATAAAAAATCAGCCAAGTGCGAGTCGGGCCTCGCTCTTTTAGGGTTCCGTTAAAAAAAATTAAATTAAAATATTTTCATGTACCCATGGAAATATTTTAATTTATTTTTTTTAATTTAATTTAATTTTTATTATTTGTTGTTATAGCGGCAATAGAAATACATAATATGTGAAAATTTCATCTGTCTATCTATTACGGTTTACGAGATACAGCCCGCTGACAGACGGACGGACGGACGGACGGACGGACGGACAGCGTAGGCTTAGTAATAGGGTCCCGTTGGTACCCTTTGGGTACGGAACCCTAAAAAAAGATACCGGCCGAATTGAGAACCTCCTCCTTTTTGGAAGTCGGTAAATAAATCATTCAGTACGGAAACACGAAATAAAGCTACTTGCAACCAAAATATAATTATGTGAGTATGTAACCATAGTTATAGTCCCTATTATGTAATTGTAGGTATATTATGTTATTAAACGATATTTATTTATTACCTTGATAATGATGGTCATACGATTTTTTGTTATTGTAAACTGTCTGAGATAATGAATTAATATTCTTTAATAATAATTAAATAAAATATTTTAATTTAATTTTCTTAATTTAATTTAATTTTAATTATTTGTTGTTATAGCGGCAATAGAAATACATATGTGAAAATTTCATCTGTCTATCTATTACGGTTTACGAGATACAGCCCGCTGACAGACGGACGGACGGACGGACGGACGGACAGCGTAGGCTTAGTAATAGGGTCCCGTTGGTACCCTTTGGGTACGGAACCCTAAAAATAGACCTTTGTGATACAATACTAACTAGCTCAAAACTAGCTTAGTACAAAAAAGTTGAGGTTTGTAAGCCCGAGCCATAGGCGAGTTACGAGTTTGCATCTATAGGTTTATAGCTATACTACACCGCTTCAACTTTCTTACTGCGGCATGATTATAATATTATAATAAATTTCTAAATTATTATAATAAAAATCTCGTGTCACGATATATGTTCGGGATAAACTCGAAAAATACTGAACCGATTTTGATCAAACTTCGTAACTATCTGTAATTTGGTACAACTTAAAAGATAAGATAGTTTTTAACTTAATTATTGACCTCAATATTTGTTATTGAAAATTAAAATATGTTAATTACACGACAGTCATATAATATATATTATACAGTTCGAGATTTAGGTTGCTAGGCAACCTAGCAAGTAGCAATCTAAATCTCTAACTATGTTAGAATGCGGTTGTCTAGATTGTGCTATAGGTAATTTTGCATTACTGATATTATAAATACGAAAGTGTGTTTGTTTGTTGGTTTGTCCTTCAATCACGTCGCAACGGATTGATGCGATTTTTTGCAAGGGTATAGTAAAATATAATCAAAGAGTTCCCGCGGGATTTTTAAAAACTAAATCCATGCGGACGAAGTCGCGGGCATCAGCTAGTACTTTATAAATTAAAGAACCTAGCTTAAATGAGGAGGTCAGGAACAAAAAGTGACATTTATGCATCCGGCTCGATTGATTTTTTCTTTTTATTCGGACTCAAAACCTTGAATTTTATCAATTTCTGAATATATTTGGTTCAATTAGTGACTTATTTCACGAGAAAATGGCATTTTAAAGGAGTATTCTGTACAAAAGGTAACATTTACGATAAAAAATATTATACTCATATTATATTTTTCTCGATTCCTGAGAAAAAAGAAAAAATTTAAATGTCACTTTTTGTTCCTGACCTCCTCAAATAGTAACTAGAGAAAAAATTATGAGTACTTAATACCCGTGATAACAAACGATAAATATCTATCTCGACTGTAGCATCAAGCTAAGAGGGGCCTATTTCGTTTTATTATAAGTTTTTTTTTCTTATTTTATATGTATTGTGTTAAAACTATGCTGTCTGAATAAATGTATTTAACTATTTATTTATCTATACAAATATCTAAATGCAGATTTACATTGAGTCAGTTACTGACTTCAAATTCTAGGCAAGTCAGCGCAGCGCTGACTCGTACTGACTGAGCGTCTGTGAAAATTAATTTGAAATTAGTACAGCGCAATAGCGTCAGTGCTGTGCTGTCTTCAAATTAATTTACACGATGGAAGTATTGAGTCAGCACTGACTTGCCTCGAATTTTAAGTCAGTAACTGACCCAATGTAAATCTGCCTTTAAAGATAGCCGCTACGCTACAATTTAAGATCAGGTTAGTCACAGCATAGCAGTCAAAACAAATTAATAGTATGCTGACGTAAAAATTTTATTGGCTTTTATTAGGTTATACTTATAATAGGTTTGTTGTCCTCCAATCACTCAGCATGGGAGCACAGATCGACGTGATTTTTATAGGAATATTTGAGGACCGGAGAGTGACATAGTCTACTTTTATCCTTGAAAAACAAAGGGTTTCCGAGGGAATTTCAAAACCTAACTACCAACGACGTGCCGCCAAGCGATGCGTTCTGGTACGATGGCGTGTAAGAAAAGATGAAAAAGAAGGGGTTTTTAATTTAAACCGCCCTAACCATTCCAAGTTAGCCATAGATGCAGTCTAAGATGGTAGTCCATCTTAGACTGCATCGTTACTGACTGACTGATGGTCATCAGGTGAGTTCGCAGTCAATGGCTATCTTTTTAACCGACTTCAAAAAAGGAGGAGGTTCTAAATTCGTCGGAATCTTTTTTTTTATGTATGTTCACCGATTACTCGAAGACGCGTGAACCGATTTGGAAAATTGTTTTTTTTTGTTTCAGGTGGTCCCATTTTTTACCGAAATCGGTTGAGCGGTTTTTAAAAAACCAACAATGAATTATATATTTTGTAGTGGCGCGTTTGAAGGAGTCGGAAAAAACCAGCCAAGTGCGAGTCGGACCCGCACCATCCGGGTCCCGTACCATCGTACAAAATTTAACACCAGCCTATAATTATTAAGATCAAGAAAAAACATACGTTTATTGTGTCGAGACCCCCTTAATTTTTGACTTCATTTTTTTTATCCTCCTATTTTACCCTCTGAGGATGAATTTTCAAAAATCTTTTCTTAGCGTTTTCCTACATCATAATAGCTATCTGGATGCCAAACAGCTCGATCCGTCCAAGGATTCGAGATGTGCGTTGATATCTATATATATATAAAAGAAAGTGGTGTTAGTTACACTATTTATAACTCAAGAACGGATGAAACGATTTGGCTGAAAATTGGTGGAGAGGTAGCTTAGAACCAGGAGCCGGACATAGGATTTTTTATCCCGTTCGACCGCGTTTCCGTCATGGAATAACAAAACGCAAATGAGAGTGGAATAACAAAACGTAAATGACAGCTAAACGTAATTTTGTCTTTGGTTAAGTATGGTAAAAAATTTGACAATTATTTAAAAAATGATAGCTAAACGTAAGTATCATCAGTAATATGTTTTCTCTTTGAATCATCATTAAAATCCTGCTACAAAGCTACGGATTGACGTGATTTATTGGATAGGTATAATTGAGAACCTGGAGGGTGACAAAGATTTTCCGCGGGATGTTATGAACTAAATCCACGCAGACGAAGTCGCGGGCATCAGCTAGTTTAGATTAAATAAAGATTATGACAAAAGTCGTATCAGTTGGGCGACGATGCAATGCCCCAGTGACAACTGACAAGTGTCGAAAATTTTACCCGCATTCGAGAAACTCTCCTTGCGTTGAGCCTTTAGTAATAGGATCCCATTGGCACTCCTCCTCCTCACTCAAATATTGAGTGAAGCAATGACTTGGTCATGCGTCATGTTCGTGAACGCGTTCCACCGGCGGGAATGGGGCTACTTTGTGTCTGCCTGTCTTAACATGTGTTGAATTATAATTACGTATGCTTTTGTGGAAGCAGTGATAGCCTAGTGGTTAGGACTGTGGTCTCCTATATGTAGAAATTATTTAAAATAAAATAGAAAATTCAGTCTGTCGAGCTGGGATTCGAACCACCGAATTTTAACTGTTTAGCGACTGTCGAAACCACAAGGCTACCGAGATCTTATATTGTACTGTGAAAATAATGAACACAATACCAAATTCACATTCAAAAAAGTGTCGGTTTCAAAAAAGTGTCGGTTCAATTTTGTCTTAATTTTTTCCGTCTAGCCCCCTTCCGCACCGCGCGATAAGGAACTACGTTCCAAAACCAAATTAAATTTGAATTTCGCGGGCATACCCTTGTCTTCAAGCTTAAGCAATTAAATATCACTTGCTTCAGCGCGGCGGTGAAGGAAAACATCGTGAGGAAACATGCACATCTGAGAGTTCTTCATAATGTTCTTGAAGGTGTGTGAAGTTCGCCAATTCGCATTGGGCCAGCGTGGTGGACTATGGGCTATACCCCCCTTCTCTGAGAGGAGACCTGCGCTCAGTAGTGAGCCATTGATGGGTTGCTAATG
Source organism: Oeneis ivallda (assembly GCA_029955525.1). NCBI lineage: Eukaryota > Metazoa > Arthropoda > Insecta > Lepidoptera > Nymphalidae > Oeneis > Oeneis ivallda. The sequence continues at coordinate 21,783,020 of JARPMR010000008.1, read as the reverse complement.
ATGATGATGCTTTTGTGGAACTTCCCCTTATTGAGGAAACACTGCATACATAGCATATTATCTATTGTATTGTAAACTTGTCTTAAAAAGAGCAACCGCCAGGTTTCTTGCTGGTTCTTCTGGCAGGAAAGGCATTCCGAACCAGTGGTAGACTCATCGACGATTCAAAAGCACTTGTAAAAAAGTTTATTTGAATAAACATTTCTATTCTGTTCTATTCTATACTCTTTGGGTACGGAACCTTTAAAGCGGATGAAATCAGGGGCAAAAGCTAGTCATCTATGGACTACGAATACAGTTAGCATCGCGTGTCGCTGCTGTCGAGCTTTTTATGCCAAACGAACGTGGAAGTTGGCGCATGGCGTCAAGAATTAATTAATTGAATTAATTTTTTCAGGTTATTACAATTAACATACTACACTAGCGGCACGCTATGATGGCCGGTTTGACACATTACAATAGTGATGTGGAATGTCAATTTATTCTCGAACAAAAAACAATTAAGTTTTGTTTTTGTACCTGATTAAATAGGTTTAAACTAGCGGCACGCTATGATGGCCGGTTTGACACATTACAATAGTGATGTGGAATGTCAATTTATTCTCGAACAAAAAACAATTAAGTTTTGTTTTTGTACCTGATTAAATAGGTTTAATAAAACAAAAATGTATATGTTTATTTAATTTATTTGAACGAACTGAATATTTGAATGAAAATGAATATACATACTTTATATGCACACAAGAAACATATGAATACAAAAGATACCAAAAAAGGTGCCACAAAAGGCCATAATTAATCAGATTCGTCCATACTACTATTTTCACTGTCGTCACTGCTATCATCACCTACATTAATAATTATATGTTCGTTTTCTATAATATTATCTATTTTCACATCTCTTTCATAATCTTCCCTTATTAATTTAACAGTTCTATTCACAACCTTTTCCCAGTCTCCTTTAGTCACATGTTCACAAGCTTCTTCTAATAATTTTAGCATTTTTTTTGTGGTAAATGGGGGTTCTGTATTGTGTCTTGCAGCATATCCCTTAATTTGAGCCCACACCAACTCAATCGCATTATACTCACAATGGTAAGGCGGTAACCGTATAACTCTGTGCCCATGTTCTAATGCTATTTCGTCAATGACGTATCGGATCTTGGTTGGTTTGTTTTCTTTTAAAAGACGTACTAATTCCGCTTTTAACATATTCATGTTTGCATCTACGCCATTTTTACGAAGCCATGCGACGATATCAGCTTTCTTTTGGGATTGGGCAGGTGGCTTGTCAATTTGCATCGAGTGGTATGGGGCGTTGTCCATAATTATAATAGATGGTTCAGGGAGGCTACACAACATTGAGGTAAACCATTCAGTAAACTTTTCTCCATTCATGTCTTCATGATAGTCTCCAGTGGTTTTTGACGCAAAAGCCATGAGAGAACCTTCGACAAACCCGTTGATGGTTCCGGCGTGACAAATTATAAGTCGCGATCCTTTTCCTACAGGAACTTTGGAAGTAGATGCTGCTGTGTCATCGTTCCAAGAACGGCCTACAGTATGGTTAGCATTAAGCCATGTTTCATCCAAGAACACAACATTTTGCCAATTTTTGATTTCTTTCACTTGCCGTAAAAAAGTATACCTTGCCATCGCTATATCAAATCTTTCCATCAATATTTTGCGTTTGTTACATTTTTTGTATCGAAATCCAATGGTCTTCAAAATCTTCGTTAAAGAACTTTCCCCACCGAAGAATAATCCAGCTTCCTTCAGTGAATGCACCAACTTTTTTCTTGTTGGATACTCCTTCTGTAAATAGTAGCCGTAAACATGTCTTCGGATAGCATCGGCATCAAAGCTATCGATGCCTACGACTGGTTTTGCTCGTTTTCTCTTTTTTGGTGTGTGAAGTTTATTTTCTTCTGTGCCAGTCTCGCCATATTTTTTTTTAGTTATCCGTCTAACAGTTCGTTGTCCAATATTAAGCGCATCAGCTACGCGTTCAACCACTGACGTTATAGGTAAAATTGGCCCTCCATTTTGAGCTTCACGATCGAAATAGTTACGAAGGCGTATTACGAACTCACGTGTCTGACTATTTAGAACAGTTCTCTGCGTACGTTCGGTCATATCGACGAAATCCACAACAAAGGGCTTGAACAGAGTCCAAATTAACGAGCAAGGGTCAACAGTAATGCAGTATCAATATTTGAAATCCAAAGCCAGGTCAAAACTATATCACAATCGCATTGCACTGACAGTTTATACTTTTCGAAGCAACGTCAATTCGAAACTGCTTTGTTTTGCATTGAGCATTGACGCGAGTTTGCCGGAGGTAGTAGTTGTGCTAGCCAGCGATCCTATGTGACGATCGTATTAGATTCCATTTTTAAAAATTTTCAATTTAGAAAACCAAATGCCGAGTTGTGGTATATATCATATAAAAATAAAAATTTTACCTTTTGTATGAAACAGCTGATATTTTTTTGCGATTTCAGAGGTTTGTCCACATAGTGAAAATTGTTCATATTCACAAGTACATTCACCCCTTAAATGGTGCAAACTGATTTTTCTACACTTGTATACATTTTAGAAATCAATTTAATAAATAAATTTTGAGTCCTAAACCTAAAACTACATTCGATAAAATTTATGAATCTCTGCACATCACTATCGTCAATAAAGTAATACAATTATTTCCTTCAAAGTCGTTATCAATTAATACGGAACTTCATGAGCGGACAAACGTCAAACCGGCCATCATAGCGTGCCGCTAGTTTAAACTAGCGGCACGCTATGATGGCCGGTTTGACACATTACAATAGTGATGTGGAATGTCAATTTATTCTCGAACAAAAAACAATTAAGTTTTGTTTTTGTACCTGATTAAATAGGTTTAATAAAACAAAAATGTATATGTTTATTTAATTTATTTGAACGAACTGAATATTTGAATGAAAATGAATATACATACTTTATATGCACACAAGAAACATATGAATACAAAAGATACCAAAAAAGGTGCCACAAAAGGCCATAATTAATCAGATTCGTCCATACTACTATTTTCACTGTCGTCACTGCTATCATCACCTACATTAATAATTATATGTTCGTTTTCTATAATATTATCTATTTTCACATCTCTTTCATAATCTTCCCTTATTAATTTAACAGTTCTATTCACAACCTTTTCCCAGTCTCCTTTAGTCACATGTTCACAAGCTTCTTCTAATAATTTTAGCATTTTTTTGTGGTAAATGGGGGTTCTGTATTGTGTCTTGCAGCATATCCCTTAATTTGAGCCCACACCAACTCAATCGCATTATACTCACAATGGTAAGGCGGTAACCGTATAACTCTGTGCCCATGTTCTAATGCTATTTCGTCAATGACGTATCGGATCTTGGTTGGTTTGTTTTCTTTTAAAAGACGTACTAATTCCGCTTTTAACATATTCATGTTTGCATCTACGCCATTTTTACGAAGCCATGCGACGATATCAGCTTTCTTTTGGGATTGGGCAGGTGGCTTGTCAATTTGCATCGAGTGGTATGGGGCGTTGTCCATAATTATAATAGATGGTTCAGGGAGGCTACACAACATTGAGGTAAACCATTCAGTAAACTTTTCTCCATTCATGTCTTCATGATAGTCTCCAGTGGTTTTTGACGCAAAAGCCATGAGAGAACCTTCGACAAACCCGTTGATGGTTCCGGCGTGACAAATTATAAGTCGCGATCCTTTTCCTACAGGAACTTTGGAAGTAGATGCTGCTGTGTCATCGTTCCAAGAACGGCCTACAGTATGGTTAGCATTAAGCCATGTTTCATCCAAGAACACAACATTTTGCCAATTTTTGATTTCTTTCACTTGCCGTAAAAAAGTATACCTTGCCATCGCTATATCAAATCTTTCCATCAATATTTTGCGTTTGTTACATTTTTTGTATCGAAATCCAATGGTCTTCAAAATCTTCGTTAAAGAACTTTCCCCACCGAAGAATAATCCAGCTTCCTTCAGTGAATGCACCAACTTTTTTCTTGTTGGATACTCCTTCTGTAAATAGTAGCCGTAAACATGTCTTCGGATAGCATCGGCATCAAAGCTATCGATGCCTACGACTGGTTTTGCTCGTTTTCTCTTTTTTGGTGTGTGAAGTTTATTTTCTTCTGTGCCAGTCTCGCCATATTTTTTTTTAGTTATCCGTCTAACAGTTCGTTGTCCAATATTAAGCGCATCAGCTACGCGTTCAACCACTGACGTTATAGGTAAAATTGGCCCTCCATTTTGAGCTTCACGATCGAAATAGTTACGAAGGCGTATTACGAACTCACGTGTCTGACTATTTAGAACAGTTCTCTGCGTACGTTCGGTCATATCGACGAAATCCACAACAAAGGGCTTGAACAGAGTCCAAATTAACGAGCAAGGGTCAACAGTAATGCAGTATCAATATTTGAAATCCAAAGCCAGGTCAAAACTATATCACAATCGCATTGCACTGACAGTTTATACTTTTCGAAGCAACGTCAATTCGAAACTGCTTTGTTTTGCATTGAGCATTGACGCGAGTTTGCCGGAGGTAGTAGTTCTGCTAGCCAGCGATCCTATGTGACGATCGTATTAGATTCCATTTTTAAAAATTTTCAATTTAGAAAACCAAATGCCGAGTTGTGGTATATATCATATAAAAATAAAAATTTTACCTTTTGTATGAAACAGCTGATATTTTTTTGCGATTTCAGAGGTTTGTCCACATAGTGAAAATTATTCATAAATTCACAAGTACATTCACCCCTTAAATGGTGCAAACTGATTTTTCTACACTTGTATACATTTTAGAAATCAATTTAATAAATAAATTTTGAGTCCTAAACCTAAAACTACATTCGATAAAATTTATGAATCTCTGCACATCACTATCGTCAATAAAGTAATACAATTATTTCCTTCAAAGTCGTTATCAATTAATACGGAACTTCATGAGCGGACAAACGTCAAACCGGCCATCATAGCGTGCCGCTAGTGTAAGTATAGCAATTGTTCTTACATTGAATTGATTGCAACAGGCTTAATTATCTATGATACTGTCGGCCTTGGATCTTGAATGTTGACTATAATCATGACCATGCGTTCCGCTATTGAAATTTGTAATTTTCTTTTTATAAGGCATGCAATTAATTTATAGGAAGGTAGGTTATAACTTACTAGGTGTACATAATTATTTACGGATCCGAATAGAGCACTATCGACGAAAAGACGTAATGCAGGCTAGAGAAAACTACCTACTTTATTTGGTCACATACCTAAATCAGGCAAAATTCAAAAATAAATAGGAAAATGTATTTGTTTTTAGGGTTCCGTACCCAAAGGGTGCCAACCTGTCCCCATTAGTAAATCCTCGCTGTACGTTCGTCTGTCCGTCCATCCGTCTGTCAGCGGGAAATAAAGGGGGCTCCCATACATGAAAAAGGATTCGAAATAAAATTTTATTTTCATCATCCCTATTCGAAAAACGAGGACTTCAGAGGATAGCGGGAGCAAAATTTAATTTTAACCCCATGGAACTTTTCATTTCTCTCTTGTGATTGGTCCGCGTTCGTGCCTTAGTATGTGTTTATTACTACCTACTGCGTTCGTTGCAGAAACAATCGCTCATTTCGTTTGAAATTCAAAAATGTTTGAGAAGCTGTTGTCTTCGATAAGTCACGTGATCAATTTGTTGATTGGATATATTATATACGCCCATACTGTATCCAACATAGGCCCATACTGTATCCAATTAGGGGCGAAACGTGCGTCGAGAGTAGTGTAAAAATTATACAGATTTGTTCTGTTGGCGGATTATAGCAAAATAATTCTAACCTTTTCTTGCTAATCATGGACTTCCGCAAAGTAACGCCTGCTTCTATCCAATATAAATATTAATGTTTAATTATTTCATTAAAATATATTTGTGTTTTATTTTAACTTTCAATAGACGTATAGGTAATATCTATACATAGTAGGTTGATACTCCTAGCTTTTTCTCATAGATAATGATGAAAAATAGTGTGTGTCATTCGGGGCCAAAATATTTTGGTCTCGGGCGGCGTATATTGAATTCCTCGCTACGCTCCGGATTCTATAGTAGAATCCTTCACTTCGCTCTGAATTCAAAATAACGCCCTCGGGGAACAAAAAATTTCTTTGGGCCCATATAACACAAATAACTATTAGAACGTAAGTTCCTTATCGCGCGGTGCGGAAGGGGGCTAGACGGAAAAAATTAAGGAACCGACACTCGACACATTTTTGAAACCGACACTTTTTTTGTTGAATGTGAATTTTGCATTGTATTCGGTATTTTCGCGGTACAATATTGGGTCTCCGTAGCCTAGTGGCTTCGGCAGTCACTTAACAGTTACAAGTCGATGGTTCGAATCCCAGCTCGACAGACTGAATTTTCTATTTTCAATTTTATTTTAAATAATTTCTACATGTGGAATTTTACCCTAATTTTTTATAACTTATAAGTCATAAAAAATTAGGGATAGGTTCCACATGTAGAAATTGTTTAAAATAAAATTTAAAATGGAAAATTCGGTCTGTCGAGCTGGGATTCGAACCATCGACCTTTGGCTGTTAGGCGAGGCTACGGAGACCCAATGTTGTACCGCGAAAATACCGAACACAATGTAATCGAAAGGAACTACGTTCCATCCGGGTGTCCCTTGACACCTCTCAAGTTTTTTTTGATCTTGTCATGTGGAGTGTCCTTGTCTAGAGCTCATCAAGTCTGAAGTAGAGTTCAAATATATTTTTAATTATTTTTAGCTACATAAATGAAGAAATGGAGCGGCCGTTAAAGTTGTCGATTTTAGACCATTTTTGTTAAGGGGTCTATCTCAAAAATAAACTAGTTATGAATTTGAAATTTCCGTATAATTTAAACAACAAATACTGAAAACACCGATTTGTAATGCGGTTTTTAAGTTGTAACCATTTGCTATAATTAGTATTATCTAAGAACTAATAATAATATATCTAAATGTCTAGTTTTAAAAAAGTTATTTGGTCATAATATGTACGGAAACCTAAAAGAGCGACCCGATTTTTTTATATGCATGGCGACCAAACGAGCTAGTGTTAATAAAAGCTAATAAATAGATTGTCAGTATGTCATCATCATGAGACTGACTACTGACTGAGCCCAGGCCTCCTCTCAGAGAAGGGCTATAGGCCATAGTCCACCACGATGCGCTGGCCCAATGTGAATTGGCAGACTTCACACACCTTTGAGAACAACTCTCAGGTGTGCAGGTTTCCTCACAATGTTTTCTTTCACCGTTGAAGCACGTGCTATTTAATTCCTAAACGTACATAGCTCCGAAAAGTCAGAGGTGCGTGCACGGGATCGAACCTGCGGCCCTCTGAATAGGAGACCTCAGTCCTAACCACTAGGCTATCACTGCTTTTTTGTCAGTATCTAAACGTTGTCGATTAGTATGGAAAATCCGAATCTCTGCGCTTATGAATTTGAATAGTAAATTGGCATACATTACACCTATACTTCAAAACAAATAAGTAGCCATGTGTAATCAAGTCTGTGATCGAAAAGTCAAGTGTGAATACCCAGATTATGATGAATCCATAATTATCTAAACATAATTTTTTTTAAAGAATTATTTAAATATACTTTAATTTGCCAAGCTGCCCCCGATTTTCTAAAAGTTGCCGATCAAAATCGTATTCATTTGATGGCATTAGCGTCGAAGTAAAATAAACCATAGCTGGATTGAATTAGAGCTCAATTTCGTGTATGCATTCTTACACGTTTAGGTATGTACGATACGCTCTATAACGCTCCATGTTAAAATCGGTTGTACTGAATTTGTGACTTTAAATCAATACAATCAAGGAATATTTTACTTTGACGCTAATGCCATCAAATAAATACGATTTTGATTGACAACTTTTAGACAATCGGGGGGGGGGGGGGCTGGACTTGACTAATACTCTCGTCTCCTCGCCAAATTAGGAGTGGGTACGACAACAGTGCAAAGGGTCAAAACTCATAATCGAACCTGCGACCGTTCAGTTTTCACACCGCACCTTTGACCGTTGGGCTATTGAAGCTTTTATCCTTTTTCCTTTTCACCCTTACTATTTTCTACAAACGGAAACAAGCTATAATTTAGGAAAAATCAAATCGACTCCAGTATACCGAAATAAAAGGAATAACTAAGGTGCGATTGTCTAAGTTATTCACTTGATCGTAATCGTAATCGATGACATTAGCGTCAAAGTAAATTAAACCATAATGATATTGAATTAGAGCTTAATTTCGAGTATGCGTATGTATGATACATTCCATTACCGCTCCATGTTAAAATCGGTTGAACTGAATTTAAATCAATACAATCAAGGATTATTTATTTACTTTGACGCTGTCATCGAATACGAATACGAACAATGGAATAACTTTTAGACAATTGGTACCCTGAAAAGGGAAAAGTGTCCATATCTTGAAAACTACTAAACCGATTTTGATGAAATCTTTACTGTTGCCTATGCTGGAGTAAATGTCTCTCTTAGGGTTCAGTAAATATGACCAAATCATTTTTTGAAACTAGATACATACATATTTAGATATCTTAGTTCTTCTTAGAAAGTACTAAATTAGCATAATATGGGAAAAAAAAATAATTAAAAAAATTAAAAAATACGACTGCCCTGACAACAAACGAACTAAAAAGTTAAAAACAAGTTTATTAGTTAGTCTGTATATATAGAAATAATAATAGGTAATGATGGAAAATAGTGTGTGTCATCCGGGGACAAAATATATTTTTCTCGGGCGGCGGATATTGAATTCCTCGGTACGCTCAGGAGTCTACTTTAGAATCCTTCACTTCACTCTGAATTCAAAATAACGCCCTCAGAGAACAAAAAATTTCTTTGGCCCCATATAACACAAATAACTATTTTTATTTTTTAGCTACAAAAATGAAGAAATGGTGGCCGTGCAAGTTGTCGGATTTAGACTAATTTTGTTAGGGGTTCTCTCTTAATAACTAAACTAGGTAGTTAGGAATTTGAAATTCTTTTATATTATGTACTACTTACATAGTGTATTTAAACAACAAATACTGAAAACACCGATTTATAATGCGGTTAGTAAGTTGTGCATTTTTATACGACTGCCTGAAAAAAGGAGTATATTGTTTTCAGGGTTCATGTATGTATGTATGTATGTATGTATGTATGTAGGTTTATTTATTCCACCATAACTTCTATACGCCTGAACCGATTTTGATGAATGAGGTATCGTTAGAATCCTTAGCTTATTCCGGGTGACATAGGCTAGTAAAATTTAAAAAAGAATTGATAGGGTGACCGTAGTCCTAAAATAAAGCCTAAAGTTGAAAAAAAAATTTCGAAAACAAGATTAAGTATCTAATCATTATCTAGAAAATGATGAGTAGATTCCAAAAATGTATAATACTGTAGTTCAATATCCATCCATTCACACAAAATATCGTTTTAAAGTGTTAATAAGATTCCAATTATTGTCCAGTCGACGGGTAGTTTGAGATAGTATACTAGTAGCTGATACTCCGGGTCAACATAATGTATTTATCCCGATAAAACATAAGATTACTCAAGGATAGGGGCTGAAATTTTTTATAAGTATTTTGTTGGGATAATTGTTTATTGGCTTTGCTAATTTAATAGTTATGTATCGTCACTAAAAGGTGTTAAATAAAAAATAAATAATTAAAAAAATAAAAAATACGACTGCCCTGACAACAAACGAACTAAAAAGTTAAAAACAAGTTTATTAGTTAGTCTGTATATATAGAAGCGAAAAGTCACTTATTTACGCGTTAACTAAACAAATAAAAAAATTGTCATCGCAGTCGGGGGACTTCAATATTTAAAATGTGTTCCACAGAGCGCGAGCGTCCCCAGACTGCGATGACAATTTTTTTATTTGTTTAGTTAACGCGTAAATAAGTGACTTTTCGCTTCTATATATACAGACTAACTAATAAACTTGTTTTTAACTTTTTAGTTCGTTTGTTGTCAGGGCAGTCGTATTTTTTATTTTTTTAATTATTTATTTTTTATTTAACACCTTTTAGTGACGATACATAACTATTAAATTAGCAAAGCCAATAAACAATTATCCCAACAAAATACTTATAAAAAATTTCAGCCCCTATCCTTGAGTAATCTTATGTTTTATCGGGATAAATACATTATGTTGACCCGGAGTATCAGCTACTAGTATACTATCTCAAACTACCCGTCGACTGGACAATAATTGGAATCTTATTAACACTTTAAAACGATATTTTGTGTGAATGGATGGATATTGAACTACAGTATTATACATTTTTGGAATCTACTCATCATTTTCTAGATAATGATTAGATACTTAATCTTGTTTTCGAAATTTTTTTTTCAACTTTAGGCTTTATTTTAGGACTACGGTCACCCTATCAATTCTTTTTTAAATTTTACTAGCCTATGTCACCCGGAATAAGCTAAGGATTCTAACGATACCTCATTCATCAAAATCGGTTCAGGCGTATAGAAGTTATGGTGGAATAAATAAACCTACATACATACATACATACATACATACATACATGAACCCTGAAAACAATATACTCCTTTTTTCAGGCAGTCGTATAAAAATGCACAACTTACTAACCGCATTATAAATCGGTGTTTTCAGTATTTGTTGTTTAAATACACTATGTAAGTAGTACATAATATAAAAGAATTTCAAATTCCTAACTACCTAGTTTAGTTATTAAGAGAGAACCCATAACAAAATTAGTCTAAATCCGACAACTTGCACGGCCACCATTTCTTCATTTTTGTAGCTAAAAAATAAAAATAGTTATTTGTGTTATATGGGGCCAAAGAAATTTTTTGTTCTCTGAGGGCGTTATTTTGAATTCAGAGTGAAGTGAAGGATTCTAAAGTAGACTCCTGAGCGTACCGAGGAATTCAATATCCGCCGCCCGAGAAAAATATATTTTGTCCCCGGATGACACACACTATTTTCCATCATTACCTATGAGAAAAAGCTAGGAGTATCAACCTACTATGTATAGACATCGTATATTGAAAGTTAAAATAAAACACAAATATATTTTAATGAAATTATTAAACATTAATATTTATGTTGGATACAGTATGGGCGTATATAATATATCCGATTAACAAATTGATCACGTGACTTATCGAAGACAACAGCTTCTCAAACATATTTGAGTTTCGATACATACTAAAGCACGAACGCGGACCAATCAGAAATGAAAAGTCCCATGGGGTTAAAATTAAACTTTGCGCTATCAGGACAGCGGGAGCAAAATTTCATTTTAACCCCATGGGACTTTTCATTTCTCTCTTCTGATTGGTCCGCGTTCGTGCTTTAGCGAAGAGATAATTCAGAAATGTGTCGAAATTCAAAAATGTTTGAGAAGCTGTTGTCTACGATAAGTCACGTAATCAAATTTGTCGATTAGACATAAAATTATACGCCCATACTTCCAACATAAATATTAATGTTTAATTATTTCATAAAAATTTATTTGTGTTTTATTTAAACTTTCAATATACGTATTGGTAATATCTATACTCTATACATAGTAGGTTGATACTCCTAGCTTTTTCTCATAGTATGAAAAATAGTGTGTGTCATTCGGGGCCAAAATTTTTTGTTCTCGGGCGGCGTATATTGAATTCTTCACTTCGCTCTGAATTCAAAATAACGCCCTCGGGGAACAAAAAATTCCTTTGGCCCCATATAACACAAATAACTATTTATTTTGACTCCTTTTCCATGTATGGGAGCCACCTTTATTTTTTTAAATTAATTTAATTTTTATTACTTTTTGTTATAGCGGCAATAGAAATACACATATTATGCGAAAATTTCAACTGTCTATCTATTACGGTTGACGAGATACAGCCTGCTGACAGACGGACGGACGGACGGACAGCGGAGGCTTAGTAATAGGGTTCCGTTGGCACCCTTTGGGTACGGAACCCTAATAAAAAAGAATAATCACAATCTAGAATAAAGGCGATTGGCGAGCACCCATATTATAGTTTCTGACCCAGACTTGTGGCTAGGGCTTGCAAATATTCGAAAATTTTGGTATTCGAATATTCGCCTTTTTTTCGGGCATTATTCGAATTATTCGAATAACTAGCTGATGCCCGCGACTTCGTCCGCGTGGAAAAAGTTTTTAAAAATTGCTTTTTCGTTGCACTACACCAGTATCTAGTCCGTACTATGTGGTATAGAGCTACAATAGCAACCCACGATCGACATTTTCTTCAGCCGGTACCCAGCAGCATAAAGAATGAGGAATTGGTACTTGGAGTTCAATGATGTAGCCCAGTGGTGTAACAATGGGGGGAGGGTGATTCCTAAACCAAATCGAACGATTGTGAAATTAGGTGAATAGATTGATGTCATCTAAGAATACAAAGCTACTGTACGAAGTTTTTGTAAAAGCAAAACGGAAGCTCGAATTTTTTTTACGGCAGCTTGCCACTGCGTAGTTCATACTTGGTACCCATTACCCATTTAGGTGAGCAGGATCCAGCACCAGCAGAATTCGTCCAGTTACAGTTTTATTATAAGTATAGTTAGATGGATGAGTTAGGATTTTGTTTGTTTGTTGTTTTTACATTGTTTTTTTTTTGAATATATTATTAAACGTTCTGTTTTTTTACTTTATTTTTTATTTAAAATATGTAGTTAATAATTAATTAATTAAGACTAATGTATATTATTTTATTCTTATTTGTTAATCATAATTATTTTTTATTGTTAATTAATTTATTGTTATTTATATATTATCTTTTTTAATATCGTTTTAAACGTTTTATATTTAAATTTATTTTTTTATAGAATATTCTTTAAAGCATAATTATATTTTATATTGTTTTTAAAATATATTTTTTGAACGTTTTATTTTTTACTAAGTATATTTTTTGTGTATAATATGTAGTTAATAATTATTTTTATTTATGTATTAGTTTTAATTAATTTAATTTATAATTAATTAAGGCTTATTAATGTTTATTATTTTATTCTTTTTCGTTCGGATGGATGGATGTATGGTTGTTACTACGACTTGTACTTGGTTGTGACTTCAAAAGGAGGAGGTTCCCAATTCGTAGGAATCTTTTTTTATGTATGTTCACCGATTAATCCTCCTTCGAAGACGCCTGAACCGATTTGGAAAATTATTTTTTGTTTCAAAGGGTCTTCCCGGGTGTTCTCGTTTAAATTTTATCGAAATCAGTCGAGCGGTTTTTAAAAAAATAACAATAAATTAGATACTTTGCATTAGCGCGCGCGATTGAAGTCGGTTTTAAAAATAGAATTTTTATTATAGATTTCTTTTCAAATGTTTGTTCCCGAGACAAAAGCAGCCTTTGTCACTTTCCAGGTCCTCAACATTACCTGTGTAAAAAACCACGTCAATCTAAACTCAACAAATGCGTAAAAAATAGCAACGCATACATACATACATACATACAAACATACATACATACAAACATACATACATACAAACATACATACATACATACATAATTGCCGCGTAATTAAAAGAAATACGTGAAAAGTAACATGCGGAAATCCCGCAGTTGTTTTCCCGGGATAAAAAGTAGCCTTTGTCACTTTCCAGGTCCTCAACTTTACCTGTGTAAAAAAACCACGTCAATCTAAACTCAACAAATGCGTAAATAATAGCGACATACATACATACATACATACATACATACATACATACATATATAATAGCCGCGTATTAAAAATTAATTAAAAGATAAATACGTGTAAAGTAGCATGCGGAAATTCCGCAGGAACTGTTTGGTTTACCGGGATATAAAGCAGCCTTTGTCACTTCAGGTCCTCAACTATGACTATCAAAAAAAAACATGTCAATCTGTAACTTCGTTGGCGCATAATTGAAGGATTAATATGTGAAAAGTAGCATACGAATATCCCGCGGGAACTGTTTGCTTTTCCGGGATTATAAGTAGACTTTGTCACCTTTCAAGTCCTCAACTATGCCTATCCAATAAACCACGTCAATCTGTAACTCCGTTATGATTATGAAGGATACATATGTGAAAAGTAGCATACTAATATCCCGCAGGAACCGTTTGTTTTCCCGGGATAAAAAGTTGCCATTGTCATTTTTCAGGCCCTTTACTTCACCTGTGCAAAATAATCACGTCAATCTAAAACTCCATCGCGCGTATTTTGAAGGACAAATGCGTTAAAAATAGCGATGCTATCCCACAGGAACTGTTTGCTTTTCCGGGATAAAAAGTAGCCTATGTGATATTCCAGACTATAATCTATGTCTGTGCCAAATTTCAGCAAAAGCGGTTCATTCGTAGTCGCGTTAAAGAGTAACAAACATCCATCCGTCCATCCATCCATATATCCATCCTCACAAACTTTCGCATTTATTTGTGAGGATGGATCCTTTTTATCCTTTTACTTTTCACATATTTTATGTATGTATGTATGTATGTATCCATCCTCAAAAACTTTCGCATTTATAATATAAGTAGGAGGAAGTAGGATAGTAGGATAGGTAGTAGAAACATACATACATACATACATACATACATACTTACATACATACATACATACATACATACATACATACATACATACATACATACATACATACAAACATAAAATATGTGAAAAGTAGCATACTAATATCCCGCAGGAACCGTTTGTTTTCCAGGGATAAAAAGTAGCCTTTGTCATTTTTCAGGCCCTTAACTTCACCTGTGCAAAAAAAATCACGTCAATCTAAAACTCCATTGCGCGTATTTTGAAGGACAAATGCGTAAAAAATAGCGATGCTATCCCGCAGGAACTGTTTGCTTTTCCGGGATAAAAAGTAGCCTATGTGCTATTCCAGACTATATTCTATGTCTGTGCCAAATTTCAGCAAAATCGGTTCATTCGTTGTCGCGTTAAAGAGTAACAAACATCCATCCATCTATCCATCCATCCATCCAAACATCCATACATCCATCCTCACAAACTTTCGCATTTATAATATTAGTTGGATATTCGAATAATAATTAAAAAAAATCAAAAGTGTTATAATAATTATGTTTTTAATTGCCAGTTTCTTACTTTGAGTCTAATTTCCCTGAATCAAAAACTTACAAAAGTTAAAAGATTTAAAAGAAAGATTTTTAACGTTGATAGAATACAAATAGGTAAATAATTGGTCAGTACTTATTACAAGTTAGGAAATTGGACATACCTAGCTGGACTGTGTCCCAGGTACCTACATTATATACTAGTCCACAATGTCAAGTGCAGTATTCTTAACGAGGGTGGAGTGGAGCAATGAACATTGGACATGATTTTGATCTTGCTCATGTTCATATTCAGGCCCAACGCTGAGAAACCCTGCTAAAATCTTTGAGCACTGTATTGACGTCGCTCAGAGTCTCTGCCATAACGACTATGTCATCGGCAAATCGCAAGTGAGTGATGTAGGTATTCACCGTTTGTTGATGGCAAGTCCGTTCCAATCCAGAAGCTTAAAGACGTCCTCCAATGCAGCGGTAAATAGCTTCGGGGAGATTGCGTCTCCCTATCATACTCCACGCTGCAAGTGGATTAATCTGGTCCTGTATACGTACTGACATAGTGGCGTTTTCATATAAGCACGTCAACACTTGGATATACCGGTAGTCAATACGGCATCTCTGCAGTGACCTCAATACAGCCCAAGTTTCCACTGAATCAAAGGCCATATTCTCATAGTCCACAAACGCTAAGCAAAGTGGCCGGTTATACTCTTCCGTCTTTCTTTTGTATAACCTGCCGCAGCGTATGAATGTGATCTATGGTGCCAAAGCCTTTTCGGAATCCGCTTGTTCGGGAGGCTGGAAGTCGTCAAACCTACGAGCGAGACGATTCGTGATGACTCTCGAGAACAACTTGTAAACATGACTCAGCAGCGAGATGGGTCTATAATTCTTCAGCAAGGTATTATCACCCTTTTTGAAGAACAGGACCACCACGCTCCTATGCCACGCTTCCGGCGTTATACCCTCGTGAATGACGGAATTGAACCATCGCTGAAAGATCTTAAGTACCGGTTTTCCACCCGCTTTCAGGAGTTCCGCAGTAATTCCGGCATCACCTGTCGCCTTGTATAACTCTAACCTAATCTAACTTTAGATTTTGGCAAACATAGTACTTGTTAGGCATAAGAAACAGAACTAAATACTTCAATTTACCGCGGCATTACATAACAGCGAGCGTTTTTAAACTAACGACGCCTTATGTAAACGGCGGAATCACACAAAATGCCTGCGACATGCACATTAATATTTCGAGTTTGGCTTTCAGAAAATTGGTCGAATATTCGAATATAGCAGATTTAATATTCGAATATTCGGACAAGGCATATTATTCGAATAATTCGAATATTCGAATATTGGAATGCAAGGCCTACTTGTGGCCCACGTTCACGAACCAAACTTCTGATACTTGTTCTAGTAAACCAGACTAACAAAAAAGTTAATCAAAGTCAATCAAATAAAGTTGGGAGAAAAAAGATATTCAGTAGTAAATTGTTAAAAATGAGGTTATGTTTCCATTTAAATATATGACTAATTTGTGAGTAGACTCACGTCCAACTCGATATTATGACTAATTTCTTAAACTGGACACTTTGTGACACTGGACAACCTGTGAAGATGATACTACCTGCACTGGCGCAATTAGAATGCCATAAGCCTACTTTGTCGTATTAGTTTACAAATTGCGAAAACCAAATTAAATTTGAATTTCGCGGGCAGACCTCTCCTTAATCTCTCGATTTGTAGCTCAAACTCAAATGAATAATAGCGTAGACTAGAAACCGATTCAGTCATCCAAACAGTTTCTTATATTCCTTACTTTTGGCTTACTATAAAACGTTTTGTACCCGACTATGGCGAAGCCAAAAGGAAGTGTTATGATTTTCCAGTCTATGTAAGTATGTGACTGTTTACGAACGTTCCACCGTAGCGGTTAAACTGCTGAGCAGATTTTGATGAATGAAGTGTCAAGTCAATTCGTTATGGTCCGGGTGACATAGGCTACATTTTTAACCAACTTCATAAATGGAGAAGGTTCTCAATTCGTCGGAATCTTTTTTTTTTATGTAATAGTTATGTTCACCGATTACTCGAAGACGCCTGAACAGATTTGGAAAATTCTTTTTTTGGGTTCTTCCCAGGTGGTCCCATTGAAATTTTATCGAAATCGGTCGAGCGGTTTTTAAAATATCAACAATAAATTAAATACATTGTAGTGTAGTGGCGCGGGCGTATGAAGTCGGTTTTTTAAAAAGATTTTTTTTTATATTAAACTAGCTGATGCCCGCGACTTTGTCCGCGTGGATTTAGTTTTTAAAGTCCCTCGGGAACTCCTTGATTTTCCGGGATAAAAAGTAGCCTAGATGTTGACCCGAGTAATAAGCTACCACGGTATAAAATTTCGTAGAAATCTGTGCGGTAGTTTTTACGTGAAAGAAGGACAAACAGACAGACAAACAGACAAAAAAAATTTAGCTCCTGTTTTGATATCTGTATCTTGAACACAATTAGAAGCAAAAACCCTTTTTTGAATCTATTTCATGTACAGAATTGGTTTCGTTTCTTTTTTATTATATGTTTAGATTATAAACGAATAAAATAAATGTGACAATATATTACATTCAGTTTTCCGTAGTCGGCTTTAACACTTTCTTCTTGTTACAAGCATTACTAACTACCTACTATACCTACTAAGTTTAGGTACCCATACTATTCTTCAAGGTACCTATAAAATAAATAACTACCTCAATAAAAGCCTCAATAGCCCAACGGTTAAAGGTGCGGACTGAAAACTGAAAGGTCGCAGGTTCGAATCCCACCCGTTGCACTACTGTCGTACCCACTCCTATCACAAGCTTTCCGCTTATTTGGACGGGAGAGGAGGATATTAGTCAACTTCAACTTGACTAATATTTTTTTTTTTTAAATAATAATATTATAAATGCGAAAGTGTGTTTGTTTGTTGGTTTGTTGGTTTGTCCTTCAATCACGCCGCAACAGGGCTACGGATCGACGTGATTTATTGCACGGGTATAGTTGAGGACCTGGAGAAAGAGACATAGGCTACTTTTTCTCCCGGAAAATCAAAGAGTTCCCGAGGGATTTTAAAAACTAAATCCACGCGGACGAAGTCGCGGGCATCAGCTAGTTTATGATCATTATGAGAAGTGGATCACATATTATTTATGTATATATGTACACGTGTTTTGAAGTCGGGCGAGCATCACACGTTGTTTTCGTTCGTTATTATGCTGTTTCGATTTTTACATTCGTACAAAAAAACTTCAATGTGTCATAAGTAAAACAGACTGTTTTGACGTGATAACGTCTTATAAATCGATGAACACCGGCTGCACGCACGAAAGTGTCTCGTTCCGCCTGAGCCTGCGCGTGCAAGCGAGGGCACGGAACAAGCAATAGAGAGGCACGATCGGCCCAAGCGTTGGCTTGTGACTAGAGAAAATTGTAATTTTCAATTAACTCCTTATTTGTATTATACAAAATAATGATAATTCAGTGATAATAATTCAATTCAAATCAATTCATAAAAGTATGCAATTTTTCATCAATGTTTCTTTATGACGTTATCACGTAAAACTATCGTTCGTAAACCGACTTTACAGACAACCAATTTTTTTTACCAAAGCCTTGTAACGTTTAACTGAGGAATTTTGAAGTTATGACAGTTTTTGTATTGAAAATATGTCAAAATCTCTATTCCTTAACCACGATTAAAGGTTACCTCAACGGCGACAGGAATTATTTATTACACTAGCGGCACGCTATGATGGCCGGTTTGACACATTACAATAGTGATGTGGAATGTCAATTTATTCTCGAACAAAAAACAATTAAGTTTTGTTTTTGTACCTGATTATATAGGTTTAATAAAACAAAAATGTATATGTTCATTTAATTTATTTGAACGAACTGAATATTTGAATGAAAATGAATATACATACTTTATATGCACACAAGAAACATATGAATACAAAAGATACCAAAAAAGGCCACAAAAGGCCATAATTAATCAGATTCGTCCATACTACTATTTTCACTGTCGTCACTGCTATCATCACCTACATTAATAATTATATGTTCGTTTTCTATAATATTATCTATTTTCACATCTCTTTCATAATCTTCCCTTATTAATTTAACAGTTCTATTCACAACCTTTTCCCAGTCTCCTTTAGTCACATGTTCACAAGCTTCTTCTAATAATTTTAGCATTTTTTTTGTGGTAAATGGGGGTTCTGTATTGTGTCTTGCAGCATATCCCTTAATTTGAGCCCACACCAACTCAATCGCATTATACTCACAATGGTAAGGCGGTAACCGTATAACTCTGTGCCCATGTTCTAATGCTATTTCGTCAATGACGTATCGGATCTTGGTTGGTTTGTTTTCTTTTAAAAGACGTACTAATTCCGCTTTTAACATATTCATGTTTGCATCTACGCCATTTTTACGAAGCCATGCGACGATATCAGCTTTCTTTTGGGATTGGGCAGGTGGCTTGTCAATTTGCATCGAGTGGTATGGGGCGTTGTCCATAATTATAATAGATGGTTCAGGGAGGCTACACAACATTGAGGTAAACCATTCAGTAAACTTTTCTCCATTCATGTCTTCATGATAGTCTCCAGTGGTTTTTGACGCAAAAGCCATGAGAGAACCTTCGACAAACCCGTTGATGGTTCCGGCGTGACAAATTATAAGTCGCGATCCTTTTCCTACAGGAACTTTGGAAGTAGATGCTGCTGTGTCATCGTTCCAAGAACGGCCTACAGTATGGTTAGCATTAAGCCATGTTTCATCCAAGAACACAACATTTTGCCAATTTTTGATTTCTTTCACTTGCCGTAAAAAAGTATACCTTGCCATCGCTATATCAAATCTTTCCATCAATATTTTGCGTTTGTTACATTTTTTGTATCGAAATCCAATGGTCTTCAAAATCTTCGTTAAAGAACTTTCCCCACCGAAGAATAATCCAGCTTCCTTCAGTGAATGCACCAACTTTTTTCTTGTTGGATACTCCTTCTGTAAATAGTAGCCGTAAACATGTCTTCGGATAGCATCGGCATCAAAGCTATCGATGCCTACGACTGGTTTTGCTCGTTTTCTCTTTTTTGGTGTGTGAAGTTTATTTTCTTCTGTGCCAGTCTCGCCATATTTTTTTTTAGTTATCCGTCTAACAGTTCGTTGTCCAATATTAAGCGCATCAGCTACGCGTTCAACCACTGACGTTATAGGTAAAATTGGCCCTCCATTTTGAGCTTCACGATCGAAATAGTTACGAAGGCGTATTACGAACTCACGTGTCTGACTATTTAGAACAGTTCTCTGCGTACGTTCGGTCATATCGACGAAATCCACAACAAAGGGCTTGAACAGAGTCCAAATTAACGAGCAAGGGTCAACAGTAATGCAGTATCAATATTTGAAATCCAAAGCCAGGTCAAAACTATATCACAATCGCATTGCACTGACAGTTTATACTTTTCGAAGCAACGTCAATTCGAAACTGCTTTGTTTTGCATTGAGCATTGACGCGAGTTTGCCGGAGGTAGTAGTTGTGCTAGCCAGCGATCCTATGTGACGATCGTATTAGATTCCATTTTTAAAAATTTTCAATTTAGAAAACCAAATGCCGAGTTGTGGTATATATCATATAAAAATAAAAATTTTACCTTTTGTATGAAACAGCTGATATTTTTTTGCGATTTCAGAGGTTTGTCCACATAGTGAAAATTGTTCATATTCACAAGTACATTCACCCCTTAAATGGTGCAAACTGATTTTTCTACACTTGTATACATTTTAGAAATCAATTTAATAAATAAATTTTGAGTCCTAAACCTAA
Organism: Oeneis ivallda; assembly: GCA_029955525.1. Lineage (NCBI taxonomy): Eukaryota > Metazoa > Arthropoda > Insecta > Lepidoptera > Nymphalidae > Oeneis > Oeneis ivallda. The sequence goes on along the minus strand of JARPMR010000008.1, from coordinate 21,761,989 downwards.
AACTACATTCGATAAAATTTATGAATCTCTGCACATCACTATCGTCAATAAAGTAATACAATTATTTCCTTCAAAGTCGTTATCAATTAATACGGAACTTCATGAGCGGACAAACGTCAAACCGGCCATCATAGCGTGCCGCTAGTGTATTGATCCTCACAAAGTCGGAGTGCATCGATTAAAAAATATGTAACAGAGAAAAAAAAATGCGCTGAATCGAAAACCTCATCCCTTTTGGAAGTCAAACAATCCTCGATTTGATGCTAGTAATACAACTGTCCATGAACGTAAATGATCATGTTTTGGGGTGATCCTGAAATGTGACCTATATGTCCAGCTATGATGATGATGATGGTGATGAACGTACGAGGGAAGGAAAGACCCGATGGACGTTGGGTTGGGTTCCGGGAAGCTCAGTGTTGGAAGACGTGTTTTGACGACCTCCCTGGCTCAGTGGTGAGCGCTGTTGATTTATAACTGGGAGGTCTCGGGTTCGATTCCCGGCGGGGTCAATTTGGGAATTTATAATTTCTGAATTGTCTCTGGTCTGGTCTGGTAGGAGGCTTTGGCCGTGGCTAGTCACCACCCTACCGTCAAAAACGTACCGCCAAGCGATTTAGCGTTCCGGCACGATGGCGTGTAGAAACCAATTAGGGGTATAATATATGGGTTGAATGTTCATTGCCATACCCCTTCCAAGTTAGCCCGCTACCATCTTAGACTGCGTCTTCACTTACCATCAGGTGACATCGCAGTCAAGGACTAGCTTGTCATCGAATAAAAAAAAAACTCTTTCCTCTCCTCATATTATTACGTCGAGGATCTCAAGCGAGTCACTGGCAACCACTGGTTACAGGTGGTATAAAACGTATTCTGTGGAGATCCTTCCAACAGACCTGTGTCCAGGGAAGGGCGTCTATCGGTTGATATGATGATGAATAAAGGTAGATATACTCACAACAATAATGTTTTTTTTCCGACTGCTTCCCCCAGCACAAAGCTGACCACTTCTTCTTCATCCCCGAGCACGCGAACTGAGCTTTACCACAACCGGCGCAGCCAGGCAGATTGGCCAAAATCGTGTCTTCCCTTATCAAAATTCTGGGCCCATTTTGCTGAGTCAAAACTATTGTTTTGTTCTTTTCTTTTGGCAACATTGGGTAAGTAGAAGACGTTTTTTCCAAATTTTGGTGATCCATTTTTGTTTTTTTTTTTTTTTTCACCACTATGACATGCTTTTTTTATGACCGATCATACGTCTGGCCTTCGCGACGTATTGTAGCAGACTAAATCAAATGTGAATTGTGATATATAACCCTCGCGCCTCGGGTCATTCAGTTATCAAGTATTTTTTATAAACAGTTTATCAGTTGCGTCGTCTCTATATGCGTGATGGTGAGATTTTTTGAGGAAAATTTTTATGAGAATGTTTCTGGGTTCAAACTGTATCATTGAAAAGATCTCTAAATCTGTTAAGGTACGTGGCCGAATATTATATTTTTGGTAAGTACCTAAGTAAGTAAGGTACCTAATAGGTATGTTAAATCTTCAAGAATAAGGAAAAGATTTTTTGGGGTTTTAGACAGGCGAGTTTTAGCTTTTAGAATTAGATTCTAGAAGTTTTAGATTGAAGCTTTTTCCTCTTTTTTTGGGAGTTTTGTCATTAGGTAATGACGATGTCACCTCTATAGGTGCATCAAAAGAATCTGCAACCTATCTTTACCTTTTAGAGAGGTTATTTTTGATGCAAAAATGCCAATTTTGAAGATGTTTTGGAAGATATAAAATACAAAAACTATGAATAAGTACGCCCAATTTATTCCTCGGTTAAACGAATGTTAAACGTTATTCGACGAAGGTGAAATTAGCACACACACATTTTATTATAGTATATTATGTAAGATCGTTGAACCGACACAGTTTAACCAATGCCCATGCAATGCCCTATCTGTAATCGCGGTCGAAGTGTCTCTTCAGTTGGACACTGACTCAAGTTCCAAGTTTAATGAGACCAATCATTAGATACTTACACAAGCTTCGTTTAGGAAAAATTAAGTGACACTCGAGGACTGCCGCGGTAAAGCTATTGCATAGCATTTTTTATCAACTTATGCAATTATAATATTTATGCAATATTTTTTTTGCATGATAAAAATTATGCAAAAAAATAATTAAAAAACAAACAAACAAGAAAAGCGCACTGTCACTACTTCTTGAGTGAGATTCGAACCTGCGACATCATACACCATACGGTAAAGAAAGCGGCCGCTCGCCCACTGCGCCAAACAGAGCTACTTGTGAACCTCTAAAATGTTGAACGCTTACTGAACGACGGTGTTAGGTTTATTTTCGTTACGGAATTTCTTGATTCGGTCGCCGCGCTTAAACTGTTTGTCCTAGTTCAAAGCCCGCGATAAAAGCTATACAATAGCTTAAAATTAAACAGACTTCAATATACCGGTCCGAAATAAAGAATAACTGAAAGCAGAAAAGTGTCTATATATCTTGAAAACTACGGAACCGATTTTGATGAAACCTTTACTGTTCCCTAAGTTGTAGAAAATGTAAGCAAATTTAAACCAACGATCACAATCGGAGTAATAGTTTCGGAGAGGACAAACGTATATACCTACATAAAAAATATGAAATAATCTCGCGAGAACGCGGCACATCCTCGACCACTGGAGATAGAAACTTGCAATTGTAATAGTACGGTTCCTTATATGACGTAGGCACTCACACTAAGAAAGGATTTTTTTAGGGTTCCGTAGTAAACAAGGAACCCTTATAGTTTCGCCATGTCCGTCCGTCTGTCTGTCTGTCTGTCTGTCCGTCCGCGGTGTAGCTCAGAGACTATTGGTACTAGAAATCTGTAATTTGACAAGGGTATAAATATCAATCATGCCGACAAAGTGGTGAAATAAAATTGTGAAAAATAATTTTTTTAGGTTACCTCCCCTACATGTAAAGTGGGGATGAATTTTTTTTCTCGTCTATCCCATAGTGTGGGGTGTCGTTGAATAGGTCTTTCAAAAATATTGTGGGTGTGGGAACACCATTTTTCAATTCAGGGATCCGTTTGTGAAATATGATATTTTAAAGATCTAAATTGCCAGCTAAATGGTTGTTTAAAGGATACAAGAAAAAATTCACAGCAGCTGTAGGTAGTATATATAATGAATTTTAAAGGAAAACTATCACGGCCCGCTAAGTAGGGTTCATTAGTTAAGGAGTTATATCTGTTTTTTCGAAGTTAGGTAGGTATTACACGTTGTGTAAGTTGCATATTTTGTAGTATATTATAGTATTTAAACCATGGAACTCAATATTCATAAATAAAATAAAAGCACTAGGTATCCTAGGTCAGCAATAATATTTGAGACTTTCAACTACGGAACCCTATACTGCGCGTGGCCCGACACGCACTTGGCCGGTTTTTTTGAAATTCCGCTCCCCAGAGCGTTGTATAGGGGAGAAAGTTTGTATGAAAGTCCGTTCATCTTTCAAGTTATATCCATGAAACTTGGTATTTAGACTTTCAATTAAAAATAAAGAAATACATGTTTCGCACTTTTAAAAATTCCACCCCCAAAGGGGATAAATTGGGGATGAATATTTGTATGAAAGTCCGTCATTTTTGAAGTTAGAATATCTATGAAATTTGGTATTTTGGCTTTCGGTTAAAAATAAAGAATACGTGTTTCACAGTTTTTGAAAATTACAACCCAAAAACCTTCCACGCGGACGAAGTGCGGGGGTAAACGCTAGTCTAGTAGGAACCTACTGCATACGTAGCTGTATAATAATACAGGAATTCATTTACGTAGTTCCACAAGTTCAAGGCCACTGGAAATGCCAAAAAATTGAGAATACGGTAGCTGTGGTCCTTAACATAAACATAGTAATTATTTGTGCCTACCTACCTCTATATTATGCAACACGTCGCCGATACATCATAGTCCATAGAATTATAACGCATAGAAAGACAGTAAAGAAGAGTGTAACACTTTCATGGAGGTCTTCAAGGGCTCCTTACGCCTATCGGCACCCTCGTGTCGACGAGCGAAAATAAACCCTTTCATGGTAGCCTTTAAAGACTAGTTTCGCATAACGGCACACTAGTGTACGTGTCGGCGAGAAAAATAAACGACGCCTCTTAGCACACATAGTTCGAAAAATGGTTACACGTTAAGCTGTATGTAGTCCGAGTTTTAATTCGTTTTATCTTAAGAGTAAACGATGACATAAGCCTCAAAGTAAAATGAATCATAAAACTATTGATTTAAAGTCACAAATTCAATACAGTCTACGATTTTAATTTGGAGCGTTTTTGTATACGTAAACGTATAAGAATACATGCACGAAATTGAGCTCTAAGTCAATACGGTTATGGTTCATTTTACTTTGATGCTAATGCTAATGTCATAGTTTACTATTATGATCAATAGAATTAAAACTCGGACTAAGCATTCTGTACGCTTAGTACAAGATTTAATAGTTAACTATAAATAGTAAACGATGACATTACCATCAGAGTAAAATGAACCGTAACAGTATTGAGTTAGAGCTTAATTTCATGTATGTATTCTTATACGTTTACGTAACGAAAACGCTCCAAATTAAAATCGTCTGTATTGAATTTGTGACTTTACGATTCTTTTATGGTTAATTTTACTTTGATGCTAATTTCATCGTTTACTCTTAAGATCAAACGAATTAAAACTCGGACTAACCGCACTGGTCTCGTTATATGGAACTGTCCATCTATGCGTTATTAGTCTAAGTCATAGTCGATATAACGACGAAAGCGGGATGCGTTTGTACTTTGGTTAGTGATACGCAAAATAAACAGACAACTTGACGCGAAAGGGGGTCAAATTCCAAACGGGGTTACTTAAAGTGGATCAAATAACATAGGGATTAAAGGGATGAAATTTAATTCCGATTTTGTGAGCAAACAATTCTGTTTACAACTTGAGGTCATAATAATCAACAATTTTTTTATGCATAAGTATAGCTTTATTTTTGATATTTTAAAAACCGCTCGACCGTTTTCGATAAAAAAACGGGACCACTTGGGAAGTATACCCTTTGAAACAAAAAAGAATTTTCCAATTCGGTTTAGGCGTCTTCGAGTAATCGGTGAAAATACATAAAAAATAAATAAAAAAAAGATTCCGACGAATTGAGAACCTCCTCCTTTTTTGAAGTCGGCTAAAAATAGCCATCTGTCAGCGGTTTTGATTTTCGAACATAGCTGCGCGGACAGATTCATTGTTCATCTATCGTTTAGGCCGGCCACTTCCAAAATTCTTGTGTTACTGTATTTTATACTAATGATATTTTATAGAGGAAAGATTTTTGTAACTTACACTTACACTTGTGTGAAGAAGTAACATAGGTTATAGAGTTTATCTTCAAAAAAATTAGAGATCCTTAAGAAAATTCCAATAATATAACCCAAAGTAGCACAATTTTGCCTATGAAATTCATTATTTGGTCTGCGCTGAGAAAACTATTGATGATACATAAAAATGATGTAGTACATGATAAAAGAACTCATTATTACCTACCTACAAAAAAGTCCACGAGGGTTACATTCGTATCGTAGTACGAATTTATTCAATTATATATTTAGTTTTATCATCAAGGGTATCTATGTAGCAGTAAAATACTTTTTAATTCATTCGAATCGGACATTTAATTATCTCGAGTATAAATAAGTTTGTTTTAGTAAGTAGTCAATAGTCAATAGTCAATTTATTGGTAAAATTATTTACAAGTCATGCATATGTCTGTAAACATAAAAATAATTATATGTTATATAAAAAAGTATTTAAGTAACATTATTATTATTAGTATAATAAACATTATCATATTGCTATTTAATTTTACAATCTAAGAATTCATTGTAGCTATAGATTATAGAAGGACCTCTCGACTGTCTCTATGAGAGCGTCCCACTGAAGCTTACTATCCAAGGTCACTCCCAGAAAAACTGTAGAGTTCTCAGTTATACGGTTTTCCCCGTTTATTTTTATTGTTTTATCAATTACGTAATTAGCTAAAGACAAGCACTTTGTAATTTATTTAAATAGAAAATCTACAGAGTTGAGTAAAATCTCAAGTTTCTCCTCCTAGCGGTTGATCCTGACTTCCTAAGTTGATATTTCAGTCACTCGAATTAATATAAAAATGAATTGTCAGATTTAGACTGCGCCCGCAGCGCGGTTTCGGGCCCGCGGCCTCCGTAGAATGCAGATTTGTATGGAAAATGAAGTTTCAATTTCCACGGCGCGGTTTGCGCCCGCGGCGGGCGCAGAACTAGCGGTACCGCAACCGCTGCGGGCGAACCGCGCTGTGGAAACCCAGTCTTACGCGCAGTTATAACGATAACTGAACCAAGTGCCGATTTGCGCCGAGTGACGTTTAACCGAGGAATAAGTTGAGCATTCTGTGGGTTTTTTTTTGAAAATAAATACCAAAATATTATTATCTTTACGCTAGAAGTAAACCGAGATTGACAGGCATAATTGCGAAATTCCAGTCCTAATTTCAGTTATAGCGACGTGCCACCGTGGGATCATCGACCGATTGTAAATGCATTAATTCATACCTGAGGCCGCTCGACGTGACCCTTTTGTATCGCTTCGTGTTGTAACTATTGGGCACTGGGTCTCGCCATATCTAGGCTATGCTATTTTTTTTTATTAGTTAGGCTGAGCAGGTATAGTTGTTGTACCAAAGAAAAGTTTGTTGTTGTAAAAAGCAGTGATCACGGCTTTTTTACTACTTTGTTTTACTTACTACTTTAAGAAAGTAAGACTGATTTGTTACTAATTGTGAATAAAAAAAAAAAGTCAAACTTACTTTTAAATATTTAAGAACAGAGTACAAAGTATAATTATAATTATTGCATTAAACCTAAATTTACTCTAAAATTAAAACTACCTACTACATTAAAATTAAAATTATTCTAAAATTAAAACTAAAATAAAAAATTAAATAATTATTAGATAACTTAGATTAATTACATATTCTTAGACTAATGATTAATTAAAAAGCTTTCGATATCACTTTTAAATATTTTGTGTTTTATTTTCTTTAAGTGATTTTTAAACATCATCTTCAGTGTTTTGAAAAAATGACCATGCTATTTGCTATCAACATGGCACAAATTGTAGCGTGTTACAATACACATATACACACACGCACAGACACACTCATACATACTCACACACACACTATACCATAAACACTCATACACACACGCGCAGACACAGAACTTAATTTACGCGCAATCACACAGCATTATTAAATTAATTTTTACTGTAAAAATATTATGTAGTATTTTATAGTAATTTTTATTGTTAAACAGATGTAGCTATTGTTTCATAATACATCGACGGATATTGTTATGGAAGAGCGGTGTCTTCTGGTACAAGTGTACTATTACACTTAAAAGAGGGCTCCAGCCTTACTTGTGTTATAAATTGTAAATGATGTTTGATAAACGACTTTTGAATTTTTGAATTTTGACAATATTATGTAATTACGTAAGTACTAATTACCGTGTTGCAAATTGTTCTTACCATGTCATCTAAAATTTTGAGGGGCTATAATTCCTTCAATTATGAGAATACCAGAGGGCCTCAAATATAAAGTTTTTGTAGATGTTAAAATCTGTCAATATATGTAGTAAGAAAAATTTTTTTTAAAAACATTTTTTTTATTATTTCACAAAATTGTCGAAATTGCATATTTCTCAAGAAACACCCTGTGGAATTAGCCTAGTTAAGGTTAAGACTGCGGTCTCATATTCGGGGGTCGCAGGTTCGATCCCGGGCACGCACCTCTGACTTTTCGGAGCTACGTGCGTTTATGAAATGAAATGAAATGTATTTTTAACAGACTTCATTAACCGACTTCAAAAAAGGAGGAGGTTCTCAATTCGTCGGAATCTTTTATTTTTCTTTTTTATGTATGTTCACTCGAAGTAGCTTGAACTGATTTGGAAAATTCTTTTTTTGTTTTTATTTATATATATTCCATTTTTTATCGAAATAATCATATGGGGAAAAAATGCTCGTTTGTTTTGGTCACAAGTCACAACTTACAAACCGCATTATAAATCGGTGTTTTCAGTATTTGTTGTTTAAATACTCTATAAAGTACATAATATACCAAAATTTCAAATTCCTAACTAGTTTAGTTTTTGAGATAGACCCCCTAACAATATTGGTCTAAAACCAACAACTTTGACGGCCCCCCATTTCTTCATTTTTGTAGCTAAAAAATAAAATAAAAATATATTCAAATATATATTTGAACTTAATGAGCTTTAGACAACGACACCCCACATGCCAGGGTAAAAAAATTAAATTTTATTTCGACTCCTTTTCCATGTATTGGACAAAATTATTACATACCTAATTGTTAATTAATACACAAAATATATTACATTTATTTTAATTTAATTTTATTTTATTTTTATTAATTGTTGTTATGGCGGCTTTGAGTATTTAATACTCAAAGTATAGCGGCAATAGAAATACACAATAATATTATGTGAAAATTTCAACTGTTTCTATTACGGTTTACGAGATACATCCTGCTGTTAGACGGACGGACGAACAGACGGACAGCTGGGGCTTATTAATAGGGTTCCGTTGGCACCCAATGGGTACGGAACCCTAAAAAATAAATGACAGTTTACAGTTAACTATAATCGGTGTTTGAAGTCGGATGCCCAGTATGATTCGTCAAAGGTCAATTGACATGCAAAATATTAGTTATCAGTTGTCTACAATATGATCATTATTGAATCACTAATGGATTTCTTCTTATACAGTATGCTCAAAGTACACATATTACACACTAGCTGATGCCCGCGACTTCGTCCGCGTGGATTTAGTTTTTAAAATCCCTCGTGAACACTTTGATTTTCCGGGATAAAAAGTAGCCTATGTCCTCAACTATAGTACCCATGCAAAAAATCACGTCGATCCGTGGCTCTGTTGTGGCGTGATTGAAGGACAAACCAACAAACAAACACACTTTCGCATTTATAATATTAGTATGATTATAATATTAAATTGCATAGGAAAACACTGTAGCATTAAGTCCATACGATGTATTACATCCATACCAACTATGTAGTATGTAGGTATAATGATCGTTTGGCAAAATCTGACGCCTTTGGAGTAGTTTGACTTTGACAAAATAGGGCTATCCACGATGGCTATATACGATAAAGTACGCTTGCCAGCTTAAGATGAGCCATTCATTCAAAGTATCTTGTAGATTCCGGGGTTCAAGTTATTTGGCCTTATACTGAAGATCGTGATGTCTATAATTTCTGAACTACGAAATTGACGACCTTGAAATAATTACAGGACAATCTCTGCTTTCTAACAAAAAAAGAATGAATTAAATCGGAATACGCCTTAATGAATTACAGCGAAATACACATTTTGACTTTCATCCCCTCTCCCAAGGGAACCGTGCTGAATTTCGGGATAAAAAGTATCCTATATTATACCTCGTAGTATTAACTTAAATCGTGCCAAGTTTCATTTAAATCCGTCCAGTAGTTTCGGCGTGATGCGCGGCCAAGATACAGACAGACAGACAGACAGACAGACAGACAAAAAATTAAAAAAAAATTGTTTTGGCTTCAGTATCGATTATAGAGTGCCCTCAAACAAAAATTTTCAAAATATCTTCAATGTACAGAATTGGACCTGTTACAGTTTTATTATATTATAGAAGATATGAAAAATGGCAGATTTTATAATACATACCATGAGCTTATTCTTATCCTACCTAAAATAAAATATAAAAGTAATAAAGATATAAAATAAACAATAAATATAAAAAGTAAATCCTTACTAATATTATAAATACGAAAGTGTGCTTGTTTGTTGGTTTGTCCTTCAATCACGCCGCAACAGGGCTACGGATCGACACGATTTTTTGCATGGGTATAGTTGAGGACCTGGAGGGTGACATATAGACATTTTTAGTCCGGAAAATCAAAGAGTTCCCTAAGGATTTTAAAAACTAAATCCACGAGGACGAAGTAGCGCGCATCAGCTAGTAATTTAATAATCTGCATGCAATTAAATATCACATGCTTCAACGGTGAAGGAAAACATGTGAGGAAACCTGCACACCTAAGAGTTCTCCATAATGTTCTCAAAGGTGTGTGAAGTCCAAGCCAATTAGCATTGGGCCAGCGTGGTGGACTATGGCCTATAACCCTTCTCTGAGAGGAGACCTGCGCTCAGTAGGGAGCCGTTGATGGGTTGCTAATGATGTGTTTGTTCAATGGTTTGTTGGTTTGATGGTTTATCCTTCAATCACGCAGCAACAAAGCAATGGATTGCCGTGATTTTTTGCATCTAATAATAAAATTAGTGAGGTTAAAAACTGTGTAACAAACAGTAGGCGATATAATTCTGTTTATCTTCCTTATCATGTCGCGTCCGATGCCTCCAACCCTTCGCTGGACCCGGCTCATCTCGTCACAGACGATATGAAACGAAGCGATAAGGATTGGAAATTATTATAAAAGTTAGAAGGTAACTTATTTAATAATAAAACCGGCCAAGTGCGTGTCGGGCCACGTGCAGCGTAGGGTTCCGTAGTTGCAAGTCACAAATATTATTGCTGACCTAGGATAGTACTTTTATTTTATTTATGAATATTTTGAGTTCCGTGGTAATATACTATAGGTAATATACAGCAAAATATGCAACTTACACTACGTGTAATACCTAACCTAGAAAAAACAGATATAACCCTACTTAGGGTTCACAAGTTTAAGGAGTTATATCTGTTAATAAGCAGTGATAGTTTTCCTATAAATTTTTTTATATATACTACTGCTGTGAATTTTTTCATGTATCCTTAGATAAAAAATTTAGCAATTTAAAATCGAAAAATGGTGTTTCCACACCCACAATATTTTTGAAAGACCTATTCGACGATACCCCACACTATGGGATAGACGAGAAAAAAATTCATCCCCACTTTACATGTAGAGGAGGTACCCAAAAAAAAATGTTTTTCATAAGTTTATTTCACCACATTGTTAACGTGATTAACATTGATACCCTTGTCAAATTACAGATTTCTAGTACCAATATAGTCTCTGAGCTAAACCGCGGACGGACAGACAGACGGACGCACATGGCGAAACTATAAGGGTTCCTTGTTTACTACGGAACCCTAAAAACCAGAGCGCGTATGGCTGCTATTTCAAAGCAACTTTGTTCTTTATTCATACGGCTTTAGAGCAAATCGATGTGATTTTTAGTACGGGTATAGTTTAGAGTTTAGACCTTTTATCCCAGAAAAACGGAAGGGGGAGAGAGGAGAGGGAGAGTGCGAACGAAGCGACGATCTGAATAAAATCCCTACGTTCTTGTTACATGTTTGTAATTTATACGTGACCATTACGCGTGTCATATCTATATCTATACATATATCTATATATCTATAAAAGAAAGTGGTGTTAGTTACACTATTTATAACTCAAGAACGGATGAACCGATTTGGCTGAAAATTGGTGGAGAGGTAGCTTAGAACCAGGAAGCGGACATAGAATACCTTTTTATCCCGTTCGACCGCGTTTCCGTCAAGTCACTATAAAACGTGGTATAAAAAAAACGCATCTGATATGGAATAACAAAACGCAAATGACAGTGGAAAAACAAAACGTAAATGACAGCTAAACGTAATTTTGTCTTTGGTTAAGTATGGTAAAAAATTTGACAATTATAAAAAGTGTTATAATAAAGCATTACTGATATTATAAATGCGAAAGTGTGTTTGTTTGTTGGTTTGTCCTTCAATCACGTCGCAACAGAACAGCGGATTGATGCGATTTTTTGCATGGGTATAGTAATGGATGTAGTAGTGGTTCCTCAGACCGGGAGAGCTACTTTTTATCTCGGATAATGAAAGAGTTCCCGCGGGATTTTTTAAAACTAAATCCGTGCGGACGAAGTCGCGGGCATCAGCTAGTCATATTATATTTTCTACATCATGTCATCATACTCATCATCATCATCATCATTGGCAACCCATCAACGGCTCAATAAGTGAGAGCAGGTCTCTTCTCAGAGAAGGGTTAAAGACCATAGTGCACCACGCTGGCCCAATGCGAATTGGCGGACTTCACACACCTTCAAGAACATTATGAAGAACGCTCAGGTGTGCAGGTTTCCTCACGATGTTTTCCTTCACCGATGAAGCAAGTGATATTTAATTGCTTAAACGCACTTGACTCCGAAAAGTCAGAGGTGCGTACCTGCGACTCCCCGAATAGGAGACCACAGTCCTAACCACTAGGCTATCACTGCTTCAGCTACATCATATCATCATACTAATATTATAAATGCGAAAGTGTGTTTGTTTGTAGGTTTGTCCTTCAATCACACCGCAACAGAGCTACGGATCGACGTGATTTTTTGCATGGGTACAGTTGAGGACCTGGAGACTGACATAGGCTACTTTTTATCCCGGATAATCATAGAATTCCCGAGGGATTTTAAAAACTACTCGTGAATCCACGCAGACGGTGTCGCGGGCCTTAGCTAGTACCCAATAAGTGAAAGAAAGTCGATACCAATGAAACTCTAATTATACTCAATTTACCAATGTCCGTACTGTGCAGTTATTTGAGATTTGAGAACGCTGTTCAGGCAATTGTATGATACCTAATGCTGTTGAACGATTTCATTAGGGTAATGCCACACCACAACGCGAATCGCTGCGTTGCTTCGTCTCGGTCGAAACTTGGAAACGTCATTCAGAACCAGCCCCCCGATTGACTAAAAATTGCCGATCAAAACTTATTCATGTCATGGCATTAGCAGCATTAGCGTCAAAGTAAAATAAACCAACTCAATTTCGTGTACCTATGCATTCTTATAAGTTTATTGACCGAGCGAAGCGAGGTCTCTGAGTTAACTAGAGCGATTTGCACTTGTCCGTCCGTCCGTCCGTCCGTCTGTCAGAGCCTTATAACTTTTGAATTACTGAACGTAATTACTTCAAATTTAGATATAATATGTAAACCGATGGCCTCCAGCCGAAAATGGCTTAAAAAGTTATAAAAATCTTTATTTCAGGGGGGCTCTCATAGAAGCGAATACGAAGTAAAAAAAAAAATATCGCGTTACATAAAATTGTTACGTATCATTTTAAAGATAATTTTGAACTGAGTACAAAAATATATTTTTTTTTATTTTTCCCTTAAAATTGACGAAATGGGGGGCTTTCAAAGTGGCGATTTTATACGCTCGCTTGAAGACGCTCTCTAGGAAAATCCGCTATGGATTTTCAAACTGATTTTATGTTTTTAGGTCACTTATATCCTGTACTTGAACAACAAATACTAAAATTATATGAATATTATAAAGAAACGAGATTATTTAATTTTTAATGTACATCAGTAATTCATATAGCATCAACATAGCTTCACAATAATGCTAATAGATGGCGCAGTCAGTAACTATTCCCATGGAACTACGAGTTACGACTAACGACCTATCCCAAAAACAGTTTTGCGTCGACCATTATTATTTAGTTACTTATTATAATACAATAATTGTATTGTAATTTTTTTTGTACCATATTATTCAATTAAAATTATTTTTTAGTTAAATTTTAGTTAAATATTGTATATTTTCTATTCGCGTCGATAGATGACGATTTGTACAGATGCCCGTAACCCGGTTTCACTCGTTAGTACCTACATAATAATTCAATGTTTTCACTAACGTTCCCTAACCTTTACGGGCTACCTATAAGTTAGGTGATTGATGTTTTCTGTCAACTTATTTATCACGATCCTGTACGGGACACCAAAAAGGATATTGGGACGGATGTTAGGACTTAGGATTGTATTTAGGAGCTACCTACGTTAAGAGACTCCTACTTAGGGGATGATTTAGGTATGTTTGGTGAAAACGGGCATAATAATAATGTCAGTTTTGGTTATCATGTATCGATTGAATGAATAATCATGGGATACCGTTACCGCGAGGTCTCAGTTCGGGGCGAACCACTAGTGTATGTAAGATACGCTCCATAACGCTCCGCTAAAATCGGTCAAAGTAAAATAAACCATAATTACATTATATTAGAGCTCAATTTCGTGTACGCATTATCATACGTTTAGGTATGTACGATGCGCTCCATGTTAGAATCGGTTGTACTGAATTTGTGACTTTAAATCAATACAATCAAGGCAAGAAAAGGTTAGAATTATTTTGCTATAATCCGCCAACAGAAAAATCTGTATAACTTTTACACTACTCTCGACGCACGTTTCGCCCCGACACCGGAGCATCCTCAGGAGATGTCGACTTTACAATGATGTATTGTCTAGTAGTAAACTACTAGACAATAAACTAAATATTATTTATTATATTATAATATTTATTATACTAGACAATAAAATAAAAGTAGTAGACTACTAGACAATACATCATTGTAAAGTCGACATCTCCTGAGGATGCTCCAGTGTCGGGGCGAAACGTGCATCGAGAGTAGTGTAAAAGTTATACAGATTTGTTCTGTTGGCGGATTATAGCAAAATAATTCTAACCTTTTCTTGCTAATCATGGACTTCCGCAAAGTAACGCCTGCTTCTATCCAATATCCAAATACAATCAAGGATTATTTTGCCTTGACGCTAATGCCATCGAGAGCGAGTGCGATCGGTAGAATAACCTTTAGACAATTGGTACCCAGAGGTAGATTCACTTGACGATTCAAAAGCACTTTGTAATAGTATATTACACATCTAGGGCAGTAAAATAATTCGCCTCGGACAACAATTACATGTGATCTGAGGCTTTCTTATTTACTGCCCGTGGTGTGTATACTATTTTTCTCCTCGACGGAGGCGGAAAGCGACATTTTCGTTTAGCGCAGCGGGAGGAAAATTGACGCTTTCCGCCCGGAGGTGAGAAAAAGTTTATTGCAGTACTTTCCCGTGGTACTACCGGTGGTCCTAGTACTGGTAGTATCACAGGAGATTTTTTTGCCCGTAGTATTACAGAGTCCGCGCCACGAAAGAAGTCCCCTAGAGGCGGCGCTAGTACCTAGTCCAATGTTTATGCAATTACTATAGTGCGCGCGCTATCAACTGAGTCGTCGGGCCATAAATTTAAAATTATTTTATAATTTCATAACTTGAAAAATCCATCTATTAAATCTTATCGATATCGACTACCTGCTGTTACGCAAATCATTATCACGCTCCATAAGCCCAATGAGTGCGAGCGAGATAGACTGATTAGAACGATCACTATAGCTATTGCCCTCGCGACTTCGTCCGCATGTAATTGGATTCTTTGAAAATCCCGTGGGAACTCCTATGGTTTCGGCAGGTCTGCAAACATACCCATCAAAGAATCACGTAGATCGGTTGCTCGATATAGTTAGTTAGTTAGTTAGTTTATATATAAACATTCAACCCCCTATTTAACCCCTTTGGGAATAGAGTTTACAAGATATGTGAAAGACTTAATTCTTTTTATTTAATTAAGAGCCCAAATACTAAGTTTCATATACATAACTTGAAAAATAACTCGAATAATAAGGGACTATCATAAAAACTTTCATCCCCTTTTTTGTGCTTTTGGGGGTACAGTTTTCAAAAACTGTGAAACACGTAAGTACTTCTTTGTTTTTAATCGAAAGCCCAAATACATAATTTGAAAAATGACGGACTTTCATACAAAATATCAAACCCTATTTTACCGATTCGGGGGCAGAATTTCCAAAAATGTAAAATACGTACTTCTTAATTTTTAATTAAGAGATAAAATACCAAGTTTCATAAACATAACTTGAAAAATGACGGACTTTCATACAAAATATCAACCCCTATTTTATCCCTTCGGGCTAGGATTTTCAAAGAATGTAAAATACGTACTTCTTTGTTTTAATCAAGAGCCAAAATCCCAAGTTCTACAAACATAACTTGAAAAATGAAAGACTTTCATACAAACTATAAACCCCTATTTTACCCCTTAGGGGGTAGAATTTTCAAAAATGAGAAAATACGTACTTCTTTATTTTTAATCAAGAGCCAAAATACCAAGTTTCATAAACATAACAAAAATAACGTGAAAAATGAATGACTATCCTACAAACATTCAAGCCCTATTTAACCCCTTCGCGGGTAGAATGTTCAAAGACTGTGAAACACGTAATTATTTATTTTTAATTCAAAGCCCAAATACCGAGTTATACCCATGAAGGGTATAACTTGAAAAATGACGGCATTTCATACAAACTTAAATCCCCATTTAACTCCCCTAGGGGTGGAATTTCAAAAAATCCTTTCTTAGTGCTCGTCTACGTCATAAAAGGAACCTACTGTCCAAATTTCAAATTTCTAGCTTCAGTGGTTTAGGCTGTGCGTTGATAGATCAGTCAGTCAGTCAGTTAGGACAAGTCTTTTTAAAAGTATAGAAGAAGAGATTGTATGTACAATCTAGTATTGCTATTATTTATTAATTAGTTCTATTAATTTCGCTAATTGCCGCGGGACTCTTTTCGTGGCGCGGACTCTAGTACTAGAGTACTATGGGCTGGTCGGTCTGCAATCGGTTTTTTTTTGGTACGAAGTTCGGTTCGGTTTTTGGGGTTCCGTACCCAAAGGGTGCCAACGGGACCCCATTACTAAGCCTCCGCTGTCCGTCCGTCTGTCAGCGGGCTGTATCTCGTAAACCGTAATAGGTAGACAGTTGACATTTTCACAGAGTGTGTATTTCTATTGCCGCTATAACAACCATTAATAATAAAAATAAAATTAAATCTATACTAATATAATAAATCCGAAGAGTTTGTTTGTTTGTTTGTTTGGTTGAACGCGCTAATCTCAGGAACTACTGGTCCGATTTGAAAAATTCTCTCAGGGTTAGATAGCCCATTTATCGAGGAAGGCTATATATAGGCTATATATCATCACGCAAAGACCAATAGAAGCGGAGCACCAATGAAGAATGTTTAAAAATCGGGGGGTTTTTTATTCGTTTTGAGAGCTTCCGCTGCGTGCGCTGCGTAAACGGTTAAAGTTTCCCCCCATGTCCCCCTTTAAAAGTTCTAAAAAACAGTCCGCGACAACATATTATGTCTATATTTTAAGGTTGGCTCACTATAACCTTTTTTATGCTAACCAAATTTGTTCTAAAATAATGCATTATTTGCGAAGGTGTTTTTATAAACATCATATTAATCCTTATCCAAATAAATACGTCATTCATCACAAGCTTTGAGTAGTGTTGGTTTAATACTCAAAGATCACAAGTATCTATATACTTATAATAAAACTGTAACTGGACGATTTCGTGTCGTAATAAAACTGAAACTGTCATATAATAAAACTGAAACTGGAAGTCTATACATATAATAAAACTGAAACTGGAAGATTTCTGTACATTTAATATATTTTGAAAATTTTAATTGGGGGATGCTTAGGTACTATCGATACTGAGCCCAAAACAGATTTTTTTTTTAATTTTTGTCTGTTTGTTTGTCCTTCTTTCACGTAAAAACTACCGCACAGATTTCTACAAAATTTTATACCGTGGTAGCTCATTACTCGGGTCAACATCTAGGCTACTTTTTATCCCGGAAAATTAAGGAGTTCCCGAGGGACTTTAAAAACTAAATCCACGCGGACAAAGTCGCGGGCATTAGCTAGTTTAATTTAAATCAACATTGCCCTTCACATCATTCGATTTCAATGAATATCATAAAGACCAGTACAGATTGAAAATGGTGAAAAATTAAAAAAAATAATAGTAGGACGAAACCCATTGGAAAAGGAAGATAATGTAACAAAAATGAAAGGAAAAATCATTTACGGGCAATCTGAGGTCGGGAAGTGAGGGGAGGGGGGGTTTAAGGGTAATAAACGGTTTATCTCGATTTCCAGTAAAACAACAAGTCCTATGGAAAAAAGTTAAATGGCAAAGTTGTAGGTAATAAAAAGATTTTCAATTTTTGTATTTACACTTTTTTCACATACTTAACCTCAAAATTTGTGTGAAAAATTCAAATAACCAAGTTTTTGGTTTTTTATTTTTATCTTTTACAAAAAAAAATATTTTTTCACAAAACTTGGTGAAAAATTACCTTTTTATGTCCCAAATACACTGTAATTTTTTTGATTAAAAATATTAATTTTTTTCACCTTATTTTGACTTAATATCGAAAAAGCAGCCTAATTTTCAATCGAAAATTCTCACGTCAAAATATCTGCTTTTTTAAAAAAGTCGGTGAGCTTTTTGTACTTTGAAATCTCTACTTTCTGATGGTGTAAAAAAAATGTACATTACTATGGTAAATGCTCTCCGAACATGCAGAAACGAAATACGAAATAACAGGTTGTAAGACCCAGACCCTCCTAACCCCTGTGAAATACCTTTTAAATTATATGCGTAGATGCCTATTCATCGCTATTTTAAGATAACTTATTTATCTGAGTGACCTACGGAAAATTTTAGCCCATCAAAAGGTATTTCATAGAGAAGTGGGGAAGGGGCTAGGAGGGTCTGGGCATTACTACCTGTTATTTCGTATTTCGTTTCTGCATTTTCTGAGAACATTTATCATAGTAATGTATATTTTTTATAATTATATAATATTTATTTTTTACATCATGTTGAGTGCTTTTGCAATATTAAGTCAAAAAAAAATCGGCCAAGGGCGAGTCGGGCCTCGCTCTTTTAGGGTTCCGTACTGACCAAATCATTTTTTTAATATGCAAATGCTCGTTTGTTTTGGTCACAACTTGCAAACCACATTATAAATCGGTGTTTTCAGTATTTGTTGTTTAAATACACTGTATAGTACATAATATACCAAAATTTCAAATTCCTAACTAGTTTAGTTTTCGAGATAGACCCCCTAACAAAATTGGTCTAAAACCGACAACTTTGACGGCCCCCCATTTATTCATTTTTGAAGCTAAAAATAATAAAAAATATATTTGAACTCCACTTCATGAGCATGACAATGACACCCCAAATGCTAGGGTGAAAAAATAAAATTTTATTTCGACTCGTCTTTCATATCAGGGAGCCCCCTTTATTTTTTAATCGACCGAGCGAAGCGAAGGTCTTTTCGACCGAGCGAAGCGAAGGTCTTTTCGACCGAGCGAAGCGAAGGTCTTTGAGTCTACTTGAGTGAATTTGCACTTGTCCGTCCGTCCGTCCGTCCGTCCGTCCGTCCGTCCGTCTGTCAGAGCCTTATAACTTCTGAATTACTGAACGTAATTACTTCAATTTTAGATATAATATGAAAACCGATGGCCTCCAGCCGAAAATGGCTTAAAAAGTTATAAAAATCTTTATTTCAGGGGGGCTCTCATAGAAGCGAATGCGAAGAAAAAAAATTTTTGCGTTTCATAGGGTTATTTTCCAAATTATCTTTAAAATGAGGTACTGTAACCTCATTTTAAAGATAATTTGGAACAGAGTACAAAAGTATTTTTTTTAAATTTTTTTCCTAAAATTGACGAAATGGGGGGCTTTCAAAGTGGAGATTATATTTGACCTCACAACGGAATAACCATTGAAAGCTGGGGCTTGAAAGTTTTATAATTTTAGCGTAATATCATGTACTTGAACAACAAATACTAAAATTAGATAAATGTAATAAGGAAACTAAATTATTTAACTTTTAATGAGCAGCAACAACAGAACTTCACAATAATGTCAATAGATGGCGCTCTCATCTCATATAGCAAATGCAGCTATATGTAACATAATATTTATTCAATTAAAATTATTATTTAGTCATTTAGCAAACATCAATAAAACTTCACGTTGCAGTTTGTTTTTACATGTTTTCTGATCGTGTCGATAGTTGACGCTGTGTACAAGTAATTTAATTTGAATGTTCCAAAAAACTATACCTAAGTTTGATTGAGGCCTTGAGGATTTCACTATAACAGTTCCCTAACCTTTACGGGCTACCTATGTTAAGTTAGTTGACACTTTCTGTCAACTTTGTTATTACGAACCTCCACGGGACAACTAAAGGTGAAAATGACATTGGGATGTTAGGATTGTATTTAGGGGCTACCTACGTAAAGAAACTTCTACAAAGGGGATGATTTAGATATGGTTGGTGAAAACGGGCATAATAATAATGTCAATTTTGATCGTCATGTATCTATTGAATGAATAAGTAATTATGGGAAATCGTTACCGCGAGGTCTCAGTTCGGTGCGAACCACTAGTTTTATTTTATTTTTACTATTTATTGCTGTAGCGGCAATAGAAATACACACTCTGTGAAAATTTCAACTGTCTACCTATTACGGTTTACGAGATACAGCCCGCTGACAGACGGACGGACGGACAGCGGAGGCTTAGTAATAGGGTCCCGTTGGTACCCTTTGGGTACGGAACCCTAAAAAGGTGAAAAAATAAATATTTTAAATCAAAAAAATTACAGTGTATTTGGGACATAAAAAGGAAGTTTTCACCAAATATCGTGAAAAAAAAATTTTTTGTAATAGATAAAAATAAAAACCAAAAACTTGGTTATTTAAATTTTTCACATAAATTTTGAGGATATGTGAAATAAGTGTAAACACAAAAGTTGTAGATCTTTTTATTACCTACAACTTTGTCATTTAACTTTTTTCCATAGGACCTGCAGTTTTGCCGGAAATCGAGATAAAAAAATTTCCGGTTGACCTAGAATTGTCAATTTTGGTTAAAAGCAAGGTCTTAGAGCACAAGTAAATTGAAAATTCCGAAAAATACAAAAAGTTGGAACTTTAGGTTTTAGGTAAAGTTTTCGCGAAAATGTAAATTTGCCCATATCTTTTTATCGTGTTGACTCAGGACCTTTATTTTTATACACCTATTAGGGACTATAGACCTCAGTATCTAGTATAAATTTCAACTTACTAGGTCCAACCGTTCCTGAGAAAATCGGCAGTAACACCCTGACAGACGGACAGACGGACAAGAGAGTGATCTTATAAGGGTTCCTTTTTTACCTTTTGAGGTACGGAACCCTAAAAATGTACGAAAGTTAAGATCTTTAAATTATAATGAACTATACCTACCTGACAAAATACATAATATTTTAACAATATTTAGGTAATATATAGTAGTAGGTACCTAGTAATAGGTATAAATACATACATACATTAAAGTACTTACATGAGACAAAGCAAAAATAAAAGATTCCAATAATTTCCAACTTAATTTATCAACACGGTATAAAAATTTTAGTACAACCAGACACAAATAAACGAGAATAAATAAAAGGAGACGAATGCAAACGAGAATAAATTATTAAAGGTGTAAATATCATTCGGCAGGTCGGCGGGCGGCTAGAAACCGACAAGACTTTATCCAATAAGTCATGCCCCTTAAGGAGGAGTAGCCATCTACAAAATTCTTCTCTTCTAAAGAATTGGACCAATCTATACCTAACCTATTTTTCCTTAACTATTTTAATTCTTAGGGTGATTTCATGTAAAATGAGTCTTATCCGAGCGCATTGATATTTTTGCAGATTTGCAATACAAAAACTCCACAAAACGTCCAGTTTATATCTCTAATAATCGTCACTCGTTGGTAAAATCGGCACTTAAACGGTAAACAAGTGTTTTATCGTATATGTATAGGCGTAACTAAGCACAGCGCTTAGGACTTTCTTATCGCACAGTTGATGATGAAAAGGTACTACAAGTGAAAAATCAAGGACGTCTAAACACCCGGCCACGTTCGTTGGTTACAACTTACATGTTTCTCCGAAAAAAATATTTTCTTTATAATTCACGAGATTAAAAGCATTTGTTGATAAAATGGGGATAAAAGCTAACTCTGTGCCGAATTTCATGAAGATCGATTTAAAGCGGTTAGACCATACAAAATAATATGTTCAACATACAATGTGGCTATCGGGTAATTCTATTTTACACAATCTCTTAACTAAACTAAATTAACATGTCTTATTAATCTAAAACAAGTGATCGAAATATATGTAGAGTATGGACAAACTCTTTACATCGCGTTTATAGATTATACCAAGGCCTTCGACTCAATATTTTACGAAGCGCTATGGATTGCCTTAAGAGACCAAAACATATCCAACAAATAATGTCCTCCCGACCGAATCCGATCACGGCGGCCAATCTGCTCAGAGATTAGCCATCTGCGCGGGAGATATTATAGTGCACAAGTGTGTGCGCAGACACAGGTGCACTCTCTATTCCCTCACTCTCATATAGTCCGATGGGACGGAAAATCCGACACGACCGGAGAGAGATCAGGCGCAGGACCGACGGCTTTACGTGCTCTCCGAGGCACGGGGGTGACTCACCGCCAACTTTCCTAACTCCGGGCTAGTAATGAGAATTTCTTGACAGAAAAACCCAATACCTTTTTTTTTTTCCGGCCCGACCCGGGAATCGAACCCGGGACCTCGTCATCCGTAGTCGAACGTGCTCACCACTAGACCAACGAGGCAGTTACCAACAAATATATAAACATCATCAAAGAGATATACTCAAAGAGTAAAGCTAACATAAAACTAGAAAAAACAGGCAAAATGTTCGACGTAAGGCGAGGAGTGAAACAAGGCGACCCAATATCCCCAAGCCTGTTCACAGCTCTTTTGGAGCACATGTTTCGGAAACTAGATTGGACTGGCTTGGGTATAAATATAAATGGAGAGTATTTAAGCCATCTCCGATTCGCTGATGACATAGTCATTTTAGCACCAAATCAAAAACAGCTGTTATACATGCTTGAAACTCTGGACTCTGAAAGTAGAAAGTGTGGCTTGGAGATGAACTCGGAAAAAACTTGCATAATGTCCAACGGAGAGCAATTTAAGGTCGTAATACACGGGAAAAATATAAAGTTCGTCGATGAATATGTATATTTGGGTCAGAGTATATCCTTTAAGGGGCATTACACTGAAGAATTAAATAGAAGGATCAAAAAAGCTTGGGCATCGTACTGGTCCCTTAAACACATTTTCAAATCAAAACTCGATATAAAACTAAAAAAGAAAGCAATGGACTCAGTAGTGACGCCAACTCTATTATACGGCTGCCAAACATGGCAGATATCTAAAGAAGTAATATATAAGATACAGGTTACCCAAAGAGCAATGGAAAGGAGCATGCTAGGCCTAAAAATTAAGGATAAAATAAAAAACCACACGATACGACAGAAGACAAAAATTATTGACGCGGCAAAACTAGCATGCCTCCTTAAATGGCGATGGGCTGGCCACATTGCGAGGAGTACTGATGGACGGTGGACCGAGAAGATGCTACATTGGTATCCTCGTGACATACGCAGACCGAGAGGTAGGCCACGGCGACGCTGGCGTGACGATCTCAACGAGGCGGCGGGGACCACTTGGACTAGATTGGCAAGAGATCGGATTAAATGGAAAGGGATGGAGGAGGCCTTTGCCCAAGAATGGGTGTCCGATTACAAATAAAACTATATTGACATAAATGAACATGACATGGTACTATAATTTGGATATTGGAAATAAAGGCTTTATTATTATTATTATTATTATTATTAACCTAATGCTGTAGCTCCCGCAAGGAGTATTATGAAAGAAATGGCACAAAATTTAGACCTGGCAGTTTAGTTATGAGATTGTATACACCAGAATTAGTCCCACTGTCTCCAATAGCAAGAGCTGTTCTTATTTTTTACTCAGGAAATCGGTTTTCGTGATGAAAAATCTTGGGCCCTGTACCTCTACTAAAATAATCCTCTGCCTGTGAAAGCCCCATGAAAATTTGTTCATGAAAGGCAGGCAAAAAATTTCTACCAATTCGATCGCAAGCTATAAACTGCCAGATGTGATCACTATATGAACGGGAGTGAATCTTTGTCTGCTTCTGCGCGTGTTACTCGATAGTTTTTGCCCATGTTATTTATCACTTTTATGCTGTTATGATTATTGTTCTAAAACAAAAAAAGCCGGCCAAGTGCGAGTCGGACTCGCGCACCGAGGGTTCCGTACTCCAAAAGTAAAAGTAAAACGATAATATTATATTAATTTGCTTATTTATCGTTAAGTTTTGTTTGTAGAGGTTTATTGTTAATATAAAAAAAACTATGCTAGTTAGAGCGTTGGTTTTATTTTTCGATTGGTAAACTTCGGAGATAAGGGGGGGGGGGGGGGGGGGACGGTATTTTTTCGACATTTTGGCCGATTAATCAAACCTATTATATATAGAAATAAATAAAAAACTGTTTTAGAATGCACAAGTAAAGGCCTTTCATATGATACCCCACTCGGTATAGTTATTTTACTTTGAAATTTCAAACCCCCGATTTTCCCCCTTTTTTAATAAAACTAAAAATAATTTTCGATTTTTCTTTATTTCAATGATGTTGGGCCACTATTATACACAACTATGCCAAATTTCATGTCGATAGCTTTAATAGTTACTGAAATAATCGACTGTGACAGACGGACGGACGGACGGACGGACGGACGGACGGAGAAAGTCTCACCATAAGGGTTCCATTTTTACCATTTTGGTACGGAACCCTAAAAACTGGCCAAATGCGTGTCCGGCCACGCGCAATTCCGTAGTTGCAAGTCACAAATATTATTGCATTGCTGACCTAGGATAGTGCTTTTATTTTATTTATGAATATTGAATAAGTAATATTTTGAGTTCCATGGGTTAAATATTATAATATACTACAAAATATGCAACTTACACTACCTGTTTGTTGGCGTGATGAATATTTATACCCCTGTCAAATTACAGTTTTCTAGTCTCTGAGCTAAACCGCGGACGGACAGACGGACGGACATGGCGAAACTATAACGGTTCCTTGTTTACTACGGAACCTTAAAAACTACAAGTCTACAAAGTACATATATAATTCTTTTTAATACTCACTGTTTAATTTTTACTCAACTCGGGAAGGTATACTTACTTATTGTTTGGCAGTTATGTGTGAGTTTGTGTGTTAGTTTCATAGTTTATTTATTTTTATCTACTCCAGCATCGAAAAGTTCCAATTTCGAATTTGACAGCTGAATCGAAATGAACCCTCTTTCGGTTTTGCTTCTCATTTCGATGCAGCTCGTTGTATGGGAGCTGAATCGAAATGGTTATCTTCTTAAAATAGGATACCTAAAGCTAAGGCTCTGAGTTCTGGCACTTTTGTACCGTTCATACGACAGAGGCGCCACAGGCGGCTGGTGGAGGCTTACGGAGTTACTTTTTGTTACTTTATTGAGCCTACGGCGTATTTTGTTAATGATTTTATTTTCCTTGTCGTAGATAAAATCTTGTATGCAACTGAACGTAATTAGTCATTTTAATTCTCGTACTATCCTATTTTGATACTCGGCAAGCCTCGTATCAAAAAACAGCACTCGAATTAAAATGACCCTCATTACGATGCAGTTGCATAAATAGCTATATCGGCATTTTGCGAATAATTATAAAAAAACCGGCCAAGTGCGAGTCGCGCACCGAGGGTTTCGTACTCTAGAAGTAAAGCGATAATATTATATTAATGTGCTTATTTATCGTTAACTTTGTTTGTAGAGGTTTATTGTTATTATAAAAAAACTATGCTAGTTGGAGCGTTAGTTTTATTTTTCCTTTAAAATATACGTAAACCTCTATTGACCAAAATTATTTCTGATTTTTAGATTGGTAAACTCGGTAAACTAAACTAAAAATAATTTTTAATTTTTTTAATTCCAAGGTCGGACGGAGAAAGTCTCACCAATAAGGGTTCCATTTTTACCATTTTGGTACGGAACCCTAAAAAAATCCGGCCAATTGCGAGTCAGACTCGTGCACTAAGGGTTCCGTACTCCAGAAGTAAAAGTATTCATGTAAAACGATAATATTATTATTAATTTGCTTATTTTAAATTTTTTTTTGTTTTGGAGGTTTATTCTTATTGTCAAAATAAATATTTTATTTTCTTTCACACAATGGCACAATTTTATTTATTTACCTTATTTGAGGTTGGTGTAAGCTAGACCTCTAAATTGTATGAGCGCCCATACACCTCAGAGGACTATCTTAATTGTAACATGGGGACACCCTTTAGTTTTCAACTTTTTTATTTTTTGGAATTTTGCCTTTATTTGTGCTGTGAGACCTTGCTTTCTGCCAAATTTCATTATTCTAGGTCAACGGGAACTACCATATAGGTTTTCGACCCAAAAGCTATAGGGTATTTCCGGTTGGCCTAGAATTGTCAATTTTGGTTAAGAGTTTTAGAGCACAAGTAAAGAGAAAATTCCGAAAAATAAAAAAATTTGAAAATTAAGGTAAATTTTGGTACTTACAAGTTTTCGCGAAAATCTAAATTTGCCCATATCTTTTTATCGTGTTGACTTTTATACACCTAATAGGGACTATACTATACCTCAGTATCTGGTATAAATTTCAACTTACTAGGTCCACCCGTTCCTGAGAAAATCGGTGGCGATACACGGACAGATGGACAGATGGACAGACGGACAGACGGTCAGACGGTCAGACGAACAGACGGACAGACGGACAGACGGACAGACGGACAGATGGACAAGAGAGTGATCTTATAAGGGTTCTTTTTTTACCTTTTGTGGTACGGAACCCTAAAAAGTGTAAGAATTTTTCCGTCACGACCTTTGTGTGTTGCCTTCTTTTATCACACACGTTCCATTATAGCTTTGGCGGCGTAGCGGCTAAACACAGGAGTGATACTATCGATTCGGGGGTTCGAATCCTGACTTCAGATTATTATTTTTTATTTTATTTATTTTTATTATTAATTTATTATTAAAAGAACTTCGTTCCAACCGAGTTCGACGATTATGATCATTTTTTAATTACTTTACTACTAATGCCAGTTTATTAGCACTCATTCCCACTAGTACAATCGATTAGTTTAACGTATTTCTTCATTATTATATTCATATTCTGGCACGCGAGCTAATAATTTTCGCTTTCTGTTATCAGTTCTCTAGTTACTGAAACAAATTGCGTATGATCTTCCTAGGTTAAAAGTCAACGAATCAAACGATGCGTTGTTTTGTTTTAACGGCTACCTAACAGATAATAAAATAAAAACTGTATTTTTTTTAAATATTTTTTTTGTCGATGTTACTCCATAACTCCGTCAAATCTGAACCGATTTCAATATATATTTTTTTATTTAAAAAGACCGTCAGGTTGGTCCCATTTAAATTTGGTGACGATCTGATGAGTATCTTCGGTGATAGAGGGCGGAACTCGCGATCATAGAATGTGTAGATTTATCCTATTAAGCTACACTAAAAAGCTTAAAATAATAATATATAAAAAATCTTATAAAAAAACCGACTTCAAACGCCACTGAAAAGTATAAAATAATTTCAGTTTGTACACGTATGTTGAAGTCGGGCGGGGCTCAATAGAACTATGAATCTGCAACGCTAGCCCGACTTCAACATACCTATACTACTACTTTTTATTATATTCTGTGCCTGGACCTACAAACTAAAATTTTGGCTAGCGTGGCGCATTCGTTTCATCGTTTCATCGTTTCTCTTTAGGCCCGCCCGACTTCGACATACGTGTATACACTGAAATTATTTTATACTTTTCAGTGGCATTTGAAGTCGGTTTTTTTAAAAGAATTTTTATATAGGTACATATTATTATTATTAGATGGTGATGCCTCCGACTTAGTGGATTTAGGTGTCTCGTCCGGACTATGATTTTTTAGGATATTTTATAGGATAATAATTTAATATAAAAAACTATTTTTAAAAAACCGATTTCAAACGTCCGCGCCACTACAAAGTATATAATTTATTGTTGATTTTTTGAAAACCGCTCGACCGATTACGATAAAATTTAAATGGGACTACCTGGGAAAAATATCCTTTCAAACAAAAAAGAATTTTCCAAATCGGTTCAGGCGTCTTCGAGTAATCGGTGAACATACTTAAAAAAAGATTCCGACGAATTGAGTAGTGAGTACCTCCTCCTTTTTTGAAGTCGGTTAAAAAGTATCCTAGGCTCTGCTTTTACCCGATGCAAGCTGTTTTTGTTTTAATTTCAGTTTAACTAGCGTTTGGATCATGAAATAGTAACATGCCGACATTTTATAATATTGGCAAATGAGGCATATTGACTTGCTTCTTATTCTTGTATAGACTTCTTCATTTAGGTACTGTATGACGGAGTTCGAATTATTGTTGTAAATAAAAGAAAAATAAATAATATGTATCTTACTGCTTTAATGAGATTCATTACCTAAACAATTTTCACTTAAATTATTATTACAATACTAGCTGCCTTTCCCCCTTTTGTACACGTGGTGCCACGAGACAAGACTTCTTAAAGAGACAAAAATAACTTATTCAGGACCTAGGGTGAAGTACGTATGTTCTAGTTTAAGTTGTTAATCATACGTACCTAGTTGCACTTATCATATACCGCTATGCTTTTTGACGTGATAACGTCTTTTATATCGATGAACACCGGCTGCACGCACGAAAAAATGTCACGTTCCGACTTCCGCCTAAGCTTCAGCGTGTAAGCGAGAGCGCGGAACAAGCGATAGAGAGGCACGATCGGCCCAAGCGTTGGCTTGTGACTAGAGAAAATTGTAATTTTCACTTAACTCCTTCTTTGTATTATACAAAATAATGATAATTCAGGGATAATAATTCAATTCAATTCAATTCATAAAAGTATGCAATTTTTCATCAATGTTTCTTTATGACGTTATCACGTAAAACTATCGTCCGACTTTACAGACAACCAATTTTTTCATTTAATTTTTTAACAATACAAAATAAATACACAAAATTCTTATATTTAAGTAATACAGGTACAGACTGTAGTAACACTACCTAAGGATCGACGCGGACGACGCGACGGTTCAAATCCCACCCGTGCGTTATTATTTTTTTTTTTTTATTATTTGCCAGATTGAGTACATTACAGTATTTCGTTTGTCATGCCCACTTTATACACAAGCTTTACAATTACCTCCTTGGAGGGGAAAGGGGAATATTAAACATGTTCTGAATGTCATTATTGTATGTGTTTATTATATCTTATGCATTATTTCTTTTAGTTATGTTTTGAATATCAAAACCGTAAATACGTAAGCACTGGTTTATTTGGTATACCTACATGGCTTAAATATTTACTTCCATTAAAACCAGTGTAAGGCACGTACAAGTAGTGTGAAATGCTTCATTTAGTAGGTGCGTTGTACCATTTACTTAATAATTATAATTTTTTTCTAACTTAATTTCTAGAGTATTTTCTTAATTGACGTGCAAAATTAACTAATATCACATTTTGGGGCAAACACTTATACTTAGCAGTAATAAATAATTTATATCACTTTTAATGTTTAAAAACTTAAATCGATTATCTTATCGATCTTTATCAGTACTAAGGTCACAAAGTACCTACCCCTACCCTAGTAAAACTTTTCAGTTAGTAAACGTGAATAGAGTACAGACGATGTGTTGGCGTCATTTGACCACTCCTATTTTCATATTTTTGGTAGATTAACGTAACCCCAGACACACCACTTTTTTACTTGAAAAGAGCTTTTTTACTCGGGTCTGGTGTTAAAATTTTCGATGTAGAACGTTGGTTTATCAAAATTGCAAGGAGTTGTCAAGTGATATTGTGGCTAATTCTATTTTTTTATAATACTACCTTAAGTACCTGCGGTAAAGAATAGCTCATTTAGACCTGTCAATTTTAGTTTAGTTAAGAGGTTGTGTAGAGCAGAATTTGCTACAATACCTTTCCTCAACGCACATACAAAAAGCCACACTCTACCCTACCCTAACTTAAATTATCATGACGTAGGTATGTTCATGTAAAGTTGCCCCTGTATTAAGACCTTGTAATTTATTGATTAATTGCGATCGTCACAATTATTATGTTGACTGTATATCTGTTATCTACTCTGCATTTTATTGTTACACTTATATATAGAAGTGTACTACAAAATTCAAAATCTAAACCACATAATATTACATAATATTGTTTGTTTAATTTTTTTTATTCTCTCAAAACTGTGGATTGGTGTCTTGATTTCGTAATCTAACTGACTATTAGGGCTAATTTAGACGGTGCCTCGTTCACCGTTTTTTGCGAAAATGAAACCTAAGGTCGTTTGCCCTAAGGGCGAATTTAGAAGGTTCATTTTCGATGGACTCATCGATGAAGTCTCGAAAATGAAAGCAAAAATCTCGAAAAATGAACCGTCTAAATTCGCCCTTAATAGATTCCGTAGCGTCAAGAACAGAGTTATTTTAACCGGGGTATCAATTGTATAAAAGTTATTCCATTGATCGTATTCTTATTCGATGACATTAGCGTCAAAGTAAAATAATCTTTGATTGTATTGATTTAAAGTCACAAATTCAGTACAACCGATTGTAACATGGAGCGTTATAGAGTGTATCGTACAAACCTAAACGTATAAGAATGCATATACAAAATTGAGCTCTAATTCAATGCTGTTATGGTTTATTTTACTTTGACGCTAATGTCATCGAATACGATTAAGATCAATGGAATAACTTTAGACAATCGCACCTCTGATGCCAACTGCACTAGTTTCACCACTGCAGGTATAGCATGACTAGAAATATTGAGAGAACACACTTTTTAACGATAAATTGGACCCTAAATTTTAAATGTATAAACTTATTCGAATATACCTATATTACATACATAAGAATGCATGCAGTAAATTATTATTAATATTTTAAAATCTAATTTAAATAATTCTGAAATTTATTCGAGTTGTAAAAATATGTTAATTAAATAAATAATTTCAATGATTCCACGGTTTGACCGTTACCTGTACAAAGAGAAATCTTGCAATTACCTCATGGTAAATGTGGGATCATAATTATAAATAATGAATCCTGCAATCCCGGAATTCCGCAGTCGTATCCATACTAATAATAATGTGAGGTGGTTCACCCCAAATTACACTACCTATTTCGATCTTTACTTATAACGCAGCGCAGGTCGTGTATGAACTGTGAGTAGTTTAATGAGTAATTTGTGGCGAAGAAGGCTTCGTGGTGATCGCGACATGTGCATCCAGCCCGTTGGACGCCCGCGACTGACGGCGCATCCACGGCCCCGGCTGTCGTTCTGAAACTGAAGTAGCTTTGTTGAAAGCGCTGGCTTCTAACATTACTGAAGTCCGAAAGTCGTTTGTGGGAATGGGCGTGACGTTCTACTATACTATACTACACTGCTATACTATTTGCTATTATACCTATAATATACCCATCAACCAGCAACCCATCAACGGCTCACTACTGAGCTCAGGTCTCCTCTCAGAGAAGGGTTATAGACCTTAGTCCACCACGCTGGCCCAATGCCAATTGGTGGACTTCACACACCTTCAAGAACATTATGAAGAACTCTCAGGTGTACAGGTTTCCTCACGATGTTTTCCTTCACCGTTGAAGCAAGTGATATTTAATTGCTTAAACGCACTTGACTCTTAGAAGTTAGAACCAACACACACAGACATATTTCAGTACATACAATTCACTGTCTCAAATGCACTATGTCAGATACTCGAGAGCCATGGGTGAGAGTGGACGTGATTAATGTGAGTAATTAAAGTGCGTGCCGAGCCTGTGCTACTGACAGCTTACATTACGTCTATATAGATTCACAGACAATACAAGTGGTATAATAAAATTGCAAAACCAATTTAAGACTTGTCTTTACACAAGTTATAAGCAGAGATAGCCTAGTGGTTAGGACAGTGGTCTCCTATTCGGGGGTCGCAGCTTCAATCCCGGGCACGTACCTCTGACTTTTCGAAGTTATGTGCGTTTAGGCAATTAAATATCACATGCTTCAACGGTGAAGGAAAACATCGTGAGGAAAACTACAGAGTTCTCCATAATGTTCTTAAAGGTGTGTGAACTCTGCCAATTTGCTATGGGAAAGCATAGTGGACTAAGGGTGAGATCTATAAATGGCACTCTCACTCAACTCAAACTCAAGTCTGAGTTAAAACGAGACAGATGTGCAAGAAAAGGTTAGAATTATTTTGCTATAATCCGCCAACAGAAAAAATCTGTATAACTTTTATACTACTCTCGACGCACGTTTCGCCCCGACACCGGAGCATCCTCAGGAGATGTCGACTTTACAATGATGTATTGTCTAGTGTAAAGTCGACATCTCCTGAGGATGCTCCGGTATCGGGGCGAAACGTGCGTCGAGAGTAGTATAAAAGTTATACAGATTTTTTCTGTTGGCGGATTATAGCAAAATAATTCTAACCTTTTCTTGCTAATCATGGACTTCCGCAAAGTAACGCCTGCTTCTATCCAATACGAGACAGATGTATATCATTACATATTTGTGTCTCATTTTATTATAACTCCATTTTGAGTATTGAGCAGAGCCAGAGTAAAATCTATAGATCTCAGCCCAAAACCCTTCTCTGAGAGGAGACCTTCGCTCAGAAGTGATCCGTTGATGAGTTCCTGATGATGATGATAATGATAACAATGATGACGTTGATGATGACAATGATAATGATGACGACTAAGAAGATGATGATGATACATAGTCAAGCTGCTAAAAGCAAGCAGTTCCGCAAGCTCACCCCCACTGTCACTGCTCTGGCTGATCAGCTGGCGGTACTCCGTGGACAGTCGGCGCCGGCCGTGCTCGTACTTGGCCTCCTTGGCCAGCAGCGCCTCCCGCTGCATCTGCGTGCGCAGCTCCGCGGGCACGTCGGGGATGAACAGCTGCATCAGCCCCGTCAGGCCGAACACCAAGTGCTGAAGAGCAAGAGCAACGACGTCATGAAGTGCAGACACCTGGCAGACACCTCATCCATCCATAAGTCTGTCATGTGTAGCCTAAGTACGTCACACTCTCTATAAACATTTCTGTGGTGGTGTCGTGTGACGTTCCCTAAAATATGGTTGAGAGAAGGAATGGCTGGGTCTTGCGTCATGCTCGTGAACGGGTGCCACCGGCGGGAATAGGGCTGCTTTCTGTCTGCCCATCTTAACATGTGTTGAATTATAATTAGGTATGCTTTTGTGGAACTTCCCCTCATTGTGGAAACACTGCTTACATAGCATACTTAGTACCTATAGCTTACATAGTACCTATTTAATCTATTATAATATTGTAAACTTGTTTTGAAAAGAGCAATTGCCGAGTTTCTTGCTGGTTCTTCTCGGCAGGAAGGGCATTCCGAACCAGTGGTAGACTCATCGACGATTGAAAGACACTTATAAAAAAGTTTATTTGAATAAAAAACATTTCTATTCTATTCTATTCTGTATTATCGCACCACCAAACACGGAAATGTAGAGTTTAATAAAATAAAGAGTGTAGCTATTAAAATAAAGTTAGTATTATTCCAACATTCTGTGTTTCATTACGTCTCCAAGGCCCTGCCTAACATGGCTACCCTGCCAGGATGGCAGCCAGGCCATCCGCGTAGTGCAGAAGATTTATTGTCCTAATTATCATATGCAATATGTGTGAATCAAAGACTGCTTAAAGGTTTAACAGCAAGAAAATGGGTGCAGGAAGTTGAAAAAAAGAGGTAATCATTGCCCAAAACACGGCCGCAGGTTCAAATCAGGCATTCGTCGAGGAAATTAGGATGCATGTTTCACCATCATCATCTCCCATCAACGGCTCACTACTGAGCGCAGGTCTCCTCTCAGAGAAGGGTTATAGGCCGTAGTCCACCACGCTGGCCCAATGCGAATTGGCGGACTTCACACACCTTCGAGAACATTATGAAGAACTCTCAGAAGTGCAGGTTTCGTTACGCGATGTTTTTTATCGGTTTTGCGACATATATGACATGCCCACTGCCACTTCAGCTTGCTAACCCTCAGAGCTATGTCGGTCACTTTTGTTCTTCTACAAATTTCCTCGTACCGGATTTTATCCCTGAGAGAGATTCCCAACAGAGCTCGCTCCATAGCGCGCTGAGCGACTTTTAATTTGTGAACGAGGCCCACCGTCAGTGTCCACTTCATACGTCATCACCGGTAGGACACACTCATTGAAAGCCTTTGTCTTGAGGCACCCTCTACTAGAGGCTAAAGATTTTAAACTTATTTCGTGGATTAAACACATAACTATTGGTGCTAAAAATTTGCTGATGATGATGACGATGACAATCAGGGTGCGATAGGTACCCGAGATAATCACACAACTCTCATGTTCGATTCATGCTGGTTCCAACCATACTTACCAAGAACCATTATTAATACCATTTTTAATCATTGTACCAAACTCACCTCAAAAACTACCACAAATGCCAGTCTCGCAGCGAATACGTGCCAGTAATGTGGGGAGAGGCCGTAAGGATCGGCGTGGTCGGGTGGGTTTCGATACCCCCTGTACGCGCACACAGGGGGGTCCACTTCGTTCTCATCCGCTCCCCATTCTTCTCTATAATCCGATGTATTGAATACTGAAATAAATTTAAAACAATTAATTAACTCAATAGTTTCATTGAATCATCATTCATAATATTTCAAACCCATATGAAGCAGTGATAGCCTAGTGGTTACGACTGTGGTCTCCTATTCGGGGGGTCGCAGCTGTTCGATCCCGGGCACGCACCTCTGACTTTTCGAAGTTAAGTGCGTTTAAGAAATTAAATATCACATGCTTTAACGGTGAAGGAAAACATCGTGAGGAAACCTACACACCTGAGAATTCTCCATAATGTTCTCGAAGGTGTGTGAAGAATTCGCATTGGGTCAGCGTGGTGGACTATGGCCTATTACCCTTCTCTGAGAGGAGACCTCGCTCAGTAGTGAGCCGATGATGGGTTGATAATGATGATGATGATGATTATTTCATACAATTATGTACATTCATATTACTTCATTCATAATTGAAGCTATAAAAAAAGGATCAAATGGTATACTGTTTACCTTTTTACCAGATGTTAAAAGTGTACGTAACACTAGTAAAGATGAGAATTAGAATTGGTGCCAACCAGGTGCCCTGGAGTACTCTAGTCTAGACAAAAATGCTCATTGCATGCTCATTGTAAGATCAACAGCTTGTGAATATCAAGTTCAAATCGAATTCCGTTACGTACTAGTCACTAAGGTGCATCAGATTTTATGTACGTTGCGTTTTAATAGGTCTTTTGTCTCTAAAATAGTGGCAGATTGATACTGAAGCTTTTAATTGTTTAAATTGTACTTACGTGAAAGCGAGTGATCAATGTAGCCTGCCAGAGTATTATCCGGAGAGTACACGTATTTGTACACCATGCGAGGTATGAAGTCACTGGTGTATGCTATTACAAACGCCTGTAAATTAAATTACTTAATTACATTATTCTTGTACATGTAGACCCATCGTCTGTTAATAAACATACTGCATAACCAAAGGGTGAAAATAAACTTTTGCACAATTAGCCTTAATCCATAGATTCTTTAAAAAATATTTACTTATCCACTTTTTATAAAAGCTCTAACAACTAATTAATTAATTATGGAAGCTCGCATGCAGTTATTTTAACTTAAATCAAAAAACACTTACGTTAGAAACTACGGCAGCGTACGTAATGCCCCTTAGAATGCCATACCTAGAAACATACGATTTAAGGTGTCAATCTGCAAAACTCGAAAATATGAAAACGAGATAATTTAAGCAACATAATAGTATTAAAAATTTACCAAGCTCCTATATCTTCTACTCGTTCAGCCAAAGGTCGTCTCGCTTGAGTGACCATTTTGTAAGCGTCGAGACGTATCTCTGCGATGTTGTTAAGAAGGGCGAATAGTGGAGCTAAAGGGAAAGCTGCCACGAACAAAGTCACGAAGCCATATTGTAGGACTGCAAGAATAAACATTATACATTTACATACCTACATCATTTGTAAAAAAAAATAGAGGAAAGCAATAGTAGGTACTTTAAAGATACTTAGTAAGTAGCTTCAGAACACCTCTTAAGCTGTAACAACTTTGTGCGACGATAAAATAACAAATCGGCAACTAGGTAGGTATATCTAAATATTGAACGCGAAAGCATTGCAAAAAATTGCACTGGAATAAGTAAATACAGCGATGCATAAAGCATGTCTTGGAGTGAATGGGACTAAATAATAGAAAAGCTGTAGACAAGTTAATGGTGATAGCGAAACTCACTCATCTCAAGGTACTCATCGAAGAGTGCCAATCGCCCAGGGTCCTGCAGATGGTAGTCCTGCTCCCATGCCATGTGGGGTTTGCTGGGGTCCCTCGTGACCGCCCGATGCGACCTTTGACGCCACCAGTTGTGAAATTTTCTAAACCAATTGAAACAATATTTTAGTCTCCGAAGTAATTTTACTTTAAATAAATTATCACAAAATTCCATTTCTAATCTTTAGGTATAAAAATTGAGCTGCTAAGTCGTTTGTTAATGACACAAAAAGCGGGAATTCGAGCTAGGTATGAGTTTTTCATAAGCTTGTACACCAGTATAGAATAGAATAGACTAACACTTTTACAAAGTACTTTCGAATCGTCAAGTGAATCTACCACTGGTAGAGTGAACTAACTATCGACGATAAAATATTGTCATAGTTGATTAAATTAAATTTGATTTAGATTTTATAGTAATTTTTACCAACAAGAGAGAAGTTTCTGATGTCAGAGGCTATAAGAGTCAGGGAAACAAGTGATAAGAAGAACTAACGGGTAGCCCAGCTCTACGAAGTTATTGAAGCACTGCTTCCCGATCATAATGATTGCGAGCTGGATACAGAGCTCGGACAGACAGCCAGCAGGATCGCATATGTCCCCTTTCAGCTTGAAGAATTCCGATTTTCGAGCCTGATCGTCCCCTGGATAATCAAAGAAACGACCCTGGAAAGTGTTAAGTGAAATATTACTTAAAGAATAAAATTTCAAGAAGTGTACAATGTTTTTATGCTAGTTTTGAGACGTGGTAGCTTGCTTCTCGATTCACAGTGTGCATTTAAAATTCTAGTCTCCAGTCTCCAGCTATAATTTGATACAAGTGTCTAATCAATAGTTGGCTTTATGGATCATAATATGGTGATAATATAAAAATTATCAAGGGAAGTTTCAACTCTTTCTTATCGACCGAGCGAAGCGAAGGTCTTTGAGTTAACTAGGGCGATTTGCACTTGTCCGTCCGTCCGTCCGTCCGTCCGTCCGTCTGTCAGAGCCTTATAACTTTTGAATTACTGAACGTAATTACTTCAAATTTAGATATAATATGTAAACCGATGGCCTCCAGCCGAAAATGGCTTAAAAAGTTATAAAAATCTTTATTTCAGGGGGGCTCTCATAGAAGCGAATGCGAAGTAAAAAAAAAAAAATCGCGTTACATAAAATTGTTACGTATCATTTTAAAGATAATTTTGAACTGAGTACAAAAATATTTTTTTTTTAATTTTTCCCTTAAAATTGACGAAATGGGGGGCTTTCAAAGTGGCGATTTTATACGCTCGCTTGAAGACGCTCTCTAGAAAAATCCGCTATGGATTTTCAAACTGATTTTATGTTTTTAGGTCACTTATATCCTGTACTTGAACAACAAATACTAAAATTATATGAATATTATAAAGAAACGAGATTATTTAATTTTGAATGGGCGTCAGTAATTCATATAGCATCAACATAGCTTCACAATAATGCTAATAGATGGCGCAGTCAGTAACTATTCCCATGGAACTACGAGTTAAATTCAATGTTTGATAAATAATTCAATGTTTTCACTAACGTTCCCTAACCTTTACGGGCTACCTATAAGTTAGGTGATTGATGTTTTCTGTCAACTTATTTATCACGATCCTGTACGGGACACCTAAAAGGATATTGGGACGGATGTTAGGACTTAGGATTGTATTTAGGAGCTACCTACGTTAAGAGACTCCTACTTAGGGGATGATTTAGGTATGTTTGGTGAAAACGGGCATAATAATAATGTCAGTTTTGGTTATCATGTATCGATTGAATGAATAATCATGGGATACCGTTACCGCGAGGTCTCAGTTCGGGGCGAACCACTAGTTTAATTGATTTCAAATTTCACAAATAAAATCAATCATACCTTAAAAAAAGCTATATAGATAAGCGATGAATAGAAGTTAATAAATTCGAAGAAGAATATTTTAAATGTGTAAGAGTCTTCATATTCAGTCTGCGTGCGCGGGTTTTCGATGTTTGTTAAAAATACTGCTACTTTGGCATAAATCTGAAAAATAATGAGATCAAATAAATAAGCTTCGATCCAGTAGATATTTGTGCATCTGAAAATTGGCAAGTATCCATTCTTCTGTTCTATTTTGGTAAAAATATTAACAAAATAGTTGTCGTGACTTTTTGGGAGCTAGGGCTAATATTCGAAAACTATATAAACTTTACTACTTTTTTGATAAAAACTCGAAAATATGTAAAAGATGTTCCCCCAAAGATGATCACAAATCAGTTAAAATACTGGCAAAGAATAGATTCATATCGTATACATACTACGTACCCATTCATTCTCATTTTAGATTAATATTAGTTCAAGTACCTAAGTGAGACAAAGGATTGTAGTTTTTGTAAAATTGAATAAGCAGTACTGTTTTGGTAATTAATAAGTTGTGCGCGAAAAGAAAGAATAAGCTAACTTGCTACTAATTACTACTACTAGTACTTTGTAAGTTCTACTACTACTTTACTTACTACTAGCAACTATCCTTTAATTGTTAGTAATAAGTAGGCAGTTGAAGTAAGATATTATATTTTAATAATCTCGCTAAGTTTATTATTATTGAAATTAAATGATGAATCATCTCAAATATACCCTGGTAAGAAGCATGATCATTGTCAAGTTGATAGACGCGGCCGTCATGGCCGTGAAGATCTTTGCGTGTTTCTTCAGGAAGAATCCGGTTCCACCGTAGATGACTGACACCATGGATATCCTGTAGATTATTGTGCCTAAGACCGCTCCCATTACTATTGTTATCTGTTCAAATAAAACAATTGAAAGTTACGATGCAATGTTGATGGCGGTATGGTATACCTACTCATATGTATTCAGATGATGGACTAAAACTTGGTGGCATTTCAGCTTCGGTTCAGGCTTAATAGTTTGAACCAATTACGTCAAATCTAATGATGTTGTTGTTGTTATTAAGAAACAAATGGAATGAAAATGACACTCTATTTAAATCTTTCCATAACTAAGAAAATGACCAAAAAAATGCTAACGCAGTAAATGAAGAGTGAAACTTGAGCGCATTGATGAACCATTTAACTGTAAATTGTAGAAGTTACCATGAAAAGCACAGCTGAGGTGGTGGCCACATATCGCATAGTTTTTTGCCAGGTAGGTAAATACGGTTCCTTTTCTCTAGTAACTGGGTTAGTACGGAATGTTTTCACCGATGCCTCAAACTCGGGGCGGGGGTCTTCGTCCTAAAAATAACAGTTAAATAAAATATTATGATTAATATTTAAGCGTGTGCCGCAAAAACTATCTGTAACATTTATTAGTAAACTTCGAACAAGATTTTGTAAACAATGAATAAGAATAAAAAAACAGCAAACGTGCAGGACTAAAATTGAGTAAACTTAGAGAAGGGGCAGACTGGCTACTTTTAGCGGCAGCAATCGGCGATGCGGGTTGTTACGTTCCCTCAAATATGGTTGAGCGAGGCAACGGCTGAGTCATGCGTCATGCTCGTAAACGGGTTCAACCGGAGGGAATGGGGCTGATTTCTATCTGCCCGTCTTAACGTGTTGAATTATAATTAGGTATGCTTTTGTGGAAGTCATTGTGGAAACACTGCATACATAGCATAGTATTTATTGTATTGTAAACTTGTTTTGAAAAGATCAGCCGCTGAGTTTCTGGCTGGTTCTTCTCGGCAGGAAGGGCATTCCGAACCAATGGTAGAGTCAGACGATTCGAAAGCACTTGTAAAAATTTTATTTGAATAAAAAATATTTCTATTCTATTCTATCGTAATTTTGAGTCGCTGTTCGGAAGCTCGATTCCACGTCCGAACGCTTCAGTGGACACACAACAAACGCCAGCCGCAGCGATCGAGTTGCGTTTTTTTTAGGATCGGCGTTCCGCGATTCTTAGCATCGAAGTTCCGGAAAAACGCCGATCGCTTTCGCTAAAAGTAGCCAGTGTGCCCTCTCCCTTAAATATACCTACTTAATAAAAAATGGAAGACTTGAAAGTTAAAAATACATACTTGATCGACACTTCCCAAGTCCCACTCCCATTTTAGTACGGATTGTTTTCGTTTCCACAACTCGAGGAATGTAGTTGCTAGAAAAATATTAACGACCATCATATTATATTACCTATATCTGTGAATCGACCAAATTATCAGAAAGTACACGTATATTATTAATTCACATTCACATGGACTCTACTTTGAATTTGCTTTCACCAAATTGCATCATTTTGAATTTTTGTAAAAAATATAACATTATAATTAATATATACAAAAACTTGAACTATTTTTAACCGACTTCCAAAAAGGAGGAGGTTCTCAATTCGGCCGGTATCTTTTTTTTTTTTTTCTATGTATGTCCACCGATTTCTCCGGGATTACTGGACCGATTCGCGTGATTTTTATTTTAATCGACAGAGGATGTTTGCGAAATGGTCCCATAAAAATTTTAACCTTCAACTCCTCAAGCCTGATGCTGCAGGCTAAAACTATGGCGGTTTAGGAAATTTCGATTACGAATTGATATTGTAGGTAACAAGTATGGACCACATCATGGAGCTCCAGGTCCTAGCTCCTCAATCATAGGATACTACACTTAAAAGCTTAAAATAAAAATTCTTTTCAAAAAACCGACTTCTAACGCCACTACAAAGTATAAAAATAATTTTAGTTTGTACACGTTTGTTGAAGTCGGGCGGGCCTAAAATACAAACTATGAAACCGACTCGCGATGCTCGCTCGACTCCTACAAACGAGTCTATGATATTCTGTAGCGTCGCGCATCGGTTTCATAGTTTGTATATAGGCCCGCCCGACTTCAACAAACGTGTACAAACTAAAATTATTTTTATACTTTGTAGTGGCGTTAGAAGTCGGTTTTTTGAAAAGAATTTTTATTCATAATAACTTTTGTGAGTTGTTATACTTAATATCAATAAATTTTGTTCGTGATTCGAGGAACACAACTCACTCCAAAAAACATAATGAACAAAGTCATAGGTTCATTGAAGGGATACGGTAGTTTGCGGTAGAGCAAGCAAAATGCATAATATGTCGTCTTAGATAATTTATTAACTCACTCACCCCAAAAAGACATGAAGATAGCAAAGAAGACTGTCGCCGGGTTGTCGAAGAGATACGTCAACTTGGCGAAGAGGCAGGAGTCTGAGAGGCGCTGGTACTGACACGCTTTGTCACACAGCGGACAGAGTGTGGTGTTGCCGGGGCCGTAAGCGTCGCAGATTTCTTTACTGTAAATTATATCAATGGCAGATTCTACAGGAATATGAGATTTAAATAATTACAGAATATATATATAATAGACATCATCAGTTGATAATAATTGATATGAAACTAGACGGTACCTAAGCGAATAGGTGTTCCGTAAAATACCATTGATTTTCAACTAATTAATCATTTTGGAATTTTGATTTTGAAGTTGTGGAGTTTTCAACAAGGCTTTTCTCAAATCATAAAGATAGTCTCATTAAAAATATGCAGTATTTGATAATAATTAATATCAGTCATCAGATAACGAAATACCAGATCTGCCGACCTATCTTTCAACACTATTGTAACCAGGCTGGCGCAACTTTGAAGAGATTTTTTTTTGTATGAAACGTGCGCTAATTTTAATGGCGGCTCCCATTTATCTTACTCTTATGTGTTTTTCTCTGTCGCACATAAAGGATAACCAGTTCGCCTCCAGTCCTTGACAGTTGACAAAAAATAGTTTTTTATGTTGGTGCTATTCGCTAGCGCACGTTCATTTCTTTGTATGGGAGTCCCGACTCTTAAAACGTAGTGATTACATTCTCTTTGATTGTAACATACCTGGGAATATTATCCTTGGAGTTCATGCTAGCAATACCATATAGAAAGCACAGAGTCCCAACTATGGCCGGTGCATACAACATCTTGGTGTAAAAGCCGAGCCAGCAGAAGTATAGGCCTATCTTCTCTCCAAAGTACCTTCTGATAAGCCAGAGCGGCTGCTTCTTATACCATTTGCTTGGGCGCGCCCATTCTAGATACAGGAGCTGGGGAGAAACAAGTTTCTCTTACAGTACCAAAATGAGTTTTATATTATAAAGAAATAGGTAAAGTGTTTTCTTTTAAAATCTATTCGTCAGTGTCCCTCAAAAATCTGTTACTAACGATGCCGACGATTTTTAAGTCTTCTTTACGCTTAGATGTTAAGTAAGTCGTGTTTAAAATGATTAAAACCTTTTAAAAAAAAAATACAAATTGCTTTATTTATTTATTTGACACACAAAACAGCTAACAACCCAACAAAAATAGCATTACAAGTAACGGATGGGTCACAAAACCGGCTGTTCGCCAAAATATATGCAATGAATTTGCTTTGATTGATGTTTAAATATTTTACTTACACGTCTATCTGTTTGAGTTTTGTCTTCCATATCCAAATCATATCTGCCTTCGTGTAGAGGAAAACATGCCAAATATGTGCCATCGTTAAGTAGCCGACGGATACCCAACTGAAAAATCAAAATAAATATTACATAAATATTACAAAAATAAAAAATAAATAAAAATAAATTTTTTCGTGATTTTTTTATTACTATTTCGTGGAACGTGACTGTTAACTGTTGTTAATTTGAACCAATTTAAATCATTCAAAAACATAATTAAAATTGATTAAATAAATTGCAATTATTATATGCATTTACAATTCGTCATTTTAACTTGATTAGTTCGTTATTTATAATTTAATTATTAATTACTTATAAATTAGTTTAGAAATTTTAAATTGTATTTTGTTGTTTGGTATACTTATTATTTTATCATCATCATCATCAACCCATCAACGGCTCACTACTGAGCGCAGGTCTCAGGTAAGGGTTATAATATGGCCTATTTTACCTTGCTACAAATAATTTTACCCACCTTTGTATCATTATTGTCATATTTTGCTCGAAGTAATATTTGCATGACTAGTAAGCTACGTTGAGCCGGAGAAAATTGAGTATATCTATCTTTTACTAGGAACCTGAAAATAAATAATTGTTGTATTAAGGTTAAAAAATTTCAAAAAGGGAGCAAAATTCGTTTTTTTCGACTGAGATTTGATTATGCAAATTATTTTACAATTTAATTACGAGCGTAAAGAAACAAATGATCGTATTTAGAGAGATAAAACAAAGAATACAAGAAACATTATTTTCGAATGATTAAAAAAATTGCTTATGAAATTAATTATTAGGTACACGGTTGCACGTCGTGTAACCTATCATTACTCTGTGGGTGTATCGTGAACCAGTGAAATAAGTAAAGTCAATTCGCAGCTTTCTATATTCAATACACATTTTTACGTGGATGCTCATTCTTATACCACAGTGCATAAAGTGACCATTAGTTAAGATTTCCCGAAATGCAAACTTACTAATAAAAACTCAGTTCTGTACGTTAATAAATCTTTAAAACTTACTGTTCCTCTCTCTTGACACCAGGTTTGTCAGTAGCGTTGTTAAACGAGGGTTCAGGCTCGATCCTTGAGTGTTCATACTCGTATAGATTCTTCCATTTGCGACGCCATTTTGTACGCCAGTGCTTGTCTAATTCCGCTTCAACTTCATCACCCTTTAAAAATAATTATTTAATTAGTTTTAAAGGGTAAATTTAATTAAATTAAATAATGGTATCAATATACCTAAGTTAAACGCAGTTCAATATCATACAATGTATTGACTTTTATTGGAAATTACTTTGAGTTAGACAGGGAGGACTGATGTCATCCAAGATGTTTAACCTATACACAAGTGACTTGAGAAAATTAATAAAACATTATTTTATCGGTTGCTCATAATAAAATAATGAAACGTTTAATATTTTTCTTGCTATTACTTTACTGATCTTTACTTTTTCTTTCCATTACAGGCCTTGCATATACGTAGAAAAGTCGTCTCACCCAGGCTCTTACAGATATAGTGATAAACCTTTTTGTAGGTAACTTCATGCTTAGAACTTCAGCCAGCCGCATCTCAGTTTTCCAGGGAATGTGAATTTTTAGGAACCAGGTTTTACCATCGAAGGAGAGGCATTTGTTCTCCAACTCTAATTCTAGTCCCTCTTTAATTAGATTTTCCTGAAAGTGTAAATTAAACATAAGTAACTGAAATAATATTTTATAGAAGAAGGTCCACTATCGCATGATAATCGTCAAACGTGAGTTTGAGCATTTTATGCTGATTCAAGTTTACCTAAAACAGGACTTGAAGCCATCCTGTTAGCAAAAAGACTGCGCACAGATAAGCATTTTAGTTTAGCACCTTACTTGGAATGTCCGTCTGTATTCTCTCTTCCTAGCTTCTATTTCTGTCATCACACCGTAATCTTCTTCTTCATATGCGAGAACCATATCTATTCGACGTCTCCCGTCTCGAAACATCAAAGACTCTGGGTCCAAGCCCTGAAATTGATTAAGACTGTTTATTATGAGAAATAGATTTCAGAACTTGATTCAGCGCTATAAACATGAATAAGATGTAGGTAAAGCTTGCTTAAACAGAG
The DNA here is from genome assembly GCA_029955525.1 of Oeneis ivallda. NCBI lineage: Eukaryota > Metazoa > Arthropoda > Insecta > Lepidoptera > Nymphalidae > Oeneis > Oeneis ivallda. Next base: position 21,717,200 of record JARPMR010000008.1, on the reverse strand, counting down.
CATAAGTAGTTTGATTTAGGGAAAGTTTGAATAAGAATCATTTCCTGATTAATTTTTAGAATGATAGGATATAGGTGTACCTACCTCTGAACTAGTTTCTCCATCATTTTGCTCTTTGTCTTTTGGTATTGAAGGCTTTCGTTCTTCTCTAGTATAGTCGGAACTTTGACTGTTAGGATTAGACTGCAAAAGACGTAAAAAAATGCGAGAAGTTATAACGAAGTTATTTTTTTGGACTAACAATTTTCGAAGTTAATTTTGCTGTTTCTTTAAGTAAGTAAGTATCAAGGTCAAAGTATTTCATTCGGAAGTTTGCTATTTCTTAGTACTTTAAAATTATGGCTGTAGATTTCACTTGGTTAATACTGGATACGACCTATGCCTATCTTTGTGACTTATTCTTAAATAGCTCTCATTAAAATTTCCAAAACATGTGCTTGCTATCCAGGAACTTTTTGCATATAAAAACGTCCTAAAAAGAAGCTGATATTGACTAGAAATAAGTTTTTTTACCACCTGAAAACTAGGCAGTGGAGTTCCTGGTAAGGCCGTATCCCTTTTATAATTGAATATCCCAGCAGCTGAAGTTGCATTCCTCAACAGCCGCCAGTTCATTTTTGCTCTCCGTTCTTCTGAACTATCTCGTGAAGAGTTCAAGTCATCTCGAAGGTGGACCTAGTTATAAAATATAGAGTAATGAAAGGAGTTAATGGACATAATTCTAGACAGAAGGGCTGGCTTATTTTTTGCGCTAAGGCTCGCCTAGCTGTCCAGAGCGTAAATGCTGCCAATAGTATTCTTGGCACCATTCTACGCGGATATAATTGTTATAGTAGATAATTAGATAAGTATTATTGTAAAATTTTTAGCTACCTTATTAGTAGGGCTTTCCATAATATCAGCCAAAGAAGTTCCAAACGCAGACTCAGGCGCAAGACTGTCTGCAGATTTCCAAGACGACCGTTGGATTGGTGTGCTGGGTATTGCTGAATCGTGGCTTTTGCGACGAGTTGAAATCTATAATAAAGTCAGGATTTCACGCCCATTATATCGTAAGTGTAGTGTGTGTAGTGTTGAGTTTAGCGAACCTATATCAGTCGATTAACTATGCTTATCTAATCCAGTCATCATAAGCAACCCATTTAACGTCTCACTATTGAGCGCAATTAGTCTTCTCTCAAAGAAGGGTTATAATAGGCCATAGCCTATCACGCTGGCCCAATGAGAATTGGTAGACTTCACACCGCCTTTGAGAACATTATGAAGAACTCTCAGGCATGCAGGTTTTCTCACGATGTTTTCCTTCACCGTTGAAGCATGTGATATTTAATTGCTAATTTTTAATCCAGTTAAATGTAATCCAGTAATCCAACTAGGTATATTGATTCAAGCCACTGACTGGTGATCGAACTTTAGGAGGTTTTTCTGTGATTTATGGATGAAGATTTATTCTCAATGTTAAGTATTGGCTTACCACAGTCTGTACCCGATCATCTACATCTACAGAACCATCGGAACCACTGAGTTCAGTCCGCGTGGTGGAAGTAGAACTAGCGAGATCATTCCAAGCATTATAATTAGTTATGTTGGCGGTGGGAGGTTCAGAACTCGTTCCGTCTGTGAAATATCAAAGTAAGGCTTAAAACAACTGTCAATAACAGTAGAATTTTGTATTTCAATATTAAAGCCTTTTGGAACGTAGTTCTTTATCGCGCGATGCGACAACGGGACTAGACGGAAAAAATGAATTAAAACTTAATGACACTTCACCGTCTAGAATGAAACGTAAAAGGCCACAAAAATATAATTTTTACAAATGCGATTATGAAAATACTAAGAAAGATTTAAAGAATATAAACTGGTTAACGGTCTTATCCTCTGGTGACGTCAATATAAATCTTCAAATTTTTTATGATATAGTTTATGAAATTTTACATAAATACACTCCATTGACTAAAGGTGATTCTCATCAATATCCTATTTGTTTTAACAATGCTCTGATACGTTGCTTAAAGGAAAAAAACAAATACCATAAAAAATATAAACAATTTGGAAACCCGCGGGACTACGATACATTCGATTTACTACGGCTAAGATGTAAGCGTTTGATAGATGTATGTTACACGAACTTCTTGGACTCTGTTGAAAGCGCACTTTTTAGTAATACCAAAGCCTTTTATGCTTATATAAATAGCAAAAAAGGCTGTAAAACGAACACGATTCCCCAAACGCTCAACTATGGTAATTTGTCATCCTCGGATACTCAAGAAATCTGTGAATTATTCTCGAAATATTTCAGCTGTTTTTGAAAACCTCACGGACGTTGATACAAGCTTGTACCCACCAATCTTCTCCAGCAATGAAACTACTCACTGCAATATTAGTGTCACTACGCGTGACATATTATGTCACCGACGCAGGAAACTGGACTCAAATAAAGGAGCTGGCCCAGACAAAATTTCACCATTATTTATTAAAACTTGTGCCAGTGAACTATGCGTCCCACTGAGTATCTTATTTAATCAGTCGCTACAATCAGGTGTGTTTCCTAATTTCTGGAAAACTGCTTATGTTATACCCGTCTTCAAGTCCGGGAACCGGACGCGCTGTTAAAACTATCGTCCCATTAGTATATTATCCTGTTTTTCAAAGGTTTTAGAATCAGTGGTATACGATACCATTTACCATCATGTTTCCGCCATTATAACACCTAAACAACACGGCTTCGTCAAAAATCGTTCAACTACAACTAATTTATTAGAATATAAAAATTTTATTTGCAGGTCATTTGCTAGACAAGGTCAAATAGACACAATTTACACCGACTTCTCCAAGGCATTCGATAAGGTCAATCATATTATTCTATGTCATAAACTAGAAGCTTATGGAATTTGTGGCAATCTTTTGCGGTGGGTACAATCCTACTTACTTAAGAGATCTCAATTTGTGGCCATTAAAGGGCATATCTCGTCACCAACCGTAATCACGTCAGGTGTCCCACAAGGCTCTCTCCTGGGCCCACTCTTCTTTATCTTAATTGTTAATGACCTTGTGGATAGATTGAACTGCGAGAGCCTGTTTTATGCTGATGATCTCAAGATCTTCAAATCAATTGACAGCGTAAACGATGCCCTTTGTCTCCAGACAGATTTGAATGCTGTGGCTAACTGGTGCACAGAAAATCATATGAGTCTCAATATTGATAAATGTTTTGTGGTTAGCTTTACTCAACGTAAATCTAAAAAGTTTGAATTTAACTATTGTTTAAAAGGACGTACGCTCACAAGAAAGATGTCAGCAAAAGATCTTGGTGTTATATTCGACGATAAAATGTCGTTTAGGGATCATTATGAATACATAATAGGCTATTTGACTACTTTTAGAAAATCATCTTAAATTGTTAATAATGCTATGCTGAAGCTAACAAAACATATATTTCGGCATAATTTTCATTATTTTTCATAAAAATCGAGAAATAAATTCAAAAAAATAAATTGCCGCCGAAACGTTCCATTTGCTCTCATGACGTAACAGTTCACATTTCAAACAATGACAATTTTATAATATGTGTTTAGGCCGCGTGTCGCATACTATTTGGTAATTAATAAAATAGTAACGATGAAAAACAGACGAAATTAGCCTATTACGCCGCACAAACACGTCGAAATGTATTGACAAAATGAGAATTCCATAGGTGGTGTGGACTGTGACGTCATTCGAGATCACGGAACGTTTTCGATCACGTGACCATGGCCAGAATTATAGCAATTTTATTTAATGTTTTCTAATTAAATAAAGCATTATTTTTTAGTTTTGTCGTATGGAATAATGTTTTTAGATAATAATCTTTTAGGATGACACCAGTTGAAACGATATTTTTATTATAGTCAAATACCCTATTGCCAAATGCAATAAATTGGTAGGATTTATCTTGAGATCGACAAGAAATTTTAAAATACCATCTAGTTCGATACATCTTTATCAAACCATGGTTCGAAGTATTATGGAGTACAACTCTGTAATGTGGGCTCCATATTACGCAGCTCATTGTGATCGTTTAGAAAGCGTTCAGAGGAAGTTTTTAAGAATTTTATCTTTTCGGTTCCATTTCGGTCACAGACGCACATCCTATCAAGATAGACTTAAACATTTCAAGATGCAAACTTTGGAATCCCGTCGGGATTATTTTCATCTCATCACTTTACATAAAATTATTCATTCCAAAATAGATTCTCCTGTCTTACTCTCGTTGATCAATATTAATTTTAACTTCCGATCAAGAAATCCAAATACTTTTGCTCTTAGTGTCCACAAAAATAATACTTCCTTTTACAATCCCATTGTTCGTATGTGCCGCCTATTTAATGATCTTAACACAACTAATAGAGCAAGATCCCAGTGCCGCCAGACCTAAGTTATTTTCTCAGCAATTATTTGTGTACGATAGAGTACTGTTCGAATGTCCTTTCAGTATATGCGTACTAGCTAGATTGTGCCGACGGCCAATTTCCAGATACCAGGTGCTAAAGGTAGGTAAAAACTAGAATAACTTATCTTAAATTCTCAGGGCTGATTTTCATATATGTTTTAAAGAATATTGTAAAAATTAATAAATTAATACTGCCAGACGCTTACCGCCGGCGGTTACTTTAGCCAGACGCTTTGAAGCTCCCAAAAATATATATAATTTAAGTTAACTTATATTCTCAGTTCTGATTTTTATACATGATACTCAGGGAACTATTGCGATATTATCTGTAAGCTGCCAGACTTATTGGAAGGGTCAAACATCCCCCCAGACACACATTATGCGTCCCCATATGTATGAGCGCTAGAACATGATTCACTTGTTTAAGTGTGTGAGAGATAATATCATCATACTATAATATTATAAATGCGAAAGTGTGTTTGTTGGTTTGTCCTTCAATCACTCTGCAACAGAGCTATGGATCGACGTGATTTTTTGCCTGGGTATAGCTTGCAGAAGATATTGCAATAGTTCTCTCTCTCTAGATCCTAAGCTATACCCAGGCAAAAAATCACGTCGATCCATAGCTCTGTTGCAGAGTGATTGAAGGACAAACCAACAAACACACTTTCGCATTTATAATATTATAGTATGATGATATTATCTCTCACACACTTAAACAAGTGAATCATGTTCTAGCGCTCATGCATATGGGGACGCATAATGTGTGTCTGGGGGGATGTTTGACCCTTCCAATAGGTCTGGCAGCTTACAGATAATATCGCAATAGTTCCCTGAGTATCATGTATAAAAATCAGAACTGAGAATATAAGTTAACTTAAATTATATATATTTTTGGGAGCTTCAAAGCGTCTGGCTAAAGTAACCGCCGGCGGTAAGCGTCTGGCAGTATTAATTTATTAATTTTTACAATATTCTTTAAAACATATATGAAAATCAGCCCTTAGAATTTAAGATAAGTTATTCTAGTTTTTACCTACCTTTAGCACCTGGTATCTGGAAATTGGCCGTCGGCACAATCTAGCTAGTACGCATATACTGAAAGGACATTCGAACAGTACTCTATCGTACACAAATAATTGCTGAGAAAATAACTTAGGTCTGGCGGCACTGGAATCTTGGACCATAACCACAATAATATTGACATTTTCAATAATAACGCAAATATACCTATTTAAAAACCAAATACATAAACTTTTTCTGACCTCATAATCAAGCAACTTACAACTTTAGTTTTAGACATATTTATATTCAAAAATGCACTTTAAGTTTTAATAAGTTTTAAATATTTATGTTATCTTTACTAACTGTGTAACTGAGTTTACTGTGTAATTCTAACTATAATCTGTATAAATTCTATGCATAAATTTTATAACCGCTGTGTACACATATTAAGGGTTGTTACCTGGAACCCAAATCTGTTGTTATTGTATTACGTTTATATTAGGTTGCGACCTGTTTTGTATACCTTTTCAAAAAATAAATATATAAATAAATAAATTTAACCGTCACTTTTTTGAATGTGAATTTGGCATTGTGTTCAATATTTTCACACTACAATATTAGATATCCGTAGCCTTGTGGTTTCTACAGTCGCATAAAGGTCGATGGTTCGAATCCCAGCTCGACAGACTGAATTTTCTATTTTCAATTTTATTTTTAACTAGCTGATGCCCGCGACTTCGTCCGCGTGGATTTAGTTTTTTAAATCCCTCGGGGAACTCTTTTTAATTTTCCGGGATAAAAAGTAGCCTATGTCACTCTCCAGAACCTCAATACCCATGTAAAAAATCACGTTGATCCGTAGCCCCGTTGCGGCGTGATGAAGGATAAACCAACAAACCTACAAACAAACACACCCGCATTTATAATATTAGTAAGGATTTTATTTTTATTCCAATGATGTTGGACCGCCTTAAAGTCAAAATAATCGTACGTAGCTCACAGGAATTCCGGTGAATAACGTTACTCACAGGAACATAGGACGCATTCGGATTTAAACAAAAAATGTAATTATTATCGTATATAAATAAAAATGTATATTCCCTATATCCCGTGGTAGAAACATCACGCGTGAACGGCTGGACTGATTTTGACAGCTTCCAATGACAGATAGCTGATGGTATAAGCTTAGCACAGGCTACTTTTTAACTGATTTTCAAAAAAGGATCAAAAAAGTATTGTGTTTTTTAACCTATAAATATATCAATATCTCCATGATTTCTAAACCGATTTGCCTGAATTTTTTTTAATCGATACAGAAACTTTGCGAGATGGTCCCATAAAAGTTGTAGTTGTAGTTGTTGTAGTTATAGTAGTAGTAGTTGTAGAAGTAGTTGTAGTAGTTGTAGTAGTAGTAGTAGTAGTAGTTGTAGAAGTAATTGTAGTAGTTGTAGAAGTAGTTGTAGTAGGTAGGATCTGGGAAGTATACCTTTTGAAACATAAAAAGAATTTTCCAAATCGGTTCAGGCGTCTTAGAGTAATCGGTGAACATAAAAAAGATTCAGTTGAATAATTGAGATCCTCCTCCTTTTTTGAAGTCGGTTAAAATAAGAATAAAAATTAGTTTTTTGAAGAAGTTATGGAGTAAAACAGTCAAAATAGTTCAACCCCTATCTCAGAGAACATACATCCATCCATACATCCCATCCATCCATCCATCCGTATACTAAGTACATCTATCCATACATCCATCCTCACAAACTTTCACATTAGTGGGATAAGTAGCATAGGATATAGTTAATGTAGTTAAAGTTAGTAGCAGGAGGATACAAACATAAATACGTACATGCATATACACATACATACATGCATGGATACATATATACATACATGCATTCATGCATGCATACATACATACATACAATAAATGACTTACTAATACTTTCTGGACAATAAATGATTTATTATTATTATTATTTTTTTTTTATATATCTTGACTCTCACACCCGCGTACAATATAAATACATATAAAACCAAAGGGAAATATAATAAACATATAAATATACACATATAATAAACTTACACATATATTACATAAATAAATACTTGTAGCGGGCGGAGGATTACGCCCCGGCAGGGGAGACCAGACGGCCGGGGGTCAGGGCGACAGGCTGAGAAACCGACGGACCATCCTAGCCGAGTCTAGCAACACCGCTTTCTGCATCTTGGCCGCGAGCGAACTGCCACGGAACCCCAGTCGCCTCAGATGGTGAGCGAGGCTGACTGGGATCAACCCATTCGCAGAAATGACGATTGGGATGATTTCAGTGGACTCCACATGCCACATGCTGGCAACCTCGTGAGCCAGATCTAGATACTTTCGTTTTTTCTCCGTCTCCGCTCTCACGAGGTTTTCATCATGTGGGATGGTGATGTCCACTAAAAACACCCTCGACTGTGCCCGGTCCATCAGCACGATGTCAGGCTTATTCGCAAGAATAGTCCTGTCCGTGATGACGGACCGGTCCCAATAGAGCCGGACTCCGTCACTCTCGAGTACTGGCACCGGTGTGTACCTGTAGTACGGCACTCTCTCATCCAGGAGACCGTACTTCAGAGCAAGCTCTTGGTGAAGGATTTTGGCCGCTTGGTTATGTCTGTGCAGATACTCAGTGTTAGCAAGAGCCGAACATCCTGAAAGCACATGCCTGAGTGACTCACCATGCCTGAGTGAGTGACATTATTATTATTATTATTATTATTATTATTATTATACATGCACTCATGCATGCATACATACATGCATGCATTCATACATGCATGCATACATACATACATGCATACATACATACAAACATGCATACGAATATCCCGCGATAACTGTCTGTTTCCCGGGATAAAAAGTAGCTGTTGTTACTTTTCCGGTCCTCAACTATGGCTATCCAAAAAACCACGTCAATATGTAACTCCCTTCGCACATAATTGAAGGATAAATATATGAAAAGTAGTATACTAATATCGCGCAGGAACCGTTTGTTTTCCCGGGATAAAAAGTAGCCTTTGTCACTTTTCAGGCCCTTAACTTTACCTGTGCTAAAAAACCACTTCAATCTATAACTCCGTTGGCGCATAATTTAAGGATAAATATGTGAAAAGTAGCATACGAATATCCCGTGGGAACTGTTTGTTTTCCCGGGATAAAAAGTAGCTGTTGATACTTTTCCGGTCCTCAACTATGCCTATCCAAAAAACCCCCTTCAATATGTAACTCCCTTGGCACATAATTGAAGGATGAATATGTGAAGAGGCATACTAATATCCCGCAGGAACCGTTTGTTTTGCCGGGATAAAAAGTAGCCTTTGTCACTTTTCAGGCCCTTAACTTTACCAGTGCTAGGAAAACCACTTCAATCTATACCTCCGTTGGCGCATAACTGAAGGATAAATATGTGAAAAGTAGCGTACAAATATCCCGCGGGAATTATTTGTTTCCCGGGATTAAAAGTAGCCTTTGTCACTTTTCAAGTCCTCAACTATGCCTATCCAATAAAACACGTCAATCTGTAACTCCGTTGGCCCATAATTGAAGGATAAATATGTGAAAAGTAGCACACTAATATCCCGCGGGAAGTGTTTGTAGGAACAGTTACAGTTTTATTATAAGTATAGATAGATAATAATTAAATTTTATGTAACAATGTCAATTTTTGACGTTCGTAAGCGTTAGGTTAGGCAGTCGCTTGTACTTGTAATTTCAAAAACTGATGCTTGCTATGGTTTTTTGAAACCGAAGCTTGCTTGCTTGTTTGCTTGCTTGATTTCTTGCATGCTTGCTTGCAGGATTTAAAAAAACCCGAATTTCGATGAAAAAATCGATGCTGCGGATAATGTAAGCGTGATTTAAGTACAATCAGAGCCATCTATCCGTGGTTTTTCAAAATCCTTCCTCGGGAACCTTGGATTTTTCCGGGATTATTTGTAGCCTATGTGTTATTCCAGGGTATAATCTATCTCCATTCCAAATTTCAGCCAAATCCATCCAGTAGTTTTTGCGTGAAAGAGGAACAAACATACACACAAACTTTCGCCTTTATAATATTAGTAGGATTTCTACATGTCGAATTTTTCCCTAATTTTTTTATTTTTATTATTAATTTATTATGAAAAGGAACTTCGTTCCAACCGAGTGTTCCACGACACTCACGCATTTTTTTTTTATGCTGAGTATGTTTTTTTAATATAGGTATAGACTAGCGCTTGACAGCGATTTCACCTGATGGTAAGTGAAGATGCAGCTTAAGATGGTGTGCTCTTGCCTAGAAGATGTCTATTCACTCTTGATTTAAAGAAAGAAGATTGCCACAAATTCCATAAGCTTCTAGTTTATGACATAGAATAATATGATTGACCTTATCGAATGCCTTGGAGAAGTCGGTGTAAATTGTGTCTATTTGACCTTGTCTAGCAAATGACCTGCAAATAAAATTTTTATATTCTAATAAATTAGTTGTAGTTGAACGATTTTTGACGAAGCCGTGTTGTTTAGGTGTTATAATGGCGGAAACATGATGGTAAATGGTATCGTATACCACTGATTCTAAAACCTTTGAAAAACAGGATAATATACTAATGGGACGATAGTTTTAACAGCGCGTCCGGTTCCCGGACTTGAAGACGGGTATAACATAAGCAGTTTTCCAGAAATTAGGAAACACACCTGATTGTAGCGACTGATTAAATAAGATACTCAGTGGGACGCATAGTTCACTGGCACAAGTTTTAATAAATAATGGTGAAATTTTGTCTGGGCCAGCTCCTTTATTTGAGTCCAGTTTCCTGCGTCGGTGACATAATATGTCACGCGTAGTGACACTAATATTGCAGTGAGTAGTTTCATTGCTGGAGAAGATTGGTGGGTACAAGCTTGTATCAACGTCCGTGAGGTTTTCAAAAACAGCTGAAATATTTCGAGAATAATTCACAGATTTCTTGAGTATCCGAGGATGACAAATTACCATAGTTGATTGACGGACAAACCAACAAACAAACACATTTTCGCATTTATAATATTAGGTATGTGTTAGTCAGGAAGAAGGCGATCTAATTAAATTTTAGAACACAAAAGCTACTATTGTGACTTGATAGTTAGATATATTCCCTCGGAGACTTTTTTGTAAAAAATAATGAGTGCTTTAATCATCTAGTACATAATTTTTATGTATCATCAATATTTTTCTCAGCACACGCCAAATAATGCATTTTATAAGCAAAATTTTGCTACCTTTATTGCAATTTTCTTAAGGATGTCTAATTTTTTTGAAAATATATTATAGCCTGTGCTACTTCCTGATATAACTTAGCTTTCTATCGGTCAAAAAATGGTTAAAATCGGTCCAGTAGTTACAGAGCCTATTCGGTACAAACAAACAAAAAAAAAATAGATCGAATAAATATAGATCGCCTTCTTCCTGACTAACACATACCTAATATTATAAATGCGAAAATGTGTTTGTTTGTTGGTTTGTCCGTCAATCACGCTGCAACAAAGCTACGGATTGACGTCATTTCTTGGATAGGTTATATAGTATATAGTTGAGAACCTGGAGGGTGACATGGGCCTCCCGGAAAATCAAAGAGTTCCCGCGGGATTTTAAAACTAAATCCACGCTGACGAAGTCGCGGGCATCAGCTAGTATGATATAAAAGTATTATTTAGAAACAATTGATTCGAGATGATAATAGTATGATCAAACGATTTGTCACTCAGCCGTATATATATAGCCTCAATGACCGCTTCTTACCTTCTCTAAATGTATCCTTCTTAGCTCTACCCCCATCATCGCTGTTTCTTCTGGATGAGGACTCACTATGGCTCCCTTTAATTTTCTCACTCTCAAAGGTTATCCTGTCCAAAAGACTTCGATGATTTGGCTCCAATGTACCAAATAGTTGGCCCACGTTTTCCAAGTTTTCCGTCAAATTTTCGAGAACTTTTGGCACTCGCTGGCTGAGTTTAGGCAACACCTTTTTATAAACGACCTCTTCGTGTGGTTCAGGGCCATTTTCCATTGTTTTCTGTAAGATGACAGTGAACTTTTTGTTACAATTTGTACAATTACATCTATACGTATATACCTAAAAATATTTGTCCTGACTGACTGACTGACTGACTGATCTATCTACGCACAGCCTAAACCACTGAAGCTAGAAACTTGGAATTTTGACAGTAGGTTCCTTCTATGATATAGGCGAGCACTAAGAAAGGATTTTTTGAAATTCCACCCCCAAGGGGGTTAAATGGGGGGTTAAAGTGTGTATGAAATTCCGTCAAATTTCAAGTTATACTCATGAAACTCGGTATTTGGGCTTTAAATTAAAAATAAAGAATTACGTGTTTCACAGTTTTTGAAAATTCTACCCCTTTAGGAGTTAAATTGGGGTTGAATGTTTGTATGATAGTCTTTCATTTTTCAAGTAGGTAATGTTTATGAAATTTGGTATTTTGGCTCTTGATTAAAAACAAAGGAGTACGCATTTCACAGTTTTTGAAAATTCTACCCCTAAAAGTTTTAAATAAAGGTTGAATGTTTGTTTTTTTATCCCGATAAAACCAGCTGAGTTCCCACGGGATTTTCAAAGAACCTAATTCCACGCGGACGAAGTCGCGAGGGCAACAGCTAGTATTATATGTATAAGTACAGTCCCCCTAGCCATATTACGTATCTACTGTCGTATCTATTCTCTTTCTATGATCGTTAACGCTTAAGAGCAGGGGCTCCCAGTTTTTTAGCACGCCTCCCTTCTGAAAGGATAGGAGGCGTAATAAAAAACTTTGGGAACCCCTAATTTAGAGGAAGCGATCTTAGAAACGATTAATTGGTGGCCAAGTCGACACAATGTTCTTGATCGCTCCTGCGCTCCAAGGAATAGAATTCACGCTACACGCTTTTATATTATAACATACGAGCTTACGCACACGCTTCCTCTAAAGCAGAAGTTCCCAAAGTTTTTATCACACCTCCTATCCTTTCAGAAGAGAGGCGTGATAAAAAAAACTTTGGGAACCCCTGCTCTAAAGCGTTAATGATCATAGAAGAGAACAGATACAACGAAGTGTAATTTGGCTAGGTTGGCAGGTGTGATTATACCAAGCATTATCTGCATTAGATCAAGTTTCTGAATCCTAAGCTATTTTACAGTGAAGGATTCTGTAATACTCGTCGTATCAACCAATACAGATAGGCTTAATGGATGATAAATCGTATCTGATTATAATCCAATAGTCTCAATAGCCCAATGCTTAAAGGTGCAGACCAAAAACTAAAAGGTTTCAGGTTCGAACCTCACCCATTGCACTATTGTCGTACCGTGGTCGTACCCACTCCTAGCACAAGCTTTAGCTTATTTGTAGGAGATAAGAGGATATTTCAAAAAAAATTAAAAAAAAAAATTATAAAAAAAATATATTTAAGAAAAAATTAAAATGCGAGTTGTTTATTTAGCGGTCAGCATGTTCGACTGCAGATGACTTGGTCCCGGGTTCAATACTCGGGTCGGGCCAAAAAATGTATTGGGGTTTTCTGCAAAGAAAATTCTCAGCACTAGCCCGAAGTTAGTTTGTCACCTCCGGCTCTAGGAGAGTACGTAAAGCCGTCGGTCCTGCAACTGATCCGTCTCCCACAGGACTATGAGAGTGAGGGAATAGAGAGTGCGTCTGTGTCAGCGCACACACCTGTGCACTAAAACATCTCACGCCCAGATGGCTTATCTTTTTTTATTGATTGACAGGCTTGCGCTTGACGACAATCAACGCTGGGAAGCACTGGTGAGGTCTAGGTTGGAGCGCGCTTGCCCAAAAGATGCCTATTCACTCTGGCCTTGAAGGTACTCAAATTATAGGTGGCAGGAAACACTTATGTTGGAAGGGTGTTCCACACCTTGGCGGTTCATTTCAGAAACGTTTAACTAAAGAGTTTCGTGCGACTAGGTTGGATTTCTATACCACGTAAGGATACCAACGCTCACGGCTTCTCGCAGTTCTGTGGTATAGAACGGTGAAGGAGGCACATGTTGTGAAGATCCTGAGCGCACTCTCCAAAGTATATCCGATAGAAGACCGATAGACAGGCGACATTGCCATCCCATCTCTGTGGAGATTGGCCGCGCCTTGGGCGGATTCGATCGGGAGTACATTATTATTTAGTAAGTCGGTAAGGAAAAGGATGTATCAGTGGTCTGGTATGCTTTAAAGTATATTAATAATGAAGGAGGGTCACTCAACGGGCGATGGAGAGAGCTATGCTCTAGTATCCCTGCGAGATCAAATCAGAAATGATGAGATCCTTAGGAGAACCAACGTCACCGACATAGCTCAGCGAGTCGCGATACTGAAGTGGAAATGCGCGGGGCACATAGTTCTGATGAGAAGAGCTGATGGTCGTTGGGGTCCCATGGTGCTGGAGTGGCGACCCTTCACCGGGAAGCGCAGTGTTGGCAGACTAGGTGGACCGACGACATCAAACGAGTCGCAGGGAGCCGCTGGATTCAGGCGGCGGAAGACCGAGGCCTGTGGAAGTCCATGCAAGAGACCTTTGTCCAGCAGTGGACTTCTATCGGTTGACAAAGAAGAAGAAGAATAATAATGAACCTGCAGAAGTTTTACGTGCCATTTAAAGTAGGCCGCTATAATTGGACGCCATTTCCCATCCGTGGCGGTCATCCGTGTGAAATAACACGCTGTGGAAACAAGCCCGCTTTCTGAATTATTGATGGAATATCGACCGTTGTCCTGACGAGTAATGTCTCCTCCAATAAACTAAATCGATGCATTAGACTCGGTAGATCGCCATTTCCTCTGATCGTCATGAGATGATCAGTCACTTACGAAAATGCCCAGTCTTCAGCATCGACGCAATGTCGCCTGTTTTTTATTCAAATAAACTTTTACAAGTCTATCGGTCTTCTATCGGATATATACCTTGGACAGACACACAAATACTTATAACACCCTTTTTTTGACGGGGGTTAAAAATAAGGTCAAGTGTGGCCGAACTCGTGCTGCGTCTTTGGCTGTTAAACTTATTCTATTATTAGAAAGATTATTAGAATACTGACTGCACTGACTGACTGTCAGTCTCAGTCAGTCAGGACAACTCTAATCTCTGGACAGATCGGGCTTAAAGGCATACAGATAGCTTTTATGACGTAGACATCCGTGAAGAAAGGATTTTTGAAAAATCAACCCCTAAGCGGGTAAAATAGGGGTTCGGAAAACCGAACTTATCGTATATTATAAATTCGCTGTGTGAACGTACAAAAAACTACTCTAAAGTACCGAAAAGTTTACACGGGTGGCTAGCTGGAAACCCCGTACCTAATCTAAAAATAGTGTATCAAATTGTGACAATATTGATTGGACGCATATGTCGGGTCAATACTTATATACCACATGATTCTATTAGACATGGATGGGCAATGGGCTTTATTATAAAATCAGCGAACAATAACGCTTAGAACAGAAGTTTCTAACAGAGTTCCCAATCCAAAGGTCAGTCAGGACTTAATTAATTTAATACGTGTGGCACTCGATAAAGCTTTTGCCGCGGTAAAGCTATTGCATAGAATTTTTTATCAACTTATGCAATTATAATATTCATGCAATATATTTTTTTTGCATTAATAAAAATTATGCAAAAAAAATATTGCATAAAAACTCGAGCAGCTCGTCTCGATCCGTGTAAGCTTCGTACAGTCTACACGCATACGTCTAGTCGCACGCACACAAACACCGTGCCGAAGTCGGCCGAACTGAAACGACGGTGTTAGGTTTATTTTCGTTACGGAATTTCTTGATTCGGTCGCCGCGCTCAAAGCCCGCGATAAAAGCTATGCAATAGCTTAAAAATTATTTTAAAAAACCGACTTCAAACGCCCGCGCCGCTACAAAGTACGTAATTTATTTTTGATATTTTAAAAACCGCTCGACCGATTCGATAAATGGGACTACCTGGGAAGTATATCCTTTCAAACAAAAAAAGAATTTTCCAAATCGGTTCACGCGTCTTCGAGTAATCGGTGAACATAAAAAAACAATTATTCCGACGAACTGAGAACCTCCTCCTTTTTTTAAGTCGGTTAAAAATGGCTTATTACCGCGTCGACTATTGCGCTTCTAAGCTCTATAGTTCGATGGCTTGAATGTCAGCCCTAATGTTACGTCATAATTCAAAATTCAAAATTTTTATTTCATGTAGGCCAACCTGTGGCTCTTATGACACGTCATGACTCTACCACCGACCGGTTCGGAAAGCGGATTCTGCTGAGAAGAGCCGGCAAGAAACTCAGCAGTTGCTCTTTTCAAAATAATCATTTTACAATATTAATAAGTAGCTATTACATTGTAATAAGTTTTTATACTATCTTGTGGGCAGTTGGATGCCAAGCTGATTTAACCCGTGCATCTTTGTCATAGATTTAGAAATAGGCTTCGTTCAGTACTGTCCTTTAAATGTCTACAATTCTCCATCATCATCATCATTTCCACCCATCTCTGGCCCACAACTGAGCATCGGTCTCCTCTTCAAAAAGAAGGGTTCCTGAACTAGCCAAGAGTAGACCTGCCACAGTTCACGCTGGCCAAGTCTACATTGGCAGACTTCACACACCTTTGAGAACGGTATGGAGAACTCACAGGCATGTAGGTTTCCTCGCGATGTTTTCTTTCACCGCTAAAACAAGTGAAAAATTGCTAAAACGCGCATACCTAATTCCGACATGTCAGAGCTATGCGTGTTTGATGCCCTTTTAACCAAGCCCCTAAATTTTGCGGTCTACCTAAGCTAAGTTAGGTGACGCTTTCCGTCAAAATGGTTTTCACGAATTAGGGAACACCTGCCAACGTTCCCTAAATTTTAAGGTCTACCTCAGCTAAGTTAGGTGACGCTTTCCGTCAAAAAGGTTTTCACGAATTATTTGGGAACACCTACCAACGTCCCCTAAATTTTAAGGTCTACCTCAGCTAAGTTAGGTGACGCTTTCCGTCAAAAAGGTTTTCACGAATTATTAGGGAACACCTACCAACGTCCCCTAACTTTTACGGTCTACCTAAGCTAAGCTAGGGGACGCTTTCCGTCAAAATGGTAGGGAACACCTACCAACGTTCCCTAACCTTTACGGTCTACGTCTAAGCTAATCTAGGGGACGCCCAACGTCCCCTAAATTTTAAGGTCTACCTCAGCTAAGTTAGGTGACGCTTTCCGTCAAAAAGGTTTTCACGAATTATTTGGGAACACCTACCAACGTCCCCTAAATTTTAAGGTCTACCTCAGCTAAGTTAGGTGACGCTTTCCGTCAAAAAGGTTTTCACGAATTATTAGGGAACACCTACCAACGTCCCCTAACTTTTACGGTCTACCTAAGCTAAGCTAGGGGACGCTTTCCGTCAAAATGGTAGGGAACACCTACCAACGTTCCCTAACCTTTACGGTCTACCTAAGCTAATCTAGGGGACGCTTTCCGTCAAAATGGTAGGGAACACCTACCAACGTCCCCTAAATTTTAAGGTCTACCTCAGCTAAGTTAGGTGACGCTTTCCGTCAAAAAGGTTTTCACGAATTATTTGGGAACACCTACCAACGTCCCCTAAATTTTAAGGTCTACCTCAGCTAAGTTAGGTGACGCTTTCCGTCAAAAAGGTTTTCACGAATTATTAGGGAACACCTACCAACGTCCCCTAACTTTTACGGTCTACCTAAGCTAAGTTAGGTGACGCTTTCCGTCAAAATGGTTTTCACGAATTAGGGAACACCTGCCAACGTTCCCTAAATTTTAAGGTCTACCTCAGCTAAGTTAGGTGACGCTTTCCGTCAAAATGGTTTTCACGAATTAGGGAACACCTGCCAACGTTCCCTAAATTTTAAGGTCTACCTCAGCTAAGTTAGGTGACGCTTTCCGTCAAAATGGTTTTCACGAATTAGGGAACACCTGCCAACGTTCCCTAAATTTTAAGGTCTACCTCAGCTAAGTTAGGTGACGCTTTCCGTCAAAATGGTTTTCACGAATTAGGGAACACCTGCCAACGTTCCCTAAATTTTAAGGTCTACCTCAGCTAAGTTAGGTGACGCTTTCCGTCAAAAAGGTTTTCACGAATTATTAGGGAACACCTACCAACGTCCCCTAACTTTTACGGTCTACCTAAGCTAAGCTAGGGGACGCTTTCCGTCAAAATGGTAGGGAACACCTACCAACGTTCCCTAACCTTTACGGTCTACCTAAGCTAATCTAGGGGACGCTTTCCGTCAAAATGGTTTTCACGAACTATTAGGGAATACCTACCAACGTTCCCTAACTTCTACGGTCTACCTAAGCTAAGTTAGATGAAGTTTTCTGTCAATTTAGTTTTCACGAACCTTTAGGGAACAACTAAAGGTGAAAATGACATTGGGTAGGGACTTTCATTTTTATTTTTATTTCTACATCTACACATAATACTTTAGAGTTTAGACCTAGGCTAGGTATGCTATATTTATTTATACGGAACTGTGGCTCTTAGCTAAACACCCCACGCCTTTGCTCACACGACTCCATTCAATAACTCATTTGACCATCATCCAGTATTTCTATTAGTATTTCCTCTTTAGGTTGCCTGGAAGAGATCGCTTCTTAGCGATATTAGCGTTATGGGCATATTGTACAACTTCTTCCCTTTATGTTTTTGTTTTGTATTGATTGGTGTGCAATAAAGTGTATTTTATTTCATTGCGTTCACTCCTTCTGGCAGCAGTCCTTCGGGTAGCAGTGATAGCCTAGTGGTTAGGACTGTGGTCTACTTCGGGGGGTCGCAGGTTCGATCCCGGGTACGCACCTCTGACTTTTCGACGTCAAGTGCGTTTAAGCAATTAAATATCACTTGCTTCAGCGGTGAAGGAAACATCGTTAGGAAACCTGCACACCTGAGAGTTCTCCATAATGTTCTCGAAGGTGTGTGAAGTCCGCCAATTCGCATTGGGCCAGCGTGGTGGACTATGTGGACTATAGTGAGCCGTTGATGGGTTGCTAATGATGATGATGATGACTCCTTCTGGAGTCACACTTTGAGAAATCACTGTTGGGTTACTGAGCAGTTGCGCGTAGTCGGGAAGTGCAGAATTCATTCTGGCCAAAATTTGACTATAGCAACGTGGGGTCAGATCAGAGTATCCAGAAACTTTGAGAACATAATATACACAATCCAGTCACGTGCCGATTTTATCCTTTATCACAGTTCATTTTATCCTTTCTTCTATCTTCAGTTCTCTAATAGTAACATAAATAGGATTTTCCAGTTAATACTGCATTAGTACTTACCTATTATTATATTTTATCAAATAAAAAATGCTACGATTTGCTTTTGATATCGGCATATCGAATTACATGAAATCAGTGGCTATAAGGCTGGGCGCAGATTGGATCCCTTCATCTTTCTAAACGATCTCGCTTCTTTCAGAAGTTGAAGCTGCTGCAGATTTTCAATAGCTTACCTACAGGCTTCCATCCCGGCCTTGGAAAAGGGAAAAATTACAAACTGATTATGGTCATTA
The DNA here is from genome assembly GCA_029955525.1 of Oeneis ivallda. Taxonomy (NCBI): domain Eukaryota; kingdom Metazoa; phylum Arthropoda; class Insecta; order Lepidoptera; family Nymphalidae; genus Oeneis; species Oeneis ivallda. Next base: position 21,698,192 of record JARPMR010000008.1, on the reverse strand, counting down.
GCCCAGTTACTGTAATGATTTCTGTTCATTTCAGTACGAAAAAAAAACGAAACCGAAACTAAGGTTTCTAATTTTCAGTTTCGTTCTCTTAGTGTCAATTTCGCTATTGCCGAGTGACGCTTATGTAACCAATTAATAAATTAGACGTGCTGACAGTTTTTGTATTGTAAATCTGCCAAAACTATAGGCTCGATAGGCTGCAGAGAAGCTTGAACTTCAACCTATTTGGAAAATTCTTTTTTTTGTTTTAAAGGGTATACTTTCCAGATGGTCCCATTTAAATTTTATCGAAATCCGTCGAGCGGTTTTTAACCGACTTCCAAAAAGGAGGAGGTTCTCAATTCGGCCGGTATCTTTTTTTTTTCTTTCTTTTTTTTTTCTTTTTTTTTTCCATGTATGTCCACCGATTTCTCCGGGATTACTGGACCGATTCGCGTGATTTTTTTTAATCGACTGAGGATGTTTGCGAAATGGTCCCATAAAAATTTTAACCTTCAACTCCTCAAGCCTGATGCTGCAGGCTAAAACTATGGCGATTTAGGAAATTTCGATTACGAATTGATATTGTAGGTAACAAGTATGGACTACATCATGGAGCTCCAGGTCCTAGCTCCTCAATCATAGGATACTACACTTAAAAGCTTAAAATAAAAATTCTTTTCAAAAAACCGACTTCTAACGCCACTACAAAGTATAAAAATAATTTTAGTTTGTCCACGTTTGTTGAAGTCGGGCGGGCCTAAAATACAAACTATGAAACCGACTCGCGATGCTCGCTCGACTTCTACAAACGAGTCTATCATATTCTGTAGCGTCGCGCATCGGTTTCATAGTTTGTATATAGGCCCGCCCGACTTCAACAAACGTGGACAAACAAAAATTATTTTTATACTTTGTAGTGGCGTTAGAAGTCGGTTTTTTGAAAAGAATTTTTTTTAACCCTAGAGTAGTCGCGCATTTCCATGAAACGTGAGTGATCGCGTGGGGAGCATTTTGCCGCCCATACTCAATTTTTTTTTTTTTTTGTTAAATTGTAGTTAAATAAATATACAATAATTTTAAAAGGACAGAATAAACATAAACTTTCAGAAAGTAACATTTATTAAAGTTTTGTACTTAGTTTTAATGGAAAAAAAGCTTTGGGATATCTTAGGTATTTTTTTTATTTTTTTTTATTATTTTTTATTTTTTTAATTTTTTTTTTGCGCACCAGCTTCTTCAAAATCCTTCTCTTCTTCTAACCACGAAACTATTTGTGCGTCTTGCCTGTTCATTTTTCTTACCTAAAAAAAAGATTAGTCTACTAAACAAAAAAGATAAAGAAAAACACCCAAAATAAATAAAAACAATAAATTACTACGATATTTACATCAAAACAACATTTTGAACAAATAAAACTAATAATATTTCAACTACACTAAATAACCAGTCACACAAATTTTACTTACGTGAGTATAGTCGCGCAGTGAGCAGTTTGCCGCCAAACGCGACACACTGTTAATAACCACTTCCTCCTGCGGTCACCCGCGGCCGCGCACTGAATCACAGAGTACATTATGCACTGAATTTCTTCGAATTTCTAAAACAAGGAGCTGAGGTACGCGTAACGCGGGGGCAGCTACTAGGACGCTTGACCTTGACAAATGCAGCGTGTGTAAAATAATACGATTTTATCTCCGCGGGCGGCAAAATGCTCATAGCGCGACCACTCTCTCTAGGGTTAAAATATCGGCGTTTGAAGTCATCACGACGGCTACTTAAAGCGGCTAGTCTCTCATATTATGCTATTTACAGCCAATGTGTGCCCAGCCGTAGACTTCAGCATAACTCTTTAAAAAACCTTGCTAACGTATCTAATTTAGGCTCATTACATGACATCGTTTGATGAATTGTTTATTCATACAGTCGATTAAGGATAGATAGACTAAGCGCTTTTTAGGATGTTATATCCATCCAGAATTCATGGCTTTTATTTAAACGGTAAGTAGAATACTGGGATTATGGTTCTAAAATATAAATTTCTGTCGGCAAATATAACTAGTACGAGTAAGTCAGCAACTTGCGGGTGGCATAAAATGTTCAGCAACTTATTCATAAGTTTGTTTGTTAATTATTCTAGACTCTTGCTGCAATACTATCAAGGATCAAGGCCCAAGTGCCAAACAACACGGCGATCTATTGGTTTCAGATAATACCCATCTATTGTGTTCTAGATTATAAAATTGCAGCAATTACCTACCCACGTTAATTAATAATCATCTACACCTTATCAATGTTACTTAAACACGAGATACCTATACTTAGCCGATCGCAGCAAAACCATTCGGAACCATAAACACCTACCTACCTAGTTTAAGTTTTACTGTACATGTCGGTCACGCGAGGTTACAATAATTGTAGGACATTGTACACATTGCTCTGATTGTAGGATACCTATAAATTATAAACTGTGAAGGACTATGGGAGAATATAAAATGTACTAAATGTTGTTTATTAATTACGAGTAGGTATTATGACTTACGTTTTTTAGGGTTCCGAAGTAAACCGTTATAGTTTCGCCATGTCCGTCTGTCTGTCCGTCCGCGGTTTAACTCAGAGAATATTGGTACTAGAAAACTGTAATTTGACATGGGTATAAATTTTAATCACGCCAACAAAGTGGTGAAATAAAATTGTCAAAATTAATTTTATTAGGGTACCTCCCCTACATGTAAAGTGGGGATGAATTTTTTTTCTCGTCTTTCCCATAGTGTGGGGTGTCGTTGAATAGGTCTTTCAAATTTTTCGATTCAGGGATCCGTTTGTGAAATATGATATTTTAAAGTGCTAAATTTTATTAGTCAAGTGGTCCCCCCCCCCCTCTGCCAGCTAAATGGTTGTTTATAGGATACATGAAAAAATTCACATATACAATACATGAAATAATGAATTTTTCATTACTCATACACGGAAAGTAGGTCTGAAGTTGCCTGAGAAGCGGGTTGAAAGTAATACTTTTCAGCCCTAGGGAGAATCGTTTTCAACTGACAGCTGTCAAATAATTAAAAAAAACTAGTTGTCACATTTTTATTGGAGTTCAAATGAAACACGACATACCCGAGTGCATCCATAGACAAGAAGAAAGATAGACTTTATTCATAAAGTAAAGACAACTGATTCATAGACATTCATAGACAATCATAGACAATACTTGACTATTAAAAAGCTAAACGCATAGCCCGCCGGCTAGGCCAAAGAAAAAAAAAGGCGGGAAAGTGGCAAGCGGCAATCCGATCTTCATTTGTTTTTCGAGTTGTAGAGTTTTGTTTAGGCTTCTGTTTAACAGTGATTTTTATTGACACAATGAGTTCATCTGATTCAGATATGGATTTAACGCCTGATTTTGTGAGAGAAGAGGCTCAAGCAGTAGTGGAAAACCTTTTACCACCTAAATCAAAACAAAGATACCTAAAATCATACGACGATTTTATGAAATGGCGCGCTGAGAAAAAAGTGAAATCGTTATCAGAAAACGTTTTGCTAATATATTTCAACGAATTATCAAAGACTTATAAACCTTCAACATTATGGAGCGTGTATTCTATGTTAAAGACAACATTAAGTACTAAACACAACGTCCATTTAAAGGATTTTGAGAGACTCACATTATTTCTCAAAAGACAGTCTGATGGGTTTAAATCGAAAAAATCCAAAGTTTTCACTTCTCAAGAGGTAGAAACCTTCTTAAACAAAGCGCCTGATGAAATATACCTAGTAATGAAGGTAAGTTAATCTTTTTATTGTTTACGCACATAAGTAATTTGTATCAAATTGTAACTTTCTATACATATTTTATTTATCTCGTCTCAACCCCTTTTTATGTCCCACTGCTGGGCACGGGTCGACTCCTCTCAGAATGAGAGGGATTTGGCCATAGCCCACCACGCTGGCCAAGTGCGGGTTGGTGGGCTTCGCACACCCTTAAGAACACTTATGTGAACTCTCAGGCATGCAGGTTCCCCCACGATGTTTTCCTTCACCGCTAAGCAAGTAATATTTGAGTTTTCGAAAACGCACATAACTTCGAAAAGTCAGAGGTGCGTGCCCGGGATTCGAACCCGTGACCTCCTGATGAGAGGCAGAGGACTGAACCACTAGGCTATCACTGCTCTCATATATTTATACATCTATTAGAGAAATATTTTTTTTTGCAGGTAGTGTTAATATTGGCAATAAGTGGCGCTTGCAGAAGTATCGAGCTAGTAAATATGAAGGTTGATGACATTGAAAAACAAGGTGATATAATATTGGTGAATTTACGTGGCACTAAAACCAAAGTTGACCGAACCTTCGTCATTAAAAAAGAATTTGTAAATATAATAGAAAAATACCAAAAGTTACGACCAAGTGGTATAGAAACGAACCGTTTTTTCATAAACTATCATAAAGGGAAGTGTCTTCGGCAAGTAATTGGCAAAAACAAGATGTCGAGTATTCCTAAAGAGATAGCCACATACCTTAATTTGCCAAACTCACATCTATATTCGGGTCACTGTTTTCGCAGAACATCGGCAACTTTGCTAGCCGATTCTGGTGCCGATTTAACTGTCATTAAAAGACATGGAGGTTGGAAGTCGAGTAAAGTAGCTGAAGGCTACATAGAAGAGTCAGTGGAAAATAAAACTAAGATATCACACATAGTAACAAAAATGATAAATCTGCACTCCACTGATACCCCACAGCCGAGCACTTCAAAAGATTATCAGGTGGAATCCAACAATATAACTGTAACAGCTGAAGAAAAGACACCAATACCAATGTCGCCAACATTCACCCAAGAATCCCTGGATACTGTAGAAATCAATATACCAGGCAAAAACCTTTCACTAACTATTACTAATTGTTCTAATTTTAACATAAACTTTAAATAAATATCTCACCAAAGTTGTTGATTTATGTAAAATAAAGTTCACTCAATTTTCTTTAGCTAATTTCTATTTTTATTTTGACTTTCCTTATATTCGTAATGAAAAGCACAGTGTTTACCTCGGGATAAAGACTTATTTAGTCCCTCGAACTATAGGCCCCCTCGCTACGCTCGGGCGCCAAACCCCGTCTCGGGACTAAATAAGTTACTTTCATCCCTAAGGTAACAATGTACTATTATAGGAAAACTATCACGGCTAAGTAGGGTTCATAAGTTAAGGAGTTACATCTGTTTTTTCTAGGTTAGGTATTACACGTAGTGTAAGTTGCATATTTTGTATTATACTATTGTATTTAAACCATGGAACTCAAAATAATATATTATTCAATATTCATAAATAAAATAAAAGCGCTATCCTAGATCAGCAATAATATTTGTGACTTACAACTACGGAACCCTACCGGTCTTTTTAAAACAGGGTCGCTACACACTTACGATCAGACTGAAATCTATAATCGCGTGCCTCTGACTTGACTCAGACTTGAGATAAAGTTAAAAACGACATACCTCTATTTCTTCCTTACTAATATCACAGTATAAGGAGCATATGAACCTATCCTTACTCTGTGCCAATATTATAAATGTGAAAGTATGTTTTTTGTTTGTTGATTTGTTGGTTTGTCCTTCAATCACGCAGCAACGGAGCAACGGATTGACATGATTTTTTGCATGGATATAGTTGAGGAACTGAAGAGTTAATCCCGGAAAATAAATATTTCCCGAAAGATTTTAAAGCGCACGAAATCGCGGGCAAAAGCTAGTTATATAAACTATACGTGATCATATCGGAATATCGCGCAGCACATAGTTCAAAGCACTGATATAAGTTGGGATCGCAATTAGCTGGTGTGGCGCCTTACACCAAAACGCGCCATATTGGCAGACTTTATGGACAAACGGCTTACCTACTAGATGGACACCCATCGAGACAGAACCGTGTGGAAGTCCCTATAAAAGCTATAACCACAACTATAACCGGCCATAGAATTTTAACTTGGAACTATGTTGACGTCGATGACAACTTTAGGCGTAGATCAAATATTTTTTTAATTCGATTGAAAGTCACACGCTACGACTGGAGGAAATTGTTTTTTTATATTTATTTATTTATTTTGGCAAAAACAGTCATAACTTAAAAACAATACATATCGATACAAAAAAAGCTTAAAAATAGACATAACATTGCCGAAAAAGAAGATACATAATTAATAAAGTTTTAAATAGGAGCACTGAGCAGAAACAGGAAAAATATAAAAAATATAATAAAAACATAGCAAAATATAAAGATAAAATTGTTATTTAATCTTACATAATATTGTGTCGTTAGATTATTATTATGGTTACCCTACATTTTTATTATTATTATTTATTCGCATCATGCTGTGGTACGATTCTCCAAAAAGATTGCTACAGTGTGTCTATTGCAATTGGGTATTTGACTATAGTGAAAATGTTGATATTCATTATTTATAATCGAAAATGTAACATGTAAGAAAAACATTTGTAAAAACAGAAAATAAATCGGTCCAAAAACAAATAAGTTATAGAGCTTTAAAGTTTCCTGTTAGACAGAGAGAGCGCTAGTGACTGTGATGTCACAATTCAGCAACTCCATACACGTTCATGGAAAATTTCGTTTTAGAAAGAGACAGATATAGTCACAGTAAAACAGCTTATAATTCCGAGACTAGTAAAGATGTTTAAAAAAGAGAAATGGCATTGTGTTATAATATTTAAAAACTTTATTCTAAATAAATAAAAAAATTCAGTCAAACACCCATTTTGCCTCTGATTGGCCGATACTTGGCTTGTTATTAAGATTTCTATGGCCGATACTCACTTGCTATTGGCTAAAATGCACTGATGCAGAAAATCGCGATAAATTCAGCCAATCACCACAATTGAGACTGTAGCAATGATCGATGCAGCTTTTGCAGAATCGGACTGCTGAATTCTAAGCGTTATGTTGCATATATATGCGTAATTACCTACAGTTTTCTGTAACCTAATGAGTAGGTAATGAGGTAACGAGATTAATGCCATAAACTATGCTGATTCACATAACGACAGATGAATGCAAAAACTTAATAAAAACAGCACCCTATAAAATACGAATTGATAAAACAACGTCTATTATTCTTCAAAGAACGAATAAAACAATCCTATTGTTGGAGAATGTACAGACGATTGTAAAACACTTTTGTGTATCATTCAAGCAACCACAAAATTTATAATAGTACTACGTAACACAACTTTATAGATTCGATTTCCATCTCTACATATTGAAATAAATCCACATATTATGTCAGATCCTACTTCCTACTAATATTATAAATCTTACTATGAAATAATGTTGAAATAAATTACGAAAGTTTGTGAGGATGGATCAAGGATGTTTGTAACTCTTTCACGCCGCAACGAATGAACCGATTTGGCTGGGATTGGAGATAACTCAAATGGCTCATTAACGGAATACGGGCTACATTTTATCTCGGGAAAGTAAAGATTTCCCGAGGGAATCAAAAAACCTTAAACCATCATCTGGTAACCAATAAAATACCTGATTTGTTGCAGTTTGCAGGCATTTTCTACCATTTACAAAATTATTATTTTTCTACGACACGACATCTGAACCTAAGGATCTGTACGTCTTATTTGAGATATCAAAATTTTTCCCGAGTGAAGTCAGTTATCTGAGGCTTTAAGCAAGTAGGGCTCTGACAGACGGACAGATAATTAATTTATGCAGCAGTAGGTAGATGATGCCCGCGACTTCGTCCGCGTGAATTAAGGTTTTTTCATTACCGCGGGAACACTTTAATTTTCCGGGATAAAATGTAAAATCCGTCCAGCAGTTTTTGCGTGAAAGAGTAACAAACATACACAAAAACTTTCGCCTTTATAATATTAGTGTGATGATTAGTGTGATAGTGTGATATACAGTGTAAAGTATACATCCCTATCCATACAATAGTGATATAGCCTAGTGGTTAGGACTGCGTTCTACTGTTCGGGGGGTTGCGAGTTCGATCCCGGACACGCATCTCTGACTGAGTTATCGTGCGAAGGAAACCTGAGACGCAACTTGCACGCCTGAGAGTTCTCCATAATGTTCTCAGAGGTGTGCGAGGTCTGCCAATTCGCATTGGGCCAGCGTGGTAGACTTAGGGTGAAACCACATTTGTGAGGATCGATTCAGCTTTTGCCCATACAAAACTGCCGTTTTCCATAGAAACGTGTACGGATCAAATCGGCTTTTCGATGCGTACACGACTCTATAGAAAATGACAGTTTTGTATAGGCAAAATCCGAATCGATCCTCACAAATGTGGTTTCAGCCTTAACCCTCTCTGAGAGGTGACCTCTCTCTGAGTTGATGGGTTCCTGATGATATATCCCTACAGAAATGTAATTATATTTGATAGGCAGACATACATACAAACTACAATGTGCACATCAAAGTAAACTCGGATATGTAGAGCTTCGCTCGGCAATTCAAGTGTGCACAAACTTGGGTCCATCATCTCGTCACAGACGATTACACCATTTCCACATCTAATTACCCACCAGGATATGACGTTCTGTCACATAGATAACCTTGCGTTCTGTAGCTACCTTCAGTACCTTAGTCCGCTAACTGCCTTCTAGCTGATTGGTAATTACTAATAACTCTTCTAGAATAGTCTCTTCTTTAGCTTTTACTTATCCATTTTTTGACATAGATCTTTTGCCTGACCGAATGTACAGGCTACATGCTTTCCAGTGTCAAACGCAGAGTCTCTTCCAAGTGTTTCCAACAAGCATTGGTAGGTATACCTATATAATCTATTTTTAACCGACTTCAAAAAAGGAGGGGGTTATCAATTCGACGCGTATTGTTTTTGTCGATGTTACTCCATAACTCCGTCAAATCTCAACTGATTTCAATTTTCAATTTTTTTTTATTTCAAAGGACATATCGTCAGGTTGGGCCCATTTAAATTTGGTGAAGACCTGATGAAAATCTTCGGTGTTGGAGGACGGAACTCCTCAATTTTTGTTGATGTTACTCCATTTTTTTTTGTATAGGTTTTTAATTTTTTTTTTTTTTTATTAAAATGTTACAAAAAGAACTTATAGCTAAACTAATCTAATTACTATACAAATCATGCCCGCGTGGAATGGTGCCAAGAATACTGGCTGCATTTCCGCGCTGGACAGCCAAGCTGATCCTTTGTGCAAAAAATGAGCCAGCCCTTCTGTCACCAGATGAGGCAATTAACCGCGGTGAAATGTATCGTAAAAATTTTTTTGCACTTTGACTCCATGGCCCGAGGGTCTCCACAGCAAACGGAACAAATATGTAACTCTCCCATTTCAGCCATTTCAGCTGCGGCTCCCGGTCTTGATGCTGTCTCCCTGATATGACACGGGGCCAATGTGTCGACGCACGTTGCATCCCACATTAAAGCCCGTCCCCGTTCCCAGGGAACCAGCGTCAATCCATCAGGTCTCTTGCCATCATCTCGACTAATCCCTGTTGGCTCGATGAGCGCAGGAATGTCAGTGGTGGCAAGAGCCCTTTTTAACGTATCGTTAAGAGAACCATGCCGAAATAGCCTACCAGCGCTTCTCTGGCAAGAGAGTCCGTGAATTCCAAATGTATCAACCTCCTTTCCACACGGACATCTGTGCTCGTGGCACAGCAGTGTTCCCAATCTGAGACCTAGAGCCACACGAAAACTTTCGTTATCGAGAAGAGTGCCGAGATTTTTGGATGGCAAAGCATGAAGCCAAAAGCCAGATTCTTTTTTAGATAAAGCTAGAAGCCTAGCCCGATCTCTGTCACTTGTTAGATTTTGAACCAAATATTACTCCATAACTTCGTCAAATCTGAATTGTTTTTGTTGAAAGGTCATACCGTCAGGTCGGGTGAAGATCTAATAAATATCTGTTAACTCATTAAAATTAAATAAAAATAAAATTTTGACTCATTACAAAGTTAAGTGTTAGATAAAAAATGATCGAGGATCGAGGAGGAAGATCTGATGATCATCGAATCACATGTCCGGGGGTGTTTTAAATTTTCAATTTACACTTGTTTGCCGCTTTCCGCGATATTATTATTTGAAAGAAGGTTTGAGCTAAACATTTGCACCATTATTTACAATGTTATTCGGCGATATCCACCAAGTACCACTTCACAGTTCGCATAATACTGAAATGTCTGGATTTAGAACGCCATATGCTTGATTCCAGGAAACCATTAGCAAGTATCAAAACAACTCATAACCTGTCGGGAATGGATAGGTAAAGTGCTAATAGAGACATCAGACATGCATCAGTACGCCTGTTCATCTGCCAAAATTAAGATTTTAACAAATATGTTACTTTGGTGAATTGCAGGTCGTAAGGTTTAACCGACTTCAAAATAAAGGAAGTTCCATCGAACAGCAGAGGGTTGGCGATGGATTGAGAACGGTGAATTAGATTGTTACTTCATTTAGTGCCGATTTCACCAATAAATTGGAATTTCTGACAGTTTTTTGTACTTTTTGAAATCTGCCAAAATGTCAAACGCTCGGGCTCGGAAAGACTTATTAGGGTTCTGTAGTAAACAAGGAACCCTTATAGTTTTGCCATGTCCGTCCGTCTGTCCGTCCGTCCGTCCGTCCGTCCGCGGTTTAGCTCTGAGACTATTGGTACTAGAAATCTGTAATTTGACAAGGGTATAAATTTTAATCACGTCAACAAAGTGGTGAAATAAAAATGTGAAAAATATTTTTTTTAGTGTCATTTCAAAAAATTCATCCCCACTTTACATGTAGGGGAGGTCCCTACACGTAAAGTGGGGATGAATTTTTTTTAGGGTACCTCCCCTACATGTAAAGTGGAGATGAATTTTTTTCTCGTCTATCCCATAGTGTGGGGTGTCGCTGAATAGTCTGTCTATATTGATAGATAGATTGAATATATCTGGTTTTTCTAGGTTAGACGTAGTGTAAGTTGCATATTTTGTGGTATATTATACTTAGTATGGTAGATACCCACCACGGTTGGTCACCGCGGGTGTGCCTAAAGACCAAAACCCTCCAGTAACATCATACAATATGACCAAAAGAAAATACATTTATAAGAAACGCCATGATTACACTGGACCTATTCCAAAGAAAAACAATAAATCCACTAAAAAGTCCTTTACGTAGCAACACTCAACACACAAACCCTTAGAACAGAGGAAAGTCTACAGGAACTGTTGTTAGCTACACAAGACATAAACTGGGATGTGATAGGCATCAGTGAAATGCGAAGAGTAGGAGAGACAATAGACGAAGGAGATTATTTCATAATGTACCACAAGGGAGAAACCGTGGGACACAAAGGGGTGGGCTTCCAAATCTATACTTATAAAAAGACTTGTCCTGACTGACTGACTGACTGACTGATCTATCAACGCACAGCCTAAACCACTGAAGCTAGAAACTTGAAATTTTGACAGTAGGTTCCTTATATGATGTAAGCGAGCAATAAGAAAGGATTTTTTGAAATTCCACCCCCAAGGGGGTTAAATAGGGAGTTAAAGTTTGTATGAAAGTCCGTCATTTTTCAAGTTATACCCATGAAACTCGGTATTTAGTCTTTACATTAAAAATAAAGAATTACGTGTTTTACAGTTTTTGAAAATTCTACCCCCAAAGAAAATTTGTATGATAGTTTTACATTTTTCAAGTTATTTTTCAAGTTATAACCACGAAACTTGGTATTTTGGCTCTTGATTAAAAATAAAGAAGTACGTAGTTTTCATTTTTTGAAAATTCCTCCCCTGAAGGGGTAAAAATATAGGGGTTGTTAGTTTGTATGAAAGTCTGTCATTTTTTAAGTTTTATCGATGAAACTTTGTATTTGGGCTTTCGATTAAAAACAAAGAACGACGTCTTTCACAGTTTTTGAAAATTCTACCCCCAAAGGGCGGTTGAATGTTTATAACATGAAAGTCGAGTTTTTCGAGTTGGTTACATCGAGTAACGGATCTACGTGATTCTTTCATGGGTATGGTTGTAGACCTGCAGTGCTACTGGTTACTTTTATACCGATAGAGCCAGTAGTTCCCACGGGATTTTCAAAGAACCTAATTCCACGCGGACGAAGTCGCGAGGGCAACAGCTAGTTAAAAATAAATTAAAAGATAACATTAAGGAGTTCATAGGAATTTCGGAAAGGATAGCCTCAGTAATACTAAGCATACCAAGCTATAAAAAGACTGGTTGACAGTACAATAAGTGTATGCACCCACAGAACAGGCAGATCAAACTCAACTAAACGAATTTTATGATGATTTATCTAACATCTAAAGAGAACATTAAAATAAACATCTGGTGATAATGGGAAGACTTTAATGCCCAAGTAGGAGAAAAGTTTAGCACAGAAGAATTCGTTCTAGGCAAACATGGATATGGAAAAAGAAATAAAAACGGTCAGAAGCTGATACAATTTCTACAAGAAAACAAATTGACGCTTCTCAACAGCATTTTACTGGAGGAGGCCTTTGCCGGGAGGCACTCAGCACTGGACTTTTAATTTAATTTAATTTTAAGTTACTGTAAGGCTGAAATAAAGGCTATTTTTATTTATTTTTATTTTATACTTAGTATTTAAACCATGGAACTCAAAATATATTCAATATTCAAAAATAAAATAAAAGCACTATCCTAGGTCAGCAATAATATTTGTGACTTGCAACTACGGAACCCTACACTGCGCGTGGCCCGACACGCACTTGGCCGGTTTTTATTTTACGTTGGTGAAATCGGCCCTTAGAATATTTAGGTAGAATTGTATAAGTAAATGCTTTTAATAAGCCTAAACTTTTTCTAGGGTGACTTATTTTTCAGCACTATAATAAGTAACGTAACGCAAAAGCACAAAGGTTATTAACCTCGTTAACACACTTACCTACTGAGAGAAATTAGGACCCCATGAATTTCTTTACTATTTGCGTGTAAATTTCGTAATTTATTATTAAATTTACTTACTTACTTAAGCGTAAGCGGAAATAGGTACAAGACTACAAGTTATAGGGATCTAAGGCGTTGTATCGTTTAATTATTAAATGAACAGAGAAATTCATAAGCATAACCTCAATCTCTTGGCGCAAATTCGCAATCAGCGTTAACATAGATTTCTCTTATGAAGTTTCCTGACCCGACATCGGCATTAACTTTTAACCCCGATGGAAAAAGAGTGGTTAATTTGACGTGTGTAGGTATGTGTGCCTGTCTGTACCCTCGTAAATACCTCACGAATGGACCGATGTAGATGCGGTTTCTTTTCGTTGAAAGCTAACGTGGTCGAGATGGTTCTTAGCTATTTACTAAGATCCGAAGATTACTCAGGCGTTTCAAAATCATCAGCTCATTTCCTACTTGATTAAAGGGTCCTACAATTTTTCAATGGCGTGATTGATTTGAAAGGATATAATTTATCTACTACGGCCTATATAATATAATAACGACCTATGATATAGATAATTAAAATATAGTATTTGTTTTACAATTTTTTCTGCAATATTTATTACCCGTTTTAATTATTTTAGGTCTCTAAAAATAAACGTACCTATTAGTTATTATCTTGTACCTTATATTATGGACAAAAATAAATTATAATTAAAAATGTGATTCTACCTCTTCTACCTACATAATATCGTACTGTGATTGAACCAATAATAAATCCATTGTATGATTATCCTATCCATGAATTTCTTGCGCTGCCTATGTTTCCTTTATTTTATTAATTTTTAAATAAGTAACATCTTTTATTTCATTTCCCTTTTCAATTTTCATAAATATGCAAATTTTTTAACACGCTTTTTTTATAAGTGTAGTGTACCAAACCAAGCTATTTTAATTTTTATAGTTTATCTTTCTTTATTCAGTGATAAGATATCCCTTGACTGCGATTTCACCTGATGGTAAGTAACGATACAGTGGTCTAACTAAGCGATATAACAGTCAAATTAAACCCATACCCCTATTCTGAAAATACTTCAGCCGAAACAATTTTGGCACTCTAGACCAATATAGATTATAATATAATCTAAATAAATATTATTTATATTTACGAAAATAATCAAAAATTTTGTGTTTCGGTAAGAAGTAGGTAGGTAAGCAATAAAGTCTAAATTCTTTATCTATTGTTAATGTTAAAATGTTACCACATTAATCACTTTCTCCGTAAATACAGACCGTTAAACCGTGAAAATCAAAACAATTGCATTTATATTGTATGTTGCAAACTTACCTAAACACCAGCTTCCATTTTTTTTGTAATAAGACTAAATAGAACACAACCACTAAAACAGTGAGAACCTCCTTTGGTTTAGACGTAAAATACTGGGGACCGTCGTAAATAATATTAATAATATTGTTCCTGAACGAATATTTCCCGCGCAATAATTACGCGCGCTTCCGCCGGCATTCGTTTTTCAAATAAACTATCCAATATGGCCGCTGATTGACATAGTAGTGATGGTAGCGATGCTAAAAATATCGATGCACCAGCTATACAGTACATACCTACGCATGTGAAAGTATATTACTTTTTTAGTTTTTGGGATTAGTAGGTACGCTTCTTTTATGTGCCTGTAAACTCGCTATTTCGACGTTTGTATTAGGTAAATGATAATGTACAGTATTTGCAGATTTGTTTGCGAAATACGAACATTACGTACTTTGGACTTTTATTTGAAAATTGCTTGAATTCACAATTAGAATTTTGCGTTACGAGTAGATATCGTCAAACAACAGGATAATTTTCCTAAATTTCACTATTAATAATTGTATTTAGTGATGATGATTTTTCTACGTTCATGTAATTGTAGGCTATAATTTATTATATCGTTATACATACTGATATATTGAGGATATAGCGTCTTAATCACTGATTAGGTCCTAATCCTTGGTCTTAGTTATGTCAGCACATTTCAGTCGAATGAGATGGGTAAGCAACTTTAACTCCAATCATAACTATATTTTGTTTGGCTGATACGATACCTTAATAATTAGCTGCGTGTTGCAAGAAAGGTAACGTACCTACTGCACATAATACTTTATACTGACCTACTGGCTTGAATCTTTCTGTGCTTCTACCACCACCCAAGCTTTAACCCCACCGCTACCTAACATTCAAACCTCCTGCACCGAGCTCCTACGTCAAGAACCATCCCAATAAAGTATCGTCCATAATATCTAGCATGACAGACACAGTAAGCACACTATAAACCGTTCATATCTATGGCGGAAGGCTGACTGAGATAGACCCCGTCAGACGTAGACCGATAAAAATATAGGCAAGAAATTTTGAATTGACAGTTTTGAATTGCGTGGGGTGAGGTAGAGAAGGGAGCTGGCATGGTGAATAAGGTTGCAACTCGTGCGCGGCCGCGGTCACAGAGGCGTGCCGCACCCCGCAAACCGTTGTGTGCGGGTTGCGGGAGGCTTATTATTGTATCCTTGAAAATATCACTCAGTTGTACGAGAAGAATCAAGAAATATTTTTTATTTCGTATCTAGTGTTACGAATTACGATGTTGTTATCTAATTATTCACTATAATAACTATACTTTCTTGTTACTTACTTGAATATAGGCATTGTTGGCTTTTCAATTCACAATTAGGTAGGTACCTAGAAAGTTTTATCGCATAAATAGCGTCCTCGTCCGTACGTCGTGAATGCCATGCTCTAATAACAACTCTGTTGAACATGGTAAGTGTTCGTAACCGCGTATACCTAGTAGATACTACATTTATATCGATGCCGTCAGACAGATTAAAAAACGCTCAAGAGTGTAATGAGTATGGCACGACACGACACCTACTTAACAATATGTTTCGTTATTTTTCTATTAAAGAACTAGCCGTAGTCGCAATACTGGAGCAGGTGGTATAAGTTAAAACTAAATTTCGAGTAAATAGACCAATAAACTGGAATTAATTTGAATAATTTTCCTTAAGTATACTTACCTGTCCTTACTTTGTGCTTATAGTGTAAACGAAAGACTTGTAAAGCAAACCTCTACTACTGACTTTGCAGGTCAAAATTTGGCCTTTTGGGCCTCTGACAGCTCATTATTTATGAGTTCTCTTTTCAGTATCACGTGATCGTACGTGAAAGAATGCTATTTCAACCAATATTTACAGGTGGGACATACTCAAAGTCAAAAGCGAGATGCGCGATATTTAACCGAGTAAATCAATGTTTTGTGTTGCGTTATATTTAGCAAAACTACACAGGTAATCGATATTTTAATAAAACACAAAATAAAGGCCGGGGTTACCACCTCCAGCAAAACGACACAGAAAGAGAAATTGCAGTCTTTTCTTATTTTTTATAATACCTTTTAATATACATTTCATCGATGTATGAAGTGGCGCACCACTGGGCACTGAAAGAATGCCTTTCGGTGAGGCACAGTGATATTCCATGTGAAATATGCTGAGTGACACGTTTCTCTCCCTGTCTATGTAACCCATTTCTATTTTCGAAGTGATGATTGACTAAAGAAGCTATTCGTTTCACAGCACAGTAAAATAAGCAAAACAAACTGCACCTATATAAATCCGTTGAACTACCTGCTTTTTTAAACTTGTAATTTAACTACCATCTACCTAACCTAAAAACATTTTTTGTACCGTTATTCGAAGCTTAAATAATTGAGATAGATATATTGCCATCCCTTTCCAACCCCATCACCTGGCAGTGCAGTGGGGCGATCGCTCAGCGCAAACGACAGTGTTCGCCATTATCGCTAGCACTATTCAGAATGAGGGTATATACCCACTTAAGATACCTTGCAGAAAATATTTTTCCTTTTTGGAAATTACGGAACACATCACGTGAGTTATTTTTTTCTGTATCTTATTTTTCTTTAAATGTTTAGAAAGCTTTGCTTTGTTGCAACACAAAGTTATTGCGTAATTTATTAGCTATTCAATGATATTTCCTCTTAATGCAGGTTGTTTAAAATTTGCATGTACACTCCCCTTTCCCTCCCCCTCCCCTTCCACTCTTGTATGGTCTTACTTTAAATTCAACTTAATTCAGGTATAATATCGATAGCTGTCGTAACATCACTATCAACAGACAGTAATGTAATTCGGTGACACGATATGGGAATACTATTATCACCTATTATTATGGGTGATGTTTTTTCCCATAGTAGGAAGGGAAGTATAAAATAAAAATTATTGATTCTGAAAGTTATATTATGTTATGTATTATTTTATTGGCTGAGAATTGGTGAAAAATTTCTTGTGAATTACCAAGTAAAATCCCATCATCATCATCATCATCAGCAACCCATCAACGGTTAAATACTGAGCGCAGGTCTCTGTTCACAGAACGATAGGCCATGTGCCCATGTAGTCCATCACGCTGGCCCAATGCAAATTGGCTGACTTCATAGTTCCTACACCTCTGAGAACAATATGGAGAACTCTCAGGCGTACAGGTTTCCTCGCGATGTTTTTCCTTTACCGTTGAAGCATGTGATATTT
Organism: Oeneis ivallda; assembly: GCA_029955525.1. Taxonomy (NCBI): domain Eukaryota; kingdom Metazoa; phylum Arthropoda; class Insecta; order Lepidoptera; family Nymphalidae; genus Oeneis; species Oeneis ivallda. The sequence goes on along the minus strand of JARPMR010000008.1, from coordinate 21,680,696 downwards.
TGTTGCTTAACACTCTCACCGCCACGTGGGCTGCCGGCGGCCCACAAAAATTCGAGTCTAGCAGGCCACTATCGGTTTTTTGAATTTTAACTGGCAGGCCATGTGGGCGGCCGGCATACCACAACTATCGCGCCAAATTTTCTGTAATTTTTCTTGTCGTTGCTTGTCAAAAATTTTAAGGGCACGCCATCAGTATAATTAGGTCAGTTGGCCACGCGCCGCCCACGTGGCCTGCTGGGAAAGAATTTTTTCATAATTTTTTCATAAAATCGTCACAGTTTGATCATAGAGGAAGACTTATTAGCCAAAAATGTATACATTGTTATGAAAACAATAAAAATGCTGGACTGTGAGCAAAAACAAGCCAGGGATCGAACAAAAAAAGTAAACACTGTATGCCTGAAATGCCCAACTCAATCTAGTGTTTGTGGCCAATGTTACGCAGAAATCCATGTCCAAATTAAACCTTGTTTTTTCTAATAAATATTAACATTAAGATTTTTTATTTTAATTGGTTTTTAAAGAAATAAAAATAAATATTATGCTTTTTGGTACTAGTTTTACTTACTCAGTTTTTACCCCTATAGTTCTTTGAATATAGTCCAATTTTCATCAAATTTTTTTTTATGATTAGCGTTTTGACTAAACTAATCGAAGCAATAATTTTCGAATCTTTATCTAGCAAGCCAAGCTTTATAAAATTATATGAATTTGTGGGATCACAGTGGACCTCATGGCCTGCCGGTAAAGTTAACGACATGTCCCGCCGGCAGCTCACATGGCGTGCTGCAAAAGTTACTCAAAATCGAGCGTTGCGTGAGCTGAAAGAAATCGCATGGCCCGCGCGCCGCCCACAGGACCTGCTGCACTGTAAAAACCTTATATACGTATGGCGGTGAGACTGTTAAACGCACATAGGTGCGTGCCCGGAATTGTACCCGCGACTAGCGACCTGCGTCCTGACCACTAGGCTATCACTGTTCGTCTGTGTAACCTTTGATTAGGTAGGTAGTAGGTACCTACTCAAAGGATCCGAATTCGAACCTAAAGGTATCCGAATTGAAGCAGCTGTGTTCAGCAATTTTCCGGAACTCGCTTAAGTTTATTATCCTGATTCTTGATTCCCGAGAAATCTACTGAAAATCAACCATAGGCAAATTTCAAAAATCACTGATGAAAATGTATCACTCATGAAAACGCATATAAATTATTATATTAAAATAAATTGTATTTTTCAGAACCTAAGTCACCGAAATAGTTCAGCGAATCGCAAAACTGAAGTGGAAATGGGCGGGCACCTAGTTCGAAGAGCTGAATGGTCTTTAAGGTCCCAAGGGCACCGGGAAGCGCAGTGTTGGCAGACCCCCCTACTAGGTGGACCGATGACATCAATCGAGTCACAGGGAGTCGCTGGATATAGGCGGCGCAAGACCGAGGCCTGTGGGAGTTCATGCAACAGACATTTGTCCAGCAGTGGACGTGTATAAGTTGATAAGAAACTATATAAGCCATCATCCGGAACTCGTCATCCATCGCAATTTGCATCCACTTCAGTGCGCCAGACAATCTAAATAATTACTTACCTACTTATAATTCTTATGTAGGTATCTATTATTATTATTCAATTTGAGTTAATCTTCAACGGCCTTGAGGTGTGCAAAATTCAGTATGACACGTTACCGAAGGTGTCAGCTTCGTTAAAGCGGACGCACATTGGTAAAAATTCTGTTGTACACAATCCAATACGCTATTAACAAAATCAAATAGATTAATAATCACTTTCACAATAAGTTCCCTGAGAAAAAAATAGCATTACCTAATAAAGTTAAGAGTGATAGACACACTTTTCATTAAAAAATCGCAACATGGTCAGTTTTTTTATAGCAAATGATACGATCCTAATTTATGATTTCAAACAAATTTTAGACTTACATGATCAAATGGTAGGTATTGAAATTATTGTATCCTGAATTTCATTTCTTGATGAAATTGGGAACACCTAAATAAACAGATAGATATACTTAACCAACAGTTACGTAATTCTGTATACCTAAACAAGATTGTAGTAAGCAGTGATAGTCTGGTGGTTAGTAGGTACTGCGGTCTCCTATTAGGGGGGGTCGCAGATTCGATCCCGGGCACGCACCTCTGGCTTTTCTAAGTGCGTTTAAGAAATTAATTAACATCGCAAGCTTCAACCGAGAAGGAAAACATCGTGAGGAAACCTGCACGCCTGTCGCCTGAGAGTTCTCCATAATGTTCTCAAAGGCGTGTGAATTCTGCCAATTTGCATTGGGCCAGCGAGCGTGGTGTATAAATATTTTTAAAGTACAAGCAACATGGTTCACAATCTTGTTTCATCATCATCATCGACAACCCATCAACGGCTCACTACAGAGCGCAGGTCTCCTCTCAGAGATGGATATACTGTATATATCCATATACTTTAAAAATATTTTTGAAATATACTTTAAAAATATTTTTGAAATATACTTTAAAAATATTTTTGAAATCATTTTGCTATGAAAAAACAGAGCCCGTTTCTATTTCTTTTGAAGAAAGGTTTATATTTAGGTGTCTATTTATAACCTTCCTTTAAATACTAAAGTAGGTAACTATCTACCTAATCAATGTGACATTCATGAAATTTGTGATGCACACTGACGTCACAAAGACGATGGCGTCACAATCACGAGCCGTAAAGGCCGTAACACTATCAATTAATTATTGAAAATACCTACCCACGGTTAGTACAAGTGTGAAGCGGTAGGCCATGCATTTTTTACTCGTATGTCGTCGGATTATCGTAAATTCGATTTTTGAACATAATTATGCATAGGTACACGTCGCGTCGTACTTAAATAGATCGGTCATAAGCTTTGTCATAATCATAGTCATAATATTGTAGTTGTAACTTGTACCTTTGTTGATCCCTTCGATCACTTAAGAGCACAAAGTACATTGAATATAGGGCTTCTTAAGAGTGAAACACGGCAGACCCGTGTAATCCACCTTAAACTGGACACTTTCAAGTAAAGATTTTTATATAAGCCTGTGAAGATGATACTGCCATCGTCGTAAGTCGTAATTAGAATGCCATAAGCCTACTTTTTCGTATTAGTTTACAATTTGCGAAAAACCAAATTAGATTTGAATATATAAATGAACGTATAATCAACGTTTGCTTGTGGACAACAAACACTTATAGCTGTTACGTAGTATGAAACGCTTGTTCACCGTTTCTGAAACGAACCGCTAAAGTGTGGAACGCGGAACGTGGCGGAACGCCCTTCCAGCGTCCGTGTCCCTGCCACCTGCCACCATAATTTGAGTACCTTCAAGGTAAGAGTGAATATTTCTAGGCAAGCGTGTTCCAACCAAGACCTCATCAGTGATTTCAGTCATTGATTGTTGTCAAGCGCAAGCCTATCTTGTAATAAAAAATGGCTGAATGTATGGAATTTTAATTTATAGAGGTCAGTGAGTCTAGCCAATGAATGATTGCGATAGGTAGCTATAGACAATCCCGCCGAGGATTGTCAAATCAAAGTTGTCATTTTCAAATGTCAATGTCAAATCAAACAATGTCAGCTTTGTTTACAAACTATTTACCTAAGTTATATCAAGTTTTATCCATTTCATAACTACCATGGTTTTATCAACATAATGGAACAAAAAATGGAAAAAATTCCACCCAAACAGAAGAAAGCAAAAGGCCTAAAGAGAGAGGACTTGTTAAACATGGACAAAAACGTAACTATCCATACATGTTTCTAATTAGAACAGTAACATAACCTATACACATATAGGTATTTCGACAAAAACATATTCTGATTGAATTGATACCAAAAAAAAACAATTAATATCTATCATGAAATAAATCACAAAAGAAAAGTTCAAAATAATTAAAAACAATAATAATCTACCTATATTATATAGCATATCTATATAATATTTGGCGACACCTGATTAAAATCCAGTCCAGGGACCATTTAAAGTTAATTCTTCTCCACTGCTAGAGAAAAGTCTTTTAAATAGACTCGATCTTGCGCTACCTGTAGCCAGTGGGTGGCTTGATGTCATTGGTCTACCTAGTGAGGGTGTCTGCCAACATTTTGCTTTCTGAGGTCGCCACTCGGCACCTTTAAAAAGAATTTATTAAATTTTAAATATTTTTGTTTTACAGGACTTAGTTGAAAGGATTATACAATTAGAAGCTCACAATGAACAGTTGAAAAATATTATAAGTAAGAACTTAGGAAATGATACTGGTTATGAAATAGCTGCTAGCAAAAGGAAGTTTGACTTCACAAAGTAAGTAAATCACAGGGAAATCTAAGGACAGAATTGTCCTTATAGTCCCTGTAGCATTGGGTATTCAACTGATATTTTTTTATTTATTTAAAATAACGTTTTCAAATATTATATTATAACATAATGCCATTTTTATTTTTTAAATATCTCTCCGAAATATAGTTAAATCTAGATCTTTAAAGTTTCCTGTTAGACAGAGAGAGTGCTAATAAGTGTGATGTCACAAGTCAGCAGATCCATATACACTCCATAGACATTTTCGTTTTAGAAAAAGACAGATACAGTCACAATAAAAAGCTTATTATATTTGACCAATTTATTTTCAAATGTTACTCTTATATGTTAATTTTCGATTATAACTAATGAATATGTATCAACATTTTGACAAACATCAAATACCCAATTGTATGATATGGAGATGAAACAAACTAGAGTCTAGTACACTGGTAGCTTAAGATGAATTAATATGTCATTCATAAGCTGTAGCAGCTGGGTGTGGAATATGCTAGCTACTAGATAAAACAAACCTTTTGAGCTATTGCATAGCTTTTATCGCGGGCTTTGAACTAGGACATACAGTTTGATCGTGGCGACTGAATCAAGGAATTCCGTAACGAAAAAAAACCTAACACCGTCGTTCAGTAAGCCTTCAACATTTTAGAGGTTCTCAAGTAGCTCTATTTGGCGCAGTGGGCGAGCGGCCGCTTTCTTTACCGTATGGTGTATGATGTCGCAGGTTCGAATCTCACTCGCGAAGTAGTGACAGTTCGCTTTTCTTGTTTTTTGTTTTTAATTTTTTTTTCTGCATGAATATTATAATTGCATAAGTTGATAAAAAATGCTATGCAATAGCTTTACCGCAGCAATCCCCGAGTGCCACACGTATTTTTTTTTTTCCCTAGATGTCACTACCGCCGGCTTCTCCTGCACATCCTCTACTTTGGCTGGAACTACCAAGGTCTTGCAGTGCAGGAGGACTCAACACAAACTATAGAGCACCATCTCTTTCATGCGCTTAACAAATCATGTTTGATAGAGAGTAGAGAGAAGTCTCAGTACCACAGATGTGGGAGGACAGATAAGGGAGTCAGTGCTTTTGGACAGGTAGGTAATCTTAATGTAAAGTCATCATCATTATCATCTTAAGTCTCAACCCATCGCCCACTATTGGCTTCATTAATAAAAAAAAAATGTTAAGTTTCACCATATTTTCTTTTGCTGTTCAAATTATTAAAAACTAGCTGATACCCGCCACTTCGTCCGCGTGGGTGTAGTTTTAAGATCCCTCGGGAACTCTTTGATTTTCCGGGATAAAAAGGCGCCTATGTCACTCTCTAGGTCCTCAACTATACCCATGCTAAAAATCACGTCGACCCGTAGCTATGCTGCGGCGTGATTGAAGGACAAACCAACAAACAAACACACTTTCGCATTTATAATATTAGTATGACGTATTAGTAAGGAAGAATGAATACCATGATAATAAAAGCGATCTAATTAAAATTTAGAACACAGAATCTACTATTGTGACTTAAATATGATAGTTAAATATATTCCCTCGGGAACTTTTTTGTAGACAATAATGAGTACTCTAATCATGTAGTACATCATTTTTATGTATCATCAATAGTTTTCTCAGCACACGCCAAATAATGCATTTTATAGGCAAAATTTTCCTACTTTGGGTTATATTATTGCAATTTACTTAAGGATCTCTAATTTTTTTGACAATTAATGATAGCCTATGTTACTTTCTGATAATTTAGCTTTCTATTGGTGAAAAAATGGTTAAAATCGGTCCAGTAGTTACAGAGCTTATTCGGTACAAACAAAAAAACAAACAAACAAAAAAACAACAAAAAAACAAGCAAACAAAAAAATCATTCCTCTTTATAAAAAAAACTTGAGAGGTGTCAACTGTCAAGGGACACCCGGATGGAACGTAGTTCCTTTCGATTAATTAATTTGGCATTGTGTTCGGTATTTTCGCGGTACAATAATGGGTCTCTGTAGCCTTGTGGCTTCTGCAGTCGCCTAACAGCCAAAGGTCGATGGTTCGAATCCCAGCTCGACAGACCGAATTTTCCATTTTCAATTTTATTTTTAACAATTTCTACATGTGGAACCTTTCCCTAATTTTTTGTAACTTATAAGTGCCTAATTTCAGATAATATCAATAACGCTACGCAGCAAACATGCGCCGGCCGAGCAGAATCTACCAAGCTCGTTATCTTCAGAGATGCCATACTGCAAGATCTTGAACAGGCTCTTGCCTAAAGAGATCCGAGCAGTTGCTTGGAGGCCGATACCTGAAGAAACTCCAGACTTCAGCGCTAGGTAGGTAACAAATACCTAATATTTACTATAATATGTGTGTACAACAAAATCTCATTCTGATGAATGTAATCTCTTTCTCTTTGAGTAGCGTCGTAATCTTCATCGCTGAGGGCCGTGAATCTTTTCCATGTATCAATTAATGGTGGGAAGTTTTTTTTAACCGACTTCAAAAAAGAAGGTTCAAAATTCTTCGAAATCTTTTTTTATGTATGTTCACCAATTACTTAAAGACACCTGAACCGAATTGGAAAAAATAAATATTTTGTTTCAAAGAGTATACTTCCCATGTGGTCCAGTAGAATGCAATCCTTCTGCATTCGAGTCGAACAAAAACAGAATTCGTCTTAAGTTTCGGTACAACGATTATTTAATTAGATAGATAGATGGTGCACGCGACACTGTCCGTGCTTTATGTTTTTAAAAAATCCTGTAAGGACTCATTGATTCCAGGGAAAGGCTATTTCCAGTTCCAGGATGTAAGTAACCTCCGTCCCTTTCGACTGTATTGCCCCTGATATCAAAATTTCTTATCTTTTACGAGGAATCCCTAGTTTTTTTCGGAATTAAATTTAGGCCATATTTAATTCCGAAAAACCTGCTAACATTGGTTGAAAATATGCGATAGTATACTGATAGTATGATTTTTTTTACAGATTCGATTGCAAAAAACGTCTGTACAAATACTATTTTCCAAAATCCTCCCTCGATATAAATGCAATGCGTGGAGCGTGCCGACACCTGATTGGCTCGCACGACTTCCGCCATCTTTGTAAGATGGACGTCGGGAATAACGTAACGGAGTTCCGCAGGGAAATATTGAAGGCTGATATTGAAGCTTTGGATGAGAGGGATTGTAATAGTGGTAAGTTTTCAGGTCAAAGCTACTGGTGAGAAAAACTTAACCGACTTCAAAAAAAGGAGCAGAATCTCAATTCGACGCGTATTTTTTTTGTCTATGTTACTCCATGACTCCGTCAAATCTGAACCGATATTTTTTAAAGGTTATACCGTAAGGTTGGTCCCATTTAAATTGAAGATCTGATGAATATCTTCGGTGATGGAGGGCGGAACTCCTCTAGCGTTGCGGTTTCATTGTCTCTATTCAGGCCCGCCCGACTTTAACATACCTGTACAAAGCAGACTAAAATCGACGGCTCCTACGTAAATCATCGAAACAGAAAAAAGGCAATTTAAAAATTATTTAGAAATTATTTTATACTTTGTAGTGACGTTTGAGTAGTTTTTTTTTAAGAATTTTTTATATTATTATCTATAATATAATAAAACTGTAACAGGTCCAATTCTGTACATTGAAGATATTTTGAAAATTTTTGTTTGAGGGCACTCTATAATCGATACTGAAGCCAAAACAATTTTTTTAAAAATTTTTGTCTGTCTGTCTGTCTGTCTGTCTGTCTGTCTGTCTGTCTGTCTGTATCTTGGCCGCGCATCACGCCGAAACTACTGGATGGATTTAAATGAAACTTGGTATGATTTAAGTTAATACTACGAGGTATAATATAGGATACTTTTTATCCCGAAATTCAGCACGGTTCCCTTGGGAGAGGGGATGAAAGTCAAAATGCGTATTTCGCTGTAATTCATTAAGGCGTATTCCGATTTAATTCATTCTTTTTTTGTTAGAAAGCAGATTATTTAGAGATTGTCCTGTAATTATTTCAAGGTCGTCAATTTCGAAGTTCAGAAGTTATAGACATCACGATCATCAGTATAATGTCCAAATAACTTGAACTCCGGAATCTACAAGATACTTTGAATGAACGGCTCATCTTAAGCTGGTAATTGTACTTTATCGTATATAGCCATCGTGGATAGCCCTATTTTGTCAAAGTCAAACTACTCCAAAGGTGTCAGATTTTGCCAAAGTACCTACATACTACATAGTAGGTATGGATGTAATACATCGTATGGACTTAATGCTACAGTGTTTTCCTATGCAATTTAATATTCTAATTCTAATCATACTAATATTATAAATGCGAAAGTGTGTTTGTTTGTTGGTTTGTTCTTCAATCACGCTACAACAGAGCCCGTGGCTCGACGTGATTTTTTGCATGGGTACTATAGTTGACCCATAGGACATAGGCTACTTTTTATCCCGGAAAATCAAAGTGTTCACGAGGGATTTTAAAAACTAACACCACGCGTACGAAGTCGCGGGCATCAGCTAGTAAAATAATATGAATGCCATTTTTGTGCCCATAGGTGACTAGTTATCTCATGACGGTTCAGAAAGCAGATTCTGCTATGAAAAGTAATAAAGCCCTCACTAATTTTAGTTCCTCGGACACTCGTAACTGTTTACAGCGCCAAAATGGCGTCAATCAAGTAGGTACAAAAAAAAATATGACGGTATGCCTAGTGTCCAGTGCTAATAATAGCTTAAGAGGACTATTACATTTCGCATCCCTCTCTCTCGCACATTCTAATATTTTCAATAATTATTCTAAAAATCTCAGATACTTTTGACAAAATATGGTCTACTAGCTGATGCCCGCGACTTCGTCCGCGTGGATTTAGTTTTTTAAATCCCTCGGGGAACTCTTTTTAATTTTCCGGGATAAAAAGTAGCCTATGTCACTCTCCAGAACCTCAAAAACAAACCTACCAACCTAACCAACAAACCTACAAACCGAAGCTTGCTTGCTTGTTTGCTTGCTTGATTTCTTGCATGCTTGCTTGCGGGATTTAAAAAAACCCGAATCCCGATGAAAAAATCGATGCTGCGGATAATGTAAGCGTGATTTAAGTACAATCAGCGCCATCTATCGGTGGTTTTTCAAAATCCTGCGGGAACCTTGGATTTTTCCGGGATAATTTGTAACCAATGTGTTATTCCAGGGTATAATCTATCTCCATTCCAAATTTCAGCCAAATCCATCCAGTAGTTTTTGCGTGAAAGAGGAACAAACATACACACAAACTTTCGCCTTTATAATACACACATCAAAAGTGTCTAGGGATCAACATATATTTTTGCAATAACTTTTCTCCTGATTGATATTAATTAAAATTTTCTTTAAGGATTCATCAAATAAAGTGTTTTCGTTTGTCACAGTAACGATAAACCAAGTCACCTTTGCATTAATAAAGAAATTTGCCATTTTCCTAATAAAGGGATTTTTGACATTTGAACCACAAACATTAAAGTTCGAAAAAAAGACTGAAATAACAGTTTTCTTTAAAATTTTATTGGGTAACTTAAACAATTAATAATCCGTGTTTCTACCGCGAACACTAACAACACAAGAACATCGGTTTGGCATACTCAAAATGAGTTCATCCAAATCACGCTGTGGAATGGCCGCCCATGTTCGTTGCAACAACAAAAAAAGGTCTTCTTGCCACTGGATACCCTCCATATTCGGCAGAGCTCTTCTCTGTAGCATATCCCATGCATGCTCAATCGGGTTCAAGTCTGGCGACTGAGCAGGACATTGATGTTAGCTGCGGCGAGAGTCTGTCTTACAACTCTTGCGGTGTGCGGTCGTGCATTATCATGCATTAACTGAAATAAGGGACCGATTTGCACTTGTAGAGGAACGATGACGTCTGATACAATCGTCTCAGCATAAATTTGAGCGTTGAGGTTGCCTCTGATCCAAATCAACTCAGTTCTTCCGCCGATCCAAATACCCGCCCATACCATGATGGTTCCACCACTATAAGGATGGACTTCCTGGCAGGATTTTAATCGCTGTTGGCGTCCAGGGGTTCTCCAGTGTCGTATACGTCTTGTATCCGGTCTCATACCAAAACGAGACTCATCAGAAAAGCACACGAAACGCCATTGTTCTTCTGCCCAATTTCTGTGTTCAAGAGCCCATTGATATCGAATCCTACGATTGTGCATTGCTATAGGTGGTACCCGTAGCGGTCTTCGGGAATGAAGGTTCACTTCATGCAAGCGGTTTCTGACTGTTTGGTCGCTAATTAAGTTCCCTGAAGAGTGATGAAGCCTCACGGCTAACATCATGGCGGTTATTGTTGGAGCTCTTCGAGTTAAGATTTGAATGTATCGGTCTTGTCTCCGTGTGGTGCAGCGATACCGTCCTCCATGGCGCTCAGCCACGGTACCAGTGCTTCGGTAACGTGTCCAAAGTCGACTGATAACACTCTGACTTGTATTCAGAGCTAAAGCCACAGTACGTTGCCGGGAACCAGCTTCTATCATTCCCACGGCTCTGAGCATTTCTTCCCTGCTTAAATGACGTCGCCGCTCCATAATAACGTTGGTTTTAATCAGTAGTAGGGAAACAGTAGCACTAATAATGTCTTCAATGCGTTGTATGTTTTTATAGGGAAAATATTGACAGCTGATTTTCATCTTTTACTCGAATTTGATTGACAGTTCCTGATTCAAATTATGAAATGCACCAAAAAGGATCCATATAAATTTATAAAATCATAAATTTATTACAAAGCCACATCTCAATCTCAAGAAATCCGCATAAAAATGCTTGATCCCTAGACACTTTTGATGAGTGTATTAGTAGGATTATTATCTTCGACAATTAAATCACGGATATTTTAGATACAGTTTTATTATGATATACCTAGATTTTGATAGAGAAAAATGGCGAAAACTTCACTAACTATTAAGGCGCTGTGTTCAGTCACGATCTTCATTCGTGAGCCGAATCACGAGCCGAATGAAGATCGTCTTATTTAAAATCTATGGATCATAATATTATGAAAAAAAAAGGAGTTATAATTAATCGTATTTCTGGCCTGATGGCTTTTTCGTAAAAACGATGATGCAAACTTTTCTCGATAGAAAAAAATTGCAAAGTTGACTCTGTAAATACATAAACTCCCATCGTTCTCTGTTATGCATACATTTATTTTGGTAAAATTAAGTACAATTATTTTTCATATCTTACTACAACAAATGGCTGTTTTAGATTTTATTTATTGCGACTGTTAAATCCATAGTCAAGAAAAGTTTGCATCATCGTTTTTAAGAAAAAGCCATCAGGCCAGAAATACGATCAATTATAACTACTTTTTTTTTCATAATATGATCCATAGATTTTAAATAAGACGATCTTCATTCGGCTCGTGATTCGGCTCACGAATGAAGATCGTGACTGAACACAGCGCCTTAACTTTTATCGCTCTTATTCTCTATCAAAAACTAGGTATAAGATAATAAATATATGTCTAAAATATCCATAATAAGTTATGGTTATTTTGAATATTATACTGTCGAAGATAATAGACCACATTTTGTCAAAAGTATCTGAGATTTTTACAATCATTGAAGATATTAGAATGTGCGAGAGAGAGGGATGAGAAATGTATTAGTCCTGTTAATAACAGGAGTCAGTAGTAGGGACCCATCCTCATTCTGAGAGTAGGGTTCAAACTATAAGTAAGGAATTATAATATTATTTTCCTTTTTTTCCAGCTACATCTATGTACACATTGACAATTGAGGGAAACGCATTCTTGTGGCATCAGATCAGATGTATCATGGGTGTGTTGCTACTAGTTGGACAGGGAAGGGAGTCACCCAGTGTTATCACAGACTTGTTAGATGTCCAGTCGAACCCAAGGTGGGTATAATAATAATAATTATGGGCAAGTGCTGTTCCTATGGACACTTGTACCTGTGAACACGATCGATTCCGTTGAAACTAGCAACACTAAAATTCTAATTTAAACGCGAACTGTCAACCATAGACAAAGCTTAACGGTCGCGTTCAAATTAGAATTTTAGGGTTGCTAGTTTCGACGGAATCGATTGTGTCCACAGGTACAAGCGTCCATATGAACAGCACTTGCCCCTAATATTTTTTTTGTTTTTTTTTAACAAGAAAAACATAAAATTAAGTCGAACTAAACAGGTCTGCCCGCGAAATTCAAATTTAATTTGGTTTTTCGTAATTTGTAAACTAATACGACAAAGTGGGCTTATGGCATTCTAATTGCGACAATGGCAGTATCATCTTCACAGGTTTATATAAAAATCTTTACTTGAAAGTGTCCAGTTTAAGAAATTAGTCAGAGTATCGACTAATTTGTGAGTAACTCACGTCAAACTCAATCCTTGGATTAATTTCTTGAACTATATAAACAAATAGCGAAAAACCAAATTAAATTTGAATTTCGCGGGTAGACCCGTTTAGTTTGCCTTAAACAAGAATAAGTTAAACAACTGTAACCAGACTACAGAAAAATGCATTTAACATCCGTTATATTATTGATTTTATTCTTATACAATGTAGCCTATGTAACACAGACCATAAAAACGAGTTGATTGACACCGCATTCCTCAAAATGGACTCAGTAGTTTAGGTGCTATGGTGGAACATACATACATAGACCGCTAAAATCATAACCCTTCTTTTTGGCTTTGCCGTAGTCAGGTAAAAATTGCGTATGTCTTAATAATAAAGCGTATGTCTTACTGATTTTATTAAATAGTTCTCCCAAAATAACCAAAATACCAAGTCCGCTGTTAGTTTTTGGTATAAGAAATGACCATTTTCAATTATTGATTAAACTACAGTCTACAAGATGTACATCAATTTTTTTTTCTTTACAGAAAACCGCAATACAATATGGCCCTCGACGTACCTTTAAATCTATTCCATTGCTCCTACAATATAGAAGACAAATGGGTATACGATCAAGATGAACTCAGGAGTGTTATAAGTCATTTGCAGAGCGAATGGACGCTACATAGTGTGAAGTGTGTCATATTTACAGTATCTGCTATCATACTAATATTATATATGCGAAAGTGTGCTTGTTGGTTTGTCCTTCAATCACGCCGCAACAGAGCTACGGATCGACGTGATTTTTTGCATGTGTATAGTTGAGGACCTGGAGAGTGACGTAGGCTACTTTTTATCCCGGACAATCAAAGAGTTCCCGAGGGGTTTTAAAAATTAAATCCTCGCGGACGAAGTCGCGGGCATCAGCTTGTTAATTATATATCATTACTAGTTAATGCCTGCGACTTCGTCAGCGTGGATTTAGTTTTTGAAATCCCACGGGAACTCTTTGATTTTCCGGGATAAAAAGTCGCCTATGACACTCTCCAGGTCCTCAACTATACCCATGGAAAAAATCACATCGATCCGTAGCTCTGTTGAGGCGTGATTGACGGACAAACCAACAAACAAACACACTATCGCATTAATATAATAGTAAGATTAATATTTATTCCCATATAGATATTAATTACTTCGCTGGCTGGCTTCGGCTTCGTAGAGAGTTGTCTCTGTCAATAATTCATGCTATCCTGTGCGAGTCTCTAAAACTCTTGCTTCGGTTCGGTGTGACGATTGCAATCGAATCTGATTGGCCGATACTATCTCGCTTATTGCCTAAAATACATTGTTGAAGAAAGAACGCGATAAAAAAAATTCAAAATTATTTATTTCACGTAGGCCAACCTGTGACTCTTATGACACGTCATGACTACCACCGGTTCGGAAAGCGGATTCTGCTGAGAAGAGCCGGCAAGAAACTCTATTATATTGTAATAAGTTTTTTATACTATCTTGTGGGCAGCTGGATGCCAAGCCGATTTTACCCATGCAACTTTGTTAGAAATTAGAATAGAATGTAATATTTCCACAAGTTCCAAATAAGCGTACTACAATTCAATTCATGTTAAGACGGGCAGATAGAAAGTAGCCCCATTTCTGCCGGTAGCACCCGTTCACGAGCATGACGCATGATCCAGCCGTTGCTTCGCTTCGATAAATTCAGCCAATTACCACAATTGGAGACTAGCAATAAATAATTAATTTAGTTTTTAGAATCGGCCTGCAATTATGTACACGATTTCTTTGACAGTTCTGAGCTTATTGCTATCCTTTTCAGCATGCAGCATTGTGAAAAGGACGACACTATTTTTAGATCTGTCAATTTAATTTAAAGATTGTGTACAATTGAATTCGAACCATTTTCTCCAAATTGTAATTCCTATTTATCTTTCACAGAACAACAATGATAAAAGATTGTCTGTCAAATCTAGAAGCGATATTCGATAGTTTATCAAATAAGAAAGAGACAGAAGATGGCTTAGGCGATGCAACAGACAGAGACAGAGTGATGGCCCATGCAGACTGTTTGTTACAGGGTGTCAAACCGAGGACCTATACACCATTGTTGAAAAGGGAAACATGCTGTGAGAATTACTTATTATAATACTATCCGATGCCCGCGACTTCGTCCGCGTGGATTTAGTTTTTAAAATCCCACGGGAACTCTTTGATTTTCCGGGATAAAAAGTAGATGACACTCTCCAGGTCCTCAACTAAACCCATGCAAAAAATCACGTCGATCCGTAACTCTGTTGCGGCGTGATTGAAGGACAAACTAACAAACCAACAAACAAACACACTTTCGCATTTATAATATTAGTATTAGGTATAATTATGCATTCTTTAAATTAATAACATAAAAGGCATAATTATGTATCTAGATAACGCGGTGTTAAAATAAAGTAACTGAATCAAAATAGTTTTTCCTTTAATCTATCATCATTAGTAAGTAGTACTAATATTCTGCGTCATAGGTTCAATCTAGTAACAACCCATAAAGGCTTTTAGGGTTAATTTTAGAGGGTTCCGTATTTGCACAGGCATAATTTTTTCTTACGATAATGTTTTTTATTATCTTTCAGCTAGCTTAGAAGAAAGGATAGAATATTACAGGAAGAAAAGAAAAACGGTCGTCGTTGAATAAGTTTATGTTAAATGTAAATCATAAATTATCACCTATTTTTAAGCTATGTTTTTTTCTTCTAAATAAAAATACAAATCTTAAATGACTTAAGATTTTTTCCTTACTAATATTATAAATGCAGTGATAGCCTAGTGGCTAGTGATAACCTCTGGCTTTTCTAAGTTAAGTGTGTTTAAGAAATTAACTATCACTTGCTTCAACGGTCAAGGAAAACACCGTGAGGAAACTTACACACCTGAAAGTTCATAATGTTCTCAAAGGTGTGTGAAGTCCGCCAATTCGCATTGAGCCAGCGTGGTGGACTATGGCCTATAACCCTTCTCTGAGAGGAGACCTGCGCTCAATAGTGAGCCGTTGATAGGTGGCTGATGACGATGATTATAAATGCGAAAGTGCTAGTTTGTCCTTCAATCACGGAGCAACGGATTCACGTGCTTTGCATGGGTATAGTTAAGGACTTCGAGAGCGACATATGCCTAGTATTCGGTACCTTTTATCTCTGAAAACAGAGGGTCCCGCGGGATTTTTAAAAACCTTACTTTTTTTTAATAAATAATCACTAGCAATGGAAGGGCACTAGTTCGAATAACCGATGGTCGTTGGGGTCGAGTCACAGGAGTTGAAAGATAGAAAAGAAAAAAAATTTGGCCAAGTGCGATTCGGGCTTTTAGGGTTCCTTACATATGACCAAATCACTTTTTTTTTAAACTAGATACATATTTAGATACTTACCTATCCTGGTTTAAGAACTAGGGAACTTTAGCATATGGGGAAAAAATGCTCGTTTGTTTTGGTTATAACTTTGATGGCCGCTACAAACACTACAAAATAATAAAAAAATATATTTGAACTTAATTGAGCTCTAGAGTACTCTAGACGATGTCACCCCTTATGCCAGGGTAAAAAATAAAATTTTATTTGGACTCCTTTTTAGGGTTCCGTAGTAAACAAGGAACCCTTATAGTTTCGCCATGTCCGTCCGTCTGTCTGTCTGTCTGTCTATCTGTCTGTCTGTCCGCGGTTTAGCTCAGAGACTATTGGTACTAGAAATCTGTAATTTGACAAGGGTATAAATATCAATCACGCCGACAAAGTCCTGAAATAAAATTGTGAAAAATAATTTTTTTTAGGGTACCTCCCCTACATGTAAAGTGGGGATGAATTTTTTTTTCTCGTCTATCCCATAGTGTGGGGTGTCGTTGAATAGGTCTTTCAAAAATATTGTGGGTGTGGGAACATCATTTTTCAATTCAGGGATCCGTTTGTGAAATATGATGTTTTAAAGTGCTAAATTTTATTAGAGTCAAGTGTCCCCCCCCTCTGCCAGCTAAATGGTTGTATATAGGATACAAGAAAAAATTCACAGCAGTATTATGTATATATAATGAATTTTAAAGGAAAACTATCACGGCTAAGTAGGGTTCATTAGTTAAGGAGTTATATCTGTTTTTTCTTAGTTAGGTATTACACGTAGTGTAAGTTGCATATTTTGTAGAATATTATAGTATTTAAACCATGGAACTCAAAATTTATTCAATATTCATAAATAAAATAAAAGCACTATCCTAGGTCAGCAATAATATTTGAGACTTTCAACTACGGAACCCTACACTGCGCGTGGCCCGACACGCACTTGGCCGGTTTTATTCATGTATGGGAGGCCCCTTTATTTTTTAATTTAATTTTTATTATTTGTTGTTATAGCGGCAATAGAAATACACACTCTGTGAAAATTTCAACTGTCTACCTATTACGGTTTCCGAAAATCTCGGACCGAGATACAGCCCGCTGACAGACGGACGAACGGACGGACAGCGGAGGCTTAGTAATAGGGTCCCGTTGGCACCCTTTGGGTACGGAACCCTGAAATCGTTTATTTGCTTAATACAACACATGGATAAAAATAATGAAAAGTTGCTGAATAAGTATATTTGGCGCAAAACCTAGGCACGTGGAACTACACAAGAAACCTATGTCTGCGAGTTCTTGCGACTACTATAATGTGTTCGTCTTATAAAATGTATGATTCTGGTAATTTTCTGCCGTGGCTTTTATTATAAAACGCCGCATCATAGTAGGCCTACTTTATGAGTATGCGGCTCTACCGACCTCAGTGTGGACAGAAGCCTAACTTTTAGACTTAAAATGCATTGTCGGTGCGTGGTTGATTTAATGCAGACATCATGTCCCGTTACGCGCAGCCATGTCCCGCTTGTACCACATCTCTTGTCCCGACATCTGTTTCTAGCAATAAAATAAATACGAAAGTATATACCTACCTACAAACCGAGTACTTAGGTACGCACTGGGTAGGCAAATACTAGGCATTTTTGTATTTTAGTATGGGAAAGTAGTTATGTAACCATGCGCCGTAGGAATTATGATTAATACCTACATAAATTGTGAATGTAGTCAATTTTATCAATTATTATTGTTATTTATTAAATGTAGGTAAGTAGGTACACCGCTAATAAATTAATAATAATTATTAATCCAGGTATACCTATACCTATCACCACAAATTAGGAAATAATCTGTGCCTATAATTCCTGTATCAAACACTTTGTAGATACCTTAGCCTATATCTACCGGATAAAACCTCCGCTAAATAATTTAGGTATTCAGTTGTTGACTATAGTGTTAAGCCATTAAAAAGCGAAACGAACGTGATAAATCGACCTCTAAACAGGAGCGTATTTTGTATCCGTAATTGTCTCTGTAATGATTATGGCATTGTAGGTGCATTGTACTTCGCGGCTAAACCGGCCGCGGTAAGCGGGCGCAATATTTTACTATCGCACTGCACATTACTTATGCAGTGTTAGAAGGCTGCTACGGGCGTGTAGCGGTCTTTTACGCGCGCGAAGCCTACTTTCCAACTCAACTTGAAAATTCTAACAAAAACATATTTCAAAAAAGTAACCGTTTTTTTATTTTGCACAAGGAATTCTAAAAAAATAAAATATCTGTGCCCGCAAATATAAACCGACAAATTTGAAAAGTTCTTGCTCATCATGTGTCGTTCAAGGTTTTTTGGGTCATCTAAAAAAATTTCTTAGCATGACTTTGACAGTTTTAACTTTTTTCTGCTTCAGCTGTTTTGTTTTGTTTTGACATTTTTTCTTAAAGGTTGTGATTTTACTTGTTTTGTGACTTAATTGTGGTACATATTTAAATTGTGAAATTGCAATTAAATGTATAGGCAAAGTTGCTGAAACAAATCGTAAGCGAGATCCAGGTCTGCATTTCCTCATTTTCTTTTATTCTAAACATTACTTAATTTAATAATTACTATATTGAAGTTTCCTTCCATGCCGAAAACTAATTCCTGCACCTTGCAAGTTGCAATATTAAATTAATAATAGGCTACTACAAGAAAACTGTCAGTCCTACTATAATATGAGACACTGCCAGTGTCACACTGGATACTTAGGTAGGTACAAACTTTAAAATAAGACAGTTCCTAAGTTGATTCAGAAAGTTTTCTGACAGTTTCTGATAATATGCATGCAGTCAACCTAACACTTACTACATGCTTACTACTTATTAAAATATGTTAGTTCTTAGTATATATTTTATGGATCAGATAGTTCTCCATATGATTTTGGAAGATTAATGCAAATTGAGTTTAATTTGCATGTAGAGGAGTGTCCATGCTATCTTACTAGATATTGAGATACTTAATATTTTGGAGTATCTCAATTGCTAGGTGTTTTTACAAATTTTCAACTGGAATCTTAAATAGTAAAGAAGCTGAGATCTATAGATGACACTCTTAGGTTGAGATCTATAGATCTTACTCTGGCTCTGCTCAAGATTCAAGATGAGACACAAATATGTCCTGACTTAAATCTGTCTCAGACTCAAGACTGAGTTCAAACGAGACAGATTTATGTCAGGACATATTTGTGTCTAATTGTAACTCTATCTTGAGTCTTGAGCAGAGCCAGAGTAAGCCTGTCTTAACATGAATTGAATTGTTGTACCTACGCTTTTTTGGAACTTCCTCTCATTGTGGAAATATTATATTCTATTCTATTCTAACAAAGTTACATGGGTTATATCGGCTTGGCATCCGGCTGCCCACAAGATAGTATAAAACACTTATTATAATGTAATAGCTGCATAATAATATTGTAAAAAATTATTATTTTGAAAAGCGCAACTGCTGGGTTTCTTGCCGGCTCTTCTAAGCAGAATCCACTTTCCGAACCGGTGGTAGAGTCATGACGTGTCATAAGAATGACACGTCATGACTACCACCGGTACCTGTGGCTCTTGCCACAGGTTGGCCTACATGAAATAAATAATTTTGAATTTTGAATTTTTTTTAAACTATCAGGCAATTCAATATTCAATGATAGGATAAGAGTTACACGATAGAAAGAGAGGGAACTTGTAGCTGAATATGACTGTAGGTAAATAAGCATTGTGCATCCTGAACTGCACTTTATTGTGTGCTCGCAAGAGTCACTATTTGTTTAAATGATTTTGTGGAGTAAATCTTCTGTACCTGTAGGTACTATTATGACTTATTCTGTGCCATAAGTGGGTTATATTTTTTTTCTGAATTTGGCTCTAAAACTTTGATTATTAAGATTATGTTTCTATTGTTACAGATATATGAAATCAACAACGTGGCAAATAACAGGCAATATTCAGTAAACACAATGTAGTTGATACTAATATTTTTACAAATATGTTGTAATAAAAATATAAATGTAGTGATAATATTATTATGTAAAATTAACTATAAAGGTAGTGTCTATGGCCAGTATTAGGAATTAATTATTTAATTTAGTTAAGTTTATACATAAAATGAAGTTTAACTTCTACAATGAACACAGTGATCAAGGATTTCTATTATTTGTAAGTACTATTTATTTATTTTTAATTTTTAAAATGAACCTTAATGATATTGATTTAAAGTAAAAAATTCATACGTATACGTACCTACCTATACGTAAACTTTTAAGAACGCATACACGAAATTGAGCTCTTATTATTGAGTTGTTATGGTTCATTTTACTTTGACGCTAATGTCATTGAATAGGAATACGATCAATCGAATTAAATCTTAAACTAATCCTACAAATCCCAAGTCGCGAAATCAACACATAGTTCGAAGAGCTGATGGTCGTTGGGGTCCCAAGGTGAGACCCCGCACCGAAAGGCCAGTGTTGGCTGACCCCACTAGGTGGACCGACGACATCAAACGAGTCGCAGCGAGCCGCTGGATGCCAGTGGCGCAAGACCGAGACCTGTGGAAATCCATGCAAGAGACCTTTGGTCAACAGTGGACGTCTTTCGGTTGATAAAGAAGAAGATTATAATATTAATATTGTTTTTTTTTTCTTGCAGTTAAAAGTGGTAGCAGATGTATACGAGATTTGGACAAAAGACACTTAATGGTTTACATGGTAAGTGAACACTGTCCTACCTTCCTATCACAGAACTGTAATAAGATGCATAGAAATTCTACTGTATTTAGAATATGACATTGCGCTTCGTGACGATGATTTTCACTCTTATCCTACTATGTAATATCTATATATATAAAAGAAAGTGGTGTTAGTTACACTATTTATAACTCAAGAACGGATGAACCGATTTGGCTGAAAATTGGTGGAGAGGTAGCTTAGAACCAGGAGACGGACATAGGATACTTTTTATCCCGTTCGACCCCGTTTCCGTCAAGTCACTATAAAACGTGGTATAACAAAAACGCATCTAACATCGAATAACAAAACGCAAATGACAGCTAAACGTAATTTTGTCTTTGGTTAAGTATGGTAAAAAATTTGACAATTATAAAAAGTGTTATAATAAAGCATTACTGATATTATAAATGCGAAAGTGTGTTTGTTTGTTGGTTTGTCCTTCAATCACGTCGCAACAGAACAGCGGATTGATGCGATTTTTGCATGGGTATAGTAATGGATGTAGTAGTGGTTCCTCAGACCGGGAGAGCTACTTTTTATCTCGGATAATGCAAGAGTTCCCGCGGGATTTTTAAAAACTAAATCCATGCGGACGAAGTCGCGGGCATCAGCTAGTTATACCTAAATGCGAAAGTTTGTGAGGATGGATGGATGTTTGTTTATTACCTACTCCTTCACGCCACAACGAATGAATCGATTTGACTTGGAATGGAGATGGCTCACACCCAGGATAAACACATTTACCTTTTATCCGGGTAAATTAAAGGGTTCCCGCGGGAACATAATCTCAGGACAACAAACAAAAAATCGCGGGAAAATAATTCGAAAGCTCATATGTCTAATATCCAAAGAAACTTATTGCCCAACGGTTAATGTTGCGGACTGAAAACTTAAAGGTTGCAGTTTCGATTCCCACCTGTTGCACTATTGTCCTCTTATTTGGAAGGGAGAGGAGAATATAAGTTCAGCTTGGCCAATGCCCTTTTTTAGAAAAGTAAAAAAATAACAAAAAAAAACTCGAATTAGATTTGCTGAATGCTATGCGTTTGCTTTGTGAATAAAGGAGCACTGATGTTTCACAGCTATCTCCTTGCCAAAGTATATCAAAATCGGTGCAGCGTTTAAGGCTCGAAAAGGTAGCAGACGGACAGAGTTACTTTCGATTTTATCTATTAGTTTCTAATATCACCGTGTATTAGTATATAAAATAGATAATAAATCAGCGATAATAAAGTCCGATCGCCATATTTTTAATGGGACAGTGAAGTGAAAGCAAAATGCTAGGTTCCCACGGTACGGTTTGGCGTCCCTTTCACACCTTCACAACATCTTGTGTCGGCGACAAGGACAGGCGATGTCCAATTTGCTCTATTTTGTACGCCCTTTCTCTTTATCCCTCATCCTTGTGAGATTGTGGGCGCACTACTGTTTTTACACGACTGCGCAAAAAAGGAGTGTAATGTTTTCAGGGTTCATGTATGTATGAGAGTTTATTCCACCATAACTTCTAAATTCCTGAACAGATTTGGGTGTATGGCGGTAGGGGGTTAGGGGGGTTACAACTTAGAATCCTTATATCAGAGTGGCACTGACTATAAATTTTCAGTTGATATTCTTTAAAGCAGTCCTTTTGTAAATACGTATTATTGTACATAGACTGAATCATAAATTTTTGGATTTGCTGTCAGGTAGGTCGATTCGTAGCTTTGTAGTGGCATGATTGTAGGAAAAACCAACAAATAAACGCACTCGCATTCATAATATTAGTAAAGAAGTATGTTAAATAGATAACTACAGTGTGCGTACACTATTCTGCTATCGTTTCCCACGAAATTTCGCAATCTATGCCCAAAAGTATCCTCAAGATTTTAGTGTCTATTTACTTAATTGAATTAATGCTGCGGCCAGTATAGTATAGTATCACCTAGTAACTAACGGCCGGTTTCAATTACTTAATCCGAAATCTACAAAATGACTGTTTAAATGTAATCCATTTATGTACTCCTACCTATTTTGAAGGATAGTCACAGGAGGCCTCATTCATAAGTAGGCTCAGAGTCACTCAGCAGACGATGGAGAGAGCTGTGCTCGGAGTATCCCTTCGAGTTCATATATCAGAAATGAGGAGATCCGTAGGAGAACCAAAGTCACCGACATAGCTCAGCGAGTCGCGAAACTGAAGTGGAAATGGGCGGAGCATATAGTTCGAAGAGCTGATGGTAGTTGAAGTCCCAAGGTGCTGGAGTGGCGACCCCGCAGCGGGAAGCGCAGTGTTGGCAGGCCCTCCACTAAGTGGACCGACAGAGTCGCAGAGAGCCGTTGGATTCAGGCGGCACGGCGCAAGACCGATGCCTGTGGAAATCCATGCAAGAGACCTTTTTCCAGCAGTGGAGGTCTATCGGTTGATAAAGAAGAAGTCACAGGAAGATAAGTTAGATAAAGTTATAATTATTTGGTCTGTATTTTTAGATACATGTAATTATGTGATACAGGTGCTTGTATAGGTATAGATACGCTGCGCTCTGAAACGCTGCGTCTTGTGTGAATCCGACGACAAAAAAAAGGAGTGTAATGTTTTCAGGGTTCATGCATGTGTGTGTATGTGAGTTTCTTTATTCCACCATAACTTCTAAATGCCTGAACAGATTTGGATGTATGGGATAAGTTTAGAATATCAACTGATTTATAGACTAGTCTATAGACTATAAATCAGTTGATATTCTGTAAAGCGGTCGAAATTTTTATTACAAGAATACGGCTAAGCCATAATTTAATATAAAAAAATCTTTCTAAAAACCGACTTCAAACGCCCGCGCCACTACAAAGTATATAATTTATAGTTGATTTTTTTAAAAACCGCTCGACCGATTTCGATAAAATTAAAATGGGACCACCTGGGAAGTATACCCTTTCAAACAGAAAAAAAATTGGTTGCCTGTAAAGTCGGTATACGGGCGAAAGTTTTACGTGACAACCGAAATAGAAGCGCAAGACATGAACCGGTGTGTATGCCTATCTCTCTCACTCTCTCTCTCTCTCGCTCTGTCTCTCTCGCTCTTAGGCGGGCTAACTGTGCTCGAGTGGAAGGGACGCGTGCCTTTCACTTTTTATGTCTGTCTCTCTCGCTCTTAGGCGGGCTAACCATGCCTCTCACTCGCTCTCATTGTGAGCGCATAACGTGAGCGGAGCGTAACGCAGTTTCTTGAAGTGTCACCCGGCAAACCAATTTATAAGACGTTGTCACGTCAAAAGAATTTTCCAAATAGGTTCAGGCGTCTTCGAGTAATCGGTGAACATATATAAAAAAAAGATTCCGACGAATTGAGAACCTCCTCCTTTTTTGAAGTCGGTTAAATAGGAAGGGTCTTTGAGTAATAAACCAACACAGGAGAAGAATTGACGCGCGTACCCCTCTGTAAGTTGGGTATGACCACTGGTCCTACTCGTTATATAAAACTGTTTGACTCGAGTCACGCGCCTGTCAACTACGTATGGTTAGCGGGGAATGAGCTCCGCTATAAATGCCGAATATGAGAGTATTTTCTTCTAAAAAAATATTTAAAACATCCAGTTTACTAAAGGATAACATTTATTTACTTCTGATGTATTATTTTATCCAAATAATGCAATACTTATGCAGAAAACTTAAGAAAACTGTCGATCTGAAAATGTTGCTACTTAATCGTACATGAAATAATTTGGGGAAAATATTGAAAATTAATCTTCCTACTTACTATTCGTTTAGAGACCTTTATCTTGAACTGCATTATAAATTGATCCCATAGAATTAAAATCACGATAGAATAGGAAGGGGTGAACGACTAATTTATAAGCTTTAAGTAAAATATGACTAGATATATAAATACGAACTTTGATCGTCTGTGGGATTATCAAATAATGATAAAAAATTCTTTCTATAAAACCGACTTTAAACGCCACTACAAAGTATAAAACAATTTTAATTTGTACATGTATGTTGAAGTCGGGCGGGCCTAAATATAAATGATGAAACTAATGCGCGACGCTAGGCCAACTTTGCCCGATCGGCGTATGAAGTCGGTTTTTTAAAGATATTTTTTTTACATTATTATTTTAAGCTTTTTTGTGTATATCTCTGATCGCGAGCAATTTGCTCTTAATCATTGAGTTCCTTCCTCCATCACCGAAGATATGAATCATCGTCTCTTCACCTTTTAAATAGGCCCAACCTTATTATGCTTTCTTTCAAAAAAAATTGAAATCGGTTCAGATTTGACGTAGTTATGGAGTAACATCTAACATTATATCAACAAAAATTTATATGGGAACCACCTCTGAAGTATGCCCTACTAAACAAAAAAAAATTATCAAATTCCATTCATTATTTGGCGGAATAATTGGGTAACAAATATACAAAAAATTCAAATTGAGAACCTCCTCCTTTTTTGAAGTCGGTTAAAATGATTGCATTATTATAACAATCGCAATGGTGTCTGATTGGCTGGTACTCTCCCACTATTGTTTAAAATGCATTGATGCAGCTAGAGCTCCATAAACTCAGCGAATTCATAAAATTAGTTTTTTTACTCAATTATTTCAAAATTTATAGGTATATATTTCCAGCCAGTGTGATATGATTTTCTAAATATATAAAATGAAAAGGTGACTCACTCACTGATTTATCAACGCATATCTACTATGACGTAGGCATCCGCTAAGAAAGGATTTTTACAAATATAATACAAAAAATAATGAAAACGAGACTAAAAAATTGTTTAATAATAATGATAAGTTCTACGTAAGTCTTTCTTACTCGAAAATTAGGACTTTAATTTTATGAAGTCGGCCACACCGCAATAAAATTAGGGCTGGACAGCAAGATTTCATATGTCGATATTGGTGGGGGGATTGTATAAATTATTTATACCGAGATATTTTTATCGTCTTACTAATGGTTCATTGACGAAAAAAAATATTTAAATTCTATACATATTTGGTTCATTAAAACTTGGCAATTGAATTAAAGTACCCATACTTCTTATTCATCCCGCTAGGTTTACCGGAAAGCTAAATAGCTTGGCGGTGTTTTATTACAGATGGGGTGGCCACTATAGCCATGGCGGCAGCCTAGCATTACAAACAAATATACACTTCGTTCAGATGAAGTAGATGAAAAAAATAAGCCTTCCAAGTAAAGTATGTAGGTACAAGTTTTAACTTACCAATCATAACTTTAAATAAATTTTTTTTTAGGGTTCAGTTTTTCCTTTTTATGTTTCCTCCATACTGGACTGAGAGAATATTATTCAACGCTGGAAAACGATCTTGTAAATCGAAAAAGTGAACTTTAAACCAGAGCCAATAACGTTTTAAAAAATCATAACAGCTCATAATAAGCTATCAGGAGCAGATTTTTTTCAAAAAGCATATTTTTTAATGTAACACATCAGATGATACTATAATTATATAATTCTAAAGTAGAATTACTTTAGTTTTATACATTAGTTTTATATCAATTTCGACTAATAGTTTTTCAATTTCAAGAAGCAATGTTGCTGTAACTTGGTATTTGATACATATGAAACCACGAAATAACTCTAAACTCTGAAATGCTAATTATGCTGTATTTATTTTTAAGGAAACATGATGTAGTCCTAACAGTTTGTACTTAATATACTTTTTAGAAATAGATACATCGTAAATTTCGCTTTAAACATAAATAAAACAAATGATGTTTCATTAAAAATGCTGTATGTTTATTTAAACAAGATTACTTAAAAAATCAATGTGTTCAATATTAATACCCACTACGTATTCAAATAAAAATTAAATGTCTCTCAACTTAATAAACAATATTATTAAAAATCTATGACAAAGTACAGCACTCCCTGGTGACTTATAACCTTAAATCATAACTAAACAGCTGCTCTAAGGTGATATACTGTGGTACCTACAGCATGCTTTCAGCATGAGATTGAGAGTATAGTGACGGAGTAAATACCTTGGTATCTACAAACTCTGTTAATAATCAGATAATCCTAAGTCCTTACAGTAGGTACACCTAAGTGCGCTGCACTGCTAAAAAGTATTGATAACTTTTTTGAAGTATCTGTATAATATTGAAAAATAGATGGTGTCTTAGTATTTACAGCATTTTTGAGTACGTTGAAAAATATGAATAACAAAAAATATAATATAAACATGTAGAGAAGGTCAACATAGTATCTTAGAAAAATAATGTCATAGGAAAACGAAAATCCGACAATCCGACGCAGTATCTTTTTCTTCCAAATATATAAAAAAGTCATTTTGTTATTTTTCGAAATAAGCTAGATCGCTTTCCAGCGTCAATATAGTCCAAAGTTTCTAGCTGTATCTTTACGCAAGTACTAAAAGCCTACAAAGAGTCAATCTAATAGCAAAGGCATATTATGACTAAAATAACGGCAAGAACCTCGTTTCCTAGCGCTTCTATATACCTACCATGTTAAAGATCTCGAACAAAAAAATTTACTCTCGAATAAAGTAACTCTGTTGTAAATAATTATTAGAAAAACTTATCGAAAGTCGATAATCGATAGTGTCAAATCCCTAAAATGCTTACACAAATGATGCGATTGTTTCATGTAATGATAGAGCGTCCCTGTGTGTGAATGTGATAGTGTGCATATACTTTAAGGTAGTGTTTGCTAATTATATTGTGTGCGTGCATAGCGACGTGATGGATAAATGCAACTGTAGTAAGCAAGTTTTCATGTGTGCTACCTCGCCCCCCACCGTAATTGACAGACTTTTTTGCGAATAAATTAGGGGTCAAGTCCTCTCCTGTGTTGGTTTATTACTCAAAGGGAAGGGTTATTATTTTATAAGTCTATGTATGTATGTATGTATGTATGTATGTTTTTACTTATTTTCACCACATTCAATGTTTGTTTTAGGATGGCAGGGAGGGCGCGGGGCGCCGCGATGGTGCCGTGCTGCCCAGTTCAATGGAGGTAAGGGATTTTATGCCACTGCGTGACCTGTACCCACGCTTAAGTAACGCCTATCCGTGGTTTAAGTCTTAGCCCATTTTTATACTCATAAGCGCTACTTAAGTGCGGGTTTAAGTCTCACAAGCTACTTCACTAGCAGCTGTGGGATTGTCTAAAAATGATTGGATCAGTTTGATTTATTTAATTACTAGATGATGCCACCTTATTATGCCACCGACATAGCTCAGCGTGTCGCGAAACTGAAGTGGAAATGGGCGGGGCACATAGTTCGAAGAACTGATGTTCGTTGGGGTCCCAAGGTGTTGGAGTGGCGACCCCGCACCGGGAAACGCAGTATTGGCAGACCCCCCACCAGGTGGACCGACGACATCAAACGAGTCGCAGGGAGCCGCTGGATTCAAGCGGCGCAAGACCGAAGCCTGTGGAAGTCCATGCAGGAGACCTTTTTCCAGCAGTGGACGTCTATAGGTTGATAAAGAAGAAGAAGACGAAGAAGAAGAAGAAGAAGATGATGCCCGCGACTTCGTCCGCGTGAATTAAGGTTTTTTAATTACCGCGGGAACTCTGTAATTTTCCGGGATTAAAAGTAGCCTATGTGTGTTATTCTCTTTTTATTTGCTTACATTTACCTAGGTACTACAACTTAGGGAACAGTAAAGGTTTCATCAAAATCGGTTGAGTAGTTTTCAAGATATGGACACTTTTCCCTTCTCAGTTTAAATTCTTTTAGCTTGTTATTGTTGGGGGTTTTTTTTAATCTATATTTTTTGGGGTTTATTGGTAGGGGTTGAGTTCGTAAACTATTTCTAAAACTGTTTTTCTAGAACCATATCGCAACAGCCATATATGGTGGCCAGACTCCTATCTCGATATCAAGTGAAAGACAAATCAATAGATCAATTAAGTAATATCGATCCGGCGATCTACCGTCAAATTAGCTCTGAGGTATAAACAATGGCGTGATATCTATTGGTTCAGATCTGACGATATTACTGAATGGTACATGCATTCAGGGATTGATTTAAAACGTTGTCATGCTACTAAGATCTACTAAAAGCAATCGACTTTGTGAAAATATACCAGAATGCTCAAATCTTCTTCTTCTTCTTTATATCAACCGATAGACGTCCACAACTGAACAAAGGTCTGCATGGACTTCCACAGGCTTCGGTCTTGCGCCGCCTGAATCCAGCGGCTCTGCGACTCGTTTAATGTCGTCGGTAGGTACTCGGTACACCTAGTGGGGGGTCTGCCAATACTGCGCTTCCCGGTGCGGGGTCGCCACTCCAGCACTTTGGGATCCCAACGACCATCAGCTCTTCGAGTTATGCGCCTCGCCCATTTCCTCTTCAGTTTCGCTATTTCAGAATGCTCAAATATAAAATTAAAATCATAAATAGGTGACCTTAATTATCAGACAGTAACTAATTAGTATAACAAATACTTGTCGAGATCCAATGAGAACTGTTCTCAGTAGAATCTGCTTTCCAAACCCAAGGTAGAGTCTTGACATGTACCTACCTACCTATCTAATAAGAGCCACTAGTCGGCCAACATCTCGGAAGATCTTCACCAAATTGGACAAGAGAAATCAATATCAACTCTGGGTACGATTACGATCAATGGAATAACTTTAGACAATCGCACCCTGATTTTACGAAAATATGGATGGAGTCTTGACATGTACCTACCTACCTATCTAATAAGAGCCGTTGGCCAACATCTCGGAAGATCTTCACCAAATTGGACAAGAAATATGAATATCGAGCGAAGCAACGGCTGGATCATGCGTCATGCTCGTGAACGGGTGCCACCGGCGGGAATGGGGCTACTTTCTGTCTGCCCGTCTTAACATGAATTGAATTGTAGTACCTAAGCTTTTTTCGGAACTTCACCTCATTGTAGAAATATTGTATTCTATTCTATTCTAACAAAGTTGCATGGGTTAAGTCAGCATGGCATCCGGCTGCCCACAAGATAGTATAAAAAACTTATTACAATGTAATAGCTGTATAATAATATTGTAAAATGATTATTTTAACAAGAGCAACTGCTGAGTTTCTTGCCGGCTCTTCTCAGCAGAATCCGCTTTCCGAACCGGTGGTAGATTCATGACGTGTCATAAGAGCCACAGGTTGGCCTACGTGAAAAAATAATTTTGAATTTGAATCTGAATATCAACTCTGGGTACGATTACGATCAATGGAATAACATTAGACAATCGCATCTCTGATTTTACGAAAATATGGATTAAATACCAAATCTGCCTTAGTCATTTCAATTAAATTATACTAATTGTTTTAGGATTTAAACACTGTTGTATTGCATGTAGGAAATCAATCAATGAAGCAATTAACTTGTTTCTACCTATGCCACTATGCGTGATATGCTTCAACGATGAAGAAAAACGTCACGAGGAAGCCTGCGCGAATAAGGTGTGTGAAGTCTATCAATTCAAATTGCGCCACTTTCCGAACCGGCGGTAGTGGCTTGACTTATTGTCATAAGAGCCACTGGTTGGCCTACCTGTAATAAATAATTAGAATTTGAATTTACATGAAACACAATAAGATTATAATACCTGTATGGTTAGTGCCTATAGATCTACCGGTAAGTAGGTACAAGCTATGTATGAAATTCAAATTAATTTATTTCTTGTAGGCCAACTTGTGGCTCCTATGACAAGTCAAGAATCTACCACCGGTTCGGAATGCTGATTCTGCTGAGAAGAGCCTCAAGAAACTCAGCAGTAGCTCTTTTCAAAACAAAAATGTTATAAATGTAGCTTATCTTGTGGACAGCTGAAGCAAAGCCGATTAGAATATAACAGAAATATTTTTTATTTAAATAAACTTTTACGAGTGTTTTCGAATCATCAAATGAATCTACCACTGATTCGGAATGGTATTTACAATTCAATACATGTTAAGATGGGCAGACAGAAAGTAGCCCATTCCCGCCGGTGGAAATCACAAAGTTTTCCCATTCCATCAAAGGCTTGGTTAATGTTTATGCTAAAATTGGCCTGCAGTTTGTATCGATTTCTATTAGAGACTGTATAACAGGATAACGTATCGGAAGTTACGAGGTGCCGCGCCTGAGCCACGCCTTTTAGAGATGTGCTCAGTTTATGAACTAAAGACGAGACTTTATCGAGTATCGATCGCTCTAGTCTAGAGTGTTATTCAAAATCACTAATCCATTTCATGCATAAACATAATATCCCTTACTACTAACGGTAGTAAGGAATACTACCTCTCTTTATGATTTCACGAGCTGTTACCCGCGACTTCGTCCGCGTTTGTTTCGTTTTTTTTTTAATCCTGCAAGCAAGCATGCAAGCAAGCAAGCAAGCAAAGCAAGCATGCCCAAGTGTGAGCGTAAGCGTATCTTCCCCTAAGAACTGAGCATTTTTCTGGGATAAAAAGTAGCCTTTGTCACTCTTCGGCCCATAAACTATCTATGTGCAAAAAAATCACGTCAATCCGTTGCTCTGTTGCTGCGTGATTGAAGGACAAACGTAAGCGTAACCGTATCTTCCCATAGGAACTGTGCACTTTTTCGGGATAAAAGTAGCCTATGTCACTCTCCGGCCCATAAACTGTCTATGCAAAAATCATGTCAATCCGTTGCTCTGTTGCTGCGTGATTGATGGACAAACGTAAGCGTAACCGTATCTTCCCATAGGAACTGTGCATTTTTTCGGGATAAAAGTAGCCTATGTCACTCTCCAGCCCATAAACTCTCTCAATGCAAAAAATCATGGCAATCCGTTGCTCTGTTGCTTCGTGATTGAAGGACAAACAAACACACTTTCGCATTTATAATATTAGTAAGGATGTACCTAGGTCAAATTAAATTAAAAGAGTACCTACTGACATGCCATAAGAGCTGAGGCTCTTATAGCATGTCAATACTAGTTCAGAAAGCCACTCCAGCACCTTGAGACCATATCGACCATCAGCTCTTCGAACTATGTGCAATGACGATGATCTCTTATGACAATTCAAGACTCTACCACCGGTTCTGGCACCGGAAAGCAGATGCTTTACCGATGGTAGAATCACTTCATGACCCATTTCCACTTCACAGAGATTTTTTGCGTGCTTCTTAGGCCCACTTGCAGAGACGCCGAGTTAGTTAACCCAGGAATAAATTTGTAATTTTGACAGAAGCTTTATACGATATCTGTCAAATCTGTCTTTTTAACCCAGAGTTAGCTACTAACTCTGGGTTACGATGTTTCTGCATGCGCGCCTTAGAATGTTACAGAGTTATCTGCAACATAATTATTTATTGTGATTTATTAGCACATAGCTGTTCTTTTGAATTTTTTGTTATTCATTTATGTAATTTTTAAATATCGCCAATCAATCGTTGCTACCTATTTAAGCGTATAATTTATCCTCAATTATGCATTGTACAGACTGCTGCTTAAAATTCTTAGAGTTCCGTAAACTGATGGTATCAAATAATTCAAAAATAAATAATCAAATAAATAAAGTCATCCTCAGTTTAATAAAAAAGAATTGTTGAACGCAACGTCAAAGTCAGATTACATGTATCGCTGACCGCTACCTGCACTTATTTTGTTATATTTTAATCCCACTTTATTTTCAACTAGCTGATACCCGCGACTTCGTCCGCGTGGATTTAGCTTCCCTAAAATCCCTAGGGAACTCTTTGATTTTCCGGGATAAATAGTAGCCTATTGTACTCTCCAGGTCCTCAACTAAGCCATGCAAACAATCACGTCGATCCGTGGCTCTGTTGCGGCGTGATGGAAGGACAAACCAACAAATAAACACATTTTTGCATTTTTATAATATTAGTATGATTTCATTGTAGCAGTTTAAAAGTCAAGATTTAATCACAAAGTTATAAATATAGTTTATTAAATTATCAATGTGAAAGTGTGTATGTCTGTCCGTTTTTTGCCTGTTCACGCATGACCCATTTAATCGATATTGTCTTCATTCTGCACATAAGTACATTTCTTCCCGGAGATGGTCATAATTTATGATACTTACCTGTCAGGACGAGATCGCTCGGTAGCAATAAATTTTATATTCTTGTGCTCTCCATTCACTCATCATAATCATGTCAAATCAAAGAGCTGCCACGAATTTTTGTTGGCAGCGAACTAAACCCCAAAATCCCCGTGGACAATTATTTTATTCGAAAATGTTATAATATCATTTAATTGAATTCGTAAACGTATTATCTACGGAACTCTCGCTACGTGAGGTTGACTTGCGTTTGTCCGATCTTATTTACACAATTACACATTGTTGACTAATTATATTGCTAATGATACCAATTAGGTTTTTTATAAAATTCGCATCAATTATACCTACCTACATGGCAACATTTCCTTCGATTTAACGGCTATCATAGCAAATTAATGGATAGCCGTACGGGTTAGGAATCGTTGAATTATTTATATCGATGTTTTTGTGTGTTGTACAATTGTACATCCCTACTGTTATAACACTTGCCTGAGCTCGCGTGCAATCGGCGGAGTGTGAAAAGGTTTCTTACGAGAGACCCATACTAGAAATATTGCTGAATTTTTATTGGGGTCAAGGTATGCGACAAAACCTAGTTTCTAACGGGCAAAAAGAGAATGAAAGGGTCCCTTTCCTTTCATTGGATTAGATCACAGTTTAATCTCTTATTCTTCTCAGTCGTTTCGCTTTTCGTATAAGGCTGGAAGTTGGAACCACATCTTTGCGCATCGATCGCATTTTGTCCATACAAAACTGTCATTTTTCATAGAATCGTGTACGCATCGAAAAGCCGATTTGATCCGTATTCCGTACCTACACGACGTATGGACAAAATGCGAATCGATGCGCACAGATGTGGTTCCAGCCTAAGGGAACATCTACCTCAGCCCTCACTTAGTCTACCCATTTCATGGGCGATCTGCCACGTGCTCTCGTGTCCTCTAGGTGCTCTTCCTTGAACCATTAGAAGTTTATTCGTCACGTCTTGAAACGTGACCAAAGAAAGTGAGAATGCAACCCTGTACATGTACCTACTACCTACAATGGAGGATGGACGCTGCCTGATGCAAAGTTCTTCGAGAATGGAATCTCTTATTAATAACTAGCTGACACGGCGAACTTCGTACCGCCAACTTATCTATTATAATTTTTTTTTATTAAGTATTAAAACCTTCCGTGGACCTTAAGGAACATACAAAAAATAAATTAACCGAATTGGTCCATCCATTCTTGAGTTATGCGCTTACCAACATTCATTTTTATTTATATAGATTAATCTATGATTAACACTGGAGAGGCTGATGTCATATTTTTTGGACCTATTTGATTGACGCCATTTTGGACTTAATTGATGCCATTTTGGCGCTGTAAGCAGATAAACGAGAGTCTGTGGAACTAATAATATTGCAAATGATGAAATATTTCATAATATGAAATCATAGATAATTTTAGAGGTCGACGCGCCATTGCAATATTATTAGTTCCAGAGACACTCGTATGTCAAATGTGGCGCTTCAAATTGATTCATAACTAGTGGTTCGCCCCGAACTGAGACCTCGCGGTGACAGTATCCCATAATTATTCACTCAATCGACCAATACATGACGACCGAAATTGACATTATTATTATGCCTGTTTCCACCAACCATACCTAAATCATCCCCTAAGTAGGAGTCTCTTAACGGAGGTAGCCCCTAAATACAATCCTAACATCCCAATGTTATTTTCACCTTTAGTTGTTCCGTAAAGGTTCGTGATAACGAAGTTGACAGAAAGCGTCACCTAACTTAACATAGGTAGCCCGTACAAGTTAGGGAACGTATGTGAAATCGGGCATCATAGGTATTATTCAAATTAAATTATTTGTTCACAGCGTCATCTATCGACACGAACAGAAAACATGCAATTAATTTTAGAGGTCGGCGCGCCATTGCAACATTATTAGTTCCAGAGACACTCGTATGTCAAATGTGGCGCTTCAAATTGATCCATAATTTAAGCTGCCATTTGTATAGGGACAGCCAGTCCAGTGTTAATTATAGATTCATTATAATCAGTGGCCGGTACCTATACAGGTCATAGTAAAGTGATATACGGGCGTGGCGCCGCCGGCGCACGATCGAGGTTTACGCAATCTTGCAATGCACGAAACATCTTCAATCTTATCTAGTGTGTAGAGTGCGAGTTGTAGCGGTTTTGTAAGCGGAGCGGATTTCTATGAACATCAGGGGGTCTATCGCGTAATTTTTTCTCAGTCCTTAAAGGACTGCATCAATGTCAAAATACGATTTCGGGTTTCTCCTATTGGCCAAAACCATGTTTTGACATTGAAATAGTCCTTTAAGGACAGCGATAAAAGTTACGCGATCGCCAGGCTAGGCTTAAACTGTATGTAAATAATTATACCGACTTATTTATTTTTATTCGACGAAATTATGTAAGTTATTAGATTATTCCTGGCGGGAATCGATTATGAAATCCTATTCGTTCATATCACTGCTTATTAAGCAGTGATAGCCTAGTGTTTAGTAGGACTGTGGTCTCCTATTCGGGGGGTCGCAGGTTCGATCCCGGGACCTCTGACTTTTCGGAGTCAAGTGCGTTCAAGCAATTAAATATCACTTGCTTCAACGGTGAACGAAAACATCGTGAGGAAACCTGCACACCTGGAGAGTGTGTGAAGTCCGCC
Source organism: Oeneis ivallda (assembly GCA_029955525.1). Taxonomy (NCBI): domain Eukaryota; kingdom Metazoa; phylum Arthropoda; class Insecta; order Lepidoptera; family Nymphalidae; genus Oeneis; species Oeneis ivallda. Next base: position 21,645,205 of record JARPMR010000008.1, on the reverse strand, counting down.
AATTCGCATTGGGCCAGTGTGGTGGACTATGGCCTATAACCCTTCTCTGAGAGGAGACCTCGCTCAGTAGTGAGCCGTTGATGGGTTGCTAACGATGATGATGATAATGATTCGTTCATATATCACATATCATATTATATAATCTAATGAAGAATAGAAGCATCCTTTAACTTTATTTAAAATTAAAAAAAATCTAAATTATTAGTTTCATGTAGGCCAACCCGTGTGTGACTCAGGACAAGAGTCAAGACTAACATTTCTTGAAGTAAAGAGTTTTATTAGGTATTAATAATTTAAGCACATCATTTTTACCGACACTTAAAATGTTCTACGATTAGTTAATTGATTGACCAAGGTTTTTATAAAAGTGCTACGATCGAAACTCATGATTTGTTACGTAATTAATACACGACTCACCTTCATTTGAAATGCATTAGTGTGGTAGTAGTATTAGCGGATTTATATGAAAAAGCGTTCAGGAAAACTGCATAGTAAAATTTTCAAATTCTTTTCTCCCAAATATATGCCACATATAGTTTTTTACTCGTAGTTTTCGCTTCAATTATTCCCTGTGAAGTGTGCCATACATAGTAATATATGGTACGTAGTACGAAGATTTTGTCATAACATAATATCTGTTTTACTAATGTATAATAAGTTGGTTATGTGTCGATAGTTGCCATCATACTAATATTATAAATGCGAAAGTGTGTTTGTTTGTTGGTTAGTCTTTCAATCATGCCGCAACAGAGCTACTGATCGACGTGATTTTTGATATGGGTATAATTGAGGACCTGGAGACCGACAGGCTACTTTTTATCCCTGAAAATTTCTAAAAAAAAAAAAAAAGAGTTCCTGAGGGATTTTAAAAACTAAATCCATACGGACGAAGTCGCGGGCGTCAGCTAGTCCATAATAATGTGTATCTAAGTTCATATATTAAATTATAAACTCAACAAACAATTATTTATAATGTATTTGTAATTATTTATTGATGTGAAACACCTTCGGGCGTGTTTCTTTGGCACGATCTGAACTTACGTGTGAATCTCTTCACAAAAGTTGGAGTCCGAGTATAAGCGGAACTTGGTGTAAAAAAATTACGTAGCTATCATGTTATATAACTTTAAATTTTTACTACTTAACATAATTAAGATTAACAAATAATTGAACTAAAACTTATAAAAGTGACTAATGTGCTTACTACCAGAACGGCTGATAAGTATATAATCGAGTGTAAAAATTATTTCCTATCGTTTTCATTCTTTTCATAAGACATTTAAAAACTTTTTTTGATAGTTTTACATAATCTGTATACTTAATTGAAAGTAAATAAGTGAAAAAAATCTCTTTAGAAGTTAGCTGTCCTTATTCACATCCATTCCAAATATAGTTATACATTAACCATTAATTAAACGTTTATCAGTGAATACTTAAAAGACTATTGTAATACCTAGATTTTAGTAGCCATGTTATGTTTTTATTTATGCTGTATGTATTCCAATAAAGAAAAAAATTAATTAACTAGGGTAAAAATAAATGTTTTATTTCACAAAGTTGCGGATGAGACTATTATTTTATAATGCATCTGCAATTATTTATTGATGCAAAGTAACATCGGGTGTGGCACTATAGCACGACCAGTTACGTAAAAGGATGTGTAATGCCTCTTCAAATTAGTTTTGTAGGGTACGAGTATCAGCGAGTAAAGTTAGTATCTAAATAATAACTATACATACATGAGTTGTGAGTCGACCACCAAACGAATTGATTTATTGAAAGAGTAACGGTTTGGCCGTTTAAATTCTATGGAAAAGTAGAAGCTGAAAATGAAAATTATATAAGTATATTCGTTTCAAGTTGAGCCCTGCACCATAGAGTAAAGAAATCTTCACCCCTCGCGCTTCCCCGCACCGCACCTCAAGTCAGACCCACAGTAAAGACACAGTATAAGAAGATGCAGTATAATAGTTTATCTATTGTTTTATTTATTAAGTACTAGCTGACCTGTCTTAACCATGAATATTGAATTCGAATTGGTATGAATAATAAAAAAATAATATATATAAAAAAAGTGTTTATTATTCTAATGCGATATACAACATTCTTAGTTTTTTTTTAACCAAACCTACCAAAACTCCTAATATCCAAAGTTCAATTTAATAAATTGAACTTTTAATACGTAAACTTAGAATAAGAATTATCATTAAATATTATTTTTGCATGCCTATCCGGCAGATTGTAAGGACTTTTATTATAATGTAACACCATTGTACTACTCAATCTGTGCAAATAAATAATTTGAATTTGAAATTGAAATTTATTTTTAATAAGCGGTGCTTCGCGAGCGGTTTACTAAGTGGGTCTGACTTGAGGTGCGGTGCGGGGAAGCGCGAGAGAGCTAGGGGAAATTTGTAACGCGTAGTACCACTAGATCAAAGGCGTCAAACTACTGCATATCCTATACTGTGTCCGTACTGTCGGCATGGAACTAGGAATTACGACTACGTCGATTACTTTACTCTATGGTGCAGGGCTCAACTTCAAACGAACGCGTCGTAGTTGTATTTTCTATGCACTCGTACGTATGTCTGTATTGAGTCAAGCACAGCCTAAGATGACACATTAATTGATTTTGATCATAATTTCATAATATGCTAACGGCTGAAATTATTAAACTATATAATCTGCATAATAAATTAAATAAATTTTAAGCATAAATTTTTTTGATCTTGTATGCAATAAAGTTGTATAAATAAATAAATAAATAAATAATAGTGTGAAGCGTGTTATAATTAATCTGATTTACTAATTATTTGCAATCTGTTTTACCAATCAGACTTTACTACATTAAATAATAATATTATCTAAATTAAATTTTTGATCTTGAAACTGTAGACGATGCTTTATTTGGATTAGTTAAGTTATTTATTCTCGTCGTTAGTGGTCATTATAAGCGATGCTATGGAACAAAAAATCTACACATTAGATTAAATGACCTAATTCAAAGCACCAATCCAAGTCAATAAGGTTCTAAATGTGCTAACTTGCTATAAGTGCAATTACGAGTAAGAGGCGTGGTGCACGATCGTCCTTTGCGCAATCATTGCACGACTCTTCTTGATTTGAGTTATGTATGGTGCCTTTGATAGCGTGGAGATACAACAGAGCGATTAAATTTTTTTTAATCAGCCGCTATATCGGACAAATACTTTTAAACAATTTTAAAACTTTTATGTTTTAAACAATGCTTATTAGTTACTAGACCATGCCCGCGACTTCGTCTGCGTGGATTAAGGTTTTTTGTTTTCCGCGGAAACTTTACTTTTCCGGAATAAATTGTAGCCTATGTGTTAATCCCGGGTATGAGCTATCTCCATTCCTTTCAGCCAAATTCGTCCAGTAGTTTTTGTGTGAAAGAGTAACAAACATACACACACACACACACACAATATTTCGCCTTTATAATATTAGTGTGATGTGATGGTTAAAAATGTTAATCTTGATTAAATCTATATGTACAGAGCTTTTACCCGCGACTTCGTCCGCGTAGTTTGATTTTCCCGGGATAAAAGGTAGCTCATGTCAATCTTCAAGTCCTCAACTTGGTATAGTTGCAATAAATCAAGTCGATGCGTTGCTCCGTTGCTGCGTGATTGATGGACAAACCAACAAACAAACACACTTTTGCATCATACTAATATTATAAATGCGAAATTGTGTTTTTGGTTTGTCCTTCAATCATGCCTTAACAGAGCTACGGATCGACGTGATTTTTTGCATGGGTATAGTTGAGGACCTGGAGAGTGACATAGGCTCCTTTTTATCCCGGAAAATCAAAGAGTTCCCGAGGGATTTTCAAAACTAAATCCACGCGGACGAAGTCGCGGGCATCTGCTAGTTTATAAAATTAGTAAGGATTTACTATGAAACTTACGTTTTATAATAACTTTTATCCACGGTAGAACGTAGAAAGCATATTTTTCGTTTGAGCTATTGTGTGTTTGTTAGTTTGGTAATAATGATATTAATTAAAAATTAATAATAACATTGAGTAAAACACAAAATATAATTATTAATCAATGTATTTGATGATCAAGCTTAAATCGCGTTAAATACCTATCTGAACAGTCAAATAACGACAGCTAAAGTAATAGTACAAGTAATAAATCCTCATCGAGATTATACTGTGCGTCGTCGTTTCGAAAAGGTACCAGAGATGTAACAGTTCTAATGACAGTTATAACCTCATAAAGAGGCTTTTAAGGCGTGGTACACGACCGTCCTTGGCTCGATGTGGAAACGAGTGCACTATCATCTTCTTGAACTGAGAGCGCGTGGCTTGACTGACAGAGGTTTCATAAGCGGAATGGATAAAAAAAGCTTGAGAGGTGTCAAGGGACACCCGGATGGAACGTAGTTCCTTTCGATTACATTGTGTTCGGTATTTTCGCGATACAACATTGTGTCTCCGTAGCCTAGTGGCTCCGGCAGTCGCATAACAGTTCAAAGTCGATGGGGTTCGAATCCCAGTTCGACAGACTGAATTTTCTATTTTCAATTTTATTTTAAATAATTTCTACACGTGGAATTTTTCCCTAATTTTTTATAACTTATAAGTTCGACGACGTTGAACTTTTAGGCGACTGCCGGAGCCACTAGGCTACCGAGACCTAATGTTGTATCGCGAAAATACCGAATACAATGCAAAATTCACATTCAACAAAAAAGTGTCGGTTTCAAAATTGTGTCGAGTGTCGGTTCCTTAATTTTTTCCGTCTAGCCCTCTTCCGTACCGCGCGATAAGGAACTTACGTTTCAACAATTATAAATGGAACTGTCAAATTACGAAGTTTTCCGCCGAGTATTTATATGTCTGGGCGTGTTTACCTCAAAACTACCTGCAGTAGTTACCAGTCGGTTTTCGGTTGTCACCAATGTATTGCCTGATTGTGCGAGAAGGATTAAGTGTATCCTACTTCCTACTTATATTATAAATGCGAAAGTTTGTGAGGATGGATGTATGGATGGATGGATAGATAGATGGATGGATATTTGTTACTCTTTAACGCCACAACGTATGAACCGATTTGGCTGAAATTCGGAATGGAGATAGCTCATACCTAAGATTAGCACATAGGCTACATTTTATCCCGGAAAATTAAAGAGTTCCCGTGGGAGTTAAAAAACCTAAATCCATGCAGACGAAGTCACGGGCATCATCTAGTAATTTCTAAAGGTTTAGTATAAATTGGCTGAATGATGATTATAACTGTCAATTAAATGGGTGAAAAAACGGCTCCTTGGGAGAGCCGTCCAATTAACCCTAAATCTTTATAACCCGAATCCCGATTATTGATGCAAAATTAGTGAAATCTATTATTGAAAACAAAGTGAAAATCTCTACAGTAGTTTTAAAGTAGGTATTAAGAATATTTTATAGTCTATTCTACGAATAAATTTATAGGCCAGGCCAGGTTGGTAGGTTTTTATGATTGTAAAGAATCAATTATTTATTTATTGATCAATTAATTATTTATTTATCTCGAAACGGAATGTTAAGTTGTGATTACGAATTAAATGAAATGAATTATTAATTAATTAAATGAATTATGAAAAAGGTTCTTTATAAAATACAATTGCTAATGCATAATTATGTATTTCTTGCAAATATAATATTTAAACAATTTACATTTTTTTTTTCGATTAATTGCTGAAAGTAATATCTTTGAGTTCTTTTAGTACTTATTATTATTTTTCTTCACAATCGATATACTCTTTGACAATTCAATACTAGTAAATATCATTCGTCTATGGATATATACTAGACAAAATATCGATATAAAGAATCACGTAGTTTAATCCTGCTAATAATATAAACTATATTTTTATCTTCGTCCGCGTGGTGCTAGGTTTTAAAAGATCCTGCGGGAATCCTCAGTTTTTCCGGGATAAAAGGTAGCCTGTATAACTCTCTAAGTTCTCAACTGTATGTGTGTATAATATTATACTAGGTGATGCCCGCGATTTCGTCCGCGTGGATTTAGTTTTTAAAATCCCTTGGGAACTCTTTGATTTTCCGGGGTGAAAAGTAGCCTAGATGTCACTCTCCTGGTCTTCAACTATACCCGTGCAAAAAATCACGTCGAACCGTAGCCCTGTTGCGGCGTGATTGAAGGACAAACAAACAAACACACTTTCGTAAAATTATAATATTAGTAAATTGTCTTTTATAATTTTTCACTTACACATTGATTTACCACTTACATAGTAGGCCAACATATTTACCGTACTAGATACTATACCCAGTGCACTTGCACTTGTGATAACATTAATTAGTGGTATACTCTTACCTTGTAGCGCTCGCAATCATCTCAAATTGGCTGATTTTATGGCGTTGTTGCTGCAACAATGCATTTTAACCAATAGCGGAAGAGTACCGGCCAATCAGAGGCTATTGCGATCATTACTATGATGCAATAAATGACGTTTGACTCTCGCACTACTGAGCGCAGATCTCCTCTCAGTGAAAGGTTATAAGCCTATGCTGGCCCAATGCGATTTGGAGGACTTCACACAACTTTAAGAACATTATGGAGAACTCTCAGGTGTGCAGGTTTCCTCACGATGTTTTGCTTCACCGTTGAAGCATGTGATGCTAAGTTGCTTAAACGCACATACCTCCGAAAAGTCGGAGGTGCATGCTCGGGCTCGAACCTGCGACTCCCCGAGCAGGAGGCCGCAGTCCTAACCACTAGGCTATCACTGCTAATACTGTACTAATATTATAAAGAGGAAAGATTTTTTTGTTTGTTTGTTTATACCGAATAGGCTCTGTAACTACTGGACCGATTTTAACCATTTTTACACCAATAGAAAGCTAAGTTATCAGGAAGTACCATAGGCTATAATTTATTTTCAAAAAAATTAGAGATCCTTAAGAAAATTGCAATAATGTAACCCAAAGTAGCAAAATTTTGCCTATAAAATGCATTATTTGGCGTGTGCTGAGAAAACTATCGATGATACATAAAAATGATGTACTACACGATTAAAGTACTCATTATTCTCTACAAAAAAGTCACCGAGAGAATATATCTACCTAACTATCATATTTAAGTCACAATAGTAGCTTTTGTATCCTAAAGTTTAATTACATCGCCTTTATTATCGCAGGATTAATTCTTCCTTACTAATACACATTATAAATGCGAAAGTGTGTTTGTTTGTTGGTTTGTCCATCAATCACGCTGCTACAAAGCTACGGATTGACGTGATTTTTTTGATAGGTATAGTTGAGAACCTGGAGGGTGACATAGGCATCCCGGAAAATCAAAGAGTTCCCGCTGGATTATAAAACGAAATCCACGCGGACGAAGTCGCGGGCATCGGCTAGTATGGTATATTTGAATGATTGTTTATCTTTAGGCATGCGAGCCGCCCATTCAGTTGGAACCAGTGGACCTGAGCTTGAAACGTCGCTCGCCCATCCCACGGCGCCGGTCGCGTTATGTTGGTGAGTCTGTACTTATCAAGAACTTTTTAACCGACTTCAAAAAAGGAGGAGGTTATCAATTCGTCGGAATCTTTTCTTTTGTAGGTCCACCGATCACTCGAAGACGCCTGAACCGATTTGGGAAATTCTTTTTTTGTTTGAAAGGTTATACTTCCCAGGTCGTCCCACTGAAATTTTATCGAAATCGGTCGAACGGTTTTTAAAATATCAACAATAAATTATATACGTTGTATAGTGCGTGTGTATGTAGTAAAGCGGGAGTTTGAAGTCGGTTGTTTAAAAAGATTTTTTTTATATTAAATTATAGATAATTTATTATGCAGACTTAGAATAATTGCTCATAGATCTGAAGTTTCTAACAAAGTTCCGCTCCAAACGTGGCTGTACTGGTACTGTTAATTACGTTTTTTGATGATTATTGTGATGAGTTATGACACCCTTTCATAGCGCAGTACGTCATTTTTAGGGTTCCGTACCAAAATGGTAAAAATGGAACCCTTATGGTGAGACTTTCTCCGTCCGTCCGTCCGTCTGTCACAGTCGATTATTTTAGTAACTATTAAAGCTATCGACATAAAATGTGGAATAGTTGTGTATAAAAGTAGCCCAACATCATTGGAATAAAAAAAATTAAAAATTATTTTTAGTTTAATTAAAAAAGGGGGAAAATCGGGAGTTTGAAATTTCAAAGTAAGATAATATAATATAAGTGGGGTATCATATGAAAGGGCTTTACCTGTAAATTCTAAAACAGATTTTTTTTTATTTTTATATGTAAATAGTTTTTGATTAATCGGGCATAATGTCGAAAAAAAATAACCCCCCCCCCCCCCCCCCCCCCTTTATCTCCGAAGAAGTTTACCAATCTAAAAATCAGAAATAATTATGATCTACAGGAAAAATAAAATCAACGCTCTAAATAGCATAGTTTTTTTATATTAACAATAAACCTCTACAAAGTTAACGATTAATAAGCAAATTAATTAATATTATCGTTTTACTTTTACTTCTGGAATACGGAACCCTCGGTGCGCGACTCCGACTCGCACTTGGCCGGTTTTTTTAATAATTTTCTGCGAGCTCGTCATACCAACGCGACGATACTGCGTAGGAATATGCTTTCGGCTTCCGTGAAATGGCTCATCACCGCGTCGACTATTGCGTTTCTCGGAGTATTTATTCTAAGTATGCAGATGTTATTAATAAGTACTTTTACAAACCGGCCAAGTTCGAGTCGAACCCGCGCACGAAGGGTTCCGTACCATTGTACAAGGTTTAACACCAGCTATAAATCGAGCAAAAACAAAAATTTACTGTTGTGCTATTTTTTGTTATAGCGGCAATAGAAATACATATTAATATGTATGTGAAAATTTCAAGTGTCTCTATTACGGTCCATGAGAATATGATGAGATACAGCCCGGCGATGAACTGACGGACGGCGGAGGCTTAGGGTCCCGTTGGCACCATTTGTAAAATCCCCGGTGAAAAAGAGATTTCTATAAATAATTTCCATTTAGGTTCATTACTCATTTCAACAATGTATTCCGTTGTGTAATTTAATATGGATAATAGCAACAAGTAAGTAAAAACTGACATAATATTGCCTTACGGTCGGTTGATTTTCAAGGAAACTGGTTTTCCTAATAACTATTCTGAGGGTTAATTATGCATTGCTTTCATTTCTAGCATTCCTTTGGTTTTGACAATTAAAACCAATTGGTATATGTGTTCATTAAAGGGGTTGTTTCGTCTTGGGCCAGTACACGCAATACCAAAAAAGAGTATTTAAAATCATAGAAATTAAAATAAAATATGCTTTTTTGCAGTTTTACAGTGAATAAGAGGTGAAGATATAAAATTTATAATTGGGTACATTTGTTGTATAGCCAACTCTCGGAGTGTAATCCATCTGCTTTTATTATCTACTAGCTGATGCCCGCGACTCCGTCCGCATGGATTTAGTTTTTAAAAATCCCGCGGGAACTCTTTCACTATCCGAGATAAAAAGTAGCTCTCCCGGTCTGAGGAACAACTACTACATCCATTACTATACCCATGCAAAAAATCGCATCAATCCGCTGTTCTGTTGCGACGTGATTGAAGGACAAACTAAGAAACAAACACACTTTCGCATTTATAATATCAGTAATGCTTTATTATAACACTTTTTATAATTGTCAAATTTTTACCATACTTAACCAAAGATAAAATTACGTTTAGCTGTCATTTACGTTTTGTTATTCCATGTCAGATGCGTTTTTGTTATACTACGTTTTATAGTGACTTGACGGAAACGCGGTCGAACGGGATAAAAAGTATCCTATGTCCGTCTCCTGGTTCTAAGCTACCTCTCCACCAATTTTCAGATAAATCGGTTCATCCGTTCTTGAGTTATAAATAGTGTAACTAACACCACTTTCTTTTATATATATAGATGTTTGACAATAAAAGCAGATGGACGTAATGTCATTACATTACGTCATCTTAATATCATTTCAATTGTCAAATGTCAATTGCTGGTGTGTCAAATGTCAATTGCTGTCAATTGTGGTGATTTTTGTCATTGTCAAAAAGAACGCCATGTTGCGCTTTGATTTTGCAAAATAATTTCGCATTATACCTCGTAAAAATGACCTTTTCCTGAGAAATAAAGAAAAAAACTTGAGAGGTGTCAAGGGACACCCGGATGGAACGAAGTTCCTTTCGATTAATTAATTTGGCATTGTGTTCAACAGTTTCACACTACACAATTTCTACATGTGGAACCTTTCCCTAATTTCTTATAACTTATAAGTTATAAAAAATTAGTGAAAAATTCCACATGTAGAAATTATCTATATATATAAAAGAAAGTCGTGTTAGTTACACTATTTATAACTCAAGAACGGCTGAACCGATTTGGCTGAAAATTCGTGGGGAGGTAGCTTAGAACCAGGAGACGGACATAGGATACTTTTTAATATTATAAATGCGAATGTGTGTTTGTATGTTGGTTTGTTTTTTAATCAAGTAGCAAAAAAGCTACGGATCGACGTGATTTTTTGCATGGGTATAGTTCAGAACCTGGAGGGTGACAAAGGCTAAGTTTTATCCGGGAAAATCAAAGAGTTCCCGCGGGATTTTAAAAATGAAATCCACGCGGACGAAGTCGCGGGCATCAGCTAGTTTAAAATAAAATTGAAAAAAGAAAATTCAGTCTGTCGAGCTGGGATTCGAACCATCGACTTTTAACTGTTTAACGACTGCAGAAACCACAAGGCTACGAGACCCAGTATTGTACCGCGAAAATACCGAACACAATGCCAAATTCACATTCAAAAAAGTGTCGGTTTCAAAAAAGTGTCGATCCGTCTAGCCCCCTTCCGCACCGCACGATAAGGAACTACGTTCCAAAAATAATCACTATTTCATGACCGCGAACATTTTGAAAGACCGTACAAATACCTGGCCCGGACTCACAAAGCGTATTCGAATGCACCTCTAAATTGTTTTGGTCGAGTTAGGTAGGTAGGTACTTCTCGAAGTACACGGCTTCACAAATCTCAAAGGCCTATATGCTATTAGTGATTATCCTTATCACAAACCACCATTGCCGCTTTGATCGTCTGTCCGTCCTAACAATGTGACTGTCATCCTTGCGCCTCTTACTGACCCTATTTAAAATGGTTAGCAAACTTAAATGCCAAAATGTGAACTCGCGACCCGTGTCCATAAAAGTCTTCCTAAAGTGGAGATTCACCCTGTGTGAACAATCTAACCTTTATATTATAAAAATTCCGTGATAGTTACAATAAAGGTTCTTTCACATTATATGTAAGACTTTGCTAATCAATTATTTACTGTCTACGGAGAACACCAGAGTTCCCACTATATTAGTCAAAAAAAGTGTAAATTAAAAATTTTATTTTTATTTGCAAGGTTTTAGTAGCTACATCATTATAGACTCTGGAATCTGGATATCATCTAGGATCAGAGTACTTGTTATGACGAATCAAACGAGCCCAAACTCGATGGGTTTACGTCGTTTTATTACAGAGTTCCGATAGCCATCTTCCGTCTCCATCATCAGATCAGCTCCATGTCACAATAATATTGCATTGTCATCCGATTTACCGATCAGAAACCGGGAAGTGGTTCTAATTCATCTTGCAAGATTTGACCCAAACAAACAAATAAATAAATAAACTGGTCAAACCAAATAAAAGCTTGTAAAAATGCAAGCGTCAATAGCCGTGAATGTCGATCTGATTGTGTCACTTTTTGATTTTTTGTCTATCACCACCAAAAAATAGATGTGTCGCAGTAAGATAGTTGAAGCCGTGATATAGCTATAACCCTAGGTTTATAGCTATAAACCGGAATATAGTTATACGGAAGCGGTTCATAGTTATCTAACAAGGAATATAGCTATAATACGAGCATGATTTAGTAATATGTATAACTATCTGACTAGACTAATCTGATGAAATGATTAAAGTATAAATTTTCTTTGATTTGCACAAGTAAGATAGCTATGAACAGCTTCCGTGTAACTTTATTCCGGTTTACTTAAAACTATAACACGGCTTCAACTATCTTACTGCGACAGATGCAACGTAGCTTCTTATTTCTGCTGGAACTTTCAAGAGTTCAACTTTGTTTTAATCAAAATATAGCCTCAAATGTTCAAAAACAAATATATAGACAAGAAACAAGAATATAGACGCTCCTATCAGCTCTCACCTCGACTGACATCATCATAATGTTTTAGTGACACGCTCATTTTCAGTTCAACAATCGTCCCATCTCTTTCATTATGTACCCTGTGGAAAACGATAACATGACTTACCAATATAGTTTAGCTTAGGGATCATGTACGACTGAATTAGCCATAATTCGACCTCCCTGGCGCATAGTGAGCGCTGTGGTTTTATAACTCGAAGGTCTCAGGTGCGATTCCCGGCGGGGGCAATTTGGGAATTTATAATTTCTGCATTGTCTCTGGTCTGGCCGTGGCTAGTTACCACGCTAATGCCAAAGACGTGCCGCCAAGCGATTTAGCGTTCCGGCACGATGGCGGTGATGACGATGGAAGTGTAGAAACCGATGGGTTACATACGGGGTATGGGTTGAATGTTCACTGCCATATTCCTTCCAAGTTAGCCCGCTACCATCTTAGACTGCATCGTCATTTGTCACTTACCTTCAGGTGAGATCGCAGTCAAGGACTACCTTGTCATCAAATAAAAAAAAGAAATTTGGATCTGCACAGGAGTTCTTGAAATGTGTTCTCAGCAGAATCCGCTTTCCGAACCGGGCGGTGGTAGAGTCATGACGATAAGAACCACAGGTTAGACTTTAAATTTTGACTTTAAATTTTAATTTGTGTAGGAGCCCTAATTACTTAACTTTAACGAGTTACAGTTTACATAATAAACGTGGACAAGTCATGAAAAGTCGAGGCCATGACGATACGGACGCGGCGCAGGATCTACTCGATAAGGTTAAAGATTGTTGTTTTGTTCACGAGGCGAGCGACGCCTGCGATTGCAGATGAAGTAGATTTTAAACTTCTTCTCTACCGACCGATAGACGTCCAATGCTGGACAAGGACAAGTTCAAGTTTAAGAAATCATTTAAAACTAATCTCATGAAAAAAGCATATTATACTATTGAAGACTAGACAAAAAGGCGTGGATATAATTCGTCCCAGCGATTCATGAGACAGTAATGATTAACCTGTAAATTCTCTTTTTCCTCGTTGTGGAAACACTGCATACATAGCATAATATCTACGATATTTGACCGAGCGAAGCGAGGTCTCTGAGTCTACTAGAGTGAATTTGCACTTGTCCGTCCGTCCGTCCGTCCGTCCGTCCGTCCGTCCGTCCGTCCGTCCGTCCGTCTGTCAGAGCCTTATAACTTTTGAATTACTGAACGTAATTACTTCAAATTTAGATATAATATGTAAACTGATGGCCTTCAGCCGAATATTGGATAAAAAATTATAAAAACCTTTATTTCAGGGGGGCTCTCATAGAAGTGAATGCGAAGTAAAAAAAAAAATTATCGCGTTACTTAAAATTGTTACGTATCATTTTAAAGATAATTTTGAACCAAGTACAAAAATATTTCTTTTTTAATTTTTCCCTTAAAATTGACGATATGGGGGGCTTTCAAAGTGGCGATTTTATACGCTCGCTTGTAGACGCTCTCTAGGAAAATCCGCTATGGATTTTCAAACTGATTTTATTTTTTTAGGTCACTTATATCCTGTACTTGAACAACAAATACTAAAATTATATGAATATTATAAAGAAACGAGATTATTTAATTTTTAATGGGCATCAGTAATTCATATAGCATCAACATAGCTTCACAATAATGCTAATAGATGGCGCAGTCAGTAACTATTCCCATGGAACTACGAGTTACGACTACGACCTATCCCAAAAACAGTTTTACGTCGACCATTATTATTTAGTTACATAATATAATACAATAATTGTATTGTAATTTTTTTTGTACCATTTTATTCAATTAAAATTATTTTTTAGTTAAATTTTAGTTAAATATTGTATATTTTCTATTCGCGTCGATAGATGACGATTTGTACAGATGCCCGTAACCCGGTTTCACTCGTTAGTACCTACATAATAATTCAATGTTTTCACTAACGTTCCCTAACTTTTACGGGCTACCTATAAGTTAGGTGATGTTTTCTGTCAACTTATTTATCACGTTCCTGTACGGGACACCTAAAAGGATATTGGGACGGATGTTAAGACTTAGGATTGTATTTAGGAGCTACCTACGTTAAGATACTCCTACTTAGGGGATGATTTAGGTATGTTTGGTGAAAACGGGCATAATAATAATGTCAGTTTTGGTTATCATGTATCGATTGAATGAATAATCATGGGATACCGTTACCGCGAGGTCTCAGTTCGGGGCGAACCACTAGTGTAAACTTGTTTTGAAAAGAGCAACTGTCGAGTTTCTTGCTGGTTCTTCTCGGCAGTAACGGCATTCCGAACCAGTGGTAGACTCATCGACGATTCAAAAGCACTTGTAAAAAAGTTTATTTGAATAAAAAACATTTCTATTCTATTCTATTCTAAAGGTCTCTTGCATGGACTCCACAAGGTCTTGCGCAGCCTGTATCTAGCGGCTCCCTGCGAGTTGTCTGATATCGTAGGACTATCTAGAGGGGGACTGTCAATACTGCGTTTTCCGGTGCGCGGTCACACTCCAGCACATTGGGACCCCAACGGCCATCAATTCTTCGAACTATGTGCCCGCCCATTTACACTTCAGCTGCGCGACTCGCTAAATCTCTGTAACTTTTAAATCTTATTTTCAGATTTTAAACTTAAAATGTTTAATAATAGGCTTTTGAATGGATAAATATCATTATCTACCTTGAAATCAAGAGTGAATAGTCATTTACTGCGTGTCTAAATTTCAACTGCAGTGATTGGTCTAGTGGTTAGCATGTTCATACTGCAGCCGGGCTGACCAAAAATAGAGCCGACTTCGAAGTCTTAAGTTTAAGATCAGAAATAGTTAAACGACTTCTCATCTAAAACCCATTAGACGTTCAAGCCCGCTAGGCCCCGTGAAATGTTAATACATGTAAACATTCACCGCTTTACATATACATTGTACAACAATGAGTTGGTGCGTTATCGGCGGTTTGCGTAACCATCGCGGCATCGGTTTTGCGTTAATTAAGGCAGAGGGGCGGTGAAAGGGACCGCGCTAGCGTTGCAGCTAGCTATGTTGATTCGTTATATATAGATGGAGAAGCAAAGTTACCGAAATAGTGGAAAGTTTAGCTCGAGGAGCTGATGGTCGTTATGATCCCAAGGTGCTGGAGTGGCGACCCCCACTAGGTGGACCGACGAAATCAGACGAGTCGCAGGGAGTCACTGGATACAGGCGGAGCAATACCAAGGCCTGTGGAAGTTCATGCAAGAGTCTTTTGTCTTGCAGTCAGTATAGAAGAAGTTTTAAATCTACATAATATTTCGTCTGCAATCACAGGCGTGTCGCCTAGTGAAAAAAACAAAAATTAGTCTTTAAAACTAGTGGTTCGCCCCGAACTGAGACCTCGCGGTAACGGTTTCCCATAATTACTTATTCATTCAATAGATCATGTATCTAGTCATGACTATCAAAATTGACATTATTATTATGCCCGTTTTCACCAACCATACCTAAATCATCCCCTAAGTAGAAGTCTCTTTACGTAGGTAGCCTCTAAATACAATCCTAACATCCTAATTTTAGTATTTGTTGTTCAAGTACATGATATAACGCTAATAATTATAAAAGTTTCAAGCCCGGTCTTTCAACGGTTAATACGTTCTGAGTTCAAATATAATCTCCACTTTCAACAGAGTGCAAAAGTATTTTTTCCCCTAAAATTGACGAAATGGGGGGGGCATTTCGTCAATTTTAGGGAAAAAATAAAAAAAAACTTTTGTACTCTGTTCCAAATTATCTTTAAAATGATATACTGCAACTCTATGGAACGCTGGAAAAAAATTTTTACTTCGCATTCGCTTCTATGAGAGCCCCCCTGAAATAAAGATTTTTATTACTTTTTAAGCCATTTTTGGCTGGAGGTCCGGTTTCCGGTTTAAGACGTTTATTGCATCATTTAAAAGAATATACAATATTCACTTAAACAAATGATACTTACAGGCTAATATCTTAAATTATTACAGTTAAATAAACAGCATTTTTGAGCGTACAAAAAAGGTTACAATAACTACAGTATCTATCAAGAAATAATGCATTTAGTGGGGGTATGAGGGTAACCATCACAACAAAAGTACACCGATGCGTCACACAGATATATGTCACAGCTGTAACTAAAATGGATGTGGTTTGTTTTGGATGTGGTGTGTTTACTAATTTTTATTTGTTATGTAAATTTTTAATAATGTTTTAAAAGTACGTATGTTTTTACACTCTTTGATATTTTTAGGAAGTTTGTTAAATAACTGGGCACTTTCAAATGTGATATTTCTTCGACCATAGTTAGTTCGTGATGGTCGTAATATAATGTTTTTAGCACTTCTCAGTCTATTCAACTGTGGATATTTGTTTTTAGTAGTAAAAGTAATGTTTGTATGTATTTCTTTTGATAATATTTTTCTAATCAGAATGCATGTGTAGTATTTGTAAGTATTCGTTATGTTCATTAATTTTGTTTCGTTATATATCTTTTCTGTTGAGGTTAAAAAATCATAATGAAATAGTACTTTTATTAATTTATTTTGAGCTGTTTGTAGTATTTTAAGATTAGTTTTAGCTGCTGAGCCCCAGACTTGGATAAGGTAATCTATGTGTGGTTTGACCAGTGAGTTGTAGATCATATATCGTACCTTATGTGGTAGGCAACGTACTATGCTGCGAAGGGCTCCAGTAAGGGATGTTAATTTAGTTTTTATTTTTTTAATGTGTGGTTTCCATGTAAGCTTGTTGTCTAAAGTTAAGCCTAGATATTTTTCGCATTCTGACCTGTTAATAATAGTGTTGCTAATTTTTAGGGGTTCGAAGTTGTTATTTTTTTTATTTTTAGCTGCAAATATTACATAGTGAGTTTTGCTGACATTAAGAGTCAATAAATTACACTGAAACCAAACATTAAGTAAGTTAAGATCATCTTGGGCATCGTGGATTATATTTTCTATTTTATTACCATAGTAGAAAAGGGTGGTATCATCGGCATATAGTGATAGTTCGCCTTTAAGTCCTAGTTTACAAATATTATTTATATAGATCAGAAACAATATGGATCCAAGGATCGAGCCCTGAGGGACTCCGTAAGTTATTAGTTTTTGGCAGCTTTGATACTCCCCAATTTTGACTACCTGGTAACGATCAGTTAAATATGATTTGAAAATGCTATGAGCCGTATCAGTGATACCTATGTCTTTTAGCTTGCTTAAAAGTATCTGGTCGCTAACTGTGTCGAATGCTTTTTTAAGATCTATGAATATGCCAAGCGCAATTTTCTTTTCATCTATATTATTTTTTATTTTGGTTACTAGATCAACTGTGGCAGATAGTGTATTCGACATGGTTCTAAATCCATATTGCTTAGCATATAAAAAGTTAATAGAAGTTAAGTATGATTCCAGTCGGTTATAAATAATTTTCTCAAAAATTTTTGATAGTATTGGGAGCACGGAGATAGGACGATAATTGCTAGGATCTAATTTAGTTCCAGACTTATAGATAGGAGTCACTTTGGCTATTTTGAGAGACGCAGGAAAAGTACCACTTTCCATACAGGTATTTATACATCGTGTTAGTTCATTAGCAATAGACATTTTAATGGGATTTTATTACTTTAGTACTGATGTTATCAATACCTGAACTGGTATTGCTGTCCAGATTATCGATTATTTTAATGATTTCCTTTGTTGTACATAAATTTAGTTTGGTAAGACCAAAGTTAGGATTATTAATTTCAGGTGTCGCGTCAGTATAAATTTTGTTATTATGGTACTTGGTGTTAATATTCTCCGCTAGTTTTGAACCTACAGTTGAAAAAAATTCATTAAATTATTCACAGATTTCCTTTCCTTCTTTCAATTCTCTGTCTGCTTGTACTAATTTGGCTGGTATTGAGATTTCTTTTATCGTATTATTTGTTAAACTGTCTATTAGTTCCAACATTTTTCTTGGTTTTTTATACCAAGGTGGTCGGTTTACATATTATTTTTTATACCAAGTTTTTTATACCAAGGAGGTCGGTTTACATATTATGTCTAAAATTGAAGTAATTACGTTCCGTAATTCAGAAGTTATAAGGCTCTGACAGACGGACGGACGGCCGAACGGACAAACGGACAGACGGACGGACGGACAAGTGCAAATTCGCTCAAGTTGACTCAGGGACCTTCGCTTCGCTCGGTCAATTAGAAAGAGGAGATACAAAAAAAATAACTTTACTGCGTTATAAAAAGTTTATTGATAGTCTTATTAGCAAACAGAATTTTAATCATCACACATTGAAATTAGGTATAATAATAATTATTTAAAACATAATTTTATCCTGTTAAAACAATATTCTTGGATTGACGGAGTAAATACGTATTATACATCTTTTGTTTAAAATTCGCATTTCTTAATTAAGGCAGAAAGGCGGTGAAAGGAACCGTGTTTGCGCTGCAGCTAAATATGTTAATACGTTATACATGGAAAAGGCTAGATTGTTTCCATAATATCGCTTTGTTACAGATTTGGTTGTCGTTCTGAATTAGAATATGGTTAAACTTTATGCAATAGTGTTTATTGTGCGCTGATTGTCAAGGAGCCTTATATATGCCTCCAACTACTCGTGTAATCGTGAGTCGATTACACTCACTCGACACTTACCAGTTTTATTGAAATCGATTGTCTAGGGCCTAGGCAAAGCAGCTCTAACAAAGGTGTATGTGTTTGATTATTCTGAATTTTATTATTTATTTAATATTCTATTGTTATTACACATTCAGAAAGAGATCAAGTAGGATGAATTTACACACCGAAACAAATTATAGAAAAAGTGACAGAACGTCTAAGGAGAAAAATCGTAGGCGATTCAATTTACAACAAAAGGTCTACGTATAGATTTAAATCGGTTCTGTTATTTCTGTACAATTCCTACTAATATTATAAATACGCAAGTGTATTTCGATGTTAGTTTGTCCTTCAATCACGCAGCAACGCTCCGTTGCTGCGTGATTTTTTGTATAGGGGTATAGTATAGCTAAAGACCTGGAGAGTAAAATACAGACAGGTTACTTTTTATTCCGTAACTGTAGTATATAGGCAGTAGACATCATAATGTCTACATTGCTCATACAGCAAATAGTGGGTAGAAGCAAAATATAGAGGCGCATAAATACGGGCACCACTAGGTGGGGGGACTCAGTCGTGTGTAAGCCACGGACAGAGTAGTACGCAAGTGAAGTGTGTGTGTGTGCTATTACGTACTATAGAGTACATGTGTACATTTGTACTCTATATTGGCGACGAGTTAAACAAAATGAACCTCACGTAAGTGCTTATATTTTATTTTGACTTTTATTAATATTTATAAAAATAAATTTTAATTTTTATCGAAAAGGAAGATGAGATTGTGCTGAAAATCTACCCTGATTTTCTTAAGTCTAGTAAAACTACCCATACAGTGAAATACTTCTTAAATTATCAAAGGAAGAGAATCCTACTGTGGCAGACTGTCAAGTAGAATTTTTAATTTGTTATTGTTTGCATTCATATATCTACTTACACATCTAATAATAATATGGGGTTCGATTACATGAGGCCCCGTCAGGAGGTTTCATAGTTACAATTAATTTACAATTAATTTCCCTCCTCTACAGGAGGGAAATTAATTGTAAATTAATTGTAACTATGAAACCTAAAAAGAAGGTCTACACCTTCTTTCTACTCACTCTTTAACAATGAATGTTAAAGAGAAGAAAAACTAATATTTTAATAATTACATTTACTGTACTACTGTAATTCCGGAAGCACAATACACAGTCAGCCACATAAATGACTTGCGGCGGAATTTGATAAATGGTACGATTCGCGGCAAGACGATCGTCGAGCTTTGACTGCGCCGAGCTATGATATTTGCGAGCTAATAACGATCTGCCCAGCTTAGACTGTCTGCGAGCCAATGATGATCTGCGTTCTGATTGATGATCCGGTAAATGCAACGGTGATCCATCAAATTGGAATGTGTGATGCGTCAAAGGCTGGAAGTGCAATGTAGCCAAGTGGAATGGCAATTTGTCAAAGCTGGAAGGGGCAATCTGTAGCTGGAAGTGCAATTCTGCTAATACCCGGTCATAGCTGGAAGTGGCAATCAGACAAAGCTGGAAGTGGCAATGGAAGGGTCAGTGCGGAAGGGCGATCTATCATTGTCAACGCGGAAGTGCAGTCGTGGCGCAAGTGAGATCTGTCGAGCGTAAGGGCGATTTGTCGAGCGGAAGGGCGGTCTGTCGAGCGTAAGTGCGATCTGTCGAGCGTAAGTGCGATCTGTCGAGCGTAAGTGCGAGCTGTCGAGCGTAAGTGCAATCCGTCGAGCGTAAGTGCGATCCGTCGAGCGTTGCGCTGGAAGGGACGATCTGCCTGCTGGAAGTGACGATTTGCCTGCTGGAAGTGACGAGGCGCCTGCTGGAAGTGACGATGCGCCAGCTGGAAGTGACGATCCGCGGCTGGAAGTGACGGTCTGCCTGCTGGAAGTGACGATCTACTTGCTGCGTATTGTGCATTACTTGATTGGGATTCCTGTTCTCCCTGTATTTACTTACTGAACCTAGTGGATGACTTGTTCGACTGTGAATTAATGACGTTCCGGGCTCAAGTCCCGATGTGGGTGAAATTAATGAGCTTTTTGATCAATAAATTCTCATTAATAGCCCAAAGATGTGAATATTGAAGTTTGAATGTGAATTTGGCCTAAGTTAAGACTGAATAAGCAGACAAGCGTGCGTCCTATTCAGGCTCTGCGCCTTATTTACAAGAGTGCGTAGTGTTTACGCTCACGCGTGTGCACTGACACCTCTAACGTAGTTGACTAGTTTCTATAGGGAGTTGCTATCGTAGTCATATTTATTTACTTATTAAATTTAGTTAAAAGAATATTAAATTAAACTCCTACCAACCAGGAAGATAATATTATGTATTGTGTCATAATATCAAGACTTTTTCGGAAATTAAATTAAATATATATGGATCACTACCATCTAAACAATTAACTGCTATATTGAATCACGTGAATAGTAGTAGCTTTCATGCTAGTTGTGACGTATGGTCAAGTGGTAACGATAGCAATCCTACGCCAATCGAATAAACATAATCTTAGCAACTAAAATATAAAAATATTATAGTTCAACTCGGTTGTTGCCACTATTTCACATTTAATGCTAGTTTGAATTCCTGTTAACTCCCAGGTAGCATATTATTGATATAAAAGTTTATTTATACTAAAAATTTGTAAAGTCATATTATTAGAAACCCATATCAATCAATTATTTAATTATTTGGAAGGAATATATTAACAACAAGTTGCCAGTTGTTTTCTGAAATATAAATCAAGTATCGAAGTTATATAAACATCATTAGATTGCATTAATGAGTTGTAATAGTTTTACATTTTATAAAGTTTTATTATTAATTCATCTCAAATCACAAAATTACATAATTAAAAATAAAAATGAAAAACTTCCATATAGAAATGTTTCCATTGCCCTTGTTAATTGTTAAAGAGTGCCCTTAGAGACCACAAACTTTCTTTAGTTACACTAGCGGCACGCTATGATGGCCGGTTTGACGTTTGTCCGCTCATGAAGTTCCGTATTAATTGATAACGACTTTGAAGGAAATAATTGTATTACTTTATTGACGATAGTGATGTGCAGAGATTCATAAATTTTATCGAATGTAGTTTTAGGTTTAGGACTCAAAATTTATTTATTAAATTGATTTCTAAAATGTATACAAGTGTAGAAAAATCAGTTTGCACCATTTAAGGGGTGAATGTACTTGTGAATATGAACAATTTTCACTATGTGGACAAACCTCTGAAATCGCAAAAAAATATCAGCTGTTTCATACAAAAGGTAAAATTTTTATTTTTATATGATATATACCACAACTCGGCATTTGATTTTCTAAATTGAAAATTTTTAAAAATGGAATCTAATACAATCGTCACATAGGATCGCTGGCTAGCACAACTACTACCTCCGGCAAACTCGCGTCAATGCTCAATGCAAAACAAAGCAGTTTCGAATTGACGTTGCTTCGAAAAGTATAAACTGTCAGTGCAATGCGATTGTGATATAGTTTTGACCTGGCTTTGGATTTCAAATATTGATACTGCATTACTGTTGACCCTTGCTCGTTAATTTGGACTCTGTTCAAGCCCTTTGTTGTGGATTTCGTCGATATGACCGAACGTACGCAGAGAACTGTTCTAAATAGTCAGACACGTGAGTTCGTAATACGCCTTCGTAACTATTTCGATCGTGAAGCTCAAAATGGAGGGCCAATTTTACCTATAACGTCAGTGGTTGAACGCGTAGCTGATGCGCTTAATATTGGACAACGAACTGTTAGACGGATAACTAAAAAAAAATATGGCGAGACTGGCACAGAAGAAAATAAACTTCACACACCAAAAAAGAGAAAACGAGCAAAACCAGTCGTAGGCATCGATAGCTTTGATGCCGATGCTATCCGAAGACATGTTTACGGCTACTATTTACAGAAGGAGTATCCAACAAGAAAAAAGTTGGTGCATTCACTGAAGGAAGCTGGATTATTCTTCGGTGGGGAAAGTTCTTTAACGAAGATTTTGAAGACCATTGGATTTCGATACAAAAAATGTAACAAACGCAAAATATTGATGGAAAGATTTGATATAGCGATGGCAAGGTATACTTTTTTACGGCAAGTGAAAGAAATCAAAAATTGGCAAAATGTTGTGTTCTTGGATGAAACATGGCTTAATGCTAACCATACTGTAGGCCGTTCTTGGAACGATGACACAGCAGCATCTACTTCCAAAGTTCCTGTAGGAAAAGGATCGCGACTTATAATTTGTCACGCCGGAACCATCAACGGGTTTGTCGAAGGTTCTCTCATGGCTTTTGCGTCAAAAACCACTGGAGACTATCATGAAGACATGAATGGAGAAAAGTTTACAGAATGGTTTACCTCAATGTTGTGTAGCCTCCCTGAACCATCTATTATAATTATGGACAACGCCCCATACCACTCGATGCAAATTGACAAGCCACCTGCCCAATCCCAAAAGAAAGCTGATATCGTCGCATGGCTTCGTAAAAATGGCGTAGATGCAAACATGAATATGTTAAAAGCGGAATTAGTACGTCTTTTAAAAGAAAACAAACCAACCAAGATCCGATACGTCATTGACGAAATAGCATTAGAACATGGGCACAGAGTTATACGGTTACCGCCTTACCATTGTGAGTATAATGCGATTGAGTTGGTGTGGGCTCAAATTAAGGGATATGCTGCAAGACACAATACAGAACCCCCATTTACCACAAAAAAAATGCTAAAATTATTAGAAGAAGCTTGTGAACATGTGACTAAAGGAGACTGGGAAAAGGTTGTGAATAGAACTGTTAAATTAATAAGGGAAGATTATGAAAGAGATGTGAAAATAGATAATATTATAGAAAACGAACATATAATTATTAATGTAGGTGATGATAGCAGTGACGACAGTGAAAATAGTAGTGTGGACGAATCTGATTAATTATGGCCTTTTGTGGCACCTTTTTTGGTATCTTTTGTATTCATATGTTTCTTGTGTGCATATAAAGTATGTATATTCATTTTCATTCAAATATTCAGTTCGTTCAAATAAATTAAATAAACATATACATTTTTGTTTTATTAAACCTATTTAATCAGGTACAAAAACAAAACTTAATTGTTTTTTGTTCGAGAATAAATTGACATTCCACATCACTATTGTAATGTGTCAAACCGGCCATCATAGCGTGCCGCTAGTTTAGGTTAATTTTACCACAGTCAAATTAATTCATAAATTCGAAAAGACAAATGTAAATGAGACAGGGGCTACAACAAAGTTAGAAATATAATTTGAAAAGATTAATCCTAAGGTAAGGGTTGGTTGGGCCTTATCCCAGGGAAACCAGTTTTTCTTCCCGTTTATGATTAACTTATACAAATTAACAAAATTGGACTGATTTAATGCAGCTCTAAGTTTAAATAATTTCTGCTATTCAGTACCGTCTCTTTTATAGTTTATATGAAAACATCCATATCCTACATATTCCTACATATTTAAAACATTGTTTATCTTAAGTTCATTAAAATTTAAGAGACGTACGAACTTCAATGTTTGTTAATTTAGCGCGAAAGTAAGCGCTAGCAGATGGTGAATTGCAATGTCCAAAGCATTTTTGACTAATTAGCGCCATGTTTAATGGCTGCGTTATGTTCATCAAAAAGATTTATTGATACAACCTACCCTAATCATGCTCACTATTGTCAGACCGACTGAAATTCGTAATACAATACTTATGAGCTATTGGCCAGCATATGGTTATAATCAGGACAGCCTTAGGAGTTATCAATTTCTTAGTTAGCTTCTAATTGAGGTACTTATTGTATATTGGGAATATTGAGCTCACAAATTTGGTATCGAGAATTAGTTGGTATACGAATGATAACAAGGTCTCAATGAAAAAAAATTGAGCTTTGTTAAACATAATCTAATCGATTTAAAAGTTATTGGTGTAGTCTCAGAATCTACAAGAGAAGACAAACAATGATTGTAAACAAAGACTGAAGCTGAAGCAGTGCGATTGGTCATCTAGGTTTTACTGAAGATTCACAGTTAAGTATAGTAGTAATAATAGACCACAAGGAATGTTCGCGAGGAGAACGAGGAAAGGTGCTCTGTAAGTATTGTTTAGATTTTTCCTCCTATCATGGTCAAGCAAAAGAAGAAAAGGAGAAAAGGCAGCTGATAGTCGTGAGTATGTTTACGAGTTTCTAAAAGTCCTCAGCACAAAATCTGGAGAGAATTCTGATGTGTTCTTGAAACGTTGGGGGCAAACTCTGCAGGTAATTCACAAAGGTATGGTAGGGATTTAACATTGCAATCTTAAAACGATTGATGATTGAATATGAGTGACCTGATGCTAGAGAAACAGCTAAGGAACGCTGCTATATAAATGTTGACCTGATTCAAACATTAATTTTCAACTATCACCTGGTAACATTTAAATACTTTCCCCAAATAGGCGGGACCTTCAGTTAAACCCTTAAAAGATTGCTTCGAAGTTTTTAAAAAAATCTTCATATTTTATCAAAGATCGTAGATCAAGATTTATTCTGATTTTTAGTTTCAGTAAAGGTTTCAAATCATTACCTTAAGTTTTGTTTATCTTGGTAATAATATCAATTCGAAAAGTTTTTAGAGAACCTACTACACAAAGTATTAGCAGTAATCTATTAACTTAATTGACGTTTTAAAATGAACATTTTTCATTAACTATTAGTATTGTAAAGAAAATGAGAAATTCGTTATCATAATAATTATATCCATTTTGGTCGTGAATCCCATTCAAACAGGTGGGTATTTGAATACGGATTTATCTTGTATAATGACCAGGTCAACATGAATTCGTTGTTCAATTGATTTCATGTGCTTAGATTAAAATTTAATTAGTCGTGGGCTTGAGAAGTTGCGAACCAGTTATTCATACCTCGATTATTTAAAGTAGTTTTGTGAAAGGATATGTCCCAGCTCAGTATAGTGGCTAGTATTTGATGTATTAATTGATTGGAATTTGTATAATTCCAAATAGCTACTCGAATCTTTTAACTTCAGAATCAGTCAGTAGACAAATGTCACTGTTAAGCTTCTGATGCATGGTTATAGATGGAATGTTTTCTTATTCTAATTCTTAGTTATTGGAGTAGCACTAATGTAAAAAAAAATGGTAACTGGTGACAATCACTTATTGACATAATTGGCAAGTTTCTTTGACAAGAGTGACAGGTGTCAACTTAAGTTTCAGTCTGAGAGGCAAGGTTCAATAAGGCGGGATCTTCTAAAAATTGGCGATATTTAAAATAACTTCATTCATTATTTTAACTACGATGTTAAGGGATCTCCATCCTTATATTATAATATTCATTAATCCTTCATTTTACAATACCATTCTGAGACATCTTTATTAACAAATGGTCAACCTTAAAATGATATCAGAAAACATAGGGCGTAATAAATTTACTTTCCGGGTTCAGATTATGACATTTTGTAGCAGTGCAATTACAGGCATTTATTAGTGATCAGAAAATTCATATTCAATTTCAAAGCCTTTAGTTTTCTCATCTTTCTGAAATATTTTCATTGGTTGAGACCGGGTACTTACTAATCATGTGATCTTTGTTATGGAAAATTCCAGTTCAAAAAAAAAAAGGGAAAGAAAGGAAGGAACTTTCTGGCGACTATGGTTAAGTTAAGACCTACGAGTATATTCATATTAGTGACTTTGTTAATAAGCCACTGACATGACAAGTAAAAATTATTTAAACAAGGAAGGGATGTAGTATATAGGCAGTAGACATCATAATGTCTACATTGCTCATACAGCAAATAGTGGGTAGAAGCAAAATATAGAGGCGCATAAATACGGGCACCACTAGGTGGTAGGTGGGGGGACTCAGTCGTGTGTAAGCCACGGACAGAGTAGTACGCAAGTGAAGTGTGTGTGTGTGCTATTACGTACTATAGAGTACATGTGTACATTTGTACTCTATAGTAACAAAAATCAATTCCTGCAAGATCTTTAATAACCTAATGCAACAATTGCAACAGTTTTTCGATGATAATTTTATCTATTAAAATAATCCTACCAATATGCATTGCTAGACATTATTTTATTAGTCTATTTCGCAACATGAACAGGTACACCCGCTTGTTCCTGTCGATATGGAACACGTAACTTACTCTCCGTTACAAAGATTTAACGCTTACCCGACATTTTAGGAGTGTATCGACTGCTACATAATTTATTGTTTCAAAGTTAATTTATTTTGGAGTAACGGTAACAATATTCATAAATCTCCATCGAGAATAAAATGTTGTTCATAAAGCCTATGCCAATAGTTGGAGGCTGTCGGGGCAGAGCTAGTCTTCGCGTTAAGGCTGATACACACTACACCACGCTAGACCGGACGGGATCGGTCCCGAGATACCTACTTATACTTTTGTATCTTTTGATCTAGTTAAACTCTCAATTTAGCTTTAAGATGATAGAAAAAATCTAATATCTTTAAACGAGCAATTCTTGTATATATATATATATATAATCTGAATCTCGGAAACGGCTCCAACAATTTTCATGAAATTTGGTATGCAGGGGGTTTCGGGGGCGATAAATCGATCTAGCTAGGTTTCATTTTTAGAAAAGGTCGTTTTATCCGTGTTTTCAGGCAACGAAAAACCCCTTACAATATCATTAGAATACGAAGGTAAATTTCACCACCATCTATAAATTCCCGATAGCTCGACGGTAAGTCGTGCGGTCCCGAAACCAGAAGACCCCGGTTCGAGTCCAAGACTATTATATTCCCTATGAATTTTATTATTTTTTTTTTTTATTTATTATTTTTTTTAATCCTACTTCCTACTAATATTATAAATGTGAAAGTGTGGATGTTGGGATGTTTGTTACTCAATCACGCAATAACGGCTGAACGGATTTGGATGAAATTTGGCATGCATGTAGCCTTTGACATGGAAAAGAACATAGGCTACCTTTTATCCCGATTCCTTAAGGAGTTCCCGAGGGAAAATTGAATTTTTTTTACGAGCTAAGCCGCGGGCAGACAGTTTTGACATTTGGTATGCATGTCACCTATGCTATTGAAAAGGCTATACTTTCTATACCGATCTTTCAAATAGTTCCTGTGGTAAGATTAAAAATTGTTAACGAGCGAAGCGAACCAGTAATTCATTTTTATATCATTCTAGCTTTTCGCCCGCAACTTCGTCCGCGTGTAATTCGGTTAACACGCTCTAAACGTGTTTTCCCGTAGGAATAAGATGTTTTTCCGGGATAAACAGTAACCTATGCCACTTTTCTGACTACAAACTATCCCTATAATCCGCTATAATTTCAAAGCTATCTGCGCTATTTCTTCTATTACAGCTATTTTTAGGGTTCCGTACCCAAAGGGTACCAACGGGACCCTATTACTAAGCCTACGCTGTCCGTCCGTCCGTCCGTCCGTCTGTTAGCGGGCTGTATCTCGTAAACCGTAATAGATAGACAGATGAAATTTTCACATATTATGTATTTCTATTGCCGCTATAACAACAAATAATAAAAATTATATTAAATTAAAAAAATTAAATTAAAATATTTCCATGGGTACATGGAAATATAATAATTTTAACGGAACCCTAAAAGAGCGAGGCCCAACTCGCACTTGGCCAATTTTTTCTATTACAGTGCAAGCGATAGCATGGGTGTAAATTTTATTCCATTTTTTATTACTTTCACATTTATCATTTTTTTTTTGGATCCAATTCTGAAGTCCACGCAGACGAAGTCGCGGGCAGAAGCTAGAATATTACAAAGGTTAAAGTTTGTATGTTTGTTACTCAATCATGTCGCAACGATTGAACCGATTTGGCTGACATTTGTTACAGATAGATTGTAGTCTGGAATAGCACATAGGCTACTTTTTATCCCGGGAAATAAGAGAGTTCCCGCGGGAGTACAAAACCTTAATCCACGCGAACGAAGTCGCGGGTATCAGCTAGTATAAAAATATAAAAAACCGAGCAAAGCTCGGTCACCCAGATATTATTATTTAAAAATCTTAAGTCTACTGACATAAAAATAATAAAAGAGACGTGTCAAGGGACACCCGGATGGAACGTAGTACCTTAGTAGTAGTATTTTAGTGAAGGAATTGTAATAAACTAGTGGTGTCATCTAGTATTAAATTGATTAACTACAATGAATTATTTTTAGTTTATTTCTATTGCACTGATACAACACCAAAGAGTTACTCTGGTGGAGTTACTGTTTTTTCACAGATGGCGTTATCCAATTTATACAATAAAAATTTAGGGAAAAATTCCACATTTAGAAATTATTTAAAATAAAATTGAAAATAGAAAATTCAGTCTGTCGAGCTGGGATTCGAACCATCGACGTTGAATTTATAGGCGACTCTCCTAACCACTAGGCTATGGAGACGCCGAGTTCTAAGGCGAAAATACCGAATACAATGCAAAATTCACATTCAACAAAAAATTACGTTTCAAAAATGTGTCGTGTCGGTTTCCTTAATTTTTTCCGTCTAGCCCCCTTCCGTACCGCGCGATAAGGAACTACGTTCCAATAAATGCAGTATTAAATAACAAAACAAATCAATGCGATTTTGTTTAAACTAATTCATTTCCATTAATTAGCTTAAACCCGAAAAATCAGAAAAGTTAAAGAAAAATTAGGTTCTCCTACGCGGCTATGAGTTCATAAGACTCAAACTTCGTTTCTCTGTACCCAAGAAGAACTCTTCTCAAATATTAATTCAGGTTACACTGTGCACAGACTTTGCCCTACACGGGGTTCTGTTAATCATAGTGTTGTGCTTGGACGGGGCACAATAGGCATGGTGGATGATTTTGAAAAACTGTTGGATGATGTTCGGAAGTAACTACTATTTCGAAAAAAATATCTTATTTCAGCAAAAAAAGATTTGGTTTGGTTTGCCATTTCAATTCACGCAAAATAGCCGGTGTCATGGCGTCGTTCCTGACGTCACCTCTATGTTTTTTCATAGTACTTTTTTAAAGTTTGAAGATAAATGTGACGTATCACTCTGACTGGTGTTCAATCCAATATGGCCGATTGCTGTATTTTTTTATAGTTTTATTTTATCAAAATAAATACTTACTTTTTTTATAATCCATGAATCCCATTTCATTAGGTAAATGCATAATTTCGTTGTGTCTTGGTTATTGTCATCATGCATCTTATCTTCCTAATATTTTAAATGTGAAAGTTTGCATGTTTGTCACTCCACTTCACGCCACAACGGCTGAACCGATTTGACTGAAATTTAGAATGGAGATAGCATACCCAGAATGAATACATAGGCAAAATTTTAGCCCAGAAAACTAAAGAATAGTTTGTTCATAAAGTTCATACGAAACTGCGCTACTCGTAATATAATTGTCTTTCACTCCGAGTCTTCAGCTCCTTAGATTTTATCCGCACACAAATCAGTTCGGGCCAGATCTGGAGATTGCCCGAATTTTCACGTAGAGAACACCTTGTATAGGAAATGTTAACTGATATTAGAACCTTGGTCTGTTAGTTAGTGCACGTAATTTCATTTAGACCGTTAGAAAGTTAACAAGGGTTTACGTACCTTTGTGCAAACTCGTATTTATCCTGCTTTGCTACAGGTTCCCATATTATTCTTAATATATATAAATTACGTGTCACGTTGTTTGTCCGCGATGGACTCCTAAACTACTTAACCGATTTTGATCAGACTTCGTAACTATCTGTAATTTGGTCCAACTTGAAAGATAGGATAGTTTTTTTTGGATTAGGATAGTTTATTTGTTTTATTTATATAGATAAGTTTGCGGTACGAAGTACGCTGGGTCAGCTAGTAATAATATATATTTTTTTAAATACATTTAAAGACCAGCGCTTGGCTGCGATCACACCTGATGGTAAGTGTAGATGCAGCCTGAAATAGAGCAAGTTTGCCTAGCCTTTAGGCGCACTAAACGGGTCTGCCCGCGAAATTTTTTCGCATTTGTAAACTAATACTATAATAATAGGCTAATGGCATTCCAATTGCGCCAAAGGCAGTATCATCTTCACAGGTTTATATAAAAATCTTTACTTGAAAGTGTTTACTACGAGTAGGTATAATTTTTACTCGTAGTAAAGGGCAAACATGTTTCATTAAAAAAAAAAATATAAGTATGTAGCTAATTAGTAAACCGATATTTACATGACAGTTCACACTGATCGATTAATTTAGGGAAGTAGGTACGTTAATTGGAAACGTGGCATCTAACAATTACGAAGTAGGTACATAATGCTCCCAATTCGTGACATGTCCGGGTTTCGGTTCGGTTGAATTCTAATTCTAAGTTCTAACATATTCATAAATATTAAATAGCTGATACAACCGCAATTCGCAGGGACTTAGGTTCTACTTATTTTGTTGGAACTCTTATACCCGCATACCTAAATCATCCCCTAAGTACTACTCTTTACATATGTAGGTGGCCCCTAAATACAATCCCTTGCCCAATGTCTTTTTCACCTTAAGATGTTTCCTAAAGGTTCGTGAAAGCGAAATTGACAGACAGCCTCACCTAACTTAGCTTTGGTAGCCTGTAAAAGTTAGGGAACGTTGGTGAAAACGAGGATTAGATTTTCCATCCGTCCGCGTCCGTGAAGAGGTAAAAAACAAACATACACTTCTAATGAAGGAACGACGGCTTCACGTGTTCTCTAAGGGACGCATGTGTAACATCACCATCGATAACCATCACTAACTTCCCAATTCCTTGTTTCTACTGAGAATTTCTTGACTAAAAAGTAAAATTCCATTCAAACGATTTTTACAAGCTTTTATTTAGCTTGACCAGTTTGTTTGTTTGGGTCAAATCTTGAAAGATGAATTAGACCCACTTCCCGGTTTCTGATCGAGCTCATATTTTGCATTTATGTGTAAATCGGATGACAATGCAATATTATTGTGACATGGAGCTGATCTGATGATGGAGACGGAAGATGGCTATCGGAACTCTGTAATAAAACGACGTAACCCCATCGAATTTCGGCTCGTTTGATTCGTCATAACAAGTACTCTGATCCTAGATGATATCCAGAGTCTAATGATGTAGCTACTAAAAGCTTGTGTTTAAAAATAAAATTTTTAATTTACGCTTGTTCTGATCCGACCCGTGATTCGAACCTAGGATCGGACAATCCGCAACCCAACCAGCTAGCCAATGAGGCAGTCATAGAGTAACCATGTGAATAGCAATAATCTAGCTCCACTAGTCACATGCCAGTCTTAACAAACGTTAAATTGATTTACGGCATTTCACAGCGAGTACGACATTGATGGCGATTCTTGATACGTCCGGAATTCGCTCCGGCTTGCGTATGTAAATTATCGCGAAATCCGAGCCACGATATCTACTCGTTTAACAGGCGTAAGTTTTTTGGTTGAATTCCAAAATTCCACCAGCCCTTTGTAGTAGTCACTAACATTCCGAATTAAATATCATCATTATCAGCAACCCATCAACGGCTCACTATTGAGTACAAGTCTACTTCCAGAGAAGGGTTTATAGGCCATAGTCCACCGCGCGAAATTGCGATGCGAATGTGAATTGGCGGACTTAAGACTTTTTTTTTTAATTCGATGACAAGCTAGTCCTTGACTGCGCTCTCACCTGATGGTAAGTGACGATGCAGTCTAAGATGTTAGCGAGCTAACTTGGCAGGGGTATGGCAGAGAACATTCAACCCATACCCCTAATTGGTTTCTACACGCCATCGTGCCGGAACGCTAAATCGCTTGGCGGCACGTCTTTGACAGTAGGGTGGTAACTAGCCACGGCCAAAGCCTCCCACCAGAAACACACCTTTGAAAACATTATGGTGAACTCTCAGGCGTGCAGTTTTCCTCACGAGTCACGATGTTTTCCTTCACCGTTGAAGCGTGTGATATTTAATTGCTTAAACGCACATCGTACCCGGGGTCGAATCCACTAAGCTATCACTGCTTAATTTTTTTTTTAAATATAAATAAAAAATTGCGAGATGGTATAGGGATCCACATTTCTCGGGAATCGCGCCCGAATGTATAGGTAGGACATTACGGTAGTAATTCTATGTTTATGGTGTAAAGTCGTAGACCAAACTGCAATGTCTCGCCACAATATGCGCTATCTTTTACCCAATACTTCGTCCGCGTTGGGTTAAGTTTTAAAAATCCCTCGAGAAGACTTTGTTTTTCTGGGATAAAAAATAGCTTATATCACTCTCCCTGATCCTCAACTATACCCATGCAAAAAATCCGCTGCTGCGTGATTGAAGAACTAACCAACAAACATACACACTTTCGCATAATTATAAGTAAGGAATTAATGATAGAATTCTGCTCTTAGAAATCATCAGGGTAATCGGATTAACTTTTTGATTGCAGTTACTGTATTTGACGTTGAACGCTTTCACGTTGAGTGTACCGGGCGGTGAATGTAAACCAAGACAGTAGCACGTACCTACTTACATTTGACCGCTAACCTCTAAATTGTCGTTAAAAGTTCAAGTGTTGTGTGGTTATAATTGGGTTAAGGGCCTACAACGACTGCCGGCTGATTCTGTAAAAGCTGCATCAATCTTCGCTACAGTCTAATTGTGGCGATTGGCTGAATTTATCGCGTCCTTTCTGCAGCATGCAATGCAATAAAATAATAATAAATAAATTTATTTGCCAAATTATGGGTACATAACAGGTCATACCTCAACTAATAGCTCACTTACACAATCGAGTGTCACCGACAGTGTGCAAATGTTTAAAATTTTAAACTATACAAAATTAAAATTACATTACAGAATTAAAATGAATAATAAATTAAAATTACAGTGGTCAAAATAATATTAAAATTAAATAACATGAGCTAATTATACAATGTCATGTTATGAATATGATAATAATAATTAAATAGTTGTTAGCATGTCATCGTCAGTGAGGAATTCTTTTACAGTATCATAAATTTTTCAAAAATTGCTCGCTTAAATTTTGATAGCAGCAGATATATTATAGCCAATAGAGAGTGAATATCGGCCAAACAGAGGCGATTGCAATCGTCACACTAGCAATCATAATTAGAGAATCGCCCAGCGGATTTTCAGCAAAAATGTGAGAAGGATAAAATCTATCCTTCTTCACCTTCTATGTTCACGGGGAATTTTTAAAAAACACTGTTGAAGTTGCGGGTAAAATCGAAATACATTAATAAATACATGTTTAATGGAGTGGGTAAGGCCTAATAAACTATCTGAGGCGTCCTTTGAGGCGTCCATTTCGGTGGGCGCCATTATGCAAATTATATATCGTAGGTACATATGTCATAAATAAGCTGTGAAATGACCTAAAATAAAATTGAGTTTCATAACGTTATAGTTCTTGCAATTCACGAGGGCGACTGACTTATGGTTGTGTGTGTGTCGTGTCTGTATAAGTGTGAGCGAGCGCAATGCTCGCGCCCGCCCGCTCCCACCTAGGCTTTGACAGGCACGCACACTTATGCAATGTGCATGTACACGAAGTAACAACAAGTTAGTAAAGCTCACTCGCCGTCGTGAATTGCAAAAACTGTACTAACAAAAGATTCAGAGATTTTTGTTCGTCTAGGCCCTAGGGAATAAAGACCTTTTTTGAGTTGTCTGACTTCGAATATAGGTATGTAAATATAATAGCAAGCACTTCTAACTTAGCGGAGTGTGTTTAAATCAATTAAAAAAATTCACTCGCCTTAACGGTGAAGAAATCTGCATGCCTGAGAGTTCTTCATAATGTTCCCAAAGTCATAATGTTCCCAAAGTCTCATTGCGTCTTATCTCAGTGATCGTGTTCAGAGAGTATGTGTCAATGACGTAAAATCATCCGGATCAGCCTCAGTAATGGGTGTACCCCAGGGTTCTATTCTAGGTCCATTCATGTTTTTGATTTACATAAATGATTTACCACATTTTGTCCAAAATACTTGCGATATTGTACTATTTGCTGATGATACGTCTTTGATTTTCAAAGTCGATAGGAAAAAAGACAATTTTGACGATGTAAATAATGCATTATCTCAAGTTTCTGAATGGTTTACGGCAAATAATTTACTTTTAAATGCTAAAAAAACCAAGTGTGTTGAGTTTTTATTGCCTAACACCAGAGCTGTCAGTAATAATCTAAAGATAAATAATGAACCTTTGAAAACTGAGGACTCCACAGTGTTCTTGGGATTAACCCTGGATTCTAAGCTACAGTGGGGCACCCATATAACAACACTTGCTGGCAGGCTTAGCTCTGCTGCTTACGCTGTTAGGAAGATTCGACAGTTAACTGACATAGAAACTGCAAAAATTGTTTATTTTGCATATTTCCATAGTATTATGTCATACGGAATCTTACTATGGGGTAAAGCAGCCGACATTGGAAAAATTTTTGTATTGCAGAAGAGGGCAATTCGCGCAATCTACAATTTAAAACCGCGGGATTCCCTTCGAGAAAAATTTAAGGAAATAGGCATTCTGACAGTAGCTTCACAATATATTTATAACAACATAATATTTGTCAGACAAAATATTTTAAGTTACAAAAAAAAGGGGGATTTACACGATAGGCAGGTTAGAGATCCAAATAGGCTCGTGATTCCTTGACTGCGCCTCCAGAGGGTCCGAAAGACATTTGTGGGAATGGGCGTGACGTTCTATAATAAAATTCCACAGTCGATCTTAGACTTGCCTTTACACAAGTTTAAGAAAGCAATTAAAACTTCTCTCATGGAAAAAGCATATTATACAATTGAAGACTATATTAATGACAAAAAAGCGTGGATATAACTCGCTCCAGCGATTCATGAGACAGTAATAATCAACCTGTGTAACAAAATTATCCTGTGCTATTCAGTGTTTCTACTTTATTTGTGTCTAAGTGATGTCTTAAAATTAGCATTTGAATATTATTTTTCAGTTTGATGCCTTGACATGGGTAGCATAAGTATGTCACGCACTCTTTAAACATTTCTGTGGTGGTGTCGTGTGATGCGGGTTGTTACGTTCCCTCAAATATGGTTGAGCGAAGCAATGGCTGGGTCATGCGTCATGCTCGTGAACGGGTGCCACCGGCGGGAATGGGGCTACTTTATGTCTGCCCATCTTAAGATAGAAGTTAGTCTGTATGCATTTTTGGAACTTTCCTCATTGTGGAAACACTGCATATATAGCATAGTATTTACTGTATTGTAAATCTGTTTTGAAAAGAGCAACCGCCGAGTTTCTTGCTGGTTCTTCTCGGCAGGAAAGGCATTCCGAACCAGTGGTAGATTCATTGACTATTCAAAAGCACTTGTAAAAGTTTATTTGAATAAAAAATATTTCTATTCTATTCTATTCTAAAAGGTGTGTGATGGCTTATTCGGCGATGGCAGCAGATCGCCCGGTAGGCATGTCTCTTCCTTCATATAAAAACAAGATTAGCGTCTGCCGGAAATCAAACCAGTAGTCTCCGTTCCCTACTATAATTATTGCGAATGCGGCTTGGCTAGTTCGTACTTCGTTTTGCCTGAGGAAAACCCCGCCTATTTCCTTCAAAAAAGTAGCCAACTACAAGTACTCATATGTACGAGAATACCTACCCATCTACGGATAAGAACCTCTAACAAGAAAAAGTTTGGAAACTGTTACCCGACTACGGAAAAGTGGTTGTGACATCGGTCATATTGATTTTGTTCTTATAAAATGTAGCCTATGTCAACCGGACCATAATAAAGGACATCTCTGTCATAAAAATTGGCTCAGTGGTTTAGGCGCTCTGGTGGGACATTTATTAATAAATAATAATCTAATATATAAAATTCTCGTGTCACACTGTTAGTTACCTTACTCCTCCGAAACGGGTGGACCGATTTTTATGAAATTTTGTGTGCATATCGGGTAGGTCTGAGAATAGGCCAGCATCTATTTTTCATACCCCTAAATAATAAGAGTGACCAACCACTAAATATTTTTGTTGGCGGTACGTAGTTCGCTGGGTCAGCTAGTGTTCTTATAAAATGTAGCCTATGTCAATCGGACCATAATAACGGACATCTCTGTCATAAAAATCGGCTCAGTGGTTTAGGCGCTATGATGATACATTTATTAATAAATAATAATCTATATATATAAAAGAAAGTGGTGTTAGTTACACTATTTATAACTCAAGAACGGATGAACCGATTTATCTGAAAATTGGTGGAGAGGTAGCTTAGAACCAGGAGACGGACATAGGATACTTTTTATCCCGTTCGACCGCGTTTCCGTCATGTCACTAAAACGTGGTATAAGAAAAACGCGCCTGACATGGAATAACAAAACGCAAATGACAGTGGAATAACAAAACGTAAATGACAGCTAAACGTAATTTTGTCTTTGGTTAAGTATGGTAAAAAATTTGATAATTATAAAAAGTATATAATAAAGGGTATGGGTATATTAATGGATGTAGTAGTGGTTCCTCAGACCGGGAGAGCTACTTTTTATCCCGGATAATGAAAGAGTTCCCGCGGGATTTTTAAAAACTAAATCCATGCGGACGAAGTCGCGGGCATCAGCTAGTGTTCTTATAAAAATATGTAGCCTATGTCAACCGGACCATAATAACGGACATCTCTGTCATAAAAATCGGCTCAGTTGTTTAGGCGCTATGATGGAACATTTATTAATAAATAAAACAAAAACGCTCTTTCTGTTAAAGTATTGTAAATAAAATTAGTATTACCATCAGACCAAATAGCATTCAGGCACCAACTTATCAAAGATATCTCCTACCTTTCTCTTTGTAATAATTGTAATAATTTAATGTAAATAGGTAGGCAATAGGCAATGTCACTTGATATACTTAAGTGCTCGTGGTGATATTATTCAAACTGAACAGTGACAGTGCTGCAGACACTAATTATTTGTAAGTTAGGTGTTATTTAAGCGTTTACCTGAAATGGGATAAAATTGAAATCGGTGACATAGTAACGAGCGGAGCGGAGAGCGGTTTTCAGTTTGTTCTTCTTCATCGACATCATTAACAACCCATCAACGGCTCACTACTGAGCGCAGGTCTCCTTTCAGAGAAGGGTTATAGGCCATAGTCCACCACGCTGGCCCAATGCGAATTGGCGGACTTCACGCATCTTCGAGAAAATTATGAAGAACTCTCAGATGTGCAGGTTTCCTCACGATGTTTTCCTTCACCGTTGAAGAATTAAGATAGAAGATATTTAATTGCTAAAACGCACTTGACTCCGAAAAGTCAGAGGTTGAACCCGGGATTGAACCTGCGACCCTCCGAATAAGAGACCACAGTCCTAACCACTAGGCTATCACTGCTTCTTCTTCAGTAACATGAAACTTTTTTGGCACGAAGTTCCTTTTCGGACGGTACGGACTTGGCGGATGGGGGCTAAGCGAAAATAGTGTAAGAATTTTTCCGTCACGACTTGTGTGTGTTGCCTTCGTTTATTACACACATTTCGTCTAAGCTTTGGTGGCGTAGCGGCTTAACGAAGGAGTGAAACTATCGGTCCGGGGGTTCGAATCCTGACTTCAGATTATTATTTTTATGTTATTTATTTTTATTATTAATTTATTATTAAAAGGAACTTCGTTACAACTGAGTGTTCCCCGAGACTGACGCATTTTTTCTGTGCAATACCATACGATCAGTTTTCAGACTATGAGATGAGCATTTGTGTTGATTTGATTTGATTTTTGGTTTTTAATTTTTACCCGACTAACTGGCTGCTAAGCCCAAAGGAATGTGTTATGATTTTAACAGACTATGTAAGTAATTTTTTTTTTATTAAGTGTGTTATGCATTTTTTTTATTCGATAACAAGCTAGTCCTTGACTGCGATCTCACCTGATGGTAAGTGACGATGCAGTCTTGGAAGGGGTATGGCAGTGAACATTCAACCCATATCCCTAATTGGTTTCTTCACGCCATCGTGCCGGAACAGATGCATGCAAAAAAAACTACATTATTTATTTCACGCAGACTAACCTGTGGCTCTTATGACAAGTCAAAACTAAAATTTTGAATGCTGTTAAGTTTAAGTTTTGAGCTGTAACAGCTCAGTTCAGTTCACTTTTAATCTTCATTGGCACTGAATCTAATTTATTCATCAGGGCTTTTTCCATTTTTCACTAAATCCTCACCCTAAACGTTAAGTTTGGATTAAGTTATAAATAAGCGCCAAGTCGACGCTAACAAGGTTGTTTATCATACTATACCTAATAAAAGCTATTGTCACATGGTTTTGCTCTTAAACGGGCGATTGCGTAAATTCGGCCCGACCGTAATATTGCGTTTGTATGTACGCATATTTCATGAATCATATACACGATATATCCTTAACGACATCGCTTAACTACCTGTGTTCACACAAGTACAGTTCACCAACGTATACGTAATTAGAAGCCAAGTGTAAATTGGAATGTTGCCTATGTTAAACTAGTGGTTCGCCCCGAACTGAGACCTCGCGGTAACGGTATCCCATGATTATTCATTCAATCGATACATGACGACCAAACCTGACATTATTATTATGCCCGTTTTCACCAAACATACCTAAATCATCCCCTAAGTAGGAGTCTCTTTACGTAGGTAGGTAGCTCCTAAATACAATCCTAAGTCCTAACATCCGTCCCAATGTCCTTTTAGGTGTCCCGTACAGGATAAAGAAGTTGACAGAAATCATCACCTAACTTATCATAGGTAGCCCGTAAAGGTTAGGCAACTTTAGTGAAAACATTGAATTAATAAGTACTAACGAGTGAAAACGGGTTACGGGCATCTGTACAAATCGTCATCGTCATCGTCATCTATCGACGCGAATAGAAAATATACAAAATGCAGTAAGTAATTAATAGTTTGTTGAAGTTTGATATTTAACTGATATTTAACTAAACAATAATTTTAATTGAATAATAAGTTATTATTTTATGTAACTAAATAATAATGGTCGACGCTAGTTCCATGGAATAGTTCATGACTGCGCCATCTATTAGCATTATTGTGAAGCTATGTTGATGCTTTATGAATTACTGATGCCCATTAAAAATTAAATAATCTCGTTTCTTTATAATATTCATATAATTTTAGTATTTGTTGTTCAAGTACAGGATACAAGTGAATTAAAAAAATAAAATCAGCTTGAAAATACATAGGTAGCGGATTCTGCCAGAGAGCATCTTCGAGCGAGCGTATTAAATCTCCACTTTGAAAGCCCCCCATTTCGTCAATTTTAAGGGAAAAATTAAAAAAAATATATTTTTGTACTCGGTTTGAAATTATCTTTAAAATGGAATGTAAAAATTTTATGTAACGTGATAATTTTTTTTTTACTTCGCATTCACTTCTATGAGAGCCCCCCTGAAATAAAGGTTTTTAAATTTTTTTATGCAATATTCGGCTGAAGGCCATTAGTTTACATATTATATCTAAATTTGAAGTAATTACGTTCAGTAATTCAAAAGTTATAAGGCTCTGACGGACGGACGGACGGACGGACAAGTGCAAATTCACTCTAATAGACTCAGAGACCTCGCTTCGCTCGGTCAATAAAATATGATTTCTTACCGAATATTTATTAATTAGATGGTCTTCCAAAATAAGTAACATAAACGTCAGCTATTAGTTTGATTTTAAATTATTGACTTTGATTCAGCGGTTAAACTATATCTATGTTCTATTATTTGACGTAGGGCCCCTAATTATTTTAGGGATGACATGTAGCCTAAGTTACGCCTTTTAGGTTTAGTCCTCTAGGTCTGTACAAATCATAATATGAAAAAATTTGCCAATGTAGTACTTAAGTACCCACCTATAAAGTGGACCTTTTTCTTCTTGGTCAACCGATAGACGTCCACTGCTGGACTAAGGTCACTTGCATGGACTTTCACAGGCCTCGGTCTTGCCCCGCCTGAATCCAGCGGCTCTGATGTCGTCGGTCCGCCTAGTATCAACAAGTCTGCCAACATTAGGCGCTTCCCGGTGCGGGGTTGCCACTCCAGCACCTTGAGACTCCAACGACCATTAGTTCTTCAGAAAATGGAAAAGAAATTAGTCATAATATCTATAATTAAATTTGAATTTCGCGGGCAGACCCGTATAACCCACATCTCTTGGGAATCGCGCCCGAGTGTGTTGGCTTTACACCACAGCCACGATCGAACTACACGT
Source organism: Oeneis ivallda (assembly GCA_029955525.1). Lineage (NCBI taxonomy): Eukaryota > Metazoa > Arthropoda > Insecta > Lepidoptera > Nymphalidae > Oeneis > Oeneis ivallda. Next base: position 21,604,119 of record JARPMR010000008.1, on the reverse strand, counting down.
CAGCATCCAAATTAGTGATGTGTATCTACTTTTTCAATCAGCTTAAGCAACTGCTTTGGAAAAAATTTTAATTGTTACGAAAAATCTGTTCTTCTAACGAACATTATTAGACATTATTAACTGCCTCGTTGGTCTAGTGGTGAGCACGTTCGACTACAGATGACGAGGTCCCGGGTTCGATTCCCGGGTCGGGCCGAAAAAAAAAAAAAAGGTATTGGGTTTTTCTGTCAAGAAATTCTCATTACTAGCCCGGAGTTAGGAAAGTTGGCGGTGAGTCACCCCCGTGCCTCGGAGAGCACGTAAAGCCGTCGGTCCTGCGCCATGATCTCTCTCCGGTCGTGTCGGATTTTCCGTCCCATCGGACTATGAGAGTGAGGGAATAGAGAGTGCACCTGTGTCTGCGCACACACTTGTGCACTATAATATCTCCCGCGCAGATGGCTAATCTCTGAGCAGGTTGGCCGCCGTGATCGGATTCGGTCGGGAGGACATTATTTTATTATTAGACACTGTCTTAGGAATAATTATACTACTCCGTTAGGGCAACAAAAGCCAACATAGTTCATAATGCTACAGTCTTGGGTACGGGGCACGTCATACAAAATTATCCAATATCCTTTCATAGTCAAAGCGGCAACGAAATTCGGCTTTCTACTCATATACTTTGCTAACAATTTAGTAGAAACATTATCGCAATACCACCGGGCAGGTTTATACGTATTAACCATTAAGTAGATTGCGGCAGATAGTGTTAGAACATTAAAGGATAAAAGGAAACACTATAGGAATTATAGCGGTCATAATAGGTAACAAATGAGCCAAGTAACACCCGAGATACATATCTAGAAACTAGATTTTATGCTCTGGCTCCCGTCGGAGCTATGCTATTTAAAGATTTAACTTCCGATACTGGATACAATTACCCATTCGATTGTATCTATAAAATTTTGCAGGAAAATCTATTCCTATTTCTCGTGAATGAATCTGAGTCAGACGGACGCATGCAAATAATCCCAAACTTAAAAAGATAACCCTTGGCTTTAAAAAACGTCAATGGCTTTATAGTATTATTAGTACCTAAGAGAATACATAGACTCGACCAGAAATCAATTTTAACAAGAAAAAAAATTAAAAAATGTATCTCGGATTAACATCCCCTTTGTTTGTATGAAATGTAGCCTTTGTCGCCCGGAACATAAAGACGAATCGACTGACACCTCATTCATCAAAATCAGCTCAGTAGTTTAGGCGCTACGGTGGAACATGCGTAAATAGGTACAAACACATACATACACACTGCTAAAATCATAACTATTCCTTTAGGTTTTGCCGTAGTCCAATAGTAAAGAGAAAAGAAGAACGCTCATATTTATGTCATAAGATTCCTTAATATCTGGGTGACCGGGCATTGCTCGATTATTTGTTTTTTTTTTTGTAAATCGTGTTTTTTGTAAATTATATATTAAAAAAATAATAAATAAAAAAAAACATAGGGGGAAAATATAATCGTCTTGGACTCGAACCGGGGTCTTCTGGTTTCAGGGCCGCCCGTTTTACCGCCGAGCTATCGGGAATTTATAGATGACGGCGAAATTTACCTTCGTATTCTAATGATATTGTAAGGGGTTTTTCACTGCCTGAAAACACGGATAAAACGACCTTTTCTAAAAATGAAACCTAGCTACATCGATTTATCGCCCCCGAAACCCCCTGCATACCAAATTTCATGAAAATCGTTGGAGCCGTTTCCGAGATTCAGATTATATATATATATATATATGACGGAGGCCGCATGCGTGGGTGGCTCCTCATTATCGTGGGCATGTTGTTCTTCTTGATCTGATTGCATAGTTGTGGGTACTCGGGCAAATAAACGCGAGAAGCTGATTACATGATTTATTGCACTGCACACAATATTTAAAAGTTTGTAGAATCAACGTACAGTAGTTCAAAACACAATTACTTTAAATACTTTGTAAATAGCTAGGTAAATGATTAACACCACCATATAGCGAACGATGGGTTTGGCGCGACGGTGTGACTTGGAGACCATGCTCTACCAAGCTCTCATGAACAACTACTAAGACCAACTGTCTCATAACTATCTCACGACTGTCTCATGACCATGACTATCTAATAATGATAATAACTTCTCAAATAATAATAATGACGACTTCTCTAATAATAATGACCGTCTGGCGGGCACCAGCCCTACTTATAGACGAATCGTCAACCCCCGCCACGCCAACTCCATCCAGGTTTGAATGTCAATGGAGTCAATTGAGTGATTGAATAAACTAGTACATCCAATACCTGAGTTCGCTTATAGAGGGCGCTTTCGAGTCACTTGAGTGACTTAATAAACTTGTACAAACAATACCCGAATTCGATATAGATGTCGCTTTCGAGTCAATTAAGTAATTTAATAAACTAGTACAAACAATTCGAGTCAATTGAGTGACTTAATAAACTTACTAACAATTCAAGTCAATTGAGTGACTTAATAAACTAGTTCAAATAATTCGAGTCAATTGAATGACTGAATAAACTAGTACTATTTCATAACAGATGGCGCTTTAAATAATGGCCATTTTAATTTTAATCTCCGACACGGCCAGAACTGACAATCACACGTCCGCGTGTGACTGATCTGCAAACAAAAAAAAATTATTGGAAGGTAATCTGTTCGGCTATCCTGCCATAAGATCTTATCAATGAGGAGTTTACATTTGTTTCACATGAAAGACATCCTAAAATCTCAATTCTAACATTTCATTTCAATGTTTTTAAAATATTGTGACAAATAACAAAGATGCCACGATCAACAAAGTTATTACAACAAAAGGTCTTAGTATTTCTTTAAATATCATGAACACCAATCATAAAAGGGATCACTTTGAACACAAATTGCCAGTCCGTCGGCAGTAGCCAGTCCATCGGCTATAAGTTTTGCCAGTCCATCGGCAGTAGCCAGTCCATCGGCTATAAGTTTTGCCAGTCCATCGGCAGTAGCCAGTCCTTCGGCTATAAGCTTCGCCAGTCCATCGGCAGTAGCCAGTCCTTCGGCTATAAGTTTTGCCAGTCCATCGGCAGTGTGACTCGTACGCAGAAGCTATCCATCTCAGCCGCGTAAGTGCTCTCCTTCCAAGGATAGAGAAACACCTATTACATGCTCCGGTGCAACTGGTACTGTCATAAACATAAAACGCCCAATCCTTCGGGCATTCAATCAGTGTGAAAAGTGAAACCAAAAAAAAAATTTATTTCTCGTCACCGTCATCATCCTCACATAAAATGTCTAATTCTGGAGGAACTTGTTGATCGGGTATCTTTCTGACTCTATCATGAGGATACTTATAAGTTCTCTTAGAGGTTAATGATTTTAGCAAATATCTATCACCATCCAATACTTCAACGACCTTAAAAGGTCCCTTAAACTTAGGATAACAAAACATAATCATCAACATTAAATCTTACAATTTTAGCTTTAGTTGCATCAAACCTAACTATATCAATTGAATTTTTTAGTTATATTCTGGACCACCTGCTCTCTTACGTCAGAAAGATCTATTTCAACTTCGTTATCATCAGGACTCAATAATGACAACGGTCTCGCTACACGCCCTATTAGAAGTTCTAAAGGACTCGACTTTGTCACACGACTGATTGTACAATTGATAGCAAGTTGTACTTCACGAAACACCTGAATGCAATTCGTAGGTTTTAGCTATTTCTGTCCTGCAGATATCTCATAACCAAGATACTCGACTTTACGTTTAAGAAAAAGAAAACTGAAAGTTTTTAGAGAAAACCCACATTTGGTTAAAGTGTCAAGAACAACACGTAGTCTTTCGAGACCCTGATCGACGTCATGTGATGGTATCATAACATCATCGATGTAAATAATAGCATACGAATGCACTAAGTCACCAAGAGCCTGAGTGACTGAACGTTGGAAAACGCTGGGTGCATTGCGTAATCTAAAAGACATGGTAAGATACTCAAATTGACCGTCCGGGGTTACAAATCCAGTAAGATCAACGCTATCTGGATGGACTTTAATTTGATTAAACCCACTGGCACAGTCTAGACACGTAAAATAATTACCCCTACATAGACTCGCAATTTGATTCGAAATAATAGGTAAAGGAAAACGATCAGAAAGCGTGTTGCTGTTTTAGTTCTCGATAATCCACACATAACAGATCTGTACCGTCTCGTTTTTAACTAATATAATGGGACTCGAAAAAGGTGAACAACTAGGTTGGATAATACCCGCATCCAACATTTAATTAATTTTATCACGAACTAACTGCCGCTCATCAGGCGAAAGACGGTAAGGACGACGTTGAACCGTTTTACTAGGATCTACTAAACGAATCTTTAGTTCTCCGGTTGTAACTCTTGAACGTTTTAATCCGTTAATAAAAGCATCTGAATATTCGTTAAGCAATGACAATAGTCGCGGTCTATCCTCAGCTGGTATATCCGTATCAATATTCGTAAAATCAATATCCGAATTAGAAATACTACATTCATCAACAATCTTACACTTTGAAATAGAAAAAGTACTATCCGCAGTCATCGTACTTAATTGAAAAAAAGCTTTAAAATATCACGACCTATCATAATTTCTAAATGTTAAAACTCATCTGATATCACGTGAAACAAAATTTCTAAACTACGTCCATCAATCGTAATCATTACTTAAAATTTGCAATTTACTATCAACACTTTAATTTCCACGGTAATATTTAAGACTTTATTATAACGCACACACGATAACCTATTTGCAACACTTTCTTTGACGAGAAAGCATTCGGCACCAGAATCATAACAAAATGAAAACGACCGACCTGATTGATTTAATCGACCGGTGACCGGGCGAATCTCGCATGTATCCATGCGTCGCCGCTCAGACGCCCCAGGACTGCTGCTGCCGGCCGCATGCGCCGCACGCACTGCCGCCGACTCTGCCACTGCCGATAAGTGTCATGCGCAGAAGCACCGCGCTGGTATCCAATTGCACGAAGTATTCACATGTAAATAAAAAAATCATTTTTAAGGTACATTCAAACTTCCCAAAGTACTTAACTGAAAACGAAGTACCCACATTTAAATAATAATCATTGTTTAAGTAGGTACCTGCAAACTTTTGCATTAATCAGTGGGTGAACGGGTACGTTCAAGTTTCATTGAACCTAACTAACAACTTGTAATTGTAATTTTAATGTCTAAACTGAATATCGTAAAAAGGGAATTTAAAATAACCTAAAATTCTTAAATATTCAGAGATGGGAATCGAATGTTAAAAAGCTCTGTCTAACTCTTCAACAACTCGTAGGTACTACATTAATACACACAACTAAGCGTACCGCCGTACGCATGGGCTAAGACAACGAAATAATAAAGAGACTACAAAATAGTATCACTAAACATTGGAACGATACAATGAACTCACCGTACAATCCAGTAGTACTTTATAGTGATAAGGTGGTAGCCATACACCAGAATTCCTTAGTGTTAAGATTTTGCCACACAGTCATAATCGTTGACGTCAAACGATTTCCATACGCAGCTAGACACTTATTTTCTTTCGGACAACTATTACTCAAATTAATTAAATTAAGGCTGCAGCTGTAGTTTCATTACTGTCGCATCTCGCTAGGAAAATGTCCTTAAACTGGTTCCAAGTAATACCATACGCCGGTAAACGGAAACTTGCGGAAGCCACGTAGATGCAGTTCCTTTCATCGCTTTACTCAAAGCATTCATAAGCGCACAACCCTGGAGAGGCTTCTCAGACAAACACAGGTCTATAACAGTGGAGCACCATGCCCGTGGATCCGTATCTTGGTGTTCAGGATTGAAATCAGGCAGCGATATTTTCGGCACGGAAGGTAGTTTAATCACCTCGATTAACTGCTTCATATTTTGGTTTTGTAAGTCCATTACAACACTCAATTAATCATCAGTCTTCTCGGTAGCCCGAGGCGATCCCACTTCTGATGACGGAGGCCGCATGGGTGGTTGGCTCCTCATTATCGTGGGCATGTTGTTCTTCTTGATCTGATTGCATAGTTGTGGGTACTCGGGCAAATAAACGCGAGAAGCTGATTACATGATTTATTGCACTGCACACAATATTTAAAAGTTTGTAGAATCAACGTACAGTAGTTCAAAACACAATTACTTTAAATACTTTGTAAATAGCTAGGTAAATGATTAACACCACCATATAGCGAACGATGGGTTTGGCGCGACGGTGTGACTTGGAGACCATGCTCTACCAAGCTCTCATGAACAACTACTAAGACCAACTGTCTCATAACTATCTCACGACTGTCTCATGACCATGACTATCTAATAATGATAATAACTTCTCAAATAATAATAATGACGACTTCTCTAATAATAATGACCGTCTGGCGGGCACCAGCCCTACTTATAGACGAATCGTCAACCCCCGCCACGCCAACTCCATCCAGGTTTGAATGTCAATGGAGTCAATTGAGTGATTGAATAAACTAGTACATCCAATACCTGAGTTCGCTTATAGAGGGCGCTTTCGAGTCACTTGAGTGACTTAATAAACTTGTACAAACAATACCCGAATTCGATATAGATGTCGCTTTCGAGTCAATTAAGTAATTTAATAAACTAGTACAAACAATTCGAGTCAATTGAGTGACTTAATAAACTTACTAACAATTCAAGTCAATTGAGTGACTTAATAAACTAGTTCAAATAATTCGAGTCAATTGAATGACTGAATAAACTAGTACTATTTCATAACAGATGGCGCTTTAAATAATGGCCATTTTAATTTTAATCTCCGACACGGCCAGAACTGACAATCACACGTCCGCGTGTGACTGATCTGCAAACAAAAAAAAATTATTGGAAGGTAATCTGTTCGGCTATCCTGCCATAAGATCTTATCAATGAGGAGTTTACATTTGTTTCACATGAAAGACATCCTAAAATCTCAATTCTAACATTTCATTTCAATGTTTTTAAAATATTGTGACAAATAACAAAGATGCCACGATCAACAAAGTTATTACAACAAAAGGTCTTAGTATTTCTTTAAATATCATGAACACCAATCATAAAAGGGATCACTTTGAACACAAATTGCCAGTCCGTCGGCAGTAGCCAGTCCATCGGCTATAAGTTTTGCCAGTCCATCGGCAGTAGCCAGTCCATCGGCTATAAGTTTTGCCAGTCCATCGGCAGTAGCCAGTCCTTCGGCTATAAGCTTCGCCAGTCCATCGGCAGTAGCCAGTCCTTCGGCTATAAGTTTTGCCAGTCCATCGGCAGTGTGACTCGTACGCAGAAGCTATCCATCTCAGCCGCGTAAGTGCTCTCCTTCCAAGGATAGAGAAACACCTATTACATGCTCCGGTGCAACTGGTACTGTCATAAACATAAAACGCCCAATCCTTCGGGCATTCAATCAGTGTGAAAAGTGAAACCAAAAAAAAAATTTATTTCTCGTCACCGTCATCATCCTCACATAAAATGTCTAATTCTGGAGGAACTTGTTGATCGGGTATCTTTCTGACTCTATCATGAGGATACTTATAAGTTCTCTTAGAGGTTAATGATTTTAGCAAATATCTATCACCATCCAATACTTCAACGACCTTAAAAGGTCCCTTAAACTTAGGATAACAAAACATAATCATCAACATTAAATCTTACAATTTTAGCTTTAGTTGCATCAAACCTAACTATATCAATTGAATTTTTTAGTTATATTCTGGACCACCTGCTCTCTTACGTCAGAAAGATCTATTTCAACTTCGTTATCATCAGGACTCAATAATGACAACGGTCTCGCTACACGCCCTATTAGAAGTTCTAAAGGACTCGACTTTGTCACACGACTGATTGTACAATTGATAGCAAGTTGTACTTCACGAAACACCTGAATGCAATTCGTAGGTTTTAGCTATTTCTGTCCTGCAGATATCTCATAACCAAGATACTCGACTTTACGTTTAAGAAAAAGAAAACTGAAAGTTTTTAGAGAAAACCCACATTTGGTTAAAGTGTCAAGAACAACACGTAGTCTTTCGAGACCCTGATCGACGTCATGTGATGGTATCATAACATCATCGATGTAAATAATAGCATACGAATGCACTAAGTCACCAAGAGCCTGAGTGACTGAACGTTGGAAAACGCTGGGTGCATTGCGTAATCTAAAAGACATGGTAAGATACTCAAATTGACCGTCCGGGGTTACAAATCCAGTAAGATCAACGCTATCTGGATGGACTTTAATTTGATTAAACCCACTGGCACAGTCTAGACACGTAAAATAATTACCCCTACATAGACTCGCAATTTGATTCGAAATAATAGGTAAAGGAAAACGATCAGAAAGCGTGTTGCTGTTTTAGTTCTCGATAATCCACACATAACAGATCTGTACCGTCTCGTTTTTAACTAATATAATGGGACTCGAAAAAGGTGAACAACTAGGTTGGATAATACCCGCATCCAACATTTAATTAATTTTATCACGAACTAACTGCCGCTCATCAGGCGAAAGACGGTAAGGACGACGTTGAACCGTTTTACTAGGATCTACTAAACGAATCTTTAGTTCTCCGGTTGTAACTCTTGAACGTTTTAATCCGTTAATAAAAGCATCTGAATATTCGTTAAGCAATGACAATAGTCGCGGTCTATCCTCAGCTGGTATATCCGTATCAATATTCGTAAAATCAATATCCGAATTAGAAATACTACATTCATCAACAATCTTACACTTTGAAATAGAAAAAGTACTATCCGCAGTCATCGTACTTAATTGAAAAAAAGCTTTAAAATATCACGACCTATCATAATTTCTAAATGTTAAAACTCATCTGATATCACGTGAAACAAAATTTCTAAACTACGTCCATCAATCGTAATCATTACTTAAAATTTGCAATTTACTATCAACACTTTAATTTCCACGGTAATATTTAAGACTTTATTATAACGCACACACGATAACCTATTTGCAACACTTTCTTTGACGAGAAAGCATTCGGCACCAGAATCATAACAAAATGAAAACGACCGACCTGATTGATTTAATCGACCGGTGACCGGGCGAATCTCGCATGTATCCATGCGTCGCCGCTCAGACGCCCCAGGACTGCTGCTGCCGGCCGCATGCGCCGCACGCACTGCCGCCGACTCTGCCACTGCCGATAAGTGTCATGCGCAGAAGCACCGCGCTGGTATCCAATTGCACGAAGTATTCACATGTAAATAAAAAAATCATTTTTAAGGTACATTCAAACTTCCCAAAGTACTTAACTGAAAACGAAGTACCCACATTTAAATAATAATCATTGTTTAAGTAGGTACCTGCAAACTTTTGCATTAATCAGTGGGTGAACGGGTACGTTCAAGTTTCATTGAACCTAACTAACAACTTGTAATTGTAATTTTAATGTCTAAACTGAATATCGTAAAAAGGGAATTTAAAATAACCTAAAATTCTTAAATATTCAGAGATGGGAATCGAATGTTAAAAAGCTCTGTCTAACTCTTCAACAACTCGTAGGTACTACATTAATACACACAACTAAGCGTACCGCCGTACGCATGGGCTAAGACAACGAAATAATAAAGAGACTACAAAATAGTATCACTAAACATTGGAACGATACAATGAACTCACCGTACAATCCAGTAGTACTTTATAGTGATAAGGTGGTAGCCATACACCAGAATTCCTTAGTGTTAAGATTTTGCCACACAGTCATAATCGTTGACGTCAAACGATTTCCATACGCAGCTAGACACTTATTTTCTTTCGGACAACTATTACTCAAATTAATTAAATTAAGGCTGCAGCTGTAGTTTCATTACTGTCGCATCTCGCTAGGAAAATGTCCTTAAACTGGTTCCAAGTAATACCATACGCCGGTAAACGGAAACTTGCGGAAGCCACGTAGATGCAGTTCCTTTCATCGCTTTACTCAAAGCATTCATAAGCGCACAACCCTGGAGAGGCTTCTCAGACAAACACAGGTCTATAACAGTGGAGCACCATGCCCGTGGATCCGTATCTTGGTGTTCAGGATTGAAATCAGGCAGCGATATTTTCGGCACGGAAGGTAGTTTAATCACCTCGATTAACTGCTTCATATTTTGGTTTTGTAAGTCCATTACAACACTCAATTAATCATCAGTCTTCTCGGTAGCCCGAGGCGATCCCACTTCTGATGACGGAGGCCGCATGGGTGGTTGGCTCCTCATTATCGTGGGCATGTTGTTCTTCTTGATCTGATTGCATAGTTGTGGGTACTCGGGCAAATAAACGCGAGAAGCTGATTACATGATTTATTGCACTGCACACAATATTTAAAAGTTTGTAGAATCAACGTACAGTAGTTCAAAACACAATTACTTTAAATACTTTGTAAATAGCTAGGTAAATGATTAACACCACCATATAGCGAACGATGGGTTTGGCGCGACGGTGTGACTTGGAGACCATGCTCTACCAAGCTCTCATGAACAACTACTAAGACCAACTGTCTCATAACTATCTCACGACTGTCTCATGACCATGACTATCTAATAATGATAATAACTTCTCAAATAATAATAATGACGACTTCTCTAATAATAATGACCGTCTGGCGGGCACCAGCCCTACTTATAGACGAATCGTCAACCCCCGCCACGCCAACTCCATCCAGGTTTGAATGTCAATGGAGTCAATTGAGTGATTGAATAAACTAGTACATCCAATACCTGAGTTCGCTTATAGAGGGCGCTTTCGAGTCACTTGAGTGACTTAATAAACTTGTACAAACAATACCCGAATTCGATATAGATGTCGCTTTCGAGTCAATTAAGTAATTTAATAAACTAGTACAAACAATTCGAGTCAATTGAGTGACTTAATAAACTTACTAACAATTCAAGTCAATTGAGTGACTTAATAAACTAGTTCAAATAATTCGAGTCAATTGAATGACTGAATAAACTAGTACTATTTCATAACAGATGGCGCTTTAAATAATGGCCATTTTAATTTTAATCTCCGACATATATATATATATATATATATATATATATATATATATATACAAGAATTGCTCGTTTAAAGATATTAGATAGATAAATTGATAATTTTCACCATATTTTCGATGATTGGTTGAGTCGATACCTGCCTGCGTAGTAATGATATGCTGTCCAAGTATTGATAGAGCCAGTATTTAACCCGCGACCTCTTACTAAGTATTCTCGTGCTGTAACCATTAAACCACCGTACATCGGTCAGTTTCTACCGAATGTCGTAATGGGTAAGTTTCTTAAGATCGTGCTGAAATAGCAAACACCGAATATGCTCGTATATTTCAAGCGTAATTGTCGACTCTGAGTGTGAGAATCGGTTTAGTTGTGTTGTTCGTTTTGAATTTTAACTAAACTAATTGATATTACTGTATTTAGTCATCATTTAGTATTAATCTAGGTCTTTACGACCTGAAACACAACGTGTTTGAATAGTTATGAAGCTAAATCGTTTACTTACTAGTTTTACTCAGAACTCATCTTTCATCCCACTTTTGATATTTGATTTTTTTAAGTGTTCAAAGGGTACCTTAATATTTTTTGAGGTTTAACTTCACTCCCATTTCAAACCTTTTACACAGTCACCGATCTTTCGAAAAAACCTTTAGCACCGCCAAAATTATAAGAGCCTTATTGTACCCTTCAATATTAACATCATTTGTACGTTTTCCATTTTCAATCGGTCAGATAGCCGTTCTATCAGTATTGATTTATTTGTATTTTTTTTTAAATTTCCATTCCATAATATGCCGTGTATAAATTAAAAACATTAAGGTCTTCGGTAGAACATCGTATTTTTCTGTTGATATTGCTCTTAAATAATTCTCCTTTGTTTGAAATAAACTTTAATCTTCAACATTCGAGACAAACTTTAATCAACAAACATATACTATTTTTTACTTAATTTCTTTTTCAAGACAGGTGTGCAAGTGTGCCCTTGTTCTACCGACGAAGGTGCTATTTGTTCATTGTGTGCGTGGAATGCAGACATACAGATTGACATCAACCCTTATGCATTTATAATTTGAAAGACTGTATAAATAGTAAGTTTTTAGGATGGATGTCTGAATAGCTATTTGACCTTATCCCATCCTCTTTCTTCTACAAACGCATCGCTCGCCACAGAATACAATTTCTCCTTCACCACCTAGGTGCCTGGAGCACTTCGACCATCCGTTGTGCCAGAACTTTTTTCCACGCCCTACGAAACTGGAACCAACTTCCTGCTTCGGTGCTCTCACTGAACTACATCATGGGGTTATTCAAGGGGCGGACCAACAAATTCATGAAAAGCCGGCAACACATCGGTGGTGCATTTGGTGCTACAAATTTTCATGGGCTGCGGTAATCACTTAACATCAGGTGACCTGTTTGCTCGTTTGCTCGCCATACGTATAAAAAAAGCCGGCCAAGTGCGAGTCGGACTCGCGCACCGAGGGTTCCATACTCCAAAAGTAAAAGTAAAACGATAATATTATATTAATTTGCTTATTTATCGTTAACTTTGTTTGTAGAGGTTTATTGTTAATATAAAAAAAAACTATGCTAGTTAGAGCGTTGGTTTTATTTTTCCTGTAAAATATACATAAACCTCTATTGAACATAATTATTTCAGATTTTTCGATTGGTAAACTTCGGAGATAAGGGGGGGAACGGTATTTTTTTCGACATTTTGGCCGATTACTCAAAAACTATTATATATAGAAATAAATAAAAAACTGTTTTAGAATGCACAAGTAAAGGCCTTTCATATGATACCCCACTCGATATAGTTTTTTACTTTGCAATTTCAAACCCCCGATTTCCCCCCTTTTTTTAATAAAACTAAAAATAATTTTCGATTTTTCTTTATTCCAATGATGTTGGGCCACTATTATACACAACTATACCAAATTTCATGTCGATAGCTTTAATAGTTACTGAAATAATCGACTGTGACAGACGGACGGACAGACGGACGGAGAAAGTCCCACCAGAAGGGTTCCATTTTTACCATTTTGGTATGGAACCCTAAAAATGGATTAGTATGGATTCTCTTGTAGCCAGTATCAGCATTGCATTGTATTAAATTAAAATTACCAGGAGTGCATAGCGTCACAAGAACTACAGCGTGTTAAAAGGCTAGAGAGATTTGATTAGCAAATGAGTTTCTAGCGTGATGGACTCTAATACAATGTTGCGAGCCGGCAATTACTTCTTATTATGTAAATGTATACAATCAAGCATTATTCGAAACCTTGTCACTTTCTGTGGTAAAAAATTAATCCCAATTGTATTTTATTGTTGGCTGTCTGGCGTTGCTAAGGGCAAATTATAGGTTCAGTGATTCTCTTCGATTAATTATATTATTAAGCTATTGCATAGCTTTTATCGTGGGCTTTGAACTAGGACAAACAGTTTGAGCGCGGCGACCGAATCAAGAAATTCCGTAACGAAAAAAAACCTAACACCGTCGTTCAGTAAGCGTTCAACATTTTAGAGGTTCACATATAGCTCTCTAGTTTTGGCGCAGTGGGCGAACGGCTTTAGATGTCACAGGTTCGAATCTCACTCGCGAAGTAGTGTCAGTGCGCTTTTCTTGTTTGTTTGTTTTCTAATTATATTTTTGCATAATTTTTATTATGCAAAAAAAAATATTGCATAAATATTATAATTGCATAAGTTGATAAAAAATGCTATGCAATAGCTTTACCGCGGCAGTCCCCGAGTGCCACTTAGTTTTTTTTATTTTAGGATTAATATTAGTCTTATACACAAACCCAACAGTTGTTTAAGTATCTAATAACTGTTATGCGGTTAGGTGATTGCGTGACTAATTAGGTACGCTTAAATGAAATCCATTACAACTTCATTAGTGATTAGTGATATATTACTTTTTAAATTCAAAATTATTTATTTCAGGTAAGCCAACTTGTGGCTATTACGACAAGCCAAGGCTCTACCATCGGTTCCGAAAGCAGATTCTGCTAAGAAGGGCCGGAAAGAAACTCAGCACTTGTTCTTTTCAAAACAGAAGAACGTGCCGCACTTAGAGACGTTCATTAAATTATATTTATGAGTCATCAACTAACTATCATTAAATTTCGTAATTTAGATGACCCTGAGAGTTAAATCTATACTAAGAAGCTACTAAGGAGATTCTTAAGTAATTATTAGCGACAGAGTGCTGCAATTTGCAATATATTTATTATTTATTTATTACTCTACTTGTCATGCACTTTATTAATTATGAAGTAGATACGAAGGATATTTGAATAGGTTTTAAAAAATCACAATGATTCTTGCTCCATTGCTGCGTGATTGAAGGACAGACCAACAAACAAACACAATTCACGTTCATAATATGAGTAGGAATGGACGTTAATTGGTATGTAAGCGTACTGAAGCAAATTGCTGCAAAAATGTTTCAAACCTTGTTTTGTTTTTTGTTTTTCGCAGGTACCAACATCCCAAGTTCCTCAAAAGCCATCAAAGTAGAAGAATCTACGTCTACCCAAATTCATTTCGAGTAAGTTATAATAGCTGGGCAATTTTTAATTATATATTTACTTACTTAATATTATATAGGTAAATTAAAAATGCTATGCTATGCTCGGTATTTCCCTGCGAGATTAAATCAGAAATGAGGAGATTCGTAGGAGAACCAGAGTCACCGACATAGCTCAGCGTGTCGCGAAACTGAAGTGGAAATGGGCGGGGCACATAGTTCGAAGAGCTGATGGTCGTTGGGGTCCCAAGGTGTTGGAGTGGCGACCCCGCACCGGGAAACGCAGTGTTGGCAGACCCCCCACCAGGTGGACCGACGACATCAAACGAGTCATAGGGAGCCGCTGGATTCAAGCAGCGCAAGACCGAAGCCTGTGGAAGTCCATGCAAGAGACCTTTGTCCAGCAGTGGACGTCTATAGGTTGATAAAGAAGAAGAAGAAATTAAAAAAAAAACTACTTCAAACGCCACTACAAAGTATAAAATAATTTTAGTTTATACAGGTGGTATGTTGAAGTCTGGCGGGCCTCAATAGAAACGATGAAACCGCAACGCTAGCCTACAACATAGTCTGCCGTTAAAGGCTTACTACGCGTCGACTTATTGCGCTTCTAAGCGTATTTCGCTGTCTTACACATACAATACAAAATCAAACTTTCTACAAGAGTTTTTGGTTATAGAATAGAATAGAAATGTTTTTTATTCAAATAAACTTTTTTACAAGTCCTTCTGAATCGTCGATGAGTCTACCACACTGGTTCGTAATGCCGTTCCTGCCGAGAAGATAAATATAAATAATAAAATAATAATATGTATTTCAGATCAAGTCACGAATTGCCGAGAATTAAAATAGGACCCGACCTTCGGAGCGCTAGAAAACTGAAGAACGTTAACAGGTAATTTACATCAAATTCAATTAATCACAATTACAGAGTATTCACTTACTACATTCCAGCTGAAATGGTTTTTACATCGAAGATTATAGTGTGTATGAATTAATTCAACAGACAATATTAAAATATTCTGTATAATATGTATATCGCTCATAAGAAGGATCAGGGTCAATCAGCGGGCGATGGAGAGAGATTTGCCTGCGTGATCAAATCAGAAGGGAGGCGCAACTTTGCAAGAGAATATTTTTTGTATGAAACGTGCGCTAATTTTAATGGCGGCTCTATTTATTCATCTTACTCTAAAGTGTTTTTCTCTGTCGCACCTATCGAGTTCGCCTCCAGTCCTTGAGAATTGACAGAAGAGTAGTTTTTTTATGTTGGTGCTGTTCACTAGTGCACGTTCATTTCTTTTTATGGGAGTCCCGACTCTTAAAACTTGAGTGCTGGAGTGTCAGATATCCCCCACTATGTAGACCGACGACACTAGACGAATCGCAGGGAGCCTCTGCATACGGTCGGCGCAAGACCCAGGCCTGTGGAAATCCACGTATCTAGTTAATTCCGTTATTTCCCCTATTTTCAGGTTCAAACAGCCTCCACCACTACCATCTCCGACACCGCTATCAACTTCTATGCAACTGTCAAACAAGCCATTTTTCCCTCCACTCATACCTTTCGCTATCCCGCAAAACCAGATAAAGCCGAATCTACCCGCAGAAATGGAAATCAAAAACTTCTTGCTCAATACCGCCCTACAAAACGCTTTGACGGACTCTCTAAGCGAACTTGCCCAGAGTAAATATAATAAAGTGGAGGTAGATAAGAAAGAAAGTGACATAGACAATAAAGAATATACGAACGAGGAGCAAAGCCGAAGGAGGTTGCACAAGTGTGACGTCGTCGGCTGCCTGAAGGTGTACACTAAAAGCTCGCATTTGAAAGCGCATAAGCGGACACATACAGGTATGGCCTTTTCTAGTGATACTTCTTCCTAATACCAACTTCCTCTTTATGGTTCCGTAGTAAAACAACAAGGATCTTAGATAGGATACATTTTTTTTATTCGTCTATTCCATTATGTGGGGTGTCGTTGAATAAGTCAAAAATATTCACAGTACTCAGCCACAAAGTGGGTAACATAAATGAAAAAAATGATTTTGAATGATCTTCTTTTCAGCAGGCATCTCTGACTTTTAAGCAGTTAAATATCATTTTATTCGCGGTGAAAGAATGCATCGCGAGGAATCCTGCCTTGGAGTTATCCATAATGTTCTCAAATCGCATTGGGCCAGCGTGGTGGACTATGTATGGCCTATAACCCTTCTCTGAGAAAAGACCTGCTCTCAGTAGTGAGCTGTTGATGAATCTCACATGAGGCCTTATAGTTAGTTGTCCATAATGTTCTCAACGGTGTCTGAAGTCCACCAATTCGCATTGGGCCAGCGTGGTGGACTATGGCCTATAACCCTTCTTTGAGAGGAGACCTGCGCTCGCCGCTCAGTAGTGAGCCGTTGATGGGTTGCTAATGATGATAGCGTCTAAGGACTAGTGGGATTGGTGGAATTCAAATTCCTAAGAGTTCTCCATAATGTTCTCAAAGGTGTGCGAAGTCTGTCAATTTTTATTAGGCCAGCCCTGAAGAAAGCCCAGATGAAGAAAGAATTTATTTTGAACCCAGTCACCATGGTTTCAGGCGAGAAGCCGTACAGCTGCGGGTGGGCGGGGTGCGGCTGGCGGTTCGCGCGCTCCGACGAGCTGACGCGCCACACGCGCAAGCACACCGGCCACCGGCCCTTCGCGTGCCCGCTGTGCCGCCGCGCCTTCGCGCGCTCCGACCACCTCACCCTGCACATGAGGCGCCACTAGCCCGTGGGGTCAACAGGGTTCGTCCTCTCCGTCCCCGAACTGTCTCTGACACTGACCCCTTTAAATAATCTATGGGTGAGCGGGTGTGGGCAGCGGAGCGGTCGGCGTGTAGAACAAACTTAAGATTTATATGAAATTGGAAGGAAGACGCGCAGACGTGTCTTAATCGAAGGCGGGTGCCGAGCGGGTGGGGAGCGGGTAGCGGCCAGTATTGAATTACTATACAATATAATACTATACAATAAGTGAAGTACCTAAAGGACATGTCCTAGTTCAGTATGGAGTTCATTGACCATGTACTAAAATACCCTCAAGTGAAAGAGACAAAAATAATATAAAACTTAAAACTTGTAGGCATTATACTTTTATGTCTTTGAATGTAGGAGAGGTACCCAAAATAATAGTTTTTTTTTTTTTTTTCAAAATTTTATTAGTACACTTTGTCGGCGTAATTAATATGTTTAACCTTGCCAAATTATTATAGCTTTAATACATCGTTCCTTGTGCACTTATTTAGTCTGTGATTCTGTCGCTTGGCTCGGACTACTGTGCACTAGCAATTGTACTAGCAGTCCGAACTAGTACAGTCTTTTTAATGTATTAGTACGGAGCGCCCCTTTGAGTGACCGAGCAAGAACAAGCCTAATGAACAACCCGCCCCGCTGTCCGATTGGGATACCTCTCTGTTAGGACGCGCCCGCTACCCGCTCCACTACCCGCACCCGCTCCCACCTGGGCCGCAAACTAACACTGTAATGGCTGTCCCTATACAAATGACAGATTAAATTATCGATCAATTTGAAGCGCCACATTTGACATACGATTGTCTCTGGAACTAATAATATAAGGATGCAGGAAGTACCATAAAGTATCTACTATCAGTTGTCAACTAGTGCCCTCACTCATTTTAGTTCCTCGGACACTCGTTACTGTGTACAGCGCCAAAACGGCGTCAATCAAGTTGGTCCAAAAAAAGGAAGACAGCAGCTTGTCGAGGGTTAATCATAGATTAATTATTATAGCGCGCGTTTTAATCGATGCTGTATCGCTTGGATGACAGGTGAAGTGACGGGGTGAAGGAGGAACTAAGTAAACGACGAATACATCATTACCAGCGTAACAGTTGTTGGTAATGGTGTACTCGAAGATTTTCCAAGGTCTATTGCAACACCGCGAATGCCAAATCCTCACTGTGTGCGTACTAACGAATAGTTCAGTCGCTGCTTGGAGCTCCAATAAAGCGACTTGATCGCCGCGATTAAGTAGTTTGTGCCCGGATTCCGATCCATTAAGAGCGTATGTCCGGATGCCGATCCATTAGAGTTTACTTCCGGAATCCGTTCCATTAGAGTTTGTGTCCGGATTCCGATCCATTTGAGTTTATGTCTGGAATCCGTTCAATTAGAGTTTTTGTCCGGATTCAGATCCATTAGAGTTTAGTCCGGATTCCGATCCATTTGAGTTTGTGTCCGAAATCCGATCCATTAGAGTTTGTGTCCGGAATCCGATCCATTAGAGTTTGTGTCCGGAATCCGATCCATTAGAGTTTGTGTCCGGATTCCGATCCACTAGAGTTGGTAACCGCGCGCTATCGAGCTTTCGAAGAGTAACTAAGTCGTCGATTGCCGACGTTTAAAGTAACTGGAATACTAAAGCTATACTAAGTCGCAATAAAAGCTTGAACAGACACCACAAGGAAAATCACGGCAAGTTGTCGCGCGTACGCATAACAATATAATGTTGGTATTGTAAAGCAAAAACCTGTATGATGTGAGATATGAATAGGAATTATCTAAGACTTAGGACTTCTTAACATGTTACACTATAAAATAAACTACGGATTTTGGGAGTTTATACCCGAGCTCTTGATATAGTATTAACACTTTTATAAGTTACATCCACAATAACAATCGTTAACTTAGAAATGCGGGATAAAAATGATTGAAATATAGACCTTTTTCTTTATGTGCGATTCTCTAAAAATGATTACTACAGTGTGACGATTGCAATCGCCTCTGATTGGCCGAAACTCACTCGCTATTGGCTAAATTGCATTGTGGCAGAATGAATGCGATAAATTCAGCCAATCATCACGAATGAGACTGTAGAAATGATTAATGCAGCTTGTACAAACAAGCCGCCTAGTAAGTACGCAACAAACAACAGCTGATTGAAGATATTTCGCGCGTAAATGTGATGAATCGCTACGATTGGCTTAACTATTTTACGAAAAGAAATTGTTTGTCTGTAAAGTCGGTTTACGGACGATAGTTTTACGTGATAACGTCATAAAGAAAGATTGATGAAAAATTACATACTTTTATGAATTGAATTGAATTATTATCACTGAATTATCATTATTTTGTAAAATACAAAGGAGTTAATTGAAAATTACAATTTTCTCTAGTCACAAGCCAACGCTTGGGCGGATCAAGCCTTGTTCATTACATTTCATTTATCACTTGTTCCGCGCTCTCGCTTGCACGCGTAGGCTCAGGCGGAACGTGACACTTTTTCGTACGTGCAGCCGGTGTTCATCGATTTATAAGACGTTATCACGTCAAAATTAAATCAATTATTATGCGCAAGTACTTAAAAGCACTTGTAACTTATAAAAATGGTAGTAGGTACTATACATACTTTGGATATTGCTACAGGTTTTTCGTTGTAGCATGGTGCAGGTTATTGGAACGTAACTTATTTTGTACCATTATTATTACAAGCATATATATATATATTTTTTTTTTTTCAGAAAATCTGTTTTCGTAATTTGAATCTTATGCTTGTCACAATATGGTACAAAATAAGTTACGTTCTATTGGCCTGTCACCCGCACCAGGTTACAAAGAAAAAACTAGTTTATTTTAATTATGATTTTTATGGTTAGACGGATTTAATTAAGCGGATACATACTGTACAGTACTTAATCCTAAAGTAATTTTATTTTATACATTTTATATTAGAATACAGGATGTAAGGGCCACTGTGATGAAAACTTTGTGAATAGGTTACACTTAATATAATTAAATTACAAATACTTTGAAATTATGGGTTAACAATATTGTAATTTTTGAGCACGCATAATGTATCGCGAACAACAAACGCCGATACCTACACCCGTTTAGGTATGGCGCGTCGCAAGCGACGGTTTGTAGGTACTTAGGCCGAGCGCTTCGAAGTTTTGATAAACAGCTGAGCGCGCGCTGATCGCTGTTTTATGTTAAATATTGTTATTTCTTGTTTTTTTTTTTCCAGTTAAAATCAAGTTGACATACACGATTCCATGTTGTACTTAATTAATTAAAAAAATGAAATAAAAATTGTCAAAATCACGAAAAGACCGATGAAAAATTCCAATGCTGATCGACTCAGAACCATGTAATGCATCCCTGGTGCTCAGTTTTCGTTAGGGTGTCCCTTACACCCTATATTACATTTAATGTACCTGCGACTTAAAGTCAGACACGAGTTTCTTATTTTTAACTTTTAAAAGATTATTGTTAGTTTAAGAAACATTTTGTGGCATTATTTCACACTTAATGGCCAGTAAACATAAACATTTATTATAATTTTTTTTTAAGAATATAGTATAGATTAGAAATAAATTTTTTATTAGTTGTTGTTACTTAGTAAAATATTAAGATAGGGCTAGAGATTGGAGTGACAAAAAAATTGGTTGTCTGTGAAGTCGGGTTACGGACGATATTTTTACGTGATAACGTCAAAGAAACATTGATGAAAAATTGCATACTTTTATGAATTGAATTGAATTATTATTATCACTGAATTATCATTATTTTGTATAATACAAAGGAGTTAATTGAAAATTACAATTTTCTCTAGTCACAAGCCAACGCTTGGGCCGATCGTGCCTCTCTATCGCTTGCACGCGCAGGCTCAAGCGGAACGTGACATTTTTTCGTGCGTGCAGCCGGTTTTCATCGATTTATAAGACGTTATCACGTCAAAAAACATTTTTATATAAGCCCGTGCAGTAAATTGGGAGATGAAGTGATTCCAACACATTGCCAACTAATCAAATCAGCAACTCTTTGTCAAACGTCAAAACGCGTGCATAGTATGCATGGAAGCTTGTATGAATGAAATAATGAACTATTACGTCATAAACATTTGACGCTATTTTTTAGTTTAATCGACAAATACATAATTTAAAATAACAGCGGACGTATATTTTACGTATTTTTAAAGACCCTCTATTTAATATCGGTTAGAAATAATTTATTTTTATTCTGTATTTAATTTATTTAAAAATTACCTAATTAAAAAAAAATATTATTATTATTATTATTTAAATTCATTAATTTAAAGGACTATGCAAAAAATTGTATGGACACTGTCCCCACCCAGCAACGGACGTGGCTACGTACGTAACTGGTATCCATATCAATGCACTAAAAAATAAATAATCTAACTCGATTTGCATGAAAACCCCAAACCTTCACCTAAAACCAAACCCTAAACGTCGTAGTAAAAAATCATCAGGCTGCCATGATGTATTTGAAATCTGTTAGTGGGTGGGGAAGCTCTTTTGCATAGTCATTTATATTTGTAATTTATATTTTAATAGTAATAATATCGAGTATCAAATACTTCTCCCAATTTACTTCTTGGGTTCACTAGTTATATTTTAGATATTATGATGCTCAAAAAATTGTTCCACGAAAAATACAGGGCAACGGTGGCAATATTAGATAAAAAGTATTACCAATAAGATATTTTTAAGCACATAACTTCTTTTAAAGTATCTTACGTCAGTTATAGGAATTTGTTTTAGTTTCTATATTATGTTAACAAGTTAAGTGCACATATAAAAATTTATATCGCAAAAGGAAAATGTTAATTTGATTTTGGCTTCAGTTTATATTGTTTTAATGCTATGCGTTTCAAATAAGAAAAATATAGCCTACTATGTACCAACTCAGTCATATCTAATTCAATGATATTACTATAACTTTTCACTCGTGGGATTCTTCATGGGAATGGTCTTGTTATTTCAAATGCATAGCAACCTAACTACCTAATGAGTTATAGTAGCCAAACAAATATTCGTTGATGACAATTTTTTTTAATGTTTTGTTGTTTAAATGTTATGTTTCTAAAGTTTATGGAAAGTATTAATATATTTCTATTAAAATTTAAATTTGTGAAACTTTAGTTTTAGTTATTGGTAAAAGCTATAAAAGTAAGATAAAGAAGCGTCGTTGTCGCATATTTGCATAAAATACTGTATTTTTGCTCATTTTTTGTTTTTGTAAAAAAAATCTATTTTTACCCAGTGATGTGCGCATGGCTTAATAGATAATTTTGAGTCCAATATTTAGCTTCTAAATGAGGCTTCGGATCAAAAAATCTTTATCTTAAAAAAAATATTATATTTATTTTATTTAATATTGTTTTTTATGCAGAAGTGTGTGTGTGCCTTAATAGATTATAGGTATAATTTGTGTTCGTAAAATAAGGCAAGAACAATCTAGTAAGAGGATTTATATAAAGTATGTATAAGCGTTTTACATTTATCGCTAAATAAATTGCAGAACTAGAAATAGTGCTATCTCTTTCACAATATTTCCTGTGGAACGGGATAGTATTACTTTTAGACTTGTCGATTTAGTTTAGCTTTAGAGATTTGCGTACAACTGAGTAAACAAGTGTCTTGCAACGCGGGCGCAAACTGTTAATTATTTTTATTAACTAAATTTTAGTATCACAATAAAGTGGTATAATTAGAAAACATAAGAACGTTTAGTATTAAAAAGGTATTTGGGGCCAGTATTTTTTGAAATTACTTTAACGTATCGAATAATTATTATTAATATATATTTTAAATAAGCAAGAGTTGATAAAAACTAAGAAACTATTAAAAAAATGTTGATCTCAAATTGGATATTCCTTTCTCTTTGTAACAATTGATCTCAATTGAATATTATTTACTTTTCACACAAAATAAATCTTCGTACTTAAATAGCAACGGCATGAAAGACGATACAAAATGATGTGAAAAACCATTATACCCTGTCCAACCGTTTTTCTTTCTGACAGCTCAGTCTCACTCATTCTCTCATAGTGAGAGTGGGTGAGACAATATTATATTGTCTTTACCGTTTATTTTCTTTTTGACAGCTCAGTCTCACTCACTCTCACTATGTGAGACAGAGCTGTCAAAAAGAAAATAAAACGGTTGGACAGGGTATAAGAAAACCTGTTTGTTCTAATGCATACGTTTGACTATTTATTTATCTATCTCTTTCCTACCTCTGCTAGGACTTTCGGAATAAACCATCGGAAATCTCTGTGCATCTCGAGCTCTATGAATACATATATGTCTAGAAGGAGTATCGCGCTACTAAAGAACGAAAAAAAACAGGCCAATGAGAATATGCTCGTGTGCGTGACGTGAGTGCCGCGCATGCGCGGCGTGGATTACTGAGCGTGCGTAATGATACCAGACGCAGGTGATTCCAATAAAATGGGGAGAATTATGTCATTAAAATTTTTAAACTTTAAAAATAAAATTAATATCTACTTTTTTTTTAATTTTTATCATAAAACAATAATGTTATTAATACCTTTAACTATAGTGAGTTATTGTATTTAGTATTTTGTTTTAGATAAATGGTTTCCAAAATTTTAAAA
Organism: Oeneis ivallda; assembly: GCA_029955525.1. Taxonomy (NCBI): domain Eukaryota; kingdom Metazoa; phylum Arthropoda; class Insecta; order Lepidoptera; family Nymphalidae; genus Oeneis; species Oeneis ivallda. The sequence goes on along the minus strand of JARPMR010000008.1, from coordinate 21,580,123 downwards.
AGTCAGCTCCATACTGAAATTCTTTGTTATTGCACCGATGTCGTTCAAAATCGATATTTAGGTCCCCTAGCGTCAAATGAGAGGAAATGGTTGCCAGTATTTTTTTAAAAGTCAGCGCCATATTGAAATTCTTTGTTATTGCACCGATGTCGTTCAAAATCGATATTTAGGGTTCCCTGGGGTCAAGAAAGACGAATTGGTCGCCAAAATTTTAAAAAGTCAGCGCCATATTGAAATTCTTTGTTATTGCACCGATGTCATTCAAAATCGATATTTAGGGTTCCCTGTGGTCAAAAAAGACGAATTGGTTGCCAAAATTTTAAAAAGTCAGCGCAATACTGATAATCTATATTTAGGGTCCCCAAGCGTCAATAACAAAAAATTTCAACATGGCGCTGACTTTTCAACATTTTGGCAACTATTCCCTCTCTTTTGACCCCAGTGAACCCTAAATATCGATTTTGAACGACATCGGTGCAATAACAAAGAATTTCAATATGGCGCTGACTTTTTAAAATTTTGGCGACCAATTCGTCTTTCTTGACCCCAGGGAACCCTAAATATCGATTTTGAACGACATCGGTGCAATAACAAAGAATTTCAATATGGCGCTGACTTTTTAAAATTTTGGCCACCAATTCGTCTTTCTCGACCCCAGGGAACCCTAAATATCGATTTTGAACGACGTCGGTGCAATAACAAAGAATTTCAATATGGCGCTGACTTTTTAAAATTTTGGCCACCAATTCGTCTTTCTTGACCCCAGGGAACCCTAAATATCGATTTTGAACGACATCGGTGCAATAACAAAGAATTTCAATATGGCGCTGACTTTTTAAAATTTTGGCCACCAATTCGTCTTTCTTGACCCCAGGGAACCCTAAATATCGATTTTGAACGACATCGGTGCAATAACAAAGAATTTCAATATGGCGCTGACTTTTAAAAATTTTGGCAACCATTTCCTATTTTTGATCCAAGGTAACCCTAAACCCTATTTCCAACTCGATCGGTGAATCGCTAAATCGCTAAAGTCATAAAAACTCTCTCCCGGTAAAATATTCGTTTAAAAAAATAAAAAAAATTTAAGATGAATATAAGTAACAGAAAATCAGAAACGAAAAAGTTAAAAAAAATGAGAGGGGAATTCTTGAGTTCAATTATCGATGGAGACAATTTCGAAATTTATAATTTCTGAAATATCTCAGATCTGGTCTGGTGGGGGGCTTCGGCCGTGGCTAGTTACCATTCTACCATCAAAGACGTATCGCTAAGCTATTTAGCGTTCCGGCTCGATAGCGTGTAAAAATTTAATAAATCCTAGCTTATCCCCTTCCAAGTTAGCCCGTTACGATCTAAACTGCATCGTCACTTACCATCAGGTGAGATCGTAGAACAAGGACTGTCTTGGAAAGAAAATTAAAAAATGACATTATCTGCAATCGCTTTTCGAATATTATCGGTACTATCTACATTCTAAGGTTTCATTATTTATTAGGGAAATTTTGGGTTCGTAAACTGGCAACACACATTAAATGGCGAACTCTAATTTAATTATTTTCTACAAATTTCAATTTCTTATTTTGCAGGAACTGATGTGCTTGAATGTTATTTACTGATGGTAGGTGATGTTATTGGTTATTTTAGATCGTCCTGTTAAGTTTTTTCCACATTTTATTTACCAAAAACCGCCATTTAAAAAAACAAAATATTGGCTCGCGAGCTCCATATCTGGTGATGACCTAATTCAAACTGAGCACGGGAAAAGGGCGTGAACCACATGTGGCAGCACAAATTTTCGACGCATTCACAGCCTTTAGGCTCCATCTTGTAAATCTTTGCTCGAGCTTGTTAAATTTCAATTCGTGTATTTTTTTGTTTAACCACTAATGTACCTATTTTGTAGGCAATTATATGAATTAAAGATGTTAAAGATAATAATAGATTCCTACGCAGAACTTTCTTTTGCAATGATCTTGCCCGACGTAACTTTAAATAATAGCATAATTAAGCAGGTAAGCAAGTGTCTAATAGGCACGCGCAATAGATATAGATTAAAATTGGTAGCTTAGTCGCTACTAGATACCGCCCTTCAAACACAAGCTTCTTAAATGCGGCAACGTAATATCATTGTTTGAAAACGTCAAACATTGGTTGCTACGAGACTTTGTTGGTACGCCAGTTCAGGCGTACTATTTAATGCCGCAATTTACTAGTACGCCGACGAAATCTAGTAGCTACGAAGCGACTACCAATTCTAAATCTGTGGAACGCGTATGCATTCCGTCGCGTCGTGACACGTAATTTATGTAAAATCTGTCAAAAAACCTGTCAAGAAAAAATGATTTTTTTTTGACAGGTTATTATTTATTAGACATGCGCGGGTGGCTCGTTCATACTGCGAGCGCAGAATGTCGACTCTACGTTATGGATTTGTTTATTATTTGCACTTTTCTTTCTAACAGTACAGTGACGTGACGTCACATGTGCACAGATTTTTTCGACGGGTTTATTATATTTTGGTCTTTTCTTCTACAGTAGACTTTACATAAATATTATATTTCCTGATTAACATGATGCGAATGAAGTTGCCTTAAGTTGTAAGTTTGAGAATCCTGTAGATTTAAAATAGACTAAAATTATCCAGCATTTTGCCGGCCAGTAAAAAAATTTTTTTTAGATTGTAATATAAGATTCCTATTTACATGTTTTTGCACTTTGTATTAAGATAAAAAGGTAGAGGTCAAAAGTATGAAAACAGAAAAATAAAAAAATAAAAACACATTGTTAAACGATATTGTTTTTTTTTAACTTTATGTACCTAAGTATGTTTTAAAGATTGAAATTTTGTTCAATGATAAATAATTTAATATTTTTGAAAATTGTGTGTATACCATGAAAGTAGGACTAAAGATGGTGTAAGTTACACAGTTTAGATCCGACTTTCTCTGGAAATATTTCGTAGTTTTTTTTTTTTGTAATTTTGACCGTCGAAACCTATCAATATATTATTATTATGAAAAATGACAATAAAATGAACTTTGTATTAGGTATACAAATCTTATTATAGAGTTATTTTTCCTACATTGTGTTGTTTTATTTTCTTTTACTTTTGTCTATATAGGTAGATTCTTTGTTGCTATAACATACTTAAATAATATTTACAATTAAACTTTAACAAAAAAAAAAGAAATTACAACTACTTATACGCAAAGCCGTAGGTCGTCTTTTAGAGTACCTGTCTACTGAAGCGGACAAATCACACAGAGATGACAAGATAATATTATGATCACGTCAAAGACCTTATTGGTCGGCCAAACACGTTTCTGCTACAGGCTGCAGTGGACTGGCACTATTAAGCGTTCACTATAACTTGTCCCTTGCCGTCAGTTGCTTATCTCGAGCCGGTTCGGTTGTCTGCCCCCCTAGCCGTAATATTACATAGGTATCTATTGTCGTATCTATTCTCTTTCTATGATCGTTAAAGCTTTAGAGCAGGGGTTCCCATTTTTTTAAGCACGCCTCCCTTCTGAAAGGATAGGAGGCTTGATAAAAAACTTTGTAAACCCCTACTTTAGAGAAAGCGACCTTAGAAACGCGGTTAACTGGTAGCCAAGTCGATACAACATTCTTGATCGCTCCTTCGCTCCACGGAATAGAAGTCACGCTACACGCTTATATAGTATAACATACACGCTTACGCACACGAATACATGCGTACGCACACGAATACACGCTTCCTCTAAAGCAGAAGTTCCCAAAGTTTTTCATTACTACACCTATACTTTCAGAAAGGAGCGAGGCGTGATAAAAAAAACTTGGAACCCCTGCTTTAAAGCGTTAACGATCATAGAAAGAGAATAGATACAACGAAGTATAATTTGGCTAGAAGGGGCTGGCTTTTCATTGTGTGAAACAATGGTGCAAACATGACAGCAAGGGACAAGTTATAGTGAACGGTCTGTACGGTCCCTATCAGACCGCAGCGCAAGTCGAGGCTGTATCATAGGTTAGATCATAGAAATAGGAAGACCGTAACTAGTTCCATGGGTTAGGTACACTGGTACATTGGCACCTTTATTGGTACTATGCATGGACCTATTATGGTACCATGATTGTTGGTATTTTGAGTAGGTATTGAGTAAACCATGGAACTAGGAAGACTGTTGTCGTAAATCCTAGTTTATTTTAAAAGAAAATTTGAAATTGTCAAAGTGAATATGTCAAGTTGATGAAAAAATCTTAAAATTATCGTAATATTGAAAAATATTTAAAAATGTAGCAAAAATAGCAAAACAACAATACATAAAAATGGCGTAAGCTTGTACATACACTTTCATATTTTAATTTTATTTTAAGCATTTAGTGCTCTATCCAACTTGAGGTTGGAACTTGGAAATGAACTTTCCAACTTGCACCTCACTCATAGAGCAAGATCCCAGTGCCGCCAGACCTAAGTTATTTTCTCAGCAATTATTTGTGTACGATAGAGTTCTGTTCGAATGTCCTTTCAGTATATGCGTACCAGCTAGATTGTGCCGACGGCCAATTTCCAGATACCAGGTGCTAAAGGTAGGTAAAAACTAGAATAACTTATCTTAAATTCTCAGGGCTGATTTTCATATATGTTTTAAAGAATATTGTAAAAATTAATAAATTAATAATGCCAGACGCTTACCGCCGGCGGTTACTTTAGCCAGACGCTTTGAAACTCCCAAAAAAATATATAATTTAAGTTAACTTATATTCTCAGTTCTGATTTTTATACATGATACTCAGGGAACTATTGCGATATTATCTGTAAGCTGCCAGACCTATTGGAAGGGTCAAACATCCCCCCAGACACACATTATGCGTCCTCATATGTATGAGCGCTAGAACATGATTCACTTGTTTAAGTGTGTGAGAGATAATATCATCAAACTATAATATTATAAATGCGAAAGTGTGTTTGTTGGTTTGTCCTTCAATCACTCTGCAACAGAGCTACGGATCGACGTGATTTTTTGCCTGGGTATAGCTTGCAGAAGATATTGCAATAGTTCTCTCTTTCTAGATCCTAAGCTATACCCAGGCAAAAAATCACGTCGATCCATAGCTCTGTTGCAGAGTGATTGAAGGACAAACCAACAAACACACTTTTGCATTTATAATATTATAGTATGATGATATTATCTCTCACACACTTAAACAAGTGAATCATGTTCTAGCGCTCATACATATGGGGACGCATAATGTGTGTCTGGGGGGATGTTTGACCCTTCCAATAGGTCTGTCAGCTGACAGATAATATCGCAATAGTTCCCTGAGTATCATGTATAAAAATCAGAACTGAGAATATAAGTTAACTTAAATTATATATTTTTTTGGGAGCTTCAAAGCGTCTGGCTAAAGTAACCGCCGGCGGTAAGCGTCTGGCAGTATTAATTTATTAATTTTTACAATATTCTTTAAAACATATATGAAAATCAGCCCTGAGAATTTAAGATAAGTTATTCTAGTTTTTACCTACCTTTAGCACCTGGTATCTGGAAATTGGCCGTCGGCACAATCTAGCTCGTACGCATATACTGAAAGGACATTCGAACAGAACTCTATCGTACACAAATAATTACTGAGAAAATAACTTAGGTCTGGCGGCACTGGGATCTTGGACCATCAATGCTACGCGACAGGTCTAAGAATATTAGCACAGATATTAGCCAAGCGAAGTGCGGGTATGATAATTGATAATAGTGTAAAGGGTGGAGCGAACCGTCGACGTTCCTGTTTTCATTCCGCACCTTGAACCGTTGGGCTATTGAGATTTGAGACTATAGTCAATTGATCAATTAACTATAGCCTCAAATCTCATATAGAATAGGAAATACCGTGAGTTTTACCTTTGTTTGCGTACTCACTTGTGCAATACAATATCATGAATAAAGTCAAAATCAAGAGAATATAATAATATTATCTACACGACACTCACGTTGGGTGGCATGCTTCAAATGGGCATATGAAAAGTGTAAGAAGCTATTGAGTTGTGACGTCACACCTCAGTAGCGCTCTCTCTGTCTAACAGGAAACTTTAAGGTTCTATATTTCCGAGAAAAAAAAGTGGCATGTAATAATATTCAAAAACTTTATTTTAAATTTAAATAAAAAATATCAGTCAATCAATTGTGAGTAACCCGGAAGTCCTCGCCGACCTGGGTCGGCCTGCTCGGATCCTGGAGTGAGCTCGGCTGGCTGGAGTAATCCGGCAGGGAGACTTAGTGTGCAATTACAGTGGCGGCGGGGCGGGCAGCGGAATCCGCTGGCGGGTAACGCAAACACATAGTTTTTGACTAAGGTGCACCAAGTGCGGGCGGGGCGGGTGAGCGGAAATCGCAGCGGGACAAGCGGGTGTTGCGAGCGTGGCGGGTGGACGCAAGTCAGTTAGCGTTTCCCGCTCGATTTGTTTGGACATGCCGCTGACGACTGAAGATTTAATAAGTGCCGTATTGGCTCGGCCACATTCTAGTGATTCAAATCATTCGAATCGACAAGTAATTAAAAAACTGTGGGAAGAAATAAAAATAATAAGCGGAGATTCTGATGGTAATTAACTTTTATTAGTTATTTTCATTGTTAAAATAAAATATTGAAAAAAAAGGTCCCACTTTAAATAAGCACTAGCTTCCAAATAATCTGACATTATTATTTATTATTTATAATATCGCACGAGGTAGGTATGTCCGGACCGCTCAATCGCCCCGCTGCTACTGTGTTCATCCATTGAAATGTGCGTTTTCCGCATGACCCGCCAACTACTCCCGCTGCCCGCCCCGCGCCACTGTAATTGCACACTTAGGTATCTACCTACCAGCGGAGTCACACAAAATGGGCGGAAATCGCCTACTTGCGGAGACAATTCCCAGAATAATGAAAAAACAAGTGTGCTTTAGACCACACGATTGAAGTAAAACTTACGAAACTCAACTGGCTATGAGAGAAAGAGAGAAAGAAAATGTGTGCCTCTCCCTCTTGCCCCTACATTAATATACGAAACGTACAACTCTCTTTCTATCTTCACTAACTTATATCTCCCTCTCAACTTCCGTTCGCCTCGCCCGATCACACTTTTCGTAACGCATTCACCCGCTTACTCCCCAAGTCAAGCGTGCGTAAAGAAATTTTAGTTAATAAATTGTGAGTAGGGACGTCATAATGTGAAGTTTCGTCGCCACAGTTGCGAGGTGTGCGAGCATTGCAACGCTGCCGTGTGCCGCGACGAGGCAGTTATGCGCGAGGGGTACAGCTACCACGCCCGGTGCCACAAGTGTTGTGAGTTTACTTCATCCTTACTAATACAGTTTTTGCAATTCACGAACGCGAGTGAGCTTTACTCGTGGTTACTTCGTGTACATGCAAATTGCATAAGTGTGCGTGCCTGTCAAAGCCTAGGTGGGAGCGGGCAGGCGCGAGCATTGCGCTCGCTCACACTTATACAGATACGACACACACACAACCATAAGTCAGTCGCCCTCGTGAATTGCAAGAACTATATCATAAACACGAAAGTGTGTTTGTTTGTTGGTCTTTCCTTCAATCACGCTGCAACAGAGCTACGGATCGACGTGATTTTTTGCATGGGTATAATTGAGGAGCTAAGTACACCAGGGATCCCCAAAGTGGTCAATATCGACCCCTTGGGGTCGAAATCGGTTCCACAGGGGTCCGACATAAACGAAAACTGATTTTGGGGGTCGACGAAGTCTAAAAATCGACCCCTATTAATTAAAACAAGTTCTTATGTAAAGCTTTCAAGATATCGTATAGGTATCTAGTATCTACCTAAGTTGTGTTACGTGTACCAACTTATTATAAGAATTAATGAGTATTTTAGTAAGATGTAAGTGTTTATTTTGTTAAAAAATGATGAGAAAATGATTTCAAGTTTACTCACTTAACCAAACGCAAAGTTTTTAAATTGGTATTTTGTATCAATAGGAAAAAACCAGAGATCGGATTTTAAAAGTAATTTGGCAATGGGTGTCTAAGGTATCAGATCATTTTTTGAATGGGTCCTCTTGCCCAAAATAGTTTCGGAATCCCTGCGCTACATTTTATCCCGGAAAATCAAAGAGTTCACGCGGGATTTTAAAAACTAAATTGTAATTCTTTATCAGGATAATGTAGTCATAGAAAATAGATGAATTTGTAAGTTTTCACGTATTAATTTGTCCTGCGACCTGCAATCTTCGTAACTACTTAAATACGTATACGTACGTACGTACGTACGTACGTACCCACGTATCCACTCATTCCAGACGTTTGCAGCGAAACAAACCTTCAAAACGCTGATATGTTCAAAGGCGTAATATTTTGTTCGGGCTGCTCGAACCGAATCTTCCAAGGGTGTTCAACAGCGCGGAAGGTTAAGACGAGGCGGCCCAAGAGACCCGCGTACAAAGAGAACAAGGAAAGGGACAAGCGGCGGTACGAGAAGGGATACAATAAATATGTCAATCGGGTGTTGGAGCTGGCAAGATTAACCGCTACAGACAGCCAGAGTCTGTCGGGACAATCTAAGGAATTAAAAACTAATAGGTTAGTCTTTAGGTAAGTACCTACCTACCTAGATTGGTACATAATCTATACATATAATAAAACAGAAACGAAACCAATTCTGTACATGAAATATAAAAATAGATTCAAAAAAGGGTTTTTGCTTCTAATTGTGTTCAAGATACAGATATCAAAACAGAAGCTAAATTTTTTTTTGTCTGTTTGTCTGTCTGTTTGTTTGTCCTTCTTTCACGTAAAAACTACCGCACAGATTTCTACAAAATTTTATACCGTGGTAGCTTATTACTCGGGTCAACATCTAGGCTACTTTTTACCCCGGAAAATCAAGGAGTTCCCGAGGGACTTTAAAAACTAAATCCACGCGGACAAAGTCGCGGGCATCGGCTAGTTACTTATAAACTTTTTACCAATGTGAATGATGAACCGGAATCCAAACTCTGCCCTAAGTTTTTCACGCGTAAATTCGTTTCAAATAAGTTTTTCTTGGACACCAATTTTGCTTAATCGTCTGATATATACCTACCTACCTACCTATCTGTACATGTACCTACCTACTTACAAATTAATTCAAAGTCAACTCTTCTATGCCATCAAGGAATAGGATATTTTACTCTTTTTAGAAAAGTATCTTAAGTACTTTACTACTACAAACTATTTTTCGGTTGATCCTACTGAAAAATTTACTAAAATTTTTTTCAATCGAAAAAATGCATTTTTTGCATTTTTTTCCGTGCGTAAACGCTAGACGCCATGTGATGTCATTTGTATAGTAAATTCGTGCAATCAAATGGTTGACGCGCTCTCTAGAGCCGACACAAAGCGACGCGCCGCCGCCGATTCATGTCGAAAGGTGAGCGCGGCTTCTGTGTACTTTACTAAGTAGCGTTAAATATTTGTGTGATTTATTATAATGAAAGTATGTTTATAAAGTAATGATTCAGAACTAATACTATTAGTATTTTGATATTCCGTTGTTTCATTAATGCAAAAAAAAAATGCTTGAACATACCTACTTAGGTAAAGGGACCTAAATTTTCTTCTTGTTCTAGCACATCACCGTCGACGGTAGCAACGGCCATAACAAATTATACGTACCAAATGGTATGAAGATTTATTTTTGCTTTAAATTTTGCCATATATATACTAACCTACCGTTACTTAGTTTAAAAGGCTAGGTACCGTTTTACCGTTACCTACTTGACGACGTTCTCGCTAAAACAATGCATTTTAGCAAATAGCGAAGTGATTGCGATCATCACAATGTAGCAATCATTTTTAGGCTAACCCCCAGCTGCTATAAGAGTGTAAAATACTTCTATCCTACCACGTCTTATATGAACATTTTTTTTTTCAGCAGAAACCTTACAGATTATTAAAAGATAGCGTAGGTAAGTTTATGTTTTATTTCGTAGGTTTTATTAATCTATATAAATAAAAGAAAGTCATGTTAGGTACACTATTTATAACTCAAGACCGGCTGAACCGATTTGACTGAAAATTGGTGGGGAGGTAGCTTAGAACCAGGAGACGGACATAGGATACTTTTTAATATTATAAATGCGAAAGTGTGTTTGTATGTTGGTTTGTTTTTCAATCAAGTAGCAAAAAAGCTACGGATCGACGTGATTTTTTGCATGGGTATAGTTGAGAACCTGGAGGGTGACAATGACAAAGGCTAAGTTTTATCCGGGAAAATCAGAGTTCCCGCAGGATTTTAAAAATGAAATCCACGCGGACGAAGTCGCGGGCATCAGCTAGTACATTTTAAAAATCATTTAAGATCCAGGCTATTATTAGAATTTTACCACATCCATCCAATCGATTTCGCTCGTTACCATAGAGAATGAGATCAGTCGAAGTCGATCCATCCATCCAATCGCCTGGATCCCACTCCCACATTCCAGTTCCTATGTAGGATGTAATTTTTCCCCCTTTTAAGGAGGAAAACATCCCTACAGCCGTCCTAGCCTATGTAATTTAATTGTAATTGAAGCTGTAGGGTACTATTATGTATCATACCATAATATACTAAGTACGAGTTCAATGATGTTTTTAAATTCCTTATAATATTTTACAGAAATGGGTACTACAACGACAGTCACAAAAGAGTTACTGAAGCATATTCATTCCCCTATAGACGTGTATGTAACAGTAATAAATATTGTAAAATTTACTTTATTATTGTCGAACAAGGTACTTAGGAAGTTTACTGTTTTTTACAGAGAAAGCAAAATCGCCACACCCGTGAAGCCGCGAAAAAAAAGAAAAACCAAGCGAGAAAAGAAATATACAAAGAATAGTGTTTTAGATGTAAAGTTTATTTTGAGTTAATAGAACAGATCGCTCATTTTTTGAACTGATTTCGATTCGAACAAGGTTTTATCCTGTAAACTAACGATTTTGACCACCTATACTTAATGTAGAAAAAAATCGCCATTTCTTACTATATGATAACTAAATTATTAGTTATGAATTTGAAAAGTAAACTCACTAAAGACTTTACTATAAAAAAAAACAAAGGTTTGAGCCCATTTGAAACCTTTACTTTATAGGTTCATTTTATGAAAAATCGGGATTTTTGAGATAAATAGCTGCAGCGAACGAGCGGTGACCTCGCCTCCTCTGCGCTCCACTAATCGTATTTTTAGGTGGAAATCAAAGGAGGTGTTTGCTATCTTTAAATAGCCTGAGGAATTTTGATTGAATTACTCCTCAAATTCATTCTTTTATTCGTTAAAGTAATGAAAAATTGGGCCTTACTCACTGTTTGTGGTACTTTGAGTTAGGCCCCATAAGGCCCGCTTGTAGAAACGCCAAGTTATCCTTTTAACCCAGAGTTAGCTGCTGCTTTGACAGATTTCGTATAAAGCTTCCGTCAAAATTTCTAATTCCTGGGTTAAGCCTAACCCGGCGTCTCTGCAAGCGTGCCTTATAGTCTTAATTTTTCATGAAAATAACAATTGCTCTTTACCCAACGCGGGTAGGAAAGTGCTAATTGCTAATCCTACGAGTTAAGGTCAAGAACATAAATCAATCGATTTAATCTGAAACAAATACGAGTTGGTACGTAGGTATCCCAATAATATTATAACATTAAAAATAAATTAACTTTATTTCTTTTACAGAAGAAAAGCTACTGTAGTGACTTAAGAGTTGCAGGTATGTTATCCGTTGTATCGCCACATAAGTCAAGCACACCAACAAACGCCATGCCTGTACGCTTAGTCCGACTTTTAATTCGTTTGATCGTAATAGTAAACGATAACATTAGTATCAAAGTAAAATGAACAATCATTAGCAACCCATCAACGGCTCACTACTGAGCGCAGGTCTCCTCTCAGAGAAGGGTTATAGGCCATAGTCCACCACGCTGGCCCAATGCGAATTGGCGGACTACACACACCTTCGAGAACATAATGAAGAACTCTCAGGTGTGCAGGTATCCTCACGATGTTTTCCTTCACCGTTGAAGCAAGTGATATTTAATTGCTTAAACGCACTTGACTCCGAAAAGTAAGAGGTGCGTACCCGGGATCGAACCTGCGACCTCCCGAATAGGAGACCACAGTCCTAACCACTAGGCTATCAAATGAATCATAGCGGTATTGAATTAGAGCTCAATTTCGTTTATGTATTCTTATACGTTAACGTATAAGAAAACGCTCCCAATTAAAATCGTCTGTATTGAATTTGTGACTTTAAATCAATACCTGTATGGTTTATTTTACTTTGATGCTAATGTCATCGGTTACTATTACGATCGAACGAATTAAAACTCGAACTAAGCATACTGATGCCATTCCACACTAAACCGCCGTAAACACGCGACAACTCGTCATCGTTTTGTGGTGTGTTTCTAGTCCTAAAAAATACTATGACTCTTTTTTAAGATAAATGCGTGTCCGGTGGCGTGTTGATACTGTGTTTTCTGATTCCTTTTGACACAAATGCGTGTCCGGTGGCTTGTTATTGTGTTTTCGGCATTATTTGCTAGCTGATGCCCGCAACTTTGTCCGCGTGGATTTAGTTTTTAAAATCCCTCGGGAACTCTTTGATTTCCCGGGATAAAAAGCCTATGTCACTCTCCAGGTCCTCAACTATATCCATGCAAAAAATCACGTCGATACGTGGCTCTGTTGCGGCGAGATTGAAGGACAAACCAACAAACAACTTTCGCATTTATAGTATGAAGTATATGATACAGTTTACCCATACTGATTGGTAATTAATTCAAATTATTGTTTTAGAGCTCGGTGCGTCTACGGAGATAGCTAACATGGCTCTGAGAAGACCATCAGCGGTCCCCGTCATTATTAAATCCGAGTAAGTAAATCTCTAAGTAATAGGTAGTCGGAAGCAGTGACAGCCTAGTGGTTAATTGCGGTCTCTTATTGGAGGGGTCCAGATTCCGTCCCGGGCACGCACGCACTTTTGGCTTTTCCAAGTTAAGTGTGTTAAAAAATTAAACATCACAAGCTTCAACGGCGAAGGAAAACATCGTGAGAAAACCTGCACACCTGAGAGTTCTTCGTAATGTTTTCAAAGGTGTGTGATGTCTGCCAATGTGCATTGGGCTAGTGCCTAGCATGGTGGACTATGGCCTATAGCCCTTCTCAGAGAGGAGACCTGCGCTCAGAAGTGAGCCGTTGATGGGTTGCTGATGATGATGATGATGAAGTGAATCTCTTCGCGTCCGTTTGTTTGAATTATGTATTTATTTTAAAGTACCCCATGTTAGCAATAGTACCAATCACTTTCATTAGAATGAGCAGTGAATGAGGCGGAATACAATTAATAAAACAGTGAGCAACAATTCAGCTAAATATTCAACTTAGCGATTAATTTCTAATAAAAAATATAAATTTTGTAATTCTTAAGGTTCTATATTATTTAGTGCCGATTTCACCAATGTCGAGTGATGTTTATCCGAGGAATAAATTGGGCGTTCTGACAGTTTTTGTATTGAAAATACTGTCAAAATATCAAATTAACGCTCGGATAAGACTTATTTTACTTTGGTGAAATCGGCCCTTAGAATGTTATATTAAACAACTCTCATTTTCAGTCATGATTCATTGTTAAGGTTTTACATAAAGATCTACTCGTAGTTTCATTATGTTCTTTTGTTTAAGGTCTGACTTAAAGCGTACAGTGACGCGAAGTTTATCTAACTTTACCCAGGACTCAGGTGAGTTCAGTGTAATTTAGATTAATTAATTTTTTGATTGAGAAGCAATTCATTGCAGAAAATCTTAAATCTTGAATTTCATTGATTATAAAAATGCTTAAAATCAATAATGGCACCCATAAACGTGCTTACTACCTTATTACCGCACCTTTTAGGCAAAACCTAAAGACAACCCATTGCTCGCGTCTGGTACCAATTCAACCAAATGTTGAATTGGTACCAGACGCGTGTCCTACCAATGTCAAACCGCGTACCAATGGAGATAATAGATGGAATAATGCTATAATGTTGACCTTTCCAGATATTTCAGGTGAAGGTGATCAAAGACGATTGCATTATTCTGAACATTCATCAGATTTAACTCAATCGTAAGTTCATTCGTGAAATTAAACACTAATAGTTTGGTTTAAACAAATATGATAAAATCAATGTAATATAATATTTAATTATTTTTTTCAAGCGGAAACTTGATGAACCGGACCATTGCCAGTTTAATAAAGATACCATACAAAAGTTGTGAGTATTGATGTTTATGTATTCACGTAGGCGTTGTTGCACAGCCATTTGTATCTTCACTTACCATCAAGTGTGATCGCAGTCGAGCGCTAGTCTACATATTAAGAGCCAAAAAAATTTTATAATTTTCACTGCCAATTCACTGCACATCTTGAACGCTCATATGTGCTTAGCTTTTTGTTGCATACGTGCATTCTATGTTAATTAAGTAGGTATGTGGATATGTTTTACTTTGATTGCTAATTTTAATGAAAGTCCCAGATTTTATGCACATTAATATTTATTCAGATAGGTAGGATACAACAAAGGAACAATTTTTTTTAACTGTTTTTAATTTTTAAATTGTTTTTTCATCATAAATAGGAACGTATGAATAAAAAAATTATGAATGAAAAAAATTCATTTTAATAATTTGTTTTATTATTTATTAATTTGCAGTCAAAAGAAACATTTTGGATCGGAGTTCTCTGATCAGCGTCATAATGAGTAACAGGGAGTCTCAGTAAGTCTTTGCCAGTCGATATATTTGACGTCACTACATGTTACAATACGAGATCAAAATTTTAAAATAGATTAGATAGATTTTTGCGAACTGGTGTATCAATTCGTCGAACTGTTCTTATAATTCAATCTATTGTGGATTGCGATGTTTAATTTTGATCGCAGATAGTGATCTGGGTACCATTAGGCGTAATCTTGAGGCTACTATCGAATCATACTTAACCTATAGCAAGAATACCTACTTACAGACTTGGTCAAAAATATTTAAAATACACAACGGGTTTTGACTCGCAACATAACCAAGTATTTTTAAATGCTCAGAAACAATAATTATTAATTCTAACAATATCCAAAGTGAAGTATCGGATTGCCCTCGTAGTATAGACACAAACTACTTGAAAATTTTCTGAGCATGCAAATCACAAAGATTCTATGAGGATCATTACGCGTGACGTAGCGCTGCGTAGTGTAGCGTAGTGCGTAGTATGGCGAAGTACGTAGCCTGGCGTAGCGTGGTGTAGCGTGGCGTAGCATAGCATAGGATATGGACCGGGAGCCAGGTACAAATTCGGTCAATTATTTCCTTTCGAGCGAAACTTCGTGAAACGCATTAGGGATTTATATTATGAATATTCGCGACCTTCAGCTGCGACTCCGTGGGTGGGGCGGGCAGTGGCAGCCTCCTACGCATGGAGAAAAAAAAAAGTTTTTTAGTCATTTCCTCCCATTTGAAAATTTGTCAGATTATAGTTTACCTAATATTTTGAAGGAAAAATAAATTCAGCTGACCATAACATGGTGGATTATACTTCAGCTGGCTGCTTGAACATGAAAAAAAAAATTATATTTTCAATGATTTCCTCTCAACTAAAAATTTACCTGGTGATCGTTTTTAAGCTACTATGAATGAAAATTAATTTCAGCTTGCTGTATCGCGGTGGAAAGTTTGTCAGCTGGTACCTTGAAAGGTGTGACGTAGCAGCATCTATCACCTACTGAATCTTATCAGCTGACGACTTTTCCCTTGACTTACAGCTAGCTGATTTTTTTCATTATTTACTAATGCATGTTAACAATCCTCTTATAAATTTTCATCCAGAGGAAATCACTTTTCTTAAGTTATTCTCTTTCTTTTTACAGATTGAGGCTATACATAAGCATGGAGGAAAAACAAAGTTTTTTAGTCATTTCCTCCCATTTGAAAATTTGTCAGATTATAGTTTACCTAATATTTTGAAGGAAAAATAAAGTCAGCTGACCATAACATGGTGGATTATACTTCAGCTGGCTGCTTGAACATGAAAAAAAAAATTATATATTCAATGATTTCCTCTCAACTAAAAATTTACCTGGTGATCGTTTATATGCTACTATGAATGAAAATTAATTTCAGCTTGCTGTATCGCGGTGGAAAGTTTATCAGCTGGTACCTTTAAAGATGTGACGTAGCAGCATCTATCACCTACTGAATCTTATCAGCTGACGACTTTTCCCTTGACTTACAGCTAGCTGATTTTTTTCATTATTTACTAATGCATGTTAACAATCCTCTTATAAATTTCAATCCTCTTATAAATTTTCATACAGGAGAAAATCACTTTTCTTAAGTTATTCTCTTTCTTTTTACAGATTGAGGCTATACATAAGCCCTTTCTATATTGCAGCTAGATTGTGGATTAAAATTACCTTCTCCAGGTGCTATGCTATAGCAGAGCATAGAATGCTAAAGGTCCACTTGTAGGGGGTAAGTTTTACCCATGACTACGTACAAAGGCCCTTTATTGTGTATAGTGCACATGCAGATTTTTGGTAGAAATAAATTGGTTGTCTGTAAACTCACGGACGGTAGTTTTCCGTGATAACGTCTTATAGAAACACTAGCTGATGCCCGCGACTTTGTCCGCGTGGATTTAGTTTTTAAAGTCCCTCGGAAACTCCTTGATTTTCCGGGATAAAAAGTAGCCTAGATGTTGACCCGAGTAATAAGCTACCACGGTATAAAATTTTATAGAAATCTGTGCGGTAGTTTTTACGTGAAAGAAGGCTTATGTATAGCCTCAATCTGTAAAAAGAAAGAGAATAACTTAAGAAAAGTGATTTCCTCCTGGATGAAAATTTATAAGAGGATTTTTAACATGCATTAGTAAATAATGAAAAAACTCAGCTAGCTGTAAGTCAAGGGAAAAGTCGTCAGCTGATAAGATTCAGTAGGTGATAGATGCTGCTGCGTCACACCTTACAAGGTACCAACTGACAAACTTTCCACTGCGATACAGCAAGCTGAAATTAATTTTCATTCATAGTAGCATATAAACGATCACCAGGTAAAGTTTTAGTTGAGAGGAAATCATTGAATTTATAATTTTTTTTTCATGTTCAAGCAGCGAGCTGACGTATAATTCACCATGTTATGGTCAGCTGACTTTATTTTTCCTTCAAAATATTAGGTAAACTATAATCTGACAAATTTTCAAATGGGAGGAAATGACTAAAAAACTTTTTTTTTCCTCCATGCTTATGTATAGCCTCAATCTGTAAAAAGAAAGAGAATAACTTAAGAAAAGTGATTTCCTCCTGGATGAAAATTTATAAGAGGATTGTTAGCATGCATTAGTAAATAATGAAAAAAATCAGCTAGCTGTAAGTGAAGGGAAAAGTCGTCAGCTGATAAGATTCAGTAGGTGATAGATGCTGCTACGTCACACCTTTCAAGGTACCAGCTGACAAACTTTCCACCGCGATACAGCAAGCTGAAATTAATTTTCATTCATAGTAGCATATAAACGATCACCAGGTAAATTTTTAGTTGAGAGGAAATCATTGAAAATATAATTTTTTTTTTTCATGTTCAAGCAGCCAGCTGAAGTATAATCCACCATGTTATGGTCAGCTGAATTTATTTTTCCTTCAAAATATTAGGTAAACTATAATCTGACAAATTTTCAAATGGGAGGAAATAACTAAAAAACTTTTTTTTTTCTCCATGCGTTGGAGGCTGCCACTGCCCGCCCCACCCACGGAGTCGCAGCTGAAGGTCGCGAATATTCATAATATAAATCCCTAATGCATTTCACGAAGTTTTGATTGGGAGGGACTTGGTCATGAAAATCTGTCACTGGCTCCCGGACCAATAGGGCACTGATTGAGACATTGAGTGGGTATCCAACTATCCATTGTCCGAGCCCTTAAAACACTTCAATAATTTTATAC
Source organism: Oeneis ivallda (assembly GCA_029955525.1). Lineage (NCBI taxonomy): Eukaryota > Metazoa > Arthropoda > Insecta > Lepidoptera > Nymphalidae > Oeneis > Oeneis ivallda. The sequence continues at coordinate 21,562,155 of JARPMR010000008.1, read as the reverse complement.
CTAAATACATAGTTAGTGGGTAGGTAAGTAGCTAGATATATTAAGAAAATTATTTATTTGTAAGTATAACGAATCTTGTATTTTCAGATGCATCCTCCACAGATTCAGAGCAATTTTCCGGCACGAAATCACAGATCACCAACGTAATTTTTATTTGTTTGTTGTTCGTACTATTAACCTTGTAATGTAATAAAAAAAAGTAAACTCAAAATTATCTCCATATCAGTTATAGTTTTTTGGGGTTGTTTTTTTGTTTTCCATAATGATAATTTATTACATTTATAAGTTTATTTCTAATGTAAGAATTTTGTTGCAGGTCGCGGTTTGAAAAGGCTTTTTTCAACAATAAATCGTAGAAAGGAACAGTACAAATTAGGATGGTAAAAAATATACTTATTCAAAACCACAAAATCTTGGAAATTAGTTTGTAATCGAATCTCTATTTTATTTTTACCTGTTTATTTTTTCAGGCTCGACGTCATGAATAAAATTCCAGAAGATGAAAGGTAATAATGTCTTTATTCTGAATTTAAACCCCCCTCCTGCCATGTTAATTGCCTGAACGCTATTTTTTCTTTGCAGGTTACCTGATATAAAAGAGAAACGGGAAAAGAGGTTTGTTTTTACAAGATTCTTTACATTTTTTAAACAATTCCGCTCAATTAACTCCATTCATAACTTCTCAGTTTTTCATTTATCGTTTTTATGCCATGGCAAGTTATCCTTGAATGCGATCTCACCAACTGTAGGATTTTCTAAATCATTGCTACAGTGTGACTTTTGCAATCACCTCAGATTGGCAGAGTTTACGGAGCTCTTGCTGCAGCAATGCATTTTAACCAATAGCGACAGAGTACCAGCCAATCAGAGGTGATTGCGGTCGTCACATTGTAGCAAGTTACACAATCCGTTATTTAAATTTCAGATGCAGGCATTTTAAACAATCTCACAGTTATCGATGTATGCGCACAGAAGTGATGCGACTGGCGGGTCCTACGGGAAGCGAGTAAGAATCATAGACTAAAGAGAACTTCTATAAAACTTACTATAAGGGAACTATGATAAAATATAATCAGAAGTCTCAATAGCGCAATGGTTTAAGTACCGGCTACACACTCCGTCTTACCTGAGCCCTTACCTGCACAGTGCGCAGATTTGCGCATGCGTGTGGACGGCAAGATGATATCCCGTGCAGTTCCAAAAGTGCGGCTTGAGTAATCGTCGATTTGTGGAAGATTGGATTGCGCAGTTCTCGGTCTCTGTCTGTGCAGTTAACTGCGCAGGCTAGATGGAGCGTGAAGCTGGAGCTTTATGTGCGCGACGGTCCAAACCTCACCTATTGCACTATTGTCATTTCTTATTATTTTTTCTTCTATCTTACTTCTATCCTTTAAGCTTTCATAAAAAGCGATTCGAATAAATTACTAAAGTTAGCTCTTTCTTTATTCAGGCTGGCAGTTCTTCGTAAGAAACTGAAAAATGCGCTCTGTTTTAATTTATGTAAAGGACTCCATACATTTAGTAAGTATTTCAAAGACACTGATATGTTTAGCTTTACTAATAGAAAGTCAAAGTACTCTATGGATATAGATATCAGCCTCATTGTATAGTTCTTGCAATTCACGAGGGCGACTGACTTATGGTTGTGTGTGTGTCGTATCTGTATAAGTGTGGGCGAGCGCAATGCTCGCGCCTGCCCGCTCCCACCTAGGCTTTGACAGGCACGCACACTTATGCAATGTGTATGTACAAGTAAAGCTCACTCGCCTTCGTGAATTGCAAAAACTGTACACACTGTGTAACTTATTTTCAGACGATCAATATGTCGATATACTGACAACAGTAGCCTGTGGACGGACCCAACAAGACAACAAGGATCATGATTCAGTAAGAGCAATCAAAACCAATACTATAATAAACAGTGAATCACATCGAAAAGTTCTTAGGAAATAATACAGTGAATGGTTTTATTGTAAAGGACAATATAAATAAAAGCTTGGTCTACTTAATAATATTCTATTACATCTATTACCCACATTTTTCAACATAGCGTTATACCACTAGGTAGGTGGGTTCAGCTTTCAGGCATAGGTGCTCCATGCAGCTTGATCGATCTTGTGAGGGATTTTTTAAAGTATATAGACTCACATTTAAGCACTCATGACGTTTGAGCAAGTGTTTGCTTGGTCTGCTGCGAGTTTTAGCTCCAACAACAGACCTACTTTTGTGATTTCAGTGCTAAATAGATGTCCATACATAGTCGATATAGAGTCGAAATAGAGTTAAAACAAGACACAAATATTACTTACATGGATCTGTCTCTTTTTTGAGTCTAAACAGTGTAGATAGACAATCTAAGTGTGAGATCAATAGATGGCACTCTCGCTCAGCTCCATCGATACATCGATGCTCAGCTCAGACTCAAGACCGAGTTAAAACGAGACAGATTTATGTCGGGACATATTTGTGTCTCAGTTTAACTCTTGAGTCTTGAGCAGAGCCAGAGTATTGTAGGATCTATAGATCTCAGTTCTAGATCACTAGCAGGTGCATGTATTCTCTGTCTACACTGAGTGGAGTGAGAGTGCGATCCACATCGATCTAAAGCAAAACTGCCTACAGTTTTTGCAATTCACGAAGGCGAGTGAGCTTTACTTGTGGCTACTTCGTGTACATGCACATTGCATAAGTGTGCGTGCCTGTCAAAGCCTAGGTGGGAGCGGGCAGACGCGAGCATTGCGCTCGCTCACACTTATACAGATACGACACACACACAACCATAAGTCAGTCGCCCTCGTGAATTGCAAGAACTATACTTCCATAGACTTATTATATTTACCTACTATAGGTTGAATAGCCAAAGACCTGCCCCCGATTGTCTAAAAGTTGCCGATAAAGTTTCTGATCAAAATCTTATTCATTTCATGGCATTAGCGCCAAAGTAAAATAAATCATAATATCATTCAGTTAGAGCTCAGTTTCGTATATGCATTATCATACGTTTAGGTATGTACGGTACGCTCCATGTTAGAATCGGTTGTACTGAACTTGTGACTTTAAATCAATATAGTCAAGGAATATTTTACTTTGACGCTAATGCCATGAAATGTATAAGATGGCAATTTTTAGACAATCGCACCTCTGTTCTTGTTCAGCGCAGATGTTTGACTGTGCATACAGGTAGGTAGGTCTTTTCTTCAGCTGTTTTGATATCGTGGCGGGTCAAAATGCTCACATAAAATTCTTCAAGGACTACAAAATATACCTGTAGTATACAGACCGTTCACTATAACTTGTCCCTTGCCGTCATGTAGGCACCATTGCTTATCTCAAGCCGGTTGTCAGGGTTTTCATTGTGTTAAGCAATGATGCCAACATGGCGGCGGGGGACAAGTTATTAGACGGTCTGCAATCGTAATCCACCGAAAAAATAAAATTTCTGTGATTTTCTTGCTAAGAAAATCAAGGTTAAGTAGTTATGTCAACAGCATTCGGCGTGGAACTGACAGTTTACCTACAGTTTCAGACTAACCTTATAAAGAAAACTATAAAAGCAACATTTTCACAAACTTTAATAATAATACAAAATATATTACTTTAGCTACAAACTAAGTATACTTCTTACCTACCTACCTCCGATTACTGAAAAGCGACTTAGAAGGAAGATTCCACATTGCATTTGACACTTTAAAATATGTCAAAACGATATTAACTCTATTTCACTTGGATCGGATGCTCTCGGGAGCAGGCCTTACGAAACTCTGTAAAACGTAGTGATTATAATAAACTTAATACACTCAGTGCCACTAACGACGGTCTACACTGTCGACTTTCTCTCTCTGTGCATCGTATTGCTCATTTATGAAGGTCGTGACCTGATCGTGAAATTCCTACCATCATTCTTATAGTGGTAGGGGTTTTCTTGGGATAATAATGCGGTGGGTTCCCAGATCCTTCTGCCAACGACTCCATTAAGAGAACACGATTTCGACTCTTAGGTTGAACGGTTCAATACAATCAGATATTAGTGATAATAATCAAGACAAAGCGATGGCTTAATGTGCTCTCCGAGACACGGATGGAGTTGACACCCATAGTCGGTTACCCATTCAGTTACCGACAGGGGATAACGTTGCTTAACCAGCTTGATCGTTTGATATGTGCTGTCACAACTAGGTCATACGTCCCTCAACTGTTTAGATCATTCAAAAGGGCTCTCATAAGTGAGACTCGAGACTGAGTTAAAACGAGACTTTATGGGGATATATTTTTGTTTTATTTTAACTCTATCTTGAGTCTTGAGCAGAGCCAGAGTACGATCTATAGATCTCAGCCTAAGTCGTTAATGGATCCACTCCTGTCGACGGTAACGGATCAATAAAACCCCCCTTTAATAGACTTTGCAGTATTCGGCCGTAATTATTTCAATAGGGTAATTAAAGTCTATATATAATTGTCGTCGTTAGGGGCCCTCTTGTAGAAGGCGCGCGAGACGTCGACGGGCCCGCGCAGGCCGAGCCACGCGAAGTAGCCGTTGCGCCACAGCAGCATCATCGTAAACATTATCGGCACCGCCAGGAGCACACCTGGGAACATGGAAAACGTTCTGGTCTACGCTGGATACACTAACATTATTGTATCTACATTTACCTATGCCTAACACAGTGCCTAAAACAATGTGGCGTGGCCGAAAAACAACTTTGCATTCCAAATCTGACCCCGATTGTCTAAAAGTTGCCGATCAAAATCTTATTAATTTCATGACATTAGCGTCAAAGTAAAATAAACCATAACAGCATTAAATTAGAGCTCCATTTCGTGTATGCATTCTCATACATTTAGGTATGTATGATACACACCATAACGCTCCATGTTAGAATCGGTTATACTGAATTTGTGACTTTAAATCAATACAGTCAAGGAATATTTTATTTTGACGCTAATGCCATGAAATGAATAAGATTTTATCGGCAATTTTTAGACAATCGCACCTCTGTTTGCCTACGAGTCGTTTGTTTTTTATTCAGAAAGAATTGAATTTGAATCAAGATATAGCGGAGCCAAACAAAAGAAGAAGAAGAAGAAGAATCAAGATATACATGACGTGTGTTTCATGATGATGTTTCAGTGCACGTTATTTTAGTCTTGCTTTTCAGTACATGTATGTACTGAAAAGCAAGACTAAAATAACGTGCTATAACTTGTCTTAGGCTGAGATTTATAGATGGCACTCTCACTCAGCTCAGACTCAAGATTGAGTTAAAACGAGACAGATTTATGTCAGGACATATTTGTATCGATATATCTCGAGCCTTGAGCATAGTCAGAGTACGATCTATAGATCTCAGCCTTAGACTTTAGTCAGAATTAAAATGAGACACAAAGTCTCGTTTTAACTCTGTCATAAGGCTGAACAGAGTTAGAGAGAAGAGCTATAGATAAAGTTCAGTACAAAGTAACCCAATCGGATAAACATTTCTTAACCGCATTTGAATGCTATTACGGTCCGTTCGATTCATTTCCCCAAATGACGAATAATATTATGTTTGTAAGAATTAGATAGGTCCAACGCCTGAAATGTCCAATGTCCGAATGTCTTGTTCCCTGAATGCTCAACTACATTAATGAGCAATTCCCCGAATTCTAGTCTGTCTTCTAATCTAGTGAAAATTCTTGTCTGTTACATCCAATTCCCTGAGTGTCTAGTCTGCCTGCTAGGTCCAAATCTTTGAATGTCCAATTGATAGCTTACCAATAAGTGTTCCAAGCAGTATGGCGCCATCCTTCTCCGGCCTGTTGCCGTACTTGTCGACACAGCGCATGGTGCGATGGATGTCGTGTAGATGCTTCATTGTGTAACCTTTCATCTCAATCGGTTCCTCACAACTGCAAAATAGTAATCGAGTAATCTTCACCATTCCTCCTCAATTAGAGAAAAGATACTACTCAAACTATTTTGACAGGTTCTAGAAACTAACATTGCCCTTGATGGCCTATACATACATAACCTTCAAACATTTTTGCTTTGAGGTGATGCCAGTGTAAAGCAAAAAAAACTGCAGCATAATTGAACTAGTAGTTTTTAAGATCATCCAGGTAACTATCTAAAATACTATTGCAGTGCTCTTAGTGGCCTATCATCAGCAACCCATCAACGGCTCACTACAGAGCGTAGGTCTCCTCTCAGAGAAGGGTTAAGGGGCTATAGTCCACCACGCTGTAGCTGGCCCAATGCAAATTGGCAGACTTCACACACCTTTGAGAACATTATGAAGAACTCTCAGGTGTGCAGGTTTCCTCACGATGTTTTCCTTCACCGTTGAAGCTTGTGTTATGATATTTAATTTCTTAAACTCACATAACTTAGTGGCCTAGAGCAGTAAAAAAATTATAAGAAAATGTCGAGAAGGAATACTACAAACAATTAAAATCGTCCATCTTCGTTCCGTCCGTAAACAGGTCAAAAGGAAATTACTTACACCATCTTCTCAGACGCGTTGACAGCCTTATGTTCCACGACTGCGACCAGCATGTCGACCATCCACTGCGTGGAGCAGTCGCAGAGGTAGGGGTTGTTGCTCACATCGATCGCGTCCAGGAGATCCCAGCGCGAGAGGAAACGGGAGTCGATCTCTGACAGGTTGTTGGATTGGAAGTAGAGCTGTAATGGAATTGAAATACCAGTTCTTGCAATTCACGAGCGCGCGCGAGCTTTACTTGTGGTTACGTCGTGTGTATTCACATTGCATAAGTGTGCGTGCCTGTCGGAGCCTAGGTAGGAGCGGGCAGGCGCGAGCATTGCGCTCGCTCACAAGTGTACAGATACGACACACACACACAACCTCATAGCTACTCAAGCCTCAAGGTTGGCTCATGCCACGCGCACTCGTGAAATGCAAGTACTATAACTAGGCACTACAAATGTAGTCTGACCGCTGCAGTCACTCTACATAAAGTCTAGTTAAACTTCCGCCGAGGATAAAATTAGATCCCGGATTCAAATTTCGGTGGATCAAAAAAGATTTTGAATTTTTCTGTCGAAATATCCTCAGGAGAAGCCTGGAGTAGAGAAGTGAAAGGTGAGTTCCCTATTGTTACGGAGACCACGTAAATTAATCGGTGCTTATCGACCGGAGAGAGATTGCTTCTCAGCTCTGGGCTGCTACTGAAAATCTCTTGATAGTAAAACTCAGCAACTTTAGTAGCCTGACCCGGGTTTCAACTCGAACAGTTATGTTCCGCAGGCGAATGACCTAGTCAGTGGGACAATTATAGCTTAAAGCTAAAGGATCTAGTTCCAAAACTACATTCAGGATTTCAGCAGATGTTTATACAAAGCCTACCTCTTTAATCAAAGGCCAGTCGTAGGTCTCTCCTATAGCATCAGGCCGGGCCAGGGCCCGAGGGTCGAGGGTGTGCAGCTTGGGGTTGAAGCTGATGTGCAGCCTCTGAACGTTTTCCAGCCCAGCCAGCGCTCCCGGACCTATGCGGGTCAACTGCTGCATGTTGCACATATGAAGCTCTTGCAGCTTACGGAGTTGGGGGAAACCCCTGAAAAAATTAATTTTTTTTACTGCAATTTAGGCTAACAAGACAATTAGGCCTAACGGTATGCGATGATGAGATCTAGGTCGAACTAGGCCACGCTTGCGTAGAAATCTATTCACACTTTCCTTGGAGGTAGTTAGTCAAGTGCAAAGCGAGAAATATGGATGGCCAAACATCTACAAACATTCAAATGTTGAAAAAAAAAATTACGGATAATCGTCAGAGTTCCCATCCAATTCTTTAATTGGATTTTGATTCAAGTTCAAGAAGACAAGGTTCTTCGTCTCCTCCAACTCCTGGGGGACAGACGTCAGCTTGTTGTCGCTGATGTCCAGGCGCTCCAGAAACCGGGGAGTGTGGAGGAATTTGTCCGGGATGTCTGAGAACCCGCAGGATCTCATACGAAGGACCTGGGGGAAAGATAGAATAAGTAAGTAAGTAAGCTCGGTCAACTCTGGCATGTGCTCTAAGGCAGGTACTAACTAAGCTCCTGTAGATCATACCTTCAACATCGGCAGACTGGATATAGCGATGACAGTAACATGGTCGATCGTGGTCAGAGGGTTACCGCTGATGTCGAGCTCAGTCAACTCTGGCATGTGTTCGAACAGGTCCTGGTGTAGCGAGTGTAGGTTGTTGTATGCTAGGTTGAGGGTTCGCATGGAGGCGAGAGGTTCGTACTCCTCTGGTGCGTAGCGACCCTGGAAAGTAAAATAATTTATAGAAGAAGGCTTTACGCGTACTAAGTTTAAATAATTGTTGGTTTTATTCTAATAACATTCTTTCAACATCGCAGTTTTCTTCGACATAAGACTTTAATATCGATCCATTCCTGATTGATTTCTTAATATAAGGCGAAGATCTATGGAGCGTACTTTGACTTTGCTCAGTCTTTTCTCTTGAGTTAAATCGAGATAAAATATCAGGTAAGATAAATATCCAATCCAATCCAATCAAAGAGTCCAATAGGAAATTGCCTTATTGGACAATCTAGGTGGTCCACAAATGATTCGATTATCTTAACGACTTAACGCGTTGAAGGACAGGCATGAGCAGTAGACATGGAGTCGAAGGCCCAAATTCTTTTTGGATTAGCCAGTCTTCTCTGACTGCGCAATCCAAAGTTTTTCAGTTATCTGTTGAGTTAGACGTAGTCTGATGATGGAAGCTTTAATATCTGTCAAAACTTCCGCATGTTCGCACAGCAGGCGAGCGCGGATCGCGGATCGCGCGCGAAAGGGCAGCCATCGGCAAACCTTCTACGCACGGCTTATATTCTTTCTGGTATTTATTAAGGATATTATATTATATAGACTGTTTAAATCCAGATTTTGCCTTTTGATTAATTGACTGGCTAAGCAGGCAGCGATAACTACGAAGTTTGTTATTTTTTTGGTAAATTACCTCAAAAGCATGTGGACTCAAGTTCTCAGTAGTTAGCTTGTTATGACTCAGATCTAAAACTTGCATTAGCTGCAGATCCTTGAAACTCGCTTTCTCTATGAACTCGATGGCGCATTGTGAAAGGTTCAGCACTTTCACCGGCAGCTCCGCCATGGCTGTGATGTTTCTAATCAAGTTGTCGCTTAAATCTATCGTTGCCGGTTTCATTGGCTTTAAATCTGAAATCGGAAAAAAATTCAGAAATTGGGACTAACGTCTCTGCTACAGCTTACGTAATTCCAAAGATAATATTATAGCCTGTTTCTTCTTATGTATTTTCTGATTTGTGTTGGTTTTTCGTGTGCGTCTTCGTCTACTTACGTGTTATTTCAGAAAATACAACAGAAGTTCGATATACCATCGACTTTGAAGTAAGGTTATTTTGCTAATTTTAGTTGATCTAAATGTTCGATCGTCCAAGAGATAGCCCTAGTAGCAATTTCCGTTGGAGTTTTGTAGCCAACGGTTGGGAGATGGTAGTGGTGATTCCGACTAAGTCCCTTCGTAAGGCCAAGCACATCCCGCTTTTCTACGGCTGGAACCACGATTTTTAGGGATGACATTAAATCTTACTGTTGGCCAACCAAACTAGGGACAAAGGCCCAACTAACAGCCAACGCAAATTGCTACTACTAGGGAGATATTATCTATGGACTGTAGGTAGGTAGGTACTATTCCAACCTTCGTGACGTGTTTTTTAGAGAGTATAAAATAAAACTTACTGGCCCATTCTTCCTTCTTGAAATATGTTATGATGCCTTGATCAAAGCAATTCACTTTATCATCTTTGCATATACATTTTCTGCAAATTCCAGTATCCTTCCATGTTGTATCATCGGCTTTTGGCGCTTCTGTTGCGTCTGAAAATTGAACTTTTAATTACACTACTGCACAATAGATGGCGCTAAGTGCATTCTTGCAACCTAAGTTCTCCTACACAATTATTATCTCGGGAACTATAAATTAAAAACATTTATTTTTAATTTTTATTACAGATATATTAAATTGATAATGATTTTAAGGGTTTTTAAGCTATTGCTCGCAGCTTATTCCGCGTTAAGATTCTGCAGGAATTATTTGTTTTCCCGGGATAAAAGTACACCGGTCTGCGACATATCGCATGTCGCGTTTTTTAAAATAAAAATAAGCACATGTAAAATCAAGTCGATCAGTTGCTGATCATTGAAGGACCAATCAACAAACCAATAAACAAGCACTTTTTTGCACTCGTATAAAATTAATTTAAATGAAAAACAAAAGAATATAATGAGGATTGTTTCCTCGTGAAAAATTTTAGGGAAATGTTTTTTGATTTAAATAGGGATTATGGCGCTACTCACTTTCAGAGTTGACTCCAATAAAAACAAACACTAGAAAACATACGGAAACAACTCTTCGCTCCATCTCCACTGAAAGAAAATAATCAAATAAGATAAATAAAAAGATTAACAGAACCTGGGTTGCCTGTAAATGTTTAACAATTTTACTATCTACAATCTTATCTTGTTTTTTGTACCCATTCTATGTACCTACACCACATTAGCTAACTAAATCGTTATTTCCATGACTTATGTAAAAATCAATAAATAGGTAATGCATGCACATGATAAGTATACCTATCATAAATTTGGGCTTAGACACTATTTTTTGGCTTAGGCTGCTACGACTTTTAATACAATTTACTGTTATCTGCAATCTTAAAATTTATGCACACATTAATAGGTATTATAATTAATAACGTATTTATTTATGTTATACTTTTACTTATGTAAGTAAAGGTACACTTACTTAGTAAATAGAAATTTTTGCCACTTTTTCTTAAAACACAAATCACTGGAACACAATGACCGAGGTTAGAGTAAAACCTTTCGTTTTGAACAAAATGGCTGACTAGCTGGTATCTTATCGTGCAGTGTTTTATCACTTGCTTTAGTTATATCGTTATCAAGGGATGTTGGGTCTTACTTATAGCGAGCATCGCATAAGCGGTCGCGAAAGCGAAACATAATATTTCTACCTATGCGGTATTCTATAATTTACTCACAAGAAAGAATAGGTACCTAGATGACATGATAGAAACTAGGCATGTATAGACGGCCTAATTGCTAGCAGCAATAAGGCAACCTTTGCAATCTAAAGTTTGGTTTAATTTTTTGCTGAATCGTCTATCTTGTACAGATTACCTACATGACGTAATCTTTCGTTCTTATCAGAAAAAGGAACACATTTTTACAGAAATTATTATAGATAAAAAACTCGGGCAACTACTATATGACACAATAGTACTATGGACATAATAAGTGTGTTTTCTAAAAATGAAAGCTGAACACAAACTCCAGCTGTACTGCAGTTACACCACTGGTACCTACTAATAATTAATATTTTTCAATACAATTTACTTATCAAAATACACATTAGTTTTAAGTGGACATTCATTCTCACATTTGTTAGGAATTAGCGTCTTAATGAAAATGGTGTTTCACATAGACGTTGCCTACAGATTGTTCAGTTTAATATAGCACTGGTAAGTGCTATAAACATTGGAAAATATGTATTGGAAAACATGTAGGTACTGTTATTCATACTCGTTTTACTTCATTACCCTTTTTTGCAAATATTATTCTGTTGTCACTTTCACTTTTAAAAATCGCTTCTTTCCTCCCGCTAGTATATTCACGCCCCACGTCTGTTTACAGTGAATACATACATCGATGATAGTCACGATACACCTGATTCTCCTAATAATACTACGTTCTCATTGATGACTCAATACGCGACCAATTATTTTAATACCTAAGTAGGTACGTATGGTAGGTAATAGGTATTCATTATTGAAAACGTACCTACTAGTACCGACTAGTTACCTACTAGTCCTACTAGTACTCTCATTACTCTTAGTAGGATTCGTACTCCATTCATTTAAATGAATCTTCAATCTTGAAATCTTTTGTTATTATTGGCAGTTTTTTTATTTAACAGCTGATGTTAAGAAACCACTCTAGTTTGGGAAGAAAAGTATTTGTCTAGATCAGACATTGTACTTGTAATTTTTTTTTTAGTCTGACGGAATTTTTATGGTTCCGTAGTAAAAAAATCGGCCAAGTGCGAGTCGGGCCTCGCTCTTTTAGGGTTCCGTTAAAAAAATTAAATAAAAATATTTCCATGTACCCATGGAAATATTTTAATTTAATTTTTTTAATTTAATTTAATTTTTATTATTTGTTGTTATAGCGGCAATAGAAATACATAATATGTGAAAATTTCATCTGTCTATCTATTACGGTTTACGAGATACAGCCCGCTGACAGACGGACGGACGGACGTACAGCGTAGGCTTAGTAATAGGGTCCCGTTGGTACCCTTTGGGTACGGAACCCTAACAAAAAGGAACTCTTGTAGTTTGACCAAGTCCACCCGTCTGTTCGTCTGTCCGTAGTCTAGCGCAGAGACTATTGGTAGGTATTAAAGAGCTGTAAATTAATTACGCCGACAAATTTATACCTACATTGAAATCTTGAAATAAGCTATTATTTTGGGGACGATATTATTTTACTCGTCTATTCCATTGTGTGGGGATGTCGTAGTAAAGGTCTTTCAAAAGTATTGAAAGTATTTAATAATAATAATTATTATTGTTATATTATTAGTTTTGACCTATAATGCAAAAACGATGGCATTTTGGCAGACATGTGCTAGACTTACTGCGCACCGATACGTCAGTAGCTACGAGGTATCTTTCTGTGGTACCGGTAACTTTAAGTGAGGAAATTCCTCAAGAGCACTTGACCGGTGACCTAGTGGCGAACCGGGGTACATGGGAAAAACGAGTGACCGCCTGTGATGGCGCACTAAAATCATAACAGGTACTTATTATGATTAGCATTGGATGTATACACAGGTGCTTAATGTGCCTACTTATCCATTTTTTAGGTCGCGGTTAGTTCTGCCCATTTTTTGTGCCTATAACGTCAGTTTGTAAAGGCCGACGACGTGCAACTCGAAGTGAATTGATAGTATAAATGTATTTTATGTCCTTAATTTGTGACTCAATAATACTGACGTGTTATCGAAAGATAAAAAAATAATTAGGTAACCAATTAAGCACTATTTATAGCACCTCTCTAAACATAGACCTTAATGAAACACTCATCATAGTTAATCATCATTTTGGGACCAATATTGAAATCTTGATGCACCGTAAAACTTCGTGCAAAAGAATTTATCTTGGACCACAATATTTCATTCAGATTTTAGAAGTTAATACAAAAATACAAAGTTTTTAGAAGTTAATACATAAATACCTTCTAAAATATGAATAAAATCTTTTTCGTAAAAATAATTATGAATAAATTCTTTTAAATCGTACATTTTTACGTGCATCTAGTATAATTTTATTAATAGTTAAATGTACCTCATTAAAAACAAATTTACTTTACGTTTAACATGAATATTCACTTCAATTTGAACCTTATTTCTATGTTATAAAGATTATTTTTGAGTATATCTACATAAAGTATTATTTTCCGAAAGGGTGGCAAAGTCGAATAAGGCCGTAGGGACAGTAATCCGATGCGCGCCATCTAGTGTCGAGTAGGATAATCACCTGATAATTGACGTTAAGCGTATATTGACGACAAAACGCGGGAAATTGCCCTAAGTGCCGCCATTTTCTTGTATCGGATTTTCAATTAATTGGTATTATATATAAAGACCAGCATAAGTAGTCGATTGCGGGAAAAGATAGCATTACCTCAAGATAGATTGTGTTCTGCGTCATCATCATCATCATCCCAACCCATCACCAGCCTACAACTGGACATGGGTCTCCGCTCAGAACCAGAAAGGCTTAGGCCGTAATCCACCACGCTGGCCAAATGCAGATCACAGGCTTCACACCTTTTTTTTAATATATCAGACTAGCGCTTGACTGCAATATCACCTGATTTTAAGTATATTCACGTAAGTCCAGCCTAAGATGGAGCGCGCTTGCCTAGAAGATGCCTATTCACTCTTGGTTTAAAGTACCCAAGTTATAGTCAGTAGGAAAAACGGAAGCCGGAAGGGTATTCCAAATAGCGGTGCGTATATTAAGGACGAGGAAGCAAAGTGCTTAATGCGGATCGTGGATTTTCAACCACCTAGCGGTGCAGATTCGTGCGATGCCTTGCGGTTCGATGGTAAAAGAGTGATGGTGGAACTAAATCAAATAGTTCTTGAGCACACTCTCCGAAATATATCATATTCTTCGAAATGTCCGTCGGTATTCTACATATATATATATATGTAGAATATATGTATATATATGTAGAATACCGACAGGCAGGCAACTTTGCGCCGATGTTACAGACTTTGAAGTTTGGAGTTAACTAGCAATTCGTCGCCAATGAGTCTTCTGGCGCGTCTATCCACCGAATCCAATGCAGTAAGCTGGTACTTTGCAGAGCCATCCCATAAATGGCTGCAGTAGGTACTACACGCACGATCGAACTTGTGCTTGATACAAGATAAGAAGCTGGAGGACACCAAGTTTCTTACCAGCAGTTTTTGGCTTGGATTCGATGCTTTGTCCGAAGTTGAGATTTGACGAGACATTTGTGTCGAGAAGATCAATACTGTCAATGATCGGTACAGATATACCTAACCTACCTTATGGTACCGGTTGAGAATAATATGGAGAACAGACATGCACGTATCCTCATGATGTTTTCCTTCAAGCTTGAAGCAAGTAGATACCAAAGTCAAGTAGGTAAGTACATAGTTCAAATTGGTTGAAAAGTTAAACCACATAAAGCAAAACGTCAGATATTATGCTTATTGCTTATTATTTCCTAAGTCTTGTAACTGTTACAACGTGGTTAGGTGAAAACTAATTAACTCAGACCGGCCCGATTATGTAGGTAATGTTACTGTAACCTCATACATACTAAAATCAAGTAAACCCACTATTACGGACACGGACCCCTTTAAAAGTCCTCCATCAAGCTTCAAAAGACTTAAAAGTCTTTTAAAAAATCTCGCACAAATTGTTTCTTAACTAAGGCACCACTTGTAACCCCTGAGGTGAAATGCAAACAGTTTTGAATCTTATTTCTGAAGCCTTAAAGATGAGGGTATAGAGTTTAACTGGGTAGTTCAAGACTTTACGTTAAGAGCTGTTTAGCGGTGACAGATCCTAACAAGGTGATATAGGGTTGCCACCGCATTCTTTATGTTCACTAATTTTGAATGTTAGCTTTCTGTATTCTCCGTTGAAAATAAAAAATACTCGTGAAAGAATTATTTCGATACGTCAATTAGTTTCCTTAGTAGGCTTTGGTACCATAGATCACATTCATACGCTGCGGCAGGTTATACAAAAGACGGAAGAGTATAACCGGCCACTTTGCTTAGCGTTTGTGGACTATGAGAAAGCCTTCGATTCGGTGGAAACTTGGGCTGTGTTGAGGTCGCTGCAGAGATGCCGGATTGACTACCGGTATATCCAAGTGTTGAAGTGCTTGTATGAAAACGCCACAATGTCAGTACGTATACAGGACCAGACTACGAGGCCAATCCACTTGCAGCGTGGAGTGCGACAGGGAGACGTTATCTCCCCGAAGCTCTTTACCGCTGCGTTGGAGGACGTCTTTAAGCTTCTGGATTGGAACGGGCTTGGCATCAACATAAACGGCGAGTACATGACTCACCTGCGATTTGCCGATGACATAGTAGTCATGGCAGAGACTCTGAGAGACCTCAATACAATGCTCAACGATCTCAGCAGGGTTTCTCAACAGGTGGGCCTGAAAATGAACATGAGCAAGACGAAAATCATGTCCAATGCTCATGCACCGCTCCACCCAGTAATTGTTGAGAACTCTGCACTCGAAATTGTCGACGAGTATATTTACCTGGGACACACAGTCCAGCTAGGTAGGTCCAATTTCGAGAAAGAGATCAACCGCCGAATCCAACTCGGCTGGGCAGCGTTCGGGAAGCTCCGAGATGTCTTCTCGTCCAAAATTCCTCAGTGCCTGAAGACTAAAGTCTTCGAACAGTGCGTGTTGCCAGTGATGACTTACGGATCCGAGACATGGTCGCTAACTAAGGGCCTCATAAGTAGGCTCAGGACCGCTCAGCGGGCGATGGAGAGAGCTATGCTCGGAGTGTCCCTGCGGGATCGAATCAGAAATGAGGAGATCCGGAGGAGAACCAGAGTCACCGACATAGCTAAGCGAGTCGCGATACTGAAGTGGAAATGGGCGGGGCACATAGTTCGAAGAGCTGATGGTCGTTGGGGTCCCAAGGTGCTGGAGTGGCGACCCCGCACCGGGAAGCGCAGTGTTGGCAGACCCCCCACCAGGTGGACCGACGACATCAAACGAGTCGCAGGGAGCCGCTGGATTCAAGCGGCGCAAGACCGAGGCCTGTGGAAGTCCATGCAAGAGACCTTTGTCCAGCAGTGGGCGTCTATCGGTTGATAAAGAAGAAGAAGAAGAAGAATTAGTTTCCATGATAAAGAATATAAAAAGTGAGCGCGACGACCCGCGTTCAATGCGCGTTCAGCCCGTTCCCGCTCTTCCGTATGGCATTATTAGGTATTCTGTGCTTGCGTTTCAACTGGAAGCGATGAAACAAAACAAAACACTTCGCGAGTAACCCTCTTTCTTCTAAATTACAATAGGGTATTTGACTGTAGTAAAAATATCGTTTCATATGGTGTCATCCTAAAAGATTATTATCTAAAAATATTATTCCATGCGACAAAACTAAAAAATAAAGCTTTATTAATATAGAAAACATTAATTAAAATTGCTAGAATTCTGGCCATGTTCACGAGATCGAAAACGTTTTTGAACCTCGAATGACGTAACAGTTCATACCTCTGGAACTTTCATCTTGTCAATACATTTCGACGTGTTTGTGTGGCGTTTATTATGCTAATTTCCTCTCTATTTCGTCTTTAATAGTTTATTAAAGAATACCTAGAAAAATAGAAACCAATTTTGTAAAAGCTAATACTGGAAATCTTCTGCAAGTTGATGAAATTACGATTGAAATGTGGACTGTGACGTCATTAAAGCAAATGGAACGTTTCCGCGGCAATTTATTTTTTTGAATTTATTTCTCGTATTTTATGAAAAATACTAAAAATTATGCCGAAATATACGTTTTGTTAGCTTCAGCATAGCATTATTAACAATTTAAGATGATTTCCCAAAAGTAGTCAAATACCCTATTGCGCGATTTTAATATAATTTATTTGATAGTTGCAGTTGACAACCCTATGTAGATCCGACACGACTCTATAAAATGAGGTCGGTATCAAATAAACCGGAAAACTTCCAAATAAGAAACTTCAAAACACAAAACGTGCGATCTGTTTGAGCCATAAACATAATACTTATATGGGTAAGTGCTGTACCTATGGACTCTTGTACCTGTGGACACAATCGATTGCGTCGAAACTAGCAACCCTAAAATTCTAATTTGAACGCGGCCGTAAAGCTTTGTCTATGGTTGACAGTCCGCGTTTAAATTAAAATTTTAGGGTTGCTAGTTTCGACGGAATTGCCTGTGTCCATAGGTACAAGCGGCCATGGGTACAACACTTGCTCCTGTTATTACCTACTACCGATGAACTCAAAACTAACACTAGAAAGATATTTCCTTTTGAAAAAATTTAAAAATTACAAATAATATTCTTGAATTGAAAATATTACTTTTTTTTATGACAAGATAGCCCCTGACTACGATCATGTGTTATATCTAGCCACAGCCAAAGCCTCCCACCAGACAAAAATAACTTAATTGTTTAAACTTAAACGCCTACGGCGCGGCGGCGGTCTACGTAGGCGTAGTACCCACTTACTAATTACCCGACTACGGCAAAGGCAAAAGGAAGCGTTACGATTTTAGGTGTATATGTAGGTATGTGCGTATTTACGTATGTTCCAACGTTGCGCCTTAAACTATGCGGATTTTGATGACTGAGATGTGAATCCATAATATCGTTATTAAGGTCCGAAAAACAAATACCTACAATTTATACGAAAAAAATTAAAAAAAATTTAGAAATCCCGTAAGAACTCTTAGTTTTTCCTGGATAAAAAGTAGCATAGGTCCTCAACTATATCCATGCAAAAAATCATGTCGATCCATACCTCTGTTGCGTCGTTATTGAATATTGATAGACAAACAAACAAACTTTCGCATTTAAAATAGGATAATGCAATGCCACGCGAACTCTAACCCCAATATAAAGTCATTATGAGCTGTAACATGTAATGTCACCCGGTCCCTCGCCGCTCTTTAACCTTTAAACTGTTTAATTTGCTACAACGCGGCGTAATGTCTCGGAACGACTCGAAACTTGAAGAAAGATTTTGTAGAGCATGGTACAAGTCCCTGTACCTACTGATTGGTAAGATGGGAACTTCAAGGTAAGGTAAGTGAAGAAGTCCTAACAAACCTTTCTATAATCGATGTTTCTATAGGGTACGTCGTAAGGTCTACAAAAGCCACGGAGAGTTGGAGAGCGACACACAATTCAGACAACCTACCTTTTATCTCGGAAATGCAAATATTCTATTCTATTCTATTCTATTCTATTCTATTCTATTCTATTCTATTCTATTCTATTCTATTCTATTCTATTCTATTCTATTCTATTCTATTCTATTCTATTCTATTCTATTCTATTCTATTCTATTCTATTCTATTCTATTCTATTCTATTCTATTCTATTCTATTCTATTCTATTCTATTCTATTCTATTCTATTCTATTCTATTCTATTCTATTCTATTCTATTCTATTCTATTCTATTCTATTCTATTCTATTCTATTCTATTCTATTCTATTCTATTCTATTCTATTCTATTCTATTCTATTCTATTCTATTCTATTCTATTCTATTCTATTCTATTCTATTCGGAAAAACTCCCCGCGGACGAAGTTTTGAGCAAAAGCTAGTTTGAAAGTCTAAAATCTATTGTGCATTGTTTTATTATCTATTAATAATAATCAAAACAATACACAATAGCTATTAATTAATTGTGTCTAAATAAAAACATTCAAGAAAACTGAAATACCTATATCTATCTAATATTAAAGCCAGTACATAATATCGACAAAATAGCATCAAAATTCAGATATGTTAAATTAGAGTGTTTTCACATTATCCGATCGGATATCGGTATACGCCACCGGTAAATGATATCCAAGACATCCAATATCATGATATCATGATATTGGATGTCGGATAACAGCTACCGGTGCCCGATCTGCTATCGGTGTGCTATCTTCACATATTTCGGATGAAATCGTCCCAAGTCGACCATTTTCTCTTTATGCGGGGACGGCCATGGTAGACTATAATAGTAAACTTTATTAATTGCTGTATATATTATAATATTTGAGACGCAAAATAAGATCTGTCCACAGACAGTATTGGATACATCCCATTGTGCAAGCTAGATATTCAGAGGGAGCATTTTATACTCTTTTTTTATGCCTTATAAGTTTTGTCCCACAAGCAAAAAAAAAAGCATAGACTAGATTCTACCAGTTCAATTAATGTAATTTCGTATTTAAATTATGACGACGCCATGTTTACAACCAAACTCGGACCAAATCACCAAAACAAGCTCAAAATGGCTGCCGCGCGCCGGGCTCTGCGCACACAGAGACAATGTAGATACACGTATAGCACACATATACTAACATCAACGTCCGACAGCTCACGGGCGTGCGATGGTGCCGCCAACATATCGGTGTCTGCTCCGATATCGGATATCGGGGCGGACAATGTGAAAGGCAGGTACATATTTCATACATTTTACTTGCCCCGATATCGTATCGGCGTCCGATACAGATATCGGATCGGATAATGTGGAAACGCCTACGCTATATTGGATCTCGGCTCTCGGAGGGGAGATTGGGGACGAATGAATACAACTCTTTTAATTTTGCGAACAGAAAGCTCCCATCGGGTGATCGTATTAGTGGATGATTTTACGCGAGTAGTGATGACAAAAAAAATGTTCAAATCATCCACTAAAAAAAATTGTTATAGGTATAAAAAATACCTAATATTTGAAAAACTTTTAATTGGTTTTCAGAACCCAATTGAAAACTACAACTATGTTATTCTTATTTCGCAATAACTTTTGCCCGATTTCGACTATTTGCGCCATTTGGTCCGTGTAGAGTTGTTTTTTTGAAAACCAACCGGTAATCTTTTGTTTTTATCTTATTGATTGCAATTATTTTTAAACTTTGTTAGAGTTTATAATTTTCTGAGTTTTTATACCTATAACTATAACATAATTACTTTTGAAATAAAATACGACACAAAAATATTTTATAAGTAGGTGAGTACTTACGTATTTCAGCATTTCTATTAACATTGTATTTAAAATTTTTAAGCTTGCATGTTGCATGACTCTCTCCAACCTTTCACACAATGCTGACTATAATTTGAGGCCGTCGCCTTTTTCGGTGAACTTTGAAAGTTGCGTCGCGCACCGCGCCGTACCGGGCATGCCTGTAATCTCATTGCGACCTGTCGTGCTGCGCATTACACCGTCCGCGTTATACTATATCATTTTTAACCGACTTTAAAAAAGGAGGATGTGTCGACACGGGTCTAGTACGAGCTAGAAGTCCCGTGACGTCATCTGGTTCGGACACGAAAGTTAATGAAATCCGTCGATGTGAAAACCTAAAGTTCACTCGTTCCAAAATTTGGCTTGGACAAATGGCAGGTACTTACGGTGTTACCGGAGAAATGTCCAAGCTCGGTGACTGGTTGACTTGTCAGGCGTATTTTCACGCGTCGATGATGATACCCATGTAGCTGGATGGATGATTGTTCGTAAGAGTTTAGTAATGGCACATGCACAACACAAAACAGCGAGATGTTTCGATGTTCACCGCGGTGATGAAAGGTTTAACAAAAAGTCCGAAAATGAAATAGGTTTTCAATATGCAGCACACAGCTAGATCCGCTCATGTCCTTAGTCGATGCCAACTGGGCTGTCCACCGGAGACTCGAAGAGACCCGATAAAAGACCGTATGCTCACGAATGAATGAGCCCTACTATTCGTCCAAACCAAGGAATGAGTAAATGAACGAAAGCGACGGGTTTGAGACAGAATATCGAAACACAGATTATACAAATAGATAACGCGAAAAGCGTACATACCGCCCACCAAAATACAGCTGGTATTTTCCGGATAAATAAGATAAGATTAGAATATTTAATTATAATATTTGGGAGAAAAGAAAACGTAATTAAAAAATATATATATATTATTACTGTTAGTTAAGAGTTTCAATGGGAAGGGGACATAACTTAACCAGTGTTCGTTTGATAAGTCTGTCCTCAGTTTTGGTAGTTGCCACACGAGTAATTCCATCGGGGCCCGGATGCAAAGCGATTACCCTGCCCATTGACCAGTGTATTGGAATGCGATTATCATCTTGGATGACGACGACAGAATTAAAATCCAATGTTTTGGCTACCTTTGTCCATTTAGCACGCTGCGTTAAAAAATTTAGATTGTCAATTTTCCATCGAATCCAACATGTTTGACAGAAAAATTTGATTAGTGGCCTAGATTGGTAAGCCTTATTCATCCTGGCATCGCGACATCTATCAAAATTGATACGAAAAGGTTCACCAAAATAAATGACAATCACGAAAAACCGTTTAACTGGATTCCAGCGGCATACTGGGAGATTACTCATATAAGTTTCCGAAAATTCCGTTTGGTTTTTATAGAACCACATACACTCCGAAGAGCAATATCGTTTATCTTGTTTCACGCATAAGACACAACGGTGTTGCAAGACAAAAATATAGTGAGTCGCGTTTTGTCTTCTATTTGTATGACAGTGTTGACGATAGACAGATTCCATACGTTTGTATGTGAAACGTTGATTGCTAGGGGGACGAGCAAGGTGTCGTTGTTCACGTTCAACCCCAGCGCGAGAAGGCCGACCGCCCACCGTGAGAATATCCTCATCGAAAGTGAGATTGAGTTTTCGAGAAGGCTTCGCTGATAGTTGCTTTGAGCGCGACTTTTGAATTTCATTTCGCGATGTTGTCGTTTGATCAAGTTTTGCAATTGATAATAAAATAGTATTTTTCTCAGTTTCTTGAGGAAGTGAGCCGACTCGATGTTTGACGATATATAAAACGATACAAGTTATTTCTTTTAATGAGAAAAAACGCGTTAAGAGGCTATCAACGGATGAATCTTGGGAATCACCCACCGGAGTTACTAATACAACTGGTTGTCGTTCTTCTTGACTCTCCTCATTATGGGTAAGAAAGGGAAACTTCGAAAAGACCTGATTAGACCCAGATCGCCACACGATTCTGTGATAATATCTATGGTTATCAGAGACCAAGATTTGGCAATACATCTGACGTATGTCAGCCATAATGACAACCGAATGCAAACAAAAAGAGAGGAGAACCTCCACAGTGTTAGATTGGTGCTTAGGACCGGTAAGTAATGTATTGTTTAACGATTTATGCTTACCATCTTCAGCAGAAGTGTCGGATGTCACGCAATGGTGCGGGATAGAATACCTTCCTTTATTTAGATCCTTACTGGGTACTAAAGACATATGGCCAGAGTCCACGAATGTAGGCAGTACCTGATTCTTGACCGGAAGTCGTTCACAATAATGTTCATTAAGAAAAGCCCTTTTACAAGCAGCTTCTTCAGGTGTGGAGGTCACTTTAGGAACGATATTGAGCTCGTCAGAAACTGGTGAAGCTTTAGGTAATGTTGAAGTGATGAGTGGCGTTCTTCCCAAGAGGAGCCAACCAAATAATGAGTTAAGGGCAAGCGGTCGGAATGCATCGCCTTTTATGTGCTCATCCAACACTGAGTCAGCGAATACGTCAGCACCCAAAAGGACATCAATAGGGCCAGGTATATCAAAATTTGGATCCGCCAAGGGTAAGTTTTCGATGTGATGCCAGCCTTGAGTTTGGAGTTTTGCAATCGGTTGATCAGCACAAATGGTGGCCATGACATACATGTCAATTTCGCATAAGGTACTATTTCTTGCAGCTATAGAAGAATTGATCATGCCGGTAATTTCAGTTGCAACACCACCCAAGCCAGTGACGTTAGATTCGCATGGTGTTGGCTTCAACTTTAAACGCTGAGCTGCTTGGGGTGTTATGAAATTATTTTGACTTCCAGTGTCAAAGATTGCACGAAAAGAATGGTACTCGCCGTACACGTCTTGTAGTTGAATAAGGGCCGTAGCGAGAAGAACGGTCGTGGTTTTCGAAGAATTATCAATTGAACTGGGACAAGTATCTTTAGCGATAAGAGACACGGATTTTGAATTTGCAGTGATAGAATTAACTTCCCTATCGTCCCTATCACAAATCAGCGAATGGTGTTTAAATTTGCACTTTAGGCACCTGAAAATACTAAAACAGGTTTTTAACTGATGCGATCCCTTAAGGCAATTGAAGCACCACCCCCTTTCTTTCGCGGTTGCCGTACGTTCATCTACGGATTTCGAAAGAAATGATTCGCATTGTGTAATTGGGTGAGAGTCAGCACAAAATGGACATTTAAGGGTCGATTTATTGTTATTTTTTTCGTTTACTGCAATAGACGTTTGATTGGAGTTACTGGTAAACAAAGTATGAGTCACAGGTGATCGCTTAACGATAAGATCTTTAGGCTTGTAGGTTTCCTTCGTCAAATTAGAATTTTTAGAATACTCACTAAACAGATTATACAAATAGATTACGCGAAAAGCGTACAGAGGAGGTTATCAATTCGTCGGATCTTTATTTTTTTTATTTTTATGTATGTTCACCGATTACTCGAAGACGCCTGAACCAATTTGGAAAATTCTTTTTTTTTTTAAAGGGTAAACTTCCCAGGTGGTCCCATTGAAATTTTATAGAAATCGGTCGAGCGGTTTTTTTAAAATATCAACAATAAATTATGTACCTACTTTGTAGTGGCGCGGGCGCTTGAAGTCGGTTTTTTAAAAATATTTTTTATATTAAATTATTTCAATTAGAGCTAGTCATTAAAGCCTTAATATTAATAGTCAATGGTTAAAGGTCAGTATGAAAAACTGATATAGTAGCATACTTATGATATATTTCTGAGCATTATTTAAAGGCAAATCTAAAATTGACTTTGGAATTTTATAATTGTAGGTACGTCACGCCTATTCCCACAAACGACTTCCGGAATTTCTTGAGGCGTAGTTAAGGAATCACAAGCCTATTTGTGTAGAACATTTGCCTATCGTTAAAATCATCCTTTTTTAGGGTTCCGTAGTAAACAAGGAACCCTTATAGTTTCGCCATGTCCGTCCGTCTGTCTGTCTGTCTGTCCGTCCGCGGTTTAGCTCAGAGACTATTGGTACTAGAAATCTGTAATTTTACAAGGGTATAAATATCAATCACGCCAACAAAGTGGTGAAATAAAATTGTGAAAAATAATTTTTTTTAGGGTACCTCCACACCCCACATGCAAAGTGAGGATGATTTTTTTTTCTCGTCTATCCCATAGTGTGGGGTATCGTTGAATAGGTCTTTCAAAAATATTGTGGTTGTGGGAACACCATTTTTCAATTCGGGGATCCGTTTTTCAAGTCAGGGATTCAATTCGGGGATCCGTATGATATTTTAAAGTGCTAAATTTTATTAGAGTCAAGTGTCCCCCCCTCTGCCAGCTAAATGGAATGTATAAAGGATACAAGAAAAAATTCACAGCAGTAGTATATATAATGAATTTTAAAGGAAAACTATCACGGCTAAGTAGGGTTCATTAGTTAAGGAGTTATATCTGTTTTTTCTCAGTTAGGTATTACACGTAGTGTAAGTTGCATATTTTGTAGTATATTATAATATTTAAACCATGGAACTCAAAATGTATTCAATATTCATAAATAAAATAAAATCACTTATCCTAGGTCAGCAATAATATTTGAGACTTTCAACTACGGAACCCTACACTGCACGTGGCCCGACACGCACTTGGCCGGTTTTTGCGACTCAAAATGTTTTGTCTGACGAATCAGCAAGCAAGTAAGCACCAGCTGAAAGTGCGCCTAAAAATCAAACGCAGCCGGTAGATATCACGGGTAGGTAGGCGCTATTGGCAAATTCTTTCATAAAAACGAGCACTTAAAAGCTCAAAGCTTTTAGAGGTGACATCAAAGTGGCACCTAATAATGCCAATATGCGCAGTTCCTACACATCAAAGACTGCCATACTCGCTAAATCACAACAAAGTGAACAAACAAGATTATCTAAACAATTCCCCCTAATAATGCGCTTGTAATAAACTTCAATTATAATATCCTCCATAATAACAGGGCGATATAAACTCATTCTGTACCCCACTCGACGTGAAAGGCTCGAATTAAAGCAATAATAACATTTGGCGTAGCGAAAAATGCGTATTTATTGCCGTGGGTAGGTACAGTTTATTGGGAAAATGAAAATTGAAATAAAGTTTCATACCTAAGAAGACCTATTTTCTATAGAAATGTAGTTTTACATTTATCTAGAAACTGCTCGGATTCATTCTGTTAATTTCGAGGACAACAACGGTATATTTTACAGAGTGAATGAGTGGGAGTGAGTGAAGTTTGTAAATTATTATATATTAAATTTGAAACTGATTAACTCATTCAACAATGAACCGAAATCGATGAATATGATTCGGAGGATGCTTGGAGCGCGGTCAGATAAATGTAATATTTAGGGCTGCAATTTTTTTTGTGTTTACTTATATCGCAACAAGATCATATTTTATTTCTATTATAAATAATACAATATCTAATCTGTACATTGAGGCATTTGATTGACCACTGTATTTTATCTAGGTAGATTTAAGTAGGTACCGTACCTTTACTTTTTCTTATGCCAAATTGCAAAGTTAAACTATATTATATAGTCAGAATATCGGCTAATTTGTGAGTAACTCACGCCCAACTCGATATTTTGATTAATTTCTTAAACTGGTCAATTTCAAGTAAAGATTTTTATATAAACCTGTGAAGATGATATTTCCTCTGGCGCAATTAGAATGCCATAAGCCAATTTTGTTGTATTAGTTTACAAATTGCAAAAACCAAATGAAATTTGAATTTCGCGGGCAGAGCCGTATAATCAACCTTAATATTATCTATGTCTTACGGTAATTCAATACTTGTACACAGATAACATACAAGTACCTACTTCACTACCCAAGTCAAGTCGAAGTAACGTATTCACAGCTAAATATTGTACCATTCAAAATTGGAGTCTTTGAGTGTGACAGCCCTATTCAGACCATTCAGGCTAAATTAGGGGTGAAATTGACGCGTGTAACCAGTTTATTTTGAGAATTTGCTCTGTAATTATAGTAATTTGTTCTCACGTGCATATATAATTGTTGAAGTTGAAATTATTTCTTATTTTTTTATTGAAGTAACCAAGTGGATTTAATAGCGTCATTTTACTCAATAATCAATTATCGGGATAAGTAACACAAATCTTCTTTTTCTGTTATTGGGCAAAATAGTATTTTGTCCAAAAGTCCGTCTTTTAAAATTTTTTCAAGTAATATCCATGAAACTTGGAATATGGGCTTTTGATAAAAAACAAATAAATACTTGTTTCACAGTTATTGAAAATTCTACCCCTATGCGCTAAATAGGGGATAAAAGTATGTACGATATTCCTTCATTTTTCCAGTTATGTTTGTGAAACCTGGTATTTTGGCTCTTGATTAAAAATAAAGACGTACGTATTTCATTATTTTTGAAAATGCTATCCGAAAGGGGTAAAATAGTGGATGATTATTTGTATAAAACATGTATAAGGCATAAAACTTGGTATTTTGGCTTTCGACTATATACAAAGAAGTACGTGTTTCACAGTTTTTGAAAATTCGATCTCTAAAGGGAATAAGGAGGGGTTGAATGTATGTATGGAATTCCGTTATTTTTCAAGTAATATCCTGTAAACCTGGGTATATAGCCTTTCGATTAAAGACAAAGAAATAAGTGTTTCACAGTTTTTGAAAATTCCACCCCTAAAGGCGTTAAATGGGGGATCAAAACTTGTATGAAAGTCCCTAACTTTCCAAGTTATTATCCAACTGTGCGACTCGACGTAAAGGAGGGTAACGTGTTTACATCTATGCACCCTATGTACATAAACTATTTAAATGTGTATATAATACCTATGTATCTATGTATTTAAAAATTGTTGTTTTATAATATCTTTAAAATCAAACGATGTTTGTCTTGAAACTTATTTATTGAGCAATATTTATTATAATAATATGTACAAAATTCAATATAATCTTAGCATAATAAGTTAGCTTAAATAATAATAAAACAATTATCTTTTTTAGCTCAAATTAATTAGTTTATAATAAAAACCTGCTAATTCTTTATATACCTAAGTAAGTAACTTATAATTATACTTACAAATATTTAAACCAAATCATTTCTACCAAACGTAATTTTGGACACATTGAGCTAAATTGACTAGAATGTTTTCTTAATGTCTATATTTGTCCTTTATTAAATCAATACTAAGTAGGTACTATTGCACATTATATACTTATTCTATAATAGCATTTCAAAAAAATTGGTTATTTGAAATATTCATTATTTATAATCGAAAATGTAACATGTAAGAATAACATTTGTAAAAACAGAAAATAAATCGCCCCGAAAACAAATAAGTTATAGAGCTTTTAAGTTTCCTGTTAAACAGAGAGAGCGCTACTGAAGTGTGATGTCACAATTCAGCAGCTCCATACACGCTCCATAGAAAATTTCGTTTTAGAAAGAGACAGATACAGTCACAGTAAAACAGCTTATAATTCCGAAACTAGTAGATATTTCAAAAAGAGAAATGGCTTTGTGTTATAATATGTAAAAACGTTATTTTAAATAAATAAAAAGTATCAGTCAAATACCCAATTGTAGTCATTGTAGGAAAGGTTTACGTAGATCCCATTAGAAAATTTCATATACCTAATAGGTATATAATTTATTATATTAAGTAAACTGCTTTTGGGACTGGTTATTATCAAAATTGTGTCAAAAAAAACGTTTATGAAGAGCATAAGTTTTTGTTTCCATAGTATTTAATACCCAGCAATTCTCCTGAAATGTAAACTAAACTGTTAAAAAGTATTACGTAGTAGCTACTATAAATACGTTTAATATACAATATTTTATCATGAACCTTATTTGCAGTTTGGTCATAAATGATTAGCGTCTATTAAAAATTACGAGATGCAACGGCATTTCGAAGAGTGCAGCTCCCTTCAGTATCACGCGAAGGTGCGTGAGAGAATGCTGTTTCAATCAACATTAAGGGTAGGACATACTCAAGATCGAGATGCAAGATGTTGGTTATATTTTGCAAAACTAAACAAAGCAACGCAAAATAACGACAGTATCAACTTTATCGCTTTTATTAAACAACTCAACCCAACCAGCTCTCAGACAATAAATAAGCTTTTAAAAGATTTTCCTTATAAGTAGTTTCTTGTTAGTTATTTAAAAATAAAATTAATTTATTCTTTTAACATCAGTAATTGACGCTAATCATTCAGCCTTCAACTCAAATATAAATATACATACCTATATATAAATTATAAGTATCTACAAATGAATGTTACAGATAATATCGATAAGTTTACGTGCCATTGTAGTGTTGTGAATAATTTGGCTCGCCCACGATATCGATATCACTGTCACTATGTTCCGTTTCCGAATCAGACGTTTGGGTTGTCGATATTCGGGAGTCCTCCTGTAAAAAATGTTGATTAAAGATTATTCAAAATAATATAAATTATTTTTATTCGAATTTTATTTAGATTATTTTCTTTACAAAACAAAGAACGAAAATATTAAAGGAGTATTGTGATTGCTGCGTACAATCGATGAAGCAAAACTTTTGAGTTTATTTTTTAGTTGCGTGATATTCAATAATTATTTTTAGAAAAGAGTTAGACCTTATTGATAAAATATGTATACTAAAATTAAAACTTTTGACGTGATAACGTCTTTTATATCGATGAACACTGGCTGCACGCACGTAAAACTGTCACGTTCCGCCTGCGCCTGAGCGTGCAAGCAAGAGCGCGGAACAAGCGATAGAGAGGCACGATCTTCCCAAGCGTTGGCTTAGAGAGCGCCCGCCGCCGCCCGCCAGTCATCGTCAATGTTTCTTTATGACGTTATCACGTAAAACTATCGTCCGTAAACCGACTTTTCAGACAACCAGTTTTTTACGTAAGACAAAGTATAGCTTGGATAGGTAGGTACCTACCTCATTTTTTCTAAAAATAATTGTTAATTATTCTATACCACCCAAATAAATAAACTCAGAAGAGAAAGAAAAGAAGAAAAGAAATCTAAAGAAAAAAAATTAAAAATAATAATTTTCTTACTTTTCTTTCTGCGGACTGCGATGACAGCTTGGTTGTAAAGTCCACGGCTATGGCTCCTACCAACAAAAAAGAAGATTTCACAAAAGATTTTTGAACTCATTTCATGCAAAAATCATACGGGATATGCTATATCACCATCTAGATCTTTAGCTACCTACAAGTAGGTATGTAGGTATAAATCCATGCTAAAATCACGTTGAATGCCTGTTTCTGCGCGATTGAAGGATAAATTATTAACAAACAAACACATTTTCGCATCATTCTAATGTTATGAATAGGTACGAAAGTGTTTGGTTGTTTATTGGTTTATTGCTATACAATAATTCATACATTCCCTGGTACATATCACCCACTCCTCCCTTAACAGTCAAGAATTTTAAAAACTGCTAAGTAAATGCCTTTACGACGAAGCTTTTCTTTATTATAAGCTAAAATATTGTACTTTAAACTTAAACATCAAAGGATATGGTTGAATTTTGTATACACTTAAAATAGAACCAGCCAAGGCTCCCATCTAATCATCAAATAAATAAACCTTACACCGGATTATGTAGCTTAAACCTTAGAGATAAAGTACAATTTCGTTTGAAGTAAATTCCAAGTTGTTCCGTCTCCATGGCAACGAAGACGTCAGCCATCTTGTCTTCCTAATCGAATCATGAACGTCTTGAGTTGTGGCGCGAAAGCGGCAATTCCAAATTCAATTTCCCCGTCTTTGAGGTTTGCTGCTCGAAATTAAACGACGGCCGACGCTGTGTATTCCATCTAAAGACACAGAGTGAGTTATATATCTGCTTGTCTGGGATAACTTAAGTCTAATAAAAAAGGAAGTGTTTAAAAAACAAATGTTATTTAACCTAATAATAATACACGAGTCGGTGACACTGAAAGCCCCGTCATGCGGAATCGAAATTTTCGTGAGTTGATACCTACCTACTTGAATATTGATACTGATTATGTGAAAAAATAAGCTTGATTTGGTAAGCGTGGATTTAAATAGCTGAAAAAATGTTTTATAATAATTAATAAGTATAATACAATGAATACAATAATGTTTTACTGACATCTTATATTGATTACTTACTGTAGGTATTCGACAGAAAATTTTGTACTCTATCAGAAAATGATTAAAAGCAAACCAATTTTTATGGCCGGACGCTTCTCACATAGGTACCTACTTGGAGGGGGGGTTATTATCCTTTAATTATACTTAATTTTTTAACTTACTTCGTTAAAATTTAACTTACTTCGTCCGACACAACGTTGGTAACTACTTAGTTACTTACCAACGTTGTATCCCAGATACAACCCAGATATATCTGACATCAAATCCCAGCAGTGAGATTATATACATAATTAATGAATCAGTGTGATTGCCTTGGCTGGTAATCTCGTTCATCGTAGTGATCGTCTCGTAGTGATCAAATTAAAATGCATTGATGCAACGAGAACGACATTACTATCAAAGCTTATTGCGATCGTCAAATTATCCAATAATATTTAGACAATTCCACAAAGCATAAGTCGCCCAGTGAGTACACAGCTTTAAGAAAATTCTTGCAACAAAGGAGCCACTTTGGAAAACTAATTTATAGTTACCGTGAGATACCAGAGTACTGACACAGGAACTTTGGTACCTACCTACATGCTACAATCTGAAACTACCGTTCTTAGTACTTTGAAACTATGCGAGGTACCTAACTAAACTATTACGAGATAAAAGACGATACTTGTCCACCTGATGGCTGCGACTTCTTCCGCGTAGATGGTTATTTCTAAGGTAATCACACATTTCTGATATACCTAATTGTCTGTTTATTTTTTGTTCTGTGTGAGAGAAAAAATTTAAAGAAAACTATTTAAAAGTGACTTTCACAGTCGGGTACTTTATTTTATCTCCTGAAAATTAAATAACCCCTATGAGATTCATAAAAACCAAAATACAAGTGGATAGTCGTGTCTTAAGCTGGTCTAAGAATAGTGTGTCATATCGGGGTGACGGCATCAAGACCGGGAACCGCAGCTGAAATGGCATTTGCCTGCTTCCTGCATGATTCCTGCAAGCGGCCCAAGTATAGATATGCCACTATGACCGAGACTTACCTATATAACTGTTTGCTCTGGAACTCCAGGCATGTAAATGAACATTGTCCTGCAGTAGACTTCTATCGGTTGATAAATAGGAGAGAGGAATATCTTTTAGTATTAAACGTCATGAAAGTGTGGGGGATATATGGGCCGACTCCCGCTCTTGCCCGTTTTCATCAACGTTCCCTAACTTTTACGGGCTACCTAAGCTAAGTAACTCTTTCTGCCAATTTCGTTTTCACGAACATTTAAGGAAGACCTAAAGGTGAAATTACATTGGGTAAGGGATTGTACTAAGGGTCTACGTAAAGAGACTCCTACTAGGTATAGGAGACGTTAGATATGGTTGTTGAAAACGGGCATCAGACTGGTGGAAGGAGGTTCCTACCTCTCTGCTGCTGCTGCTGCTTCCGCATCTGCTTCTTGTGCTTCATGCGGCGGTTCTGGAACCAGGTCTTCACCTGCGTCTCCGATAGGTTGAGCGCGCCCGCCAGCTCCACGCGCTCAGGCGTCGACAGGTACCGCTGGCTCTCGAAACGCTTCTCTAGCCCTGACAATAAATTACCTAATTATTTCATGAGAAGTTCACCCTCGAGCAGTCTAGGCGCACCCCATACAAACGAAGTTTGATTCTTATTAGTGATATTTTAAATGCGAAAGGGTGTTAATTTAATGGTTTGTCCTTCAATCACGCAACAACGGAGCCAACGGATCTAGGCTAACACCACTTAGTTCAACACAGAAGCGTGTAATTTCTATAAATTTTTATTGATTAGTAGTACTCAATACTTATACAAATTCAAAAGCACTTTGTAAAACTTTATTAAAAAAATCGATTTTATTTCATTCTGGGCTGATTTCACCCACGTAAAGTAAGTCTTATCCTAGCGTAAATTTGATGTTTTGACAGTACGTCCTGTCAGTTTTTGTATTGAAAACAATACAAAAACTGTGAGAACGCCCAAAATTACTCCTCGGATAAACGTCACTCGACCGTCGACGTTGGTGTACCAAGTAAAAGTATAATCAAACTGAGAAGAACTGCGCCCGGTGGGTCAACTATGGGTGAATAAACGTAGACACCGATGATGTCATGACGTTACCTGTAAGTTGCGGGTCGGAGAAGACTGTCCTCGCTTTCCTCCGTCGGCAGTGCTTCAGCGCCGATAGTGACAGCTCCGATGGGGTGAACAACGCGTGGTACGGGACACCTGGGCAACAATACTCGCATCGTTCTGTACGTAATAATTAAATTCGTGTGTCGGAGTGGCCATATCAGCCAGTGATAGCTATCAGCAGTGATAGCCTAGTGGTTAGGACTGTGGTCTCCTATTCGGAGGGTCGCAGGTTCGATCCCGGGTACCTCTGACTTTTCGGAGTCAAGTGCGTTTTAAGCAAAATAAATATCACTTGCTTCAACGGTGAAGGAAAACATCGTGAGGAAACCTGCACATCTGAGAGTTCTTCATAATGTTCTCGAAGATGTGTGAAGTCCGCCAATTCGCATTGGGCCAGCGTGGTGGACTATGGCCTATAACCCTTCTCTTAGAGGAGACCTGCGCTCAGTAGTGAGCCGTTGATGGGTTGTTAATGATGATGTTGGAGTGGCAACCCCACACCGGGAAGCGCAGTGTTGGCAGACCCCGACTAGATGAACCGACGACATCAAACGAGTCGTAGGAAACCGCTGGATGCAAGCGGCGCAAGACCGAGCCTTGCGGAACTCCATGCAAGAGACCTTTGTCCAGCAGTGGACATCTATCGGTTGATGAAGAAGAAGAATTAAATTCGTACTAAAACTATTCCCTCCTGAGATAAAGTCGTCCCTACTATCGATTTCACCAACTTGGGGTGACGTTTAACGTTGACAGTTTTTGTATTAAAAATCTGCCAAATTATCACGCTCTAATAAAACTTATTTTACGTTGGTGAAATCGGTCATAATTAACAAAACGTCTAATTACGTGCAAAGTTTACTTAGACTCTAGATATTATTTTAACGAAACGTCCATGTAGGAAACGGACATCTATCGAAAGCTCTATATCGTAAATCGTATATTTTTTAATGTGCACTCTCATGAATAATATTACATATAAACCTTAATAGGTATTAACTTAATAGATAGCCTAAAATAAACCTTAAATACTAAAAGACTTTAGGAGTAGCGAGTGGATAAAAATAATATCTATTTGGAGGTATGATAGTATAAAAATACACAATTCCTGACTAGATTTGATTACTATAGGATGCCGGGGTTCAACGAATAAAGTTCGGGTGGCGTTTCTACGGCGTAGCAGTTTGCTACGCCGCTAGTTCAAATTATTGCTATTCAAATTATTATAAATATTAAAATCTATTTCATCTGATTTACAGTCTACATCCCTACTAATATAAATGCGAAAAAGCTCTGTCTGTTTTGTCTGTTTGTCTGTTACGCTTTTGCGCCTAAACAGCTGGATAAATATTTATTAATTTTTAACCGACTTCAAAAAAGGAGGAGGTTCTCAATTCGTCGGTATCTTTTTTTAGGGTTCCGTACCCAAAGGGTGCCAACGGGACCCTATTACTAAGCCTCCGCTGTCCGTCCGTCCGTCTGTCAGCGGCCTGTATCTCGTAAACCGTAATAAATAGACAGTTGAAATTTTCACATATTTTATATTTCTATTGCCGCTGTAACAACAAATAATAAAAATTAAATTAAATTAAAAAAATTAAATTAAAATATTTCCATGGGTACGAAGACATGGGACATGGGAGCGAGGCCCGACTCGCACTTAGCCGATTTTTATGTACGTTCACCGATTACTCGAAGACGCCTGAACTGATTTGGAAAATTCTTTTTTGTTTGAAAGGGTACACTTCCCAGGTGGTCCCTTTTAAGTTTTATCGAAATCGGTAGAGCGGTTTTTAAAAATCAACAATAAATTATATACTTTGTAAGGACGCGGGCGCGACGTTTGAAGTTGGTTTGTTAAAAAGAATTTTTTATATTAAATTATGTGAGAATCGGCTACGAATCTATCATGTGATAATATTCTCGATATTATCGCGTGATAGATTCGTAGGCCGTAGCCTTACTATTACCTACCTGAAATTCAACAATTTCTTTTTTTAAGGCTTAAACTTTAATTTACAATATAGGTGATAAGTAGAGTTTTGGATCGCTGAATTATTTATCAGTTCTTACATGCTTCTATTTATTAAAAAGTTTAATTAATATTAAAACCACTTGTATTTATTCATTTTTCACATGGTGATTTTTTTTTTGTGGATAGTTACTTTACATACCTTGAGAAAGAAAGTAAGGTGTTTCCACAGCCTTATAAGTGCCCGGTGTATGTAAATAAGCCCCTAAGGCACCCATAGCCACTTGCAGATATGACCCTTCTCTAGCAACAGGTCGGACCTCATTGGCGACTGGAAAATATTTAGGCTCCCTTTCATAATCGAACCTTCTTGGATCAGGCTGTTTGAACGTATTCCTTTGCCCACGGTACAAAATATCCTCAATTAAAAAAGAAGTCTTCGAATTTTGCTCCTGGCGATTCGTATCACCGGGCGAATCACTACGAATGTCTTGATCCATTATAATTTAAATTTCTTACACAAACATCACCATTGGATAATGTGATTATTATAAACTGCAATTTTATTTAGGTTATCAGTAGAAAAGTTTATAGGTGTTTTGATTTAAATTTAAATAAAACACATCGCGAACGTTTTAGATTTAAAATTCAAACACCACAATTTATTTTGAAATGAATAATTAAAAATATACACTTAAACTGAAATTGTTCCTATTTTAGTTTTAATTTAAGCTAGATTTTTTTAATAATTTTAGTAAAATTTGTTGTTTCTATTTTAAATTAAAAAAAATTACACAAAAAGTCTTCACATATTTTTTATGTGGCAAAATTTAGCGCCAATTCCGAGATGCTAAAATAATTTAAATTTTCGAACGCAAATCGATGATTATTACGGCTAATTATCCGTTTGCTCGTTGTTTGGGTGAAACGAGGCGATTTGGTGCGCGGACCGAGTTAAACTGTCGTTACGGGGATGGTTTGGGGATGAGGTCCGCCCATTTCGGGGTGGAACCCCTTACGCTTTAGTCGAACTTTAGCGAGGGAATAGGAATTTCGGTTAGATTAGACGGTTTTCGTTTTGGATAGGATTTTTTATCTACAAAAATATATGAATTATGTTGCTTAAAATATTACTTCAAATAAGATAAAATAAAAAGTTTCTCAAAATATATTGATAGAATTATCATTAAAACGCAGGTATGCCGTCTTCAAACATTTCCATTTTTATACTAAGTACGAAAGTTTTAACCTGAAAGATCTTAAGTCATAATAAATAACTTTGGACTCGATAGCCAATCTCAACTTAAATTACGAACCAACTGCAAACAAGGAGCTATTATAGAGCACATCTCAGGTGCACCCTCTAAGTACATAATAATACAATCCAATTTTTTTTGACGGAGAGAAGAATAGAATATAGAACTGCCGGTATGCAGATAATACAGTAATAGTTTAACAATTTTAAATTAAAAATTTAATCATCGCTAACATGTGGTATCTATGGCTGATCTATGTACGACAAACACGACATCCTGCTACCCGCCACCTTTCTGTACCATCACCAGATCCAGGTCACTGTCCACTTATTAGCCAAGTCATCTGGGCATCAATGAGCCCAATTATGTATAAGTACATCTACCTACTATAAGTTTTTGAGGAGTTGGGAAGTCCGCAGATTGCCTTGGTTGCAGCATAAGTTCAAAATGTAACGCAATCATACTAATATTATAAAAGCCAAAATGTTTGATTGTTGGTTTTTCCTTCAATCACGCTGCAACAGAGCAGACATGATTTTTTGCATGGGTATACTAGTTGAGGACCTGGATAGTGGCACAGGCTACATTTTATCACGACGAAGTCGCGAGCATCAGCTAGCATCAAACTAAATCTTGTACGTAGTGCGCTCCATTTTAGGAAGCATCTTCACTTACCATCGGGTGAGATTGTAGTCAAGCGCTAGTCTATAATATTTTAAAAGAATTTCAGAATTCATTTATTTATACTTAAGTAACTTAAGTTTTGTCCGTCTGTAAGTTTGTTTGTTCATACTATAGATTAAACGTAGTATCTTAGCAGGACTTTCGATGTGTGTATAGAGTACCAAAAAACTAATTTTAAGCCGGCCATACAATTTATTAAAAAAACCAATAAGGAATCAAAAGAGAGGTTCTCTTTTGATTCCTTATTCTATGACGTGAGTTTTTTAAGTTCCTAAGCACGTATTGCGAGTATACCTAATACGTGCCTCATATCGGAATCAAATGAAATAGAGTTGCAAATTGGCAGCGATATTTTCCGATAGCGTAAGGCTTAGTGCGCACAGCCGTAACACTTTCTATATAATATATAACTACCTACTTGGTAGGATTGCGATTGTCACACTGATGCAATAATTTTTAGTCAATCCCCACAGACCACAGCGCAGCGGGGCCAATTTGGAAAAAAAATCACTAAATTTTTTATGGATTTAAATCAAAATACCTATTAGCAATATAACAACAAAACAATAAAGTTACTGATCAAAAGGCACCGCTTGTCGAACGCTAAAATAGGAGCGTGACGTCACACGCTTCTCCTGTCAGATTTCAAATTGTTTTGATGTAAGTATTATAAAGTACCTATATGAGCTATATTTCATGGTATAGGTAGGTACAACTAAATATACCTACCAACCAAGCAACCAGCCAGGAATCGAATTCGAGATTTCTCATTATGACCACAATACGAACCACTACGCCAAGAAGGCGACTTACGTCTTTAAAGTTATTATCGAAATATTCAAACGCAGTGGGTGTATGGGGAAATACAAATTCCCCTCGCACACACTGATGAGAGAAGCCTTCGTCCGCGTCGGCCCATTCTTCCATCAATTTTCCAACAGTATATGTACATGCCCTTACAGAAATCGTATATCGCATGGGTTAAGTTGCCAAAGATGGAGCAGATCATCCCTGCACAGTGGCTGTACTGCGCTGTAACGGTTTTGATACTATGCAGGTATTATTCCATCCAGCTTTGGCGACTTCGCTATTTTTAACAATGTTCTTCCATTTTTGAACCGTAGACACACAATAAGTCCTTACAGAAAACGGTAAAATGGTTCCCAATTATATTTATGTATCAGGTGAATAAAAAAAAATTTTGAACTCTTTATTTTCCTGGTATCTTAGGTAATCTATCTTAGGTAATTCTAGTCTATCTAAAGATAATATCCATGTATAAGATCAAGTTCGTTTTTGCTCCGACGCTGCATGCTTGAAGGAGAAGCCAACAATTAAACACACTTTCACATTTACAGTTCGATATTAAAAAGCTTTGCGGCATGTTTTATAAATAAAAATATGTTATATTATTATAGCGTAATAAGATATTTGAGGTAAATTCTTTTCTTATAAATAAAAAAGAACTTGCATATTTGGATTCGAACATTTGTAAGAAACTAGGTAAGTTATATTTTTAATGTAGTTGGCTTATCCGTCAGCTACTTATTTTCTTTTGAGCTGTAGATATAATGTTAGCTACCTAACAATATCTAGTTAGAATTAGACTTAGATATAATGTAAAATGTAAAAGAAAAAAAAAATTATATACCTACTATCAACTTCTAGATTCACATTTCGAACTTTAGTTTTTACTTTTTTCTGATAGGTAACTAGGGTTCTATCTTAAAAGCATTTGAGTATATTTTCAGTTTTACACATGAAATCATTAATCTCAAGTATCAAGACCATTCGTACTCTGTGACCCACCCTATCTCACCCTAATCCCAAAACTGAAGGCGTGGTCTCCCATTACGACCAATGGCAAGCGAGTGCGCGGTCACAATTTTGATTTCCACCAATGGAGTAGCAGCAATTAGGGGATGAAAAGATACGCGTTAGGGGTCGCTTGGCACCACTTTGTCGCGATGTTACCGGTTATTTTAGACTAGTCAGGTTACGGTTGGATTTGCATGTTTTATTAAGTAGTTGAGGACCGCGGCTTTGTCTACTGAGGTTTGCTGAGGTTGGTAGCTTCTTCTCAGTCCCGGGCGCGTTAAAAAGCCTCGTATTGGCTTTTTTTTATAAATCTACGAAATTATTTTATTAAACCTTATTTTATTTTGAATCATTGGCCGTTTTAAACATTATATATAGGGGGAACAGTTTTAGAAAAGGTTGATTTTGAGAGCAAGAAGCTAAAAATATAATTTTGATTTTCATGCCAATTTATAGTGTCCCCTAACAGCAAGTTTTGATTTTTAACGAGAAAACCATACTTATTACTTTACCCAGCGTTATGTGCGTAGGT
Source organism: Oeneis ivallda (assembly GCA_029955525.1). NCBI lineage: Eukaryota > Metazoa > Arthropoda > Insecta > Lepidoptera > Nymphalidae > Oeneis > Oeneis ivallda. The sequence continues at coordinate 21,523,252 of JARPMR010000008.1, read as the reverse complement.
ATACCTAAGCAATACGCCTAGTATTACTCTAATTATAATTAATATCGGTTTTTTTTTGGTAAATCGTGTTTTTTGGAAATTATGATTTTAAAAAAAAATTAAAAAAAATAGTAATAAAATTCATAGGGAAAAATATAATCGTCTGGACTCGAACCGGTGACTTCTGATTTCGGGACCGCCCGATTTTCTGAGCTATTTTAAATTTATAGATGATGGCGAAATTTACCTTCGTATTTTAATGATATTGTAAGAGGTTTTTCATTGCCCGAAAACACGAATAAAACGACCTTTTCTAAAAATGAAACCTAGCTAGATCGATTTATCGCCCCCGAAACCCCTTGCATACTAAATTTTATTAAAATCGTTGGAGCCGTTTCCGAGATTCAGATTATATATACTTATACAAGAATACATTGGTGGCAGATACAAGAATTGCTCGTTTAATTATAATTATAAAACTTCCGAAATAAATTCACTAAATGATAGAAAAAACCGTTTCAAAATCCATTGCGAAGTTTAAAAGAACTAAGTGCACAAACAGACACATAACATCGCATAACAACAAATAGACAATTAATGTAGGTAGGTTTAATAAAATAAGTATAATAGATAAAGTTACGAGTATCAGCGAGTATCTCGCATGTTTAGAAGTTCAATAAGCTCTCAACAAGTGCACGCGCCCATGGGGCCGTGGTTTCCCATAATAATTAGCGCTGGGAACGTCACACCTTGCTTGATTGGCCTCCACTTTGCATCCGTGTCTTGTGTTCACGGTCCACGGACGATTTAAAAATGGAAGAGATGTCTTGTCTAATGGCTTTAGTGATTATTATTGTTGCTGTTCTTCATTCCTCCCTCTTCGTGATAATCAAAGATCCATAACCATACAGCCTAATCAGACGTGTAAAAGTTATTAAGCCACTGACTTTAGTTTAAACTTTTTTAAACTGGTTTCACGGCTCTCTAGCACGTTGAGGCTTCTTTTTTGTGAAGATCTAGCGGCCTTTGTACAGTGCGACAAGTATAACTTGGCGCGGCTGTGCGCCACTGTGCTCAACATTAGTACTGTCATTGTATAGAAATATTAAAATATTGGATAAAAATTGGATGACCGAATTAGTTCCTCAAAACACCATCGCCAACTTATACTTGTGGCACTGTATTTTTAATGCAAAAAATTCTCTTACCGGTTTTGGTAATCCATAAGGTGTAAATGCGAAAGTGTGTTGTTGTTTGTTGGTTTGTCCTCAAATCACAACAACAGAGCAACGGATCGAGGTGGGTATAGTTGAGGACCTGGAGAGTGACATAGGCTTTTGTCCGGAAAAAACAGGGTTTCCTAAACAAAGAAACTTCCAGAATTATATTTAAGTCTTTGATAGGTACCCAATTAGGGTTGGCTATTAGATATAAATAGACTTTTAGCACCAAATATTTTGGTTCATGTTGGTTAAACTAATAATTAATATCTATAAAATTACATAGTTTTTCAGAATGCAATTTCAACACACTTATAGTCAGAGACAATACCCATTGCTTAAAGAGCGTTACTTAAATATCTTAATTTGTCTGAAATGCATGTTCTAATAATTATTTATAGTTCAACGCTTCAATTCAACCCTATCGCACTCCTCTCTAAATTGTTGGCACAATACGCCGACAACGTGATTTATCGGGATCAGTGCAAGCACTCGAGACCCACTGCATCTGCAGTTAATAAGGAACATCGCGAGTTAAGGGCTACTAGAGTTTATCTGATCGCTGCTGTGATAAATAAAAAAGCACTAGTCTGCTCAAATCGACTAGCTGATGCAAGCGACTTCGTTCAAAATGGGAATAATCACACGGAATATCCCACGTAAAAGTTTTATAATACCTAGCGCTTTTAAATCTTCTAGTGATAAAAAAAGAATTCTAAACAACACTATTCCTCGTTCCAATGGTTTAGATGATATTTTTTATATTTAGCTTTTAAAAACTTCTGATCATGTCTACGCTTTTGATCATTTATTTACCAAACCTTTCTTTTTGACGTGATAACGTCTTATAAATCGATGAACACCGGCTGCACGCACGAAAAAGTGTCACGTTCCGCCTGAGCCTGCGCGTGCAAGCGAGAGTGCGAAACAAGCGATAGAGAGGCACGATCAGCCCAAGCGTTGGCTTGTGACTAGAGAATTGTATTATACAAAATGATGATAATTCAGTGATAATAATTCAATTCAATTCATTAAAGCATGCATTATGCAATTTTTCATCAATGTTTCTTTATGACGTTATCACGTAAAACTATCGTCCGTAAACCGACTTTACAGACAACCAATTTTTTATAATAAGCTTTTTTCAGGAGCATACTTTAATAGATTTCTAAAAGGCAAGTCTAAAATTGACTGTGAAGTTTTACAATAGAATATTTATAGCCATGGGATACATTTTGTATAAAATATATGCTCCCGTTTTCAAGATGCAAATGATCGATTTTGTTTATTCGTGGAAAGAATGCTACGTTTTATCAAGTCGCTAAGTACGAAGAGTCAGGTTACAGCATTGTACCACGTCCTACAGTTCCTATAGTTCTTGCAATTCACGAGGGCGACTGACATATGGTTGTGTGTGTATCGTATCTGTATAAGTGTGAGCGAGCGCAATGCTAGCGCCTGCCCGCTCCCACCTAGGCTTTGACAGGCACGCACACTTATGCAATGTGCATGTACACGAAGTAACCACAAGTAAAGCTCACTCGCCTTCGTGATGTGCAAAAACTGTACTACGCTAATACGCTTCTGAATTCTGTGGATATTCATAGCAAGATTACGTGGCCTATGATTACAATTTGTACTCCTTTATACTCCATCGAGTAGATTGTATTGTTCTTTTCATATCGCCCCTTGATAAATTGTTTCAAAAATCAAATTATTGCTGTCAAAACAAATTAGCTTTAGTAAAAGCTTCGTTTATATTGATTGTCGGCGCGTGGCGGCCTCGCGACGGTTACAATTTATAATTGTGAAGGTAGCTGGTTTGTTGCGAGTTCGTTCAATAAGTCAGTTGACATGGGTAAATTGAAAAATAGGTTGTAGGTAGCAACATTGTAAAAGAGTCATCGATGAATCAAACAGTTTGATAATTTACAGAGAAATAAATCTTATTTTAATGAAAAATAAACTATGCATAGGCACATTGATGTGGTAAGGTGGTATTTAAATGGAAAAAAGTAACCCATGTAAGTAAACTGGCTTTATGAGCAGACTATAGGTACGTTAGGAATAAATAATAAGAATATAATAAATGCTGTTTGGATTTTAGCTTATTGAAGTAAATTCAATAAGATAAAATCGATAGGTACCTACTTAAGCTATCTTAAAAATGCGAAAGTATCTTTCTGTCTTTTTCACCTTAAATCACACCTAACCTGCTGAACAGATTTTGAATTATAATAGGTTGCATGTAGGCTTATAGGTATCCTGAGGAAGGACGTCTTTTTATCCTGGAATCAGGGAATTCACAGGGGATTTAAAAATATCTACCTAAATCTCGTCAAGTCGTGGTCAACTTCGTTGTCCTAGATTTAGGTAATATTTAGTCAGTCATCTAGTATGAAATGCTTAACTCCGAACGCATTCGGACGTATCACACCTCATCACAACAGACTAATATTTTGAGTCATTTTCCATTTATCTCATCCCTTCGCCGGCCCTACCACACGAGTAATAAATCCATATTAATACTCGAGTGGCCCTACTAAGCACAAATCTCCTCTCGATTAAGAATAGGGTTTAAGCTATATCTCACATTTTAGAACCCTTATAGGGTTCTAAAAGGTGAGATATGGTTAGAACTCTCAAGCATGCAGGTTGCCTCACTACCGAAGGAAAAATAGAAGAAATTAGTTAATAGAATAGAAATATTTTTTATTCAAATAAACTTTTAAACTTTTACAAGTGCTTGGGAATCGTCAAATCAATCTACCACTGCACTGGTTCGGAATATCCTTCCTACCGAGAAGAACCAGCAAGAAATACGGCGGTTGCTCTTTTTCAATACAGTCTACAATAGGTGTTAAGCTATGTGTGCAGTGTAGGTATGCAGTGTTTCCATAATGAGGGAAAGTGCCAAAAATGCATACTTACAATTCACGTATTTTGATTAATTTCTTAAACTGGACACTTTCAAGTAATTTTTTTTATATAAACCTGTGAAGATGATACTGCCACTGTCGCAATTAGAATGCCATAAGCCTACTTTGTCGTATTAGTGTGCCAATTGCGAAAAACTAAATTAAATTTGAATTTCGCGGGCAGACCCTTGTCTTCAACCTTAAGATAAGCGGACAGATGGTAGCCCCATTGTATGATAAAAATTAATCATACCTAGGAATCTTCTAACTCCCTGTACAGTTTTAGGTAGCGGGAAATCCTGTGGACTCTTAACGCGGTCAGCAGGAGGGTAAATCCCAGCAGCCGCGTATTTTCCTGCCGGTGGCACCCATTCACGACCATAACGCATGATCCAGCCGTTGCTTCGCTCAAACGTATTATAGGTTAAGTTTTATAGACCAAGCGACATTTAATTGCTTAAAACGTAGTGCCTAGTGACTTTTTTATTTTAATACCTAATAAAATTATGCGTCAAAACTACTTTATTATAATAATCAGATACTTAACTAATAATAGTCAAAAATTTCCTTTTTATAAATCTGGAAGCATCTCCTTCACATCTTGAAAATGATACACGTCTTACAAACATCCTTTACAACGTGTCAAAAGATTTTCAAAGGGCAGGAAATCAAAACAATAGATTGTTGAGCCGCGACACGCGCGCGCCACGCGGCGCCCGGCGGAACTACCCTCTCGTAACTTGATACCATTTACTAACAAGACAAGTTGATCGATTAAGGATTAGGATGTGGCTATTTTTTATGGCCAATTAGTGAGTTTTTACCCGACTCCGGTAAAGCCAAAAGGACGGGTTATGATTTTAGCAGTCTATTTATGTATGTATGTTTGCATTTACGTGTGTTCCACCGTAGCGCCTAAACTACCAAGCCTAAACCGATTTTGATAACTGATGTGTCAATCGATTCGTTAAATATGGTTCGGGTAACATAGGCTTCATTTTTACCTATATGAAAAAATCAATATGACGAGAGAGAAAAATTTTCAACCGGTATTTAAACTTTATTTTTCTTTTACCTTATAAAATACCTACATGACTGAATTTGAGGGTTTCGGAACATAAGCATTATATACCTACCTGTTTTTTATTCGAAGAGTAGATACAGTTCGCACCTTAGATCGCACCTGAAGGTAAGTGACGCTGCAGTCTGTTGTAAGCGCGCTTACTATTGGCTGAGTAAATCAAATCCAAACCTACCCATAATCGGTTGTTACCTACATGTCATCGTACTGGAACGCTATTAATTCGCTTGACGGCACGTCTGTGACGAAAGAGTACAGCCGTAGGTACTTTGACGATAGGGTAGGTACATAGGGTATATTGCCACAGTCAGTCTCCCACCAGACCAGCAGACACAATTCAGATCATCAATTCCCAAATGACCTTGGGAAAAAGGTTCCCAAAAAGTTGAATATCGAATCCGAGACCTATAAATAAGTCCACAGCTCTCACAACTGCGCCGGAGAAGTCGGGTTTTCCTATTTGCTTTCGTGGAACATAGATAGTTGCTGCGCCATCTATTATCCAGTAGCTATCGTTACTTAATTCATCAGACAGCAGCGCTAAAACGGAGTGGTTCTATTCTTGGAAAGCAGCCGACATCGACAATACCTATCCTAAGGCGACGTTTTCTCATAGGCGAATCGCCGCGCGACGCGCGGTGCGTCTCTAGCTCACTCTCTCTCGCCCTCATATTGGCCCTTAGCCATATCGCGCGACACGCCGAACCGCGCGCCGCTCGGCGATTCGCTTGTGCGAAAACGTCGCCTAAGGCTGTCTTGAAACAGCTTCCTAGAAGCCGCCGCCTTTGCATATGGCCTATTTGCATATGAATATGGCCGCCTTTGCATAATTTTTGTTTATTTATTGGTAATTTCCTACAACTTAAATATAGCGTGGCTAGTTACCACCCTACCGTCAAAGACGTGCCGCCAAGCGATTTACCGTTCCGGCACGATGGCGTGTAGATCAGGGGTATGGGTTGAATTTTCACTGCCATACTCCTTCCAAGTTAGTCCGCTACCATCTTAGACTGCATCATCACTTACCATCAGGTGAGATCGCAGTCAAGGACTATCTTGTCATCGAATAATAAAAAAACAAACTTAAACTAAGAACGTGCAGAAGGACAGCATAGCATACTCGTACTTATTTAATATGATATACTAAAAAAAATTTTTAGGTAAGTTTTTTTTTTCAATATTTGTAGAAATTGTGTATAGAAAAAAAAATCTATTGAATTGTGTGCAATACAGATTTCAATCAATCAATCAATTTTATTTCAATTAGTGCGAAAGCTGTACCTGTGAACCTTTTAGCCAGGGTAGTTACCCTGTCTAAGTTCTGAAAAATGCATTTTTACGGATAGGTATGTGAAAAACGATAAGACAGAGATTTTACTTTATTTGTATGGGGCGTGCTTGAGAAAAGATGCTTAAATGTATTTTTTAAGAATTTTAGCCATATTTTGCCATTGATTTATATATACCAGTATCATAGAGATTCAGACCACACACATGAAATCATATTTTAAACTTTTGGCCAGGTCTAACTTCACGGGGACGAAGCCATGGGTAAAGGAATTTGTAAATAAAACAAAAAGTAAGAGAAATTATATATATTTCAATATATTTCTTCACAACATTACACCGCACTGCACCGACTACGTTACACCGTACAAATTCTGTGTGTTCGTTAGGTTACAATATAACTCCTAAATCACAATATTTCAACTCACACGCGATTACAAGAAAACAGTGTCTATAAATAAATAAATATTGCTATTCTTTTATACAAAATAAGCGTTACTTAAACCTACCATTGCGAAGTGTTTCGAACGAGTATTTTTACCATTTACTACCAAAATAATAAATAATTAATAGTAATTTAAAATTACAAACATTATCACTGGAATTAGCAAAGTTATGGAATTAGTAGATTTATGTACTAATTCCATGTATATTGTAGTGTATTAGCAAAGTTTGTAATTCACAGATTAGGCACCTATAGCTGTATAGGTAGTAGGACTTATTCTGGTCCTCAGCCGTTATAAAAACATTCTCATAAATAATTTACATTTTGCTAGTTTGTTCTTCTAACATGCTGTATAACATATTCTAACAAAAGTATGTTAAACTAGCGGCACGCTATGAAGGCCGGTTTGACGTTTGTCCGCTCATGAAGTTCCGTATTAATTGATAACGACTTTGAAGGAAATAATTGTATTACTTTATTGACGATAGTGATGTGCAGAGATTCATAAATTTTATCGAATGTAGTTTTAGGTTTAGGACTCAAAATTTATTTATTAAATTGATTTCTAAAATGTATACAAGTGTAGAAAAATCAGTTTGCACCATTTAAGGGGTGAATGTACTTGTGAATATGAACAATTTTCACTATGTGGACAAACCTCTGAAATCGCAAAAAAATATCAGCTGTTTCATACAAAAGGTAAAATTTTTATTTTTATATGATATATACCACAACTCGGCATTTGGTTATGGCGTGAAATACGTTAAAAATGGCGTAGATGCAAACATGAATATATTAAAAGCGGAATTAGTACGTCTTTTAAAAGAAAACAAACCAACCAAGATCCGATACGTCATTGACGAAATAGCATTAGAACATGGGCACAGAGTTATACGGTTACCGCCTTACCATTGTGAGTATAATGCGATTGAGTTGGTGTGGGCTCAAATTAAGGGATATGCTGCAAGACACAATACAGAACCCCCATTTACCACAAAAAAAATGCTAAAATTATTAGAAGAAGCTTGTGAACATGTGACTAAAGGAGACTGGGAAAAGGTTGTGAATAGAACTGTTAAATTAATAAGGGAAGATTATGAAAGAGATGTGAAAATAGATAATATTATAGAAAACGAACATATAATTATTAATGTAGGTGATGATAGCAGTGACGACAGTGAAAATAGTAGTATGGACGAATCTGATTAATTATGGCCTTTTGTGGCACCTTTTTTGGTATCTTTTGTATTCATATGTTTCTTGTGTGCATATAAAGTATGTATATTCATTTTCATTCAAATATTCAGTTCGTTCAAATAAATTAAATAAACATATACATTTTTGTTTTATTAAACCTATTTAATCAGGTACAAAAACAAAACTTAATTGTTTTTTGTTCGAGAATAAATTGACATTCCACATCACTATTGTAATGTGTCAAACCGGCCATCATAGCGTGCCGCTAGGTTAATGTTATATGCTACCGTTTTACAAATTTTTGTAAAAAAAATTGTACAACATTCCTTGTCGAACTTGCAATATTGACCTGTTAATATTGTAATTTTAAAAACACGTTATAACATTGCAATATTTTGTTATAAAATGTTAACTGACATTAGTTATACAATCTAAAACTGCTGTGCTGTATATTCAGTTGTGCAAAGTGTGTTAAAACAGTAATTCTATCCTCTTCCCCATTTAATACTTCATAAAGGATAGGGCTATATTTTGACAAGTAATTTTAACTGAGATAAGAGATTGCGTACAACTGCATTATCACCAGTACCTACCTAGATATTTTTACTATAAAAAAACTTAAGTTATATAAAATTACTGATTTCTATTACATGTGAAATAATAATAAAAATTCCCGTTCAAAACCCAATACAATACCCAACTTTGTGAAGTATTCTTATCCAGATGGATAAAGTGATTAATATTGTTCTCTTTTTCTTAATGTTTTCTATAGAAAAGGATGGAATAAAACGATTGTCTATAGCCCTGTCAATATAGTTCATTTAATGTCTATTTTGTCCATCCAGATAAAAATAAAAACAAAGCTGTCTCATTTGTAAACATACTGACTCAAAATAGCAAGAATCGATTCACCTATAATATAATATAGTAAGTAAATATCACGAAAAATTCTATACAAACAGACAAAAACACCATTTGACAAAATAAGCGCACCTAAGTCGTTGAAATAAAGATCATCATAAAAAAATCCTATTATTGTTTTGAGAAATGGTGTTCATATTATTTCACATTTAGCTTCCAATTAATAAATTAATGTATATATAATTTTTAAATAGTGGTCAACCAAATTACGTAAAGAAAAGTAGTGACTTCTAAAAGATATAGTAATAATATTCAGCTATCGTACTTGATTGTACTAGATCTGCACAGATCCATCCATAATTCATAATTATTTAGAAGCCAAGTGTGATGATATAATAATAAAATGAATGTACAAGATTAATAACAAAAAATATTTCACTAAAATGTGTAGCCTCAAAATATGACACTTGATTTCAATTTAACATAAATACTGAGATTTTTTCTGATCGACAAATTGCCTAACGCTCATAAACTTTTTTATTATATTATGTCAATCGATGCTGACAAAGTTTTTCAAATAATTTAGCAAACAAACAATTATAAAGTTTGTTTACAGCTAGAATAAGTTGCCATTTTATAAGCTACAAACTTATTAGATAATTAATTGTATTCTTTATCATATTATGTATGATTTTTATTATTCTGCAATCTCTACGAAAATTGCCTTTACTTTTTGTATTTTTACCTTTAAAAGTAAATTTTGATGAAATAGGTACTTAACTTCATAAAGGCATTTAGTAAAAATATCTTTTGTGCTTTAAACAAAAGCTCAATAGAACAGGGAATTCGGAATATCCACAACAACCTACCCACAGAGAATTTGAAAATTTTTACCATTAGTAACACTCCTTCACCTTTTTCACAGGCAAAACTGCCTTTTTGCATTCAATTTTACGTATTCATCATATTTATAGAGTCTATAATTATTCGTTAATTTGAAGTTTAATTCATTTTTGTACATTACATCAAATTATCAAAAAAATAAAATACAGCACCTAGATTCTATCGATTATAAATGAATAAATGCTCATATAATAATAATTATTATCATACTAACGCTCTTTGCCTAAAATCCTACCCGCAAATTACTATATATTTACTGTATTCTTTCAACTTCTTTAACTTGTAAAGAAGTAAAAAGAAATAAATATTGCGCTTGGAACATCGAATCATTTTTTATACTTGTTAATTTCAAAAGTAGATAATTTAATGTGGCTCTATTTTGGAAGTAAACAGATATCGATTGTTACACTAGCGGCACGCTATGATGGCCGGTTTGACGTTTGTCCGCTCATGAAGTTCCGTATTAATTGATAACGACTTTGAAGGAAATAATTGTATTACTTTATTGACGATAGTGATGTGCAGAGATTCATAAATTTTATCGAATGTAGTTTTAGGTTTAGGACTCAAAATTTATTTATTAAATTGATTTCTAAAATGTATACAAGTGTAGAAAAATCAGTTTGCACCATTTAAGGGGTGAATGTACTTGTGAATATGAACAATTTTCACTATGTGGACAAACCTCTGAAATCGCAAAAAAATATCAGCTGTTTCATACAAAAGGTAAAATTTTTATTTTTATATGATATATACCACAACTCGGCATTTGGTTTTCTAAATTGAAAATTTTTAAAAATGGAATCTAATACGATCGTCACATAGGATCGCTGGCTAGCACAACTACTACCTCCGGCAAACTCGCGTCAATGCTCAATGCAAAACAAAGCAGTTTCGAATTGACGTTGCTTCGAAAAGTATAAACTGTCAGTGCAATGCGATTGTGATATAGTTTTGACCTGGCTTTGGATTTCAAATATTGATACTGCATTACTGTTGACCCTTGCTCGTTAATTTGGACTCTGTTCAAGCCCTTTGTTGTGGATTTCGTCGATATGACCGAACGTACGCAGAGAACTGTTCTAAATAGTCAGACACGTGAGTTCGTAATACGCCTTCGTAACTATTTCGATCGTGAAGCTCAAAATGGAGGGCCAATTTTACCTATAACGTCAGTGGTTGAACGCGTAGCTGATGCGCTTAATATTGGACAACGAACTGTTAGACGGATAACTAAAAAAAAATATGGCGAGACTGGCACAGAAGAAAATAAACTTCACACACCAAAAAAGAGAAAACGAGCAAAACCAGTCGTAGGCATCGATAGCTTTGATGCCGATGCTATCCGAAGACATGTTTACGGCTACTATTTACAGAAGGAGTATCCAACAAGAAAAAAGTTGGTGCATTCACTGAAGGAAGCTGGATTATTCTTCGGTGGGGAAAGTTCTTTAACGAAGATTTTGAAGACCATTGGATTTCGATACAAAAAATGTAACAAACGCAAAATATTGATGGAAAGATTTGATATAGCGATGGCAAGGTATACTTTTTTACGGCAAGTGAAAGAAATCAAAAATTGGCAAAATGTTGTGTTCTTGGATGAAACATGGCTTAATGCTAACCATACTGTAGGCCGTTCTTGGAACGATGACACAGCAGCATCTACTTCCAAAGTTCCTGTAGGAAAAGGATCGCGACTTATAATTTGTCACGCCGGAACCATCAACGGGTTTGTCGAAGGTTCTCTCATGGCTTTTGCGTCAAAAACCACTGGAGACTATCATGAAGACATGAATGGAGAAAAGTTTACTGAATGGTTTACCTCAATGTTGTGTAGCCTCCCTGAACCATCTATTATAATTATGGACAACGCCCCATACCACTCGATGCAAATTGACAAGCCACCTGCCCAATCCCAAAAGAAAGCTGATATCGTCGCATGGCTTCGTAAAAATGGCGTAGATGCAAACATGAATATGTTAAAAGCGGAATTAGTACGTCTTTTAAAAGAAAACAAACCAACCAAGATCCGATACGTCATTGACGAAATAGCATTAGAACATGGGCACAGAGTTATACGGTTACCGCCTTACCATTGTGAGTATAATGCGATTGAGTTGGTGTGGGCTCAAATTAAGGGATATGCTGCAAGACACAATACAGAACCCCCATTTACCACAAAAAAAATACTAAAATTATTAGAAGAAGCTTGTGAACATGTGACTAAAGGAGACTGGGAAAAGGTTGTGAATAGAACTGTTAAATTAATAAGGGAAGATTATGAAAGAGATGTGAAAATAGATAATATTATAGAAAACGAACATATAATTATTAATGTAGGTGATGATAGCAGTGACGACAGTGAAAATAGTAGTATGGACGAATCTGATTAATTATGGCCTTTTGTGGCACCTTTTTTGGTATCTTTTGTATTCATATGTTTCTTGTGTGCATATAAAGTATGTATATTCATTTTCATTCAAATATTCAGTTCGTTCAAATAAATTAAATAAACATATACATTTTTGTTTTATTAAACCTATTTAATCAGGTACAAAAACAAAACTTAATTGTTTTTTGTTCGAGAATAAATTGACATTCCACATCACTATTGTAATGTGTCAAACCGGCCATCATAGCGTGCCGCTAGTGTAGCTTGAAGGTATAATATAAGGGCGACTTATTCTAATTCGTGGCAGGTTTTTACAAATTAATATTATTACAAAGTGCCCCATTTGAGCCCGGTTAAGTGTTTAACAAAGTTCAGTGTACAAGTAATCTGTAAAATTGTACTAAATGGTGTACTTCAAAAACCAGAGAGATGACACCTTACTGGAGCATGAAATACGTCTTTTTTTAAAAGTCAAAAGTTGGCTTCACCTCAAGAACGTTAGCTACGAGTAGAACTAATGAATAGTTTTAACTAAAACCAACATTATACTGTTCACTATTTACTGTCAGGTACTGTACGAATTAACTGAATAACAAAAATAAAGACTAGTCAAGTCAAGTTGTGGTCAAGTTGTAGGACATTGCGCGCTCTAGTAATGCGACATCTCTCTATTTTAAAACCCAAAGCTTGAAATTTACAAAGTACATTGAAATTTGAATTCAAATATCTAAAGTAGCTAGATTATTGTATTAAAAAAATAATTCCACTATTATTTAATAGTAATTCACAATAATCTTACGATTACATAATAATAATTACTCGCAATGTAGTCAGGAAAAATAAAATCATTCCTACTACATGTTTTGGTGTTACCATAATATCATAATTATTCTACTAATAATATTTTTTTCTTTAATCTAAATAACATAATGAAGACTACGCGATTATGATTATGGTCTTTAGAGTAAGAAATTAATTTATTCGATACTTACTTATTATGACAATGAACAAAATAAATTATGAAAAATAACTTATATAATTAATAAGTCAAATACAATGTGAAAAGTCATTAAGTAATTGATATAAAAATAATAAAAAGAAAATTAATATTTTATATTTGAAAATATACCTTTCATAACCATTTCTTTTACGAAATAGATAAAATGCATCAAGATTTGAATCGCGTAGTTTCTTTCATTTTACTATAATTTAAATAACTTCTAGCAGTATTTTTTTTTTTCAGAAATAGGCACCTGCACTTATTCTGGACTAGTTTTATAAGATTATAATATAGAGCTTTAGACTATATTTAGTAAAAAAAACTAAGTTAGTTAACTTTGTTCGATTTGAGATCAGGAAAATTTACACCCAACTGAACGCGTGCGTGGAGTGAAAACAGTCGGGATTCAATGATAAAAAAAAACTTGTACGCAAAAAAAATGCAAATTTTAAATATTAAGTTAATTTTAAAGTAAACATAATACTGTTACATTAAATTTTTGAAACAATTAATTATTCTAACACGAAAGAAATAACTTGGCAACATTATGTGTATGATTTATTTTTAGTTTTTCACCTACATAGTCTAGTTATGACATCTAAAATGTTAGTGATTTTAATGATCGTTGATAAATGATGATTTGTACTAAAATATATCTATTAGGAGTTATTAAAAACTCCTGCATATCTTTGTATGTACTTAAGTATATTTTCTTTTTAAATGAAACTAATATTAATTTGAAATGAAACAATGAAAATAAAAATAACTGAAAATTACTACAATTATTAGTTGTTAAGATTTATTAGGACTTGAGATTTAATGAGCTATCACTATTTTTAACCGACTTCAAAAAAGGAGGAGGTTCTCAATTCGTCGGAATCTTTGTTTTTTTTATTTATGTTCACCGATTACTCGAAGGCGCCTGAACCGATTTGGAAAATTCATATTTTGTTTGAAAGGGTATACTTCCCAGGTTTCCCACTTCATTTAAATTTTATCGAAATCGGTCGAGCGGTTTTTATAAAATCAACAATAAATTTTTAGTGGCGCGGGTGATTGAGGTCGGTTTTTTAAAAAGAATTTTTTATATTAAATTACTGACAGTATTTACCTATATTAACTCTTTTACATAACTGGTTTTAACCCGAACGTCACAATGTAGCATGTATCTAAGTTTGTGTACAACCGAATGAGCACCCATACGAGAATCTGTCTTTAGTGATCGCATACAAAGGTTCAGCCATTAGAGGCGCACGCAACAAATTTTTCTACACTGAAAATGTGTATGAAAGATTCGGTTGCATCGAAAGCATTGAAGAAATGGTGATGCCACTGACATTTTCAGCCCTATTTTTTAGATATAATTTAACTGCAGTGAGATTATGCCTTAATATACTTTGCTTAGCCTTTTTCAATGATTTAAGTTTCTATATTAGGTACATCTGGTGAACCATAGTTAATACTTATACCATACAGCTATTATATTTATAGTAATGTAATCGTTATTAAGTTAGACCTAATTCAATTTTTAAACATAACTTTTGTACCATCCATGTATGTTTAAACTTTTTAGTATTCCGGCCCTGATGCACTAACTAATAGGCGATGCTTATTGCTGGTAAGAGTTAAGACACATTGCGGGGTACTCGAAGCTACACGAAGTGTCTTTTCTAAATTTAATAGGATCAGCGCCTAAAAGAATTGATTCCACAATTAACGTGCACGTGGAAGGAATGATGTGGCACAATTTTTATGACATACGTTTAGTGTAATGTGTAAAATTTTAGAAAACATCATCGCTTCGTTTCGACTCTGCCACAATGTGTCTTGAACCTGAGGAGGCTAAAGGCATACTTTTATAAAATAACTGGAGTAGGCTCTTAAGCCCTAACGTATTTAAAGCACCTAGGAGTATTTCTAAATAATAAGATATTTTTGGGGCTATTAATATTTCGCGCAGAAGATTCTTATAACTCTTTAATTCTTGCCCTAAGAAGAAGCCGAGCTATTTTTTTGCTTTGATAAAAGTTAGTTAGGATCTGATTTAGTTTATACAATACGGGGCGTAATGTTCCGACAGGGTACCCGGGACACCGTTTGACCTAGTACGAACACAGACCAGATAAGGTCAAGGGGAGTAAGAGAAACGGTGGGGTAAGAGAAACACCAAGCTTTATCTCGCAAACTATGCAGTTTATCGAAATTTGCTATCAGTCGATAAAACAGTATTGTCGAAGTGGTTTAAACTTTTTTAAAGAGATGTCGCTGCGATAATTCTTCAAGGTAATATTAAAGAGAGAAATTTGCCATTTGAAAAATTCAAAACACGAGTTAGACACGGTTTTATTTATTGCTTGTTTTAAAGTGATTTTATAGAGTTTTCAACAGTTTTTTGGGGTAAGTACTTAGAGTAATGTATAGATTTAATGTTCCAATTGTTTTTTCTGTCTTAAACGTTCAGTTAATTAATTTAAGGCATGTTAAAGAATCTAGTCACTAAAAGTTCCGAGTGGGAAAGTGAAACAGAGATGAGCGGGGAAGAGAAACATATGTTTCACTTCCCCCATTTTCAGAGATTACCAACCTTCTTTAAATTATATGCTATTTAAAAAATACTAATATTTGATTATAGGTCATCTTGTGTCTGCCACACCAAATTTATTAATTTTATTGGTGAAAGCAAGAATAGAGAAAGATGTTAAAATATTGTAAACACGGTGTTAGCTATGTTATTGAAATAAAAAATTAATAAATTTAGGACTTACTCAAAATTTGTTTTGGTTTACTACCCCTGACTTGGCGACTATGTTTCACTTACCCCATTTTAAGTTTTTTCCATTTATTTAAGAAATTAGACCATATTAGCCATGCACTGAGACTCGTTATCGATTGAGGCAATTAAAGATGCCATTTTAGTTGTTGAAATAGTTCTATAGGCCTCATATTTATAGTGTTCTGATCATAGTTTCACTTACCCCATTTCGGGGGTAAGTGAAACAAAACCATAGTCTAGTTTTAATGAATAATTTCGTGGTTTTTTGCACTACTAGAGGGCTTGAAGACCATGTCATAAGGAAGCCGATTTAATGAAGAGTATATAGCATTTATTGTTATTCAAATTGACAATCTTTTTACTGGCTTACAGGTCATTTTCTAGAAAAAACAGTAAAGTATGTTTCACTTACTCCCCTTGACCTTACAGTTGTTAATTGATCTGTGAACACGAGTTACTTCTTACAATGTCATGTATCAATCCAATCAATTCTTTCAACCATGTCCGTTGTGTAATAAATCAGGCCATTTGGGTTCAGAGTGTAAAGTTTTCTGTTTTTATCTTGATGTCAGCAACTATGTGTTAAAATAAAAACAGTATTTTATCGCCGGGAACTTACGAGCCACAACGCTAATTTGATTAATCAATCAATCAAGAATTTATCAATGTTATCCTCGCTTGACAGTGGACTATATAAGTAATTAGCTTTGAGTTGGTTTAATACTCAAAGGTACTAGGTAATTTTACTTTTATTTAATTAATTTTACTTTTAATTTTTAATTTTATTAAGGTTAATAAAGTGATAAACATTATCAATTTTTAACGCTGGCCCTTTGCTCCGAATGTGACAACGAAAAATAGTGTTATCTCTTTTCTTTCTTTCAGCTCTTTACCCACGGAAAGTTGTAATAAAAGAGAACATGAGAATTAAGTACATTCTCTTTCTTTCATTAAAGCATTTATAACGGCGTCTCTTTTCTCCACAGAAAGGAGTAATAGAAGAGAATATGGGAATTTAGTGCACTCTCTTTTTTTCATTAGAACATTTATAGCGGCGTCTCTTTCCTCCACTGAAAGGCGTTTGTCTTCACCGCGGGGTTCGCAGAACTAGCGCTGGCCGCTAAAGCTACGCCTGTGCGACGTATGTTTGCAGCTGCGTTATCTGTAAGAAAGAGACCAATTCATTTTCACAGTTCTCTTCGAGGTTCTTACATACATACCTTTGCACGCTTGCGGAACTAAGCGGCGTCCGTTACGAAATCCTCATCTTTCTGAAAAGGCTCTAACTTAGGAAACTGTAATATCTTAGAATGTGGAATCTTTTAATGAGGGTGAATATACAAATTTTGGCAGGTCCAATTCAAAATTGTTATAAATTAAAAAGATAAACATCTTTACACTTCAAGCATTGAGAAAAAAGCCTTGATCCTCACTTTGACTGCGAAACCCGCATGCGTTTGCGGGTTTATTTGTAAGCCGCGTAAATGCGGCCTTTCACTTATCGCGCGTGAGATACCTGGGAAAATCACACGCGTTTGCGAGTACAAGCAAGGCGAGATTCGTTTTTACATTTATCAGTCACGCAGCCAAAGTGTTCTGTTTTTCCATTATAACATACGGAAACCCAAAAAAAGTTAAATGGACCATACCTAGTCCGTTCCTCATGTTGGCTACCAATCGCATCGCAGGGTTAGTCACGATACCGTTGCGTTTGTTTTTACTGCGAACAAAACAAGAGCATAAATATGAAAGCATTTCACAACAGGGAAGATGACAACCCTTAAGTGTTTTGAGGTTATAATACTAGCTTTTGCCCGCGCCTTCGCTCACACACCCTATTTAAGCCCTATAAGGGTTATTAAATTTTTCAAAATAATTTCGCAGCGGACGCCGTCTTTATAATAGCTATCTGTATGCCGAATTTCAGCATGATCCGTCCAACCAATGGTTTGAGCTGTGCGTTGATAGATCAATTTTTCAGTCCTTTTCCTTTTGTATATTTAGATAACAGAATACAAAACAAGGCAGAAAGCAGGCAAACAGATGACTTAATTTAAAATAATCGAAACCTTAATAGCACAGCGGTAAGGGTAGCATACTAAAATCAGACAGGTCGACAGTTCAAACCCCCGTTTCACTATTATCGTACCTACTCCTAGCACAAGCTTTAGGCGCAATTTAGACGGTGCCTCGTTCATCGTTGCGAAAATTTTTGCGAAAATGAACCGTCTTAATTCACCCTAAGGGCGAATTTAGCTTTCGAGATATTTGCTTTCATTTTCGAGGCTTCATCGAAAATGAACCTTCTAAATTTGCCCTTAGGGCAAAGGGCCTTAGGGTGCATTTTCGCAAAAAATGTTCGCGAAAATGAACGTTTAGTAGGAGGGGAAAGGAGAATTTTAGTCATGTTCAGCATGGCTTGTATATTATTCTATTTAAAAAAATACTGCTTAATTCTACAACCAATTTTGAACGTTACAGGTTTTTGATTATACATAACTAGATGATGCCCGCGACTTCGTTCGCGTGGAATGAGGTTTTTAATTCCCGCGGGATCTCTGTAATTTTCCGGGATAAAAAGAAGCCTATGTGCTAATCCTGGGTATGAGCTATCTCCATTCCAAAGTTTAACCAAATCGGTTCATTCGTTGTGGCGTGAAAGAGTAACACACATCCATATAGATACCGATGTATGGAGGATTCATCCTCACAAACTTTCGCATTTACAATATTACTAGGATATTTGCTTATGCATATAAAATAAAGATCACAATCAATCTAGTCATCAACCCTATTCTTAGATAGTTGTATTGTATTAAGGCATATAACTGCCTACATAGCTTTCTTCAGCGCCCTATAATGCTGTACCAAGCAAGCGTACACCGTAAGCGTTTCAGTTAGAATGCAACATTAAAGCGAAACATAAACGGGGTTAGTAATATTAGCTTTACACTGTAACTAAGTTATTTTACTTAAATGAGGTGACAGTAATTTACGTACATTACTAAAAAACAAACAGTATGGTTATTAAATCCCACATAGCCATTGCTAAAAAAGCGTCCAAAATCTTAATTCCACCATACTTCTGGGCATTTACGTAAACATGCTTTGTTCCAAATAAATACATACACATTTGAAAAATCGAAGGTCCATCAGCTGTTATTCTGTCAGTAGAATAGATGTCCCTGTAGACGCGCATAAATGAACGCATTCCCAAATACCGCACGCATACACGTACGCACGCACAACCATACACACTCAAAACACAGACACACATAGAATAGAATAGAAATGTTTTTTATTCAAATAAACTTTTTTATAAGTGCTTCTGAATGAGTCTACCATTGGTTCGGAATGCCCTTCCTGTCGAGAAGAACCAGCAAGAAACTCGGCAGTTGCTCTTTTCAAAACAAGTTGACAATATAGTAGATATTTTGCTATGTATGCAGTGTTTCCACAATGAGGGGAAGTTCCACAAAATTCCACAACAACAAAGTTCCACACATACATACCTAATTATATCTAATTATAATTCAACACATGTTAAGTTGTAACGCTAACGCATACTTATATGTCATAACTAAAACTTTCAAGAAACTTCTTGTTACTTAAACTTTTTCTTAATTAATTACTTAAAATTGAATAAAGTACAATGAAGAAAATAACGAAGATGATGATTTTTATGATGAGATGATCGAATCTAACTTAGTTACAGCATTTTACCAGCCAATCCGAGACAAAAAACTCGACAAAGTTATGATGAAAATCTAAGAAATTTTTTAAGAAACAAAATACAAAGTTATGTGTTTACAAATTAGTAAAATACAAATTAAATAAAGTTAAAAATTCTAGAAAGTAGAATTTACCTACCCCCTACACTTGAAGCCATACGGCAAATCATAAAAATATATTTTATAACTATAATAATATACAACTTTATCGAGTACTTCTGTCTTTTTCACTCACGTTTTCTTAAATATCTTCCCTCTCGCTCTTCCTAAACTGCCGACTATTCTGTTGTAAACAAACCGCGTCGCCAATACCACCTCGCTATGTTCGTATTTTCGAAAAAAAAAGAAAGAAGGGATAATAACAGAAATAAACAAAGAATATTTAATATAAGGGTAAAATTATTTTAAGACTTTTTCGTATGTAAGTATCTCTCTTTAATTTTAATGACCTAGCTGTAATAACGGAGGTCAGTGCTTCCCGGAAATTTGTAAGTACTAAGTAGTATCAAATTAGTAATTAGTCAATAATAATAACAATAAAGATACGTAGTAAGTAATACTAAGTTTATGTCAATATTAAAATATAAATTAAACTAAATTATTCCCTAAATATTAGTTAAAATTTTATAACTGCGAATTATACACCACGTAAAAAATTAAATGGTTTTCTAGGCATTCTAGGTTTGGAAAGTGTCAATAAAGCTTTATTGTTACATTATCTAAGAAATAATATAAATATGAAATTCTTTTAATAATATAAAACAAAATATGTATGAATAATTTTTTGTACATATAACATTGTTTCACATGCAACATTTGCAACACACAACAGCAAGTATTAAGACGACAAGCATTACCATTCTAACAAAATAGGTTTTAGATAATATAATCTTGTTGCTAGTAAAGACAACATCTATAAATTAAGGTCCAATAATGATATTATATTTAGGTCCAAAGTCCATGAGCCGCAACATCTGTTTCCGGCCACGTATAATTTGAGTACCATCAAGGCAAGAATGAATAGGCATTTTCTAGGCAAGCGCGCTCCAACCTAGACCTCATCAGTGCTTTCCAACATTGATTGAAGCCTATCTCGAAAAAAAAGTCGCAGCGTCTTTTTTGATGACAACCTAAATTCAGCTTTATTAGCCGAATCATACAGTTGAAATACGGACACATAATAGTGTTTATTACGAGTGTTATTTAAAGTGGATTATACGGGTCTGCCCGCGAAATTCAAATTTAATTTGGTTTTTCGTAATTTGTAAACTAATACGACAAATGCTTATGACATTCTAATTGCGCCAATGGCAGTATCATCTTCACAGGTTTATTTAAAAATCTTTACTTGAAAGTGTCCAGTTGAAGAAATTAGTCGGAATATCGACTAATTTGTAAGTACAAGTGACTAAGATTTTTATATAAACCTGTGAAGATGACCATTGACGCAATTAGAATGTCATAAGCCTACTTTGTCGTATTAGTTTATAAATTGCAAAAAACCAAATTAAATTTGAATTTCGAGGGCAGTCCCCTATATAATCCACATTAAATAACACTCATAACAAACACTTATGTACCACAACAACAAAAGACGCTACGGCCCGACTACACTCTACTCCGTTAACGGTTATTGCGCTTTAAACATACCTGTCGTGTCGTTCGTTGGCGGGTTTGTTCTCGCGGCCGAGTATGATGCGCATGTGCGTGTCGCGGTTGAAGTGCGTGTCCGTGACGACGGGCTGCATGCTCGTGAGGCTGGGCGGTTGAGACCCTGAGGAGTGATCACTTGGTTAAATGACTTGGGGTTGAGATCGTGAGGAAAGATCACTTGGTTAAAGGCCTGAGTTCAACTACTAAGTTTCGGATAATTCGGAAAGAAAGAAATCAGCTAAATTAATTCCTGTTAGATTCTCTAACGATTAGAAAATTTGCCTTGAAACAAATTCATTCAGCTTTATAAAGTTAAAATGAAATAACTTAGATACAAGTAAAGTCAAAGTAATTATAAAATAACCTACCAGCTAATAAAGGCGAGGGACTCCTTGGTTCGCTAGGGCTCCTTGGAGGTGACGCGTACAAAGGACTGGCGGTACCGTGCCTCTGTTCCCGTCTCCTGTCCCTTTCCCTCGCATAGCCGCGAAGTTCGCCGTCTCTCTCGTTTGCTACGTAACTCCTAAAAATGAAATAATTAGTATGTTTTAAACATAACCTATAACCAGCAACAATATACTGGCATACTGGCATAATAAATAGTTTTAATAATTTCTCGAACTAGTAAGCATAAGTCAGAAATCAGAATGCATCATAAATATTGGCGCATATTTTCTAAGAGACTGACACAAGCCGGCCTACTTCCAATAGTAAATATATTGGGACCAATGATAATTTTGTCAACATGTTGGATGAACAGTAAAATGGCCAGCGTTGGGTCAAGGTGTGAAGCCCAGGTAAGTTTTTTTCATATTCCCCTGTGCCAAGGCACAAGGAATATGAAAACCTTTGCTAAGATGATGCAAGCATCATCTTAGCAAAGGTTATTGAACGAACATAAGAGCGAACTAGAAGTTTCGCGCGAGCTATACACGCAGAATAATCATTAAACTACGGCCGTTCAGAGAATGCATTCCTGACACGTCGCGATTGAACTGACGACGTAACTTTGTAATGGCGTTGCAGTTACGATAAAATATTATTGCTGGTTGTTTACCGTTTTAACAATTGATGAGCATCAAAACAACATTATTATATCAATAATCAATTAATGTTATAATTTTGTGCCAAACTGAGTGTCAAATAACTTGGTAAACAATATTTTTCTAAATCTAAACTGCGCTATTACAAGGTTATGTCAACCGGATATTTTTGTTTTGTATGGCAAACTGACAGGTATCAAAAACGTATTCTCTCGGTGGCCGTACTTTAGTCGACACATACCTCAGTTTAGCGTCCTTTTCCACCGCATGGTTTTCCGGTATAGGTTCATCTCGTTCTATTTCACGACGGGTGCGACCACAGCGGGCCACTTGTTGTGCGAAAGAGAGGGACAGATTTGCGCGATTTGCCTACAAATAGTAACAGCCAGAAGTAATATACAATTAACACACGCGTTATTAACAAACGTTCCACTGAACGAATGTTCTGAGATATTATAGTGCACCATGTGCGCGCACGCGCGCACGCACATACACATGGACTCCCTACTTCCTCCATTCACTCACTCTATATGCGTTCAACTTTGCACGCATAAAATTGGGATCAAATTGTATCTTGAATTGGAGATTACTATGAGCTTATGAAAAATATTGAATCTTTACTATTATAAATGTGAAAGAATTTCTTTGTTGGTTTTTCCTTCAATCACGCCGCAACAGAGCTCCGGATCTACGTGGTTTTTGGCATGGGTATAGGTGGAGGACCTTGAGAGTGACAGGCTACTTTTATCCCGGAAAATCAAAGTTCCTGTAGGATTTTAAAAACTAAATCCACGCGAACGAAGTCGCGGTCATCAGCTAGTTATTTCATACAAATGCATTATACCTTATCATGAGCTGGTTCTTCGGTGGGCTCGTGAGATCTGTTGGAACCGCCGGTCAAGTTGGAAGATGACTTTGTTGAGTTGGAACTGTGGACACTGCGTCGCTTATAGTCTGGTGAGCCTACAACACAATAGTAGATTATTCAACATGGGGGTAATGCAATGTCTTACGTTACGGTCGCCGGAATAAATCCCAAGCGAACGAGGGATTTTAGAGTAACTCCAGTAACTACTACACTACTACTAGTAGTAAGAGGTGTTGTATCTAGAACTCTGAGTGAAGCGCGGGGTTTAGGGCCGCCCAAGACGAAGACAGTATTACCCCGTTGCGTTGAATACTCTACCTTTCACACCTCGCGAGGCAATAAAACCAAGGTTGATAAATAGACGTAGTTATGCAAAAACGTTCCAACCCACAAGTCTGTCAAAATTGAGTTAATGGCACTTATACTTTATTAGGCCACCCTTCATCATATTATACTAAAAACATTCCAGTCCTTACGTCATTATTCTTTTATTTCCAATGTTCTAACCCACAATGCGTATCATATTCGTAGCTAAAATCAATTAAAACCGCATCAATCTCACTGAAAACTTGCTGTAGGTTGGAACGTGCATAACTACGTCCAAATTATAAAACCAAGGTTGAAAAAAATGAACTGAAAAACTGCTGCTATCGCTGTCACTCGACATTCTAATTAATTTCTTCGCCACATTAAAACGTTTCGGAGATAAGTTTTGGAAGAAATTTTCAATAAAATATTTAGTCTGTGGTTCTTTGGCTTTGGCGTGTGCAACGGTCGCCATCATACATCGAAGCGAGATAGCAAAACAAAGCATGCGAGTGAGAGGGGCGAAGTCGAAACGAGACAGCAATGTTTGATTGAGTAAGTGTCACAAGTAGTTTATCTGGTCTTAAAAATCACATACCGGTGCAAAGCAAGCTGTCCCTCAAACACAAAGTCACTTTATACAAAACTTGCATTCGCCCCATTATGTCATATGCGTGTGTTGTCTTCGCAAACCTCCCCCCCTCATGTTATCCAGCCTCCAGGCAGTACAAAACAAGTTTATGCGCATGGCCACGGGCTCTCCATGGTTCGTGCGTAACGTCGACCTCCATAGGGACCTTCAACTCCCCACAATTGCTCAAGATTTTAAGCAGCTTTCCATAAATTACTTTGAGAAAGCTGCCAACCACCCCTACCCACTAGTGGTTGAGGCTTCAAACTACCCAACCGATCGTAACGACCCTCCAGATAAAAGGCGCCCTAAGCACGTCCTTAACCACCCCGACGACCAGATTACGACAGACAACGCACCCTATCAGGTAGGGGCACACACACAGTCAACCTCAACACAGCGTCTTCGCAGGCGAAGACGAGGCCCCCGATTTCTACCGTCACCTGGGCGTGGATCCTTACCACGATCACGGGGACGTACCGACTAACCTAGTCCAGCCACTCCTCCCATTCGTCCCAACGTCATCCTAAGCCGAGGTCCGAGCCTCACAGGAGGCGCCCTTAGGAAGACGATGCCCCCCGATGTCTTCGAGCCCTAGGGCTCACTCCTCTGGCGACGCTTCGCGCTCGCCCCAACGTCCGGTGACGCTGTAGCGGCCATTAGGGCCAACAGAATACTCCATCCGAAAAAAAAACATACCGGTGCGGACAGGTCTCAGCAGGTCGTCGGAGGGCGGCGCGGCGAGAGGGGCGGCGGGAGGCGCGGCGGGAGGGGCGGAGGGCGCGGCCCAGCGCTCCAGCAGCCGGCAGATGTTCGCGTGACCCGCGCGCCACGCCACTTTGGCCGGAGTACGACCTGCGACAACATGAACACCAGCTGTCAATTGGGTATTTGACTGATATTTTTTTTATTTATAAACGTACTTTAATATTATAACTGGGTATTTGACTGATATTTTTTTATTTATAAACGTTCTTTAACACAATGCTATTTTTCCTTTTTAATATCTTAACTAGTCTCGGAAATATAGAGCTTTAAAATTTCCTGTTAGACAGAGAGGGTGCTACTGAATTGTGATGTCAGAGACAGATACAGTCACAGTAAAACAACTTATAACTTATTTGTTTTTTGAGCGATTTATTTTCTGTTTTTACAAATCCCTACATGTTATATTTTCGATTAAAATTACTGAATATCAAAATTTTGACAATGTAGTCAAATACACAATGATCACCGGCAGACAGAAACAGGCGTTACTTTGCGTAAATCACAGAAATAATGGTGTATAACTTGGCTGCTTTCCAAACCAGTGGTAGTCTTGATCTTTATTACTATTACAAATGCGAAAGTGTTTTTGTTTGTGTTTCAATCACGCCGAAACAGAGCTACCGATTGACGTGTTTTTTGAATGCGTACCATACGCATACCAACAAACCAACACAATTTCGTATCCTACTTCCTACTAATATTATAAATGCGAAAGTTTGTGAGGATGGACGGATGGATGGACGTTTGTTACTCTTAAACACCAGAAGGAATAAATCGATTTGGCTGAACTTTGGAATGGAGATAGCTCATACCCAGGAATAGCACATAGGCTTCATTTTATCCCGGAAAATTAAAGAGATCCACGCAGACAAACTCGCGGGCATCATCTAGTTTACAATATTAGTAAAAAGTAAGAAGCTAGTAAAACATATTAATTAAATACAGCCAATCATTCAAGGTTCCAAGGTGCTAGAGTGGCGACCCCGCACCGGTAAGTGCAGCGTTTTAGAGCCCCCCACTAGAGTGGGACGACATCGGGCGAGTCGCTGGCAACCACTGGACGCAGGCGGCACAAGATCATGTTCTGTGGCGATCATCTCAAGAGACCTCGACAACAGGGGACTTCGTCTATCGGTTGAGATTATGATGATGATGATGATAATGATGATGATGATGATGAGACAGCAGTCATAAACTCACCGCAATGGTCGGCTTGCAAAGGATCTGCACCATGTTGCAAAAGCCACAGCACACATTCCTCGTGTCCCTCCTGAGCTGCTATGCCTGATAATAAATAAATTAAGGCTAATTATTCTGTTGTTCATAATCTTTAAACTGAATTCTAAATCTCTTGCTATCCTTTTCACTAGAGAGCACTAGATTTGCTATCCCTTTCATAATGCTCCTTGCGGAAAAGTAAAGCCCACTAGATTTAGATCTGTCATTAGACAGTTAAAATTTACGAAAAGAGGGGTTTTCAAAGTAGAGATTGAATCCGATGCTCTATGCCAAAAACGGCTACAGATTAAAAGCTGAAACTTGTGTATAATTTCAGTTAAATCCTGTACTTGAACAACAAATACTAAAATTAGAAAAATATTATAAAGAAACGAAATTATTTAATTTTTAATGGGCATCAGTATTTTTAACATATAGTTAGTAGTTAATAGATGGCGCTGTCATGTACTATCGCAAAAACAGTTATTGTTATGATTCTACTATTATTATTTTGAATGAGAAGTACTAATTGTTATTCAAATATGGTTGAGCGAAGCAACGGCTGGATCATGCGTCATGCTCGTGAACGGTTGCCGTCGGCGAGAATGGGGCTACTTTCTGTCTGCCCATCGTAATATGTATTGAATAATTTTAAGTAGTATGCATTTTTGGAACTTGCCCTCATTGTTGAAACACTGGATACATAGCATAGTATCTATTGTATTGTAAACTTGTTTTAAAAAGGTAGCTCTTTTTCTAGCGCCGAGTTTCTTGCTGGTTCTTCTCGGCAGGAAGGTCATTCCGAACCAGTGGTAGACTCATCGACGATTCAAAAGCACTTGTAGAAAAGTTCATTTGAATAAAAAATATTTCTTTTCTATTCTATTCTATTCTAATTATCAAACATCAATATAACTATTAAATGTCAGTTGGCCTTTAATGGCAGCCAAACTCAATTGTTGCCTGCAGTACTCACCGAGGGGCGTGGCGCCCTGCGTGCAGACGGCGGAGGGCGAAGCGCCATGTTGCAGCAGGGCTCGCAGGGCTGCGGCGCGGCCTCGCCACGCGGCTGCGTGCAGGGCTGTGCGCGCACAGCGGTCGCGACCGTCTACCGCTGCGCCACCTACATAAAATAGTTTATGAAGCAGTGAAATAAAAAAAAATCGGCCAAGTGCGAATCGGGCCTCGCTCTTTTAGGGTTCCGTTAAAAAAAGATTAAATAAAAATATTTCCATGTACCCATTGAAATATTTTAATTTAATTTTTTTAATTTAATTTTATTTTTATTATTTGTTGTTATAGCGGCAATAGAAATACATAATATGTGAAAATTTCATCTGTCTATCTATTACGGTTTACGAGATACAGCCCGCTGACAGACGGACGGACGGACGAACGGACAGCGTAGGCTTAGTAATAGGGTCCCGTTGGTACCCTTTGGGTACGGAACCCTAAAAACAGTCATAGGGACTGCCGATAGAAGTGAAAACTAGATTTGCTAATAATTAAAAACAAATAAGAAAAGCGCACAGCCACGATTTCGTGAGTGAGATTCGAACCTGCGACATCATACATTAAACGGTCAATAAAGCGGCTGCTTGCCCGCTGCGCTGTACAAGGTTGCTTGGGAACTTCTAAAATATTGAACGCTTACTGAAATCTCGTATCAACAGTATACATATAGCTCATGGAAAGCGTGACGCGTGACGGTTACGGTGACGCGAAATCCATGATTTATTCTCACCCAAAAAAGTGCGGAACGCGCCTAAAGAAGTTTTCACTTCAATAAATATAAAATCAGCCAACTGTGTGGAGGTGGAGTGTTGTCCAGTGTCTTTTACTTTTAGGCAAATTTTTATCGCGGAAAATCAAAGAGATGCACGCGGACGAAGCCGCGGGCTAAGCTAATACTGTATACAATGTGTTTGTTTATTTTCTAGTTCACTTTATAGATATTCGATTTAATAATTAGGTTTGGTCAGCGACTGCGATTTTTCATTTTTCACGTCCGACTACAAAAGCACTATCAGTAAAAATCCAGAAAATTTGAAAATTTTCGACTCTTTTCAAGTTTCAACTCACCAACTTTGATAAGCATGTTAACCATCTCAGTGTGCCCCTGCCACGCCGACACATGTAATGGTGTTCGACCCTGAAAAGAAGCAACATTTTAAATTATATTTTGCGAGAACGTCCAACGGAACCAATAGGAACGGTCGGTGTCCAACGCGTAAATATCCCTTGTACCGTAACCACTCTTTTTCGTTGGTTGCCTGGAAGAGATTGCTTCTTAGCGATAACCCGCCTATTGTACTCTGATTTTTACTTTTGAAGTAAAACTTCTTTACGCACGCTTGACTTGGGGAGTAAGCTGGTGAATGCGTTACGAAAAGTGTGATCGGGCGAGGCGAACGCAAGTTGAGAGGGAGATATAAGTTAGTGAAGATAGAAAGAGAGAGTTACGTTTCGTATATTACTGTAGGGGCAAGAGAGAGAGGTGCGAGCACACATTTTCTTTCTCTCTTTTTCTCATAGCCAGTTGCGTTTCGTAAGTTTTACTTCAGTCGTGTGGTCTAAAGCACACTCGTTTTTTTACATTATGTTATTTTTATTTTTATTTGGTTTACAATAAATAATATTTGTTTCATTCGTTCATTCACATGGCAACCGATCTCACCTCAGTGTCGCTGCAATGCACGCTCGCACCGCACGCGAGCAGCTGTCGCGCCATCGCCAGTCGGTTGTCCAACGCCAGCACGTACAGCGTACTGCGTCGGTCAGCGTCCAACGCGTCAACGTCGGCGCCGCGGCAGTGTAACGCTGTGACTGTTTCGAAATGCCCCTCCAAAGCTGCTAGTCTGTGAAAGGATCATCATCATCATTAGCAACCCATCAACGGCTCACTACTGAGCGCAGGTCTCCTCTCAGAGAAGGGTTTAGGCCATAGTCCACCATGCTGGCCCAATGCGAATTGGCGGACTTCACACACCTTCAAGACCGTTATGAAGAACTCTCAGGTGTGCAGGTTTCTTCACGATGTTTTCCTTGTGAGCTGATCCCCGCACCGGGAAGCGCAGTGTTGGCAGGCCCCCCACTAGGTGGACCGACGACATCAAACGAGTCGCAGGGAGCCACTGGATTCAGGTGGCGCAAGGCCGAATCCTGTGGTAGTCCATGCAGGAGACCATTGTCTAGCAGTAAAAGATACTTCAAAACATCATCCAACAGCTTTTCAAAATCGTTAAGCATGCCTATCCCCTGGAGCGCCGTTTCCCCGGCTCCCGCAGATTTAAAAAGTCCGGCGGTTTGCCGCCCTATCGGCTCCCGATATTAGCTATCCTGTTTCGACTCGTGTGGTTTTGCATTTAATTTGCTAGTAAACAATATACCCAACCCTCTCTAACTTAAAGCTATCGAAAGTTCAACCTTGAAGGTCTCTATGCCTTTTTTTGTACAATTTTGAACCTTAAGACATTGACATAGGCGATGTTGTAAAACGCGTTGGCACTCAGTACTTATAGCCACTTACCGTAACGCAGTCTTTCCATCATGCGCTCTCTGGTCCACAGGGGCCCCCCACTGGTCTATTAGCACCTCCACTAGTCGGGTGTGACCTTCCTGCGCTGCCAGCATTAAGGGACCCTTTCCATCGTTGTCTGCTTCGTCGACCTTAGCACCTGCTTCGAGTAAAGCTTCGCTAACTTCGAGGTGACCTAAAAGTGTTAGTTAGTAAGTAAAGCTACCTTGCTCTTTCTTAATAATTGGGTATTTGACGGTTGCCAAATAATTGAAAATGTGACATGTAAGAATAACATTTGTAAAAACAGAAAATAAATCAGTCCAAAAACAATTAAATTATAGGCTGTTTTATTGCGACTGTATCTGTCTCTTTTTAAAACGAAATTCTATATAAGTCATGGAGCTATTGAGAGCGCTATTGAGGTGTGACGTCACACCTCTCAATATTGCTCTCTTTGCCTAACAGAAAACTTTAAAGCTCTATAGTTCCGAGACTAGAGAAGATATTTAAAAAGAAAAATGAAATTGTGTTTTAATATTTAAAAACTTTATTTTAAATAATAAAAAATATATCCAATTGTTTCGCTAATAATATATATCTCTTTCTAACAATCATTATTTGGTTATCAACTATCTAGTTAGCTGAAGCTTCAAGGGCTTTGAAATAGAATTTAACTAATATCAGCTAGTTTACCTGAATCCCGCAACTTCGTCCGCGTGGATTTAGGTTTTAAAGGAACTCTGGGGTGCTCGATTTTCCGGGACAAAAGTATTCTATATCTGACAGGATATTGCATGCTATCTGTGTCTCCAAATTTCGTCAAGATCAGTTCAGCGGCTGAGCAGTAAAAAGGCAACAGACAGAGAGGCATAAAAGCATTTATATATAAATACAGATAAGTAATTACCTTCAAAAGCAGAGTAGTGAAGCGGAGTCCATCCAGAATTATCCCGATGATGTTCATCCAAGCCCCGGTCTAGTAGCTGACGTACAACTTCTACGTTACCTGTCAAAGTTAATCGTATTCATTATTATAATAATGTTTCACCACCTTCAAGTAAATTTTATACATCAAATAAAATTGACGTTTTGATAGACGAATTGAGATCCTCCTCCTTTTTTGAAGTCGTAAAAAAATAGACATGAAACATAGAACATGTGTGGATCGAACCAGCGACCTTTCAGTTTGAATGTCTCGTAGTTTTTCACGCGGCACGCCTTTAAATACCTTACCTTGCGCAGCGGCCGTACTGAGCACAGTCCGGCCCTCGCAGTCCATGTTGTCCACACACGCGCCCCAGAACAGCAGCAGCCGGACAGTGTCCGCGTGTCCGGCCGACGCCGCGGCCCACAGCGCCGTCCGCCCGGCGCTGTCGCATGCTTCGATGTCCGCTTCCGCTTCCAGAAGGAGCTCGCAAATCTCTCTGCACAAAGGAAAGAACAAGTCAATGTGGCGGCAAAGGATATTATTAAAGCCTCTAAATAAAAAAATAGCACATAAAAATATGTAATAAGAACATCTATCAGTCGAGATAATATTTGATGAAAACAAAGTTGAGTGTCGTGGTACACTCAGTTGGAACGAAGTTCCTTCTAATAATAAATTAATAATAAAAATAAATAACATAAAAAAAATCTAAAAGTCAGGATTCAAGCCCGAACCGATAGTTTCACTCTTTCGTTTAACCAAAGTTATGATGCAACGTGTGTAATAAACGAAGGCAACAAGTGTCATGACCGTCCGTCAAACCGTCCGAAAAGGAACTTCGTTCCACAAACTCTTCTAGGCCGCACCCAAAAAGTTTCGCTTCAAACAAAGGTTCTACTCACGTGTGCCCCTCAAACGCAGCGACCAACAGCGGCGTGGCCTTGTCCCGGTCGGCCTTGCTCACGTCGGCCCCTCTCTCCAGCAGCAACGCCGCGCACGCGCCGCCCGCCGCGCAGAGCGCTGCTACCGCTAATGCTGTGCGGCCTGGAAAAAAATATATATATTTAATAATAATAATCTAATCTAAGTATAAAATTCTCGTGTCACAATGCTAGTTACCTTACTCCTCCGAAACGGGTGGACCGATTTTTATGAAATTTTGTGTGCATATTGGGTAGGTCTGAGAATCGGCCAACATCTATTTTTCATACCCCTAAATGACAAGGGTGACCAACCACTAAATATTTTTGTTGGCGGTACGTAGTTCGCTGGGTCAGCTAGTAATAAATAAAAAGTAAAACTTCTTTACGCACGCTTGACCTGGGGAGTAAGCTGGTGAATGCTTTACGAAAAGTGTGATCGGGAGAGGCGAACGGAAGTTGAGAGGGAGATATAAGTTAGTGAAGATAGAATGAGAGAGAGTTAGTTTTCGTATATTACTGTAGGGGCACGAGAGAGGTGCGAGCACACATTTTCTTTCTCTTTTTCTCTCATAGCTAGTTGCGTTTCGTAAGTTTTACTTCAGTCGTGTGGTCTAAAGCACAATCGTTTTTTTTTTCGACCGAACTTTCTTCTTTCTTTTGGTTAATGGCTTTTCCTAGTGGCTAGAAAGCGCAATTGCAATTCGCCAATGTCAAAAAATACAGTTATTGATACTGCTTATGAATGCTCTCTTCAATATCACGTGATCATACATGAGAGAATGCTATTTCGATCAACATTTACGGGCGGGACATGCTCAAGAGCGTGATGTACGATGTGTAGAACGCGAAAATCAGCGGGCTGTATGTTATTTGTTACAAACCAACTTAATTTTAGACATCAAAGTTTTGACAGGTCTCGTGTTATCTCTTTCATAACGCTCTCTATAGAAATAAATAGCAGTAGTTTAAGACCTGTCAATTTAGTTAAGTTTAGAGATTGTGTATAAGAGGATTGTCCACAAAGTTCTTATAAATGTTTGTGTATATCAAGCTGGAATCAGCTTATAGCACGCAATTTAAATCCAACTGATTTCTCGTGTGCTTATAAGATTAAATGCAATCTTTTTTGCACGTTGATAATAAAAAAAATGATTTGAAGTATGGTTGAGTGATGAGCGAGTTTCTGAACAACAAATCCAGTAAACATACAATACAAATATACAAACTAATTTCGAAATACACTCACCGTCGTGATCGGCATGGTCTGGACTGGCCCCAGCGTCCAGTAACAACCTCACAATGTCCGCGTGCCCCATGTACGCGGCCGCCATTAGAGGCGTGCGGCCTTCGGCGTCCGCGCGCTCCGGGGCCGAACCTCCCGCCAGTAACCGCGCCACGACCGCTTCGTGGCCCGACCACGCTGCCGCCCTGTTACACATATATTACTCATACTCATTAGCAACCCATCAATAGCTCACTATTGAGTGGTCTCTCAGAGGGAGGGTTATAGGTCATATAGTCCACCATGCTTGTCCAATACAAATTGGCAGACTTCACACACCTTTGAGAACATTATGGAGAACTCTTAGCCATGCAGGTTTCTTCACAATGGTTTCCTTCACCGTTGAGTTATTTTATTGCGTAAATGCACATAATTCCGACAACTCAGAGGTGCGTGTCGACTATCGAATAGAACACCTTTGAAACTGGACACATAATTCGTAAAAACATTGGCGTTGGGGTCCCAGAATTCTGGAAAGGCAAACTCGTGCCATAAAGCGCAGTCCTGCCGAACCAGCCACCATGATAAAGTCGAGATATCGAAATGATAAAGGACAGAGTCTTTGATTGACACGCCTTTACATGGCGCAGTCGGTAGGATCTGAACATGCTCCCATTTTTTTCCACTTTAGGATCTAGTAATTACTACTTGAACTAATCAATCCAAGCGCCAATACAAAGACAGTTGGAAATATTTATTGAACAGAATGGGAATATTTTCTTAAAATGTTTTAATAATTATTCTGACGGGAGTTATTCCAACAAATCAAATAAAAATAAAAATTATGGAAAAATTAATTAAAAACTACTACCTACTAATACTAATATTTACAAAAAATACACATATTTTCTTCATATTTTCTTCGATGGTCTATCGCAATACCCTATCTACAGTCAGCCACGATAGAAAAGTACGGACAACTCAATAAGCACCTGTGACGTATGTTATGTCGTCCTACTCACCTCAATGCAGTTCGGTTATCGGCATCGACACAATCGACATCACAACCATGTTCCAGCAACACATCAACGACCTGAAAAAAGAATTAGTATAGTTCTTGCAATTCACGAGGGCGACTGACTTATGGTTGTGTGTGTGTGTCGGATCTGTATAAGTGTGAGCGCAATGCTCGCGCCTGCCCGCTCCCACCTAGGCTTTGACAGGCACGCACACTTATACATTGTGCATGTACACGAAGTAACCACGAGTAAAGCTCACTCGCCTTCGTGAATTGCAAAAACTGTAATCACATATAGCAACACAAAATATACGTATAGTAGTTTGACCTGTCTAGACTGATGATATTTGTTTATATTGAACAAAATGACGCTTTTATTTTACAACATTAATTCTAATCTGACTGATTTGTTATTCTTGTGATACTGCTGCATCAATCGTGTTCTCTTATTTCTGGAAAATGCTGAATAACATCCCACATTTGGCCTACTCACTTCGGTGTGCCCCGCCCAGGCCGCAGCTCGCAGCGGGCTCCAGCCGTCGGCGTCGGCGGCGGCGGCAGACGCACCCGCTTGCAGCAGGATCGCAGCGGCGCCCGCGCGCCCGCTGCGAGCGGCGGAGTGGAGAGGGGTGCTTCCCGCAGCGTCGGTCGCGTTCGCGAGTTCCGGACAACGCTGGAAATAATCATCCAGTTTAATATTGTTCTTCCTCGAATGTTCCGGGAATTCAATCGAGGTTTACTTGTTATACTACAGCCATATTTGACGTAAAACAAAATTTTCCATCGCTTGTTAAAGGCTTTTTAGGGTTCCGTACCCAAAGGGTACCAACGAGACCCTATTACTAAGCCTACGCTGTTCGTCCGTCCGTCCGTCCGTCTGTCAGCGGGCTGTATCTCGTAAACCGTAATAAATAGACAGATGAAATTTTCACATATTATGTATTTCTATTGCCGCTATAACAACAAATAGTAAATATTAAATAAAATTAAAAAAATTAAATTAAAATATTTCCGTGGGTACATGAAAATATTTTAATTTAATTTTTTTTAACGGAACCCTAAAAGAGCGAGTCCCGACTCGCACTTGGCCGATTTTTTAGATGCCTAGCAGCTAAGGAAAGAATATAGGGATATATAAGGGAATCTATAAGGACCCTTTTGATTTTTGCTTGTTTAACAAAACTAGCCAAGTAATCAGTGTAATTGTAAAAATCGAATTGTTCACGAAACTAATGATGATTGTTGTTGTTTTGTAACTTAAAAACAAGTTTCAAAACATAAAAGTAATACAAGTCAATATTGAATTTTATGATCAGAAACTTTTCCGGCAACTTTTCCCCGAAAAAAAACCGCAGAAAAATGTCTTGGCTGCGCAACATCCAAGAGTGGACAGTAATCGCGAGTGCGGCAGAACTATTTCACCTCGCGAAGAACAAAGTGGAATTTACAAAGCTGACTGCCAACCTTCGCTAGTCGGAGAGGCACGCGAAGAAGATCATCAGAAACCTGAAATGTGGCTATAGAAAAGCTTCAGCTGCAAAAATACCTTCAACAAAGCAGCTAACGTGTCTTCGTCCCCCCTCGTGGCCAGCTCGTGTATCGTGCTGGGGTCGAGCAGTAGCGTCTCTTCGTGTTCATCCCCGGTGGCGTCCGCGTTGTCTTCGCTCTCCAGCACCTGGTCTGTCGACATCTGACAACAATAGACCAATGAGTAATTAACGCATGTCATCATCATCATTAGCAACCCATCAACGGCTCACTACTGAGCGCAGGTCTCCTCTCAGAGAAGGGTTATAGGCCATAGTCCACCACGCTGGCCCATTGCGAATTGACGGACTTCACACACCTTCGAGAACATTATGAAAAACTCTTAGATGTGCAGGTTTCCTCACGATGTTTTCCATCACCGTTGAAGCAAGTGATATTAATTAATTTCTTAAACGCAAGAACGCATGTGATTGCTGTGAATTAATTGAGTGCTTTTCATTTTTTTGTATTCAGTACAATAATGCATTCAGGATGCTAATGGGTTTGCCTCGTTACCGCAGCGCGTCGGGTATGTTCGCGGATGCGCATGTTGATTGCTTCTACACTACCATGCGCAAACGGTGCACATCCCTGATGCGCAAGGTACGGGGTAGAGAGAGCCCGAGAACATTTGCTGACAGGTTTGATTGTCAGTACATAAACCATTGTCATATGGTGCACGTGCTGACAAATAAAGCCTGTCTTAGATATAGTTTGAGGATTAGGTAATTAGTTTTAAGATTACATACTAACATTAGATTTTTTTTTTCTTTTTTCAAACCCCACATTATGGCGTCCAAAATCCGCCATTTTGAATTTTTCAAATTTTTATGTTCTCGTTGACACTCGTGCTGGCATGGCGAGTCTAACGATGTGCCACTTATCAAAATCGGCCCACACGTTTGGTCTCTAAAGTGCCACAAAGGAACAAACAAACATACATACATAGACTGATAAACACATTACCACTCCTTTGCGTCGCGCAGTCGGGTGAAAATGTTGGCAACTTTGGTGCCAACTAAAGACGCCAACGTCCTACAGATGATGATGACGTCTGCCAAAAAAAGCACGCCCATACGCATGTCAAGGTACGGTACTCTATGGGGACTCTGCTTCTTTGGCCTTTGCTGGATCGTACAGTAAGTGAAACAGCAACGTACGATTCAACCGAATTTAAATGAAACAGAAAAATTTTTGACACGTAAATAGACAGATTCGATTAAAATAATTACCAAATCGTTGAGATCTTCACCCTCCGGCTCAGTGGGAATAGAATCAGTTCTGCTCAACTCCAATAAAGCCCTCAGCACGCGCCGGTCCCGCGGCCATCTTGTAGTGTTACCGTTCACTAGTTCTGGCATTATGCTCTCCAGTGTCGATGGCTCCACTGTGAACAAAGAAACAACCATTTTATTGTTTTAATAAGGCTTTTTTCGTTTTTTAAACTAGTTTTTTGAGTCTTAGTTAGTATTTCTGCCTCCTTTGAGAGGTCTAGGGACGCAATGCCATGCACCTCTAACTTTAAAGCATTCTTTTTCAGCCATTTGTATGTATGCAACCGACGAAAAAGTAAAAAGTCTTGCGAATCCTTTATTATAAAATTAAAATAATACTTTAATTAACAGTTTATTTAAATACGTTTAAACTTTAACTTTAACTCAGCGGGCGATGAAGAAAGCTCTGCTCGGAGGATCCCTACGAGATCAAATCCGAAATGAGGAGATCCGTAGGAGAACCAAAGTCACTTACATAGCTCAGCGAGTCGCGAAACTGAAGTGGAAATGGGCGAGCCACATAGTTCGAACTATGAGCAGAGAGCTGATGGTGGTTGGGGTCCACTATGTGTTAGTCCCAAGGTGCTTGACCCCCCCACTAGGTGGACCGACAAGTCGCAGGGAGGCGCAAGACCGAGACTTGTGGAAGTCCATGAGACCTTTGTCCAGCAGTGGACATCTATATGTTGATGAAGAAGAAGAAACTATAAGGGCTCCCCCAGGCAAGCCCGATTTTATTGCAGTAGTATAACAAGCATCCTAATCATCAATGCATCATCGAAGGCGATTTTATGTTCATGGGCGGCGGCGGTAATCACTTTACATCTGGTGGATCGTTTGCTAGCTATACATATAAAAAAATAATAATAATGTTCTACTCGGCGATGGGTTAAAATGATTGATTGATTAATTGAAATGTGTAAATAAATACATACTGATAAATTCATAAATATTCATCACATCCATAAAATTAAATGAATTAGTAGTACTTAATGCAGCCATTTCAACAAACACTGTATAATTTTACACTTTTTGTAATAACTGTTTACACCTTTGCAGTTTGTAAATAATAAAACGAATTATGTTGTTTGTATAATGAACAATTAATTAACTTATAATAACATTAATAATTCACGTCTTTTCCCTGTACTGACTTACATTAAACTGTAAGCGAATTTATTTCTAATGACAATTTGTATACACCCCTAACACTAAATTATTCTCTAAAACCATAGAAATAAGACTCATTTTGAAACATAACAACGCACATTACAATAGCAGGATATGATAAAGAATTAGCAGTAATTAGATTTAACAAGACTACTAACTTACGCGACTTTGGATTTTCTTATTTTTTAAATATCCCATTAAAGTATATACTTTTTACACTATTGGTTCCTTTTACAGATAAGGCAAAGAAATCGTGCAGTGTGGTGGAACAAATGACAGAAGATTAAAAGCATTTTACGAAAATAGCGCTGACTGTTACATTTTTGTCTTTTACTCTGTCTCACTCACGCTACCAATGAGGTGCGTTTAGTCGCCATGTTGGTGATGTTTAACTTTTTGATTATGGCCCCATTCATACAGG
Organism: Oeneis ivallda; assembly: GCA_029955525.1. Taxonomy (NCBI): domain Eukaryota; kingdom Metazoa; phylum Arthropoda; class Insecta; order Lepidoptera; family Nymphalidae; genus Oeneis; species Oeneis ivallda. Next base: position 21,484,972 of record JARPMR010000008.1, on the reverse strand, counting down.
CAAACATTTGTTATATTTTTAAAAGGAATTTCTTAAGTATTTTTATTTATATTACTTATTATTTAGTATGATATTTTTTAATTTGTTACTCGAATGATAATGTTGAAAATTAATTTTAATATAGATAAAATTAGGAGAATCGCTGAATTATGTCATTGTAAGTGGTAATAGTGCTTCCTATCACGACTTTTAATCAGTAAACGGCGGCACATGTTTCAACCCGATATTACGCACTTTGTCCGTTTATAGGTTTTCTATATTACTTGTACCTAAAATAATATATTAATTCAAACTATTAGATCAAAACCCGATATTACGCACTTTGTCCGTTTATAGGTTTTCTATATTACTTGTACCTAAAATAATATATTAATTCAAACTATAGTTCAAACTATTAGATCAAACGTGTATATTTTGTCGATTCACATGTTAAAAGGACCAGTTTTAAGACCTTATTGTATTACAGCAAGCCTGAAAAGGCCTTGTAATTATTTCCTGTCAAAAAAAAATATCAAGACGAATATCTGGATTCGAAATTGATTTTTAGGGTTCCGTATCCAAATGGTACTAACGGAACCCTAATACTAAGCCTCAGCTGTCCGTTCGTTCGTCCATATCCTAGAGGGCTATAACTCGTGAACCGTAATAGGTAGATCCTTGAAATTCTCACAGAATGTGTATTTCTATTGTCGTTATAACAACATATAATATGTATATTGACATACAATATCTTCTTCATGTTAATAATGTAACTTAAATTAATAATTAAGTATGTCTTAAAATAGATCTCAGCATGAGGTAAGCTTGTTTTATTATAAATCAAAGGTTATAAAATTTCCTGGAATTTATAAAATACCCACATTCCTTACTTATCACATAGTATATGGTATTTTCAAGGAAACTTTAATAAAGAACAAAAATCACAGTCCATTAAGGTGTTTTCCTTGTCACAAAAATTTCCGCATTTAATGCGTCAATTGTTTACATCGTCACTTTTACAAAGTGTGTAATTAATTGTGAACACAAAACATTAGGGAATATTAGATTAGAATGATAAATTATTATTAATTAGATGTGTTAGTTTTAAAACAATTACTAAAAGTATCTTTGCATCATTGCCGGCAAGGTCTATAGTTAGGTACATTTGCAATTATTATTAGAAAGAAAAGTGAAAACTTACATGATTTGCACGAAATAGATTCCTTTCCTTCGGATTCTGGGTCGCCATCCTTTTCTTCCAATTTCGGGCCTTCGTTCTAAAACCATGCAAAAGAGCTGTATCAAATCCCATACAAAAAAAAACTCAGGCCTGGCGGAAAAGTAATATATCTTAAAATTAAGTGTATGAATAGTATATTTTTTCTAAAAATTAATAAACGCTCAATTCGATGGCTACAGTGTTTATTTGCCTTATGAAGTTTTGCAGGTGTTCATATCAAAAACTATTTTTTTATAATAAATCGTAATTATTAACTGATTGGTTAGTATAAAATATAAAATTAAATATTTTCTGTCTAATAATATGAAAGTTAAAGATAATTAGTATTTAATACAATATTCAAATATATTGGATGAGTGAGGCGCGCGCGTGTTATATAGTGCGAGAGAGAGAAGCATGAATCATAATGCTATAGGAAGCGGCTCGAAAGTCTAGCGACATTTCAAAACAACAATAATCTTTTCTTATAACCCCGTAAAAAACCCTAGGTATAGAGCAAAGGCACAAGGCAAAAATACCACTTTAGCCACGAATTAGGCGTTTATTCTTTTTTAGAAAAAAATATATTATTTATACATTTATTTTTGGCATATATTACTTTTGCGCCGGGCCTGGGTCATTTTTGTAACTTAAAAATTTGCATTAAATAAAGTATGTGTTGTGATATTAATTTGGTATGGTTCTATAACTCACAGAAATTATCGTAAAACAATAGTTACCTGGTTACTATCAGTATCGACGAGTTTAATATCAATCTCTCTCTTTAGCGCGGCTTCAACGTCACACCCTGAGTCCAACACCCATAATAGTATCAACGTATGCAGGTCTATATGTTCTTCGTCATCTCTGAAATAGAACAGAAGTTTTTAGCTTTGGTGGTCTAATGGAGAGATCAAGACTGTTGGAGCAGTGAACTGGTGTGTTTATAATAAAGTCTTGATGGCACGATAACTTTCTTTATTTTGTATGAGTACAAATTACAGGGCACAGTGGACCGCAGCAATGATTAAGTAATAAGTAGATGATCGCACAGTCGCCGATAGGAATCTAATGTCTGTCCCAGGCGCGCGCTACCCGCGCCCGCAGCCCGCACCCCCACGCCGGTAAACCGGTTGGAGGCGATGTCTCCAACAAGACTCAAGATAGAGTTGGGGGGGAATGGCGCAATATAATTCAAAGAACTATACATAGGTCGAAATACAGATCGAAGTACTGGAGTAGCAACTTTGTGAAGGGCAGAATTGGAAAACTCCCCCACTAGGTGGATTGAAGACATCAGATGGGTTGCATAAAGCCGCTGGATAAAGGCGGCGCAAGACCGAGACAAGCAAGCTTATATGGTATGCAAGTATATATAACAAATAATATGGTTGAGCGAAGCAACGGCTGGGTCATGCGTCATGCTCGTGAACGGGTCCCACCGGCTATGGGGCTACTTTCCGTCTGCCCGTTAGACATGTATTGAGTAGTAAGTAAGTACAGCTATTATGCTTTTGTGGAAATTCCCCTCATTGTGGAAACACTGCATACATAGCATAGTGCCTATTGTATTGTAAACTTGTTTTGAAAAGAGCAACCGCCTTGCTGGTTCTTCTCGGCGGGAAGGGCATTCCGAACCAGTGACCAGAATGTGAACCAGAACCACTCATCGACGATTCAAAAGAACTTGTAAAATTCAAAAAAAATTCAAAATTCTAAATTATTTATTTCACGTAGGCCAACCTGTGGCTCTTATGACAAGTCATGACTCTACCACCGGTTCGGTTAGTAAAAAAGTTTATTTGAATAAAAAATATTTCTATTCTATTCTATTCTATATGCAAGAGATCTATGTCCAGCAGTGCACGTCCTTCGGTTCATAAAGAAGTGTAAAACACTTACGTGGTAGCAGTTTTGTTCTTCTTTTGCGCTGCCATATGCTGCTCTAGATGTGTCATGTGATATACGTAGTTGTGGATTTCGAGAGCGCTTAACCTGATAAGGATATAAAAGAAAATGAATAATTTGTGCTATAGATTTTTAACATGTTCCAGTTTGTATAACTTCGCCTTAATATTCTAGTCTTTTGCTTTGCGCAATAGTTCTTTTCTTCTGTATACTGATATTTCTTTTAAATATTCTGAGATTTTCGAACGATTTGAGGCAGAGTTAAGGAGAAATATCGTTGATTAAATATAATGGTGCTTACAAATTTATCCCAATAATATTTTGGGCTATTCAATGAGTGAATAAAACCACCTAAAAAAGTCAGCAAGACATTTGCGATTCCTCTAGTGCTGTCAATGAGCTGATTCAAAAGTGCTTAAAAAATAAAAATAAATAGTAATTCACTATAAAAAAATCGTATTGAAAAACCGACTTCAAACACCCGCACCACTACAAAGTATATAAATTATTGTTGACTTTTAAAAACCGCTAGACCAATTTCGATAAAATTTAAATGGGACCAAAATAAAACGAAAATTTTCCAAATCGGTTCAGGCGTCTTCTAGTAATCGTTGAACATACATATTATATTTTAAAAAAATTCAACGAATTGAGAACCTCCTCCTTTTAAGTAGGTTAAAAATTATTTCATGTACGCCTGTCTTCCTACAGCTCTTATAACGGTTCGGAAACCAGATTCTGCTGACAAGAGCTACTCGAAATAATTATTCGAAAGACCTATTTATTTGGTTCAAAAACACCTTGGGTTACATTATCGAAGTTTTCATACGGATCCAACTTTTTAAAAATATTCTATAGCTATATATAAAGGTTTTTTTTTTTGGTAAATGTAAAACCGTGCTTGTATTTAATTAATAATTAATCATAATAAAAATAAAAACTATGGAAAAATAAATTAAAAAATTACAATTATATTTAAGTACAAATTTTATTTTTATTATGTTCCATTATTAATCTTCTTAATATATATAAATTACGTGTCACGTTGTTTGTCCGCGATGGACTCCTAAACTACTGAACCGATTTTTATCAAACTTCGTAACTAACTGTAATTTGGTCCAACTTAAAAGATAGGATAGTTTTTTTTTTGGATTGGGATAGTTTATTTGTTTTATTTATATAGATAAGTTGGCGGTACGAAGTTCGCCGGGTCAGCTAGTTAAATATAAGTTCAAAAACTGAGATCAAAATTGAAATCTGAGATCAAATATTGAGATCAAAATGACTCACCGTTTAGCATCAAGAGTATAGTACATAGCCAAAGCTGCGTGTCCATCGGCCGGCGCGCACAGGTAGCGGCGCGTGCAATGCTTGACGTCCACCAGCCACGATGCGAACGAGTGGTGGAACAGGCTGAGGTACCCGGTGGCACGCTCCATCACCAAAATTCTGTTAGACCGAACACCAATAACCGATCCAAACTAATATTATAAATGCAATTATGTTTGTTGGTTGGTCCTTCAATCACGCCGCAATAGAGCTATGGATCGACGTGATTTTAGGTATAGTAGCGGAGTGACATTAGCTAGTTTTAATTTCGGAAAACAAATCAGACACAATTGTTTGTAAGCAAAAGTCACTTTCGCTGCTGCTTCGATTTTTACCCCTGGTGTGTTACGGGGTCTATCTTGCCCCGTAACTTTTTAGTTCTAAAATACTGTTAGATAATAAAATAAAGTTTCACAAATGGCAGCGTTTGGGGATCTGACTTTTATATTAGAAGTTATAAGCAAAATTTTTCAACCTCGTAACGCACTGATTTCAGGGTACAAAACGTAAAGTAGTGATGGGAACTGAAACATCAATAAATTGTTAAATGTAGTTTATTGAAAGGCAAATAAGTATTTAACAAAATTATGCTCAAATATAGTCAGATTTTAACTTAAAAATTAAGTATTTTTAAAACATTTCTAAAAGTCAACAATGTTGAAATTAGGTTTCAACATACTATATATAAAAAAAATTTAACATTCCTTTTTCCTACATATTTTGCTGTAATCAAAGGGTGTCAAATAACAAATCTTATATCAGCTAATCAAAAAATAAAGAGACATACTTTACGGGCAAGTACTGTACCTATGGACGCTTGTACTTGTGGACACAATCGACTCCCTCGAAACTAGCAACCCTAAAATTATAATTTGACCACAGGTACAAGCGTCCATAGGTACAGCACTTGCCCTAGATATATATTTAAACAATATTACAATTATTATCATCACACGTGAGAAACTTGTCCCATTCCCAAATCGTTCTGATCGCAACTCGTACCTACCTTTCGCTTGGTAGTTATGGTAGTTTCTGGGATCTTTATTGATGGCATCTTTCACCCGTAGTGCAGTTCAGTTGTCCGGTCAACCGGACTACGGAACTACGGAAGATATTTATTTTAAGTGGATTTAAAAATAGAAATTCAGTGTAGACACAAAAATATATATTTTTCGTGGTCCGGTGTCCTTATTCATGGGAATCTAATAGACAAATGTTATGTAAGGTATATTAACCCAATAGAACCTAATTTCCCTGAATATTTCTGTACAACCCTAACCTAAGATTTTGGTAAATATACCGATCATGCGGCAACGGAATAAGGCGCGGGAGGGGAAGTGGGACTGTATTTATTACTTTGGCTGCCTTTGACCAGCTATAATGATTAATATCCAGAGAAAGTGATTAATTTATCACATTGTCTTCACAATTTAGTCATTATATACAATAGCAATGTAATCACTATGACTGTGACAAATACAACAACATAACATACAGATGTGTGTCAACATAATGTCAATATTAAATAGTTTCAGATTGTTTTAGTTTTACTAGGCCATAAAATGTTATCAAAAAGGTTATCTAGCTTAAGCACTAGATCTTCCGTGGTCCAGTCAACCGTACTATGGATGAAAAAAAATGTTCCCTAGACCGATTAACTATAGCATGGATAATTTCTTTTATCCATGATCCGGTTGGCCGAAAAACTTAACTATGCTACGGGTAAAGCACCATTGATGGGATAAGTTGCGAACGCGAAACGACCCACTAAAACATACTATTAATTATTTTTAAAAACATGCTTCTTTGTATAGCAACTCAAACACATTGGTTTCGCGCAACCAAAACACTCCGTTGATGTTTTTTTAACACGTTTGTCGGCTTCCCGACTGTTGTACGTCATCCTTAGTCTCTCATAACAACCTCGGCACTTTTTCTTTTTTTGAGCCTTTTGAAAAAGGTGCTTAACTTGTATAGCCATACCTGAAAAATAATTAAGTGTAAATGTTAATCATCATAGCAAAACCCTCCAGTTCTGAAGTTCTGTAATACCCATAGCCAGACATCAACACAGCAAGAAAGATCACGAGAAATAACTCCACACTAATATTATGAATGCAATAGTAACTCTGTCTGTTACTCTTACAGAGCCAAACTACTGAGCTGATCATTATGAAATTTGGTAGGGAGATAGCTTTAACCTTGAAAATAGACGGAGATACCGTGAAGCCCACGCGAGCAAAATCGCGGGCGAAAAGCTTCTGTTAATATGATTCGATGTAGCTGCTAATATTAGCATGCCTATGCTAACGTTATGCCAATAAAGGACCCAGGCAAATTAAACCCACGTTCTTAGTTCTCCTTATTTTAGCTTAACCTTTTCCGATAGTTCTGAAGTAAAATGAAGGAATATATAAACATGCTAGAGATAGTTATAAAATTATAATATTATATTATACTTATTGATATTCCCGATAACAACCTTCCAGCTCCATCGTCAGACCCTGGACATCATCTAGGACTAGAGCACTTGTCAAGAAAAATCAAACAAGCCCAAATTCGATGGGATTCGATGGTTACTTCATTTTATTACTGAAATCCCATTGCCACCTTCTAGCTCCATCAATAGACCCTGGATATCATCTAGGATCAGAGTACTTGTCAAGACGAATCAAATGAGCTCGAACTCGACGAGTTTTCGACATTTTATGCACGCACGCACACACGCAGGCGCACACACACGCACATACATACACACACATACACAATACACATATAAAATATTGTATATTTGTTTTTAAGCCTTAATAAATTATTATATATGAATATTTTGCAGTTCCAATATTATTCCATACTACATGTCGATTTGATAACCTGCATTTTTCAAGTCGGTTAAAAATAAAATGGCATACTTACTTGTTTTTGATACACCGATCTAGAAGAAAGACGATTTCGAAGACGATGGTTGTGGATCTTCATCTTCACGGTGTTTTAAATTTTTTCTACTCCTTTTAACGGAACGAGACGTTATTATTATGAATAAAGCACGATTTCAACACATGTTATCCTTTATCGAATCAGCACTTCACTGGTGTCGAGTGCAGCGCGTGTGACGGCGCGGCGTGCGTTGCGGGATTCGGGGCCTTTTGGACATATAACCGCACTGGAGTAATAATTTTTGTCTCTGGTGCGGAACGAGGTGCAAATAGCCCCGAATGTTCAGTAGCTAGCTAATATTCCATTTGATGAAGGAAAAATATCTGTGTATCTATCTTTTTCCTACTTCAATAGACGGCGAAGATACCTTTGCCGCACTGAATGCTAGAACAGCATTTCTGGCGTGCGCACGGAGTGAGTCTCGGTCGGGGCTATTTCAACCTCGTATTGCAGTGAAGGTGTTAACAAATTTTAATTTTTCTTGACATGAAATAAACGATTATTTGTTTCTTTACAAGCTACTCGCTAGTATAAGTATCCTCAGGCCATATCCTATAAACACTATTAATGCGAAAGTTTGTGAGGGTGGATGTATGGATGGATGGATGTTTGTTACTCTTTAACCCAACAGCAACTGAACCAATTTGCCTGAAATTTGGATGGAGGTAGCTCAAACCCGGGATTAGCATATAGGCTAACATTTTATCCCAGAAAATTGAAGAGTTCCCGCGGGAATTAAAAAAAAACTTTATCCACGTGGACGAGGTTACATAATTTTAACATTGTTTATGGCACATGCCAGTATATCTTTGTTTATACCGCGACAAGCTAGCCCTAGAACGTTGTCGTACTGCACTTCAAGAAGTGTAAAATAAAAAATTAATTTTTAAAAAACAAGCTTTTAGCAGCTGACTACATCATTAGACCCTGGATAACATCTAGGACCAGAGTACTTGTCAAGACGAATCAAACGAGCCCAAACTTGATGGAGTCTACTACTACGTCCTTTTATTACAGAGTTCCCCTGACCATCTTCCTTCTCCATCATTAGATCAGCACCATATTACAATAATATTGCATTGTGAACTGATTTACATACACATACAAAACTTCAGCTCAATATGAAATCGGGAAGTGGTTCTAATTTAGCTTCTATGATTTAAACTAAACTTACATACATAGTATTGAGTATAATCAGGCGTTACTTTGCCGAATCCGATATACATAGACGAACAACAATTGTTCTTGTTCGTCTATGTTCTTTATACTTTCGACGTTACGTACGTGTTGGAGCGAAACGTATGTCGAGTATTAAAACGTTTATTGTTTGACGGATTATAGCAAAGGAATATTATTTCTCTTTAAATAGTAATTTCTTTAAAGGAATATTATTTTTTCTTTAATTGTACATAACACAATATATTGCAATTGGGTACTTTGATTTGTTTAATAATCGAAAATGTATCAGGTGAGAATAACATTTGTAAAAACAGAAAATAAAAGTTTCCTGTTAGACAGAGAGAGCGCTAGTGAAGTGTGATGTCACAATTCAGCAGCTCCATACACGCTCCATAGAAAATTTCGTTTTAGAAAGAGACAGATACAGTCACAGGAAACCAGCTTATAATTCCGAGACTAGTAAAGATATTTAAAAAAGAGAAATGGCATTGTGTTATAATATTCAAAAACGTTATTTTAAATAAATAAACAAATATCAGTCAAATACCCAATTTAAATAAAAGTTTGTAAAAATAACACAACGATCTTCAATCAAAGAAACTTTTCATTGTTCTCACCGCCTCAATAGATGCAGCCGCCGGTTGAAGTCGTCCCTAGTGACACTGTACTCTTTGGTGAGGAGGCACTTGTACAGCATGTCCTCCGTGACCCCGCAGCGTGCCGCCAGGAGTACGTCCAACAGGAGACGGACCTGCGCACCAGCGTTTTAAATACGAGGGAGCATCCTTAAGGTTGATTATACGGGTCTGCCCGCGAAATTCCAATTTAATTTGGTTTTTCGCAATTTGTAAATACGACAAAGTAGGCTTATGGTGAAGCAGTGATAGCCTAGTGGTTAGGACTGTGGTCTCCTATTCGGGGGATCGCAGGTTCGATCCCGGGTACGCACCTCTGACTTTTCGGAGTCAAGTGTGTTTAAGCAATTAAATATCACTTGCTTCAACGGTGAAGGAAAACATCGTGAAGAAACCTGCACATCTGAGAGTTCTTCATAATGTTCTCGAAGATGTGTGAAGTCCGCCAATTCGCATTGGGCCAGCGTGGTGGACTATGGCCTATAACCCTTCTCTGAAAGGAGACCTGGCTCAGTAGTGAGCCATTGATGGGTTTTTAATGATGCTTATGGCATTCTAATTGTGCTAATGGCAGTACCATCTTCACAGGTTTATATAAAAATCTTTAATTGAAAGTGTTCAGTTTAAGAAATTAGTCCGAGTATCGAGTTTGTCGTGAGTTACTCACAAATTAGTCGATATTCTAATTTCATAAACTGAACACTCTCAAGTAAAGATTTTTGTATAAACCTGTGAAGATGATACTGCCATTGGTGCAATTAGAATGCCATAAGCCTACTTTGTCGTATTAGTTTACAAATTGCGAAAACCCAAATTAAATTTGAATTTCGCGGGCAGACCCGTATAATCAACCTTAAAACATACTTATTACCATATTATTACGATGCGATCAAAGTAAAAGGGCATTTTTTATTTCTGTTTTGCTCACACGCGGTTAAGCAGGACAGAAATACAAAATGACGGTTTAGCTAAAACCGGCAGTTTAAAATAATTTTCTTATCGTATAACACATGAAAATTAGCATTATCTATACCAAGGTTCTGTTCTCCACATATATAAAGACGGATTACACAAGGTTTATGCAAAATAATAACTAATATCTACTTACATACTCACCTTATTAAATCGTCGTCCGTGAAACAACCTCTGAGCAAGCCACAGGTAGAGCCCATTCAGTGTTCCCGGGATCTCGCGAATCTCTCGTAATGCGATAAAACCGTCCGCTACACCATCGAGTACCTATGAAACAATATGAGAACCGCCAGTATTAACTTGAAACAAGATATGAGTTCAAAACCAAAAACCCATGGGGTAATTACGAGTCTCGCGACAGGCTTGCGACAGGCGTAAATCTCGCGATCGCTGCTGTCAAACGTCACTTTTGTATTACGTAAAATTTTTTACGTACTATTTGACATTTTGCGACCGGTCGCTTGGCTATTGCTGTCGCTTTGCTACTGCTGTCGGGATCGCTGCTGTCAAACGTCACTTTAAACGTCACATTTGTATTACGTAATTTTTTTACGTACTATTTGACATTTTGCGACCGGTCGCTTGGCTATTGCTGTCGCTTTGCTACTGCTGTCGCTACTGCAAAGTTTTACGTAATCAGCCCTCCGGCTAAAACTGCTACCACAGACAGACGATTCACGTTTTCATATACAAATACATTCTCAGACTCTACAAAAAATATCTTTGGTGGTAGATTCAATAGTTTCGTGTCCAATTCAATTTTCATAGTAGTTTGTATCTGCCATATTGAATTTGTCATGACGTCATAATGAACTGCTAAGACAAATGCAATCTTTGACTATATTAAAATATTATTAATCATTGACTTTTGCCATGAAAAAGCTCTATACAACTTCTAAGGTTTTTTTTTTATATAGACTGTTGAAAATTTTGATAACGATTTTAATTAAAAGCAGTTATTTTTCTATGCAAAGTTCATGTTCTTATCATGTTGATGTTCACTTTAGACAGCGTACCTTTTCTAAATACAGTAGACAGCCATCGCTTTTTATACGCAAGTGATCCAAAGCCGCCGCAGCGGCCGCTGCTGCCGTAGAATCACTCGACACTCGGGCACTGTAAATATAAATGTACCTAAATATGATTTATCATATTGTCCAACATTTGCAAAAAAATGTCGACATGAAATACTTATCCAAAGAGAGCCTACGATCGCCAGACCATCCAAGTACATAATATTATATGAAGTGGATGTAAAAATCACTGAGCAATTTTTCGATCAAATTCTGGTTTCGTCTAGCTTTTTGGTTTTTGCCATGAAAGTGATGTTTGAATAACATAAAATAATAACTGTTTATACTTATTTCACTATGTCTGGAGAACGTTAGCTCTTAGTAAAAAAATATCAAACTATTTTTCCCGACCATACCAAATACGAGAATAACCGAAGAACCCACCGAAAAGACAAAATGTGCTTACCAGAATTAAAACTTAAATTGTTCTCTAACAGTGCGTATTGCATGGCAATTAAATTATTTAATAAATTGCCTGATAGTTTAAAAGGAAAGCCGTATTTAGAAATAGAATTTATAAATTATTACTAAATAAAAATTATTACCATATTAATGATTATTTAACAGACCACAGCATCTCTAATTAATAATTCGTACCTAAACTATAATTGCACTACTATTGTAAAATGTATTGAACATAGATAATTATATTAAGTACAGTGTCCATAGGTAGATTATTATTAATTATTATTATTTTTGACAATTTAATGGACATAAATACATTCTAAATTATGGAATAACTTTTAAAATTATGTATTAATTTTTAATATTGACATTTTGTTTATACTTAAATTGACATTATAAATATTCACACACCAGTACTGGTTAAATGTATTAGGCTCGATTTCCTGTATACAATCATGTTGTTTCTGCATTTTTGTGAATAAAATTTCTATCTATCTATCTATCTAGTATATTATATACTCACCGCAGTCTTGGTTCCGTATCAAGTCTGGCGAGCACGTATCGCTGCACGTCAGCCGACACATGCGCTCGTTGCAACTCGTCCAGCGTGATTTTGCGGAACCCTAAAATTGATTTATACACATGAAGGTGGCATTATTAAATTCTTCTAAAAGTTAGCTTTTTACTCATTTTATGGTACTTTCAGAACGTACTCGAATAACACTAAAACCACTCGAAGAGCACTAGCAAAGTGCTCTTGAAAGTGCATTATTCGAGCAAGTGTATTAAAAAAAATATATCTTCCCTTTTTCCTTTTTACTTAAATAACTTTTGTCTGCAGGTAGGCTTTGACCGTGTTTAGTTACCACCCTACCGTCAAAGACGTGCCGCTAAGCGATCTAGCTGTCTGGCACGATGGCGTCTAGCAACCGAGGTGGTTTTCAAGTACTATCTTAGACTGCACAACACACAAGGTGAGATCGAAGTCAAGGGGGGCTATCTTGTCAAGAATTTAATAAACTACCAGTTTTATAAAGCAGACGTATTACCTGTAAACATCTTTGTGAGCGGTCGCGATTGCCTTGAATGCCGCCTGGCAGTCGCAACCAGCAGCAACCAATGTGGCAACAAATGTTGATGCCTCGCGAGCAGCGCTGCTACAGAGCCCTCAGAGCCCTCAGTGCCGTCCTCATTTACGTCCCCTAGAAACAATTACACGCAAAACGTAACGTAAAAGTACATCTGTGTCATCATCAACCGATGAGACATATCTGGCTGGACACACAGTCTTCTACTTGAATCCAGCAGCTTCCTACGATTCTTCTAATGTTATCGGTCAACTTGCTGGTCGATTAAGGAAAGGCTGATGCATTCAATGCTAAAGTCTCAATTGAGGTGCTTGGCTGAATTTATTGAGTTTTTCCTGCAACATTGCCATATCGATACATATCAGCCAATCAGAGGTGACTGTGATCGTCACATTTTAACAATTTATTTTAGACAATCAAACAGCAGCTGGTGAAGTGTGCTAAAAACTGAGCTTTTCAGTGCAAAGTAGCGACTTCCTATCGAAAATAACTATCGGCTCTTCAAACTTGTGACCAACCTATTTCCTCTTCAGCTATGCAACTCGTTAAAAAAACAGTCACTCGTTTGCAACTATTCTTTTAAACAAAATCCAATAACTTGGAGGGAAAAAACTAGTCACTGGAATTAATCTGGCAGTCAATATGTCAAATAAAAATTTTTCAAATGTATCTCAATTTGCTATCCTGTACATAATACTTGGCTTTTCTAGAAATAGTCATCTGTTTTTCTGGGCTAAATTAAATATAATTTATATGAGAACAGGGATGTTAAGCTGCTATTTTCTGTTTCTGTCTTTCACACGTGTGCGTTACACTGTTTAAGACAGAAACACAAAACGGCGGCTATGCATTCCTAGCGTACAAATAAAATTAGAAAAACTACTAAGTACTGAAATTGTGTAATAGTAAAGAAGTGATTCATATTTGACTTACCATTCAGTGCACCTTCATCAATCGCATCCACCAACAAAAACAAACACTGTTTCGGCGGATCTATCTCCAGCAATGGGAACAAAATTGCCTTTTTGAAACACTCATCAGGATTTTTGTCCAAATTCTGTGGCAATAACGCTTGTTGTATTTCAGTTTCGGACAACAGTCTATCGTAATAAGCGTTTGCTATCAACGTTCTTGGGTTGACGGGTAAGCTCGGGATGGGAGGGGGTACATCATCTGAAGCAGATCGTTTCTTTTCCAGCAATTTTTCCAAGTCCGTTTGCAAATCGTCCTTTGGTATGTTAGGATTTAAAACATTTTGATACTCCGGCTGCTCAGTTTTGGTTTCTAATTCTTTTGGGGTAGATGGTCTCGGGTCGGACTTTTTCGGAGAATTTTCCGTAGAGTTCGGTCGTAACTCGTTTTTCTTCGGATAGCGGAAATTGGCAACTGGAATCCTCGATTTTGGCGGACTATTAGTGATTTCTTTTGGTTTCTCTTCCTGTTCGGTGGACAGACTTTTTTGGAGTACCGTAGGCTTTTTATCAGATAAGGGTTCGGAGCTTTGTCTTAATAAACGGGAATTTCGTAGTTCTTTGGACTGTCGTTGTGAAATGTTGCGCAGGAACAAGTTTTCGTGGTTCTCGTATAGACGGAAATCTTCTTCGTTGTTTACAAATGGGTTGTTGGCTTTTATACTTGCTCTGGGCAAGATTTCCGGCAACTGGAAAGGAAATGGTTATTTCATCAAATTATGGCGATCTATTAATATTTGGTTTTATAAACCAGTAAGAAGTATTTTTTTAATACTCAAAGAATGGCTCCTTGCTCCTAATCCGCACTGCCAAAATTAGTAATGCCTTTTTGGCTTCTCGATGAGTATGGAATAACTTGGGTAAACTTTAAAATCAGGGCGTCCAATAGGAAAAGGCGTCTTCTAAGTAAGCCTGTAGGCTTCCGCAGTATTTTCTACTTAGTCTGCATCTCCCCTTTGGGTGTAATCGTGATATAAAAACTGACATTTCAGTATAGATTTTTGTAGATACATGAGTGCACTCACGTGTTGTCCGCTTAGTTGTGCGTCGGGCATGCAGTCCTGATACGCGTCGCGTTCATGGATACGCTCCGCAGTCAGCTGGCGCGCGTTCGCGTCCTCTTCGTCTGTTCTTTGATCTACGAGAAATAACCACAAGTACGTACACGTTATTTAGTATGAAAATCGCCTATCCCTACTTATACTACTACTAATTATAAATGCGAAAGCGTTTTTGTTTGTTCGTTTTTTCCTTCAATCACGCAGCAAGGAAGCATGGATAGACCTGACCTGGCTTGAGCTAGTCAATCAATAAATCTCTATCGAATGCAATTGCTTTGCAAATCTTTCTTAGTAAATCAATTTCAATTAGGCAATTGAATCGAAAATTTTTACCTTCACTATCGGCTAGTAAAGGTTTGGAACTCTCTTCTCCGTCGTCGCCCATCTCTCGAAATCGCTGTATTAAGTTTTCTTCAGTAGAATTTCTCCTAAAAGCATAAAAACAAAGATCACATCAGGCCAAGCCTTTTAGCATTTGATAAATGTGATAAAACCATTGCTACTAGTACTGACCTCTATATTCTAATCTATGATTAACACTGAACTGGCTGTCAATATTCAAATGACAGCTTAAATTATAGATTAATTTGAAGCGCCACATTTGACATACGATTAAGGAACTAATTATTTTAAAGGAATGCAAGAAGTACCAAAAAGTATCAACTATCAGTTGTCAACTAGTGTCCTCACTAATTTTAGTTCCTCGGACACTCGAACTGTTTACAGCGCCAAAATGGCGTCCATCAAGTAGGTCGATAAAAATTAAATAGCAGCGAGTCCAGTGTAAATCATAGAGTAATAATTATAGAGGTCAGTGGCTACTAGTGTTGCTGCCCTCGTCGTAATCGTTTCAACCGACAAACGTCCACAGCTGAACATACATCTTGCAATCGGCAATTCGGCGGCTTGGAATCGGCGCAAAAGGGATTAGAAAAATTCTCCGTCCCTTTCCCGTCCATACTAAATGACAAATTTATCTTGTAACGTAAACTTGAAAAGTGACACCAGGGTTTTTTGTTAGATATGTTTACGTGATTGTTTTTGTTCATTTATGAACAAGAGGACTACTAGTTTGACGGCAAAAGTGGCGCCCACAATCTTTGATTGGTTGACACTTATGCAGAGATCTAATAGAAGGTGCTCTGTATTAGCTAGCGTCCCTTTGCACACCAGTTGCACGCAGGTTGAAACCTGAAAGATATGTGCAACAGTGCGTGTTGCCAGTGATAACTTACGGATCCGAAACATGATCGCTAACTATGGCCTCATAAGAAGGCTCAGGGTCACTCAGCGGGCGATGGACACAGCTCGGAGTACCCTGCGAGATCAAATCAGAAATGAGGAGATCCCTAGAACCAGTCACCGACATAGCTCAGCGAGTCGCGCAACTAAAGTGGAAATGGGCGGGGCACATTGTTCGAAGAGCTGATGGTCGTTGGGGTCCCAAGGCAACCCTGTACCGGGAAGCGCAGTATTGGCAGACCCCCTCACTAGGTGGACCGACAACAACAAACGAGTCACAGGGAGTCGCTGGATTCATGCGGCGCAAGATCGATGCCTGTGGAAGTCCATGCAAGAGGCCTTTGTCCAGCAGTGGATGTCTATCGGGCGATAAAGAAGAAGATCGCTGCCTCTAGTAATATGGCAAGACTCAGCACCTGTTGCTGCTGCTAGGCGTGGCGTCGTCTTTGGGGGAGTGGTCTCGCTCACTGGGCCGTGCGTGGGATGAGTGGCTCAGTATTTGCATAGCCAGAGAGCGGACGAACTCGCCCGGACGTTGACTGCTTTCCCCTGGACCCTGGGAATAGAACAAATTTATATAAGACCATAAGACCCATTCTTAGAGCAAGTCACGAGCCGGTCCACATGACACAAACAAGTTTGTGCAAAATGAACGTGTGGACTTGAAATTTTCAGTTTGCACAAACTTTTGTATTTATTTGAGTGTTGTATCAAAATGTCAGCGCAAACATATTTGCTTGCCACGTTCAGTTTGCACACACTGTTTTTTTGTACAAACTGTTTTCACAAACTTTTGTTTCTGCCGTGTGGACTGGCTCTTAGTAATAGGCAAATCCATACGATTGGTAGATTCACTTGACGATTCAATAGCACTTTATAAATTTTATTCACTTTGTATATGAATAAAAAACTTTTTATTCTGCACTATGATTCTAATCTATTCTATAGTCCTAGAATGCACCAATCCTTGCAAGATTTACATGATGGAGAAGTTCATAAATTTTTTTTTTTGGTGTTATATAGGAAAGAACTATTAAATAATCTCTAAAAACAAAAAATAATATACATGAGTTTTCCACAGTACCAGTTAGGTTCTTTGAGTATTAAATTTAATACTCAAAGGTTAGGTTAGATATTATTTCACCAACGTTCGCTATCTTTTACGGGCTACCTAAACTTTCTATCAATTTTCACGAATCTATAGGGAACACTTAGATGTGGAAATGACATTTGATAGAGGATTGTATATAGGAGCTACCTATGTAAAGAGACTCCTATTTAGGGGATGATTTAGGTATAGTGGATGAAAACGGGCAAAACGTCTACGTAAAAAGTAATAATGTCCAATTAACGAAACAATCAGCCATCTATCGAATTATTGTGGAAAAGCAAACCTGTAGGAAATGCCTCGCCAGCAGCCTCCTGTTCAACGCACGCTGCTGCCTTGCCTGAGGCCCGCTGCCGGGCTGACTTAGTTCTTGACACAACGCCGTTTTGCCGCTCCCAGCGTCGCCTGTAACGATCATCACGTTTTTGTACCATATTACTCTTGTCTACTATACTCAAAAGCAATCTATTCGACTCACATTCAAAGCAAACGCGTTCTTTTACTTTTTGTCTGATGGGAGGCTTTGGCCTTGCCTAGTTATCAACGTACCGTCAAAGACGTGCCCCCAAACGATTTAGCGTTCCGGTACGACAGCGTACAGAAACCGACGAGGAATATGGGTTTAATTAACGTTTTGATTGGCGTTGCTATCGTTTCTCAATCGTCATACCAGTGCGGCTTTGGTATTATGCTACTTGGCTTTTGTGACTCCTTGTGACATAGTCGATGTCGACTTTCTACCGAGTGGTAGTGAGGGTCCCGATGTGGGATCGATATAGACACATTCGATATCAGGGAAGACTAATGATATTCAGTTATTCACTTTACAATTCAATAGTACTTTGTAAAATTGTATTTTTTTTTAATACAAAGCTCCGTCGTCATTTTAGATTTTAAGCGAACCGTTTTAAAAAAAAAAAAATTTGCTAAGCTGACCTTGACTAATATTCTCCTCTGCCCACCAAATAAGCGGAAATCTTGTGTTAAAAGTGGGCACGGCAATAGTGCAACAGGCGTGGATCGAACCGGCGACCTTTCAGTTTTCAGTCAGCCCCTCTAACCGTTGCGCTATTGTGGCTTTAGAAATACGTACCTAAAATCAAAGCTCCAGCGGTCTTACTAACAGCTCGCTGCTCCAAGCAATGGGCGATCTTCTGGAACACCCACTCTCTGCAGAAGAACCGCCGTTTGTCCGCCGAGATCATCTCGGATACGCGCTGCGCCGACGTCGACTTGCGCACAGGCCGATCCTTGTCCCCTTTTGGAGCCATCGGACTTAAGGGTGAACCTATGATTATTATAACATTGTTATAGGCTTTAAGTACCATTACGGCATGTTCTATAGAACAGCATAGATCTATGGTCGCTTTTCATCCGTGTGGATTTGGGTTTAAAAAAAAATGGTTGTCTGTAAAGTCGGTTTACGGACGATAGTTTTACGTGATAACGTCATAAAGAAACATTGATGACCGCTAACCACAGCGCACACTCAATGACTGGCGGGCCCGGCGCAGCCTGCGGCGGGCGCTCTGCCAACGCTTGGGCCGATCGTGCCTCTCTATTGCTTGTTCCGCGCTCTGGCTTGCACGCTCAGGCTAGCTGGGATGTGACGCTTTTTCGTGCGTGCAGCCTGTGTTATCGATTTATAAGACGTTTCGTGCGTGCAGCCTGTGTTATCGATTTATAAGACGTTATCACATCAAAAACTTATTTTGTTTCCCCAGAGAGAAAATGGAACAAAATTAAATTAAATAAATAACTCTCGTCTGTTTTTCCAGGGTAAAATTCCGTGTCTGTATCACTCTCCAAGTCCTCAATTATAACCATGCAAAAAATCATAGCGATCCGTTGCTGCGTGATTCAAGGACAAACCAACAAACACACTTTCGCATTTTAAAGACATGAGATTTGATGCAAGATAGTTTCTGCCATGCATCATTGTGTCCTAGACTAACGTCTCCACATTTCCATAGTGTGTATTCAAAGATTAATCTCTGTACTATGCTAAAATAATAACATAAAACATCTTAAAACCGCATTATGAGAAAATAAGAAGAATGTAGATAATATACTTACCATCGAAATCAAAGTCTCTATCCCTATCTCTCTCTCTGTCTCTTTCTCTATCCCTTTCTCTTTCCCGCCGATATTCTCTGGACGCATCCCTGTCGCCCGGGAAACCGCGATGGCGATCAGTTGGTGTTCGATCGTGACCGCGTGAGGATACCTCGTTTAGAGGAAGAGATCTGTAATAAAATAAATTAAAAAATATAACCCGACTACGAAAAATTGGATGGAACATCTTTGTTCGAACATTGATTTTGCTCGTATAAAATGTAGCCTACGAAACGAATAGACTGACTCTTTATTCATCAAAATCGGCTCAGTAGTTAGACATACATAGACTGTCATAATCCCTCCTTTTGACTTTGCTATAGCTTGTTTTGGAAATACATATCAGACTTAACACGTTTGAGGATTTCCATGTTTGCTAACGAAGCTAAAGCCGTGTCATCCTGACTGAAATGGCTCCGTTTAAAAACTGCAGCGTATACAAAGCTCAATAATTTGCTTACTTTAAATAGATCCCCCAATGGAGACATTAACTTGGATTACGGCGTCCGCTCCTTAAAATTCACGTCACGTAATTACTAAGCAAACAGTTAGCTTAATTGGCTTCAATACGTGCTCGCTCAGGATAAGAGATTACGTACGAGCTGTGGATTAAAAATAATTAAATTCAGTACAGTAAGGATTAAAGTGCGGTGCGATTCGTGACAAGCAGTTCACTTCAGCCGCCACGACCACAGTCCAGGGTTCAGGCTCGGAAGGCCATCTCGACTATCCTGCAAGACATCATGACCCATTGCTGGTCCATTGCATGATTCCTCTCAGGATGAGAAGCGTTAAGGTCATAGTCCACCACACGTGCCAAGGGCGGATTGTCAGACTTCATACCTTTACGAACATTATGGACAACTCTCAGGTTTCCTCACGATGTTACCTTCACCGTAAAGAAACAAGGTACACTCACCTTAAATTAACCCGATGTTCCGCCTGCCTAACCGCAGAATGCCGATGCTGCTGCTGCCTTATGCTGACCTGGTTCTGCCGCAAATAGGCTTCCACCTTCCCTTCGTTCGCATTATCACTTCTGTTCTGCGTCTTCCTAGACCTCGTCTCGTCTTTCCTTCTGGACTCACGCTTCTCTAACTTCTCCATTCTACTTTCCAAAGGTGCATTCAAAAGTTGTATGTTACCCCCGTGATTATAATTAAGAGGATCGAATTCTCGACCGGGAATCGGAGCTCGTGGTTCTCTGGAGGATTGGCCTTTGGAATTCTTCGCCCTATACTGAGATTTCGGCACCACTTGACTATAAATTGGCATATTCGACATCTTACACTAACTTTGGTTATTAGAAAAAATAATTTCAAATCACCACCCTTTTTTAAGGAGGGATGCTTTGGTTCTAATTGACACTAATTCTAGAGGAACGCGGGTTTTGCAAAAGATTTTATCATATTAAAATAGGTCTATGTAGGATTTTATCACATACGTGAGGTTCAAAGGAGATTCCAGTCATTCTATAGACGTATAGTTTGTTTTTAGGTTATTTGATTATAATACATGATATTGGGGCTCGAACTTCAGTCTGCCTGGATTATCTGAAACAAAAGGACATTCGATTTAAATAACGTACTCAATAGGTTTTAATTGGTAAGATTTAACCTTGACTAAATAAAATTTTAAAAGTATATTATGACAATTTCAATAGAGCTTATCAAAAATTTGGATCCGCTATCAAGATAGCAACAAAATTAGAAATCGTTTTCGCTTATGTATTTGCCAAATAATTTGGCAACTACGTACGTATAAATAAGTACGAATTATGGCTCGTTTGTTTAAATAATTCGTACGCCAAAATGTACCCATTCTACGTCATAATAAAACGTAATCTAGGTCTTGCAAGGCCTCTGAAAGACTTAGCACTAGTGTCTCAATAGCTTTTCATCCTTTTCATTGGGGGTGAAATAGGGTCGCGACATAAAAACTGGTTAAGTGCTAGTCATTTTGCGGATGATACATTTTTTTTCCTCTTTCGACCGTTGTAGGTCTAAGCTTGTGGTAAACTTTTAACTTTACGGTCTGTAGTTTGTTCTTTACTTCATTAAGGGACTTTTTATGAGTTCGTTATATTTTTCTGTAATAATATTGAATAGTACACGTATACACGTGTTCCCGTGATAATTACACTCAAAAATATAGTTTACAAAGGCGTCTTCATTGTAGGCGTCGGTTTTTGAATTCATACTTTATAGATTTACAGTATAACAATTTAAAACTTTATTAATCTAAATATAGAGTTCAAATTACGAAAACAAAGATAAAGCTTTTTTAAATTGCTCCTCTACAAGCTTCCGGCAATTGAGAATTGAGAGGGAAATGCATTTTTCATACAAGCAAAGGGGAAAATTATACTTAATAGCATTAAGAATAAGAGCTATTTTAAGAGTGCTGTTTTGAATTTAGAGGTATAATGATGATCATCTTACGAGGTGGCTAAAGGATCCGTAGGTTAATTGTAGCGTTACTTGTGAACAGTATGGGATTGTATGACGAAGCAGACGCAGTATGCAGGATCATTCTAATTTTCTTCCCATTTTCCTCAGCTTTATATTTCGCAGACTAATTAATGAGCTATGGAATTGTTGAAAATTAATTAGGGCGAGCGAAGTGAGCCCTGACACTATCCCACAATCTGAGCATTTTTGTGGTACACTTTACTGAAAAACTGTCACGCCTATAGATTTGTGCTATAACATACTAATTCAACTTCTAATCCAGATGTGCTATCTGTCAAAAGAAAATATAATTTTATAACCATTAAAAAAAATTAACATTAACAATTTTGTATTCATTGGATAGAATGTTATTGTACTACTGACGCCATCTGTTAAGAAACCAAAAAGTTAACATCGCTGCAACAGAACTTATTACCCGTTAGGAAAACTAAGCGAGCCCTCACAAAGCTCAGCTTTTTGCTAGTTTATTGTATAAGTATCTATTAATGTGTGACGATCGTGTCACAATGAGTTCTGACTGGCTTAATTTTGTGGTGTTCTTGCTGCATCAATGCATCATGCAATGGTACTCTCTAGCTATTGGTTAAACCAATAGCTAGAGAGTACCAGCCAATCAGAGTTGATTGCGATCGTCACACTGAGATGCAATCAATAAGACAATCCCAAAGCTGGTTTAGCGATTGTTTGAAGAATACCCAACATCGAAAGAGTTTTTATGAAATGAATTACCCCAGTTTTTAAATTACCAATTAAATAATTTTATCGTTGGTCCAAGAACTGCGGCGGGTTGAACTTTACGATGCGTTGAATCTTCAATCTTTTGCTCTGATATTAATTCTTTGGATGACTCCTCTTGCGGCAATCGGCAACTAGCAACTAGCTGTTTTTACTTTTTTGTATAATTTTGAGAAATTGCGGAAACGTAACAAATCTATTTGGGACTTTCGGTGATCGCAACTAATGGGGAAACTTTAAAGAGTTGGCAGTTTCGGATTCATTTATCTAAGGTTTCGGCAGCTGTTGTTGCTCCGTGTGCATAGCGCCTAAGCCAAAAATCCCCTTCAAGTGATCAGGTTGGCGCAACTTCGAAGAGAATTTTGTTGTATGAAACGTGCGCTAATTTTAATGGCAGCTCTATTTATTTAACTTACTCTAAAGTGCTTTTGTCTGTCGCACCTACCGAGTTCGCCTTAAGTCCTTGAGAGTTGACAGAAAATTAGATTTTCTCAAATTTGCTCGGAAATCGCTTCTTTATTTAAAAAAAACGAAACGTCAATTGGCTCATTGCTGGCGTGGCGCCAGCAATTACGTAACAGGACAATAATGTAAATTGCTGGACAGGTACGAGGTTTTTAAAATGTACACTTTCCTCTATTAGGTGTTTCTCCTCTGTGATTAGGTGTTTTAAATGTGCATTTCTTTCGCTGAGTTATACAATTTAAAAAAATAAGAATGAATTTTTTTTTAAATGGAACAAAAAGAGCGTGGTTTAATTGGAGGTAAAGAATTATTGGTGACTGGTTTCCTCGCAAATTAGAGAAAAGTACTATAAGCCTCGGCCGAAATAGCAATTCATGGCCTCGTTTACTTAAAAAGGCCTCGGCTAGCGCCTCGTCCTTTTAAAATCACTTGGAAGTCCTCGGCTTCGCCTCGGCCTTCCAGTGTTACTCGTACATAAATTGCTTTATTCCGAGCCTCGACAATAATGTACTATTTTTATGTTGGTGCTGTTCGCTAGCGCCCGTTCATTTCTTTGTATGGGGAGTCCCGACTCTTAAAACGTATTGATTACATTCTCTTTGCAAGGTATATGACAGTCTCTAGTTTAGTCTAGTCTCAGTCAGTTAGACAGAAAAGCTCTTAAAGGTACCCCTAATCGGTTTCTACGAGGCATCTTAAACCGACTTCTAGGAAGTACCTTCTATTATTTATTTATTAATATTACAATGTCAAATTATAATTTGAATTTTGAAACCCACGAGCTTCCTCACTAATATGGCGTGGCGGAAATTACATATTTCCGATTCGCCTACTCACTTCAACTGCCAATGCTGCCTATAATTTCTTTACTGTTATAAATTATTTTAACTACCGTCTTCCCGTCTCGTCTACACAGACTAATAATATGACTTTTTACCCGACTCCGGCAAAGCCAAAAGGAAGGGTTATGATTTTAGCAATAGCAGTATGATGTATGTGTGTGAAGTAGTGATAGCCTAGTGGTGGTAAGTGGTAACCTGCGGCCTCCTATTTGGAGGTCGCAGGTTCGATCCACTACCTCTGACTTTCCGGAGTTATATTGTGCTTTTAAGCAATTAAATATCACATGCTTCAACGGCGAAGGAAAACATCGTGACGAAAACTACACGCCTGAGAGTTCTCCATAATGTTCTTGAAGATGTGTGAACTCTACCAATTATTTATGGAATTCTACCAATTCAATTAGGATTTATGGATTAAAAAAAAATTATTTTCTATTTTGAGAGATTGATATTTATTTTGATAAAATAAAACTATAAAATATAGCAATCCGCCATATTGGATTGAATACCAATTATAGCAATACGTCGCATTTATCTTCAAACTTTGACAAACTACTATGAAAAATCATAGAGATGACGTCACGACCATCGAGCGTTTTTGCGTGAATTTTAAAACTTAAACTTGAAAAGGCAATTTTATAGCTACCAAACTTTTATTTTACAGCAATAAGATATTTTTTTTTAAATAATAGATACTTACCTGCTTCCGAACATCTAACAGTTTTTCAAAATCGATCATCATGCCTAATTGCCTATTAATTGTGGAAAATCCAGGAACGCCCAAAGGTTACGTAAACCCTTTTTAGGTAAATATGAGGTACGTGGCATGCACAAATCCACTTCAGGGGTCGGACGTCCGGACTTTTATGAAAAATTCAAGGTGCTCGGCTATGCAAGGGGTGGATACCCACAAAGGGGTTTCAACTTCTAACAGGCGAGCGGAATTAGGGAAATTTATGTACGGTGGAGGTTTAAAGCTTGTTTCGTGTTCAACTGTAATAATATGTCTAGCATCAAGAATTTCAAAGGATTTCTGAATCCTTTATTTAAATGCAAAAATTTGTTTGTTGGTTTGTTCTTCAATAATTAAGTAACGGAGCAACGGATCGACGTGATTTTTTTCATATCTACATACTTGAGGACTCGATGAGTGACATAGGCTATTTTTTATCCCAAAAAACAGAGGGTTTTTGAAGGATTTTTAAAAATACAACTTCAGGCGGACGAAGTCGCGGGCACAAGCTAGTGATCTGTAAAATCATACTAATATTATAAATGTGAAAGTGGGTTTGTTGGTTTGTTGGTTTGTCCTTCAATCACGCAGCAACAGAGCTACGGATCGACGTGATTTTTGCATGGGTACAGTTGAGGACCTGGAGAGTGACATAGGCTACTTTTTATCCCGGAAAATCAAAGAGTTCCCGAGGGATTTTAAAAACTAAATCCACGCGGACGAAGTCGCGGGCATCAGCTAGTAATCAATCATTTTTAACACTACCGCTTGGCTAAACCTTGCCTGACGAAGAGCGATAGTCTAGATTGGCACGCCTACTTAGGAGATCTGATTTTTTGCTTGAAGTCAGTTCAGTCTGTTTATGTAATTTGCGAGCTGGAATCGAAGTAGTGACCTTGCGGCTCGCACTGCCCACTGCGGTAGCCTGCGCATTGTTATATAATAACTAGACGATGCCCGCGACTTCGTCCGCGTGGACTAAGGTTTTAATTCCCGTGGGAACTGTTTACTTTTCCGGGATAAATTGTAGCATATGTTGTAATCCTGGTTATGAGCTCTCTCCATTCCAAATTTCAGCCAAATCTGTCCAGTAGTTTTTGCGTGAAAGAGTAACAAACATACACACAGACACACAAACTTTCGCCTTTATAATATTAGTGTGATGTGAAGTGTGATGTGATGTGAAGTGTGTTTTAAATTATAGACTACTATTTTAACCAGTAGAGTCATATACTTCTTCATTATCAACCATAGACGTACACAGCTGGACAAAGAATATCTATTTCATGGACTTCCCAGGTCTCGGTCTTACGCTGAGACCAAATCAAAAATGAGGAGATCCGCAGGACAACCAAAGTTACCGACATAACTCAGCGAGTTATGAAGCTGAACTGGATATGGCAGGGGCACATAGTTCGAAGACCTAATGGTCGATCGGTTCCAAGGAGTTGGAATAACGACCCCGCACCGGAAATTAGCTTCATTAAGAGATGGTGTACAACAGAATTAGCACAAGTAAAGTTAACTTTTAGTACGGTAAAGCTTTAAAACAACACACATTCGGGTATTTGGGTCGATTTCAAATTAGAAACCTGCAAATCCCAACTGACCCGATTTAGAAACAAAATATTTACCCATCGTATAAAAGTATTGCTTTTAAGATCAAAGGAATTGGTCTCGATGAGGTTTATGTAATTAATATTGAAAACTATGAGCAGACGAACCAATTTGATTAGCAGTTAACACGGACAAATTCAAATCATGCATGTTCAATGTTGTAAGCTATCCACACGGGCATGATTTGTATAGTAGATAATTAGATTAGTTTATATTAAAATAATAAAAAAACTAAAAGTGATAAAATCGGGTAACAATTTTTTGGCGGTTCGCCAACTCACACCAGTACGTGGCTTGTAGTAGTGAATTCAGTGAAATCGAAATAAAAAAATATATAAAAGGTGACTGACTGACTGATCTATAAGCGTTCAGCTGAAACCACTGGATGGATTGGGCTTAAATTTGGTATACAGATAGCTATTATGAAAGGATTTTTGAAAATTACACCCCTAAGGGGGTAAAATAGGGGTTTGAAAAATCGAACTTAACGTGAGTGAAGCCGCAGGCATAACTCGTTAAAAAAAATGTAAATATAATATAGTTTACATCATTTGGTAGTCGCTTCAACAGTCCCTAAGCTACCAATCCTCAATCTATGGTTTACATTTAACATCATCGAACATATTGTAGTATGATTGTTTCTAAATAGAGTTCGGTACAATCATCTCTGATATACAAGACATAAATTTTAAAAATAATAATGCAACGTCCTCTGGTGACCCATAAACATTTCTTAAATTGTACCAAACACGAGCTAGTAGTAATTATACAGTAATTATTGTATTTCTTTTATATTTTGGTGCAGAATAGTGTATTTAATTCATTCATTGATCATTATAGATTAATTATTGTAGTATGACCATCGATGTATGAAGGTCTGAGAATCGACCAACATCTATTTTTCATACCTACGCCCTACGATGGCGGTACGAAATTCGCTGGTTCAGTAGTGTATTCAGTGGTCATGAGGTGGTTTAAAATCATAGTTGTAACAATGCCAATAAAAGCAATAGTGACAATCGCAATTTGATTGATCCAAACCTTAATTATTGATCCACTACCTAAGTACCTCTGTAAACTACGTGATAACTCGTATCACGTAACTAGTTATACTCGAGGACTGACCATTTTAGTTTGATAATAGCAGTTATTAACTTTACTATGCACCTCGTGTATCTCAATACAAGGTGACTCGAGGGTCAATAGGTGATGTAGTATACGAGTAATTGCTCTCATATAATCTGATTACTTTTAAGGCAAGAGAGCGATTAGACATTTACGGCTAGCAGAGGCTGTCTCGCATTCCTTGACTGGAATAGTAAGGGAGGGATTTACAAATTACAACACGACTAGTACGGCTTATGCGCAAAGTCCAAGTAAAGTCATCTTAATCCAATAAACCATCCTCGACTCGCTAGTCTAGTAGACACAGGCCTCTTCTCGAAGGAAGGTTTTAGAACATATTCCACCAAACTGAGTCAAAATAAGCTGTACTCCCGCCAAATTGTTACTTGGGATGTTACTTCGACGCGGTAAATAAGGTCAAAAAAATATTCCCGGCCAATCTGATGGAACTAATAAAACTCAGAACAATGGGCTAAAAATCGAACATGCTTTTCCTTATAGTGATGTTCCACGTTTATGTAAAAATCCCCTCTTATGATGGAGCAAATGTGTTTATTTATTGGTTTGTTCATCAATCACGCCACAGTAAAGCTCACATTACTAAGGTATTCACAATATTAGTAAAGTATAGTTAAGGACTTGAAGAATCACATAGGCTACGCTACTTTTTGTTCCGGAAAATCACAAGTCTATGCAATAATAATCATTCAGTACCAAAATAACAAACTTTGAAGCATTTTTAACCAACTTAAAAATAGGAGGAGGTTCTCAATTCTTCGGTTTTTTTTTAACGTATGTTCACCGATTACTCGAAGACGCCTGTACCGATTTGAAAGTTCTTTTATTGTGTGAAAGGGTATACTTCCCAGGTGGTCTCATTTAAGTTTAATCGAAATCGGTCGAGCGGTATTAAAAAAAATCAAAAATAAATTATATACCATCCACGCGCACAAAGCAGTTCAAGTCTTCATTTCTGATTCGCACGGCTAGGGTCTGGAACGCTCTTCCGAGATCTGTGTTTCCTAACACGTACAATTTGGGTATCTTTAAAGCAAGAGTGAATTGGCATCTTCTAGGCAAACGCGTTCCATTTTAGGCCACATCATCACTTTCCATCAGGTGTGATAGTGGTCGAGCGTGTGCCTAATAATACATTATAATTATGTCATTGAACCACGAAATAAGTCTAAAATCTTTAGTATTATTGTAAGACATATTTGCGGAATAAAATTGCTATGAAAAACAGAAGTAGCACGCACTAGATAATCCTAAAAATTTATAACTTAAACATAATCATAGGAATGACATTAAAACAAAATTAAAATAGTACTAATCACAGAATTATTAATTTTGAGGCAATAATGTACTCACCGTATAATTATGTAAGTTAGTCTTTCGTCCTTGTTACGACCATGTTAGTTAGTGTTAGCTGCTAACTATGTAATGTGTGACATAAATATTTCGAGTAGTTTATGTTTTAGTTCGGAAATGTGATACAAATTCGATATATAAAACTTTTATGGGTTGTAATAAAATTTGTAATTTTGGCTTTATACTTTTATGGGTAAGTATTCCGATACCTTCCCCGTTTTTAACGCACCAAAACAACTGGATTTTCTTTGATTACTGAACTTATTTAGGACTCCATCTTTCTTTCTTCTCTTTCTTCTTTCGTTATCAGACCTTAATTATTTATTGTTCAACATCTATCACGTGATCATAATGTGAACATCCACAATTAAACAGCCTAACTCACAATTTTAGAGTAAATAATTACCTACTATATTTTAGTAGATAATGTTCATCTAGTGTTCATGTAGGTATCTTGAAAGTTTAAAATAAGAACTTGTGTTAATTAATAGGGGTCGATTTTTAGACTTTGTCGACCCCCAAAATCAGTTTTCGTTTTTAAGTCGACGCCTGGGAAACCGATTTCGACTCCAAGGGGTCGATATCCACCACTTTGGGAGTCCCTGATTTAGACCATAGTTCAGTAAATCACTACAGTTCGGCGAGTACATCACTCACCTGCGATCTCAGCAGGGTTTCTGTACAGGTGGGCCTGAAACTGAACATGAGCAAGACGAAAATCATGTCCAATGCTCATGCTCTCCTCCACCCAGTAATCGTCGAGAACTCTGCACCCGTAATTGTGTGGACGAGTATATATATACCTGGGACACACAATCTAGCAAGGTAGGTCCAATTTCGAGAAAGAGATCAACCGCTGAATCCAACTCGGCTGGGCAGCGTTCGTGAAGCTAAGAGATGTCTTCTCGACCAAAATCCATCAGAACCTGAAGACTAAAGTCTTCGAACAGTGCGTGTTGCCTGACTTACGGATCCGAGACATAGTCGCTAAGAGAGCTATGTTTGGAGTATCCCTGCGAGATCAAATCAGAAATGAGGAGATCCGTAGGAGAACCAGTCACCGACATAGCTCAGCGAGTCGCGAAATTGAAGTGGAAATGGGCGGGGCACATAGTTCGAAGCGCTGATAGTCGTTGGGGTCCCAAGGTGATGCAGTGGCCACCCCGCACCCGCACTAGGTGGACCGACGACATCAAACGAGTCGCAGGGAGCCGCTGGATTCAGGCGGCGCAAGACTGAGGCTTGTGAAAGTTCATGCAGGTACCATTGGTCCAGCAGTGGACGTTAATATGTTGATAAAGAAAAAGAAGACCATAGTTCACCACGCTGCCCAAGTGCAGAATGGCAGACTACTCACACACCTTTG
Organism: Oeneis ivallda; assembly: GCA_029955525.1. Taxonomy (NCBI): domain Eukaryota; kingdom Metazoa; phylum Arthropoda; class Insecta; order Lepidoptera; family Nymphalidae; genus Oeneis; species Oeneis ivallda. Next base: position 21,455,026 of record JARPMR010000008.1, on the reverse strand, counting down.
AGAAAATAATGGAGTTCTCAAGCATACTGGATTCCACACGATATTTTTCTTCACCGTTAAATCATTAAAGCGTAAAAGTGATTTAATTACCTAATTCGACTATTTAAGTCATATTTAATTCTTACTACTTAACTTAACCAACATCGATCATGCGCGATGTAAACAAGGGTGAGATCTATAGATGGCACTTTCACTCAGCTCAGACTCAAAACTTGAGTTAAAACGAGACAGATTTATGTCAGGAGATATTTGAGTCTCATTTTAACTCTATCTTGAGTCTTGAGCAGAGCCAGGGTACGATTTATAGATCTCAGCCTAGGAATAAAGCATTTTATCAGCCAAAGTATCAGAATTTTATAGTACATGCATGGACCTATAAAAAAAGGAATACATAATTAGAATATCGATGTTAAATCAAGGCAACCCTAGCACCCACACCGCTCTTTCAAATTCATTCGAAATTCGTATGAGAGCTCTTCATTCTATTATGACGAGGCACGGGCTCGTGTTATCCAGCTTTCATGTACGCGCATAATTTAACACGTGCAAATAAAAAAGTTCCACGGTGCAACGAACTTGTGTGGGGAAGAGCGCTTTTCAACATGGACCTACTACCTACTTGCTATTATTATTACTCTTGTATAGAGCGTGTTAAGCTCGTCTTGCACTTGCTTTTACACCGCACAGTAAAAATGAAACTTTTTTTAGAGTTCCGTAATTAAAATGGACAAACAGAAACCTAAAAACTCGCACTGTATTGCACAAATACGGATCCATATAGGGAACACTTAGCAACTCGCACTTGTCCGTTTTTAGGGTTCAGTATCTGCCAGACTGCCAAAATGGCAAAATGGAACTCGTATGGAACGAATTTTTCAAACTGTCCGTCAGTCTGTCATAGAGGAGTTTTTTGTATGAGTATACCTAGTTGGTAAACTGAAGAATGACATACTTTTTATCTCGGAAAAAAGTCTTCTGAATCAAAAAAATAAATAAAAACTTACTCCATGTTGACAAAATCGCGGGAAAACACTTGTACCATTTACGGCCCAATTTCATGTCATTATCGAGGAAGATGCCCAGCTAAGATGGATAATAAATAGTAATGTAGGTACGGGACCTTGTATAAGGTACGGAACCCTCGGCGTGCGGGCCTACATCGCACTTGGCCGGTTTTATTTGACGCGTACGAATAAAATGATACCCAAACCCACCTACTAACGCTCAAACTAAACCGTCTCATCAGCGCTCGTATATTCTATACAAGTTGTATGGGAGACGAAAGCTTTTCAACATGTGTTATTACTTTTTTAAGACTAATGTATTAAGCCGGTTTTAGACGCTTGTAAAGTTGTAACATGGTTGTAACAATGACAAAATAGTGTTTCGTTTATGACTGTTTAGCTGAAATATTTTTCTGCAACATTGTGTTTTCACAATCACGTTAGCAGTTTCGACCAAAACTATTTCTGAGATGTTTGAAAGGTGGGATGCTTTGCAGATACTCCTACTAATCCATATTGAAATCGGCGATATTTATTGGCTATAGTGTCGATACATTTGTTTCGTATTAGAGATACTTACGAGTAGTTATCAACAGTAGGTCTTTTGACATAATTATAGCCTTTCCCACCACTTCAAGGATTTTTTCCAAAAAAAAATTATTAATTAAATTGGGTACCTACAATGCCACACTGCAGTGTCCAGTGACTTCGATGGGGTTTTAGATTTTATATAGTTTTTCATTTTAGTTTTAATTGAGCAATTTATTGATTTAGTTTTATTTTTAATTATTTTAAAAGTAATTTTATTTTTTCAGTCTTAAAACGCACACTAAAAGTCAATTTGTCAATTGAATTATTAATTTATACCCTGTATTAATTTTATTAATTAATAATTAAGTAATTTAATTTTAGCCCTGTGGCACATTGTATCACTAGTTACGAGTTATCAAACTAAAAGGTAATTCATAATGTAGTTTTGTAATAAAATAACGGGTCAGGTCACGTCAGGTGATGCATATAGCATAAATCCAGTCATGCATAGATAAATCATCCAATGTTTTCATTATCTTCTTGACAATGCATTGGAGACGTAAAAGCAACTGCTGACTAACCAACCGACACACCTTGCATACAAATCATAATTTATGTACACAGACTACAAGAAAACACAGACGGCGTCATCGCAAACAAACATAAAAGAAACTGTTCATCAATCACGTATAAATCTATATATATAAAAGAAAGTGGTGTTAGTTACACTATTTATAACTCAAGAACGGATGAACCGATTTGGCTGAAAATTGGTGGAGAGGTAGCTTAGAACCAGGAGACGGACATAGGATACTTTTTATCCCGTTCGACCGCGTTTCCGCCAAGTCACTATAAAACGTGGTATAACAAAAACGCATCTGACATGGAATAACAAAACGCAAATGACAATGGAATAACAAAACGTAAATGACAGCTAAACGTAATTTTGTCTTTGTTTAAGTATGGTAAAAAATTTGACAATTATAAAAATGATAGCTAAACGTAATTGATAATATCATCAGTAATAATATGTTTGCTCTTTGAATCATCATCAACAATGCCGCGAGCAAGACGATCAAATGTTTCCTGCTACAAAGCTACGGATTGACGTGATTTATTGGATAGGTATAGTTGAGAACCTGGAGGGTGACAAAGATTTCCCGCGGGATGTTATGAACTAAATCCACGCAGACGAAGTCGCGGACATCAGCTAGTATTACATAAAGGTAAAAAAATGCTTGAGTGTCATGGAAAATTCGGTTGGAACGAAGTGCGTTTTAATAATAAATTAATAATAAAATAATTAGAACAAGTAACAAATAATAATCTGTAGTTAGAATTCGAACCCCCGAACCGATAGTTTCACTCCTTCGATTATCCGCTACGCCACCAAAGCTATAATAGAACGTGTGTAATAAACGAAGGCAACAAGTGTCGTGACGGAAAATTCTTACACTTTTTTCGCCTAGCCTCCATCCGCCAAACCGTCTGAAAAGGAACTTCGTTCCAAACCTTAAGGTGCCTCCTTTGCGTGCGTGGCGAAATAATAATTGTTTTGAGCTGAGAAAATGTTTTTAAATCAACTACTTAGAAAGTGTTACCAATGGCCAGAGCTTTGACTTTAAGCTTTTAAGAAAACAAAATTCCATTTGAGTTTACTTGTAACATGCTTGTAACTTTCTGAAAATGGTCAGCTAGAGACGCCGTTTATTTCCTAATGCGTAATCTGGAGATGCTTTAACAGTGGACTGAACCCTTCTCATTCGAGATCAGACCTATGCCTGGTATGCCTAGTAGTAGGCCAGCAATAGGTTTAGAACATGAGGACGATGATGATTCTAAGGATGAGATTTTGTCAAAAGGAAACACTTCAAGACTGTGGAATAAACATCTTTTTAACAAGCCTGTTTTCAATCTATAGTTTTTCTCTAATCTATGAATGTATACATTGCATTTGTGTTGCATTCAAATGAGACTTTATGGCCAAGACAATAAAGTATGGGCATAACTCGTTCCGGTAAACGCATATGTTTACATTGATTAACGTCCAAAATGGTTACGGTTCATTAAAATTTCTTACAGTATGTTGAACTTGGCGCTATTTACAGTAATGTTACTCAATAAATAATAATATGCGTATGTATTCTTAATTTCGTTAATGAGAGATGATTTGAACGTAAATTGTCTCCTGCTGCCTACAATTTTATCATTTTACTAACAAAACAGAAAGACTTTTTTTCGTCCAGGGAACAGAGACCTTTTTTATATGACTAGCGAGCAAACGAGCAGGCGTGTCACCTGATGTTAAGTGATTAGCACCAGAGGGCAGGCACCACCAATGCGTTGCCGGCTTTTCAGGAATTATTGTATTTGAGTAGTCCGACTATTATATGCTTTTGTATTTGCAAGACGTCTGTCGTACAGACCTTCGTTGAATCGACTATCGATAGTGATCAACAGAGCTGGACAGTGGACATGAAAACGCAACGACGCGATAGAAATTCATACTGGGGCGGCTTTTAGCTGATTGCCCTTGCTTTGGAACGTCCGAAGACGTTCCAAAATTTCGGGGAAACGAAATTTGGGACCATCTGAGGGCCTCTGGCTTTGGAAAACAATGGTTTACTGACTAAGAAATGTCAAACCCGCATTTTCTTTTACACAATGCGGTGGTGTGATTCACTAAAATGATTGCAATCGTCCCTGATTGGGGTTACCTAATTCAACCTCCTTATAGGAGTCAGTCGCCTTTTCCTTTTATATGTTTAGATAGGCTTGCGTTTGACGACAATCAATGACGGAAAGCACTGATAAGGTCTAGATTAGAGCGCTTTTGCCTAGAAGATGCCTGTATAATTTACTCTTGCCTTGAAAGTACTCAAATCGTAGTGGTAGGTACGACAATAGTGCGACGGGTGGGGTTTGAACCAGCGACCTTTCGGATTCCAATTCACACCTTGGACAGTGTTGTTGAGGCTTAAGCTAACCATTAATTATAGAGTGTTATCTCCAATAGATTAACAGGCTTTCCTTAAAACGTTACTAAAATTGTTAGAAGGCAGGCATTACCTAGGCACTAAGCGGATCAACGACAAAACAGCTTGTTTGCGTACCTACTGTAATTCGATTTAATCGGTTTATACAGTTAATTGAACATGTTCGTCTTTAACCAACTACTTAAATCTATAAAAATAACTAGCTGACCCAGCAAACTTAGTACCGCCAAAAAAAATATTTAGGGGTGGGTTACCCTTATCACTTATGATTATGAATTAATATATTATGTTGGCCGTTTCTCAGACCTACCCGATATGCACACAAAATTTCATAAAAATCGGTCCAGCCGTTTCGGAGGAGTTTGGTGACAAACACCAAGACATGAGAATTTTATTTATTAGATAATACTGATACGTCCGCCTGTGATTTAAGTAGTAGCTGCCTTTTATTAAGCTCACATGATTTTATTTGAACGCAGCATAGTGCATTACCCCGAACACAATTTTATAAAAAAATTGTGTCTGTTTTTCAAGCTAAATTGGCACGAGCAAGTGTACTACATAATATATGCAACTCTATCTGTTTATACATACTACAAGCCGATGCCCTCTTCGTCATAGTGAACAATTTTTTTTAATTTTGCGGGAAAATTTACATTTTTTTACCGTTTCGCAAGCTTCCTCTCTCAATAAAAAACAATCACGTGAATCGGTCCAGAAAATACTCGTAGACATGGATTTACGATAGGTAGTCGCGAGCGTAGCGGCTACAAAAAATATAAAAAAAATTGTTGGACAAAATAAAAATACCTACAGCTATACAAAAACTTAAACTTGTGTTTGTATCGCGATCGTTCAGTTAAGGGCTTACCACTAAAAAAAAACATTTTCTCATTAAAAATTCGAAAAACAGGAAAGGGAATCATCATTATACTGGCAGCCCCATTAGTTGAGGTTAATTATGACGCGGGTCAAATTAGGCTGTGTGAAACGCCTAACGCACTTTGACAGAGGCATGTGTAACGGTTATACCTAGTTAGATATAATTTTTCCGCGGTTCTTCTTCTTCTTCTTCTTTGTCAACCTACAGACGTCCACTACTGAACAAAGTTCTCCTGCATGGACTTCCACAGGCTTCGGCCTTGCGCCGCTTGGATCCAGCGGCTCCCTGCGACTATTTTGATGTCGTCGGTCCACCTAGTGGGGCGTCTGCCAACACTGCGTTTCCCGGTGCGGGGTCGCCACTCCAGCACCTTGGGACCCCAACGACCAGCTCTTCGAACTATGTTGCCCGCCCATTTCCAGATCAGTTTCGCGACTCGCTGAGCATATATCGGTGACTTTGGTTCTCCTACGGATCTCCTCATTTCTGATTTGATTTCGCAGGGATATTCCGAGCATAGCTCTCTCCATCGCTCGCTGAGTGACCCTGAGCCTTCTTGTGAGGCCCATAGTTAGCGAAAAACAGGAAAGGGAATCATCATTATACTAGCAGCCCCATTAGCTGAGGATAATTATGACGCGGGTCAAATTAGGCTGTGTGAAACGCCTAACGCACTTTGACAGTGGTGTGTGTAACGGTTATACCTAGTTAGATAGAATTTTTCCGCGGTTACCTTAGCTAAAATGTACCGGCAATCCATCCTGAGGGATCCCAAGATCTATAGATGACACTCCCACTCAGCTCAGACTTAAGACTGAGTTAAAACGAAACAGATTTATGTCAAAACATATTTGTGTCTCATTTTAACTCTATCTTAAGTCTTGAGCAGAGCCTGAGTACGATCTATAGATCTCAGCCTTAGAGGCAGTTTATTTGTAAATCGAACTTACTGTGATAATGTTTGTGAAAACAAATGACAAACTCAATCTAGTAATAAGCAAGGAAGATATTTCCTATAAAAACATGCATAGAAACTATTGGCCACAATCCGATAACACGAACTCTCTGCAGACGAGCGATTTGTATCTCGAAATAGACATCGATAGCGGAACAAAGTCCCGATAGGCATTAGACAAAAACTGGGGCGCCTTTTAGCCGATTGCTTTTACGCGTGGAGACTACAGAGTAACCACTACATAATGCGTATTTCGTTCGGGAAATAGCTTTAGCATTTCACGCGTTTCATTCGTATGCGTCGCCTTCAAAGGCTAGACTTGTTAAGTTTAGAGATCATGTACAACAGCTGTGGGATTTTTAATAAAACCGGCCAAGTGCGTGTCGGGCCACGCGCAGTGTAGGGTTCCGTAGTTGCAAGTCACAATTATTATTGCTGACGTAGGATAGTGCTTTTATTTTATTTATGAATATTGAATATATTTTGAGTTCCACGGTTTTTCGCGGTTCACTTCTAAAAAACAGATATAACTCCTTAAGTTGTGAACCCTACTAAGTCGTGATAGTTTTCCTATAAAATTCTTTATAATAAATAATACTGCTGTGAATTTTTTCACGTATCCTATAGACAACCATTTAGCTGGCAGAGGGGGCGACGACTCTAATAAAAATTAGCACTTTAAAATATCATATTTCACAAACGGTTCCCTGAAACGAAAAATGGTGTTCTCATACCCGCAATATTTTTGAAAGACCTATTCAACGACACCCCACACTAGATAGAAGGGGAAAAAAATCATCCCCACTTTACATGTAGGGCAGGTACCCTAAAAAAATATTTTTCACAATTTTATTTCACCACTTTGTTGGCGTGATTAATATTTATACCCTTGTCAAATTACAGATTTCTAGTATCTAGCAATAGTCACTGAGCTAAACCGCGGACGGACGGACAGACGGACGGACATGGCGAAACTATTAGGGTTCCTTGTTTACTACGGAACCCTGAAAATGATTGCATCAGTGTTCAGTGTGAATATCGCAATTCATCTCGGGGCCGGGTTCACGAAAAACTTTAACCGATAAATAAAGGAGGTTGGCGAATTTTGACCCAGCATTTTTAAAAACCGTTCAGATTCAGAAAACATTTAATTTTAATTAATATTTTTCAGAGTATTTTTCTGTGTAAACCCCATATTTTTAGAAGATGGGGATCAAAAATATAATTATTCACAATTGTACACATTATAAATTAACCGTTACATGGCAATACAAGGGAATATCTTTTTTCTCCCAACTTTATTTGATAGACTGATTAATTTTTTGTTAGTCTGGTTTACTAGAACAAGTATGAGAAGTCTTTGATTCGTGAACGTGGGCGTTCAGTGTTCAGTTCAGTTCGTCTGGGTCAGAAACTCTATGGAATTCGCCAATCTCCTTTGACGTATTGACAGATGCCCATACAAAAACTATCAAAAAGTCAACTCTATTTTTCGGTTTTAGTTTATTTGAAGGTGGTGAAACAGGCTCTCAGGGTATAACAAGAAAAATGTTTAAAAATCGTCACTCGACTATGGAAAATTGGATATAACATCCGTCATATTATTATAAATTTTGTTCGTAAAATTCAATTCAATTCAAAATTATTTATTTCACGTAGGCCAACCTGTGGCTCTTATGACAAGTCATGACTCTACCACCGGTTCGGTGAAATGTAGACTGTGTCACCCGAACCATAATAACGAATCGAGTAACTCCACATTCAACAAAATCGGCTTAGTTTAGCCGCTACGTGGAACATTCATAAATAGTCATACATAGACTTAGCCTAGCCTAGTGAAGCAGTGATAGTGGTCAGTACTGCGGTCTCCTATTCGGGGAGTCGTAGGTTCGATCCCGGGCACGCGCCTGGCTTTTTAAGTTAAGTGCTTTTAAGAAATTAAATATCACAAGCTTCAACGGTGAAGGAAAACATCGTGAGAAAACCTGCACGCCTGAGAGTTCTTTATAATGTTCTCAAAGGTGTGTGAAGTCTGTCAATTTGCATTGGGCCAGCGTGGTGGACTACGGCCTAATAACCCTTCTCTGAGAGGAGACCAGCGCTCAGTAGTGAGCCGTTGATGGGTTGCTGATGATGATGATGATGATGATGTACATAGACTGCTAAAAACATAACATTTTGGCTTTGCCGTAGTTGGACTGTTGGATAAAAACATAAATCATCATCAGGCATCAGGCATCAGCTATCGGAATGCACTAAAAGGAATAATATCACTAAGGAAACGGTAAATAATAATTACGAGGCAGACGGATGTTTCACGAGTCATCTTTATCAATTTTGCGGAATCATTAAATGTATCGTTCAAATTCATGGAACGGAGTTAAATAAATCAGTGAAAGTTAGTTATCTTATCATCTAGTGCCTACAACCGACTTCAAAAAAAACACGAGGAATTCGACTGAATTTTTATGTGTTTGTTGAAAGCTATATCTTCGTAAATTATGAACAGATTTTTTTTTTTCTTCATTTAATAGATATCTCAAAGGATCTAATCGGCAAGAAATAATGTATTTTTAACATAGTTCATAGGCAACATACCAACTTCTGATAATAATATGTGGCCAGCCTAAGGGTCACGTTTCGGTACACGCAGAGCGTGTCCGCGGCGCCCGCCGCGTGCGCCGCTGCGTTCAACGCAAACGCTTCTGCATGAACGCTCTCATACTTGGCCATATTATTATATTTGAGTTAACCGCGGAACGCGACGCACCATGCGACGCGCAACGTGCTTCGTGGCCTCCCGCGGTCCCGCCTCGGCGCCCGGCGCGGTTCCCGCCGCGTGTACCGCCGCGTTCAACGCAAACGCTTCTGCATGAACGCTCTCATACTTGGCCATATTATTATATTTGAGTTAACCGCGGAACGCGACGCACCATGCGACGCGCAACGTGCTTCGTGGCCTCCCGCGGTCCCGCCTCGGCGCCCGGCGCGGTTCCCGCCGCGTGTACCGCCGCGTTCAACGCAAACGCTTCTGCATGAACGCTCTCATACTTGGCCATATTATTATATTTGAGTGAACCGCGGAACGCGACGCACCATGCGACGCGCAACGTGCTTCGTGGCCTCCCGCGGTCCCGCCTCGGCGCCCGGCGCGGTTCCCGCCGCGTGTACCGCCGCGTTCAACGCAAACGCTTCTGCATGAACGCTCTCATACTTGGCCATATAATTATATTTGAGTTAACCGCGGAACGCGACGCACCATGCGACGCGCAACGTGCTTCGTGGCCTCCCGCGGTCCCGCCTCGGCGCCCGGCGCGGTTCCCGCCGCGTGTACCGCCGCGTTCAACGAAAACGCTTCTGCATGAACGCTCTCATACTTGGCCATATGTTTGAGTTTGAGACGCACCACGCGCCGCACAACGCGCCGCACAACGCGCCGCACAACGCGCCGCGTGTGCAGAAACGTGCCCTAAGTCCTACAGGAATATCGGGACAGAACACAGCAAAACAAACACCATTCAAACAGAAACATTCCATACACCATTTACCCGGTTATACTGTTTCCTTGTTCCCTAGTTATGCGCACGGCAAACTGATAAACTAGAACAGGACTAACTTTACACACCGCATTGCAATATGGCACTTGTTTTAAAACGACAAGGTTGAGTTTCCTGATAGTGTCACAGTTGTTCTATCGTTGAACTATCGCGACTGTTGGATACATTATTATGTGGGAAAATATTATAGGCAGAGCTTAGTTCTAAATACTCGTATGTACTCGTACTTCAATGAAAAAGCAGTATTCATTCGATGGTTTATTTGAAATAACTATCTGAATTGTGTAAAGGGTTTAAACTTTACATACATTATGGAAAACACAAAAGCAGGGAAAATCTTCGTGAGGTAACCGGCACATGTGAGAGTTCTGTACATAATGTTCTCGAAAGTGTGTGAAGTCCGCCAATTGCGAATGCATTGGCCCAATTCACATTGGGCCTGCGTGGTGAATTCTGGCCTATAACCCTTCTCTCAGAGGAGACTTGCGCTCAGTAGTGAGCCGTTGATGGGTTGCTGATGATGATGTAAAACACAAAAAAAATTAAGTTAGTTAACCTACTTAGTTAAGAACTTGTAAATAAGTTTTCTAAATAAAATCGAAGTGTCTGCTTGTCCGTGCTTACTACTTAATCCTCGGAACGGCTAGACTGATTTTGAAGGGACTATTAGGTATACTTTTATACCCCAAAAAAAGGGTTGAAAAACCTAAATCCCCGCGGACGAAGTCGCAACTGGCAAGCAAAAGCAAATAACGATTTTATTTATAAACTTATCGGTATTACTCCATGAAAATCCCCAACAATAGGGAGAATTTCTAGTCCTGAATAGCGAGTAATAAACTAATTAAAGTAATCATACCAACCCCACAGAGCTTGTTCGCCAGCTCGCTACCCTCGTGAAGCTAGCCGACCGAATGTTAAATCCCATTGATTCCAACCCCTGCGCTATCGATTGCGACGAGTCGAGTCGACGACCCTCGATCTGCGAAGCCTTATTTCATAGGCGCGGACGTCTGGCGCTGACTTTTGACACGAGGGACATACGGCGACTGGAAATGACCTTGATCCACACATACGAAGTCGCGAGCATCATCTCGTAGATATTATAACACTAGTATGGTCATATCCAGTTGCACACTTGTCTTGTCCTATACTTGCCCCGAACTGAACTTGGGCGTTCTTAGGTACTAAATATTATACTAATGCGAGTATTGGTTTGTTTTTGAATAAAAGAAAATGAAGCATCTACTTACTTCCTAACTCCGGGCTAGTATTGAGAATTGACCCGGGATTCTAACCCGGGACCGCATCCTCTGTAATCGAACATGCTAACCACTAGCCCAACGAGGCAGTTCACTAGTGTTTATAGTGGATTTCACCATCATATAGAATATTTTACAATAATCGGTATTCGAATTTAATCTAAGTAGGTGTACATAAATGTTCAAAATTCAAAATTATTTATTTCATTTCAAGGTCAACCTGTGGCTCTTATGACAGGTCTAGATTCTAGCACCCATTCGGAATGCAGATAATATAATTATGTTAAAAGACAAAAGCAATAGAATAAGCTCACCAGACGCGTCAGTTACTTCAATAAAATTAGCACGTCTAGCCCTTGCCTAGGTAGGTATTGCTTGCGTGTCGACGTCCTGGACCTTTCAATCCGAGAATCTATTTTGTTGACGTCTACGTCTGGCACATAGACGTTCAATAAAGCTTTTACATTTTTCCCATCTAAGCTAAACTTAGAAAATCTAATTGTATACTTCTATGGCCAGACTTAGTTTTCTTTTTCATACGGTAAGATAGCTCTTCACTGCGATCTCAATAACCGGAAATCGGCCGTTATTGAATAAATTATTTAGCTCAAATAATAAATTCCTCAATAGGTGCAGACTCAGACCTGGAAGGTCGCAGGTTCGATCCCCGCCCGCTGCACCTAACACAAGCTTTCCGTTTATTTGGAAGCTCAGCTAGAACTGCCTGACTTTTTATCTAGGCACCAAAATAAAATTAAATGAAAAGTATTCAACTTGATTAAATTAGATGACATCGCTCATAGACTTTTTACTACTGAATAGTCATGATTTTACTATTATAAAATAAGTTCCTCCGTTTTAAAAAAAAAAAACTTGACTATGGCTCAAACGCTCGACGCGCGGAGCCACTGAAGAAACGAAGAAGAAGAAGACATCGCTACAAGTGTCGGAAGTCAAAGTTGAGCTACTAATAATTTAGAACCATAATATTATAATTAAGTAATACTCTTTAGAACCATAAAAAATAAAAATCTATACATTTTTTTTAATTACAAGTTCAAATCAACAAGTTTTTTTGGAACTTTAAATACGTACTCTATGCATTTTTTTGAAAATTACAATATTTAAAATGATGACTAAATTGTCTTCCCCCCTCAATTAGTACCTAGTATACCGTTATCAGAATCCTTCCGATTGGTTGACTCGCACTGTTGACTAAAAAACAAATACATAGCAGATTGTAAATTCAGATTAACCATAGAATAGCAAAGATAAGCTGTTATCTGATAATAACTAAAAACAAAAACATTTTACTACGAAAAAAAACAATATCAAAACATAAACAAATCGTCAACAGCTAGTGTATGCTAATTTCAATCACCTAGACATGAGGCAGCGTGGCCGAGCGGTCTAAGGCGCTGGTTTTAGGCACCAGTCCGAAAGGGCGTGGGTTCGAATCCCACCGCTGTCAAAAACATTTTTATTTTTTTATTTGAATTTACAACTTACTTACATACTTTTTGCTTGAAATAAAGTTTTTGTTAAGTTCCGTTTATAGCTAGCCATTTTTTTTAATTTAATGGTAAAACGCTAGATACATAAACATCTAGGAATATGTATTACCTATTACGTATAATCTGCGATAAAATGTTACTGGTACCGCAAAATACGTAATTACTGGTACTGTACTGTATCGATAGAATAATCTAGTAGTCAGGGGCAGACAACATTACAAATCTTTCACAACTAGCTGATGACGCGACTAAAAGTGTGCATGATTATACGTACATATACAGTATATAATATTCACTATGTTATGTGATCCTACAGTAAAAGTATTTTTATTGTACGATCACATAACATAGAGAACAGCACAAAAACATAGACACAAAATAACAATTTGGCGGCCCTAACCTCTTCCAGGTAGTAAATCAATGCTTCCAGGCTTTTTCCAGGCAACTAATGATGCAAAAGGATATCGCTGAAAATACGCGAGTGCGTATTTATACTTTTTTAATTCTCATAGGAACTCTTTGATTTCCCGGGATAAAATTAGCCTCCAAGTCATACTAATCCGTGCAAAAAATCACGTCAGTCCGTTACTCCGCGGCTGCTGCTTGATTGAAGGACACACCAACAAACAGACTTTCGCGTTTATAATTATTGTTGAGGCCAACGGCTTGGCCAACGAGTCAAGGCCTGGAACACGAAGTATAGGGGCCCATCAGCTATAACCTGAGTCCAGGGTCGCTGCCCTAAGGGCCTTTAACCGCGGTCAGATTTGTTCTCAACGTAACTTAATGGTAGGGTTGCACTGACCTTCCTTTGCAGCATTCAATCCTGGTACGGCCTGAGATAGTATGAGAGTGGTGGTGTGGTGTATTGTGGAGTTGAGTGTAATGTGAACTTCTCAGGCCGCTAGCAGTAGCGGGCAGGCTGCCAGCTATGGCCTGCTGAAGACGCTGGGCTGGCGTGGCACTGTACACTCGGCTTGTCACTAGTTTGGTCCAACGAGAGCTGGTCTAAGTCACTTTTTCACACTTGGCGTGGCGCGCAAAAAACCACTTGTTAAGGGTCGCCTTTTGTTACAAATAACACGTTAACAATGATGCTTATAGTTAGGTCGACACATAGACCGCTTAACGGCGCAACAAAACCGTAATAAACCAAATCTAGACACTCAAAACAGCAAAAACGTGCGCGAGACGACCGGAATTTTCGTGAAAACGTGTAAGCTGTCAAAGGGAAAGGGAACTTGCAAAAACCACACCCAAAATCGCGGCAAGTTTAACCTTTCAAGTGTCATCTGTCAAATTCATTGCGAGCCAAAGAGATTGCTAGCGTCACGACCATGGAACTAGGAATTATGGCGCGAACAATCCCCCCGCCCGTGGTCGTAAGGATTTACGTCCACTTACTAGTAAATGGGTAAACGTGATAAGGAGCAAACGACTCGCTGCAAGACAAAGTCTCCGACCATTACCTCGGCAACCCTGGGAACCCCATCAGACCCGTAGATCAGCTTAAGAATGCGCCCACGGCGCCAGTATAAAGGCAACAAATTAGGTTCCTTAATCAACACTAGGTCACCAACTTTGGGTGGATCAGATTTGTCAGCCCACTTAACCCGCTGCTGCAAAAGATGCAAATACTCTAGTGACCAACGGTGCCAAAAACTCTGAGTCATCTGTTGCAGCAGCTCAAACCGGGACAAACGTGAGACCTTCACGTCCCTGAAGGGGTATTCGGGTAGAGCGTTAAGGGGCTGACCAATCAGAAAATGACCGGGAGTTAAGACCTCCAGGTCATTTGGGTCAGATGAGAGGGGACAGAGTGGCCGAGAATTGAGTACAGCCTCAATTTTGCAAAACACGGTGGCGAGTTCTTCAAAGGTTAAAACAGTTTCGCCTATAACGCGCCGGAGATGAGTCTTGGCCACCTTAACCACAGCTTCGAATATTCCACCCCAATGAGGGCAAGCTGGGGGGTCAAACTTCCAGGTTACCCCCATCTTGGCCAATGCTGTACTTAATCTAATCTTATTGCTAGACAGGAATTCGACAATCTCTTTTAAATATCTATCAGTGCCCTTATAATTGGTGCCGCAATCCGTGCGAATCAGGTCAGGCAATCCTCGACGAGAGACAAATCTACCTAGCGTGGCTACAAAAGCTTCAGTGCTTAAGGCACTCACAAGTTCTAAATGTACCGCCTTGATAGCGAGACATACAAAAACGCAGAGGTAGGCCTTGAGCGATCTGGCGTTGCGGAGGTTAGAGCTCTTGATGGCAAACGGGCCAGCAAAATCAGTGCCAACCCCAGCAAAGGGTCGAGTGGCTAGAACGCGGTCGGAGGGCAGATCACCCATCATCGGCTGTGAAGTATTAGCCTTCAAGCGGTAACACGGAATACATTTGAAAGTGACGTTCCGGATGGTGCGTCTCCCTGCCAGAATCCAAAACTCGCGCTGTAAAATAGCCGAGAGTGCATTACAACCAGCGTGGGCATTTTTAAGATGGTAGTGTGTCACTAGCAATTTGACAAAGGTGCCGTCCTTAGGTAGCAAAAGGGGGTGGCGAGCACCATAGGGCAGATTGGAATTCTTGAGGCGTCCTCCAACGCGTAGCATTCCGTTATTGTCCAAAAAAGGGCTTAGGCGAGCAAGGGGGCCCTTCAAAACTAAACCTCTCTTTAGGGTGTCAATCACGGATGAAAAATGCTCCACCTGAACCACACGCACCCAGTAGTTCCGGGCGTCTTGGCGTTCAAGAGGGGAAAGCACAGGACTCAAATTTTTATTTTCTGAATTCCGCCCATTATGGATAAAACGTCGAATCCAACCGGTAACACCAATTAGTTTATCAAGGGAACTGTAACGGTTCAAAAGAAAGTTCAAGTCGGGGATCTGTTTATCCTCAACCACTCCGACTCTTAAGCCCGGCAATACTTCGGGAGCGGAAAACCTATTTTGAGGCCAAGTCGTCTCGGATTGGGATAGCCAACTTGGATCCCACCAAAGGTGATGGTGGACCAGTGAAGAGGCCTCACAGCCGCGGGAGGCGCAATCGGCCGGGTTCAGTTCTCCGGGTACGTGTCTCCAAATCACCGGTACTGCAGAGCTCTGAATTTGGGAGACCCGATTCGCAACAAAGACCTCTAAGTTGTGAGGCGCGGCTCGTAGCCAGCAAAGGACAATCTCACTGTCCGTCCAAGCATAAACGTCGGTCAGATCGACCGCAGATGCCAAAGAGGAGCGGACGTGGTTCAAGAGGCGTACCAGAAGGGCGGCGCCAGACAATTCTAATTTCGGGATAGTTAACCGTGACCGAATAGGGGCCACCTTGCTTTTTGCCAAGACGAGATGCGTCGCGACCTCACCGGCGACATCGACAGTCCTCAAATATACCACGGCGGCGTATCCTCGTTCGGAGGCGTCGCAAAACCCGTGGAGACTGGCATGACACCTTCCTGTTGGTAGGAAGCGTCGAGGCATGGAAATTCGGTTAACTTCAGGAAGTGAAGACACAAGGGAGTTCCACTCCTTCAATAACTTCCCAGAGAGTGGTTCGTCCCAACCGAGTTCAGCAATCCAAAGCTTCTGGAGGAAACATTTAGCCAAAAATATTACGGGAGTGATCCATCCATTGGGATCGAAGGTGCGAGCAACCGTAGACAATACGGAACGCTTAGTCCAGACCTTAGGAGGTGGGTCTAATTTGACCCGGTAGGTGAAAACGTCTTGGACGGGCTGGTACTGTATTCCAAGGACCATCAGCAAATTGGGATTTTCGGGATTTTCAAAAATATGAGGATCCTGCTGATCCTTTCCCGGAAGATCCTTCAAGACGTGAGGGGAGTTGGACAGCCACTTGCCCAACTCATAACCTCCGGACTTCAGTATTGCAATCAATTCATCGCGAAGAGTCAGAGCTTCCTCAACGCTCGAGGCTCCCGTGCAAATATCGTCCATATAGACTGACGATTCCAAGGTGGCTGATGCGCGAGGGTAATTCAGTCGCTCCCGGTTAGCTAGTTCTAACAAGGTCCTGATAGCAATATAGGGGCTTGACTTGAGTCCATAGGTCGTGGTGTTCAATTCAAAGACACGCATTGGCTCATTAGGATTTTCGCGCCACAGAATCATTTGGTATCTCCGATCATCGCGATGTACCATCGACTGTCTAAACATCATCTTGATGTCAGCTACGAAAACAATTTGATGCCGGCGGAAATGCGTGAGGATATCGGAGATATCCTTGATCAGCTTAGGACCGGAGTGCAAGCATTGGTTCAATGTCACCCCGTTGGATGTGGCCGCGGAGCCGTCAAAAACCACTCGAATCTTCCCCCCAGGGGTCTTCAAGACGGCATGGTGGGGTAAGAAGTAGTGCTCGTGTGCGCGCCAATCAAAATTGGATGGTGACATATGCCCCAGGCCCTCGTACTCGCGCATAAATTCAACGTACTTGGAGCGGAAGGTGGAGTCGCGCCGCATGCGCCGTTCCATGGACAAGAGCCTCTTTTCCACCAAGGCCCGCGATTGACCAAGCGGGGGGCGAGAAGCGAGAAAGGGCAAGCGAGTTACAAATCGCCCATCAACACGGCGGCCTGTGTTGTTTTGATAAAACAACTCACATTCAAGGTCAAGAGGGTCAACTCGTGCGGCATGCGGCGGCTCCTCAACTTCCCAAAAGCGCTGGACCACGTCCGACAGCGTCAAGCCGGCTGCTTGCAATTGGTCCAGCACCGGTAGGTCCGAAGACCATAGCACGGGTCCAAAAAAGCTAGAACCGAATATAGTGGACATGGCACATAGGCCGTCCTTCTGCAAAACCCTAATTTCCCCTGACAAGACCAGGCCCAACACGTCGGAACCCAACAAAAGCTGGGTGTAGGCCTGATGCACAGGACACCGCAGCGTCAGCTATTCGGACCTGCGGTAGGGGACCTAAGATATTGTCAAGGACTGACACCTTGACCAAGACCCTAAGATTGCCCGTAACGGGGCCAAACATTAATTCCGCTTCCCCGGTAGGAGTCGAGGGCTCTATACCCCCGATACCTATCACCCGTCCTGTTCGAGGACTCCAAGGGAGCCCTAGCTCACCCACCAAACGAGAAGAAGCAATACAGCGCTGTGAACCCGAATCCAAAAGGGCGCGAACGATTAAAAATTCACCCTTCGGGTTGAATACCTTCACTGAGACAGTCGGCAAAAGAATGGTCTGACAGACGGACTGCCGGAGATTCAAGGTCTCAGGAGAAGTTGCTGTGGTGGGGGCCAGGGCGGCAATTACCTATTGGTGGTCGTCCTCATCAAACCGGTCCTCTAACCGGGGAATCTCATATTGAGACTCAGGGGGGACCTCCAAAGGTGAGTGGGACGGACCTCCATTTGGGTAAACCCATGCGTCATCTCGTGGCGGCAGCACGGGCCTAGTCATACGGGCTGAGGTCGGTAGGTCGTAGTACTGCTGTCGACCCGCTCGAGGTGGGCGGCGTTCGAGGCGTGGCCACTCATGAAGCGGAGGTGAATAGCGGGCAGGTCGAACCGTAGACGGGGCCGCCACAAATCTCCCATCAGACCGTCGAGGGGGGTTGGCGCCCCCCTCACGGGGGGGTGAAGCCCCCATAGGCGGGGTCGAAATCCGGACGCGTCGGGATTCATGGCCCTGATCAGGAGACCGACGCAAGTAATCCGGGGAGCGACCGGTAAGAGCGCCCCCGCCCGTGCGGGGCGCGCCCTCACTCTCCACCCGGCGGCCAACACCATTCTTGTTGGCGCACAAAATCTCCAGGTGGTTACCCCTACAAATTGGGCATGGCCGTTGCTGTTGGCAGTCCCGTTGCATGTGAGCTCCCAGACAGCTATAGCACCAGTGGTGGTCTCTTGCAATGCCCCTCCGATCCTTGATCCGCTTAGAGAGAAACTGGGGGCAAGAAAGCACCCGGTGGCCTGGACGCCTGCAATAGTTACAGGGGGCGGGTTCAGTGGCAGCAAGTCCCGTGTAAACGGGCATTGGTCTCCGGTCGGAGGCCCTTTTACCAGGGACGCCAGTGTGACCCTTTTCCTTCCTCAGCTGGGCAGGCCGCTCTGGGGTCCTTGAAGGACCAGCAATACCGGAGTTATCAGCCTGCCGGCACTCTTCCTCAAGGAACTTTAAAAGGTCCGAAAAGGGGGGCAGGTAGCTGGCCCCGTCCCCACCATACCTTTGCTCAAAACGCAGTTTCAACTCGGGAGGTAGGCGGGACAACACAATGTGTAATAAAAGGAAGGACCACTGGTCCACGGGAAGCTCTAAACGCTTAAGAGCGTTGCAGGCTACAATCAGTGGATTTAAGAGCGATTCTCTTAAATGAGACACCCCATAGACACGTGGCAGCGCTAGAATTTGTGCCACGTGTGTGTCTGCTAACCGGCGCACGTTGGCATACCGCCGAGTCAGTAGTTCCCGCGCGGTGGTATAACTCTCCTCGGAGAGGTCTAGGTGGCTAACTAAACCCAGAGCCTCTCCCTGCAGGGAAGAGAGCAGATAGGCCAGTTTCTGGCAGGGAGACAGGTCCCTTCTCGCGTCCACCAGGCTATCAAAGAGGCTGAGAAAGCCTAGCCACTCGCTCAGGTTGCCAGAAAAGTGGGGCAAGTTTATTGTTGGCAACTTGCCCTGTAACGCAGGCTGCGTGGTGGGTCTGGTGGGAGACTCAAGAATAGAGCTCATTCTCGCCTCCTTCTTGAGCCTCGCGGCCTCCTCCACCAGACCGTCTGTCAGCTCAAAAAACTGTTCGTAGTCCCGCACTGAGGACTCCAGCGATTCCTTAGGTAGCTCCAATGCCATGAGGTCTCGGAAGGCCTCTTCGACGACTGCCTGCCTGGTCCGCACCTGCTCGCACCGCTGGAGCAGTGCGGATGCCCGGTCCACCCGGCCTACCAAGGCGTTGGCTGTAGCAGCCCAACGCAGCTCTGATTGAATTTGCACGCTCAATTTTTTGTGGGCTGCCATCTTAGGTAGGTACAAAACAACTTAAATAAAGGTAGTTACAACAAATAGATAACAAAATCAAAACAAAGTTATTTGTTACAAGTTATGTTTCAACTTCAACCAAACAAATTAATAATCAAACAAGAATTACCCACTTCAAACACAAACAAATTACTACTTAAATACTATTTATTAATTAGAATTATTTACTTTAAAACAAGAATTATTTATTTTAAATACATCAAACAAACTACTCTGTTACCTAACCAGGAGGAGTTCTAGTAAACAAACAAATTATTTGTTGGTTAAAAGTTCCAAAAGATACAAATTAAGCTATCAACAATCTATGTTAAGTCAATCAATAACATAAATTAAGATAAAAGAAAAATTAAGTTTTTAATTACCCGTACTAAGCCACTAGACTCATACTAGGTACTGCAAATTACAAATTGGCTTGGTAAGAACCCTACAATTATCAAATTATATTAATATTAAGTTTATTTATTTACAATCTACATCTAACTGTTGGCCAGTTACGGGCCACAAACAACAATTAGGTACTATTAATTATTAATCAACAAAAATTAACAAAACAAAATCTCAATAATTGCAATCATTATACAGGCCTACATGTGACAAGGCAGGCTATGTACTAGTAACTCAATAAGCCTGTGTATTAATAAGTTATAAATCAATCAGTTTACAATTAATGAGTTAACCCTAGAACGGCCAAGTTAAGTCACAGTAATGCCAAATCTGTCCGCGGAATCAATTTAACCGCGCTCTGCCTACCAAATGTTGAGGCCAACGGCTTGGCCAACGAGTCAAGGCCTGGAACACGAAGTATAGGGGCCCATCAGCTATAACCTGAGTCCAGGGTCGCTGCCCTAAGGGCCTTTAACCGCGGTCAGATTTGTTCTCAACGTAACTTAATGGTAGGGTTGCACTGACCTTCCTTTGCAGCATTCAATCCTGGTACGGCCTGAGATAGTATGAGAGTGGTGGTGTGGTGTATTGTGGAGTTGAGTGTAATGTGAACTTCTCAGGCCGCTAGCAGTAGCGGGCAGGCTGCCAGCTATGGCCTGCTGAAGACGCTGGGCTGGCGTGGCACTGTACACTCGGCTTGTCACTAGTTTGGTCCAACGAGAGCTGGTCTAAGTCACTTTTTCACACTTGGCGTGGCGCGCAAAAAACCACTTGTTAAGGGTCGCCTTTTGTTACAAATAACACGTTAACAATGATGCTTATAGTTAGGTCGACACATAGACCGCTTAACGGCGCAACAAAACCGTAATAAACCAAATCTAGACACTCAAAACAGCAAAAACGTGCGCGAGACGACCGGAATTTTCGTGAAAACGTGTAAGCTGTCAAAGGGAAAGGGAACTTGCAAAAACCACACCCAAAATCGCGGCAAGTTTAACCTTTCAAGTGTCATCTGTCAAATTCATTGCGAGCCAAAGAGATTGCTAGCGTCACGACCATGGAACTAGGAATTATGGCGCGAACAATTATTAATCATTCAAATTTCAAAGTAGAGATAAACACATCATACGTAACACACTTCGTATGCTGTTAGACCTAGACCTAAAATAAGAACTAACGTAGAACTAATAGCACATTGAAAAGCGTGAAAATTAGCAGTTTTTAATTATTAAATACATGTGAAATGCATTGTTTATGGCATTAATGGCCTAATTCGTAACTATATTGAACTTATGATTAAAAGGTCTTTGTTAAGTGTGTCCAGTTTTGATCTCTGCTGTAACTTAATTTAGGAAATAATTTAGGAAACAATAATTAAGTTTGGATTTTTGCTTTATACTAGCTGATGCCCGCGACTTTGTCCGCGTGGATTTAGTTATTAAAGTCTCTCGGGAACTCCTTGATTTTCCGGGATAAAAAGTAGCCTAGATGTTGACCAGAGTAATAAGCTACCACGGTATAAAATTTTGTAGAAATCTGTGAGGTAGTTTTTACGTGAAAGAAGGACAAACAAGCAGACAAACAGACAAAAATTAAATAAAAATCTGTTTTGGGCTCAGTACCTATCGATAGTAAAGCATCCCCGAATTAAAATTTTCAAAATATATTAAATGTACAGAAATCTTCCAGTTACAGTTTTATTATATGTATAGATTATGCAATAATGCCTGGACCGATCTCGACTATTTACGTCATCCAAAGTTTCCCACGGGTTATTATTTATTTATTTTTTACAAAAGAATATTTACTGGCCATGATTAACTTAACTGATGTTGACTGACTGCCGTCTCTCCTCCAAACAGATTTATATTGGAACATATACCGCTGAGCTATTGAGGCTCTTAATTATGACCATGACTGTAGATTATGATTCTGTGGGCTGTGTTACATAATCATCATCATCATTAGCAACCCATCAACGGCTCACTACTGAGCGAGGTCTCCTCTCAGAGAAGGGTTATAGGCCATAGTCCACCACGCTGGCCCAATGCGAATTGGCAGACTTCACACACCTTCAAGAACTATGAAGAACTCTCAGGTGTGCAGGTTTCCGCACGATGTTTTCCTTCACCGTTGAAGCAAGTGATATTTAATTGCTTAAACGCAATTGACTCCGAAAAGTCAGAGGAGCGTACCTGGGATCGAACCTGCGACCCCCCGAATAGGAGACCACAGTCCTAACCACTAGGCTATCACTGCTGTGTTACATAATATTATTTATCAATCATCCCTCAGTACTTGTACGTACTCGTACCTCGGCCCGTGGCCTCGCTAACTGCTAGGCCGCTAGGTGGCCGCTAGGGAGCGAGCTTCGAGGCACAACAGCAAACTAACCGTATTAACTGTAATGCCCACGTCATGCTCCAAATATTCGCACAATTTCCACGGAAGCATCGTTCGGGCTTCGTTTAACTGTCATAATAACAAACAAAATGGTCATATTTTGTAACAAGAGCCGGCGTGGTATTTCTATACGGATTGAATACACGCCTGAGCTGTCAGTATGAAGATACAAATTCGAAAACGTTATTTATAGGTTATGTTTGGAATAATCACCACAATGCGAGTAGTTGGGAGCCGCTGTAAATAAGCGGCACAAGATCGTGTTCTGTGAAGATTCTCACCCTTGCAAACACCAAAACTTTAACTTGAAAAGTGTTACAGTAGAGATCAGAGGTGAATCGAAAACACCTGTCATAATTAATTTGTCATCTCTGTTAGGTTTTGATACAAATAATATTTTCGAAGCCGTTATAGTTCTTGCAATTCACGAGGGCGACTGACTTATGGTTGTGTGTGTGTCGTAACTGTATAAGTGTGAGCGAGCGCAATGCTCGCGCCTGCCCGCTCCCACCTAGGCTTTGACAGGCACGCACACTTATGCAATGTGCATGTACACGAAGTAACCACAAGTAAAGCTCACTCGCCTTCGTGAATTATTGCAAAAACTGTTACGTGCCAGCCCTAGGGCAAATCGACAGCCCTAGGGAAAACTGACAAACCAAGCACAATTCGCGTTCTCAGCGACTGGACACCGGCGATCAGCGAAATCATCAGACACCGGCTCGGGTTCCCGATGGATTCCTATTTCCTATACTCCGTACCTACCATCGGGCGGGGTCACACGCTTTAGCTAGTAAGTTAGCTTTAGGATGTGGCTTCGTCTCTAGCGAAGTCACTTTAGGTTAAACTATATTATAATAAAATTGTAAGTTTTAGATAATAAATTTAATTCTAAGTGTATCCGGACTTTCCTTGTGTCCTCTACCTGCGACCTTCCGTAACTAAGCAGTCGAAATAAGAGATTAAATACACACATCAAAAGTGTCTATAGGGATCAAGCATTTTTATGCGGATTTCTTGAGATTGAGATGTGGCTTTGTAATAAATTTATGATTTTATAAATTTATATGGATCCCTTTTGGTGCATTTCATAATTTGAATCAGGAACTGTCAATCAAATTCGAGTAAAAGATGAAAATCAGCTGTCAATATTTTCCCTATAAAAACATACAACGCATTGAAGACATTATTAGTGCTACTGTTTCCCTACTACTGATTAAAACCAACGTTATTATGGAGCGGCGACGTCATTTAAGCAGGGAAGAAATGCTCAGAGCCGTGGGAATGATAGAAGCTGGTTCCCGGCAACGTACTGTGGCTTTAGCTCTGAATACAAGTCAGAGTGTTATCAGTCGACTTTGGACACGTTACCGAAGCACTGGTACCGTGGCTGAGCGCCATGGAGGACGGTATCGCTGCACCACACGGAGACAAGACCGATACATTCAAATCTTAACTCGAAGAGCTCCAACAATAACCGCCATGATGTTAGCCGTGAGGCTTCATCACTCTTCAGGGAACTTAATTAGCGACCAAACAGTCAGAAACCGCTTGCATGAAGTGAACCTTCATTCCCGAAGACCGCTACGGGTACCACCTATAGCAATGCACAATCGTAGGATTCGATATCAATGGGCTCTTGAACACAGAAATTGGGCAGAAGAACAATGGCGTTTCGTGTGCTTTTCTGATGAGTCTCGTTTTGGTATGAGACCGGATACAAGACGTATACGACACTGGAGAACCCCTGGACGCCAACAGCGATTAAAATCCTGCCAGGAAGTCCATCCTTATAGTGGTGGAACCATCATGGTATGGGCGGGTATTTGGATCGGCGGAAGAACTGAGTTGATTTGGATCAGAGGCAACCTCAACGCTCAAATTTATGCTGAGACGATTGTATCAGACGTCATCGTTCCTCTACAAGTGCAAATCGGTCCCTTATTTCAGTTAATGCATGATAATGCACGACCGCACACCGCAAGAGTTGTAAGACAGACTCTCGCCGCAGCTAACATCAATGTCCTGCCCTGGCCTGCTCAGTCGCCAGACTTGAACCCGATTGAGCATGCATGGGATATGCTACAGAGAAGAGCTCTGCCGAATATGGAGAGTATCCAGTGGCAAGAAGACCTTTTTTTGTTGTTGCAACGAACATGGGCGGCCATTCCACAGCGTGATTTGGATGAACTCATTTTGAGTATGCCAAACCGATGTTCTTGTGTTGTTAGTGTTCGCGGTAGAAACACGGATTACCTATTAATTGTTTAAGTTACCCAATAAAATTTTAAAGAAAACTGTTATTTCAGTCTTTTTTTCGAACTTTAATGTTAGTGGTTCAAATGTCAAAAATCCCTTTATTAGGAAAATGGCAAATTTCTTTATTAATGCAAAGGTGACTTGGTTTATCGTTACTGTGACAAACGAAAACACTTTATTTGATGAATCCTTAAAGAAAATTTTAATTAATATCAATCAGGAGAAAAGTTATTGCAAAAATATATGTTGATCCCTAGACACTTTTGATGTGTGTATTATTATTTTATAGTACTTCGCCAATTTCAGAATTTTAATGTCGATTGTCGCAATGCTACGCACAACATAAATCTTTGGGGTCTTCTTTTGTGTTTGGCTATATGAGATTTCATTCTACTCTCATTAATTTATATATATTAAGCTATTGCATAGCTTTTATCGCGGGCTTTGAACTAGGACTTTGAGCGCGGCGACCGAATCAAGAAATTCCGTAACGAAAATAAACCTAACACCGTCGTTCAGTAAGCTCTGTTTGGCGCAGTGGGCGAGCGACCGCTTTCTTTACCGTATGGTGTATGATGTCGCAGGTTCGAATCTCACTCGCGAAGTAGTGACAGTGCGCTTTTCTTGTTTGTTTGTTCTTTAATTCTTTTTTTGCATAATTTTTATTATGCAAAAAAAATATTGCATAAATATTATAATAGCATAAGTTGATAAAAAATGCTATGCAATAGCTTTACCGCGGCAGTCCCCGAGTGCCACTTTTGTTTTTTTAAATATAGTATTAAGTAGTACCGCTTCCAAATAAGAATAGTTATGATTGGTTATGTAATCTAATATTCCTAGGAGTTTCTTTGTCAAGCGTGGATCTGCTTGAATGGTCATAGCATGCTAACTATAAATGAAGCTAGCGGCAAATTGGTCCTTATCGTGTATGTAATCGATCTAAAGGAAATGTTAAGGCCGCCTCTGGAACTAAAAGCTCATTGGCCGTCATTTTAGCGTGATTGATGGACGTTGCAGTGATGCACGGCTTCCTTCAGACCTTTGGCTTCAGATAAGCGGTCGTTGACATAGCGTCAAGGGTAACTTTTATAATTCCGTTTATGTTATAGCGGGTTGATTTAGGATTAATAGCTCACAGCATGACGACTTTTTAGACGTGAGGTGAATTTTTGTGTGTAGGGACTCCTTGGCCACAGAAAAGGGTCTTCGAGACACCGCTGGCTGGTTAGCGCGAAGGCGAACGGTTCGGTTGCCCATACACCAGTTATGGGATTGATTAAAAATTATTGCTATAGTGTGACGATCGCAATGACCTCTGCCCCCCGATTGTCTAAGTTGCCGATCAAAATCTTATTCATTTCATGGCATTAGCGTCAAAGTACAATAAATCATAACAGCATTAAATTAGAGCTCAATTTCGTGTATGCATTCTCATACGTTTAGGTATGTACGATACGCTCCATGTTAGAATCGGTTGTACTGAATTTGTGACTTTAAATCAATACAGTCAAGGAATATTTTACTTTGACGCTAATGCCATGAAATGAATAAGATTTTGATCGGCAATATTTCGACATTTGCACCTTAAGGTTGGTCGACACTCCCTCGGTAGGTATTGGCTAAAATGATTACAGCAATGCCGTAAATTCAGCCAATAATTATTGATGCATCAGGCGTCAGGTTGATTAAGGCCCAAACCACATTGCGTCACTAGTAAACCACACATCAGTAACATTTATGTATATGTAGGTATGTTTATTATATATATATTTTTTTTATTTATATAATATATATATATATATATATATATATATAATATTATATATATTTCACCTAATTTATATTTATTTTAAGTGTACACCCTCATCCAGTATTTCTTATTACTGTTTCGTCATTAGGTTGCCTGGAAGAGATCGCTTCTTAGCGATAAGGCCGCCTATTGTACAGCTTATATCCTTATATTATGTATGTTTTATGTTCTTTTATTTTATGTTAATTGGTGTACAATAAAGAATATTTTCATTTCATTTCATTTCATTTCATTTCATTTCAGTATCACAATATGAAACAAAACCGGCAATGTAACCTGTCACAATTTGTGCACGTTTTATGATATATTGAAATTGAAAGTCGGAGGCTTACACTGCCACGCTTACAAGTAGAACCACGAATATGTATTTGTATAAAATAATAATTACTAGATGATGCCCGTTACTTCGACCGCGTGGATACGGTTAAGTAATTTATTCCCGCGGGAAGGGGAACTTTTTTAATTTTCCGGGATAAAATGTAGCTGTATGAGCTACAGATAAATCGTCTCATTCGTTGTGGAGTGAAGGAGTAACAAACATCCATCCATCCTCACAAACTTACGCATTTATATTTAGTAGGATTACGCAGAATCAAGAAGCTTGGTATGATTAGAAGATAATAAAAGAAAAACGTAGGTGGCAGATCTTTTAGACGTGTTGGAGAAAAATATTAACATTAACCAACCTAAAACAAATGGAGTTCCTCAGTTGGAGGATGTTAGCGCTGCGAGCAGTTTTTAACCCAGCAAGGGCTCTTCAGTTCTTCACACACTTAAGCACTTGGAACTGTCTGTCAACACTTTTAACCCTCCCTCCACATTCAGCAACCACCCTATCCTAAGAAAGACACTTTTAAAAAGTTTAGATTTTGCTAGATTACCTATGTATTTAGGTATGAATTTAAACAAATTACCTCGACTTGGTATTTTTGGCGTGTTATAAATTTACTACATATTACTTGAGAATATCGCCTGGGGGGTTTATCTCTTTTCATAAATTGTACATTTAATAATAAAGTTACATCAATGATCAACGTCTGTCTGTTTATTAGTTTAGTATTAAACTAATAAACTACGTAAAGGATTTTGATACGGATTTCACTATCATTTGAAGAATTTTCCTGGAATCTTTTCTATCTCTATTTAAATACCATTAACAAAATTGATATCTGCACCAGTCTTGTGCTTAGCTCCTCTAAACTACGCGACGAATTTTGACACGGTTTTCAATATCATTTAAAGAAATTCTTTTGGAGGGTTTCAAGAAGCCCAGGTTTTTTAATCAAGTCGTCAAAATTATTTTCGGTTCAACCTCTAAAATACAAGGAGTAACTAAGGTGATTAGGGAATTATTACTGGGATACAAATTACAATTTAGTCTAAGCAACCCTGCGCATTGGAAGAGAAAAAAAATGTTAGGGTCAATCCAGTCCAGTCCAAATCAAAAAGTTCCCACAAATGGTTTTTTTATAAACCGAAATACGCGCGGGCGAAGTCGCGACTCGCGGGCAACATCTACATAGTTTGAGACTAAGGGTACGCACAGGCCGAAGATGCCTCACTGCGATAGGTACCTCGCGGTCGCGGTTTAGCTCGCTACCTCCATTTAAAACAAATGTATGCAAACAGACAAGCACGAACATGTCGAAGATACCTCACTGCGATACATCGATGCTTACATGAAAACAAAATATTTTGTTTTTATATCGCGGTCGACTGCAAGCATCGATGTGATCTGGCTTGTGATTGGTTAAATTGGTTCGCCGTCACAAGGAAGAGATTTAAAGGCTCCTGTCGTTAACTTCAAGCCCCGAATACATTGCAGTTCGCACTGTACTCATTTTTTAAAATTTAATTATGTGTGGTTAAACTGGGTGCGCACTATGCTGCCGATTAGGCACACTGGAAAGTAGCCACCATTTTTCGCTTGGTGACATGAATTCATCGTCACTATCACTCTCAACAGATAACATGTTTTTCTGCCCTTTACGTGGAACTTGTGATTACAATTTCGTTGCCACTTTACCGCGACCACACGACTGAGCACCTTAACAAGCATCGAGGTGCGACTGAACCGGCATGTTCGCACCGTCATCCATGTAGACATCGCGATATCGACATCGAGGTAGCGAGCTAAACCGCGACCGCGAGGTATCGCAGTGAGGCATCTTCGGCCTGTGCGTACCCTTAAAAATCTTTAATTTTCTCATGTCAATGAGAAACATTGTCTAATGAGTTTATTAACTAGTGGTTCGCCCCGAACTGAGACCTCGCGGTAACGGTATCCCATGATTATTCATTCAATCGATACATGATAACCAAAACTGACATTATTATTATGCCCGTTTTCACCAAACATACCTAAATCATCCCCTAAGTAGGAGTCTCTTAACGTAGGTAGCTCCTAAATACAATCCTAAGTCCTAACATCCGTCCCAATATCCTTTTAGGTGTCCCGTACAGGATCGTGATAAATAAGTTGACAGAAAACATCAATCACCTAACTTATAGGTAGCCCGTAAAGGTTAGGGAACGTTAGTGAAAACATTGAATTATTTATCAAACATTGAATTTAACTCGTAGTTCCATGGGAATAGTTACTGACTGCGCCATCTATTAGCATTATTGTGAAGCTATGTTGATGCTATATGAATTACTGACGCCCATTAAAAATTAAATAATCTCGTTTCTTTATAATATTCATATAATTTTAGTATTTGTTGTTCAAGTACAGGATATAAGTGACCTAAAAACATAAAATCAGTTTGAAAATCCATAGCGGATTTTTCTAGAGAGCGTCTTCAAGCGAGCGTATAAAATCGCCACTTTGAAAGCCCCCCATTTCGTCAATTTTAAGGGAAAAATTAAAAAAAAAATATTTTTGTACTCAGTTCAAAATTATCTTTAAAATGATACGTAACAATTTTATGTAACGCGATTTTTTTTTTTTACTTCGCATTCGCTTCTATGAGAGCCCCCCTGAAATAAAGATTTTTATAACTTTTTAAGCCATTTTCGGCTGGAGGCCATCGGTTTACATATTATATCTAAATTTGAAGTAATTACGTTCAGTAATTCAAAAGTTATAAGGCTCTGACAGACGGACGGACGGACGGACGGACGGACGGACAAGTGCAAATCGCCCTAGTTAACTCAAAGACCTTCGCTTCGCTCGGTCGACTATTATCCATCTAACTATATCTAAATGAGTCTATTACATAATGATTCTCCCATAGTTGAAAAATCTAAACATCACTAAGTAATTAATGTGTAATTACTTCTACTTAGAAGCCACTTAATGCCCTTACTGATTATTCACTATTAATGACTGCTAGAGGCCTTTTTGTTTATTTAATGCAGTGTTAATCCATAGGCAATTTTAAATGAATAAGAAAACCAAGACGATTCTAGTGGGTAGTTCTAGAAACCTTGATAAGTAGGTATATTCTGGGTCCATTCATGTTTTTGATTTACATAAATGACTTACCACATTTTGTCCAAAATACTTGCGATATTGTACTATTTGCTGATGATACGTCTTTGATTTTTAAAGTCGATAGGACGAAAGACAATTTTGACGATGTAAATGGTGCATTATCTCAAGTTTCTGAATGGTTTACGGCAAATAATCTACTTTTAAATGCTAAAAAAACCAAGTGTGTTGAGTTTTTATTGCCTAACACCAGAACTGTCAGTAAAAGTTTAAAGATATGCAATGAACCCTTGAAAATTGAGGACTCCACAGTGTTCTTGGGATTAACCCTGGACTCAAAGCTGCAATGGGGTACCCATATAGCAACACTTGCTGGCAAGCTTAGCTCTGCTGCTTACGCTGTTAGGAAGATTCGACAGTTAACTGACATAGAAACTGCAAAAATTGTTTATTTTGCATATTTCCATAGTGTTATGTCATACGGAATCTTATTATGGGGTAAAGCAGCCGATATTGGGAAAATTTTTGTATTGCAGAAAAGGGCAATTCGCGCAATCTATAATTTAAAACCGCGGGATTCCCTTCGAGAAAAATTTAAAGAAATAGGCATTCTTACAGTAGCTTCACAATATATTTATAACAACATAGTATTTGTCAGACAAAACATTGTGAATTATAAAAAAAAGGGTGATTTACACGATAGGCAGGTTAGAGATCCAAACAGACTTGTGATTCCTCGATTGCGCCTCAAGAGGGTCCGAAAGACATTTGTGGGAATGGGCGTGACGTTCTATAATAAAATTCCACAATCGATCTTAGACTTGCCTTTACACAAGTTTATGAAATCAGTTAAAACTAATCTCATGAAAAAAGCATATTATACAATTGAAGACTATATTAATGATAAAAAAGCGTGGATATAATTCGTTCCAGCGATTCATGAGACAGTAGGTTATTAACCTGTAAATTCTCTTTTTCCTCATTGTGGAAACACTGTATGTATGCATATCATAATATCTACTATATTGTAAACTTGTTTGAAAAGAGCAACTGCCGAGTTTCTTGCTGGTTCTTCTCGGCAGGAACGGCATTCCGAACCAGTGGTAGACTCATTGACGATTCAAAAGCACTTGTAAAAAAGTTTATTTGAATAAAAAAACATTTCTATTTCTATTTCTATTTCTATATAGTTTATATAAATATTTTATGTATTAGTTACAACTATATTGTGATGTTTTGGGAGGGGTATGAAGGCAAAGAGTATGACACTCTCTGCAGTCTTGCCCCCTTTCTGTACTTGTAGGATATAAGGGATCAACTAGAATGTTTCTACGAGTACACATAACCACAGTTCAACAAAAAAGTGAGATAAAGGAACAAACAGAAAAATAATAACTTTCTGAACATTCTGAGTTAAAGATCCCAAACTGGACCCAGTGTCAATTCTTTAAAAATAATTGCTTCAATGTAACGATCTCAATGACCTCTTTTGATTGGCTGAATTTATGGCATTCTTGGTGAATTTTAAGCAATAGCGGGAGTGTACCAGCCAATCAGAGGCCATTGAGATCATAGCACTGATACAATCAATTTTTAGAGAATACGACCACAGTCACTGGTCTCTCTGATTGAGACGGATTAAGGCCATAGTCCACAACACTGGCCAAGTGCTGACTTCGCACACTTCTGAGAAAATTATAGAGAACTCACAGGCATGCAGATTGGCTCACAACATTATCATTCACCGTTGATTTGTCTAGTCATTAATAATTCAACTCATGTCTCCTATTATAAAAAATCATCTGCATGCATGCATGTTATATATTCATAAATAATCATCAATCATTATTATCACCATTGCTTCTTAATATGGCATACTTATTATGATAAGCAGGGAATTCATTAATAATTAAAAACATTGTGGACAGCTCATGAATAAAATGCATTCTTTGTTGTTACTGTTTATCAAATTAAAAATAACTAATGAAATTTCAAGTAGGTATTTTTTTCTTTTGGACAGTAAGTAAGTACCATTTCTTATATCAGTGATCTAATCACAAGAAAATTGAGCTGTAAATGTATCAAAGCTTAATTTTTTATTAGGTAAGTATAATTACCATGATTTTTGCCAGCTTCAAGGCCAGATGTTTTACAATCATACTTCATACTAATATTATAAATGTGAAAGTGTGTCTGTTTATTGGTTTGTCCTTTAATCACTCCACAACAAAGCCACAGATTGATGTGATTTTTTACCCATATAGTTGAGGACCTGCCCCCCCAATTGTCTAAAAGCTGCCAATCAATATCTTATTAATTTCATGGCATTAGTGTCAAAGTAAAATAAACCATAACAGTATTAAATAAGAGCTCAATTTCGTGTATGCATTCTCATACGTTTAGGTATGTACAATACGCTCCATGTTAGAATCGGTTGTACTGAATTTACGCTCCATGTTAGAATCGGTTGTACTGAATTTGTGACTTTAAAACAATACAGTCAAGGTATATTTTACTTTGACGCTAATGCCATGAAATGAATAAGATTTTGATCTGCAGTTTTTAGACAATCTCACCTCTGGAGAGTGACATAGGCTAATTTTATCCCGGAAAGAGCTCCAGAGGGATTCTAAAAACTAAATCCATGGAGACAAAGTCGCAGGCATCAGCTAGTATTTTAAAAATTAAGTATTATTTAAATAAACCTAAACATGTTGTTCTGTGATAAGAAGTAGGCTATATTGCTTTATTCTATAGTTTATACAGTAAAGCATGTAGACAGTCTGTACCTAGTTTCTCAGATTTTCATCAGTTACCTAGGTACCTATCATTTTGATTTTCATCAATTAGATAGAAGTTTGCTCACATAAGTTTTTCCTGTGACCTGATTTCACCAATGTTGAGTGACTCTTAACCAAGGAATAAATTGGGCGTTTTGAGTTTTTGTATTGAAAATATTGTCAAAATATCAAATTTACGCTCAGATAAGACTTATTTCACATTGGTGAAATCGGCCCTTAGTTATCTATCTTTGAATATATGTTGCAAGGTATAATGGTTCAGAATATATCTTGAAAAAGCATACTTATTGTTTTTCATGAAAAATTAAAATTCTCTCTAAACTCTAAACTACTTAAATTGTTTTAATTGGCCCTAATTTAGATTTATCATGCCCAGCACACCAGCTGCACAGCATATTGCCATTTGTTTCATTATTATAAACAAAAACAATAAAACAAAAAGTTTATGAGGATGAGTCATAGCATATTTCACAAAACATAACATGATGAAGGCAGATGTGAACTCATTAAGCGGCAAAAGGCAAAGGGGCTAAAAATCGAAATTTACAGTAGAACCGTAAAAAAATTCGAAATTCGAACATAATTTTATCTCACCAGTTTCAAAATACATAAATTCAACTTACTTTTTTTTCTGAAGCTCGAACAAGTGCGACTTTGAAAAGACGTGCTTGGACGTCAACGATCGCTCGCCTTGGTTCACAAAAAAAAGCAAAGCCTGCAACGAATCCAGAACTGCACCACTCTAATCACATCACATCACACCCACGATAAAAAACTTTCACGTCCATTTTGTGCTAATAAAATTAAATATTTACATTTGTAATCACATGTTAAGACCAATTAGTCCAACCATTGAGTAATAAACGTAAATCTGTTTATGAAAAATGAATAGTTTCATTATAAACAACGATATAATGGAGGCGCCTTGCATTACTTGCATTAAGAGACAGTAGATTGTAGAAGAGAACTTTCTTTAGAAATGCACTCAGTGCTCACTGCAGTCTGACTCTGACGTCCATGTGCAGCTGGTGCAGCGCATAGACCACGAACACTAGTGCAGCGGCACACAGCAGCAGCATAGGCACGATTGATAAATTTATTGCTTGTACACACTCACAGAACACTATTACTCCTAGCCTCCTAGCGGAGTACACACTACACACTACAACAACAGCCAGCATGCAGCACAGCAGCAGGGATGATAAAAATTAAAAATACAGACGCAAGCAGTGTTGCCGTTAATCGTTATGACAATCTAGTTTGTGGCTGGTTTGTGGCTACTTAAAATTAAAAGGCCAGTCTTGTAAAAAAAATTGCTTTCGAAATGTGGCTAAAATTGGCTAATTAATAATATCGTACAATTCTTGGCCTATAAAAACTGGTTATAATAAAGTCATCTGTTAATTCTGAAATGTCCTCGTCAATGGGCTTTCAGAAAAATTCAATGGGTGACGACGTAGAGTGTAGACGGTATTTCGATTTGTTTTGTTGGTTTGACCGTTTTTGATAGAAGTTATTTCAGGTAGAAAAACATAATTTAGTTGTGAAAATATTTTCAAAATAAACGGGTAAATAAACGGCTGGGTAGACTTCTTACAGTAACAATCTAAAAAAATAACCAGAAGTAGCTAGATTCATTTTGGTGGCCAAAATAGATTATTTTTTGACTAAACCATTAAAAATCCGCTAGATCTAACCACAAAGTGGCTAAAACGGCAGCACTAAGTGGTGAGTGTTACCAACTTATCGTTACGTTCCCTCAAATATGGTTGAGTGAAGCAATGGCTGGCTCATGCGTCATGCTCGTGAACGGGTGCCAACGGCGGGAATGGGGCTACTTTCTGTCTGCCCGTCTTAACATGTGTTGAATTATAATTAGGTATGCTTTTGTGGAACTTCCCCTTATTGTGGAAACACTGCATCCATAGCATAGTATCTATTATATTGTAAACTTGTTTTGAAAAGAGCAACTGCCGAGTTTCTTGCTGGTTCTTCTCAGCAGGAAGGGCATTCCGAACGAGTGGTAGACTCATCGACGATTCAGAAGCACTTGTAAAAAAGTTTATTTGAATAAAAAACATTTCTATTCTATTCCATTCCATTCCATTCCATTCCATTCGATTCCATTCCATTCCATTCCATTCCATTCCATCCATTCCATACCATACCATCCCATACCATACCATTCCATCCCATCCCATTCCATTCCATTCTATTCTATTCTATTTTATCTTTCTTCTATTTACACCATAAATAGTACACTAACACTTTTAAAGTGCTGTACTCTGTAGTGTCGTAAAAACTCCTTGTAACTTCTAACTAAATATTATACTCTTTGAAATAACTAAAGCTAACTGTTAAATGTAATGTTTAAAACATTTAAGTAGTTATCAGCAGATGCGGCATGAATAACGAATAGCATCATGGTAATTGGTAACTCGGCCAATAACAACTTAAACGCTAAAGTACTGAGTTCCTAATCAGATCTTTATTTCACAAGTGTAAGGTTGGATTTGTTTTGCAAGATTATTAATACAACTTTTGAAACTAACTGCTTCCTTACTTGTTATTTTGATTTTTCGTTTACTGTTTAAATTAATTACGTTATCACTAAATATTATAAAACAAAGTCCCCTTCCGCGTCTGTCTGTCTGTCTGTCTGCTCGCGATAAACTCAAAAACTACCGAACGAATTTTCATATGGTTTTCACCAATAGATAGGATGATTCACGAGGAAGGTTTTAGTGTATCATTGATTAACGTTTTGCGTAAATTGGTTGAAATATGACGTTAATTGTAGACATTGTTGACAATGTCGGAAAAATTCAAGCCACCTTGGAGTTTTCATCAAAAACGCTGCCTAATCCCTTTGAGATATAACAAAACAACGTATGGTGGGATAAGTCTTTACAGAAAAGTCCGCGGTGGCATATATCTATCTTTTAAGCATAGCTTACTATACCCATTTTAATTTCTAAAAAATGGGCACGTACAATGCGGTAATTGGAAATCTATTTAGACAGATACAGTTTTAATCCTTATCAACTTAAATGAGTTAGTTACCGTAAGCATTTCATGCACATTATGATAATCCTTTGCACCATTAATTTAAATGAATATCTTGGGAGCTATCGCAAAATAAAGACGAATGTGCGCCAAAATAAATAAAGCACCGGCCGCGGGTTTAATCTCGATGGCAGTGACGGGAGTAGGGACTGGCTCGTGTGCGGCGTGATGCGAACACTGTTGCTATAAGCCGAGCGATACTTGTTTTATCAGCCTACGTACTGTTCTTATACTGTACGTATTAAAAAAATAAAGGGGGCACCCATACATGAAAAAAAGTCGAAATAAAATTTTATTTTTTTACCCTGGCATGCATTGTCTAGAGTGGAGTTCAAACTTCAAATCTATATATATAAAAGAAAGTGGTGTTAGTTACACTATTTATAACTCAAGAACGGATGAACCGATTTGGCTCAAAATTGGTGGAGAGGTAGCTTAGAACCAGGAGACGGACATAGGATACTTTTTATCCCGTTCGACCGCGTTTCCGTCAAGTCAATATAAAACCTCTGGTATAACAAAAATGCATCTGACATGGAATAAAAAAACGAAAATGACAGTGGAAGAACAAAACGTAAATGACAGCTAAACGTAATTTTGTATTTGGTTAATTATGGTAAAAACAATTATAAAAATTATAGTTTAACGTAGGTACCTAATTGATAATATCATCAGTAATATGTTTTCTCTTTGAAACATCATTAACAATGCCGCGAGCAAGACGATCAAATGTTTCCTGCTACAAAGCTACGGATTGACGTGATTTATTGGATAGGTATAGTTGAGAACCTGGAGGGTGACAAAGATTTCCCGCGGGATGTTATGAACTAAATCCACGCAGACGAAGTCGCGGGCATCAGCTAGTATTATATATTTTGTAGCTTCAAAAATGAAGAAATGGTGGGCCTTCCAAAACAAACGAGCATTATTTCCTCATATTATGCTAATTTAGTACTACCTAAGAACTAAGATATCTAAATATGTATCTAGTTTAAAAAAAGTGATTTGGTCATATGTACGGAACCCCATAAAGAGCGAGACCCGACTCGCACTTGGCCGATTTTTTAGATTTGACCTAGATCTTTCCCCAAAAACAAGTTGGCAACCGTAGACAGAAGTACGGCAACACTACCGTAGACTTTAGACCGTAGTCGTAATTCCTAGTTCCATGCTTTAGACATGTTATGGATAAACGGGTCTGCCCGCGAAATTCAAAAATTTGGTTTTTAAGCAATTTGTAAACTAATACTACAAACGACAAGAATTAGACCGAGTATCGCGTTTGACGTCCGTTACTCACAAATTAGTTAATATTCTGACTAATTTCTTAAACTGGACACTTTCAAGTAAAGATTTTTATATAAACGTGTGAAGATGATACCGCCATAGAATGAAGCGGTACGACTACTTTGTTGTATAAGTTTACAAATTGCGATAAACCAAATTAAATTTGAATTTCGCGGGCAGGCCCGTATAATCAACCTTGTTGGAGGTCGTGATCATAGACCACATAGACCACTATGACTTAGGTATAAGTTATTGCCCAACTTTTTTTTTAAATAGGTAAGTTTGTAGCTGTTTGTGTGATAGAGAGGGAGCCAGCACGTTTCAGACCTTCGTTATTTTATAAAAGCTGAAAATTCCTCTGCGTATGGACCCAATATTATAGAAATAATAACGATCCCCGACTATGAAGTTCGGATCTTGGTGGCTTTGGGAGATATCAGCTAGTAAAGGTGCATAAATTCTGAGGATACTTTCGTCATAGTATAAAAGCTGAGTTTTACATATGTTACTTGGGGACCTATCAGAAGATGTTTCCTCAACAGTCAGACACTTCCGATAGTTCCTCCCCGTGTCAGACACCCTCAAACCATAGTAAATTATGAGTATACTTTCGTCATAGTTTAAAGCTGAGTTTTATATATGTTACTTGGGGACCTATCAGAAGATATTTCCTCAGCAGTCAGACACTTCTGATAGTTCCTACGCCCTGTCAGACGCTTTAAAAATCTGCCGTAGGTTGGTAGGTAGAGGAACTTTGATGAAACCATCGACTTTTACGGGATATAAAGTAGCCTGCGTGTTAATCCAGGCTATAATCTATCTTTATTCCAAATTTCAGCCAAATCGGTTCATTAGTTGTGGCGTGAAGACGCATTACGTGAATTTCGGGCTTTCAAAATATTTCGGGAACCATGAATTTTTTCGAGATAAAAAGAAGCCTATAAATTAATGCAGAGTATAGTCGATCTTAGTTTCAAATTTCAGCGAAATCAGTTCATTAGTTGTGGCGTGAAGAAGCAATAGGTGAATTTCAGATTTTCAAAATCCAGCGGGAACCATGGACGTTTTAGGGTGGAACCACATTTGTGAGGATCGATTCGGATTTTGCCCATACAAAACTGTCATTTTCCATACATTTGTGTACGCATCGAAAAGCCGATTTGATCCGTACACGTTTCTATGGAATTTGACAGTTTTGTATGGGAGAAATCCAAAACGATCCTCACAAATGTGGTTCCACCCTTATGAAATAAATAGTAGTATTTATGTGTTAATCCAGGGTATAGTCGATCTACATTCCAAATTTCAGCCAAATAGGTTCATTAGTTGTGGCGTGAAGAAATAATAGCTGAATTTCAGGTTTTCAAAATATTTCTAGAACCATGAATGTTTACGATATAAAAAATAACCTCTATGTTGATGGAAAGTATAGTCTATCTTATTTCCAAATTTCAGCTAAATCAGACCATTAGTTG
Source organism: Oeneis ivallda (assembly GCA_029955525.1). Taxonomy (NCBI): domain Eukaryota; kingdom Metazoa; phylum Arthropoda; class Insecta; order Lepidoptera; family Nymphalidae; genus Oeneis; species Oeneis ivallda. The sequence goes on along the minus strand of JARPMR010000008.1, from coordinate 21,416,398 downwards.
TGGCGTGAAGAAGTAATGCGTGAATTTCAGGTTTTTAAAATATTTCTGTAACCATGAATGTTTACGATATAAAAAGTAACCTCTATGTTGATGCAAAGTATAGTCTATCTTCTTTCCAAATTTCAGCTAAATCAGACTATTAGTTGTGGCGTGAAGAAGTAATGCGTGAATTTCAGGTTTTTAAAATATTTCTGTAACCATGAATGTTTACGATATAAAAAGCAACCTCTATGTTGATGCAAGGTATATTTTAGTCTATCTTCGTTCTAAATTTCAGCTAAATCAGACCATAAGTTGTGGTGTGAAGAAGTAATGCGTGAATTTCAGGTTTTTAATATATTTCTGGAACCATGAATTTTTATGGTATAAAAAGTAACCTATAAGTTGATACAAAGTATAGTCTATCTTCGTTCCAAATTTCATCTAAATCAGACCAAAAGTTGTGGCGTGAAGAAGCACTACGTGAATTTCAGTTTTACAAAATCCTGCGAGAACTATGGATTTTTATGAGATAAATAGTAACATATGTGTTAATTCAAGGTATAACCTTATATATAGGCTTCTTTGAATTCCGTAAAAGTCCATGGTTCCTGCAGAATTTTGAAAACCTGAAATTCAGCTATTATTTCTTCACGCCACAATTGATGGTCTGATTTAGCTGAAATTTGGAACGAAATTAGACTATACTTTGCATCAACATAGAGGTTACTTTTTATACCGTAAAAATTCATGTTTCCAGAAATATTTTGAAAACCTGAAATTCACGCATTAGTTCTTCACGCCACAACTTATGGTCTGATTTAGCTGAAAGGAGTTTGGCGAACCCCCATAGTGTTTCTGACCCAGACTTGCGGCCCACGTTCACGAATCAAACTTCTGATACTTGTTCTAGTAAATCAGACTAACAAAAAAGTTAATCGAAGTCAATCAAATAAAGTTGGGAGAAAAAAGATATTCAGTAGTAAATTGTTAAAAATGAGGTTATTCCATTTAATATATTTAAGGCAAATTACCACTATAGCTTTGAATCAATCATTAATATGTGCTTTGAATTATCTACAAAGGCACAGAATACTGTCTGAATATACCTACTTATCAGAACACGCTTCCTACCAATCTTACCTAAAATGTGTAATTCGTCACAATTCCTAGTTCCATGGTAATTCCTAGTTCTATGGTGCGTCAATGCGGCCAATGGTATTAGCATGGAACTAGGAAAACGACTAAGTGATGGAGGTTGTCATGCTGTTCTATTTTTTGGAAAAAGATTATTAGAGCTCCATTACTTCCATCACTTTCGTCCGATGTCATCTTATCGAGCGATATGTAAGGAACTTTGCTTTGGAACCAATTTGCTTGTAATTACGTTAAGTTCAGAAAGAAATGCTGTGTCGCGGTCGTTAGTATTAATACACTACAATGCTTAACAAACACAAAACGAACGAAAAAATAAAATAAACGCGCAAATGCCAAATGCATTACAAACAATTGACAAATGAAATGACCACGGATAATGAACATGGGGCTAGGAATTACGACCTTCCTATTTCTATGACCACGAATAACATTTGCATGGAACTAGGAATTAGAAGCAGTGATAGCCTAGTGGTTAGGACTGTGGTCTCTCGGGGGGTCGCAGGTTCGATCCCGGGTACGAACCTCTGACTTTTTGGAGTCAAGTGCGTTTATGCAATTAAATATCACTTGCTTCAACGGTGAAGGAAAACAACGTGAGGAAACCTGCACGCCTGAGAGTTCTTCATAATGTTCTCGAAGGTATGTGAAGTCCGCCAATTCGCATTGGGCCAACGTGGTGGACTATGGCCTATAAACCCTTCTCTGAGAAGAGACCTGCGCTCAGTAGTGAGCCGTTAATGGGTAGTTAATGATGATGATGATGATGAGGAATTACAACTTATCTACATTTGAGTGAGTTGACCATGGAACTAGGAATTGCGACTATAGTCTTCCTATTTATAGGGAGTTGACAATTGACATTGACATAAATAATTTGACAAGTTTTTACTCTTTACTCCGTAAAATGTTAAGTATTGCCATTAGAACGGTTAATTATATTGTGTAATTGTGAATAATTATATTTTTGATCCCCAACTTCTAAAAATATGGGGTTTACACAGAAAAATACTTTGAAAAATATTAAATAAAATGAAATGATTTCTGAATCTGAACGGTTTTTAAAAGTCTTGGGTCCAAATTCGCCAATCTTTGGGTCCAATTTGGAACGAAGATCGGCTATACCCTGAATTAACACATATACTACTATTTATCTCATAAGAATCCATGGTTCTCGCAGGATTTTGTAAAACTGAATTTCACGTAGTGCTTCTTCACGCCACAACTAATGGTCTGATTTAGTTGAAATTTGGAACGAAGATTGGCTATACCCTGGATTAACACATAAACTACTATTTATCTCATAAAAATCCATGGTTCTCACAGGATTTTGTAAAACTGGAATTCACGTAGTGCTTCTTCACACCATAACTTATGGTCTGATTTAGCTGAAATTTGGAGCGAAGATAAACTATACTTTGTTTCAACTTATAGGTTACTTCTTATACCGTAAAAGTTCATGGTTCCAGAATAATTTTGAAAACCTGCAATTCACGCATTACTTCTTCATGCCACAACTAATGAACCTATTTGGCTGAAATTTGGAATGTAGATCGGCTATACCCTGGATTAATACATATACTACTATTTATTTCATAAAAAGTCCATGTTTCCCGCTGGATTTTGAAAAACTGAAATTCACCTATTGCTTCTTCACGCCACAACTAATGAACTGATTTCGCTGAAATTTGAAACTAAGATAGACTATACTCTGCATTAACTTATAAGCTCCTTTTTATCTCGAAAAAATTAATGGTTCCCGAAATATTTTGAAAGCCCGAAATTCACGTAATGCTTCTTCACGCCACAACTAATGAACCGATTTGGCTGAAATTTGGAATAAAGATAGATTATAGCCTGGATTAACACGCAGGCTACTTTATATCCCGTAAAAGTCGATGGTTTCATCAAAGTTCCTCTACCTACCTACCTACGGCAGATTTTTAAACTATCAGAAGTGTCTGACTGCTGAAGAAACATCTTCTGATAGGTCCCCAAGTAACATATATAAAACTCAGCTTTTATACTATGACGAAAGTATACTCATAATTTACTATACTTTGAGGGTGTCTGACACGGGGAGGAACTATCGGAAGTGTCTAACTGCTGAGGAAACATCTTCTGATAGGTCCCCAAGTAACATATGTAAAACTCAGCTTTTATACTATGACGAAAGTATCCTCAGAATTTATGCACCTTTACTACCTGATATCTCCCAAAGCCACCAAGATCCGAACTTCAATAGTCGGGGATCGTTCTTATCTCTATTGGGGCCATACGCAGAGGAATTTTCAGCTTTTATAAAATAACGAAGGTCTGAAACGTGCTGGCTCCCGGTCCATGAGTATTCCAACAATCTGTTTCACGCTAAAATCCATGGAACTAGGAATTACGACTAGTGCTAAAATCAAACAGATGAATGATTCAATTATTATTATTGGATTTACTTCGTAAAAATATTTGTTTTTCCTTTTACATCATCATTTTATAGTCTATTTTTACCAAAAATGATCACTTAGAAATAAAATTACTTTTTCTGTAATAATTTAATATTCCTAAGAAATCACAGATCTCATCGTGTAACGGAACTCAGTCCCTTCAAAAATGGCTTCGTTGGTAAATGTTTTGCTGCGAAAATCCCCAAATTTGGGCTCTCCCAAGACCTTACTGTTCAATTTACCAGCAATTAATAATGTGAAGTGAGTGTTGTTGTTCTCTAAAATATATAATCTCTATAGTTTAACGATAAAAGGATTACCTATTTGAAATTATGTAATATTTTAAGGTTATGTGTAATTTCAATAATATTGTTCATTTTTCCTTAATAATTTGAGAGCTGTATAATTTAGTAATAATTAATTAACAAAATTTTGTAAAATAGCTATAGAACAAATATTTATTCATCTTTAAAATATACCTTGAAAAGTCTTTAATTCGTAGTTCCAAACGAAATGCCCACCGATGGATGCCCGACACGGACTTCGTGAAACAATTCGAGGGGGCTGTTATGTTCCCGGAGGGTGTAACTGCGTTATTGAAACATCCACCCTACAACAGTAAGTAATGAAGTTATGTTTATTGGAGTTTGTGTCTGTCTGAAAAACAGTACTGAGGAATTTATATAAATGGTTTTAGTGAAGGCAAGAATATTTCGAAATAGGCCGCAACTTGCTTAAAAGAATGAGATAATGTTACTAATTCACAATACCTTAACTGAATTGATTGGTCGAAGGAATAGTACTATCCTATTCAAATCAAAATTATTTATTTCATGTAGGCCAACTTGTGGCTCTTATGACAAGTCAAGAATCTACCACCGGTTTGGAAAGCTGATTCTGTTGAGAAATGCCGGAAAGAAACTCAGCAGTTGCTCTTTTCAAACAAAAATGTTACAAAAAGTAGCTTATCTATCTTGTGGAGAGCTGAAGCAAAGCTGATTGCTTCCAAGCAACCTTGTCATTAAGAAATTCACTAACTGTATCAATAGCCTCTAATAATTTGTAATGGCAAATCTGTCAATTCTTTCGGAATCATGTTATAAAAGCATATACTGGACCCCACAAAAGAATGCACTTTACACAGGAGACAGGATGGTGTTACTAGTTTATGACAGTGTCTAGTTAAATTCAAATTCAAATGATTTATTTGCAAGATTGAGTACATAATATGATCTTATACAATTATCTAAGCGCTTCAATCTGCCACAGTAGCATGCAAAAGAATAGTCATACAAAATTTAATACTTAAATCTATCCATTTTTAAATTTATACAATGTCATACTCATTTTATTTGTTATATAATGTCAGTTCTATTAATTTTCAGATACTATTACTGTGTACAAAATTAAACAATGTCATTAATATTTTTATCTATATAAATAAAAATGAATGTTTGTAAGCGCATAACTCAAGAATGGATGGACCAATTCGGTTAATTTATTTTTTGTATGTTCCTTAAGGTCCACGGAAGGTTTTAATAAAAAAAATAACAAACAAAAAAAATTTAATTTTTACTTTTAACTTTTGACAGAATGAAGTCTGTCTGGGCAGCTAGCCCTGAATAAATTCATTAACAGTATAATATCATTAATAGATCAAGTGTATCACCTCTTCATTTGATTCATCATTATTGAGAAAATTGTGCCTTCAGCAGATGAAAAAGCGGAAAAGTTCCAAAGGCTACACAGAAAGTTATCCATACAGCTTTTTCTTGTACCCGCAGGCATAGTGGCACCAAGTGAAAAGCATGTGCGTAACATGGTCATTAACTTTGGGCCACAGCACCCGGCTGCTCACGGAGTACTCCGACTTGTGCTTGAGCTGGATGGTGAGGTAATGTTAATATATTTTGTCTAACGTAAAATGCTAGTTCAAATCAGCGGGCGATGGAGAGAGCTATACTCGGAGTGTCCCTGAGGGGTCAAGTGCGAGATGGGGTTATTGGGGTCCCAAGGTGCTGGAGTGACGACCCCACACTGGAAAGCGCAGTGTTGGCAGACCCCCCACCAGGTGGACCGATGACATCAAACGAGTCGCAGGGAGCCACTGGATCAAGGCGGCGCAAGGCCGAGGCCTGTGGAAGTCCATGCAAGAGACCTTTGTCCAGCAGTGGACCTCTATCGGTTGATAAAGAAGAAGAAAAATGCTAGTACTGTTTGAATAAAAGTACTAGTATTATGTTTAAATAATATGTGTGACAGAGCATGGGAGCGTCTTGAAATAATTGTCGATAATATACTATATAATACTTAATAAACTAGTGGTTCGCCCCGAACTGAGACCTCGCGGTAACGGTATCCCATGATTATTCATTCAATCGATACATGATAACCAAAACTGACATTATTATTATGCCCGTTTTCACCAAACATACCTAAATCATCCCCTAAGTAGGAGTCTCTTAACGTAGGTAGCTCCTAAATACAATCCTAAGTCCTAACATCCGTCCCAATATCCTTTTAGGTGTCCCGTACAGGATCGTGATAAATAAGTTGACAGAAAACATCAATCACCTAACTTATAGGTAGCCCGTAAAGGTTAGGGAACGTTAGTGAAAACATTGAATTATTTATCAAACATTGAATTTAACTCGTAGTTCCATGGGAATAGTTACTGACTGCGCCATCTATTAGCATTATTGTGAAGCTATGTTGATGCTATATGAATTACTGACGCCCATTAAAAATTAAATAATCTCGTTTCTTTATAATATTCATATAATTTTAGTATTTGTTGTTCAAGTACAGGATATAAGTGACCTAAAAACATAAAATCAGTTTGAAAATCCATAGCGGATTTTTCTAGAGAGCGTCTTCAAGCGAGCGTATAAAATCGCCACTTTGAAAGCCCCCCATTTCGTCAATTTTAAGGGAAAAATTAAAAAAAAAATATTTTTGTACTCAGTTCAAAATTATCTTTAAAATGATACGTAACAATTTTATGTAACGCGATTTTTTTTTTTTTACTTCGCATTCGCTTCTATGAGAGCCCCCCTGAAATAAAGATTTTTATAACTTTTTAAGCCATTTTCGGCTGGAGGCCATCGGTTTACATATTATATCTAAATTTGAAGTAATTACGTTCAGTAATTCAAAAGTTATAAGGCTCTGACAGACGGACGGACGGACAGACGGACGGACGGACAAGTGCAAATCGACCTAGTTAACTCAAAGACCTTCGCTTCGCTCGGTCGAATATTACGATATTAACCATTCTTAACAAAATAAGATTTACTCATTATTAATTATTATTTCTAATTAAAGTATCTGGTGTATAATCCGGAAGCAACGTGTATGTGACGGTCCAACATGTCGTACTTAGCAAATGGTTTGTAACACTATAATTAATAGAAATAGGTTTATTTTGCTAGGTAGCAGACATGACAATATACAAAATCACTTGTTTTTTTACCTGACTATGGCAAGCCAAAAGGAAGGGATTTTAACAGTCTATGTATGTTTGTATGTTTCTACCTACATAATATGTTCCACTATAGTGCCAAAACTACTGAGCCAATTTTGGTGAATGATGTGTCAATCATTTTGTTATTATGGTCCAGGTGACAAAGGCTACATTTAATATAAACAAAATCAATATCACAGATGTTCATAGTCGGGTTAGTTTTTCAACTTCTTGTTAATACAAGACCAAAGACTCACTAGGTGATGTCCTCGACTTCGTCCACGTGGATTTGATTTTCCAGAATAAAAACTGCCTATATCACTCTCCAGGTCCTCACCTGCAAAAAATCGCGTCGATCAACAAACAAACAAACAAACTTTCGCTTTTACAATATTAGTATGATTTGTATTTTAAATTCAAATATGATGTAAGCCTCAAAAGGTGGTTCTTCATCGTCAGTTTAAAATATAATGTATTTCAAACAAAAATTTCTTTACTCCAGACTGTCCGCGGTGCAGACCCTCACATAGGCCTCCTCCACAGAGGCACAGAGAAGCTGATAGAATACAAGACCTACACACAAGCTTTGCCTTACTTCGACCGGCTGGACTATGTGTCCATGATGTGCAACGAGCAGTGCTTCAGCTTAGCTGTGGAGAAGCTGCTTAACATTGATATACCCCTCCGTGCTAAATATATAAGGAGTAAGTCTCACCATAAGCAAAGCTAAGAAGGGGTCATAGCGTAGTTGAAGCAGTTATAACTTATGGTGTAGTATAGTATAGTTCTATTTGGGGTGGTCACAGAACCTGACTGTTCAGTGTTATGTGCATTAAAGCAATTAAATATCACATGCTTCAATGAAGGAAAACATCGTGATGAAACCTGCACACCTGAGAGATCTCCATAATGTTCTCAAATAGGTGTGATATCTGCCAATTTGCATTGGGCTATCATGGTGGACTATGGTCTATAACCTTCTTTGAGACATGACCTGCATTAGTGAACTGTTGATGTGTGTTCATGAGGAAACCTGCACACCTGAGTTCTCCATAATGTCTCAAAGGTGTGTGATTACATGAATTTGCATTAGGCCAGTGTGATGGACTATGGCCTTTAACCCTTCTCTGAGACGAGACCTGTGCTCAGTAGTGAGACGTTAATGGGTTGCTCATGATGATGATGATGTTGATGTGATGGGTAACTGATGATGATGATGAAATCTAGAATACAGGGTTGTTTCGCTTTGCAGCTTTGTTCGCGGAGCTGACCCGTCTCCTCAACCACATCATGGCAGTGGGTACCCACGCGCTGGACGTGGGAGCTTTGACGCCGTTCTTCTGGCTGTTCGAGGAGCGCGAGAAGATGATGGAGTTCTACGAGCGAGTCAGCGGCGCCAGGATGCACGCCGCGTACATACGACCCGGCGGAGTGTCCTTGGTAAGACGACCCATCTCCTCAATCGCATCATGGCAGTGGGGTCTCACGCGTGGGATGTGGGAGTTCTGACGCCGTTCTACTGACTGTTGGAAGAGCCTGAGAAGATGCTGGAGTGACATGACATGATTTTGAGTGTAAGATAATGTAATTCTATGAGCGAGTCAGCGGCGCCAAGATGCTCGTACAACCCGGTGGAGAGTCCATAGTAAAATGACCCAACTCAACTACATCACAGCACTAGAATCCCACATGTGGGATGTGGACAAAGTATTTGCTTCACAAAATTTGCACGTTGCCCCCACATACCCAGATGTATCATCATCAGTGCCCACAGCTGGACATGCACCTGTCTAAGAGTGGTTGCGCTTGCCTTTCTCATACTTTAACTTAACGACCACTTATTAGGGTGAATGTCTATTGAGGCTGAGCGAAGCAGAGAAGTGCTTCGCAGAACAATCAAGTCATTGATAGATGACGTGATAATTTTATCACGTCATCTCTCAATGATATCATTAGTCCACACCTCTACTCCGCTCCTCTTCAATGGACAGGCAGCCTAAAGGTCCAACAAGCTGGAGCAAAATTACCTTTGTGTAAAGATTCAACGAATCTCAGCACAAAGGTCTGGCGACCTTCAAACTAAACTTTGGAAACAGCGACTCCCATAGACTTAGAATTTTTTCGCTACGCTCAAAAGACTGACAAAGCGTGGGAGCGAGAGGTATTTAATTAATACACACTGCCGCGAGCGAAAAAGAGATAGCGAAACAAGATGCCGTTATGACCATTTTTTACGCGAGTAAGAGGCCATAGCGTCCCGGCCTGTTCCAAGTCGAGGTGAATTTTGTGTATTTATTTAATAATTTTACGATTAAAACGTAAAATCTTTGTTCTACCACCATGGTGTCTTGTTCAGTGAGTGAATGTGACGTTACAAGACGTAATAACCCGCATAAATACACGTTTCACAGGTAATTACTGACTATTTTTACTGAATTGTTCATAATCATTATTTCGTCATTTTTTGTTTGAAAATGAGGCAAAATAATATTGAAAGCTTAGATAATAGTTTTCCCTTAAGACTTATCATCAAATTACATTGCTAAATGAAGAATTTTTGGATATTTTGTGTAAAACTTAAAAATGTTTGGTTACGGTAGGGATTGACAAAGTGATGACATCATAAGTATCGATAGTCGATAATCGTGTCTTCCGGTAGGTTTGACGTGATTGCTCATAGACATATGTCAAGTATAATATACTTTCCAGTAAAAGTAATTAAATATTTTCCCTAATTTTTATTTTATTTGGTGTGACTTAGATTTCATATACAGGGTTACAAGTAATTCTGTACATTACTCTGTTAAGTCCTTATCGAGGAGGTCGTTAGCTATGAATTGAGCGCCATATTTACTATTAATTTTTATTAACTTGTCACTTCATTATATCAAAGTATTATTGTAATTAGTCAAATTAAATCTACTTGCACCCTTCAAAACAATTGAGGCGGAAAATTAACTTTCGGTATTTTTTATGAAAAATCCCAAAAATTGCTCTATTTCTCAAAAAAATTATAGTTTATATTTTCAGGCAGATTTTTTTAAAAACCTCTCTGTTTTAATAGCTTTCTTTCGAAATATTAAAAAAAATCTTATTTAAGGGGTTTAAATAATTAATAACTACATGTATCTCATAATATTTATAATGTTATGTTCTTACAGGTTTCCAAGCAATTCTTTGCTACGTGATAAATGGTTACGGGTTATAAATAGGGGCTCCTGGACTCCAAATAAGAACTCTACTGTTTGTAGTAAACATTTTGAATCCAAATGCTTCATACAAAGGAACAAAATATATATTAATATAATATTGTGTTAAACATAAACCAAGTGTCCCATTACTTTTGTGCCAACCCAATAGTAAAATATTTTTTTACGTAGACATGATTTTTTTGATACAAATTATGTCACTATGTGTGAATGTTATATGGGATCTTGTTAATTTTGTTTTATTTATATGATAAGTTTTATTTTTATTTTGTGATGATGAGACGTAGTTTTGACTTTTAAGTACTGCATTGCCTACTTACAATAAATGCATTGGATTTTAACTTTTTTTTAAATAATTTTTATTTTACATCCCATACCCTTTTGAAATACAAAAATGATAGAATCGAAAAGTAGACAGGTTGACTCTTATAGTCAACTAGCTTTGTCCAGCGGTTTAGCCCAATGAAAAGTAGCCTATGTGTTATTCCAGGGTCTAAGCTATCTACATACCAAATTTCAGCTCAAACGGTTCAGCCATAGTAAAAATATAGCAAATAGTCCAACTCACGGTGTTTAGGAAAATAAATACCTACATCGTGCTAAACACAACAGCCCGACGACGAAGTGCGTCCCGTGGAGGTCGAGCGAGTCCGAGATTTCGTGTGTGCATGCGTACGTACGCGCCGCACACACAAACCGCGTAGGTTCTTTTGTTTGGAGTCGGACTACTTGCTATACTTTTACAATCGTTTAGCCGTTTCGGTGTAAAGAGGTAATAAAAACACACACACACAGAAACATCCATACTTACGCATTTATAATTTGTGGGATATTCTTGACAACGTGATGTACATATAGGTTATCAATCGCTTATTTCATACTAGCTGCACCAAGTCATTTCATTAATAAATAATTTGTTACCTAGCTTTAGCTTTTTTGCTATTTGTGTATTTGAAATGTATTTGATTTTTTAAAATTTTAGATACTTTTTATTTCACTTAGTTAAACTAACTCATTAGTGTCCTATGATTTCGCCAGTACTATCGATAATTACTATGCTAGAGTCAAGACAACACTATTTCACGCACACATTTACATTTCATTTTTTGTAACACCATTAATCTGTCACTGTTGGTCTTGTACATTCTAAGCCTATGGCGACTCCCAATAGTGACTGAGTGTCAGCTGGGTATCGATTTGAGGCAGCCTCGGGCCGAGCGGCTGCCTCGACCCGAGGCAGATCTAGTGGAGACCGTGCCGCGAGTCGAGGCTTGCCCCGATTTGAACCAAACGAGGCGGCCGCGCAGCGAGCCAAATCGTGTCGGTAAATGGCCATGCTCAAAGACGCCTCAGTGTGAGGCGTGCGTTCAGTGGAGACGGACGTACGTGTGCTCGGCACGCGGCAAAATGGATAATCAGAAATGTATCGAATTAATTAAGTTATATGAAAACCACCGACATTTGTGGGATCCAACTTCACCGCAACATTAAAATAAACAATTGAAAGAAGATTCTTGGAAAATAATAAGCAAGGAAATGAAACTACATACCCATTTCCGAAGTAAAAAAAAAATTACTTCGCTTTGTGGATCTTTTCGGAGGGAAAAATCTCGGCATAAAAAAAGTCTCGTCACGGGATCAGGTAAAAATTCATTGGTTTTTACTAATACTACTAATGCTGCAGCGACTTTACGTGCGTCAACCATGGTGGTTAATGAGGAATTGAGAAAATCGTGGCTCGGGTTGAGGCTTGCCGCTCGATACGATATTATGTGTGCCCAAGTCTAGACACATGTACTTTCCGCAGCCCGCGGCACGCTCAGGATGAGGCAGCTCGCCACGAGGCTGCGCAAATGGATACCCAGCTTTAGGATATTTATTTGACTTGATGCTGGTCCTAATTCAATTGTACACAATCTTTTAAATATACTAAAGCAATAGGCCTGAAAATATAGTGCTCATAATATCATTACTCCATACTAGCCAGTTTTAACACCAATTTTGTCTTTAGAAAGTTACATTGTTGTAAACAGGATATGCCGCTCGGTCTGATGGATGACATCTACGAGTTCGCGAGCAAGTACGGCGAGCGGCTCGACGAGCTGGAAGACGTTCTAACTACTAATCGTATCTGGGTGCAGCGGACCAAAGACATCGGCGTGGTCACCGCTCAGGACGCGCTTAACTATGGCTTCAGGTAGTATTCTGATTATTCTGATTAAGTCCAAAAGAATAGGGTTCTCCCACATTATAAAAAAATTGGTTGTAAAGTCGGTTACCGGACGATAGTTTTACGTGGTAACGTACGGGCGCTCTCTAGTCACAAGCCAACGCTTGGGCCGGTCGTGCCTCTCTATCGCTTGTTCCGCGCTCTCGCTTGCACACACAGGCTCTTGCGGAACGTGACACTTTTTCGTGCGTGCAGCCGGTGTTCATCGATTTATAAGACGTTATCACGTCAAAAAGAAAAAAAGAAAAAGTGTAAGGGTCACTTAAAATGGTTTCCCTCATTATTGGATTGTCATCTCGATCAAAATCTCTCTCCATATTTTTTCACCGAATCCTTTGTCAAGATGAAAATTCTTCCATAAAAACAAATTTTGAAAAGGAACCTTCGTTTTGCATAGTTTGTATGGAAAAATAAATTCCTTAAAGTTGAGGACCTGGTTATCGAGTCTCTAATCTAAACTGAATGTATACAGCGGCGTTATGTTACGCGGTTCAGGCATCAAGTGGGACCTGCGCAAGAGTCAGCCCTACGACGCCTACCACTTGGTAGACTTCGACGTACCCATCGGCACCAATGGAGACTGCTATGATAGGTGAGTGTTTCTTTTAGCAACAATAGAATAAAATAGAAATATTTTTTATTCCAATAAACTTTTTTACAAGTGCTTTTGAATCGTCGATGTGTCTGTAGACTGGTTCGGAATGCCCTTCCTGCCGAGAAGAACCAGCAAGAAACTCGGCGGTTGCTGTTTTTAAAATAAGTTTACAATAAATAGATACTATGCTATGTATCCAGTGTTTCCACAATGAGGGGAAGTTCCAAACATGCATACTACTTACAATTAATCAATACATGTTAAGATGGGCAGACAGAAAGTAGCCCCATTCCTGCCGGCGGCACCCGTTCACGAGCATGACTCATGACATGACCCAGCCAACCGCATTTGAGGGAACGTAACAACCCGCATTACACACAATAAGGAATTTTATTAGGGCTTGGCAAGTAATTTGGTTACAAAATTCAAAAGATTTTCCCTAACCTATATTGGCGAGGAATCTTAAGGGGGCTCAGTATGCGCGAAGGAAGTTGCCGGCGCACGTGGGTAACCTGCTTGCTATTTCACCTAACATTGTGTGAGAAAGAGATAGACTCAGTGTAGCGAGTGCATGCGCGCATACTTCCGTGCTACCGTCCCGCTCCCGCTCCGTGTCGGATGAGAGGCGCGATAATTTACACCGAAATCAAGCGCGCAAAAAGGGTTGAACAGTCGTTTGGGAAAAGTGTTTTTGAGAAAATACTACTAAATGTATGTTTACAAAGTAAAGTTATTTGAACTGATGAATAAATAAACTATGTCTAATGATAATTTTTTTTGGAATTTTCATACTCCTTATGTTATTTATTTGCGCCAAAAGTTGTCATAAATTTAGTGTGAAAATGACGATCTTTCGAGGCTCGTAACTTTCTAGCGAATATTTTTTTCACTATTTTATATATCAATAAACCTAGATAATGACGAGGCAAATCGACATAATACTTAGTTTTGAGCGTACAATATCAAATAAAGTAGTAATCACTCATCTACGTTTGTATGAAGAAGGTACTGGCTTGCGTCCCCTTAAACATAATTCTTACTAATAGTATGAATGCAAAAGTGTATTGGTTTGTCCTTCAATTAAGCCGCAACGGATCGACGTGACATTGCATGAGCAATGGCTATAGTTGAGGACCTGGAGAGTGACATTGGCTACTTTTATCTCGGAAAATTAAAGAGTTCCCGCGAGATTTTAAAAACTAAATCCACGCGGATGTAGTCGCGGGCATCAGCTAGTTTATAATATTAGTACCGAGGATTTTTATGGTGGGTACTTCAATATTTTTATTGTTGTCTTGTTAGATATTTAATCCGCGTGGAGGAGATGCGTCAATCGCTGCGCATCATAGAGCAGTGCCTCAACCAGATGCCGGCCGGTGAGGTCAAGACGGACGACGCCAAGCTGACCCCGCCGTCCCGCGAGGAGATGAAGGTGACATAGAATAGATTTTTTTTTTTTAGTTCTATCATGCGAACAGCTACAACAGCTATAAGCAGATCTTTTCAGGGTTTGTTGGCATGGAAGGCTGTCCATCCAGTGATGGATCTGCCTCTTAGGTAATTAATAGATTTTGCTCAATCTGTAAAGTCCCATATGGAACCGCGTTTAAGCCTTCTAACATAGAATATAATAGAAATATTATTTATTCAAATAAACTTTTTACAAGTGCTTTTGAATCGTCTGACTCTACCACTGGTTCAGAATGCCCTTCCTGCCGAGAAGAACCGGCAAGAAACTCTGCGGTTGCCCTCTTCAAAATAAGTTTACATACATACAATAAATACTATGCCTTGTATGCAGTGTTTCCACAATGAGGGAAGTTCCAAAAATGCATACCTACTAACAATGCAATATATATCTCAAGATGGGCAGACATAAAGTAGCCCCATTCCCGCCGGTGGCACCCGTTCACGAGCATGACGCATGACCCAGCCTTTGCCTCGCTCAACCATATTTGAGGGAACGTAACAACCGCATCACACGACACCACCACGGAAACATTTAAAGAGTGTGACATACTTATGCTACAGCACAATATGTTAAGGCATCAAATAGGCATAACTAGTCTTGTGTAGTATGTGTAAATAAAAACTTATGTACTAAGTACTATTAGGAATAACTGCCTCGTTGGTCTAGTGGTTAGCAAGTTAGATGTATCAATGCTATTGTGATGTAAGAGTGAATTAAAAATATAAAGAAAAATAATAATTTTTTTATAGGTATAGTATATAATATACCCTATCTAAAAATGTCCATTGAAGCAGAAGAACAAATATCAGGAATTTAATCATAGACCTATTTATTCCATATGATATACGCTTGTATAACAACGTTAATCTAAGAGTTTCTTGTTTAACTTGTTTACCAGACGTCAATGGAGGCCCTGATCCACCACTTCAAGCTGTTCACGCAGGGGTACCAGGTGCCCCCGGGGGCCACGTACACCGCAGTGGAGGCGCCAAAGGGGGAGTTCGGCATCTACCTAGTCTCGGATGGGGGCTCCAAGCCGTACAGGTAAAATCATCTCTACATTTACCATCAGACTAGCTGATGCTCGCAACTTCGTCTGCGTGGATTTAGTTTTTAAAATCCCTTGGGAACTCTATAATTTAATATAAAAAGTAGATTATATCACTCTCCAGATCCTAAACTATACCTATGCAAAAATCACGTCAATCCGTAGATCTGTTGAAGCGTGATTGAAGGACAAACCAACACACAAACACACTTTTACATTTATAATATTGTAAGATAGTTTCCGCTGCGTACGCGATATAAGGGTTTTTTTAGGTATTTTTTTCACACTTTGGGTTACATTATCGAAGTTTTCATACGGATCCCTAACTTTTTGAAAATATTCTCTAGCCTATGTTCATCAGGGATAATGTTATTTAATTTTTAATTAGAATCCTTCTAATGGTGAAAGAATTTTTCAAATTGGTCCAGTAGTTTCGGAAACTATTCAATTCAAACAAACAAACAAATCTTTCCTCTTAATAATATTAGTGTAGATTTTGGTACCCTGGAGCTAAGACTCGCAGCCGTTTAAGCAAGCACTGGCTTGTCCTTATAAGCGCAGATATTAGAGCAGATTTAGCAGTCCGATGGAACTCCAGTCGAAGTTCCTTACTAATGATTTTAAATTTAACTGAATATAAGTATATATACCTATACTAGCTTTTGCCCGCTGCTTCGCTCACGTTAAGTTTGATTTTTCAAACCCCTGTTTCACCCCCTTAGGGGTTAAATTTTCAAAAATCCTTAGCGGATGTTGACGTCATAACAGCTATCTGTATGCATTTCTACCCGATCTGTCCAAAAGTTTGAGCTGAGTGTTGATAGATCAGTCCAGTCACCTTTTCCTTTTATATATTTAGATATACTAATTTTAACTTTGCTGAAGAAAAAGAAAATACGTCAATTTTCTTGCATTCGCGCTGCCCTGTCCCTGCAAAGGAGCAACGGAATGACGTGATTTTTTACAAGGGACTTACAGAGTGACATAGACTACCATTAATCAGTCTCTGCAGTCTATCTGTCTTGTCGTATCAGTGATCAGTCTTAAGCTTAGATCTATAAATCGTACTCTGGCTCTGCTCAAGACTCAAGATAGAGTTAAAATGACACAAATATGTCCTGATATACTTCCTCATCCTTAGGGTGAGATCTATAGATGGCACTTTCACTCAGCTCAGACTCAAAACTTGAGTTAAAACGAGACATAATAATTATGTCTCATTTTAACTCTATCTTGGGTGCCGCCAAGTGATTTAGCGTTCCGGCACGGTGGCGTGTAGAAACCGATTAGGGGTATGGGTTGAATGTTCACTGCCATACTCCTTCCAAGTTAGCCCGCTACCATCTTAGACTGCATCGTCACTTACCATCAGGTGAGATCGCAGTCAAGGACTAGCTTTTCATCGAATAAAAAAAAAATCTTGGGTCTTGAGCAGAGCCAGAGTACGATCTATATATCTCAACCTTACAGTCTACAGTTATTTCGTTATTTTTATAGATGCAAAATCAAGGCGCCCGGCTTCGCTCACCTCGCGGCCCTAGAGAAGATCGGCAAAAACTCCATGCTGGCCGACATCGTGGCTATCATCGGCACACTCGACGTGGTGTTCGGGGAGATTGACCGATAAAATGTAGTTCAAGTCACGGCATTACTCATAAGCGATCGATCAGTGTAGATTATATTATTGTACATTTTAATTTTAAGTAAAACTTATAATAAATTATTTGTAAAGAGCATTCTGTTTGAATTATTAAATGTCACCTTTAGATACATTAGTATCACATTAGTATTAATATATATTGTGATAGTAATAAAATGAATAAGCAATACTCCGAGATTATACCTTTGGATTTTCTTTTTATTAGATAAAAAGGAATGAGGTTTATGTAATATTTTTTGTTTGCTGAGTAGGTAATGCTAAATGTTAACAGAACACTCATCGGAGTACATGAGTCACTCTGTGAGAAAACTTATATAAACATTATTTTATATCTATTTATATTGCTTTATTGTCACTTTTAACTCTGATACGTAGTAATTATACTCTTGGGATGTTCCTACAATAAAAATAGATGTTATGAACACTTTCGAAAACCTGTATACTAAATAATAGAAATACTAATAATAGCTCGAGATTTCAGATCAGTTTTCGCAAATAAATATAACTATTGCAATCTTCTTTATGCAGTTTTATTTAAAGATCAAATTCAAAATGTACATAATAAGAATAAGAGTATTCTTATTATGTAGATTTTGAATTGATAAATAAATAATAATTAATTAATAGATAAATTATTATTAATATGTGGGAAAAAAAATTATTGACCCCAGTATCTGAAATATTTTTCAATGTTCTTGTGTGAACAAACCCTATTAAAGTCAGAAAAAAACTTACTAAGCAATCTTAACCTAGCTATATTTTGTCAAAAAGTGTGTACAGATTTAAGCTGCAATAGCCCAACGGTTAAAGGTGCGGACTGAAAACTAAAAGGTCACAGGTTCGAATTCGAACCCCACCGGTTTTACTATTCGTACCCACTCCTAACACAGGTTTTCCTCTTATTTGGAGAGGATAGGAGGATATTAGTCGTCGCTGATATTCTTAAAAAAAAATCGGCCTAGTGCGAGTCGGGCCTCGCTCTTTTAGGGTTCCGTACATATGACCTCATTTTTTTAAAACTGGATACACAATATTATTTAGATATCTTGGTTCTTAGAAAGTACTAAATTAGCATATGGCGAAAAAATGCTCGTTTGTTTTGGTCACAACTTACAAACCGCATTATAAATCGGTGTTTTCAGTATTTTTTGTTTAAATACACTATTATAGTACATAATATACCAAAAATTCAAATTCCTAACTAGTTTAGTTTTTGAGATAGACCCCCTAACAAAATTGGTCTAACACCGACAACTTTGACGGCCCCCCATTTCTTCATTTTTGTAGCTAAAAAATAAAAAAATATATATTTGAACTCTACTTAATGAGCTCTAGACAATGACTCCCCACATGCCAGGGTAAAAAATAAAATTTTATTTCGACTCCTTTTCCATGTATTATGGGAGCCCCCTTTATTTTTTGCACCCTATGGGTATGGAGCCCTAAAAATGTTAAGTAAATAATAGCCAAGTTTCCTTATTAAAAATTCATTTTTATTGTATATCGTTTAAAACACTTCGTTTCATACCAATTTAATATGTATATAGGTATCTTAATAATTAAAATCTTCAGGAGTTATTTGACTCTCTTCTGCTGGCGCTGTCTGTAGATGTCGTTGACCGGCGGCGCCACGCCCAAGTCGTCGTCATCGGAATCCTCGCCTGCTTTTCTCCTTCGAGCCTGAAGATCAGACGGGGGATATTATAATTATAATTAAATTATAAAGAAAGCGAGACAAGCTAAAAGTAATGCAGAAGTTATTGTCATTTTTATCAGGTTTGCGCTTTACCGATATCTCAGCCTTCACGTTAAAATATTGGTGCATATTGCCGATTTCGCCAACATCATCAAATGACCGATTTCGCCAACATCGTCAAATGACGTTAACCCGGAAAATTGAAAAAAAAAAGAAATTAAAAATATTTTTTGATAGCCAAACATTACCGAAATTGATATTTCCGTTGAGACCAACACTAGGTATAGGTAGCGGCACGAAAATCTAGCGGTGACCGTATTGCGCAGAAGTCGAAAATAAGGTATCATGGTGCTGATTGGCTCTCCAGTCGCATTCCGGCCGTCGTCATTGGTTGCGCGACAGTACCCCATGCGGAGGCTATTTAGTTCAGCGCTAAACTTTCGTGTCGCGACCTATACTGTATCGTGGGCCCCAATACACTATTTAACAACATATTTTGTAGTTGTCAATCGATATCTTATAACAAATTAAAACTAGCCTACTAAATTACATACAATTTACAATTTTTAAAAGTTAAAAATAGAACTTGTTTCTAATACCCTCATTTTAATAGTATAAATAAATTGGGCGTTCTGATTTACTATTGAAAATCTGCCAAAATATCAAAACTTTCAGATAATATTAATTAAAATTAAATGTTTTCTGAATCTGAACGGTTTTTAAAAATGCTGGGTTAAAATTCGCCAACCTTCTTTCTTGCTAGGAAATAAATTTATGTTTTTACCTTGTTAGAAGTGCTGACTCCGTCATCATCCACTATCCAATGCACGGATCGCGCCAGGTCGAACAGTTTGGTGTCGCAGCCATTTTCTTGGCTTGGAGCAGGCGCTATATAAGAAAGACATTTATTTTACAACCCCAACTCAAAATTCAAAACATATATACGGAAAGGAGATCGTAGGATAAACAAATCAGAATTAGAGTCCAGACAATGACACTATAAGACGTCCTATGGACGCTTGTGCCTGTAGAAACTAGCAACCATAAAATTCTAATTTGAACGCGACCCATAGATTTTGGTATATAACAGACGCGACCAAAGCTTTGTCTATGGTTGACAAGTTCGTGTCCAAATTAGAATTTTAGGGTTGCAAGTTTCGACGGAATCGATTGTGTCCACAGGTACAAGTGTCCATAGGAACAGCACTTGCCCCTATTTATTTTTAGGAAGCCATCATTGTGTGGAAACTTCTTGGTATTGGTATTCTCTAAATTCATTGCATCAGTGTAAAAATGCAATGGCCTCTGATTGGCTGGTACTCTCCCGCTTTTGGTTAAAATACAGCAAGAATACAATAATACTAATAATTGTACCCTCTTGTACAGTATGGCATTGAGCAGTGATAGCCTTGTGGTTAGGACTGTGGTCTCCTATTCGGGGGTTCGCGCGCAGGTTCGATCCCGGTTACGCTTACCCGGTTAACTTTGACTTTTCGGAGTCAATTGCGTTTAAGCAATTAAATATCACTTACTTCAACGGTGAAGGAAATCATCCTGAGGAAACCTGCATATCCGAGAGAACTTCATAATGATCTTGAAGGTGTGTGAAGTCCGCCAATTCGCATTGGGCCAGCGCGGTGGACTATCGCCTATAAGCCCTTCTCTGAGAGGAGACCTGCGCTCAGTAGTGAGCCGTTGATGGGTTGCTGATGATGATGATGTATATTAAGGACAGTTTCAGATTAGAGTTTTTTCAGTGCGTATAAGCTCGTTTTTGGAAGCGCGTGTAGGCGCGGTGTTTGACACACGTACATTTCTTACGAGTATAAGCGCGGGCCACGTGATGCCTCCCCGCGCGCACACCTGTTCGAGCGAACATGCCGGAATAAGTGCGTGTACGCGCGTTCGGTTTTTGAAGCGCAAAACGTAGCGCGCGTGTAAGCGCGTAAGCCGATATGAGCGAGAAATCGCTCAAAGGTTTAAGCCTAAGCGTATACGGAAACGCAGACCGCACAGGGCAGGGCAGGATAGATTAAACTGTGTGACACAGCAAATGTCTCTTACTGCGTATATGAAAACTCGCATGACCCGCGCGTGTTTGTGTCAGTCTATTACAAATCGTAAGACAAGCAACATGAGTTCTTCCTCTGAATCAGATTTTGAAATAGAAAGTATAGTCTTATTGTATACTTAATAATGATAATGAAAATAAAAATAGAAGATCTATATGGCAAAGTGAATACATGAAAAAAGAAATTGTTTGCCATAAAGAATCCTTTAAAGATTTCTTCATATTATAGTCTGCATGAGCTGTATTACATAAAACTGGTCATTCTCGTACTTTTTCAATAAGTTCCTCCATGATAAAGTCAATTAACAACAAAATTAAGCGCAAAAAAGACTAGCGCACGTGTTGGCTGCACGCAGAAATCTGTACCGCGACGCAGGTCTGCACAGTCACGTACCTTTGCCACACGCGCGCGTCGCTGTATACGTTGTTCTATGGTAACGCATTGTATACAAAAAACTGCGCTGTGCTGAACCGTGTCGCTTGCGCGGCGTACGTCGCCGTATCCGCTTAGACCCTTCGTACACAAGGCTAAGCAAATCTTTAATACTAATGTTGTATACTTACGTCGCGAATATCTTGTAGCGCACGGTCCGTACACACGGCATTGAATCGCAAGACGCGAGTTGTCTATTCGGCCATATATTATATAGGCGTAGTGGCTACACGGCTCGCATGAATTTACAAAATGTCTGACACAAGTGACGATGAAACTATAATTTTAGCTTACTGTCTTTACCGTCAGCAAAGAAATCGCCTTAGCAGAAGATACTGGGTTCATCCTTAGATAGAAAGAAATACATATAAAGTGCAGACTGTTTGTTGCTGCAAAAGAATTACAACAAACAGATGCTAAATTCCTATCGTTGTACAGGATGTCCAAAGAGTACATATTTAGTGGATTTACTTCAAGTTCCACAAAAAACAAATTTTATTATTGCTCTGCTATCTTGGAAATCGCAGCAACGTTTGTAGCGACGATCTCGCCCATCAGGTAGCACGCTACTGGTGTCGGCGACGAATGAACAAAATCTCGGCGACGCGTGCCTGTGTACGAACCTCTATGAATTTTTATTGCGGTAGTAGACTAAAATCGTCGAGTATCGAAGATTTGCGTAGCCTTGTGTACGAAGGGCCTAAGGTTAACAGTTGTAAGGCAGGCTACTCACGCTTGTCGGGCAGCGAGATCCGGTTGAAGAGCTGCATGAGCCTGTCGACAGCGACGAAGGGCCCGCGGAAGCTGGCCGGCGGCGGCATCAGCGTGCACAGGTGCGCGGCCGCCGCCGGCATCGGGAACGAGCCGCCTGCGGGGACAGGACAAATTCAAATTCAAAATTATTTATTTCACGTAGGCTAACCTGTGGCTCTTATGACGCGTCATGACTCTACCACCGGTTCGGAAAGCGGATTCTGCTGAGAAGAGCCGGCAAGAAACTCAGCAGTTGCTCTTTTCAAAATAATCATTTTACAGTAATATTATGAAGCTATTACATTGTAATAAGTTTTTTATACTATCTTGTGGGCAGCTGGATGCCAAGCCGATTTAACCTATGCAACTTTGTTAGAATAAAATATAACATTTCCACAATGAGAGGAAGTTCCAAAAAAAAAAATAAAAAAAACTACAATTCAATTCATGTTAAGACGGGACATATACTTACAGTGCCACAACTATAAGTTGGCGGTGGCGTTTTGAGGAACTAATTCGGTCATCCAATTTTCATACTCCATGGCCATCTTGAAAATTCACTATTGGATCTCGTTGGGTGCTGTTGCGTTTATTGTGTAAATTAAAAATGTTTTTTCCCAAATTTAGTCTCATCTATACTAATATTATAAAGAGGAAAGATTTTTTTGTTTGTTTGTTTGTAACGAATAGGCTCTGTAACTACTGGACCGATTTTAACCATTTTTCCACCAATAGAAAGCTAAGTTATCAGGAAGTAACATAGACTATAATTTATTTTCAAAAAATTAGAGATCCTTAAGAAAATTGCAATAATGTAACCCAAAGTAGCAAAATTTTGCCTGAAAACTGCATTATGTCACGTGTGCTGGAAACTATTGATGATACATAAAAATTATGTACATGATTAAAGTACTAATTATTCTCTACAAAAAAGTCCCCAAGGGAACATATCTAACTATCATATTTAAGTCACAATAGTAGCTTTTGTATTCTAAAATTTAATTAGTTCGCCTTGATTATCATAGTATTAATTCTTCCTTACTAATACATATTATAAATGCGAAATTGTGTTTGTTTGTTGGTTTTTCCCTCAATCATGCTGCAACAAAGCTACCGATTGACGTGATTTATGGATATTTATAGTTGAGAACCTGGAGGGTGACATGGGCATGCCGGAAAATCAAAGAGTTCCCGCAGAATTTTAAAAAATAAATCCACGCGGACGAAGTCGCGGGTTTTACATACAACATAGTTTGTTCCTTTGTGGCACTCATGTAGGTACATACATAAATATAGACTGATAAACACATTACCACTCCTTTAAAAGAAGAGCTTTTATTAGCTTTTAACAGTCACAGGGGCCACCTCACCAGTCACCTTTCACGGCCCAATCCCTTCATCTTAATGAAAAGGTCTCACAGGGGTTCCTCATTAAATTTGCACTTGCCATGCTTACATGCATGCTTTGTGCCATCATTATATAGCCATAGTTGTAGTGAGACCCTTCGGCTCAGCTATCTAGCTTGCATCCAGGAGATTGATATTAATTTCGAAAACTAACTGGAACTCACCTGATATGGGATGCTCTCCCGGCAGTGGATTGGCCTTTGGCTTGTAGGGAATCATCTGACTTGTATCGGGCCTCGCTATGTCTTTGTTCGGATCATTGTCCCTAAAACAGGGTTTCTTAAATAAAGCCTCTATTACCAAAAACGCAAGTGGATAGACGATTAAAATAAGGGTGGACAGGACTAAGTTATCCAAAATTAAAATGCCATGCTGGAATTTGAGTCTCCCCTTCAAATAAGCGGAAAGCTTGTGTTAGGAGTGGGTACGACAATAGTGCAATGGTTGCGTATCGAACTTTCGCCCTTTCAGTTTATAATCCGCACCTTTAAACTATTAGGCTATTGAGGCAGAAGGCATATGATGATGATGATAGTCTGAATGCTTCATCATCATCAGCAACCCATCAACGGCTCACTGTTGAGCGCAGGTTTCCTCTCAGAGGGTTATAGGCCATAGTCTACCACGCTGGCCCAATGCGAATTGGCAGATTTCACACACCTTTGAGAACATTATGAAGAACTCTCAGGTGTGCAGGTTTCCTCGCGATGTTCTCCTTCACCGTTGAAGCTAGGGATATTTAATTTCTTAAATGCACTTAAGCCAGAGATTTGCGCCCGGGATCGAACCTGCGACCCCCCGAATAGGAGACCACAGTCCTACCCACTAGGCTATCACTGCTTCTTCATGAATGAAGTCTGAATGCTTACTTATAGAAAAAGAAATTAAAGGGTATAATTTCAAAAACAAAACAAGCAATTACTTTTGTCCCAAAATGACTGCCGCTAGTTCGGGTGATATGCCGGCCAGCGGTCCGCCCAGAGCCCACGATTTATTGGACATCGATGCTACCTGAACAATGTAAAAGAAAAAACAAAGATTATACAAGTACCAGTCTATATAGATTAAAATGTATGAGAAAATAAATTACCTGTGCGTCTTATTTGAGGAATTAAGTTACCTGTCAATAGTAGGAAGCATATTATATAATTAATTATTTATTAGCTAATGTTTATAACTGGGGACTAAATCACTAAATGCCGCACTCAGAGTCATTCATTAAATTATGATTAATTAATCATTGACTTGTGATTAACTGCCACAATCAGCCGCATGTATTAAATTATATTATTAAATGATTAATTAATTAATTATCATTAAATCTATTACTGAATTGTCAATGTACAAACGAAGCGTTAACTTCTGAGAATGAAACTTTTTAAAATCCAAGATTAAGTCCTTAAGTAACGAAGACTCCGAGTGCGGCAGTAGACATCTGTGAATTACTTAACATTACTAGAACTACATATTTTATTCAAAGTCTCGAAATTATGTTTTAATCACCACGGTTTCAGTACATGAGGAATTGTTACCTGTGGAAATTGATAGGACCAGTCGAATAGGTGTAGAGTAGTGTTCAATTAAATAAAATGTTAACAATTTAAAGATTACCTCAGTGTACCCAATGGATTTCAACTCCGCGATGCTGCAAGGGTAGAGATCCAAAAACTTGTATCGATCGACCAATTGAGCGGTTTCTTTGCCCTCGAACTCTTTGATCTGTAAAAATAAAAAATAAAAACTTTATAATAGCCCATGATATTATGTTAAATACAAAATTCTCTACATTTCGGCCGTGTGGAATTAAGATTTCTTTTTTGAAAGAAAGAGAAAATAGTTTGCTCAAGATTAGAATAATTTACTCCAAAAATATAATAAAACACATGGACATACGGTGCCTATTATTAATAGAGCGCGCATAGGTATCGTAGGTGAATATTCTGCGCGGACAATGTTCTATCAAAACTAGGTCATAACTTTGTCTTTTTCATACATTTTTTTTTGAAAAAAGTAAACAGATTCTTTTGATTTTTTCATAGAGAAGATAATAACTTTTACTAGCTCATGCCCGCGACTTCGTCCGCGTGGATATACGTTTTTAAAAATCCCGCGGAAACTGAATGTTTCTCCGAGATAACAGGTAATAAAAGCCTATGTCACTCTCCAAGTCGTCAACTACACCCATGCAAAAAATCACGTCAATCCGTTGCTGCATGATTGAAGGACATACCAACAAACGAACACACTCACATTTATTCACATTAAGTAAGGAAGGATTAACAGTAATGAAGTTACCTTTTCAAGAACCGCTTGTCGTCGCTTCTCCACCTTCACAATACTGACCAGGTCGCCGATATTGGACTCAAACTCCAGGAACCTGTTCCAAATGTCCACCGAGCTCTCGGGCTTCAGGCTGCCGGACGACAGCACCCGCTCAAACAACACGCGCGTGTTGTTGTCCTCTGTGGACATATAAAAAAAAAATCTTTGAGTGTCGTGAAACACTCGGCTGGAACGAAGTTCAGAATCAACGCCATCTCTCGCCACATGTTAGAACCATCTCGTAAAAAAACAGCCATTAAAGTAACTCCACGCTGCCCACAATAGATGGCGTTAGCAAATTTTGCCGCAAATATTTTGTTCGGAATTTCTCTTCTATAAAATTTTTCCGCATATATTTTGTTCGGAATTTCTCTTCTATAAAATTTTGCCGCAAATATTTTGTTCGGATTTCTTTTTTATAAAACTTCGTTCCAAAAATTAAATAAAGAACAAAGACATGATCTGAAGGCTGGATTCGAACCCTCGAACCAATAGTATCACTCCTTCGTTTAACCGCTGCGTCACCAAAGGATTGATAGAACGTGTATAATAAACGAAGGCAATAAAGATCGTGACGGAAAATTCTTAATCATTATGGGTGGAACCACATTTGTGAGGATCGTTTCGGATTTCGCCCATACAAAACTGTCAAATTCCATAGAAACGTGTACGGATCAAATCGGCTTTTCGATGCGTACACGAATGTATGGAAAATGACAGTTTTGTATAGGCAAAATCCGAATCGATCCTCACAAATGTGGTTCCACCCTATTTCGTCTAGCTCCAATCCGCCAAAACGTCTGTAAAGGAACTTCGTTCCAAAATTTACTGTTTGTATGTTTTTCCTCTATGCGTTCCGAAACCATTGATCAGATTGTGATGAAACTTTGCTAGGGTGTTTTGGAACGCCCGCGAGGGTTCCTGGCCCTAAATAAAAATCTATAATATAATTTCGTTATACTTTACGTGGCATTGCAACGTATGGCGTAAATCTATTAATAAATAAAATTAAGTGAATATTTTTGATACTAGTTGCATAAAAGTAACGATACGTATACGTAACCATGAAGAGACTAGAAAATCGAGTTACCATTGAGATGCGACAGGTAGTCGATGTAGCACAGCACGTACTCGGGGATGTGCGAGAACTTCTTGAGGCCGAGCTCGAAGATGCGGAAGGCGATGTTCTTGTCCTTGGAGCAGTAGTACTCCATCAGCGCTGCCGCCACGAACACGTGGTACAGGGACCTGGGGAGCGAGGATGACAGTAAGGCTGTCTATCAATAGAATAGAAAATTCATTACTTTATTACACATGTTACATTAGGGGTATGGGTTGAATGTACACTGCTATACCCCTTCCAAGTTAGTCCGCTACCACCTTAGACTGCATCACTTACCATCAGGTGGGATCGCAGACGAGGATTTTATCATCGAATAAAAAAATATCAATAAACAGAAATAAGAACAAAATTAACAAAATAGGGAAAGTATTAAAGTGTGCAAATATTTTACAATAGAATAGAATAGTTTTGACGTGATGACGTCTTATAAATCGATCAACACCGGCTGTAAAAGTGTCACGTTCCGCCTGCGCCTGAGCGTGTAAGCGAGAGCGCGGAACAAGCGATAGAGAGGCACGATCGGCCCAAGCGTTGGCTTGTGACCGCCGCCACCCGGCCTCCCTGTGAGTAATTGTATTCTGTGCGCCCGGCGCCCGCAGTCATCGCGTGCGCGCTGTGGTTAGCGGATGTGTCGCGAGCTAGTTCTAGTAGCACGCTGTTCATCTTTATGACGTTATCACGTAAAACTATCGTCCGTAAACCGACTTTACAGACAACCATTCTTTTGACGTGATAAATCGATGAACACCGGCTGCACGCATGAAAAAGTGTCACGTTCCGCCTGAGCTTGAGGGTGCAAGCGAGAGCGCGGAACAAGCGATAGAGAGGCACAATCGACCCAAGCGTTGGCTTGTGCCACCCGCCAGTCATCGTCAATGTTTCTTTATGACGTTATCACGTAAAACTATGGTCCGTAAACCGACTTTACAGACAACCAATTTTTTTTTATTGAAATAAACTTTTAACAAAATGCTATTGGCTTTTTCAAAAGCTGAATTTCGAAGAATTGATGAAATGGTCGTTCGCAAGAATCGCAAGTGAATGCGAAAGTGGCGACCACGCACTGGTAGATAAGCGCACTGTTGGCAGACCCCTCTAGATGGATTGACGACATCAAACGAGCCGCAGAGAGCCACTAGATACAGGCGGCGGAAGAGTAAGGCCTGCGGAACTCCTTGCAGGAGACCTTTGTCCAGCATTGAACGTCTATGAGTTCAAACATAATTTTTAATATAAAAAAATATTTTTAAACAACCAACTTCAAACTCCCGCTTTGCTACATTACACACACTATACAAAGTATATAATTTATTGTTGATATTTTAAAACAGCTCGACCGATTTCGATAAAATTTATATGGGACCACCTGGGGAGTAAACCCTTTCAAACAAAAAAGAATTTCCCAAATCGGTTCAGGCGTCTTCGAGTAATCGGTGGACATACATAAAGAAAAAGATTCCGACGAATTGATAACCTCCTCCTTTTTGAAGTCTGTTAAAAAGATAATGTACACTTGGCAACTGTTACCTGGGATCTTCCCTGGCGCGTTTGAACACTGTCCGCGCGGACTTGATGCCCTCCGCCCTGCGCGCGAACTTCATATACTGCACATACGCGAGCGTGGGCTCGATGTCTTCCATATCCAGATAGCGCGTGTACACTTGGTGGACCTACAGAGAGTAGAGAAGTAGGTTAGAGGTGTGCCCAGTGTGGATGTCAGGGGAGGTAATAATGGCGAATGTCATCCAATAAAATATACTTTAAGAACGCGTCAAACTCGCCTGCTGCATGTACCTGAATCTAACACAAATTGCGCTCGAAATTCGATCATTCCGCGGCTAGCTCGAACATACAACAACCAGTACTCACACATTGACATATTTCACCTATCTAAAACACTTTTACTTGCACTTCTGTAAATTGTCCTAAACTAATAACTATGTTTTATAATATTACTGATGCCCACGACTTCGTCTGCGTGGATTTAGTTTATAATTAATTCCCTCGGAAACTCTTTGATTTTCCGGGATAAACTTACTTTACTTTACACTGTAGCCTAAGTATGTCACACTCTCTTTAACATTTCTGCGGTGGTGTATGATGCGGGTTGTTACGTTCCCTCAAATATGGTTGAGCGAAGCAATGGTTAGGTCGTGAAGGGGCGCCACCAGCGGCAATGGGGCTACTTTCTGTCTGCCCGTCTTGACATGTGTTGAATTATAATCAGAAATAATTACGTATGCTTTTGTGGAACTTCCCCTCATTGTGGAAACTCTGCATACATAGAATAATATCTATTAAGTATATTGTAAAAGTATTTTGAAAAGAGCAACTGCCGGGTTTCTTGCTGGTTCTTCTCGGCAGGAACGGCATTCCGAACCAGTGGTAGACTCATAGACGATTCAGAAGTACTTGTAAAAGTTTATTTGAATAAAAAACATTTCTATTCTATTCTATTCTAGTCATTGTAAAGTCGACATCTCCTGAGGATGCTCCGGTGTCGGGGCGAAACGTGCGTCGAGATTAGTGTAAAAGTCTTGTGTGGTGCATGAGAGTGGTGGTGGCATTGCTTGCTTGGGAACTTAGCTTTCTTGCTTGCTTGGGAAGGTGAGCGGTGTTTAACTTGTAACTGCATGTTTGACCATACAGATTTTTTCTGTTGGCGGATTATAGCAAAATAATTCTAACCTTTTCTTGCAAATCACCTTATTATAGTGCAGCCTGCTCTCTTCGTAGTCGGCGTGCGCGAAGTGCAGCAGCGTGGAGTGTTTGAGCGGGCCGCTCGTCGCTCGCTCGTACACCGCCGCCGCTTCGTCCGAGAACAGGCGGGCAGCGTTCGAGTCCTGATCATCATGTTTAACCATGGTTACGTTCCCTCAAATATGGTTGAGCGAAGCAATGGCTGGGTCATGCTCGTGAACGGGTGCCACGGGCGGGAACGGGGCTACTTTCTGTCTGCCCGTCTTAACATGTGTTGAATTATAATTAGGTATGCTTTTGTGGAACTTCCCATCATTGTGGAAACACCGCTGCATACATAGCATAGTATCATAGCATTGTATAAACTTGTTTTAAAGAGAGCAACCGCCAAGTTTCTTGCTGGTTCTTCTCGGCAGGAAGGGCATTCCGAACCAGTGGTAGACTCATTGACGATTCAAAAGCACTTGTAAAAAAAGTTTATTTGAATAAAAAACATTTATATTCTATTCTATTCATTGGATAGGACAGACATATACCATATTCACATTTCCGAATGAAAAAGGAACGACGTTGTTTTTGTCGCGGTAATGAAACGGTAAGCAGAATAGAGATTTGGTAAACGTTTAAATGTTTTTTCGCCAAATATCACAAGTATTTCTCTTGCAAACGGCAAAAAACTGGTTCTAGCCTAAATTTTTTAGTGGCCGTTTTGAGGCTGTTTTGTTTTTTTTTGCTGATAAAAACATATAAAAATCAATTGCTGTTCGTTAGTCTGGCTAAAAGTTAAAAATGCCTTGACCGATTTGAATAATTTGGGGTGGTTTCAAACCACTAAAATAAAATAGGGAAAACCCAAAAGAACGACTAAAAAGTTGTAATTCTGTATAGGAAGATATAAACACCAATTTGGATTACTTTTAATGTCATCTATTAAAAGTAATCTGAATTGGCGTTTATCGGTAGCGAAGGCTCGGATAAAAGCTAGTACTGTATAAAAATGTCTCTTTATCTTTGGAAATTATTTGGTTTAAGTTTTGCTGTATTTAAGCGATTTGTTTTCAAAAAAAAATACGTGTGGCACTCGGGGACTGCCGCGGTAAAGCTATTGCATAGCATTTTCTAGTCGCACGCACACAAACACCGTGCCGAAGTCTGCCGAACTGAAACGACTTTAGACGATGCACGGCTTTCAACGCCGCACCGCTGTGCCGGTCGGAGTGGGGGATGTTAAGTTTATTTTCGTTACGGAATTTCTTGATTCGCCGCTCGGTCGCCGCGCTCAAAGCCCGCGATAAAAGCTATGCAATAGCTTAAAAAAGTGTAATGTTAGTCTCGTCACCCCCTTCTCCTGCAGCAGCTTGGCGGAGTGGTCGAGGAACTGCGCGGCCTGGTGCCACACGTCGGGGTGGTGCGCCAGACACAGCAGGCACTGCTCTATCGCGAACATCACGCGCCGCGCCACCAGCGCCGTGTCCTCCGAGCGCAGGGGGTTCGAACGCTCCCACGTTATGTATTTCTTCCATAGATCCACCTGTCAATATGAATTACATAAAAAATATATTTTTTAAACATCCTCATCCATCCATCCTCTCTCCGCTAGAATGACAAAGGGTCTAGCGAACGTGTTTCATCGAGACAAACCTGTTTCATCATGACAAAGGGTCTATCGAACCAGTTTCGTCGTGACAAAGGGTCTATCGAACCTGTCTAGCGTACCTGTTTCATCGTGACAAACCTGTTTCATCATGACAAAGGGCCTATCAAACCTGTTCCGTCGTGACAAAGGGTCTATCGAACCTGCTTCATCATGACAAAGAGTCTATCGAATCTGTTTCATCATAACAAAGGGTGTATCGAACTTGTTTCATCGTGACAAAGGGTCTATCGAACCTTTTTCACCGTGACAAAGGGTCTATCGAATCTGTTTCATCATGACAAAGGGTCTATCGAATCTGTTTCATCGTTACAAAGGGTCTATCGAACCTTTTTCACCATGACAAAGGGTCTATCAAACTTGTTTCATCGTGACAAAGGGTCTATCGAACCTGTTCCGTCGTGACAAAGGGTCTATCGAACCTGTTTCATCAAGACAGAGTCTATCGAATCTATTTCATCATGACAAAGGGTGTATCGAACTTGTTTCATTGTGACAAAGGGCCTATCGAACCTGTTTCATCGTGACTAAGGGTCTATCGAACCTGTTTCATTTCCTCCCGGTCGGCGGTGGGCGGCGTGGCGGGCATGTTCCGGTTCAGCCCGCGAGTGACGGTCTCCAGCTCCTTAGCGACTCGCCTCGCGTTCATGTACTCCCGCGACCGCTCCATTGCCATACGCTCCGCTAAAAATGATCGGTAGATACTAGTTTCACAATAATTGTTACTTCAAATCCAGAAAATTTTACTTGTTTTGCTGACCAAGGGAAGAACAATTTTTAATTATCCACACTATCTTCAAGATGTAAGCTTGCGTCGAAAGGAAGTTTTCATGGATATGCGGTGCGAGTTGTTACGTTCCCTCAAATATGGTTGATCGAGCGAAGCAGCGGCTGGGTCATGCGTCATGCTCGTGAACGGATGCCGTCGGCGGGAATGGGGCTACTTTCTGTCTGCCCATCTTAATATGTATTGAATAATTGTAAGTAGTATGCATTTTTGGAACCTCCCCTCATTGTGGAAACACTGGATACATAGCATAATATCTATTGTATTGTAAACCTGTTTCAAAAAGAGCAACCGCCGAGTTTCTTGCTGGTTCTTCTCGGCAGGATGGGTTTTCCAAACCAGTGGTAGACTCATCGACGATTCAAAAGCACTTGTAAAAAAGTTTATTTGAATAAAAAATTCTATGGTTACAGAATAAGAGAGCTTCATAGGATAGTTTTTATTCTGGGAAAAGAAAGGATTCCCACGGGTTTTAAATAAATACCTACCTTCACGCGGAAGAAAACGGGTGTGCAAGCAAAAGCTCGTGAAACTATAAATAAAAACACTTTTAGGGCTTTTTATTTTTTACTAACTCTAATCATTTTTAAAGCAATGTTATCAATCTTCGAGCATATATATGTACGGTATATAGTTAACGGATTTAGAACTTACCAATAATAGTATTAATGCCTTGTTCAAATGCTATGTAGTCCTTCCACAGTGTTTCAATACCAATTATAGGTGTAATGACAGCTCGTTGATATACCTGCGAAGTTACTTTAATACTTAATAAATGAAAATTATAAGTGTTATCTATCTCAAGGACTTATTTAAATTCTATATGCCTTCGTCGAGTCTTTATAGAAAACTAGAACTTCGCGGGTAAGGCATTCACAAAAAGTCATAGTTATACACAAGTATGTAGTACTACGATAAGCAGTAGGTAAGTATGTAGTAAGCGATGCCCTGGTGGTTAGGACTGCGATCTCCTATTCGGGGGTCGCAGGTTCGATCCCGGGCACAAACCTCTGACTTTTCGGAGTTATGTGCGTTTGATATGGTATGGTATGGTGAGTCGCAAAAATTTAAGTGTTGCAAGTGTGTTCCCGTCATTAGAATTAAATTAATATTCACCTTTCTAACAGCAGAAATCTTCTGATTCTCGGCATAGGAGCCGACGGCGTCAACAGCTTTCAGAAACGACACATAGTCGTTCCAGATCGGGTACGCGTGGATGTCTAAACCGATCTTGTCCAATGCAAAATCGTACGCTTGGGCCATTTTCTCCCTGAAACATCGTATCTTCTTCATCTTTCAATCTCAAACTAATCAACTTTCTAATACTGTTCGAGAAGTTTATAAAAATCTTGTGTTAAAAAATCTTTATATAAAAAAATTACCTTGTTGCAAAATATTCAAAATTGTAATCTCTTATTTTACCTTACACTACTTGTGTTCCTATATCTAAATAAAGCGTTTGATCATGTTTATCAAACTTACGCACGTACGTAAATATATAATTCCAAATTGATGATTATGTACTTATAACTTAACATAATTCCTTCTCCCGATTGTCTAAAAGTTGCCGATCAAAATAGTATTCATTTCGCGGCATTAGGGTCAAAGTAAAATAAACCATAACAGCATTAAATAAGAGCTCAATTTTGTGTATGCTTTCTCATACGTTTAGGTATGTAGGTACGATACGCTCCATGTTAGAATCGGTTGAACTGAATTTGTGACTTTAAATCAATACAGTATTTAACTTTGACGCTAATGCCATGAAATGAATAAGATTTTGATCAGCAATTTTTAGATAATCGCACCTCTTATTTCTTTCTTTTGATTTCGTATTGTCATGTTTGAATATTTATCGTTCTGAATTAACAACATCTCTATAAACTGTGTTCAGAGACATGGAGTTCCACAAGGGAGTGTCTTGGGCCAGGTAATAACTGTAAAATAATCTGGTGGAAATATATTATATTTCCTGATATACATTAAACACTCTCTAAACAATAAAGGGGTTTTCTTCCATGTGGAATACATACTTGTATGTGGGTAACATGCTTTTGGTTTCCTTGACGTAATTGAGGTAGAGGCGCCAAAGCTCTATGTTGAGGATCTTCATCAGGCACCTCTGAAACAACTGGCGCAGGCACAAAAAAAATTCATGAGAAATAGTATGCAGGCTACAATAGTATATAATTTGTAGTATGTACTGGAGGCCTCCAGTGAAGGCAGGAAATGGAAACCTTCTGGAGGGTATGCCACCATAATTCGAGTGTTCAATAGAAAGCCATATTCTGTGATAGCATGAAGTCTTATTATGTAACTTGTAATATGTATAGGGGGATCTTCACAAAACACAATAATATATTTTATACTTATTAATGAAACTTGACACAAACGGTTCAGTATTTTTTGAAATCACTACATCTATTATTTATTTTTTTTATTCGATGACAAGATAGTCCTTGACTGCGATCTCACCTGATGGTAAGTGATGATGCAGTCTAAGATGTTAGTGGACTAACTTGGAAGGGGTATGGCAGTGAAAATTCAACCCATACCCCTGATCGGTTTCTACACGCCATCGTGCCGGAACGCTAAATCGCTTGGCGGCACGTCTCTGACGGTAGGGTGGTAACTAGCCACGTTATTAATGAAAATGAATGCACTAAGTTCAGTGTTTTTGAAATTAGAGCTTTCAAATTATCTATATTGTTTCTTATCCGACTTACACGATAAAGACGCAGCTTTTCGCAAAGATGCATAAACGCTGACGCGGTATGCACAGAACATTAGATGGTCTTATCACTAACAATGAAACTTGTAGAAAGTCTTAAGCACCAGGCGCGTCCTCTGAGAAGTTTTGCTCCGATAAGACTAAATAGTTAAAATAATAATATAATACGCACCCATTAAGGTAAATAACTATGAGTTGTCAAGGATAGAAGATTTCCAATTTTGCTTGAAATTTATTTTAGTTACTACCATGTTCCATGTTAACACAGGATGATGTTATTTTTATTACTTCCATTGAATTTAAAATGTTAGTTTACATCTCATGTTGCTATCAACTAATCATACCTAATTATAAAATATTAAGGCTGGTGGTACCTATTACAATCTTATGAAAAGGTAGGATTAAAAGACTACAACAGATCAAATACAGTCGTCCACTGATGTATAATTATAGTACATAGTATGTATAAATAGGTATAGCCTCAATTGCGCAATGACTAAGGTATGGACTGAAAATATAGTATAGTATGTATAAATATAGCCTCAATAGCGCAATGACTAAGGTGTGGACTGAAAATAAAGTACATAGTATGTATAAATAATTAAAATGTTGATATCCAGGACTATTACATTTCGCATCCCTCTCTCTCGCACATTCTAATATTTTTAATGATTGTAAAAATCTCAGATACTTTTGACAAAATGTGGTCAATTGTTATCTTTGACAATGAAATATCTGTAATATTTTAGATATATGTTGTTTATAATGATATACTTACCTTGATTTGATAGAGAAAAAGGGCGAAAAACTTCTAATTAACTTTTATGGCTCTAATTCTCTATCAAAAACTAGGTATATGATAATAAAATGAGAATGAATTTATAAACACATATCAAAAATTACGAGGCCAGCGGGATTCGAACCCACATCTCTTGGGAATCGCGCCCGAGTCTCTTGGGAACACACTCGGGCGCGATTCCCAAGAGATGTGGGTTCGAATCCCGCTGGCGTGGCGTCGGAATTTTTGATAGGTATGTGTTTATAAATTTATTCTGATATTTCCTATTAACACTTTAATAAAAAAAAAAAGATAATAAAATGTCAAAAATATCCCTATTTGAACTGTTCAAGATTAAGATTGGCAAAAGGATCTGAGATTTTTACAAATATTGAAAATGTTAGAATGTGCGAGAGACAGGGATGCCATTTATGTAATATTATATTCTATTATGTATAGGTAATTGAAAAATGTAGCATGTCAGAATAACATGTGTAAAAACAGAAAATAAATCTAAGTATAAAAAAAAATTATAAGAAGCTGTTTTACTGCAACATAATATCTGTCTTTTTCCAAAACGAAATTTTCTATGAAGAGAATATGGAGCGACTGTCTTGTGATATCAGTATCACACGTCAGTAGCACTCTCTTTGTCTAACAGGAAACTTCATTTCTGAGACTTTCCTGACAACAAGACAACATTTTAAAAAGTAAAATAGCATTGTGTTATAATAATTAAAAACTTTATTTTGAATATATAAAATAATATCAGTCAAATACCCTATGGTCAAGTCAATTAGGAAATAATGTGTAGTTGCAATGTTCTTTAACTGACAATTTCCTATCCTATCCTATCTAGTGCGTCTACCCACTGTTAGGGCCGCTTCACACCGGGATGGCAGCGGCGCGGCGAGCACTTTTAGTGTGAAATAATTTTGAACTTTATCTACACTAATTGAAAGCCCAGTATCGCTTGAAAAGGGCACGCGGCCGCTCGCGGCGCCGCGAGGCCGCTCGGGGAGACGGCGGCCGCTCTGCGCACGCCATTCTTTTTTTCCTTTGTTTGTTTCTTAATTTTTCTTCAGAAATAAGTGCTATAATAACCAATTGCATTATTTTCACTTCAAACACACGAGTTTCCTTGCCGAATGTAGAAACTAAACTGGCACGAGGAAACTAGGCGCGCGGTGCCGGGAGGCCGCGAGC
The DNA here is from genome assembly GCA_029955525.1 of Oeneis ivallda. NCBI lineage: Eukaryota > Metazoa > Arthropoda > Insecta > Lepidoptera > Nymphalidae > Oeneis > Oeneis ivallda. Next base: position 21,379,489 of record JARPMR010000008.1, on the reverse strand, counting down.
GGCTGCCAGCAGCCGCCGGCGGCGACGCGAGCCTTCCGCGGCTGCCATTCCGGTGTGAATCGGCCCTTACTATACTAGTTGAGTTGTATTGATAAATTAATAATAATGTAAAACAATACTATAACTGTCAGTATGATTAAGTCTAAATGGTGTATTGTGGTTTTTCTTTTCAAAACTAATAAAATATGGTGATAGGGATAATTACATGTCAAAAGTGACCTTCAATGGCAAATGATCTATTGCAGGATTGTCTAAAAATATTCGCTACTCTCTCGCTGCTTGGCAAATTACATTGGTGCAGTAGGAACACAATAAATTCATCAAATAACCACTATTATTAAGGCTGTTGGCAGTGGTGTAACTATAGGGTGGCAATTAGGCAAAATGCCATGGGTTCCCAACCGAAAGGGGCCTCCAGTCTGAGAGGGCCTTGAGCACAGGTGGATCCTAACATGTTTAAATGGGTGGGAGAGGGCCCCATCCAATTTATTTGCGACAGGCCTCGAACAGTATAGTTACATCACTGGTTATTACATAAACTAATGCAGCTTTTCAAATAGCTGATTACTGTTGCTGCAATATTTTTTTTTTTATAATACCTATTATTTGCCAAAGAAAATCGCCTCCAACATGTCTGAACACAGCAACCCTAGCCGAATAAAAACATAATAAAGATTCTGTTTTATATTTTTATATTTCATCTTAAAACTAAATTAATCACAAATCAGTCTTTTTTGTCTCATAGACAATAATTATTATTATGCTATTTATTTCTTTATTACTAAAACTAATCACAGGCATATAATACTTATAATTAATTAGCCCTATGCTACGCCATACTGACCTTTTCTACTTTTTCAAAGTTTCTCGCCTTCATCTGAAAAATAAAAATTATACTTTTACATAAATTTTATGTTGACAAACTTAGCAAACTATCAAACCCTCCTTTTTTTTAAATTTTTAATTATTAAAAATTAATTAATATTTAATTATTATTTTTTAAATTCTTAATATTTATCTGCAAGGATTAAGTTAAAAAAAGTTTCTTCACACAAACTTCACCTCTTTTGGGTAGATCTTCAAAAAAATCCCTCCTTAATACATGTCTAAGGTAAAAATCGGCCAAGTGCGAGTCAGGCCTCGCTCTTTTAGGGTTCCGTTAAAAAAAATTAAATTTTAATATTTCCATGTACCCATGGAAATATTTTAATTTAATTTTTTTAATTTAATTTAATTTTTATTATTTGTTGTTATAGCGGCAATAGAAATACAAAATATGTAAAAAATTTCAACGGTCTATCTATTACGGTTTACGAGATACAGGCCGCTGACAGACGAACGGACAGCGGAGGCTTAGTAATAGGGTCCCGTTGGCACCCTTTGGGTACGGCACCCTAAAAAGGGATATTTCCTCCAGAATCCGAATCTCTAGATCTGTGCGTTGTCTATCAGTATTCAGAGATTTCAACTTTGAGTCATAGATTACCTTGGATAGCCATCTTTATCAACTCTTTATTAATTCTAAATTACAATAACTGTACTATCTCTTATTATAATAGACTCTAATATAATATGACTATAAAGTTGGTTATCCACGGATGTTTTATGACCCAAAGGGGAAATCTCAAAATTTCGAAATAGGTCTATAATTCTAAAGATGCGCTATTACTACTACAATTGAGAACAAATCAATGTTTTGGTTGAAGATTTGGAATTTGGATGCACACCCCACCCCTTTCTTTCTCCCCTTCGCTGCGTTTACTAATCTAAAGGTAAAAATATAATAATTTATGTGTGCATGTCAAAAAATTAATTTGGCACCTACCTCCTGTTCAATGTAGATCTTCCAGTACCTCCCCGTGGTCGGGAACGCCGTGATAAGCTTCTCATACATGGACCGGACCTCATTTATTGGCCTTGTCTGCGATTCCCTGATCAGAAGTGACCAGGAGTCGACGTCATAAATGTTCGCTTCCACCGCGCGCTGGGCGCGACTTAACCTCTCATTTCCCCAATCCTGAGAAAGTTAAATAATGAATATACTTATAACTTTACCGACATTATGATTTACATAATATCGTGGTAATTTATTGCTTACAATTTCGGCGTTCTCATCAGCTGTCATATTGGTACGCTTTATTCACAGTTCACACTTCGTAATAACTATAAAAACAAAATTGTCAAGTTAATTAATATGCAAAAACCTAAATAATTTTAAAACAATAGTAACGAATTAAATGATACAATGTATTAATTTTTAAAAACAGACGCCATATTCCTAGTCCATTCCTAGTCTATATTGTATTATCTATGACAGACGCCACAGCCACACAGCATTTTAGAAGCTGTGATTTATTTACCACGGATGACGGACCACGACGGAAACCATAGATAATACATATCACAGATCACTATTAATACTTACCCTATGTAGTATATTATCTATGATTATCTAGTCACAAAGTACCATGGACATAGCTCCAAACAGGACCGAGTACTCGCAGCTGAAAAGCGAGCCGAGCGAGATAGCTAGTACAGAGGCCGTGTGTCCCTTTCTAACAGGGTGACAATAAGATTTTCGATATATGTGAGACAAATTCAATCTTGCAATCTTCCTACTAATTATAAGTTTATTATAAACACAATTATTGAAGTTTTTCATTAGCAATGGAAAATTTCTTAGGGATTAGGGATTGATTACGAAATAAATAATACAAATAGTACAAGGTTTCGATTTGTCCAGTCATAGTGAGTACATTGCTAGATATTATAATGACTGGTAATGTGTAGATAATGTGATAAATTATTCATTTTCTCTAAATATTAATCATAATATATATTTTTTTTTATTCGATGACAAGATAGTCCTTGACTGCGATCTCACCTGATGGTAAGTGACGATGCAGTCTAAGATGGTAGCGGACTAACTTGGAAGGGGTATGGCGGTGAAAATTTAACCCATCCCCTAATCGGTTTCTACACGCCATCGTGCCGGAACGCTAAATCGCTTGGCGGCACGTCTTTGACGGTAGGGTGGTAACTAGCCACGGCCAACGAAGGCCTCCCACCAGACCAGACCAGAGACAATTCAGAAATTATAAATTCCCAAATTGACTCCGCCGGGAATTGAACCCGAGACCTCCCAGTAATAAGACCACAGCGCTCACCACTGCGCCAGGGAGGTCGTCGGCTAATATATAATAATAGCTGGTCAAAGGTACCCAAAGTAATAAATACAGCCCCACTTCCCCTCCCGCGCCTTATTCCGTTGCCGCACGATCGGTATATTTACCAAAATCTTAGGTTAGGTCAGGGTTGTACAGAAATTCTGTTCTATTGGTTTGAAATGAAACATTAAAATAATGAAAATTGTAATAATAATAATAATAATAAATACCTGGCAACCCTAAATGTCAGCATACGATATATTTTTTCTCCGTTACATTTTCGCCGAAATAATTACTATACAACCGATCTCAACAGAATTTTAGATTTAATTTAATAAATTTACCATACTAAAAACTAATTAGAAGAACCAAAACCTAATTAGAAGAAGCAGAAACCATGAAGAAAATTAAAATAGCCCGAAATATAACTGACACAAGCTGTCAATAGATGCCATATGATGAATACAAAAGAAATTAATAATGTAGAATGCTGACACGATCCAGGGCACGGAACGCACAAACACCATCCCCGGACTCGTCACTCAACCCCGCCTCGCAGCCACCCGGGACCACGCCCAATGCTGCAGTTGCGTCGAGTTCGAGCGACGAGTTTTTCTCCCCGCCGACGTTGCCACCACCAGTACATCGTCGTGGGAGAGGCCGGCCGCCGACTTGCTTGGGATCCCGAGGCCCACCGGCTTCTGATAGGGTCCCCGCTTCCGGCGGTAGTGTGTCGCGCATGAGATGGACAACATCCATCAATGAAAATGTCATGCGCGCATACTTAGGGGCTACTGAGGGTGGAACCAACATGACCGCGTACCGTGCTAGGATGCATGCTTTGTTTCAGGTCCTTGAACCAGCTCTCAATGTGTCGGCTCAGCAACTGTCGGACCAGGTGCGGGTTATTCAGCGTAATCACATGCTGGACAACGCCGTGCTTGATCGGCTTCGCTCTGAACTGCAATGTAACCGCGCTACCCCCTCCTCACCGCAAGCTCCTGCACAATCGCAAACTGCTCATGCGATTTCGCTGCAGCCCACTCAGGCTGGTGAGGGACAGGATAGCGGGGCTGCACATGTAAGTACCCAGTGTAGTGAACAATTGAGGAGTGCTTTGGAGAGTGCTATTCGGGAATATAGATCTTCACCACCCGAGTTTAGACCGCGGTTACCTCGGTTGCCCATGAAAAATAAGAACAAAGCGCTAATGGGTGCCCTGGATTCGCTGCTGCCGAGTTATTTTGACAGCAGCGAAGACCTTTCCGACACACATTCGAATCTGTACTGCGCGGCTGTTGCGGCATGTCGTGTTGCTAATGTAAAGTTTATTAATAATGATACAGCAACACGACCGAAGCCTGCCGCACCAGCCTGGCAGTGCAGGATCGAACGTCGTGTTGATGGGGCTAGGGCACTCATTGGAAAACTACTCTGCTTCAGGGAGGGCAACACTCGCCCTAGAGTCATGCGCTATGTGAGGCGCGCTTTCTTGGGGACTGATATCAGCCCTCAAGATTATATGGCGCGCGTCACTGAGCGCATTGACTTCCTGAAACAGAAGGTCTCGGCATGGGCTAGCCGTATTCGTAGATACAAGAGCCGGGTCGAGAGATATACCCTGAATCGCACTTTCCAAAGCGATCAGAGGCGGGTATATCGAGGTTGGGAACACCCTGACCAAGGTGTCACCGATGCGCGCCTACCGGATGATGAAGCCATGACCTCATTCTGGCGCAACATCTGGTCGGCGCCTGTCGCTCACACTGAGGGTGGTTGGACGTGGGATGTAGAAAGAGCCTGCGATCAAATTCCAGAAATGGACCTAGTTACTATCACCCCTGAAGACGTGACCACTGCAGCCCGTCCCCTACCCAATTGGAAATCCCCTGGGCCGGACGGGCTGCACAACTTTTGGATAAAGTGGCTACGCAGCTCGCACGCTCGTTTGGCATCCCAATTCCAATCATCTCTAGAGTCAGAGTCGCTACCCCAGTTTCTGTCAACAGGTATTACCCTCCTGCTCCATAAGTCAGGTAGTACCACAGAGCCCAAAAATTATAGGCCGATTACGTGCCTACCAACATTGTATAAACTTCTTACATCCATTCTGAGAACAAAAATTAACATCGATACAAAATCCATCATGTCTATTTCTCAGAACGGATGTAGGAATGGCTCCCGTGGTACTAAGGAGCTTCTCCTCATTGATATGGCCATTTGTCAACAGGTTCGGCGCTCCTGAAGGGATCTGTCGACATGTTGGATAGACTATAAGAAGGCCTACGACTCTGTGCCCCATACATGGCTCATGAAGGTGCTGGAACTGTACAAAGTAAACTCAGTACTACGCGCCTTCCTACAGACGTGCATAGGGCAGTGGAGGACAGTCCTTCACTATTCAGGGTGTCGCCGGACCCTGGGGAGCGCGGAACCTATAAGGATTGAGCGAGGCATATTCCAGGGCGATAGTTTGAGTCCTTTGTGGTTTTGCCTGGCTCTGAATCCTCTGAGTACTCTCTTGGAGAATTCAGGGCTAGGTTACCGGTTGAGGAGAGGTGGTCAAGTTATATCACACCTCCTTTACATGGATGACCTAAAACTCATTGCCCCCAACAAATCACATCTACTAGAGTTACTAAAGGTAACTAAAGCCTTTAGTGATTCCATTAGGATGGAATTTGGTGTGGACGAATGTGCGGTCATGCATGTAAAGCGAGGGAGGATTGTGAAATCTGAAGGGGTTGAGCTCTCGGATTCCATATACCTCAGATCGCTCTCCCCAACTGAAACCTACAAATACTTGGGCATGGCGGAGGCGTTAGGTATCAGAGAGGCCGACATGAGGCAGTCGGTGAGGGAGCGTTTCCTTGGCCGTCTGAAGAAAGTGCTGAAAAGCCTTTTGTCGGGCGGCAATAAGGTGCGCGCCTTCAATGGTTGGGTCATGCCGGTCTTGATGTATTCCTTCGGCATAATCAGGTGGACTCAGACTGAGCTTGACGCCCTGGACAGACAAGTTCGTGCGCTGCTGACCGCATATCGGATGCATCACCCGCGCTCCTCGGTGATGAGGCTGTACATTCCGCGGAAGTGTGGGGGAAGAGGCCTTTTGAATGCCAAAACCCTCCACAACCGCGAGGTGTGCAGTCTCAGGGAGTACTTTCTCCACGCCAAGACGGAGATGCACCGCGATGTGGTCGCAGTGGACAGGGGTCTGACGCCGCTCTCCTTGGCTAACGAGAACTGGCGCATACCTGTGGTGCTCAGTACCAATGACCGCAGGGTTGTATGGCGAGGTAAGGAGCTTCACGGACGCTTTTATCGGGCCCTCCACGGGCCTGATGTTGACTTTGAAGCGTCCGTGGCCTGGCTGCGCTTTGGTGACCTCTTTGGGGAAACCGAAGGGTTTGTATGTGTCGGCGAGGCCATTCTACTCCACTATCTGCTTTCTCTCTAGGTATATATTTAAGGGTAACTACGCGCTATACACGGTTGAACCGCTTGTATATGGATATTAAATAAGGATGTCTAGTGGAACAGAATGTCGCCGATTTGATTAACTATCCCAATGGAGTCATACCTGCCCATCAACTAGAAGGCTTCTGTCGCACCGCTCTACTCCGATTAATTCTCTCTCTCTCTCTGCTGCGGGAGTGCACCGGTAACCTGCATGATTTAATTAACTATGACATCACCATTTGTGACGCCCTAAGATCTGGTCTATTATTCTAGTTATCTACAGCCGTGGACGTGTAAGGAATCAAACTCATTTCCCATTCGGAATCTAGTCTCATCTGACCATGGAATCTAATCTCATCTGAATCTAATCTCACCTCACCATCGGACCCGATCTTTCTGATCCATACTCTTAGACCCCCCATGTCTAAGAGTACTTCAAGTCCGCACGAATCTTCCTTGGGCCCCTTACCCAAGGGCATAATATCTCCTCTCTCTCTCTCTCTCGTTCCCACGAATCTTCCTTGGGCCCCCTATGCCCAAGGGCATAATGTCTCTTATTCATAAACATGAATCTTCTTCGGGCTCTATCTACCCGAAGGCCCCATTCGCACGAACCTCCTCGGAGCCCCCCTCCGAGGGCTAAACCACCTCGGAGCACCCCTCCACGAGGGCTCTACGTCATCTCATCTCATCTCATCGGGTCTGATGTGTTCTCAGCTCTTAATAGCCATAATGATTTACTCACAATTTAAACATCATTGAAACCGTCACTTACACATCCCTTGCCAATTCACACACAACCCTAGAGCGCGCTCCCAGAGGCTAGTAAATGTGTTAGTATCCAGAAATCCACCCATGAGGGTTCAAGAACCTCATAGATCAATCACGTAGATAATCAGGTACTTAGCTATCAGATACCTAGATACTCCTCAGATACTTAGCTTTCATCAGATCTTCTCCTCGTAGCACAACTCACAACTTCACCATTTTCTTCGGATGCGAGAAAAACAACTCGTTGCTATGCAACAAATGTCCATCAGAAAAAAGAACGTTTCAAAACCGAAAATATTTAAACTACAAACCAACGACAAATTTCCGATGTCATATACTACCATAGACTTATACAACCTTATCCTTACCAAAGGTCTAAGTATTTCGCGATAGCATATGCGCTTCGCGACAGTATGTGCAATTATGGACGAGGTCATGATGACAAACAATTACAGAAAATACATTGTGAAGGATGGAACGGTAGACGTATGTCGGGCATGTCGCCGTCCTGGAGAAACTATCCGTCACATTGTCTCTGGTTGTTCTCATCTGGCTAACGGCGAATACTTACACAGACATAACCAAGTGGCCAGGATTATCCACCAGCAACTTGCCTTGAAATACAATCTTGTGGAATCGGAGGTACCGTACTACAAGTATGTGCCCGACCCAGTTCTTGAAAATGGTCATATCACACTGTACTGGGATCGATCTATCATTACAGACAGGACTATTGTAGCCAATAAGCCTGACATAGTGGTGATAGATCGATCAGAGCGCCGTGCAATGATTGTTAATGTTGCTGTCCCGCATGACGAGAACCTCGTGAAAGCCGAGAAAGAGAAACTCACCAAGTATCTCGACTTGGCGCACGAGGTTGTCGCCATGTGGAATGTAGACTCAGCAATCATTGTACCGATAGTCGTCATCGCTAATGGTCTTATAGCCAAGAGCCTCGACCAACATCTTTCGAGGCTCTCGTTGGGTAGCTGGGTCAAGGGCCAGATCCAGAAGGCTGTTCTCCTGGACACGGCTCGCATAGTCAGGAGGTTCCTCTCTCTGGGGCCCTGACCGCCGGTTGCTTGGACCCTGTTCCCGAGGCCGGTGGACCGCTATTTTTTATATTTTTAAATGTTTTTTTTTATAATCAAATATTTAAAAATGTAAATTATATGATACTAGCTGCCCGGACAGACTTCGTTCTGTCAAAAGTTAAAAGTAAAAATTAAATTTTTTTGTTTATTTTTTTTTTATTAAAACCTTCCGTGGACCTTGAGGAACATAGAAAAAAATAAATTAACCGAATTGGTCCATCCATTCTTGAGTTATGCGCTTACCAACATTCATTTTTATTTATATAGATAAATGAAATAAATGTAAATAATAATAATACAAAAGTAAGGAGTAAGGGACCATCGTAATCGGCACCTGCATCGTACGTATTCGACCCATTACACAATACAAGAATTTAAAAATTCATGGTCAACATAGTTGTAGATTTAGCGTTCACGTTTTAACGGGTTGCCGCTCGAAAAAAATAGACTAGATAAAAATTTATATTTTCTTTTTTGTTAAGAAATATATCTATCGAAATTAATGCAATTAAATACGGTGACTTAAAAATGTTAAAATAAAATGAAAACACAAGTGTCTCAACTGCTTTTTTAGCCAAAATCTTTGATCAAAATCATTTTTTTAGGCTGGCAAGATGAAAGAACGGGACACACGGCCTCCGTTATTACTATCCCTCTCGGCTCGGATTAGCCTCTGTGTAATGCGCAACTGGAAATATACTTTATCTACTTGTTATAAGGTTAATTTTCGTAAATACAAATTTTCCGAGATATCAGTTCTGTTTGTATATTAAGTTCATGGTACCAACACGCTTTGACATAGACGAATGATATTTACTACCGCTTTGACCTAGTCGTAATTCCTGGTTCCATGATTCAACCCCTTAGTTGAGGCTATTCAAAGCCAACACGTAACTTTCAGTACATTGAATAAAGTGAAGTCAGTCGTTAATGTCAACGCTCAACGTCAAAAATATTTCATTTTTCCGCAGCATTTGTCTTTGTCGCTTGCCGCTTATTTAAATTCAAAATAAATAAAAATGTTATTTTATTCATTTTTCAAATCCCTCGTCGGTAAAGACGTAGTAGTGGAGCTAAAAAATGATCTCAGCATTTGCGGTACCTTGCATTCCGTGGATCAGTATCTAAATATAAAATTGTCAGACATAAGCGTTATAGACCCTGACAAATATCCTCACATGTTATCGGTGAAGAACTGCTTTATAAGAGGTTCTGTGGTGCGCTACGTGCAGTTACCGGCCGATGAAGTGGATACGCAGCTTCTTCAAGACGCGGCAAGGAAGGAGGCGACCGTCTCGACGAGATAGTATAACCTAAAACTTGTGTGTAAACCCTCAAATCCCTTCTGGTTCGCGTACTTTAAGTGTATGTACATATTATTTAAGAGTAAGTTTCGGTAATTAAATGGATGTGATGTGAAGTTAAATTGTTTTTCTTTCAATAACTAAATGGTCCCTATTCACAGATAAACTATATTACCAAATTGGGCGATTTCTGCACCAACTTTCATGTTAAATGCAAGGGAAAATCAGACTGACTCAAGTTTTACTATGTCAATATTCTTGAACTTAAATAGAACAAGATAGGATGTGTTTGAAACTGAAGTCTTGGAGGTTGAAATCTATAGGGTGAATGCAGACTTAAGCCAGATTAAACATATTTTGACTGGAGTCTGAGCAGAGCGAAAATGTGATCTACAAATCTCATTCTCTTCTCAACCTTTCACTAAATTAACATATTTTATCACTCAGACTTATGGACACAGAAAATAAACCAGAACTATTTAAAAATATTTATTAGGTATCAGTTTCGTCAGTCATTTCAGGTAAATCTCTGTCAGTTTCTTGATCGAAGTAACTATCTGGTATCACATAATTTGCAGGAGGTCTCATTGGGCCATACATTTTTTTTTCTTTTGATACATCATTTTGTTCTGGGTTTTCATCCTGTTTTGTAATTGAAGATCTTTTTTCTTCTTTCTTCATATTTTCATTAGAAACTTCTGAAGGAATGGCTTCAGTAGACATTCCTGTACTATAAGATGGTTCTGTTTCACTAGGAGTAAAATTTTTAGCTCTACTACTAATTTCTGTATTACTAGAAAGCCTTGTTTCTGGACTAATACTTGTAGATGGTGCAACTTCTTCATCAGAGTCTACTTCTTCAACAAATTCTTGAGTTTCTTGTTTCGTTACTTGGTTAACAGGAAGTTTTTTCATTAAGTCACCTTTTAATCTTATCCTGAAATTAAAAACAAATAATAAGACATAATATATACTTCAAGTACTATAAATAATATAATGAGAGAAGTAAAAAAACTTAAACTTAACTTAAAAAAATAAAAAAGGTAAAAACTTGTCTTCAGTCTTAACTTACAAAGTTAATATTATGTGATGTACAACTATACACCACACCTAAAAACGTTAGGTGCAACTGTACTTAATAATGTTGCTTTTTACCTTTTTCCATATATAACAGAGTTTGTTTTTTTCATAGGAATGGTTGGCGCTGTATTTTTGATAAGCTCTGGTAATTGAGTAGGTTTTGCAATTTCTGCTAGACGCCACATTTCCACTAATTCTGCTTGCATTTCTTTTATTTTTAACTGAAAGGAAATTAATGTAATGAATTTCAAATTGAAAATGTACCTATTCAACTTTTGCCCATGAATATGGATATGTTTAATGTGGCTTTTTCTTTATTTTTTTCTTTATTATATTATATATAAACTTGTACAGTTATTTAATTAAATTATTGCCAATAATAAAAACTTGGTACCTAAATTGATATTTCTGGAAGAAAGCATTACATTCACTATCAAATCTCAAATCAAACTACATTAAAACATAAATTATTATAGAATAGATAATGCCCGTGAATTTATCCGTGTGGATTAAGGTTTTTTAATTCCCATGGGAAATCTTTAATTTCCCGGGATAAAATGTAGCCTATGTACTAATCCTGGGTATGAGCTATCTCCATTTCAAATTTCAGCCAAATCTGTTCATTTGTTGTTGTGTTAAAGATTAACAATCACCATCCTCACAAACTTTTGCATTCATAATTTTAGTAGGATTATAAAACTTTATCACCTTGGATTTTGAAATCATTTCCTTATGTTCAGTGGTTTGTACATAATTTGGTATAGCATCAATTGTCTTCATGTAATCATCTACATGGTCCTTATATTGTTGATTCTGTCTCATTTCCTCTCTCAAACTGTCCATTAATGCCTCTTCTTGAGATATATTAGACTCAAGCTCTTCAATTTTTTTAATCTGAAAATATATATATGTGTAAAATCATGTTTTTGATGATAGTTTAGTAAGAAAGAAGGTATGTAGCAAACCCTTCTCTATTAGTATAAAATTATCTATTATAACTAAAACTGTTTCAGCAGTTTAACACAACATAATTTTATATTATTAATTATTATACTGAAACCATAAAACTTAGCACATAAATAGTAATGCGAAGTCAAGGGCAAAATCTAAGTTAGTAAGTTAATGATCTTAAGTGCCGATTTCACCAACATCTGGTGATGTTTAACCAAGGAATAGATTGGGCATTCTGACAGTTTTAGTATTAAAAATCTGCCAAAATATAATTAATATATTGATGACTAAGTCATAAAACATGTTTTGCTGGACTACTCTGGTTGAAGCAATATTAAATACTCCTTGAACTTTGATAAAAATCATACCACTCCTCCTAAAGTATAGACTTTAGCAAAAAGAATTACTATACCAGTTCATAATAATCAAGAGGTTTGCTGGATTGTGACGTCACGCCTAACTTGACCATGCGAGTTTTCCTCTTCTTCTCCACATTGCCAGTGCGGTCGAAAAAGGTGTCTTCATCAGAATCGTAGTAGTCATCCGCGCTCCAATCGCGTTCTTTGCGACGACGTGATTCTGAAGTTAAACATTGATAATTATATTATAGCTATATTGTTACACAGCATTTTTAAAATAACAACTCAGTTTCTTTATGGTTTTCATTCTTAGTTGTTTGGTTTCATAATGTGTTATTGAATAGTATCAGGTGTTACTTTGCGGAATTCCATGATATTTAAAGAAAAGTTAATATTTTTTCTTTAAATATCATAGAATCTAATTGAGTCAACATCTAATGATACTCCAGTATCGGAGCGAAACGTAACGCAACGAAACGCAAAGGAATAGTTATTTTTCTTTAAATATCCGAATGTGTTAGGTTGTCACAAGAGCTGTGGCTGGACTACATGAAGTAAATAATTCTGAATTTTTATTCTGATGTCTTAATTATATGAATGGTGGCATAAACATACATATTTTTATTTTCTTTGTGGCTTATATTAAAAGACCTATATCCTCGCTAACAATCACAGGCGTCGTTTCATAGAGAACTTAAAACGAGATTTTACTCACCGTGTTTGGCCTGCCTCAAAAGGCCTACTCTGTCCAGTATCCGGCAAGCTTCTAAAGCGCATGCCACGACTGCTTCCTTCTTCTTACCACGATGTATCACTTCAGCGATTACAGGCCGGCCTTGGGCGTCATCTATTGGTAATTCCACACTAAAAACAAAAAAGTGTATAACAATAATATAATATAAGCAATAAGGTCATATTAAATTAAAAAATAAATAAGCGTAATTATGTTAAATCTCAAATCTCTGTCCTTTTTGGTTTTCAAAGAATAGAACATGCTGAACTTGTCTAATATTCCCCTCTCCCCTCCAAACTAGCTAGGCTAGACAATAAGAGAATGAACCGTTGACCTTCCAGTTTTCAGTCCTCACCTTTAACTGTTGGGATATTGGGGCTTAAAAATATTGTTTTGATTTTACATAAAAATCGACGTTGATGGTGTTTCCGCTTAATTACAACATGGGGTTATTCAAGGGACGGACCGAGGCTCAACGTTGCAGTGTTTAATCCATCAAAATAGAACACAGATTCATATGCAATAAGACACACAACAAGTAGAATTTTGTGATCTTTACGACAATGATAATGTCATCATTAACTATTACGATCAAATTAAAACTCGGACTAAGCCTACTTTTGACCACAAAAAATCAGTATGTTTTTAGTGGCATGCGAACATTTTATGGAATGCAGATTAGATCACAGTTTAAGGTCTAATTCCACAAGCCTTAAAGTAGAACTATGTATGTATGCACTTACCTACAAGCAAACTGTCCAACACCTTTTTCCACACAATCGTACTCAAGCTCAAGACCCTCTCTCGAAAAGAATCCTCTTAGAGTCTTCTTAGGGTCCTGAAGGTATAACTCCTCGTTGGCAGTTGATGCATATGGGTTGTCAGCGAGATCTGGCTCTTCTTCTGGGTCATCTTCACCTAGGCGACAAAAATGTTTATATGTATAGAATAAATCATTTGAACTCATACAGAAAACATGATGTTGAGTGCTTATCATGGTGCTTATTTCATACTAGCTGATCCAACTGTCTTAGATATTATTATTCAATTCAAACTGGAATAAATCATCTGTCCATTAAAAAAAATCATAGGCAATTCTTTTGTTTCCAAAATAAAACAGCTGTCTGCTAAATTCACATTCAACAAACGTGCAAACTGTTATACTCGCGAAGTTAAAATAGTCATTAAGTTTTCCAAAATTATTCAATTTTCATAACTTTTGTTTCCGTAAGAATCTTCTACAAAGTATTATAAAAAGTAAAAAAAAGATGAATGAAATCAATGACGTCGTTCTCAAGTTATGGCGTGACCAAGGGAAACAGGGATACATTTTTATAGATATAGATTAGGGCAGGTTTTCATTTATCCAAAAGAATTTACAGACATCTAGTGAAAAATAAATTGCTGGCCTGAGCCAACTTGTTAAGCTGATTGAAAAAAAAAACAGATATGTTTTAATTGGAGTTCTTTATATCCACTGGCAATATCGAATGTGAATCTCATGCTTATGTTACCTTTTGTGTTACTTACCCATCCCCCAATCAATGCCTTCATTTTCTTTCATCCTCTCTTTCTCTCTTCTCAATGCTTCTTCCTTCAGTCTTGCTTCCTCTCTTTCCTTTATATCTTGTATACATAGTTGCTTCTCCCTCTCTCTTCTTGCTTCCACATCTAATTTATCATCATCCCCACATCCTGTCTCAATCATCATCTTTTGTCTTTCTATCATCATTTCTGCCGCTCTTTTCTTTATTTCAGTGACTGTTAAACTTGATTCACCTTCAGCATCAAAATCTGGACCCTGTGAATTGAAATGCAAATGAAAATGCACTGTTAGCTGTTATTGTAATGTATAGGTGTAGGTAGGTGAGCAGAAAGTGTTATTATATATTATACAGGTGCCACAATGTGAGAGCACACATTCATGTATAGATCCTCAGACAGTGTGGATAAGTCAGTGTTAGCCTATATGTTATATAATACATACATAACATATTTGTTCATTTATTGGTACTAAATAAACCATTACAGTTATGTAATGCGTTTTTCTTTTTCTTTACTGATCAAAAATTAATACTTCCATAATTATGTTTTGAACTAGGCATAAAGAAATAATATTAGAAAGACAAATTGTGTGTCAATAACATAATATGAGTTAAACTGTAATTAATGAACTTTCACAACTGTTTCAGTTTCCATTCTTATTAATTTTAAGATAGAACTTTAATAGAGCAAAGACTATTGAATAAACAAACTCACCAACATAATATAAATTCTAGTGCTAAGCCCAAATTTGATTTGATGCCCAACTCTGACCCTTACATAATGTCTTTCTTTAATTCTCTGTCGGTTCAAAAAAGTGCCATGTGTGCTGCCTAGGTCATACAAATACCAGCCTGACGGTTCCTCTTCACTCTCTGAACATTTGTATTGGAGAACTGCATGGTACCTGTTAAAAATAACAAGAACTGAAGTAGATACAGTTAAAATGATGTCTATCTGATGGAATTAACACATACATATAAGAAACAATCAACACATAAATAGCACCCATACATTGTTATTTTTTGTTACTAGAAAAGCTGAAATACGTACAAAATATTTTAATTCTGAGAATTGGAGTAAATGACTATGCAAAAGTTGTCCCCACCCACCAACAGATTTCAAACGTATCTCAGTTTTCTCGAATTGGAATTACAGTAGATTTCGGGTATAACGGCGATGAAGGGACCACTGTAATTTCGTCATTATATCCGGAAGTCGTTACAGTTGAACCATAAATTTAACTCAGAAACATACACATTTATCTACCTACCTAGCTAATATCTATAAACAAAAAGTTAAAGTCACCACAGTTGCTGACCATCTGTGTGGATGTAAACAAAAGATAAGAAAGTTCTTTGTCTTTGGCGGCCGACTTCGTTCGCAATATCTGCATGGGATTTCTAAGAATTTACTACAAATTATTTATTTAAAACAGTCACTACCCCCGAACTCGGCGTTACATCTGAAGTCGCTATAGCAATATATTTTGTACTAAAGTATGCTTTAAATTCAAGGGACTTAGATATAACGTCATTATAGACAAAAAGTCGCTACAACCAAGGTCGTAATAAATGAAATCCACTGTATTTATTTATTTATTTTTCAGTGATCTGTTTTGGATACAACTTACAGATGCATTAAGCAACTAGAAAAAAGCTATTTGAACGCAGACGCATTTCTAAGACACAGAGAAACAACAGCACCGCACTCCCTCTGACCACTTCCCGCCCTTTCGTCAACTGTGCATAAGTGCAGACTTCAGCATGTGTACATCCTTTTGTATTTAAAACAAAAAACAATCATTTTTCAGATTGAAAATTGTTATTAAACTATTTTTATGGGATGTCACAATAATAATAAAAATAGAGCCACACTGTTGGGGGTGGGGACAGTGCCCACACAATTTTTTGCTTGGTAATTTTTACATCATAGCTCTAGATAAATAAATAGATAATTTAATATAAAAAATTCTTTATAAAAAACCGATTTCAAAATCCCGCCCTACTATACAAAGTTAGTAATTTATTGATGATATTTTAAAAACCTTTTGACCGATTTCGATAAAATTTATATGGGACCACCCTTTCAAACAAAAAAGAAATTCTCCAAATCGGTTCAGGCGTCTTCGAGTAATCGGTGAACATACATAAAAAAAAGATTCCATCGAATTGATAACCTCCTCCTTTTTTGAAGTCAGTTAAAAGTAGTATGCTACTTTTATACTTATGCAGCCACTCTCGCTTCATACTTTAATTCATTTTTTGGATCTAACATGACTTGATAGAAAGATAGGTATTATATAATTGTATAGTATCAGTTGTATATAGTTGTATACCTTGATATTGTAGGGTGAGCCATCATAATTTCACAATTAGTTAATCGCCCAAAAATGTAGTGGGGTTTACCAGTCAAGTCTATTTTCTCTAATATCATACCAGATTTAAGCACTTCCAAAGCATAATCTGTACCTGAAAACATAAATATACTAAAAATACAGTACATTTCCTTACTAATATTATAAATGCAAAGGAAGCTTGCTGATTGATCTGTCCTTCAATCATGCAGCTATGTTGCAACAAATCGAACTTTTTGTGAAAATAGAATCCAAATTGGCTTGTAAAATGAAAAAGTAATAGTGAATATTAAATATCTCAATTTCATCACACCAGAGATGTTTAAGACCACAGGTCTGCACAGTGACTGCCAGAAAATAGGGTATTTTACTCCTAGCGAGAAATAATCTAAAAATATAAAAATTTTTTGGTACTTATCGATTGAATAAAAATTTAGTAAATCTTCTAGTAGTTTATTATCACCTTAGAATCAAAAGACACTTTTCAAAAAAGAGTAAAATACCCTATTGTAGCAAATGTTTATATTCATGTTCAATTGAATACAAATTGTGACTTGATATAGTTATTGTAGCAGTAGAAAGTTTACCTTCAGGGCATAGACCTGACCAGCTAGGCACCTTATAAGGTATCTCAGAATTTGATAGTGGAGCACCTTGGCTCTCACTTTTATCTTTTTCTGCACTGCTTCCAGACTTCTCAGCACCCACTAACACCTTTTTCGAGGGCTTTTTAAAGACCATAGGCCTTTTGAACTCTTCCCCAGGATCCGCGTTATTACTGACCACATTATCCGTTTCCGACATTTTGGAATATTACGTAAATCACTTTTCTTTTCTGTAGATACCTATTTGCTCAATAAATATACATTAAATTACATCTACATTCACCTAATCCTAAATATATTTATTTTGTTTTGTTGGTTACTTTTTCACGTAAACAAAGACAAGACCATAGACCACGAACACTAGGAATAAAGACCACGGGGCCATGAAGGTACCAAATACATGGAGGTGCCCTACCTACAAAAATCGGGTGCATACCTACAGAAAAAACCTCATAAAATGGCCGCCCATTAGGGAGTGTGCTTCGAAACTATCGACATCGATAAGGAGTGAAGCGATAATCAAGCATTTATGTATACGTAGTATTTATAGGTAATAATAATTACGTAACATACGTTTGTACTCTATCAGGTACATATTATTCGCGTGGATTTAGGTTTTTAAAGATCTTGGAATATCCAAACAGTTTCGCTGCCGTTTTGTGAAATTGAAAGAGATCACCATATATAAAAAAGTACTCATTTATAAATTATAATATGTATCAATCGTTTGTTAATTATAAACCACTATTTCTTTTCATTAAAAGAGCAACTTGCTGGCTCATAGTAGTAGAATTTCTTTCTATAAGCGGTGGTAGAGTCGAAACATGACGTGCTTAGCATGAGACAGCTATCTGCATGCCCTACATATAAATAAACAAATATAGAATACTAGTTGACCTGGCGAACTTCGTACCGCCAACTTATTTATATAAATAAAACAAATGAACTATCCTAATCAAAAAAAACTATCCTATCTTTCAAATCGGACTAAATTACAGATAGTAACGAAGTTTTATCAAAATCGGTTAAATAGTTTAGGAGTCCATCGTGGACAAATAACGTGACACGTAATTTATATATATTACTAGCTGACCCAGCGAACTTCGTACCGCCTACTTATCTATATAAATAAAACAAATAAACTATCCCAATTCAAAAACTATCCTATCTTTTAAGTTGGACCAAATTACAGATAGTTACGAAGTTTTATAAAAATCGGTTAAGTAGTTTAGGAGTCCATCGCGGACAAACAACGTGACACGTAATTTATATATATTAAGAAGATAAGATAAACACCAAACTTCTTGTATTATCTGATAATATGGTGATGAGCAGTAATGCATTAGAATTTATTCAAGTCGTTTAACGTCACCTATAATAATATCGCCAAGTCGATACTCCATTGACACGAATCCAATAACACGCAACTACTTGACAGGCTGACAGCTGAAGTTCAACCATGGTAGGTAGGAAATAGATGGAGATGAAGTATATAAAGTAACTACTAGTCAAGCCGGGTGCCATCCGCCATTTTATGAGCCTTATGTACAACACATTATGTATTCACTCTTATTGGTTGAACTTCAGCTGTCAGCCTGTCAAGTAGTTGCGTGTTATTGGATTTGTGTCAATGGAGTATCGACTTGTCGATATTATTATAGGTGACGTTAAACGACTTGAATAAATTCTAATGCATTAGGTACTGCTCATCACCATATTATCAGATAATACAAGAAGTTTGGTGTTTATAGTTGAAATTTATATCATTTGTCCGGTTATTTTAATATTTCACATAAATAATAAATGCTAGAATCTAATACCTCTATATAATAGATTATAATGTCCGTGTTTTCTGCTGTCGTTTCCGGCTAGTGAAAACTTAAAGAAAAAAATGGATGGGTGCTATAGGCGTGGAAAATATAAATATAACACACATCCCTCTACATAAAATATGAAAAGATCGTGTGATACATTTCTTTTCTGCGGTAAGAGCAAGAGGTGGATTTAATAATAATCCCTGTGCAATTCAATTACCGATTTTAACCGATTTTTATAAAACTTCGTAACTATCTGTAATTTGGTCCAACTTAAAAGATAGGATAGTTTTTGAATTGGGATAGTTTATTTGTTTTATTTATATGGATAAGAAGCGGTACGAAGTTCGCTGGGTCAGCTAGTAATATATATAAATTACGTGTCACGTTATTTGTCCACGATGGACTCCTAAACTATTTAACTTGTGTGATAATAATATATTGTGTGATATAAAATTAAATTTAAATTAAAGTGATTTTGATCAAACTTCGTTACTATCTGTAATTTAGTCCAATTTGAAAGATAGGATAGTTTTTTTTTTATTAGGATAGTTTATTTGTTTTATTTATATAAAATATAAGTTGGCGGTACGAAGTTCGCCGGGTCAACTAGTATTCTATATTTGTTTATTTATATGTAGGGCATGCAGATAGCTGTCTCATGCTAAGCACGTCATGTTTCGACTCTACCACCGCTTATAGAAAGAAATTCTACTACTATGAGCCAGCAAGTTGCTCTTTTAATGAAAAGAAATAGTGGTTTATAATTAACAAACGATTGATACATATTATAATTTATAAATGAGTACTTTTTTATATATGGTGATCTCTTTCAATTTCACAAAACGGCAGCGAAACTGTTTGGATATTCCAAGATCTTTAAAAACCTAAATCCACGCGAATAATATGTACCTGATAGAGTACAAACGTACGTTACGTAATTATTATAACCTATAAACACTACGTATACATAAATGCTTGATTATCGCTTCACTCCTTATCGATGTCGATAGTTTCGAAGCACACTCCCTAATGGGCGGCCATTTTATGAGTTTTTTTCTGTAGGTATGCACCCGATTTTTGTAGGTAAGGCACCTCCATGTATATGCTACCTTCATGAGTTCAACCAATAAGAGTGAATACATAATGTGTTGTACATAATGCTCATAAAATGGCGGATGGCACCCGGCTTGACTAGTAGT
The DNA here is from genome assembly GCA_029955525.1 of Oeneis ivallda. NCBI lineage: Eukaryota > Metazoa > Arthropoda > Insecta > Lepidoptera > Nymphalidae > Oeneis > Oeneis ivallda. The sequence goes on along the minus strand of JARPMR010000008.1, from coordinate 21,359,052 downwards.
TACTTTATATACTTCATCTCCGTCTATTTCCTACCTACCATGCACGGGGCACGGACCATGCACGGACTATCCTATTGTACTGTTCGTGGTCTATGCCACAGACCAGGGCCCATGAAAATAAAAGTATCATTTTCATAGCAAACCTTCAATGGAAAAATATACAGGGTGGGCCAGACCAGGTGGATGTCAAATTTTTTTTAGATTGTTCACTTAGGGGCCTACCAGGAGCCGGAAGGAAAAAAATCGGTTCCCACCCGATTACGAGAAAAAAAAATTTATTTAAAATTTTGGAATATCATTGCTTTGACGAACTTTTATTTTTTTTTTTAATTTTTCCAGTGACAATTTCCGCAATTATTTTATGGAATATCTTTACCTAATAACTGTACTCTCTTAGAAAAAAATCCAGTCTGGTTAGCTGGTTTTAAGAGCATTAAATTTTAAATTATTTCAAGAAAATTAAGTTCATCGTAAATCTACAGAAAACTTTAAAATTCCATTAAAAATAAAAAAAGAGGTTCATAGCCCTGGTGATTTTTTAAAAACTGTAGCAACTTATGTTCTTTCGATTGCCAAAAGAAAAATTGTATGTCAATGTGTCGGATAAAAAGTTATGATTTTTCAAAAGTCTTCGTTCCTCATTCGTGTAAATAACGACCTTATTGAAAAAAATGTTAATGGTTTGTGGAGACTGCAGTATGTTCTTTAATTTTAACTGCCTCGTTGGTCTCGTGTTTAACTGTGGCCGACGAGGTCCCGGGTCCGAGTCCCGGGTCGGACCATACCAAGTATTGGGGTTTTCCGATAAGAAATTCTCTGTACTAGCCCGGAGTTAGGAAGTTGGCGTTGTTTCACCCCCGTACCTTGGAGAGCACGTAAAGCCGTTGGTTCTGCGCCTAATCTCTCTCCGCCTGCGCCTAATCTCTCTCCGGTCGTGTTTAATTTTCCATATAGATGATGTAATTCGAGCCGTGGGCTTTCACAAAATGGCGGAAGCCATTTAGTTCTGTGTGCCTATCGGGCTATGAGAGTAAATAAACAGAGAGTGCACCTGTGTTCGCGCACACACTTGTGCACTTTAATATCTCCCGCACAGATGGTTAATCTCTCTGAAGATAGGCCGCCACCGTGGCCGAAATTCGGAAAAATAAAACATTGTTTTATTTTTCTTTCTCTTAAAAATGTAGATACCGTCAGTCATCATTAAAGGATTAATGTCCTCCCGACCAAATTTCGACCACGGTGACCTATCTCCAGAGAGAATTAACATTTTTTCTCTAGTCTCCACAAACAATTAACATTTTTTTCAGTAAGGTCGTTATTTACACGAAAGAGGAACGAAGACTTTTGAAAAATCATAACTTTTTATACGGCACATTGACATACAATTTTTCTTTTGGCAATCGAAAGAACATAAGTTGCTACAGTTTTTAAAAAATCACCAGGGCTATGAACCTCTTTTTTTATTTTTAATGGAATTTTAAAGTTTTCTGTAGACGATGAACTTAATTTTCTTGAAATAATTTAAAATTTAATGCTCTTAAAACCAGCTAACCAGACTGGATTTTTTTTCTAAGAGAGTACAGTTATTAGGTAAAGATATTCCATAAAAAAATTGCGGAAATTGTCACTGGAAAAATTAAAAAAAAATTAAAAGATCGTCAAAGCAATGATATTCCAAAATTTTAAATAATTTTTTTTTCTCGTAATCGGGTGGGAACCGATTTTTTTTTCTTCCGGGTCCTGGTAGGCCCCTAAGTGAACAATCAAAAAAAAATTTTATATCCACCTGGTCTGGCCCAGCCTGTATGTCAGTGGCTATCATTTTATGATAGCATTGAGTTACAGAATCAGGGCCCAGGGAACAAAGGGACAAGACCATAGACCACGAACACTTTCAACCTCCACTGTAGCCTTGTACTCTGTAGTGTTTGAAAGTAGTAATAGACAATAGTGTTCTGTTTCTGTGTTTGACTTTGTTTGAATTTGAATCAATCTAGTAACTATACCATCATAGCGTGCCGCTAGTTTAGTAGGTACCTAAAATCTGTGAATCAATCTTGCGAATGTTGCGAGTGATGTGTTGTTGCATTGAATATTTTGTAATAATTTTCTGAGTTTCCTAGACTTTAGCACCTGATATATTTTATTGTGTCGGTATTCAGCTGCTCATGATTTGTTTTGTGCAGTGATCTTATGAACAATTTCAGTGACCGCGATGTATTGCTATAGCAACGCACAATATTTGACGAATTTACGATAATAACTAATTTTATCGCGCATTCTTATCATAATTACCTATTCCGCTGCAACTCTAACGTCCAAATCACGTAATTGACGCAGGTGAGTTGATTTATCTCTTATGTTTCAATACAATAAACAAACTTGTCAACGGTTTTTCTACTCTCATATTCTCATGGAACCTAGATGGAACCTATATGTGACCTGTACAATAACCGGAATCTGCGGATCCCATTGACACGGTGAAAGCATTTTAATAAAGGTCACAAAATACTATAAGTAGGTCAAAGAGTATAATAATATATAAGTAGGTATAAAAAAGGGATTCTCTTTGACCTTTCACGTATTTTTCACGCTATCGTATCTTCGCGCAAAAACCAAAATTTAAGTTATCAACTTATTAAACAACTTGCATAATGAATTCTATTCAAAGGAGAGATCAGAGAGGAAATCTATCAGGAAAGTGTGAAATTAGAAAACTGCAAGTCTGTATGTAAATATGAACATATAATTTCAAGGTTCAGTAACTGGCAAACTTTCATAATTTAGGTGTAGTAGTTATTATGATATCTATGATTTGTATCTATCCTATCCTACTAATATTATAAATGTGAAAGTTTGTGAGGATGGATGTATGGATGTATGGATGGATGTATGTTTGTTATTACTCTTTAAGGCCTCAACAAATGAATGACTGAAATTTGGGATATAGTTCATACGCAGGATTAGCACATAGGCTGCATTTTATCCCAGAAAATTAAAGAGGATTTTTCCTGCGGGAATCAAAACTTTTATCCACATCGGCAGTCGCGGGCACCATCTAGTTTTTAATAAATATTTAGTGTATTGAAATAGCTAATGGGGAGTTGGGTCACCTGTCTTATAATTTCTGCCACCCAAGAATGCACTAGGGAAACTGCTGATAATATAGCTAATGAGGACTTGGGCCACCTGATGTATAATTTCTGCCACATGAATGCACTAGAGAAAATGCTGACATGCTGACAATATAGTTAATGAGGAGTTGGCTTACCTGATGTATAATTTCTGCCACATGAATGCACTAAAGAAATTGCTGACAATATAGCTAATGAGGACTTGGGCCACCTGATGTATAATTTCTGCCACATGAAGGCACTAGAGAAACTGCTGACAATATAGCTAATGAGGAGTTGGGCCACCTGATGTATAATTTCTGCCACATGAATGCACTAGAGAAACTGCTGACATGCTGACAATATAGTTAATGAGGAGTTGGGCCACCTGATGTATAATTTCTGCCACATGAATGCACTAGAGAAACTGCTGACAAAATAACTAATGAGGAGTTGGGCCACCTGATGTATAATTTCTGCCACATGAATGCACTAGAGAAACTGCTGACATGCTGACAATATAGTTAATGAGGAGTTGGGCCACCTGATGTATTATTTCTGCCACATGAATGCACTAGAGAAACTGCTGACAATATGTGTTGTCAGCTTTCTAGGAATATTTTTTTAATTCACCCCATATCAAACAGTCTTTTATGGTAATTATATTAATTGATTTTCCAGACTAGATTAGTTAGTATCTTGACCTAGAAGTAATGATATTTTATACTATTTATTTTACTATTTAAATACTATTTTTATTTGAAAAGTTATGGTCCTAAGTAACTCTTATTGAATTGGCAATTTCGAAAATGGCACATTTCATATTTTTAAATAACACTGTTTTGGTTTATAAATGTGATTGAAATATTATGTCCTCACACATATTCATTTGAAATAAAATACATAACCCAATATTAAAATTGCCACCAGTATTATGGTTGTGTACAGCAATATGATGAGAAGGAATGATGCTGTTAAAATATACATGTGCACTTTTCGAAATTTCTTATTCTTAACTAGCTGATACCTGCGACTTTTTCAGCTTGGATTTAGTTTTTAAAATCCCTCGGGAACTCTTTGATTTTCCAGGATAAAAAGTGGCCTACGTCACTCTCCAAGTCCTCAACTATACCCATGCAAAAAATAGTTGATCCATCGCTCTGTTGTGGCATGATTGAAGAACAAACAAACACTTATGCATTTATAATATTAGTATGATAATTAATGTTAATGGAAGGTAATTCTTAAATTCTTTTTAAATTAAATTCCTATCATCAATCACTCCATTGTTAATTATATTAGTCAAGTTTTTACATGATTGTATTCTTTTTTTAATCTAAATAATCTGGTGGTCTGTTGTTTGCAGTTTAATATTTTAGCAGTGCTTAGCAGCAGAGTACCAATACACAGTCTACAATTATACAAAAACACAGGTTTTTACCATTAAGCAAGTCCCCTAAAACTTATCAGTGAATTCATTAGATATAGTTGTAAAAGTGATGATAATTTTTTTCTTATCAGTCAAAGCCATGGTTTACATAACTGATAATGGTAAGATTGATTTGAACTGGGGCATAGTGCTGCTGGGGTGATATACTTTGTTGAATCAATACATTAAAACATCAGATAGGGGAAAGATAAAAATTATTAATTTTTACATGTTAAAATCAGATCCAAAATTTTGACGACCTCCCTGGCACAGTGGTGAGCGCTGTGGTCTTATAACTGGGAGGTCTCGGGTTCGATTCCCGGCGGGGTCAATTTGGGAATTTATAATTTCCGAATTGTCTGGTCTGGTCTAGTGGGAGGCTTTGGCCGTGGCTAGTTACCACCCTACCGTCAAAATCGTGCCGCCAAGCGATTTAGCGTTCCGGCACTATGGCGTGTAGAAACCGATTAGGGTTTTGGGTTGAATGTTCACTGCCATACCCCTTACAAGTTAGCCCGCTACCATCTTAGACTGCATCGGCACTTACCATCAGGTGAGATCGCAGTCAAGGGCTATCTTGTCATCAATTAAAAAAAAAATCCTTAACCATTTTATGTAGTCTCTAACTACAGTGAAGACCTAAAATGCAGGGCTCTGATAAGTGATGGCCAGTTGTGAAGCCAGTAAAAGAAAATCTTAGGAGATATCTCATATCAAAAGAGCGAGAAAAGTTTCGAAAACGCACACACTTTTTTTTGTAGTGTTAAATTCCACCTAGGGCCTTGAGCTGGCCCCAGGTCTTGAAGAAATCGGGGCAAATCGGTATTGGTATGGAATGCAGTCCTATGTTATAACTGTTATTTTACGTGTAGTTAGTACATGACATACGTTTTGGTGCGATAGGCTGTTTAATTTTAATAAACGTCTATCAGAAGCTATGCTTTTTTTAAGCAAGAGGATAATTTCATTCCACCTAGCTATTTATTAGGAAAATTAATTTCGAATTAGTTTGAGGAAGCAATTACAACGTTTAATTTGTTTACGCGTGTCGTTTTATGCTCATTATCTTAAGCTTAATATCCACCGACAGAGCAATGCCGGTGGATATTATGCTTGGCAATTAAGCTTGCCAACACAGCAATGGCTTACCTGTTGTTCATTTAAGCGCATTTCAGCTTAAGCGCCGTTGAATAACGTTTAACCGTGGAATAAATTTGTTATTTTAGCAGATTTTCAATACAAGAACTGTCACAACGCCCAATTTATTCATCGATTAAACGTCATTCGATGTTGGTGAAATCGGAACTTAAACGAGATTAACCGAATAAGCCTATGAATTAGCTGTAGTCGCGTTACTATGAAATAGGTCATGCTCAATTAAAATTATTTTATTATTTTAGAATTTGCAAATTATGCAACTTTTCCAATGAAAATTATAAGGTTAGGTAATAAGTTAATAACCTACAAATATATATATTTTTTTAAATAAAATGAATAATATCGACTTTTTGCATTATTCAGAACTAATCCAAATCTCAAGTCCAAATGAGATAGATAGATATCTTTACCATTTTGGTACGAAATCCAGAGGAATCTTTAAAATTACTGTATTTGAATTTTGAGCCAAATTAGATATTACTGTTTAATAATACCTAAAATTACAACCGGAAATCAAACCCAAGACCACGGCAGAGAGATCGTCGTCAAAGGTAATTTTCCTTAACGATCTTGTAATGATACATCACATTGTCTATTTTTTTATCTATCATTTGCCTAATCTAACCATGCTCTGATACTGCTGTCTCACTCAGCTCAATGTCAAGACTGATTGAGAGATCTATAAATCTTACTCTGGCTCTGCTCGAGATCTATAAATCGTACTCTGGCTCTGCTCAAGACTCAAGATAGAGTTAAAGTGAGACACAAATATGTTCTGACATAAATCTGTCTCATTTTAATTCTGTCTTGAGTCTCGAGACAGATTTAGTTCAGAACATATTTGTGTCACATTTTAACTCTATCTTGCTATCTTGAGTATTGAGCAGAGCCAGAGTACGATCTATAGATCTCAGCCTGATAGTTTTCTTAACCCTGACTTGATAGGCAAACAGTTATCAGTTGAAAAGAAGTAAAAAGGCCTTTCCTAATTTAGGTTAAAAATAAGGATGAGACATAAAAAATAAGGATAACTAGATATACATACTTACATTAAGTTCAATTGACTGGATGAAGATCCATATCTTTCTTTCCCCCAGGGAATACTGAAAAACCAGAGGCCTACTCTTCTTTATTTTGTTGTTATTATTATTATTTTAATCACATTAGTGAACACATTGTTTATATTGAGGAGGTGCGGCTTAGTAGCAAGGGAACCGCTGGATCGCGAGACATATATTTATTAGATTAGGGTTTTGGTTTCTTTCGCCTATGGACGTTCACCCTAACAGAAAGACTTTCGTTTCCATCCACCGAAGCAATGAATTAATAGTTTTACTTTCTAATTTGTTTAGTCATGGTGCTCTGTTCAATCCAATTTTATTACATCATAAAATATTGTTATAGATAATACCTTGGGTTGTTGAATAACGGCGGTTACGTTTAATTGTTATTTCATTTTATATTGAATAATTACTCATTCGTCCTTGATGAATTACTTACGTTCAGTTTTGATATCATTTGTCTGGGTTATTTCAATAATAAAAACAAGTCCTATAGTTGTCTCATAAATGGAAGTAAGTAATTGGAAAAAATAATTGAATTCTAATTGAAGATGTTGGAATTGGAATAATAATAATTGAACTAATTGAAAGAAGGTTCCAACTTCTATTAAAACGACGATGTCTAGCCTCGTTCTTGACGAAAATCAATTTGTTTTTTGCTAACGATGTCTTTGAGGCTTAGGTACATCAAGGGCTGGGTGCAGTACACTCTTTTCGCCCATTACTCATCTTGGTTGTTGGCAATTTAGCGGGAAATAACCATCACATTTTTCTGGTTCACAATACACATGTTCTATACTCTGTGGTATTCCAAAGCAAAGACGCGGCAACTATGCGCCTCTCTTCTCTGTTGGGTGTGCGCTAAGACATAATAAAAATAAATGCCTCCCAATCCCGAAGCCCCCCTCAGATATTAGCCATCTGCGCGGGAGATATTATAGTGCACAAGTGTGTGCGCAAACACAGGAGCACTATTCCTTCGCTCTCATAGTTCGACGGGACGGAAATGCGACACGACCGGAGGGAGATCAGGCGCAGGACCGACGGCTTTACGTGCTCTCCGAGGCACGGGGGTGACTCACCGCCAACTTCCTAACACCGGGCTAGTACTGAGAATAACTTAACAGAAAAATCCAATATTGGCCCGACATCACATCGTCATCTGCAGTCGACCAAGCTAACCAACGCGGCAGTTAAAACATAACATAGAGGCTAAATCTAAAACATAATAGGCAATACCTACCATGTGCATGTAGGACGACAGTGATTTGATTAATATTGAATATAAGTTATAGTACGAAGTATTCTCAGCTTGCTTACCTTTGCCCCGCGTTACAAACAAAAAAAATCGTATGCAGCGATAAAGTTGGGCTATTTTCGCGCGTCTTTTGTCTTGGCCCTTAGTCACGCTAACGAGTGTACGAGAGTTAAGTATGAATCACTTAACGGGCGTCGAACTAGTTCGCGAAGTGTACCGTTGTCGTGTGGGAAACGGACAATGGATCGTGTGGAATAACGTTTTAATGTACGTCGTTTTGTGTTTGTTCAAGAGATAATTGAATCTCTTCGCCGCTCTCGCATCTTAGTCAAATTCAAATTCAAAATTATTTATTTCACGTAGACCAACCTGTGGCTCTTATGACAAGTTATGACTCCGGTTCGGAAAGCGGATTCTGCTGAGAAGAGCCGGCAAGAAACTCAGCAGTTGCTCTTTTCAAAATAATCATTTTACAATATTATTATGAAGCTATTACATTGTAATAAGTTTTTTATACTATCTTGATGCCAAGTCGATTTAACCTATGCAACTTTCTTAGAATAAAATATAATATTTCCACAATGAGGGAAAGTTCCAAAAAAAAAGTACTACAATTCAATTCATGTAAGACGGGCAGACACAAAGTAGCCCCAATCCCGCCGGCCGGCGGCATCCGTTCACGAGTACTCAGGACCCCTTCATAACCGCCTGACCGCTAAACCGATCTTAATAAAGGCACAGAGAAAGCTTGCATCTCGTAAAGGGATATACTTACATATTAAAGGATAGGTCGAGAATTTTCCCAATTGAATTGATTATCCCGGGAATTTTCCATCCCACGGAGCGTTCCCACGGGATTTTTAAAAATCTAAAAATTAAATAAAACGAAGTTGCAGGCAGCATCTAGTTAATAGGTTACGTCTACTAGTTAATACGTCTATATGAACAGATCAGACCACATGCGGTTTTTATATTAATAAAAATGATTCTTCAAACATTAACAGCTGGGTGGCCTATATTATAAGCTTTTATGTGAGGACGCGCTTGCAGAAACGTCGAGTTATCCCTTTTTTTAGTTAGCTTCAAACTCTGGGTTAAAAAGTCAGATTTGACAGATTTCGTATAAAGTTCGTTATTCCTGGGTTAACTAAACTAACCCGGCGTCTTTGCAAGCCTAACATAATGTATACTACGTAGTCTATACCTACCAGTCCAGCGCTAGAATAAATTTTACGCAGAGACTGGAATAATGAGACCCAGTTATAAACCTTTATTACAACACTAGCTGATGCCCGCGACTTCGTCCGCGTGGATTTAGTTTTTAAAATCCCTCGGGATTTTCCTGGACAAAAGTAGCCCTCTTTGATTTTCCGGGATTAAAAGTAGCCTATGTCATCCTCAACTATACCCATGCAAAAAATCATGTCGATCCGTAGCTCAGTTGCGGCGTGATTGAAGGACAAACCAACAAACCAACACACTTTGGCATTTATAATATTAGTGTGATGATTATTTCGAGAGTCACGTAAAACTGAAAAGACACGCAGTTTTGAAATAATACAAAACGCTCTTATGTTATCCTCAATTCCGTATGTGCACCATTATTATTTATTATACTTCCCAAGATAACATGTGCAGTGCATAACTGCATATTTACCTACAAGGAAATTACACATTAGGGAACGATAGAGAGGGACAAAAACATCCAATAATTTAATAGCTCATTTGTGACTGAATGTAGTTACCTGTGCAAATTACCACTGCACTGGGAGGAAAACCGCAGGGCGCAGACTGGTAAATGCCAAAATAGGTCGCATAGGCTTACATACTAACAGATCCTGTGGCTTCGTCCAGCATCGTTAAGGTTAGGGCCGCAGATGTAGGCGATTGCGAAGCGACGGCGATGCGATAAATGGTGTGTCCGCTTTCAGTGGCGATATATTTTAAAAAGACTTTTCTTGGCTCGAGGTTAAGTTTGGCCCGGTACAATACAGTACTCAGTTCGACTTGTTCTTGTTCTTGTTGAGAATCTTAGAATTATCTATCTGTTCTAACTTCTATTGGTGCTATTCCAGAGATAATAGAGAAGAGAATAGAAGAGTAGTTTGCACCACTTTCGCTGTACTAATTATGCACCATACTTCGTAAAAACTTTGAGACTGCCTAATCCCTTTGAGATATAACAAAACAATTTATGGTGGTGGTATGGTGGGATAAGTCTTTACAGAAAAGTCCGGCATATATATATCTTTTAAGGATAGCTTATTTTATACCCATTTTAACTTCTAAAAAAATGGTCACATTCCATGCGGTAATTGGAAATCTATTTAGACGGATACAGTATTAATCCTTACTAACTTAAATACGTTAGTTACCATGAGCATTTCATGCACATTATGATAATGCTTTACACCCTACAATTTAAATGAATACCTTATGAGTTATCGCAAAATAAAGACGAACGCGCGCCAAAATAAATACGCGGATTACAACTAGGGCTTGCATTCGAATATTCGAATATTCGAATTATTCGAATAATATTTCTTGTCCGAATATTCGAATATTAAATCTGCTATATTCGAATATTCGACCAATTTTCCGAAAGCCAAACTCGGAATATTGATGTGCATGTCGCAGGCATTTTATGTGATTCCGCCGTTTACATACGGCGTCGTCAGTTTAGAAACGCTCGCTGTTATGTAATGCCGCGGCAAATTGAAGTATTTAGTTCTGTTTCTTAAGCCTAGCAAGTACTATGTTCGCCAAAATCTAAAGTTAGGTTAGGGTTATACATGAACAGTCGGGTGGTAGTGTGAACAGTCAAGTGTGTGTGAAGAGTCTGGTGAACACTTAGGTATATTGGCCAAATGGAACCTACCACCTGACTGTTCATGTCGAACCCCAACCTAACCTAACTTAAGAGGCAGATTCGTGGCCCTGGTGCTTGGGAATTACGTGGATTCGCAATAACTACATCTAAAACTACAGTGAAATTCATCGCCTCCAGGCGATGGATATGGGGAGTCCGTCGCCTGAGGGAGTAAGGTCCTCGGGCCGGGAGACACACTTTGTTCCTTGTGAGCCTCAGATAGAGTGATGAGTGAAGAACTCTGTGTTTGAGAGGAGGTTCTGGCTCTGCAGGCGCCGCTGGCTGGGTTGCGTGAACGTGATTACGGTCCCGTTGCCCAGTCACCAGGCGATGAGAAGGAACACCGTGGGGTTTTAGTCGGTTAGAGTCCGACATAACTGTCGCGTAACCCCGGGGGCGGTGGTATCCATGATGGATTTCTCCACGTAAAAAAATAGGTATATTGGCCAAATGGAACCTAAGCGGGCACCTGACTGTTCATGTCGAACCCCAACCTAAGCTAACTTTAGAGGCAAATTCGTGGCCCTGGTGCTTGGGAATTGCGTAGATTCGCAATAACTACATCTAAAACTACAGTGAAATTAAAACAATTGAACGAGTTGTCATTTTGCCTTCGGCTTATTACATAACAGCGAGCGTTTCTAAACTGACGACGCCGTATGTAAACGGCGGAATCACACAAAATGCCTGCGACATGCACAAAACATTACTTTTAAACTCCGCGCGCAACATTATGCTTAGAAGTAGAAGACAATAATTATGCTTAGAAGAAAGCAGTGATGAGGTCTAGGTTGGAACGCACTTGCCTAGAAGATACCTATTCACTCTTGCCTTGAAGGTTCTTAAGTTGTACGTGTAATTGCTTAATAATAAGCCAATATTAGATGATAAGATTAAAACGCATTTAATTTTTGTGCAATGTAACATTGATCTGATTCTGATCTCATAATTTCTTCTTTTTGTCAACCGATAGACGACCTCCACAGTTCTCGGTCTTGCGCCGCATGAATCCAGCGGCTCCCTGCAACTCGTTTGATGTCGTCAGTCTACCCAGTGGGGGGGGGTCTGCCAACACTGCGCTTCCCGGTGCGGAGTCGCCACTCCAGCACCTTGGGACCCCAGCAACCATCAGCTCTTCGAACTATGTGCCGCGGCCATTTCCACTTCAGTTTCACGACTCGCTGAGCTATGTCGGTGACTTTGGTTCTCCTAAGGATCTCCTCATTTCTGATTTGATCTCGCAGGGATACTCCGAGCATAGCTCTCTCCATAGCCCACTGAGTGACCCTGAGCCTTCTTATGAGGCCCACAGTTAGCGACCAATTCTCGGATCCGTAAGTCAACACTGGCAACACGCACTGTTCTTTTAGTGACTTAGAAGACTTTCGTCTTCAGGCGCTGAGGGATTTTGGACGAGAAGACATCTCGGAGATTCCCAAATGCTGCCCAGCTGAGTTGGATTCGGCTGTTGATCTATTTCTCAAAAACCTGTTGAGGATTTGATCCCAGAGCCAAACTGACCCGACACTATACCGAAGATATCCCGGACGACAGCCTATACGAGATTAGTATGGCTCAAGCAGCTCAAGAACAACAAGGCGCCTGGTGATGATGGAGTCACTGCAGAACTCCTGAAAGCGGGTGGAAAACCGGTACTTTAGATCTTTCAGCGATTGTTCAATTCCATCATCACGCCGCTGCATTCGCCGGAAGCATGGCACATTAGCGTGGTGATTCTGTTCTTCAAAAAGGATGATAATACCTTGTTGAAGAATTATTATAGACCCATCTAGCTGCTGAGTCATGTTTATAAGTTGTTCTCGAGAGTCATTACGAATCGTCTCGCTCGTAGGTTCGACTACTTCCAGCCTCCCGAACAAGCCGGATTCCGAAAAGGCTGTGGCACCATAGATCACATTCATACGCTGCGGCAGGTTATACAAAAGATGGAAGAGCATTAACAGCCACTTTGCTTAGCGTCTGAGGACTATGAGAAAGCCTGGAATTTGATGGAAACTTGGGCCTTATTGAGGTCGCTGCAGAGATGCCGGATTGACTACCGGTATATCCAAGTGTTGAAGTGCTTGTATGATAACGCCACTATGTCAGTACGTATACAGGACCAGACTACGAGGCCAATCCACTTGTAGCGTGGAGTGTGACAGGGAGACGATCTCCCCAAAGCTATTTACCGCTGCATTGGAGGACGTCTTTAAGCTTCTGGATTGGAACGGGCTTGGCATCAATATAAACGGTGAGTACATCACTCACTTGCGATTTGCCAATGACATAGTCGTTATGGCAGACTCTGAGCGACCTCAATACAGTGCTCAACGATCTCAGCACGGTTTCTCAGCGTGGGCCTAAAGATGAACATGAGCAAGATGAAAATCATGTCCAATGCTCATGCTCCACTCCACCCTCGTTAAAAATTTTGGACTTGACATTGTGCACGAGTAAATAATATACCTGGGACACACAGTCCAGCTAGGTAGATCCAAATTCATAATTTCTTATACTGAATTATTCTAGAACCTATTTGTATTCTATCAACGTTAGAAATCTTTCTTTTAAATCTTTTAAGATTTGTAAGTAAGTAATACGAAGTAAGTAGTACGAAGAACCAAAAATAATGTTTAGAATTTAGTACTTTATTTCTAGTTACATGATAAAAGATTTTAAGCAAGTTGTCGTTTTTGTAATTGATTATTTGATTTTATTGATATATAAATATTATTACAAGCCTCACACTCATATCTCGGTTTATAAGACTGAGTTATGTTGTGGTTGTCTTGTTAAGCACCAACTTTTGATATTTTTTGGAGGACTGAATTAGTGCAATAACAGTCAAATTTCAAACAGTTCTTTAATTTTTAAGTAAGATTTTGTTTTGATTTAGAGATATTAGACTCAAAGTAAGAATTTGGCAGTTAAAAACGTGATTATTATAACATCTTTTGGTTTTTTTTTATTATTCGAATATTATTCGAATAATTCGAATAATACCCGAAAAAAAGTCGAATATTCGAATACCAAAATCTTCGAATATTTGCAAGCCCTAATTACAACCCGATGGCGATGACGGGAATCGCTCACGTGATGCGACCAGTGACTACCCGCGCCGCGTTGACATTGCTGTATTATAAGCCGAGCGATACTTCTTTTATAAGCCTACGTACTGTTCAATATAACTTAAGGAACATTTCAAAGAGTTAGCAAGGCATAGGCGTAATATGCTCTACTACCAGTGCGAAGCTGGGGCGGGTCGCTAGTTTTATGAATAAGACTGCACCTATGACCTAAGCGCCCGTGCCACTCACTCAGATAGACCTTGCACTTTGTTTTATAAAATGTAGTGATGATTCTCTTCATCGCCGTTTCATGTTTTGTTAAACCAATTTAAACCATACAATAAAGTAAATAAAGTTATTAATTAATTAATTATTATTATTATTATTAAAAGATACTACACCTCGGCACCATTGTGATTTGCCATCACTCGTACAATTTGATCCTAGGAGTTAGAGAAATAACACATTCTGAAAATCATGATCAATAAAAATAATGTCATACTTATCTACTTATTCAATTACAAGTAAATAGATGCACAGGTATTGTTCGTTTGCTATAGAGATTTGCATGCAATAGAGTTTTTGCTCGTTGTGTCGATAAACGGTTGTTACTTATTACCGACTTATGAAAGCCGAGATTATTTCTACGATTCGTATCTTTATATCCCTTATTGTGTGTGAAATAGTTGAGATACACACATCAAAAGTGTCTAGGGATCAACATATATTTTTGCAATAACTTTTCTCCTGATTCTATTCTTCCGTGTTTCTACCGCGAACACTAACAACACAAGAACATCGGTTTGGCATACTCAAAATGAGTTCATCCAAATCTCGCTGTGGAATGGCCGCCCATGTTCGTTGCAACAACAAAAAAAGGTCTTCTTGCCACTGGATACCCTCCATATTCGGCAGAGCTCTTCTCTGTGGCATATCCCATGCATGCTCAATCGGGTTCAAGTCTGGCGACTGAGCAGGCCAGGGCAGGACATTGATGTTAGCTGCGGCGAGAGTCTGTCTTACAACTCTTGCGGTGTGCGGTCGTGCATTATCATGCATTAACTGAAATAAGGGACCGATTTGCACTTGTAGAGGAACGATGACGTCTGATACAATCGTCTCAGCATAAATTTGAGCGTTGAGGTTGCCTCTGATCCAAATCAACTCAGTTCTTCCGCCGATCCAAATACCCGCCCATACCATGATGGTTCCACCACTATAAGGATGGACTTCCTGGCAGGATTTTAATCGCTGTTGGCGTCCAGGGGTTCTCCAGTGTCGTATACGTCTTGTATCCGGTCTCATACCAAAACGAGACTCATCAGAAAAGCACACGAAACGCCATTGTTCTTCTGCCCAATTTCTGTGTTCAAGAGCCCATTGATATCGAATCCTACGATTGTGCATTGCTATAGGTGGTACCCGTAGCGGTCTTCGGGAATGAAGGTTCACTTCATGCAAGCGGTTTCTGACTGTTTGGTCGCTAATTAAGTTCCCTGAAGAGTGATGAAGCCTCACGGCTAACATCATGGCGGTTATTGTTGGAGCTCTTCGAGTTAAGATTTGAATGTATCGGTCTTGTCTCCGTGTGGTGCAGCGATACCGTCCTCCATGGCGCTCAGCCACGGTACCAGTGCTTCGGTAACGTGTCCAAAGTCGACTGATAACACTCTGACTTGTATTCAGAGCTAAAGCCACAGTACGTTCCCGGGAACCAGCTTCTATCATTCCCACGGCTCTGAGCATTTCTTCCCTGCTTAAATGACGTCGCCGCTCCATAATAACGTTGGTTTTAATCAGTAGTAGGAAAACAGTAGCACTAATAATGTCTTCAATGCGTTGTATGTTTTTATAGGGAAAATATTGACAGCTGATTTTCATCTTTTACTCGAATTTGATTGACAGTTCCTGATTCAAATTATGAAATGCACCAAAAAGGATCCATATAAATTTATAAAATCATAAATTTATTACAAAGCCACATCTCAATCTCAAGAAATCCGCATAAAAATGCTTGATCCCTAGACACTTTTGATGTGTGTACTTACATCTCTTCCAATTACTACGAGTATTAAGTTTTATGTCAGAAAAGTGTTCATACTTTTTTGTTGTTCTAGACATTTTTAGGACTCTGACTTCAGTTAGTTTGACCAAAATATTTTTGTTATCTAAAATAGCAAAAACTTTTAATTATAAGGTTCAAATTCATATTGAGACTATTCTTTTGCAGAAATTCTGTTTTCTTGATTTGAATCTTTATTATGATTGCAATGATATGGTACAAAATAAGTAACGTTCTATGGCCCTGTCACCCGCACCATTCTACTACGAAACTTTAAATTAAAAAAGCCGGCCATGTGCGAGTCGTACTCGCGCACCGAGGGTTCCGTACTCCAAAAGTAAAAGTAAAACGATAATATTATATTAATTTGCTTATTTATCGTTAACTTTGTTTGTAGAGGTTTATTGTTAATATAAAAAAAACTATGCTAGTTAGAGCGTTGGTTTTATTTTTCCTGTAAAATATAGACAAACCTCTATTGACCATAATTATTTCAGATTTTTCGATTGGTAAACTTCGGAGATAAGGGGGGGGGAACGGTATTTTTTTCGACATTTTGGCCAATTACTCAAAATCTATTATATATAGAAATAAATAAAAAACTGTTTTAGAATGCACAAGTAAAGGCCTTTCATATTATGATACCCCACTCGGTATAGTTATCTTACTTTGAAATTTCAAACCCCCGATTTTCCCCCTTTTTTAATCAAACTAAAATAATTTTCGCGTTGCTTTTATTTTTCCTGTAAAATATACATAAACTTCTATTGACCATAATTATTTCAGATTTTTCGATTGGTAAACTTCGGAGATAAGGGGGGGGGGGGGGAGAACGGTATTTTTTTCGACATTTTGGCCGATTACTCAAAAACTATATATATATAGAAATAAATAAAAAACTGTTTTAGAATGCACAAGTAAAGGCCTTTCATATTATGATACCCCACTCGGTATAGTTATCTTACTTTGAAATTTCAAACCCCCGGTTTTCCCCCTTTTTTAATCAAACTAAAATAATTTTCGCGTTGCTTTTATTTTTCCTGTAAAATATACATAAACTTCTATTGACCATAATTATTTCAGATTTTTCGATTGGTAAACTTCGGAGATAAGGGGGGGGGGGGGGGGGAACGGTATTTTTTTCGACATTTTGGCTGATTACTCAAAAACTATTATATATAGAAATAAATAAAAAACTGTTTTAAAATGCACAAGTAAAGGCCTTTCATGTGATACCCCACTCGGTATAGTTATTATACTTTGAAATTTCAAACCCCTGATTTTCCCCCTTTTTTAATAAAACTAAAAATTATTTTCGATTTTTCTTTATTCCAATGATGTTGGGCCACTATTATACACAACTATGCCAAATTTCATGTCGATAGCTTTAATAGTTACTGAAATAATCGACTGTGACAGACGGACGGACGGACGGACGGACGGACGGACGGACGGACGGAGAAAGTCTCACCATAAGGGTTCCATTTTTACCATTTTAGTACGGAACCCTAAAAAAACTTGAGAGGTGTCAAGAGACACCCGGATTGAACGTAGTTCCTTTCGATTAATTTTAGTGAAGGAATTGTAATAAACTAGTGGTGTCATCTAGTATTAAATTGATTAACTACGATGAATTATTTTTAGTTTATTTCTATTGCACTGTTGAAAAACCAAAGAGTTACTCTGGTAGAGTTACTGTTTTTTCACAGATGGCGTTATCCAATTTATACAATAAAAAAATTAGGGAAAAATTCCACATTTAGAAATTATTTAAAATAAAATTGAAAATAGAAAATTCAGTCTGTCGAGCTGGGATTCGAACCATCGACGTTGAACTTATAGGCGACTGCCCTAACCACTAGGCCATGCAGACGCCTTGTTCTAAGGCGAATACACCGAACACAATGCAAAATTCACATTCAACAAAAAAGTTGTGTGTTAAATAAAAGCTTGTAAAAACTGTAGGGGCAACTAGCTGCTTCTTGTATTGTTTTGGGCATCCTATCTCATTATCAATAGTCTCTTATATCCTCAATAAAGAACTGACTGCATTACTAAGTACCTACCTATTATTAGAAATGCTATCTATCCATATCAGACATTTTCTTTCTCCCCATATTCTCGGCGCTAGTACGTAGTACAATTTATAGGAAAGCGGAACTCATAAACCTTCTTAAGTACCCTCTAACTTAGAAAAGCGTTAGAAAAGCTATAATATAGCAAAAGCTCAGGTAGCTGTAGTTAAATATTTAAACATTTATTCTACTCGTGGAAGATTCTTCTTAGGATTTATAAAGAATTCAAACAATAGTCGCTGACGGCACTACGTACAGAGCTATTTGAATATCTCTACAGTTAAGGTAATGGTTCGACTATTGAAAAGAGCTAACTTTCTATCGCATATGAGTGAACCTCAGCCTTTGAATAGGCCCATAGTTGGCGATCATGATTCGGATAGTAAATCATCATTGGCACAACGAATTTTGACGAACTTTTGAGGAGAGACATTTTGAATATTGCCGAACGTTGCTCAACCGAGATGAATAATTGTAGCCTCTTTCTTGAAATTGGACCAACCTAGCTTGATCGTGTGTTCCATGCAGGTGCTATTTCAGTAGCACAAGGTCTTATTCTGTGGCGATCCATTCAAGAGACCTCTGTCTATCTGCTGACACGATCACATGTTAAATCACCACCACGTGGTGATTTAACATTTATGGTTGATTATACGAGTCTGCCCGCGAAATTCAAATTTAATTTGGTTTTTCGCAATTTGTAAACTAATACGACAAAGTAGGCTTTACGGCATTCTAATTGCGCCAGTGGCATTATCACAGGTTTATATAAAAATCTTTACTTGAAAGTGACCAGTTTAAGAAATTAATCAAAATATCGAGTTGGACGTGAGTTACTCACAAATTAGCCGATATTCTGACTAATTTCTCAAACTGGACACTTTCAAGTAAAGATTTTTATATAAACCTGTCAAGATGGTACTACCACGGGCGCAATTAGAATGCCATAAGCCTACTTTGTCGTATTAGTTTACAAATTCCGAAAAACCAAATTAAATTTGAATTTCGCATGCAGACCCGTATAATCCATCTTAACACTAGTGGTTCGCCCCGAACTGAGACCTCGCGGTAACGGTATCCCATGATTATTCATTCAATCGATACATGATAACCAAAACTGACATTATTATTATGCCCGTTTTCACCAAACATACCTAAATCATCCCCTAAGTAGGAGTCTCTTAACGTAGGTAGCTCCTAAATACAATCCTAAGTCCTAACATCCGTCCCAATATCCTTTTAGGTGTCCCGTACAGGATCGTGATAAATAAGTTGACAGAAAACATCAATCACCTAACTTATAGGTAGCCCGTAAAGGTTAGGGAACGTTAGTGAAAACATTGAATTATTTATCAAACATTGAATTTAACTCGTAGTTCCATGGGAATAGTTACTGACTGCGCCATCTATTAGCATTATTGTGAAGCTATGTTGATGCTATATGAATTACTGACGCCCATTAAAAATTAAATAATCTCGTTTCTTTCTTCTTCTTCTTCTTTATCAACCGATAGACGCCCACTGCTGGACAAAGGTCTCTTGCATGGACTTCCACAGGCCTCGGTCTTGCGCCGCCTGAATCCAGCGGCTCCCTGCGACTCGTTTGATGTCGTCGGTCCACCTGGTGGGGGGTCTGCCAACACTGCGCTTCCCGGTGCGGGGTCGCCACTCCAGCACCTTGGGACCCCAACGATCATCAGCTCTTCGAACTATGTGCCCCGCCCATTTCCACTTCAGTATCGCGACTCGCTTAGCTATGTCGGTGACTCTGGTTCTCCTCCGGATCTCCTCATTTCTGATTCGATCCCGCAGGGACACTCCGAGCATAGCTCTCTCCATCGCCCGCTGAGCGGTCCTGAGCCTACTTATGAGGCCCTTAGTTAGCGACCATGTCTCGGATCCGTAAGTCATCACTGGCAACACGCACTGTTCGAAGACTTTAGTCTTCAGGCACTGAGGAATTTTGGACGAGAAGACATCTCGGAGCTTCCCGAACGCTGCCCAGCCGAGTTGGATTCGGCGGTTGATCTCTTTCTCGAAATTGGACCTACCTAGCTGGACTGTGTGTCCCAGGTAAATATACTCGTCGACAATTTCGAGTGCAGAGTTCTCAACAATTACTGGGTGGAGCGGTGCATGAGCATTGGACATGATTTTCGTCTTGCTCATGTTCATTTTCAGGCCCACCTGTTGAGAAACCCTGCTGAGATCGTTGAGCATTGTATTGAGGTCTCTCAGAGTCTCTGCTATGACTACTATGTCATCGGCAAATCGCAGGTGAGTGATGTACTCGCCGTTTATGTTGATGCCAAGCCCGTTCCAATCCAGAAGCTTAAAGACGTCCTCCAACGCAGCGGTAAAGAGCTTCGGAGAGATAACGTCTCCCTGTCGCACTCCACGCTGCAAGTGGATTGGCCTCGTAGTCTGGTCCTGTATACGTACTGACATTGTGGCGTTTTCATACAAGCACTTCAACACTTGGATATACCGGTAGTCAATCCGGCATCTCTGCAGCGACCTCAACACAGCCCAAGTTTCCACCGAATCGAAGGCTTTCTCATAGTCCACAAACGCTATGCAAAGTGGCCGGTTATACTCTTCCGTCTTTTGTATAACCTGCCGCAGCGTATGAATGTGATCTATGGTACCAAAGCCTTTTCGGAATCCGGCTTGTTCGGGAGGCTGGAAGTCGTCGAACCTACGAGCGAGACGATTCGTAATGACTCTCGAGAACAACTTATAAACATGACTCAACAACGAGATGGGTCTATAATTCTTCAACAAGGTATTATCACCCTTTTTGAAGAACAGAACCACCACGCTCCTGTGCCATGCTTCCGGCGTTGTGCCCTCGTGGATGACGGAATTGAACAATCGCTGAAAGATCTTAAGTACCGGTTTTCCACCCGCTTTCAGGAGTTCCGCAGTGATTCCGTCATCACCTGGCGCCTTGTTGTCCTTGAGCTGTTTGAGAGCCATTCTAATCTCGTATAGGCTGACGTCCGGGATATCTTCGGTATAGTGTCTCGTTTCTTTATAATATTCATATAATTTTAGTATTTGTTGTTCAAGTACAGGATATAAGTGACCTAAAAACATAAAATCAGTTTGAAAATCCATAGCGGATTTTTCTAGAGAGCGTCTTCAAGCGAGCGTATAAAATCGCCATTTTGAAAGCCCCCCATTTCGTCAATTTTAAGGGAAAAATTAAAAAAAAAATATTTTTGTACTCAGTTCAAAATTATCTTTAAAATGATACGTAACAATTTTATGTAACGCGATTTTTTTTTTTTTACTTCGCATTCGCTTCTATGAGAGCCCCCCTGAAATAAAGATTTTTATAACTTTTTAAGCCATTTTCGGCTGGAGGCCATCGGTTTACATATTATATCTAAATTTGAAGTAATTACGTTCAGTAATTCAAAAGTTATAAGGCTCTGACAGACGGACGGACGGACGGACGGACGGACGGACAAGTGCAAATCGCCCTAGTTAACTCAAAGACCTTCGCTTCGCTCGGTCGATAAGTAAATGTGCTATGAATTACCAACTGCACGCACATGAAGTCGTAGAAAGTTTTTTCTTAAATTCCAGGGGAATCCTTTGTTTTTCCCGGATAAAAAGGAGCCTATGTCACTCTCCAGGTCCTCAACTACATAAACGTTGCACCATTGCACAAACACACCAACACAAATTGTATAGCATAGCACTTGCAATGAAACCGGAGCCTACATTAAGAGATTGCATTAAAAATTTATTACCTCGTACATATCCTGCCTTTGTGTTTACTCGCTTCGCTAACCATCGCGGTTTATTGTGTATTGTGTAACAGGCATACAGACATACTTGCATGTGACGTGAGACAATGAAGCATTGTTAATCTTATTATTGATGTAATGTGAGCAATACCGTTGGGGACATTATTGATAGACGATATTTATAACCCTCGACATGTCGCAGCTGTGGGATTGTCTAAAAATGTGACACTGACGATCGCAATCACCTCAGAGGAGGTGCGATTGTCTAAAAATTGCCGATCAAAATCGTATTCACTTGATGGCATTAGCGTCAAAGTAAAATATTCCTTGACTATATTGATTTAATGGTCACAAATTCAGTACAACCGATTTTAACATGGAGCGTTTTGGAGCGTATCGTACATACCTAAACGTATAAGAATGCATACACGAAATTGAGCTCTAATTCAATGCCGTTATGGTTTATTTTACTTTGACGCTAATGCCATCAAATGAATACGATTTTGATCGTCAACTTTTAGACAATCGGGGGGCAGATTGGCTGATCATTTGGTTTTCTTGCATCATCAATGCATTTTAACAAATAGCGAGAGTGTACAAACTACCTACGAATCAGCGATGATTGCGACCGTCATTGTGATCTGTAGCAATCATTTTTACACTGCAGGAGCTAACTACGCTCATGAAAAAAGCATATTATACGATTGAAGACTATATAAATGACAAAAAAGCGTGGATGTAATTCGTTCCAGCGATTCATGAGACAGTAGGTAATGATTAACCTGTATAATTGTATATCAAAATAATTCTATTCTATTCAGAGTTTCCACTTTATTTGTGTACAAGTCATATTTTAAAATGAGTATTTGATTTGAATATTAGTTTCAATTCGATGCCTTAGGATGGGTAGCCTAAGTATGTCACACTCTCTTTAACATTTCTGCGGTGGTGTCGTGTGATGCGGGTTGTTGCGTTCCCTAAAATATGGTTGAGCGAAGCAATGGCTGGGCCATGCGTCATGCTCGTGAACGGGTGCCACCAGCGGCAATGGGGCTACTTTCTGTCTGCCCGTCTTGACATGTGTTGAATTATAATTAGAAATAATTACGTATGCTTTTGTGGACCTTTCCCTCATTGTGGAAACTCTGCATACATAGAATATATGTTAAGTATATTGTAAAAGTATTTTGAAAAGAGCAACTGCCGAGTTTCTTGCTGGTTCTTCTCGGCAGGAACGGCATTCCGAACCAGTGGTAGACTCATTGACGATTTAAAAGTACTTGTAAAAGTTTATTTGAATAAAAAACATTTCTATTCTATTCTATTCTATTCTATAGATACGAGCAGACTTTACCTTTTTTGCGTTTATTTCTGGCATAGTAGCTACGTAGAGGTTGTTTTTGTGGTTTAGACGATATACATACATATATTACTCTTATATGTACGTGGAACATAATTCAGATACAGTTTTAGATGTCTATTACTGTGCTACGCTATTAGACGATATTTAAGGTAGGCGGTTATTTTGTGGTTACAGTTGTAACACCCGCATTCTTGGCGTGTTTGCAGTAAATAAGGAAGTTTGAAAACTGTTTCGTAAATGTCAGGGACCAGGGTACATATTATAATAACATTATCGTAACCCTGTTGAGAGTTCTTCATAATATTCTCAAAGGTGTGTACTGTGTGAAGTCCGCCAATCCGCACTTGGCCAACACGGTGGACTAAGGCCTAAACCCTTCTCAGGCGATAGGTTGAGGACTGTTTTATTCACTTTATGGAGACGGCCGGCCATTCGATAAAGACAATAGATAATTTACGTAGAAAATCTTAGGGCTAGTATAGATGCTTCGATTTCATAACAACTATGTAGCTTGCACGATCAGGGTACCAATTGTCTTAAAGTTATTCCATTGATTGTATTCGTATTCGATGACATTAGCGTCAAAGTATAATGATCCTTGATTGTATTGATTTAAAGTCACAAACTCAGTATAACCGATTTTAACATGGAGTGTTATGGATATCGTACATACGTAAACGTATAAGAATGCATACACTAAATTGAGGTTAGGTATGGTTTATTTTAGTATCTCTACGTACAAGGTAAAACATACAGGATACGTAGCGTTAGGTATCTAGTCGGAATAACCAAAGTGCTAATGTAGTAAAATTGCACTCGAATATCTCATTAAATTGGAATTAAACAAACATCCAAAATTATATATTCACGCCAACTTAATCTCTATCCGTGCATAATTAAAATCAAAATTTCGCTGACACAAATTGAAATATCGTATCAGCTGTTTTTATGTGTCAGCTCTAAATGCCACCATATTTCAATGTGTTAAGGTATAATTTGTCTTGTACTCGAATTTTGTAGCATAGTAAGTGATTCCAACTTGGTAATATGATATCTGCCTCAATGAATTAATGTTTAATTTGGTTTGTACACAAAGTTGTATCAGAAAATTGATGTATAAGGACTTAAACTTTGCTGGATGGATGCCAATTTGCATATAGGATGAGTACACACTAATGAAAAATAATATTTGTTCGAAAACTGTAATGGCCAGAGATCTGAAATCAAACTGGCCGTGCCAAGTTTAAACTCGGAACATCTTGATATCTATCTAGTCATAGAAAGGGTCGTAACTGAATTTAAACTAGGCGGATTATGTCTTTATAGGCGCTGGGATTATTGGCTTTTATCGTCTGAGCGTCAAGCTGCTTTTCTAGACAGTAAACGTCAAAATGCGTAAAGGAGACCTTATCTCCTCTAGACTATCTTAATTAAGTACAAAAGAATCTTATTGAGGGAAAAAACAAATAAAATACATATAAAAACTAGCTGACCCAGCGAACTTCGTCAACAAAAATATTTAGGGGTACCTTTCATTTTACCCTACCCTTACATACCCTTATCATTTAGGGGTATGAAAAATAGATGTTGGCCGATTCTCAGACTTACCCGACATGCACACAGAATTTCATAAAAATCGGTCCACCCGTTTCGGAGGAGTTTGGTCACAAACACCGCGACACGAGAATTTTATTTATTAGATGAAAACATTAACTTTCTAGTTAATGTTCCTCCTTATGTCCTATTCCTTTCAAAATGCGCTGATCCTACAAGAATACGTCTTCATAAGGTCATTTAATATTATGTCTACGTCATTTGCTCTGATACGCTGAATCAGATTGATTTTATTTTTCGGTACGCAATAAAACATGTGTGCTCGCACCCTTATACAGACTGAAATAGACTTAACACGGGGTGGAATTTTGTCATTAAAATTTTCAGTAGCTGACCCTCTTGATATTATCCGCGGACACAAATAGATTGAAATATATTGCTTATTTTATCGCCGTATTTCCTTCAAGTAAAACGTTTATGGCGGCTTAAGTAAGACCTTGTGGTATCACTACAACTTACAAGGCACCAGTGACCAGCTGCAGTGGATGTCTAGTTTAGGGTTTTGCCATTGGCTTGCTTGCGATTTGTCATTGGCATTAAGTTAATAGTGATGGAATAGTGATAATGGAGGATTTTTTATTGCTTGCTCTTGACGACAATGATGGAAATTAATGATACGGTCTAGGTTTGAGCGCGCTTGCCTAGAAGGATACCAACGTTTCTTCTAACTTGCGTTGACTTCACGCAAGTTAGAAGAAACGTTACTACACATTCTCTTACTATAAATGACGTCACAGTTCACTATTTTATACAAGCTCCCATAATGTGAGCGTGTTTTGATGTTTTTGATAAAGAGTAGCTGATAAGATTAGCTGGCAACAATAATGATTATGATGCATATTGTTCAGTAAAAGTCTACGCCAAAACATAGAAGTATAACTGATCATATCGAGCATCCATAAAATTTTTACATTACCGATAACTCCCACATTGTATTTATAAGGAAAGTGCGGAAGAAAAAGTTCTATGCGATCCATTAAGAGAAGCTTTCATTGACCTATAGCGCGTTCGATGCCCGGTAAAAGCAGGAAGCTGTAGGCGGGTAGACGGACACGTCTTGAAAGACATGTGACTGTTTCAACACGGTTAATTTCCAAACAATGTTTTTTGCGATGAACGAACTAATAATATAAGATGGTCGTGCTGCAAACAGAATAGTTTTCAAGCGCGCACCATCTTAGGATGTATCTTCACTTACCACAGGTGAGATCGTAGTCAAGCGCTAGTCTATATACCTACCTATTTAAAAAAAAATCGTGGTGTGAAAAAATGTCGACATATTATACAGTTTGCTAAAATTTGGGGGGCGATTTCACCAACGTAAAATAAGTCTTATTCGAGCGTGATATTTTAGCAGATTTTCAATACCAGAACTGTCAGATCGCCCAATTTATTCCTCGGTTAAACGTCACTCGGCGTTGGTGAAATCGGCACTAAGCAAACAAAGCTTGCGTTAATCTAGTTTTTAAATGGACTTTCAAATGTAACGCCATCTACAAGAGTTAAATACAACTACACGAAGAACACTTAAAATTTTCTAAGGCCCACTTGCAGAGGCGCCGAGTTAGTTAACCCAGGAATAAATTTGTAATTTTGACAGAAGCTTTATACGAAATCTGTTAAATCTGTCCTTTTTTTCTCAGAGTTAGCTACTAACTCTGTGTAAAAGCGTTTCTGCAAACGCGCCTAAGCTATTTTTATAATAATTAGTTATTATATATTGCTTCGCTCAACCTAAAATATGGTTGAGCGAAGCAATGGCTGGGTCATGCGTCATGCTCGTGAACGGGTGCCACCAGCGGCAATGGGGCTACTTTCTGTCTGCCCGTCTTGACATGTGTTGAATTATAATTAGAAATAATTACGTATGCTTTTGTGGAACTTTCCCTCATTGTGGAAACTCTGCATACATAGAATAATATCTGTTATGTAAATGTAAAAGTATTTTGAAAAGAGCAACTGCCGAGTTTCTTGCTGGTTCTTTTCGGCAGGAACGGCATTCCGAACCAGTGGTAGACTCATTGACGATTCAAAAGTACTTGTAAAAGTTTATTTGAATAAAAAACATTTCTATTCTATTCTATTCTATTCTATTATATCTATCTATTAAGTTGTACCAAAGCTCAAACGCCAGGGAATCTTAGAAATGCCGAAAGACCTAGATAATCTTCAGCAATTCCCTGTTAGTATCCCAATAGTATTATAGATTTTTTGTTATTCAAATGAAAAATCTTGAAATCCTAATTCATCTTGATCTTACAATTTGGAGTAGCAGTTTACTGGAGCAAGACCTGAACAATAGACTCTGAACCTTCTCTGAACCGAACAGTATCCGATTCTGTAATGGATGTGAAAAAAATAATATTTCGACGGCCCCTACGTAAATCATTGAAACTGAAAAGGGCAATTTTTGTATTAGCTTAATAGAAGCCAATTATTTAATATTATATATATATGTAAAATGTATTATTATAATTATTCTATTAAGCTATATTATAGCTATAATATAGCTTAATAGAATAAATAATGAAGCCAATTATTAAGCTAATAAAAATAAATTGCCATTTTTCAGTTTCGATGATTTACGTAGGGTAGGGGCCGTCGTTTTTTCTGTGGGTTATCCCCATGTTTGGTGTGTTTTATTTTTGTTTTAAGGAAATTAATCGAACTGTTTAACCGGACTCGTTGTTTTCCTCAGAGATGTTTTATAGTTATTTACTTCTAGTGTGGGTGAATGTGAGTGAGTGAGTGCGTGAAAATGAATCCAAACAATTCTCATGGGTGAACTATGAGAACGGTTTGGATTCATTTTTACATGTTGAGTTTTGGCTAATTCATAGTTTAGAGTCTAAACTATGAATTAGCCAAAACTTTATGTCTAAACTTTAGACATTATGTAAACTTAACTGGCAAGTTTAAATCTAGTGCTCTGTGAGCATTGTGAAAGGGATAGCTCTAGATTCAGATCTTTCACAGAATTAATCATAGTATTTAAAATTATAGTGGAAACCGTATCAAAATCTGTTGTGTAGCTTAAAAGAACTAGGCTCATAATCAGATAAACTCTGCTAGATAATTGATTTGTTTTATTATTTACATCGATGTATTAATTATTTAAGAGAATTTCGAGATTATTTTCATTTATATGAATGAGGCTTTGGTAATCGATCCACCTCCTCATTCCTACTATTTAGTTAAATTGACACGGAGTGGTTTAACAGCAGGTGTCTTAAAAAAGTAAAAGGTTTTAAATTTTTTGTACTCGTTACTATACTCTATATTGGTTTTGTAAGAAAGCAAATAGATTCAAATAACGATAATAAACTAAGTACTAGCCTTTAAGCTGAACAGTTTCTAAATCGTTCGCTAAAAGTGAAAGTTTCATGTTACATTAGATCGGATCGCCGGATACGCTATCATTAAAATTGATCTGATGCTATCTTCTCTCACGACAGTCAAATAAATTGTTACCGAAAGACACCAATTTCCTATTATTTATTTATTTTTTATTAAAAGCAATTTATTTTTTAGTTAAAAAATATAATAGATGATTGTTGTGCTCAGAAAGAAAGTCAGAAAGGGATCTACTGAAGTTTATAAATATTTGCTTTAGATATTAGATAAACTGTCATATTTTATGTTTTATAGAGCGTGGTGGAACAAATGTTTCGTGAAGTGTGAATTTATTGATTAAAAACCTAAGCATTAATTTTATATTTATACGTATTTGTAAAGCGTGTAAACTTAGCTTAGCTCACGTAGGTTCGGTATCTACTTCTACTGCAGGTTAGCTCTACCCAACAATTCTAGCTAAGTTGAGTGAAATCTGTCGCCACCTCCGCATCAGTGATTAGGTAGATACATCTGTCATATTTCGGTCTGAAGCTGAACCTTCATATTTTAGGCCGTATAGCTTCGCTTTTCTTCTTTTTATTGGAATGCAATGTCCGTTTTTACTATTAAATTCCTTCACAAGTTCTAAGTTTACCACAAGTTTAAAAAAAATATTAAAAAAGGATTCTATAGTTTATCTTTAGGCAATTACATATCTGACAAGAGGTGCGATTGTCTAAAGTTACTCCACTGATCGTAATCGTATTCGATGACATTAGCGTCAAAATAGAATAGAATAGAAATATTTTTTATTCAAATAAACTTTTACAAGTGCTTTTGAATAGTCAATGAATCTACCACTGGTTCGGAATGCCTTTCCTGCCGAGAAGAACCAGCAAGAAACTCGGCGGTTGCTCTTTTCAAAACAGATTTACAATACAGTAAACACTATGCTATATATGCAGTGTTTCCACAATGAGGAACGTTCCAAAAATGCATACAGACTAACTTCTATCTTAAGAACTTCTATCAAAGTAAAATAAAACATAACAGCATTGAATTAGAGCTCGTGTATGCATTCTTCTACGTTTAGGTATATACGAAACGCTCCATGTTGAAATCGGTTGTACTGAATTTGTTGCTAAATCAATACCATCTAGGATTATTTCACTTTGAAGCTAATGTCATCGAATACGAATACGATCAATGGAATAACTTTTAGACAATTGTTAGTTACCCTGGACACAGAATATATAATATTACTACGCCCTGGATGCTTGTGAACAGCTTTTCGAATTTATTTTTAGTAAATGACATTTTTACTCTGACATTGTTTGTATATTACGTGCTGTCTTTGTTACTGTAGTAAAAATTACAGATTTTGGTAGAATACTGTAGTAAACTTTTTTATTTTATAACATCATTTACATTAAGTGTAACAATATTGTTCTAAGTTATGATTTTCAAAACCCTATTAAGTACCTACTTTGAATAAAATATTTGACTTTACCTGGCCTAGTTAAGCAAGATAAAATACGTGAGCATAGCTAAGGTACTTTAGCTCACGGTTTGGCTTGCGCTAGTTCCGCGCACTACTTCAGCCGTGCCTAGGTTTATTGACTAAAATTTTACAATCGTCAATTAAAAGGAAATAAAGTAAAAATAAATTTTTCAAGTAATGAGCGAAATGCATGAGAAATTACATGAAGCTTTATTTTAGTACATAAACACAAAGCACTCTTCTTCAAAATCCTAATATGCGAGGTGATATTTTAAAACAGTCAGCGAACTGAAAAATATTGATTAAGAGGCCTCAAAAATTTATGTACAAATAGGTCTACAAAAGTTATTATTTACTTACTTAAATAAAATTTAATCGAAAAATACTTCACAGGGTGAGTTTTTGGGAGCAGTCATGGCGAAAATTGAGAAGGTTGTGTAAACTTTGACAAGATGAAAATTGAGTTGTAGATAATAAAGTTCATAAAACTTTTTTATGGGGAACTACAATTTCTCTACTCTTCAGAGTAGTAATTTTATTAAATAATCAGGATTGCTATTTATAGCGAACTAACCTTGATATTATGCTTTGACACAATAATTTGTTAAGTAATATAAATTATGTTAAATTATGTATTTTATATTATAGCGATAATATGAAGTAATCAAAATGCAATTACTAGATATACTAATAAGACATATTATTTCATAAAAAGTTTAAATAAATAATATTCTGTATATTACTGTGTTCATGTCACTATTTATTGTTTCTTGCAAAGTTGAAATTAATGAAAGCTAATATTGCATAATGTCTACTTGAAAGGCTTTAACCATTAATCATAATATTATTATAGTCGCTGTACATAATTTTTTGGTGAGGAATAACGCATTTCGAGGCACAGATTGCTATAATTAGGTTTATTTATATTTATATAGTGATAAAAAGAATGTTCAGAATTTTGGTTCAATGAAGCGTGACTTGAACGTTTTTAAGCAAACCTTGGTGTTCAGATATTAAGATAGGAATATTAAATTGCTAAACGTTGGTAAACATATACATATTAAAACAGCCAGATTAATTTTGCCATTCCAGCTAGGTGTTCAATTAAAAATGGGCAAGTGACTTATGAAAAATATAATACATAATATATGATGTCGGTAATCGCTATACGTAAAACCAGATATGTAATGTACCTAATTCGGATAGTAAGATTGTTTTATTCATGTGGTTTGGTTTCAACATATTAAATTCAAGGTGAATATCTTATATATCCTAACATAATATAAATTATTTACCTACTATATTATGTGATTATTGAACATTTTAAAAATACTTGTCCATACTGAATGACTAAATGATTTATCAGCCTAAATCACTTCAAATCACAACTTGAAATGTTGACAGTGGGTTCCCTTTTTGTAGGAAGTAGGAACCCACTAATATAGGATTTTTCTAAATTACACACCCAAAGTCAAAAAGGAGATAAAAGTTTGTATGAAAATCCGCCAGTGTCGAGTTATATCAATGAAAATTTGGCTTAAAAATAATGAAACACTTGTTTTAGGAATTTTTGAAATCCTATTTTATATAGGGGAGGTTCAACGTTGTATGGTATGACCGAACTTCTTTTTATACAACGATGATGTCACTTTCGTTTTAGACGAAACTTAATTTTAAGCAGGTAGAGAGTAACATAAGAAGTGTCAAGGCTACTTTTATTCTGGAAAATCAAAGAGTTCCGAGGGGAAAAAAATGTAAATCCGCGCGGACGAGGTCGCAGGCATCACCTAGATCAATATTATTTTTCGAAAAGTTCAGGATAAAACCATTTATATATCTCCAGATAATAATTTAGATTATAATAGATATAGAGATTAAGTATAATAAAGTTCAATTGCTCAATTTATTTGATTAAAGTTGGCATCTCGTATTATGTTGCAATATTGGTAGGTATATAAAAATATAGCTTAATCTAGAAGTTACCTACCTAAACTTCTGGTAAAGTTATTTAGTATAAACAACCAAATTGTCTTCCTAGAATTTAATTAATTGCTGATTCCACAATGAGCTTGCGAATATTTTCACAATTCATTATGATCTAAATTATATTCATAAGACAAACTTCACCTGACAAATCTTGATCTTCGATAAAATTTAATCGTAGAATTGATGGTATTATTATTCGACGAACCTGTCTCATTCAAATAAGTTTGTCAATTATTATAATGATCTATCTGTCTCTTTCCCAGGTACTGCCAGAAGATAGAGAAAGCGATCGTTCGTCTCGCTAAATTGCAGAATAGGATCCGTCGCTGCCGTGTCAACGCGTCGTTTTTGTTGTGATAAAAAATAAATGTTTTCCTATAAATATAAGTGAAAAGTGTTTTTAACAGTGATTCCAATAATTGAAATGTAAAACAGTGTTTTTATGTGTTGAAAACGTCGCATTCCGTTCCTAATTCGCTCAAATTCGTTTACGCAAATGTCGATCTCGAATCGGTTAACAAAAGCAGTTCCTCATAATGGCTAGTGACTTATATTTAATACGTCCATACAGTGAATTGAAGTGTTTTTACAAGTGAATTAAAGTGCTAGTTGTAGTTTAATTGTTGTAATTTTGCAATGGGTAATTGATTTGTTCGCGCGGTTGGTGTACACCGCCATCTGTTGTCGAGCGGTGATGTTAACTTGACAATGGAGGCCGGTTTCATACCGGTGACGGCGGGGAATGTAGGCGGAACTGTTCCGCCACCCGCCGTCATGGCGCCACCGGTGAACGTGATTCGCGCTCCGGGACTGAAACGCGGAAAAATGGAGGAAGCTATTTCGAATCGGGTGAGTTATTTTACATTTTTTACTATAATTTATACTTACAGGGTGAGGAGACCTTGAGAACAATGCCTGCTTAATTCATTTTTCGCCTCGCTGACCCATCTCAAAATTTTACCCTTTATTGTTTTGCACCCCACTGTTTTCCATAGAATTTTAAATAAGTGTCGATTGCACCAACGTCGATTGACGTTTAACCCAGGAATAAATTGGGCGTTCTGACAGTTTTTGCATTGAAAATCTGCCAAAATATTAAAACGCTCCGCTCGGAGAACACTAATCTTTGACGTTGATGAAATCGGCCCTTATTAGCATTTAAAAATATGAATGTCTGTCATTTCCTACTAGATATTACTTATATTTTGGGTAAGTAAAATTAGCATAGGATCAAATTGGCGAAACGAAACCATAATTCAGAAACAAAGCTGAACTATTGGCATAGGTATCATATTGAAGAAACCATACTTAACTCAGATGCAAAGCTGAGCTAAAGGCTTCCTTTTGGCGGTGACAGTGAGAGCCCTTCAAGCGATTAAGAGGGTCATCTTGAGAATGTTGTAGAGGCTTTTCATTTAAAGCTAAACGAAGCTTACCATCCCGTTTAGACTTTATGAAGAAAAACTTATAACTGATGCAAGTAAGTAACTAGTTAGCCATTATTTACGTCAGAACTTGAGATTTTTCTACAATACTGAACTTAAAAATTTAAAGAACTAAAGGATTTTTAGTTAGTTTTAAGATAGGTCAAGTCAGAGCTAAGTCAGAGCACGTTATATACAATATGTATTACTAGCTGTTACCCGCTACTTCGTGCGCGTGGATTTAGTTTTTAAAATCCCTCGGGAACTCTTTGATTTTCCGGGATAAAAAGTAGGCTATGTCACTCTCCGGTCCTCAGCTATACCCATGCAAAAATCACGTCGATCCGTAACTCTGTTGCGGCGTGATTGAAGAACAAACCAACAAACACACTTTCGCATTTATAATATTAGTATGATGTATATATCTCGGCCTAAGACTGCATCATCACGGCATCTTGGCAATTATAATATCGAGGTCAGGAGCTTTGTCATCAGTTAGAGAAGGACATTTATTGCACACATAATAATGTGAACCGATGACCGTAATCGGCTTCACACTTGTTTCATACGCAAGAGAGAGGGCAGACTGGCTACTTCCAGCGGCAGCGATCGGCATTTTTGCGATTTTCAGTCGCTGTTCGGAAGCTCGACTCCGCGTCAGAACGCTTCAGTGGGCACACATCAAACGCCATTCGCAGCTATCGAGTTGTTTTGTTTGACAACAGAGCCATCCGATATGACCTTACCCTAAAACCCTTACCATAAAATAAGTTATACAGATAAAATTTCCCTATTCAACGACCGAATCCAAAATCGTAACTGGGGGGATCAACGAAAAACTATATTTACCCAAGTGCCGATTTCACCATCGACTAGTGATGTAACCGAGGAATACATTGGGTGTTCTGACAGTTTTTGTATTGAAAATATTGTCAAAATATCCACGCTCGGTTAAGACATTTTATGTTGGTGAAATCGGCCATAAATGACAATAATTAATTTTTTAAGCTGCTATCCAGCTAATGATGCTATATTGAGCAACAAAAAGAGGTGTTTTGTTTTACCTTGATTATGAAACTTGTTCTATTAGGTTACCGACCTTATTAATTTTATTAAAACTCATTTTACCAAAATTTCGTATTCGGTCGTTTTATTAGGAGTGCGAAATGTTTAATTTTTTCGGCCGTTATATCTACACAGTACCTACCCACTAAAAGCTTGGGAGATTTTCCACCGCTTACTTACTGCATAAACGTAGCAAACTACGTGGATATTATATCGTGACATCTTTCTTATTGCTCCCCGTGGAAAAGTCATAGCACTAGATTTAGACCTGTTATGTACAACAGAACTAACGACATTAGTATTAAAACCTGCGATATGTAAACCTAGCTTAAAACATGGCACCATAATAAGTAACTTAAGCTCCCACTGAATCTAGCGGTCGGTCGGTGTAACTACCAACCACTAACCAGTATGGCAGTATCGCAAAACGCGTCGCGCGCGCCTGACGGTGCCTCACATTCGAAAATACATAATTGCTCCTTGCGAGTAGTTTGTTAATCGAATCGCACACAAATTTAATCGTTACTGTTACCGCTGAAAATAATTGCTTGGTTACGAAAATATGTGATCAGTGCAGTTGTGTTTAGTGCAAGTGTCCCAAAAGTTCCTAACTATTCGCTGAGTTTACAGTGTGGCGAAATATCCTACAGTCGTATGGAATCGGTTCGTTTCTTTATATGTGATGTTATTACTTATTGTTGCTTAGGTTGTTTAGGCCTATAAAACGATTAAACAATGGTGAGAGGGCGGACCGAGATCACAAAGATTCTCAGATCAATTCATTGGGATTTCGAACTGTTTTTTAAGAACTACCTGCAAGGTGCTCCAAAAAGCAATTGTGATTTGTGATTTGTCAGGGAAGCCACCCTGTTCATGTGTGAACAAATCCAAAAAAAAATTACCAATTAATTGAGTTTAAATAAGGTATGGAGGTAGGGAAGTAATTTTCAAGATGAAGCAAAAAAAACAGGCATAATTAATTCATCTTCCTAAGAATGAATCTTTAGCACTTGTTTATTGTATACTAACTTGGGCTGATGACTTCTTTCGCGAGGAGTTAGGTTGTTCATAAACCTGCCGATATCATTTTTTTATTAGATATGTATATCAATCACTCTTCAGGTCCTCAAGCTATAATACCCATGCAAAAAACATATCAGTCCGTGGCTCTGTTGCTACTTGCTGTATGGTTGCAGGACACACCATCAAACAAACACACTTTCGCATTTATAATATTATGTCGGGATTCAATATATTAGTTATTTTCAGGTTCGTTGGTGTTCGCGTGAATTAAGGTTTTTTAAAAATCCAACGATTGCAATCAAAAGAAAAGTGATTTTGTTATGAGAAAAATAGTATTTGAGTTCTTTCATTCTAAGAGCATTTCTTCAACAATTTAGGAAACGTAAAATATAATGGCAAGGATTTTCCTCGCCTATTACCTAATAACTTAGTAAACAACATACGTTTTAGGTGAGGTAAGCCTGTCAGTTGCTTACTTGTAGCAAGTATTTACATATAGGGGCGTACAAACATGTGTGCTGTTATCTTATGGGTCAAATTCTCTGTGAACAGGTCATATTAAAACTTGATAACAAGCGCAATACATAGTTTCTTGCGAATACTCGCCAGTTATTGAGTTTTCCCAAGTTACCTTCGTCAATTGTGAAGATTTACTTATTTGCCCACTTTATAATAAAATGTTATCTATTCTGTTTTCGACAACACATTGTTTCCGACATTGTATTGGGCCGAGAAATAACAAAGTTTTACTTCGGTTTGTATGTATATAAGTAGGTACATTTAATGTTCATCCTACTGTACGTAGCTTTATTACGTTGTCTTTTAGAGCCACAAAGAAACAATATGTAGTTGGTGAGCAAATACCGATAACGTTTGCAAATATTTTACAGCTAAAGGAGGCCATGAAAATAAGCTGCGGTTACCTAAATGTTAAATTGTCAGTACCTAATTCGTTACTTTAGGACTTAGGTAGTAAGTATGTGTTCACATTTGAAATTAAATGATTGGAAATGATTTAAGGAAAAGGGACTAATTTACTTTAGCGTCACCGCATGCCTTCAATGTGTGACTCTCACTCACGCACTCACATTCTCACTCTACTTAGGCCCGCTTGCAGAGACGCCGGGTTTGTTTTGTTAACCCAGGAATAAATTTATAATTTTCACAGAAGCTTTATACGAAATCTGTCAATCTGTCTTTTTAACCCAGAGTTAGCTGCTAACTCAGGGTTAAAAGGATAACTCGACGTTTCTGCAAGCGCGCCTCAGAAGACTTAAAACGAAACGGATAGATAAGGTCCGGATCTTGCAGGACATTATTTGAGTCTCGTTTTAACTTTGTCTCAAGTCAGAGTGCGCTGTGTCCCAAGCACAACTGCATTGTCGCGTACGTACTATAGGTTGTTTTGTAAATGCGTTTGTGAATCAGGAAAGCAGAAGATTAGGGTGCATGTTCACTAAAGCGGAGTGGAGAGAACACGTGTTCGGCGGACCAACAATGGAGAGATGATGTGAAAATTATCACGTCATCTATCAATGAGCCGATTGGTCTGCTGACCGAACCGTCTCCACTTCGGTCCATTTCAGTAGACAGGCACCATTATCCGGGATAATCTTTTTTGGGATTAGTCGAAGACGAATTGTTATAAAATAGGAATGTTCTAAGTAGGTATATGTTAATACATAATTAATATACTACTTATAATCCTATTTTTAACCGACTTCAAAAAAGGAGGTTTTCAATTCGTCGGAATCTTTTTAGGGTTCCGTACCCAAAGGGTACCAACGGGACCCTATTACTAAGCCTACGCTGTCCGTCCGTCCGTCCGTCCGTCCGTCCGTCCGTCCGTCCGTCCGTCCGTCCGTCCGTCTGTCAGCGGGCTGTATCTCGTAAACCGTAATAGATAGACAAATGAAATTTTCACATTTTATGTATTTCTATTGCCGCTATAACAAATAATAAAAATTAAATTAAATTAAATAAATTAAATTAAAATATTTCGATGGGTACATGGAAATATTTTAATTTAATTTTTTTTAACGGAACCCTAAAAGAGCGAGGCCCGACTCGCACTTGGCCGATTTTTTTTTATTTATGTTCACCGATTACTCGAAGACGCCTGAACCTATTTGGAAAATTATCTTTTTTGTTTCAAAGGGTACACTTCCCAGGTGGTCCCATAGAAATTTTACCGAAATCGGTCGAGTGGTTTTTAAAATATCAGCAATAAAGTACCTATATAATTTGTAGTGGCGCGGGCGTTTGAAGTCTGTTATTTAAAAATAATTTTTATATTAAATAATATAACAATTCGTCTTCGACTAAGCCCAAATAAAATTGTCCCGAATAATGGTAATATGAGGATAAAAAAGAGATGTTTTGTGGGTTCCTTCTCATGAAAGGAATAGGTATAAGATGTCAGTACTTATCACAACCGAATGCGTTTTATGCAACATTGACCTAAGACTTAACATCCAATTAGAGACTTTGAGAGGTTGACGACCTGTATAAAAAATCGACTGTACAACCAGGGTCTAACCCATTTGACCTATTGGCTTGTGAGTTGTTAATTCATTTTCGGCTTGCTGTTAAAAATTCGTTCATATTAGAATACGAACAAGCCGGTGAAAAGACTTTGAAAGAACAAGAGATTTTGAAATAATTTTAAAGAAATGTTCTGTGACAGACGCAGTTCCACGCAGCGCTTATTCTGTAACGTACCTAAACTAGCGGCACGCTATGATGGCCGGTTTGACACATTACAATAGTGATGTGGAATGTCAATTTATTCTCGAACAAAAAACAATTAAGTTTTGTTTTTGTACCTGATTAAATAGGTTTAATAAAACAAAAATGTATATGTTTATTTAATTTATTTGAACGAACTGAATATTTGAATGAAAATGAATATACATATCTGTTGCTTGCAGAGGAAACTACATCGACTAAAGACTGCAATCCTTCTATACTATCCGCTATTAAGATGGTATCATCTGCGTAGCGAATATTATTTATAGGTACGCCATTTACCATTATTCCTTCGTCAATGCCGTCAAGTGCTTCGGAGAAAATTGCCTCAGCGTAAATGTTAAATAATAGGGGAGACAATATACAGCCTTGTCGTACCCCACGAAGAATGTCTATATAGGATGATGTATGACCGTCTACTCTTACATTGGCAGTTTGCTCCCAGTATAGGTTCTTTATGAAACGAAAATCTTTGACGTCTAGGCCAGCTGTCTCTAGGACCTCCATAAGTTTGTTATGGCGTACGCGATCAAAGGCCTTTTCGTAGTCTATAAAACAAATATAGAGATCACAATTCATATCTAAACATCTCTGCATTAGCACTTGGAAACCAAATAATGCATCCCTAGTACCAAAACCGTCTCGGAAGCCCAATTGAGTTTTTGACAATAGCCGCTCGCACTTTGGGTATATTCTCTTGTGAATGATTTTCAAAAATATCTTTAAAATATGGCTCATAAGGGATATTGTCCTAAAATCACTGCAAAGTTTCGGGTTTTTAACTTTAGGCAATGTTACAAATGTAGATTTTAACCAATCCATTGGAATTATACCTGTATCATAAATAGAGTTAAATAGTTGTAATAAATAGTCTAAATTGGCTTCCTCTATTTCTTTGATTAATTCCACCGGAATTTCGTCCGGACCAACTGCTTTTTTTGACTTTGAAGACATGATTGCATGTGACAGTTCACTCCTTGTTATGGGTGGACCATCATCAACAGCAGATATACTGTTGTGGTCTTGCCTATTGTCACGAAAAAGTTCTTTAATATAAGCCTCCCACAATACTATTTTCTCATCAACAGTAGTGGTATACGTCCCATCCCCATCTTTGACAAGAGGCACTATCACACGACCTTGATATTTGGGCGCTATCAGTTCTCGTATCTTTTTATGAATATTAAAACTGTCATGTTACAGATATGGCATCAACATCAACTGCAAAAAGACGAAATTTATGACAATCAGCCGTACACCTGTGCAGAACACTTTCTTGTATCTCAACCGTAATGCCTTGGAAAGGGTCCAACGATATCGATACTTAGGGACTATGATAGAGGAAACCGGTGATCACAGTCTGGAAATACGGTGCCGTATCGAACAGGCAAGAAGCGCTTTTACAAAGTTAAAAAGAGTGCTCTGTAATCGCAATTTAAAAATATCCCTTCGGATGCGGGTAGCGCGTTGCTATGTTTTCTCCGTGCTGTTGTACGGAGTCGAGGCCTGGACACTAACGCAAGCGATGAGTAACAAGCTGGAAGCGTTCGAGATGTGGGTGTACAGGCGGATGCTTCGAATATCATGGAGGGATCATGTTCGCAACGCTACCGTTTTACAAAGGATGGGAAAGAATATGGAGTTACTCAAAAGTGTCAAAAGGAGAAAACTGGAATATCTGGGCCACATATTGAGAAATTCCAAATATGACCTGCTCAAACTCATTATACAAGGCAAAATAAAGGGCAAAAGAAGACCTGGCCGAAGACGAACATCCTGGCTTAAGAACCTTCGCCAGTGGTTTAACATGAGCTCAAAGTCATTGTTTAGGGCAGTGGTAAACAAGATACAATTAGCCTTAATGATTGCCAACCTTCGGTAGAAGATGGTACTGCAAGAAGAAGAAGAAGAATATACATACTTTATATGCACACAAGAAACATATGAATACAAAAGATACCAAAAAAGGTGCCACAAAAGGCCATAATTAATCAGATTCGTCCATACTACTATTTTCACTGTCGTCACTGCTATCACGAGCAAGGGTCAACAGTAATGCAGTATCAATATTTGAAATCCAAAGCCAGGTCAAAACTATATCACAATCGCATTGCACTGACAGTTTATACTTTTCGAAGCAACGTCAATTCGAAACTGCTTTGTTTTGCATTGAGCATTGACGCGAGTTTGCCGGAGGTAGTAGTTGTGCTAGCCAGCGATCCTATGTGACGATCGTATTAGATTCCATTTTTAAAAATTTTCAATTTAGAAAACCAAATGCCGAGTTGTGGTATATATCATATAAAAATAAAAATTTTACCTTTTGTATGAAACAGCTGATATTTTTTTGCGATTTCAGAGGTTTGTCCACATAGTGAAAATTGTTCATATTCACAAGTACATTCACCCCTTAAATGGTGCAAACAGATTTTTCTACACTTGTATACATTTTAGAAATCAATTTAATAAATAAATTTTGAGTCCTAAACCTAAAACTACATTCGATAAAATTTATGAATCTCTGCACATCACTATCGTCAATAAAGTAATACAATTATTTCCTTCAAAGTCGTTATCAATTAATACGGAACTTCATGAGCGGACAAACGTCAAACCGGCCATCATAGCGTGCCGCTAGTGTACCTATTTAGAACAAGTACAGAGCAACTTGACGCAGATATAAGTCTGTCCTGCAGCCTGCTCATAGGTTTGCTTTTCGTAACGGCACGAGATTTCTTCGTCTTCTGTTTTTGTTTATTTGAACTTTATTTTTTACTAGTTGATGCCTGCGACTTCGTCCGCACTAATTTAGTTTTTAAAATTCCTCGGGAACTCTTTGATTTTTCGGCATAAAAAGTATAAGTAGCCTATGTCACTCTCCAGGTCCTTAACCATAACCATGCAAAAAAACACGTCATTCCGTGGCTCTGTTGCGGCGTGATTGAAGGACAAACCAACAAACAAACACACTTTCGCATTTATAATATTAGTTTATATGATGTTCTGCTTCCTAAATAGCAGCGAAAAATTAGCCAACGAATATTGAGAAGTTTAAGTTCAGAATCTCTTAGGCCCGCTTGCAGAGACGCCGGGTTAGTTAACCTAGGAATAAATTTGTAATTATGACAGAAGCTTTATACGAAATCTGTCTTTTAACCCAGAGTTAGCAGCTAACTCTGGGTTAAAAGGATAACTCGACGTTTCTGCAAGCGCACCTTAGTAGTTTATCCGTGGCGATTTAGTTTGAAGAGCTGATGGTCGTTGGGGTCCCAATTTGTTGGAATGGTAACCCCGCACCGGGAATGTTGCAGTGTTGGCAGAAGCTACATAGTGGGCTTTAACGGCCTAGTAGGTTGATATTTTGGCGTGTCTAAGGTCAGGCCTTCCATTGGGTGTGTATTTGTTGATCGATGATGTATTACTATTTTACGACTCACTAATAGCATCGGTTTTGTGTGGGATATTCGCTACGACCCATTTCCTGGCAAGGTCATTCGTCACACTTTGGATTGTCATTGGCAAACTTGCTGCGATTTAACTCATCAGTTATTTTGTGATCACGGTGAACTACTAAATCGTGCGTTTGTGAGTTAATTCACAAATGAGGGTATGAAGATTGAGCTTGATAACTTGTAAGGAAGAGTGCGCACTTTCTAGGGACCCATATGTTTAATTTAATTTTGCACGACATTGTACAGAAACGTGAAATCTCATGCCTGGGGTGCCTAAGCAGATTATAGCCCAATTTGATTATAGATTTGTCGTTAATTGGATGAATATTTGGATTCAATCGGGAGCCAAATCCAAAACATGCAATGAGTTACTTTGCCTCTTCAAAAGGCTGAAAAACCGCAGTCCACTGCTGAGCATGGGTCTCTTCTTAGAATGAGAAGGATATAGGGCACTGTCCACCACGCTGGTCAAGTGCGGGTTGGCAGATTTCACACACAGACCTTTGAGATTGAGACCACCATGGAGAACTATCAGGCATGCGGATTTCCTCACGATGCTTTTCTACAACTTTAAAGCAAGTGATATTTAGTTGCACAAACTCACCAACTCCGAAAAATGAGGCCTATGATACGAACCCCGAACAACCCGAAAGGACTTGAAGTCTTAACCACTATTAAAACCCTAGATGGGTTAACCTTTTTAAATATTAAGTAAGGAACTTAAGATGACTCCATGTGGTATTAGTATCTGTCTTTGCAAAAGAATAATTAACTTGTTGAAGGCGACTCCATTTTAGGGCAAAATACATAATTAATGGCGTTTGAATGACTTCCTATGCACCATAGTTAGACCTAGTCTTGTGTTTACATTTAGAATGCGCATAGTGCTTACTGCCTTACATAGGTTTGTAACTATGTTTGTGTAATAAGGAAGAATTAATGAACTCGTTTGTTGAAATGTAATGGAAGTTAGGTAGAGTTAGGTACATGATTTGCTTTGTAACAATCTACTGAAGTAGTGAAGTAGCTGTTGCGTTGAACTGGAGTAGTAACTATAGAAAACTGAACCAAAGTACACTCAAGGCTACATCTTTACTTACCATCAAGTGTAATCGCAGTAAAGCGCTAGTGCATATTATATTTAAAAAAAAATACAAAACTATTATGTCTTATTTTAGACGGTGGTCTATTATCTATTACCTTAAACCGTTGTGATTTTCTTTTTGGTAAAGTTTAGAAAACTTGTGATAGTATGCTCGTGGTGATCGCTTTTGTTATTGTTGTCTTTATGATGGGAAGAAATTGCGCAATTAAGCGCAGTGCGTTTAATTGCTA
Organism: Oeneis ivallda; assembly: GCA_029955525.1. Taxonomy (NCBI): domain Eukaryota; kingdom Metazoa; phylum Arthropoda; class Insecta; order Lepidoptera; family Nymphalidae; genus Oeneis; species Oeneis ivallda. The sequence continues at coordinate 21,316,351 of JARPMR010000008.1, read as the reverse complement.
AGTGCGCATTTCAGCCAGTAGTTGTGCAGAGCTCATCTCTTTAATTGCATCAAAAACTTTTGTCAAGGAAGCTATATCCATTGGGTATCATGTAAGTTATTTATAAAGGCACGTTGTAGTTTTGCGCATGGACGTTTTTCAACTGTAAAAAGTTCTTATCTCGATTTCGCTTGACTACACTCTGTCAGGGCATCGGCTGAACGATGTGTTTTGAGATACATAATTGGAAATTATCTTTTTAGTAACACAGAGTCTAGAAAGTCAGTAAACCAAATCAAATGGATTATGCACAGCCTCCTATTACAGTTTTAGCTTTCATTTAGACATTTCCAAAGTGTCTTAAATTAATTTATGGGTATGACCAGAAGGGCTGTCTAACATGCGTGCCACGAAAAAGTTTTGTCTTACCAATTTTCCTACTGGTTTCTCAAATTAAGTCATCTTTGTTAGTTAACTCATAAGTTATAATACTAATATGTTCGAAATAAGGACTCTTTACATTTACCTACGCGGAAAATAAATATAAATGAAAACATAGCATTATGTAGACGTTATGAGCAGTAGGGTTAGTACAAGATTGGATAGTTAACTATGAATAGTTAACTATGACATTACCAACAAGGTAAAATAAACCATAACAGTATTAAGTTAGAGCTTAATTTCGTGTATGTATTCTTATACGTTTACGTAACGAAAACTCTCCAAATTAAAATCGTCTGAATTAAATTTGTGACTTTAAATCGATACCATTATGGTTAATTTTACTTTGATGCTAATGTCACAGTTAACTATTACGATCAAACGAATTAAAACTCGGACTAACCACACAGGTGTTCATTTTAATATTTCAAGCTACGTTAAACCCGTAATGAAATCCATTATTTCCAAGCGCCAAGTATTAAGCCCTGAACAAACACAACGCGCCACGACAACAACGCCAACTCCAGATTTCGTCAGGACTCAGGACTGGTCCAGCGATTCATAAGGAGTCATGAAAGAGTTCATACTCAGTCAGACAAACTTTCACATTTATACTAGTGGTTCGCCCCGAACTGAGACCTCGCGGTAACGGTTTCCCATAATTACTTATTCATTCAATAGACACATGACGATCAAAATTGACATTATTACCCGTTTTCACCAACCATTCCTAAATTATCCCCTAAGTAGAAGTCTCTTTACGTAGGTAGCCCCTAAATACAATCTCATTCCAATGTCATTTTCACCTTTAGTTGTCATCAATCTTCTAAAAAACTATACCTAGGTAGGTATAGTTTTTTGGAACAATCAAAAATTATTTGTTCACAGCGTCGCGTCGTCTATCGACACGATCAGAAAACATGCAAAAACAACAATGCATAAAACTTCACGTCACGACGTGAAGTTTTATTGATGTTTGATATTTAAATATATAATAATTTTAATTAATTAATTGTTTATTATGTTAATGTATTAGTACTTCTGCTGCGTTTGCAATATGAGATGAGAGCGCCATCTATTGACATCAGTGTGAAGTTCTGATATAAATACTGCAGCTCATTAAAAATTAAATAATTTAGTTTAGTTATTATATTTATCTAATTTTAGTATTTGTTATTCAAGTACATGACATAACGCTAATAATTATGAAAGTTTCAAGCACGGTCGTTCAAGCGATCGTGACTTCTGAGGTCAAATATAATCTCCACTTTGAGAGCCTCCCATTACGTCAATTTTAGGAAAAAAAATAAAAAAAAATACTTTTGTACTCTGTTCCAAATTATCTTTAAAATGTTACACAGCAACCTTATGAATCGCAAAAAAAAAATATTTTACTTCGCATTCGCTTCTATGAGAGCCCCACTGAAATAAAGATTTTTATAACTTTTTAAGCCATTTTCGGCTGGAGGCCATCAGTTTACATATTATATCTAGATTTGAAGTAATTACATTCAGTAATTCAGAAGTTATAAGGCTCTGACAGACGGACGGACGGACGGACAAGTGCAACTCAATTCTCAAACTCAAAACAAAAAAAAATTCACTCAAGTAGACTCAAAGAACTTCGCTTCGCTCGGTCAAATATTAATTTACCATACTAAATATACATATAAACGCATACTGCCTATATCTAGGTTCATTAGGTATTTTAATTTTATTAGGTGTGTAAGTGCATGTTATCCGCAATGCAAATTAATAACCGTCTATATAAATAAATAAAATTAAAGTGACGTGTGTATAATATAATTCAGTATATAACCCTTCTCTGAAAGGAGACCTACGCTCAGTAGTGAGCTGTTGATGGGTTGCTAACTTGCTAATGATTATAAAAAGATAGGGCCACTAGGCGATAGCGAGTGATAAATTGATAATGTACTAGTCGTAAATAAAACACGAAATTTATTAACAGCCGAGTAACTACATAGGTATTTGTTGGTTAATAATAACATAAGGTTCTGGATGAAGCTCGTAACACTGCGGAGGGCAACGGCGTAAGCGCGGTTCTTGTTCGTACTCCGCATCCGCATTGTGAAGATTTTCCTACAGGTCCAGATACCAGGTTACGCCATGGCGCATCGCTTCCGTTACATATCCAATTTGACCGGTGCTTTAAAATTAATGGTGCTGCGTAGTGAGCTAGCTGTGATGTCATTTATTGTGATGTTTATAGTGGGTATAATCTCTAGCCGTGGCGATTAGACAGATTTTTCTATCCCTCATGCAGATTTCTCAGGGACTTATGAAATGTTTTTCTTCAGTTTTCTTGTTGTTTTTGTTTCCGAAAACCCTTTGTCAATTCTTTGGTGATTCGTTGAATTTCCTAACAATAAATAAAATGAATTCTCTGAAACTTCTGTTTTTAAAAATCCCGCGGAAAAGTCTATTTTTCCGAGATAAAATGTCACTAGCCTATGCCACTGCATAACTTCAACTATGCCCTTGCAAATATAACGTCGATCCGTTGCTTGGTGCGTGATTGAAAAACAAATCTAACATACTTTCACGTGTATAGTACTATTAGGTACTAAGAATTATTCTTGTATTAAATAATACCTAGAAACCTCTTAGAGGTTTCTTCCTTGTCTGTGTAATTTTTTCCCTCATTGACTTGATTCATAAAATTTATCCTAGGTGAAATCCACTTTCTCTTCTACGCCTTCCCTCTATCTTGTATTGAACTAAACCTACTGAATAGTAGTGAATAGATTAACGTTGGCTCTTAGTTGCCTACTAAATAATAATACTAAAATATTAATTTATAGGTACAGGTACACTTGGTATTTTTATTATCTTCGCTAGTACATTTCATCCGCAATGTAATAATAAAAATGGTTAAAAACAAATAATTTAATTTAAACTGAGGAACGCGCAATATATAGGTGCGCGCAAAAAATATACTTAACAAAATAAAGATATGGAATTTTATTATTCTCGCTAAAGGTACTTGGAACGTCATACGTAAATTTTTTTATAGTGGACGATTTATCGTCTACAGTCTACACGCAGAGTGTTCAATTTTTAAAATATTTACTGAACTGTACGGTACTGAACTTTGGTTTGGTTGGTTGAGTTTAAGTTCGTCAATTTTAATGCTCATTGGTTGTTTTTCTAGCCATTCTGGCCTGCAATAAAATCTACAATAGAAAAAGTTACGATTAACAATCTATCACCATCATCCGCAACCCATCAACGGCTCATTACTAAGCGCAGGACTGCTGTCAGGGAAGGATTATAGGCCATAGTGCACCACGCAGGCCCAATGCAAATTGGCAGACCTCACACATCTTTGAGAACATTACTGAGAACTTTCAGGCATGCAAGTTTCCTCACGATGTTTTCCTTCACCGTTGAAGTATGTGTTTAATTGCCTAAACGGCTAAACGCAAATAACTCTGAAAGTCAGTGCGTCCCCCGGGCACAAATCCACGATCCCCGAACAGGAAACCGCAGTGCTAAACAATTTATAAACATGCTAAAATAAGAACGAAACGCAAATATCGCACAGGTAACGCACTAATCATCACTGGTTATCATCATCAGCACATCATGTTAATATCAGACAATACAAACGCAATAAAATTCACGTCTCCCTAGATAGCTATGATCTAACCCCACTTATCTCAATTCGTTTACAGCTCCAACGTTTTATATGATGTTTCCTGTTAAACGTAGGAAGGTCGGCGAGAGGATAAAAATCTAATTGAGATTTTTGCGTTGCGAGCACTGATGATCGCTACCGCTGTATAACGTTAAACCGAGGAATATTTAAATTTATTCTACGTTCTCACAGATTTTGTGCTGATAATCTGCCAAAACGTTAAACGTTACTTGGCAATTTAACATTGAATAAGTTTTAGTCGATTATATATTAACAAACTCCGAGAGTTCTTCCAGAAGCCCTCGAATGATAGAAGCTAAAACAAATTTGCTTTACTATAACACAACTTCACAAGTACAAGACATAGGTACAACGTTAGTCACTTGACTAAGAATGCGATTCCTTTAAACTATGTGTTAGAACAAGTAAGTAAAAAGTAGTCCGCACTCACGCAAGCAAAGCACCAGACCGTGTCGTGTTAAGACAGTGAGTTATGCTGTTATGCACAAACTACAAAGTGGTTCCCCACGTAGCTACCGGAGGCCGTCTGCAAGGTCGCCATTTTGATTTGTTACCAATATTATTGGGAATTGAGTCTGTATTCGTGCTGTGCAAACCTACATTGGTTCTGATTCCAAGGTTTTACTCATCATATTTCGTTCCTGTGTAGCAGTGATAGCTTGGTTAGGACGGTAGTCTCATATTCAGGGAGTTTGATCACGGGCAAACATTTTGTGACTTTTCATTTTGTTATGAGCAGTTAATATCACATGCTTCAACGGTGAAGGAAAATATCGTGCACGCCTGAGAGTTCTCCATAATATTCTCAAACGTGTGTGAAGTCTGCGTAATTTCTCTGAGCCAGCGTGGTCGACTTTGGCCTATAACCCTTTACTGAGTCAGTGTCACCCACTCAGTCAGTGAGCCGTTTACAGGTTGCTGATTACCATATTTAGGGCTTGTTTCACCACTTGCTGATAAAGGGTCTGATAGCCTATCCACAACCTATCTGACGGATAGCGTTTAAATTCCTGTTTCATAAGTGTCTGATAAGAAAATCTGGCAGTTAAACTCAAAATGATATCACACAGATTTATCCAGCAGATATTTTATCTGTTAGAGGTAAGTATCAGGCACTTTATCAGCAAGTGTATGGTGAAACAGGCCATTATTATTGGAAATGGAGTCTTTTTTCATGTGTTCGAAGAGTTTCAGTATTCACTATTCAAACTGAAAAAGATAATGGCTTTAGTATTAAGTATTCACTTTTTCTGATGCTTTTCTTTGCGTTTTGTTCCTGCTTTCGTGTTTGGCGTCGATACGACACGCTTCTAGGTAACGCCAAGTTACAAAAATCATTGCTGCTTACGTACTGCACTACTTCTTTTCAATTGACTTTTTGGCATACCTTCGGATCATATCCTTAGGACATTGTTATACCTACGTTATGTTATCCTTATTTAAAAAATTTTGTGTGTTCGAATTGTTTCCAAAAAAGCATGCCAAAAACATTCAAAAATTCACTCGAGCATTAATGAATTTTAAACATTCCGTGTTAGTTATTACTTATTGTATTCATTTCTTGCGAGATCTCGTTGGTTAGATGTTATCATCCATTATTCTAAAAAGATTTCAAGAATAATCTTGAAATCTTTTTAGTTCTAGTCTAGTGTTCCTTATCTCCATTACTTGTCAGTTCTTCGTGTAATTATCATTCTGTGATAGATTCGTTACATCATCTTCTAATGAAGAGAGGCATGTCGAGACTTCATTCCGTCTTAATTATATACGTTTTGATGCCTGAAGCATTTGAATAATTTACTTGTTGCCTGCTAGCTACCAGCTCGCTTCTAGTGAATTCCCGATATCGAAGATTTCTCGTAACTACGTATCTATGTATACACGGTACTAACAAGTAAATTGACAATTTGATGCGATCTGAAATGACTCGGAAATTGTAATGCTCAGATCACTTCATATTTATGCATAGATTAGCTAGTCAACTTATATTTTCGAATAAATTCGAAAAAGACTAAGGGTTGTTTGATATTTTGGCATATTTTCAATACAAAAACTCTCGGAACGCCCAATTTATTCCTCGGTTAAACCTCATTCGACGTTGGTGAATACTGCACTAAAAGCTAAAAGTACATATTAGGTAACTGAAAAATAATGACTAGTATATTTTCTTAGGTTTCAATTCTCACTCGATTCTTCGTTAATTTGTCCACTATCGGTGAAATAAATTAGACTTACCAGAAAATGTTTGCTAATGTGAATGAGAAAATTAATTCAATTTACATACCTGTAAAAATTAATGGTTAAATAACATTTTGCAGTTTTTGCAGTTTATTCTAAGTAATATATTTGAATTTCAAATGAGATTCAATTTTCTCATTGCTATTTTTAGAGTAGAGAGTGTTTTTTCATCATTTTGATAATGATGATTGATGAGTCCAACTGTATAATCGTAAAGTACTTATTTTAACGCCATCTTTAAAATACCATTAGTTTTTACGGCACCTCGTAGACAGGACGGAAGGCAATTGAATAATAGTTACACGTGAAACAAAAAGCCTTACTGCATAACATGTAATAACTGTTACGGTACTACCTTGTTAAATATGGACGATCATGAGAGTAACATACTTGGAAAGTTGGATGTTGCATTGGATTTATCAATAAATACTTTCATAAAAAACAATTAGTTAAGAAAAACATTACTAATTCTACAACATGTGTCTTGTGTATCATCATTCATCATATTATCAAAGTACATATTATGTTGCTTGGAGGGACTTTATGGTTGACGTTTAAATACTTGTTTGATAAATAGTGTTTTATATCATACTTGCTCAGTAACTAGGGATTACTATGGTGGAAAGTCTCCTTGTAAGTTGGTGTTTGCAATTCAAGGCAACATTACGTCGCACTATGCTTGAATTGTAATGTTCACATTACAGTTCAAGCTATGCAAAACTCCTTGGTAAACAATCTCTTTTCTTATAAAATGGTAAGAAAACTTTTTACTGAAAAAAAAACACTGAACATGGCGGCATTTAATTTCCATACATTTCAAACTATGCAAAACTCCTTGGAACTCAGAGCCGTAAAAAAAAATAGAAAACTATTTACGAAAAAAAAATGGAAATGGCGGCATTTCATTTGATCTGAAAGTTTGTGAAGTTTGTTCGTAAAGGGATTTAAGTTATTTACAACAATGTCAAGCACTTCATCAGATGATGAAAAAGGAGGAGAGCCTGATTTTTGTTTGCTTGAAGCAGAACAAATGATGCAAAACCTTTTGCCGGATAAGTCCAAAGAGCGCTACGTGAAAACTTACGAAGAATTCAACAAATGGCGTGCAAAGAAAGGAATTACATCTTTGGCAGAATGTGTTTTGCTTTCTTATTTCAATATGCTGTCAAAAAGCTACAAACCACCGTCATTGTGGTGTTTTTACTCTATGCTAAAATTTCATTTTGCATTACCAATGTTTTATTTACCTCGCAAGAATGATATAAAGTAGAATGCTTACCTCGGTTGCAAGTAGCTATTACACCCTCGAACTATATTCACCCTCGCTCGCTGCGCTCGCTCGTGTGACTAAATATCTCGGGTGCACGCGATCCATTAGCGCCCTATGCGAGCTGCGCTCGCACTGGCGCCAAATTGGATCTTGTTCTGTAATAGCTTACTTACGTCCCTTGTGTAACAATCTACTATTGTTATTCGGAAATTGACAGGCATCGGTTGCATGCGAAAGGCTGGCGCTACTTGAAAGAAAGGGGCTTCTGTCCACCAATGTTGGCTGATGATGATGATGATAGGGTTTTGTGTAAATAGCAATCGTACATTTTTATTTATTTATATTAATTACAATGAGTTTAATATACAGGAAACATTTGTTAAATTAGTGATTTACTTACTCTAATGTTAATTAAGATGTCGAGAAAGACCAGAAAGAAAAGTACTAAAGAATGTTTAGTATACTAAGGATCGATTCCACCGTAAAGCGAGCGAGCGACGGTAAGATATTTTGACAGATTTTTAATACAAAAACTGTCACAACCCCCAAAAATATTTCTCGGTAAAGTCATTCGACGTTGGTGAAATCAGTCAGTCTAATACAATTGGAGTGTAGCGTAGCGTTAAGTAAAAGAAAAGCGAGTCTGTAATATGTAAATTAGTAGAAATATCTTATGTAATCACTAATCATAAAGTATCATAAGATATAGTAGGTACTAGGTAAGTATAGGTATATTTTAGTTATAAACTCAATACAGGTAGAATAATAATGTGAATGAATTGCGAAACTAAAGATGTTCTATAATCGCTATAGAGGTGACGCAAGTGTAGCTAATAGCTACGAGTATGTAACGAATCGCACGCGTGTGCTGAGATTTACAACGAGATCATGTGATTAGATTAAACTTATACTACTCGTTTTTTAAGGAAATTCTATTCCTTAAAACCTGCCTCGTAGATGCCAACTTTGTAATGTTTTATATTGAAAATATTTTTGCGCTTATTTTCAACCCTTCCTCCTTGCAAAGAGGTTGTGGAAAGGCGAACATTTTGCACCGTGAATGAACTTTTGTTTATCAAGCACAAACACTTTACCTCAAGTATACCCTTAAGCTGGCGATTATGAATCCTACTATAATATTATAAATGCGAAAGTTTGTGAGGATGTAGGGATGGAAGTTTGGATGGATGTTTTTTACTCTATAACTCCACAGTGAATGAACCGAATTGGCTGAATCTAAAATTTGAAATGCAGATAGCTCATCCCTGCCGGCCTAGCGTGCACGTCGAAGTGATATCTCGCGAAGAGAGAGAGAGATAATATTGTCGATGTAGACTGATTTCTCGTTTACTCTTTTAAACTTCAAAATTCGAGAAAATGACGTCGCCCATCGCCATTTTAGAGTTCGTAGAGAAAAATAGAGACAATAACTTTATCTCTACTTTTGATGTAACGAAACGAATCATGGTGCGCAACCATGTTACTTTCGATAGAGATAATACGAGAAAAGGGGTAGACCAAATTTTCTTGCGCGTGCATGCTAGGCCTGCAGGATTAACACATATAGGCTACATTTTAAATCCCTAAAAATTACAGAGTTCCCGCGGGAATTAAAAAACCTTAATCGAAAGCGATTTCGAAGGCTTTTTCTTTATCAACCGCTAGAAGTCCACCGTTGAACAAAGTTCTTTTGCATGTACTTCTACAGGTCTCGGTCTTGTACCGCCTGCATCCAGCGGCTCCCTGCGACTCGTTTGATGTCGTCGGTCCATCTAATAGGGGGTCGGCTAACCTTGCGCTTCCCGGTGCGGGATTTTGAAGATTAGCCCAAATAGTCAGTCTGGAATTTCGCAAACGTTGTGTTGGTTATGGTATGGTTCAAATTATTATTAATCATATTTGGAAACCAGAGACATACTTACCTTTAATTTTTATTATTTATTTGTATCTACCTGTCTAAGATCTTACTCAACAAAATAATTTCGCATAGGCACAAGGTAAATTGGTTCGCAAAATACATTTCAGTTAAATTGAACCTAACTGGAGGTGTAATTTTAGAAGCAATCATACAGCCGGGTGAACTCTGAAATGTCAGCGGTGGTGGCACGATTTAAAACCACTTTTTGAACGCCCTTAAAATATGTCTTCCATAACATAGGTCAGCTTTCTCCTACATTCTGCCAAATTCCCTCGCTATAATTTCACACCTGTTTACTATTTTGGCCAATATTTGCTGTATTGGCTGAAATCCCCAAAAAAGTAATTTCAGCAAAATTCTGCCTTATCCTGGTCCTTATCAATCAAAGGCTAGTTTCGTAATATAAGTAGATGGTGCTGTGTGAAAGTTTTTTTTTACGAAACGTTCTTCATAATCGTGTCTAAGTTGTATTCAATTACCTAGAGTCTAGGTAATAGGTATTAGCTAAGAGTTAGGTAGGTAGGTCTAGGTCCTAGACCTACCTACCTATGCTTTATGATGATTTTTTTATATTCTTTTAACTGGAGCTTAGTTAAAGTGTAAGGTCAAATTAGGCTCTCGACGATTTCCCTGGCGTAGTGATGGTAGGTCCCTAATTTGATTATCAGCAGAGTTAATTTGGGATTTTTTCAAAATTATGTCTGGTCGCGTGTCGGAGGCTCTTGGCTGGGACTCGCTATCACTGCTACTGCGTCGTCACTTATCACCAGCTGAGATCGCAGTCAGGGGCTGAATTATACAAGGAATTTAAAAAAAACATTCAACTCGGTCCACCTGTTTTAGCTCTGTGACGTCACACACAGACAGACAAAGCGGTCAAACTTATAACAATCTTATTTTTCCGGGGATACCTAGAAAGGTATAATCTAAATATCAAAGTTCACGCTATGAAAATAAAAGTATAAACTGTAATGGCGGGTTTTTTATCTTTTAGAACTCCATTGTGGTTTTCACCGGCTCTCCCATGTGGGAGCGGTGGAGCGTGCAAGGTCGCCGCATCTCGTTAGTGCCCATTCAGGGATTTCTTTTGCTCATTTGTGCACCAGTGAATGACTAGATTGTGTGGGGGATTTATGTGATATGTTATTTTCTTTTGATTAGTTAGTGATGGTACGTCTTAGCAGGTAGGGGGTTTAGGTTGCACTCACACGCTCTTGGTTAAAATGTATTGATGCATTAAGAACTTTATAAATTCAGCCAATTACAGGTGATTTTGATCTTCACACTGATGCAATCATTTTTAGACTGTCCCATAGCAGTACTTACTTTGTAAATATCGGGATTCGTGATTATCGGAAAAAATCTTAATGAAAAATGCATCGTCCGTGTCAATCATGCAAACTCTCGTAATGTATTGGATTCAGTTATACTCGTATGCCTCATCAATATCATACATTGTCTTTCACTTTTGCCGTAGTTTTTAACAGATGATCGAATACACTTTTACATTGACTTTCTTTTTTTTCATGTGCGTCTCTGTTCTGCTTCTGATAACAATAACTAGGTATATATGCCTCTCAGAAGTCTCTTACAATGGTGACTGTGTGTATGTGTATTACATATGTATGTATAGAAGTATACATATAATTATCGGTTGCGAAGATGTACCTGTTACTATACTTAGTAACTTATTTGTCATGGTTTTCAACCAAGGTCACGAATCGAACATAATATTTTTGTTATTCACAGATTGTAATCTGAGGTGTTTTCGGCAGGCGAAAGCTCAAACTGCTGAATTTCTTGCCAACTTTTCTTAGCAGAATTACCCCTTTCAGGACGGGTGATATCGTTGAATTTTCATTTTAGAATAGAATAGAATTTTTTTATTCAAATAAACTTTTACAAAGTGATTTTAAATTAGAAAAAGTTTGTGCTTCATGAAATACATCCTTTTGGAATTTTTGAATGGCTGGAGACCTGTTAATTTAGTGCACTTCTTTACTAATTATACTTTCCACTTTCAACCTACCATAGCTATGACTATAGCTAACTTTCAAAAATTAACAGTAGAATTAGGTATAAATAGCCCAGAAATAAAACGAGAAAACGTAATAATAAGACACGCTACAATAAACTGCCTGACCGAATACCGTTAACCAAACCATTAACGGCGATGGCGACTGACGACCGGAAACATTGCTATCTTGGTACCGGACACACCAGCTCTGGACAGGTCAACATCAACCACCATTTTAGGACTCTATAAAACCCTATATGGAGATTTGAGTTTGCGGAATCACCTTTATAAGACCTTTATAGCACTACTACTGTGATTTTCGTTGTTGGAATTTTATAGACTTATAGTCATTATTTATCGGTTTAGGCATTAGGTAATTGCTGTTATTATCCTATTATAAGAATTTCTTGAATGTACTATTATATACTCTGGATGCTTAATGACAATTTTTTAAATAATGTGCGATCAAAATAAGGACGCTGTGGACCTGAAGAGATACTCGAGTACTAACTTACTGGCCTAAGATTTAATACGGGACGAGCTTAAAATCTTTTCATCAGAATACTACAATAGACTATCAAATAGCTAACTCTTTTCAGGGAGGAAGGCATCTAACTGTAAACTTCTATTAGCAAAACAAATTACAAAAAATTTCGAAGTCAATAAATAACAAAATCAAGTCTGACAAAACGAGTAAGACAAATCTAATTAAGCGGTAGAAAGTGTGAAACATCGATATCCAACGGCCATACCGGGCCAAAGTAAGCTTGCTATTAGATTGCCACCTGTCTACTCGTATCACTTTCAATTTCGACTAATTGCCTGCTCATTGTATCATCATCATCATCTCAACTCATCCTGCCCACTTTTGGGGCATGGTTCTTATCTAAAAAGCGTTTAATCTATTAATTATCTTTATTATATTTTATTATCTTTATTTTTAGGCTATAATCGCTGGCCAAGTACACATAGTAAGTATACTTGAGACACCGTGTCTGGTATTCGAACCTAAGGACCCCCGAAAAGGACTTCTTAACCTCTAGGTTATCACTGCTGATGCCTGTTACCCTTTTAGATCACCTATTTATTACTTTCAATTTCATCTAGTGGGTATTCCCAACAGTCTATGCCTATTAGCTTTTACCATTTCATAAAAAGCCCTTGCTCTACCATTTTACAGTTACCTAAAGTAGCCAGTAACAATGTATCCTACCTACTCATACCAGTACGTGTACAATGTACAATGTACATAATATACTAACTCATGCGTGCGTGCAGGGTACTTGAGAGTGAACTTGCCTGTGTATTTAGATTCTTTGCTTGCCACTTTCGATCTCGCTTAGTAACCGTTTAGTTTTTGTCGTCGATTTGTAGATGGTATGTTTACAGTGTACACTGTATACTGCAGGTATTATGTATTTGTACAGCCAAATTGTCTCATGAATTATGTCTGAAAAGGTGCAATAGTTACTTGATAGCAAGTTCTCGTGACCCGTTGAATTCATTGGAATGTTGCACGTTTAGTGAAAGGTTCAAAAACGTTTTAGTTTGAACTAGCTCTTTAAAAGGCTATAAGGCGTTGACGATTCATTTGCTGTTAAAAATATTCATGCTGTATAAGTCGCTTAACGTTATGATGATGATGTCAGGCTTGATTGATATCACATTTAGGAAAAAATTCTCATGAAGATGTAACCAGGTAAAAATGCTCTTCAATCAATCAATCAATCATTTTATCTTATTATTTTATTTTCTTGCCTATCGTACTAAAAATAAATTGATTCACGAACGAAAATCGGGGTAATAACGCTTGAACTATTTTATTGCATTAAACTCTCCTAAAAGTTTGTCCCCTTTAGGGTCTTTTTTATAACTCCTTTCTGCAGAACTTTTTAAACTTGCTAGAAATAAACGACTAAGCTATAATGTATAAGTTGTAGACAGAAGTTTCAAGGCACGATGCGTACAACTTCCGCGCTGGCGACGGAAATGGTGGTAATCAGAAAGTCTGCGTCTTACCTGCCTTCGCAATCAGTCAGATTTTATTGTCTTACGTTATTTACTGTTACTTCCGTGATATACTAGCTTAGGTAGGTACGTTGTACTATTATAGAAAAGGCCCACTAAGTTACGATAAAATAAAAGATATTTCGTTAATTAATTTATTTAGATCTGTTTGCACCAAACCGCTAAATGTAAATATTTAATCTTGTTAACCCGTCCTTTTCATGTCAACTTTGAAAGAAACTTATCACAAAAGGTCAGCATAACTATATACAGGGTGGCCGGTCAATTGCCGTCACAAAAAAAAATTTAGGTCCGGTATGTTGTGGGGTATCCGAATCACCCCCATGTATGTTCTGCGATTGTTTATAGTTTTGGAGTTATGATTTTTTTTTCGATTTTTTGAGGACTTTCGACATGACCATATTAAAAAAATCCAAAAAAAAAAAGCAAAAGACTTTTTAGAGATTTTTTTTTGTAACTGAATTTTTATGAGTTGTACTTTTATGCATAAAATAATCAGCTTCGTAACTTTGATGAAAGTTATGAAAATGTTGGTCTAAAGTTAACTAGTGGTTCGCCCCGAACTGAGACCTCGCGGTAACGGTATCCCATGATTATTCATTCAATCGATACATGATAACCAAAACTGACATTATTATTATGCCCGTTTTCACCAAACATACCTAAATCATCCCCTAAGTAGGAGTCTCTTAACGTAGGTAGCTCCTAAATACAATCCTAAGTCCTAACATCCGTCCCAATATCCTTTTAGGTGTCCCGTACAGGATCGTGATAAATAAGTTGACAGAAAACATCAATCACCTAACTTATAGGTAGCCCGTAAAGGTTAGGGAACGTTAGTGAAAACATTGAATTATTTATCAAACATTGAATTTAACTCGTAGTTCCATGGGAATAGTTACTGACTGCGCCATCTATTAGCATTATTGTGAAGCTATGTTGATGCTATATGAATTACTGACGCCCATTAAAAATTAAATAATCTCGTTTCTTTATAATATTCATATAATTTTAGTATTTGTTGTTCAAGTACAGGATATAAGTGACCTAAAAACATAAAATCAGTTTGAAAATCCATAGCGGATTTTTCTAGAGAGCGTCTTCAAGCGAGCGTATAAAATCGCCACTTTGAAAGCCCCCCATTTCGTCAATTTTAAGGGAAAAATTAAAAAAAAAATATTTTTGTACTCAGTTCAAAATTATCTTTAAAATGATACGTAACAATTTTATGTAACGCGATTTTTTTTTTTTTACTTCGCATTCGCTTCTATGAGAGCCCCCCTGAAATAAAGATTTTTATAACTTTTTAAGCCATTTTCGGCTGGAGGCCATCGGTTTACATATTATATCTAAATTTGAAGTAATTACGTTCAGTAATTCAAAAGTTATAAGGCTCTGACAGACGGACGGACGGACGGACGGACGGACGGACAAGTGCAAATCGCCCTAGTTAACTCAAAGACCTTCGCTTCGCTCGGTCGAAAATTTATGTTTTGTGAATTATGACTAAAATTTTCAACTTTAAATTAAAAATCTAAACAGGTGACCTTATGATTTCTTAGTTAGTCTTAAAAGTGCGCCAGACTATCAGCTTTCATAATAATAATAATAACGTGGTACTTAATGGGGAGAATTTGGCTAAAATCGGTCTTCAAAGACAGCAAGGTGAAAAATTCTTGAAATTAGCGAACTGATTAAAAAAAAATTATCATTCCTATGGCTAATTTAATGATTAGAGAATGCTGGAAACCTATCGTGTTGGTTGGATAAGGAAAGTTGGTGGTCTGTCGGCTGTAAAGCTTGGACTCGTCGTAAGTGGAACGCGTGGTATCCTTCATCATGAAGAATGTCTTGGATAGAAGTCCTTGGGATGTCTAAAGAACGAGCCATAGCTATCGTACTCGTAGACGGATTTCGCTGAACCGCTTCCAGCTCCACTTCTGTGCGATCCGGGTCTGTTCTAAAGATTCCCTCACGACTGCCGCGTTGACCAGGAATCATTCAAGAATTTACATTATGATCTACTTCTTACTTAAAACTTTCGTCATCCAACCAACACGATAGGTTTCCAGCATTCTCAAATCATTAATTAGCCTTAGGAATGATAAAAAAAATCAGTAGGTTATTTTTAAGAATTTGCCACCTTGCTGTCTTTGAAGACCGATTTTAGCCAAATTATCCCCATTAAGTATCACTTTTTTACTATTATTATGAAAGCTGATAGTCTGGCGCACTTTTAAGACTAACTAAGAAATCATAAGGTCAGGTTTCCAGCATTCTCAAATCATTAATTAGCCTTAGGAATGATAAAAAAAATCAGTAGGTTATTTTTAAGAATTTGCCACCTTGCTGTCTTTGAAGACCGATTTTAGCCAAATTACCCCCATTAAGTATCACTTTTTTACTATTATTATGAAAGCTGATAGTCTGGCGCACTTTTAAGACTAACTAAGAAATCATAAGGTCACCTGTTTAGATTTTTAATTTAAAGTTGAAAACTTTAGTCATAATTCACAAAACATAAATTTTTAACTTTAGACCAACATTTTCATAACTTCATCAAAGTTACGAAGCTGATTATTTTATGCATAAAAGTACAACTCATGAAAATTCAGTTGCAAAAAAAATCTCTAAAAAGTCTTTTGCTTTTTTTTTTAGGATTTTTTTAATATGGTCATGTCGAAAGTCCTCAAAAAATCGAAAAAAAAAATCATAACTCCAAAACTATAAACAATCGCAGAACATACATGGGGGTGATTCGGATACCCCACAACATACCGGACCTAAATTTTTTTTTGTGACGTCAATTGACCGGCCACCCTGTATATACAAAATTAAACAGTTTAGTTCAAGGCGGCTTTAAGTTCTAAAAATATAATTATTCTAAAGCCTTGTATTCACTAAGCGACGATTGAGGCGCAACACATGACGCTCAACATGTTTGGCAACGATTCTCAATCAGCAAGGTGAGATTGCCAGATAAATGTCGCGCGTCTCATCTACAAAAGTTCCGCGTGACGCGTCATCGCTCAACATATTGGGCTTCATGTTAAACAGCATGCCATATTTAGCGAACATATTATTTTGTCATAGAAAATTATCAAAAAAACAGTTTCCAAGTTATATTTCATCGACTCTCGATATATTTGAGAGTCGATAAAATATAACTCAAAAAGCTTTCCTTGAAGTTCATATGCTTCAAAACAATATTGCAATACTATTAACAGACTTCAAAAAGGAGAAGGCTCTCAATTCGTCGGTTTTTTTTTAATGTATGTTCACCGATTACTCGAAGACGTATGAACCGATTTGGAAAATCCTTTTTTTTTGTTTCAAAGGGCATACTTACCAAGTAGTCCCATTTAAATTTTAGCGAAATCGGTCGAGCGGTTTTCAAAAAATCAACAATAAATTATATTATACTTTGTAGTGGCGCGGGCATAAGTCGGTTTTTAAAAATATTTTTTATTTTTTTGGTGAGGTGCTAGACTCCCAGGAATAATTATTGTCAGTTATGTATTATCAACTCCTTGTCCTTGTCCCACGTTATGTGGGGTCGGCACAACATGTCAGATATTATGTATCTCGAATCAATATAGACCATCATCACAGGCGTGTCTAGAGAATCGTATTCGTGACCGCGGCCATAATCGGGACATGTCTACTTGGAACATAACAAATAGCGTTGCTTAATGACCGTGTTTCATTTTGCTAGCTTATTGCACAAGGTTCTATTCTTCTTTTTGCTATTATTATAGTATTGTATTCCGTTGCTGTTAGATGAACGAGCTGATGTTGTTTGATGTCCTTCTTCCAATCTAATTATGTAACTTCCAGCTTCCTTGTTAGTGCGTAATTGCGTATGTGCGTTAGAAACCAAGTGTCAATTGAATCTCGCGACACCATTAAATCTTACCATAATTATTACAAATGAAAAAATCACATTGATTCGGGACTCCTTTGTTGTGTGACTGAAGGACAAACGATCACACTTTCTCATTTAGTTATAATATTAGTAAAAATTTTTTTAGATCATCATATTTTGCCCACCGCATAATATTTTCTAATTCCTTCCATTTTCTACTTTACCTAATTCATGCTATTTTAATTAATTACTTCTCATACGAAGCACTGGTAGCTCGCGCATGCAAATCAAAAGGCCTTTGAAATCTCTAGTATTTGTACCTGAGCACGTGTATTTCACTCAACTGCAGTGTGCTGCAGTGCTCTAAATATTTGCTTTTTGGCTAAACAAAATATGTATGATTAAATGAAACTATTGAGTGTAAAACGTTTGAATTTAATTGAAATGAGTCGATTCTTCTGGGAATCCTAAAAAAACTAAATTCCTGGATGAAAACTGGTAGGTATTAGTTAGTAACAAGGAGTGTCGCCGACCTAATAATATATTTGCCCGCGTTATTATGACAACTTATGGCATTCTTTCTGCAGCAATGCACTTAATAGCTTTAGCAATAGCGAGTGCGGTTTTTCAGCAAATCAGATTGGGGTGGACAAACTCTATAAATCTTTTCTATAGCTGATTCATATTTGAAGACATCATACGTTATAACTACATTTATTAACGACGACGAATTTTGACGACCTCCCTGGCGCAGTGGTGAGCGCTGTTGCCTTATAGGTGGGAGGTCTCGGGTTCGATTCCCGGCGGGGTCAATTTGGGAATTTATAATTTCTGAATTGTCTCTGGTCTGGTCTGGTGGGAGGCTTTGGCCGCGGCTAGTTACCACCCTACCGTCAAAGACGTGCCGCCAAGCGATTTAGTGTTCCGGCACGATGGCGTGTAGAAACCAATTAGGGGTATGGGTTGAATGTTCACTGCAATACCCCTTACAAGTTAGCCCTCTTCCATCTTAGACTGCATCGTCACTTACCATCAGGTGAGATGGCAGTCAAGGACTAGCTAGTAGCTTGTCATCGAATAAATAAATAAAATAAACTACCTACATCTGAAACTCTTGCGTCGAAGTGGCAACCCACATGCAAAATGCCTTTCAAGCACTTGACCCGATACGATTGTTCTGATTCTTGAGTAATGGTTTTCACGCCTCATTGGTAATCCTTATTGTCCATGGAATAAGGCTTAGAATACAAGGAAATATTTGCTTCCGTACATGACATTGTCTCTGACCGAATTGGGACTAAATAGGACACATTTGTAGACTGAACAGGGCTATATTTATAACTATTAACTCGTTTAGACCCTTGGTGTCTCCCATTCGGATGTTGTTTTAGTACCATATATCTCGTCTGTGTAGTCGGGACTTTATCGTCTATTTGAAGACCAAAAACGTCACACACTTTGTTATAATATAACCAAAAACGTCACACACTTTGTTATAATATAACCAAAAACGTCACACACTTTGTTATAATATAGCCCTGTTCAGTCTACAAATCGAAGCTGCCTAACCTAAAGCTCTAAAACTGACACTAATGCCCGTTTTCACCAACATTCCCTAAGTTTTACGGGCTACCTAAGTTAAGTGACGCTTTCTGTCAATTTCGTTTTCACGAATCTTTAGGTAACATCTAAAGATAGAAATAACATTCGTTGTAAGGGGTTGTATTTAGGGGCTACCTACGTAAAGAGACATCTACTTAAGGGTTTATTTAGGTATGATTGGTGAAAACGGGCATAAAGTAGCAGAATCCTAACCTAAAACTTAACAAAAGCATTCACATACTTAACAGTGTATTGTAATACAAATCTTAAAAAGGTAAATCCATGCAACGCCCGGAGGCAGCGGTAGACCGAGAAAGTGATTCAATTAATGTACCTACTAGGTTTCTCCGGTGAAAGTCTGAACTAACTCTAGGGTGCTACAAGTTACAACTAGGTATACGGGTAGAGCTAATAAGAGCGGTATGGTATATTGCAATTTCTTATAATTTTATGAGCACCTAGCTTTTTCCCGTGACTTAGTCCGCGTTGAGTTAGGTTTTTAAAATCCCGTGGGAACCCTTTGTTTTCCGATATAAAAGGTAGCCTATGTCACTCCAAATCCTCAACTATCACTTATACAAAAAATAACGTCGATCCGCTGCTCCGTTGCTGCGTGATTGAAAGACAAACCGACAAACACTTTCGAATTTATAATATTTATTTACACACACGGTTTGTTGGTTCGTCCTTCGATCACGCTGTAACAGAGCTACGGATCGACGTGATTTTTATAGTTGAGGATCTGGAAAGTGACACAGGCCACTTTTTATCCCGGAAAATCGAAGAGTTCCCGCGAGATTTTAAAAACTAAATCCACGCGGACGGCGTTTCGGGCAGCAGCTAGTTATTTATAATATTCGTATGAATTATCATGATAATTATCACTTGGAACCGTGCATGGGGTATTCGATTTATGACCGCGTCTATAGTCTCTGGGAAGTTGCGCAGTTTCAGTCGTCGCAGTTCGTGATGGGAACTGTGAAATCTTGGTTTTTCTTTTCACATAAACAGGCAAAGTAATAACTTGTTACCAAATTTTTTTACATTCTACATTATTAATAGCAAAGTGTTTAAATAAACACGTGATTACAGCATCGGTGCTATGCTTATAGCCAGCAAAAAGTGTTAATTTCCTGCGGCCTTGGTCAATGTTGGTGCTAAGTATTAAAGGAACTGCTTATTATTATACTATAAGCACATTAGTATATAATAGTATTTTGCAGATTACCGCGTTGCTTCTTAGTAAAAAAATCATGATGTTTCTTTAATTGACTGTGCCTAAGTATGAAGTAGGTATGAACCACTAACTGCCGCACTCAGAGTCATTCATTAAATTATGATTAATTAATCATTGACTTGTGATTTACTGCCACACTCAGCTGCATGTATTAAATTATATTATTTAATGATTAATTAATTAATTATCATTATATCTATTACTGAATTGTCATTAATGTACAAACGAATCGTTAACTTCTGAGAATGAAACTTTTGAAAGGATTTTCATTCGGGCTTAATCCATGGATAGCCTGATTGTAAAGTTAAATGTAAAGGTGAACTATAATGACTACATGAACTGAATGACTCTAGAGTTATATACGAATTCGAAGAATTGTTTCTCTTAAAATGAGCAAAAAACGAACTTGAGTTAACATACAATTAAAATAAAAGCGAAAATCGGTGGATTTTTTTCTACCTGTGCGAAGTCGTGGAGGTTCGCGAGTTATTTTATAAAAACTAAAAGTAAATAAAAACCAGTTCTATAAAAACTCGAAGAGGGAGATCACACGCTGATTTTGGCATTAGTTCATTCCATAACCTTGAACTCAATGAAATTGACACAAGACTGATGGGGTTTTAAAAGTTTCCACGCTTTATTTTTATATTCTAGAAATGAAAATTACAATAATCCTGAATTTCAAACCTATGATGTATATTTGCAATGTAAAATCAATCCGCCATGTTATTTCAAAATAAAATAAAAATGCGTTTTATAAGATTACTCAAGCTGGCGGCATCATTCTGGTGTGAAATATTAACATTTTAATCCTTCAAGCCTCTTCTCAATTCATGGTTTTCGAATCTTTATCAGTCAGTCATTCAACAAATTGAACGTGGATACAGTTATTATGGTCTAAACTCTAAAAGTCTAAGCAATTATAATTGGCGACAATCCGACAACTTTCGTGGATTGAATGAACGCCAATTCATTCGTGAAGCTATAGTAACTGTTCAGACTCATCTCGATTTGTAAAATAACAGCTCCAATTTTAACCTAAATACAAAATCGTATCCGTCATGCTTGATTGAATACCGTATTGAAGCGATTCCGATCACTAGGTCACACGAGTGCCAAAATCGTTACCGCTAGTGCCGCCAGAGAGTGGTAAAGACCGTGAAAATTACAAATTGGACCGTGTAATACTGTCTAACTGTGATGACTAATATCACTAATTTGTTGTCATAGGTATCTATAGAAAGTGTTACATAGCATAAATAGCATAAAGAATAATTTCTATTGATATTGGATATGGACGTCCACCATTGGACATACATAAAGGTATATTGAAGGGTCTGGATTGACATTCTAGCACTTTGTGACGAATACTATACATTATGATTATTTAATTGGATATTAATTATTAATATATTACAATTAATATTATAAAAGCTCTAGCATTAAGATAATTCTCCGCTTTCGTTGGTTTCATTACTGAATATTAATGAGGAGTCCTTATATGTTTGAGCCCCGAATTTGATCATTTGTTTTTGACTTGGATATTCACAAGAAAACTGAACTCTTATGAGCAGATAGAAGTCGGAATAATTGAAGGTTCTAACCTCATCACCCGTTGGTACCATTTTGGTGACCACCAAATATTTAACTTTACTTATTTTTTAACTATAATTGTCAAAAAAATTGTATCTACGATGAAATGCGGTTTTGACAGTTCTTAATTGGCAACTTTCGATTGTTTTGGATAGCCACTTAGTCCGGGAGGAATCGGCGCATGCGTATCGAAAACTATTCCACCTCAATTTTTTTATGCGATCCTCTTCAAATGGCCCTCCTAATTATATAAATGCATGTTGCCAGGGCGCCACCTGGTGCCATATTGTTTAAACCGAAATTGTTTAAACAATTGCAAGGAATTGTTATTTTTCAACCGGACAATTTTTTTTTATATTTTTTATTGAAATACCAATAAAAAAGGTCCTATAACTTTTCACGATAAAGTTAATATTTTTAAAGATATGAATTTTTAAAGGTTCGAAAAATCTCAAATTTGGGTACTTTCGACCTATGAAAAATATATTAAAAAAAAAACATAATGTTTTAGTAATATTTTTTTTTAATTCTCTATACGATAGTTAATAATATTGTTAATAGAGATTTAAAAAAATTTCATTGTTTATATCTTTTTTTTAATTGTTAATTTCGCGCGCTCACAAGTATGCGTCGCTTATAGTCTAGATTTCCTTACTTGAGTATTCAGGTAAACAAACACCTCTTGATATAAATATCACTTATTTACACTCCAACCACACATTTTGAACTATGTTTAACTGTCTAGATCTGTTCATTAAACACATTCGTTACGATTTACACTTGAATGTTTAGAAAAAACATTCAAATGAATTGAATAATAGTTATTTATGCAACTGTTGTATAATAAGGGGTATTAAAACACGAATGCGGGTATATCACACGAGGCGTAGCCGAGTGTGATAATAGTATCACACATGTGAATCATATGTGTGTCATATTATCACATGAGTGTGATACTATTATCACACTCGGCTACGCCTCGTGTGATAAACCCACATTTGTGTTTTAATAGTATTTACTGTATTGTAAATTTGTTTTGAAAAGTTGAAAAGAGCAACCGCCGAGTTTCTTGCTGGTTCTTCTCGGCAGGAAAGGCATTCCGAACCAGTGGTAGATTCCTTGACTATTCAAAAGCACTTGTAAAAGTTTATTTGAATAAAAAATATTTCTATTCTATTCTATTCTATTCTATAATACCCCTTATTATACAACAGTTGCATAAATAACTATAATTCAATTCATTTGAATGTTTTTTCTAAACATTCAAGTGTAAATCGTAACGAATGTGTTTAATGAACAGATCTAGACAGTTAAACATAGTTCAAAATGTGTGGTTGGTGTGTAAATAAGTGATATTTATATCAAGAGGTGTTTGTTTACCCGAATACTCAAGTAAGGAAATCTAGACTATAAGCGACGCATACTTGTGAGCGCGCGAAATTAACAATTAAAAAAAAGATATAAACAATGAAATTTTTTTAAATCTCTATTAACAATATTATTAACTATCGTATAGAGAATTAAAAAAAAATATTACTAAAACATTATGTTTTTTTTTAATATATTTTTCATAGGTCGAAAGTACCCAAATTTGAGATTTTTCGAACCTTTAAAAATTCATATCTTTAAAAATATTAACTTTATCGTAAAAAGTCATAGGACCTTTTTTATTGGTATTTTAATAAAGAATATAAAAAAAATTTGTCCGGTTGAAAAATAATAATTCCTTGCAATTGTTTAAACAATTTCGGTTTAAATAATATGGCACCAGGTGGCGCCCTGGCAACATGCATTTATATAATTAGGAGGGCCATTGGGAGAGGATCGCATAAAAAAATTGAGGTGGAATAGTTTTCGGTACGCATGCGCCGATTCCTCCCGGACTAACTGGAAACGTCAAAAATACGGCAGGACGAATTCTTTCTCCTAACCAAAATATTTTTTAGTCAACCAGAGCCAGCATTGAAGTATCTTGTGAGCAATCTGCACCATAGCAATATCAAATAAGTGATAGTGGATTGTGTAGTGGTGTCTGTGGTTCTGTGAAAACGCGCGGATTTGTGTGTGTGTGCCAGTGATATCAATGTGAGCGTGAGTAAAATGAGAAAATGGCGCTCATCGGACCCCGGAACAGCATGCCGGTCATCAAGGACAGCCTGCATATGCCGGCCTATGAGGTAAGATGCTATTCTTATGCGTCCACGGAACTTCTATATGTTCGCTTTGAAGACGTACCAATTTCCGCTGCATTATATGACTTAGTTATCAGATAAGCGAGCCGGTACAGAAGCTATGTAGTATCTTGGCCTTAAAAACCGTCGGATTGGCTCGCTGGCTCTTTTTCACCTTCTCAACTGACCACAGCTTAACTGAGAAGCTTCTGAGCTCACTGAAATGTCACCCGCATCAACTTCTACTTAGTTTCAAAAAAAGGATTTTGGGACGACTTCAAGTAGTGATGAGTTAGGACAGTTTAAGTCTAAATAGATCTAAGATTTTTTATTATTTCCGGATTCTTATAAAACGCGCGATGTTTCGGTAAAGAAAGCTTCTTTACGCATAAGCAATATACTTACAAAGTATGCAATGTAGGACCTACGTGTTGTAGGTATCTGTCATCTTCTTTAAACACGTGTACGAGTAATTAAATTTAAAAGTAGTTAAGTAGTACAAAAAGTTTGCAACAAATATTGGTTAAACACTTAAAACTGTAACCGCTAGATTTGTGATCTCTTCCGAAACAAAATCATCAAGTGCATCCACCGAGACCTAGACAAGATTAATATAAATTGTTCGCATTCTATCACGTTAGTTCATTCACCTGTCTACCATTGCGGCCGAGCGGAACGGGTTAAGTTACACCACTATGAAAAGCGATTCCGATGGGTCACCGTGCTAGTCTCTATCTCTAAAGTACAGTATGAAAATATAAAGTCATTATTTGCGTCTATTTCCTACTTTGTAGCCTCTTTAAATGCAATATTAGCTGGCAGGGTCGCTGAATTATAGAACAGAATTATAGAGAATATTATTTATAGTATCTGAAATATGACTTGTCCTGACTGACTGACTGATCTATCAACGCACAGCCTAAACCACTGAAGTTAAAAACTTATAATATTGTCAGTAGGTTCCTTTTATGACGAAGGCAAGCACTAAGAAATGATTTTTTGAAATTCCACCCCCAAGAGTGTTAAATGGGGGGTTAAAGTTTGTATGAAAGTCCGTAATTTTTCAAATAATACCCATGAACTCGGTATATAGGCTTTAAATTAAAAACAAAGAAGTACGTGTTTCACAGTTTTTGAAAATCCAACCCCCAAAGGCATAAAATAGGGGATGAAAGTTTTTATGACAGTCCTTTATTTTTCGAATTATTCTTCAGGTTATGTATGTGAAACTTGCTATTTTGACTCTTGATTAAATATTAAGAATTCACTGTTTCACAGATTTTTAAATTCTACCCCCAAAGGGCTTAAATAAAATTTTAAAAACCCCCCGACACAAAAAATAATCTCTAAAAACTAACAAATAATATTTTATACCTACTTATATATAATTATTATCGTCACATATATTATGTAAGTTCAAATATTTTTATTTTCCAAGTGTCGTCGTCGCGTCGCGGGACCGCTAAAGTTTATAAAGTATTTTTCCAACAGCTAATTAATTTTACGAATTACATTTAGGTACGAGCGATCTTAAGTTTCATGTATGTATAGTCTACGCTCTACGTAATGCCGCGCGCGACACGTGAGGGCAGACGACGTTGACGATTGTGTCGATTTTGAGTAAATTATTTTGTTGCAATCTGCGACTACACCTGTTTTTCTCACTTAGCGGTCCCCCGACGCGACGACGACACTTGGAAAATAAAAATATTTGAACTTACATAATATATGTGACGATAATAATTATATATAGGTATAAAATATTATTTGTTAGTTTTTAGAGATTATTTTTTGTGTCGGGGGGGTTTTTAAAATTTTTAATTTTACTTTTATTTAGTCCTTTTTAAAGTAGGTATAAATATTAGGATGGTATTTATAGTGATTTGTTAGCGCAGTGGTAATTGAGCCTAATTGATCCCATTTAATTACCCACCTTCGAAATCTAAACCTTACTCTAACATGTCATATTTAAAGTCATGGTTACCTTACCATGTTCTTTCAATATCATTGAAGTAATACGGTACCTTTCGAATCGATAGGACATAATATGGAAGGTAGTCAGATCACCTCATCAACTATTAAAGAGCTGATGATCTTCAAACGGCTGATCAGGTCATGGTTACCTTACCATATACTTTCAATATCATTGAAGTAACACGGTACCAAATTTCGAATCGATAGGACATATGAAAGGTAGTCAGATCCCCTCATCAACTATTAAAGAGTTGATGATCTTCAAACGGCTGATCAGGTCATGGTTACCTTACCATATACTTTCAATGTCATTGAAGTAACACGTTACCAAATTTCGAATCGATCGGACATAAGGAAGTTAGTCAGATCCCCTAATCAACTAGAAAAGAGCTGATAATCTTCAAACGGCTGAACAGATTTTCATGAAACATGGCTAAGAACACTCGGGATAAAATTATCTATGACACAAAAAAAACTAAACGAAAATCGGTTCATCCGTTTGGCGGCTACGCTACCACAGACAGATACACAGATACACAGACACGTTAAACTTATAACACCCCTCTCTTTTTGCGTCGGGGGTTAAAAAGATGGAAGTTTGTATGAAAGTCCGTCATTTTCAAGTTATATCCATGAAACTTGGTATTTTGGCTCTTGATAAAAACAAAGAAGTACGTATTTCACAGTTTTTGAAAATTCTACCAACAAAGGGGTAAAGGGTTAAACAGAGGACTTTCATACAAACATTCAACCCGAATGTTTGTATGAAAGTCCATAATTTTTCAAGTTATGTCGAGCAACGGATCTACGTAATTCTTTGATGGGTATGGTTGTGAATCTGCAGTCACAGTTAATAATTTTTATCTCAATAAAACCAGCTGAGTTTTCACGGGATTTTCAAAGAACCTAATTCCACGCGGACGAAGTCGTGGGGGCAACAGCTAGTAGTCTATAAATTCTAAGCTCTAATCTGTCAATTAAGCATTATTACAAGCCTCGGCTCGCTTTGCCATAAAAAAATATTAAACCGTATTTCCAAATCTAGTGTAACTTAATTATTACAAATGATGATGGTGCAATTTCTTTTTGTTTAATCTTTTATGGACATTTAACCTAAGCATGATGATAGATAGCACTCGGATAATGAATCTCATTTTCCTATTTACTTTGAATCAGTTGCTATTTGAAGTGCAACGCCCACACTTCATTCCGTTTATGACGGTTTGCATGTTCTCGAGAATAGGTTGACCTGACCATCAATCAAAAACATTGATGTTTTTCATAATATGCAAGAGGTTTTGTTTTTACTTGTTGTATCGAATGTTTCGCTCTCAAAAAATCGGCTATCTTTAGTTTGTCTTGAATTTAAAGCCATTTCACCATCATCTCAACTGAAAGATGTCAACTGTTGGACATAGGTCCCTTGAAAGGATCGCCATAGAACAAAAAGCACAATTTCTTGTGTCGCTTGTATCCAGTTGTTAGTCTGGCTAAAGTTCTAAAACGGCTTGAACGATTTGAATATTTTGTTTTGTTCACAATAATGAAAAAAAATTAAATAGGGAAAACCCAAAAGAGTATCTGAAAAATCGAAAAAAACAAAATTGGTAATTTTGTATAGCAATCCCACTTTCGGATCATTTTTTTAGGTGGCGGGAGCGAGTGGTAAAAGCTAGTTAGCAATTTTAGCGAAATATTCTTTTTCTATTTCTAAAAATATCAAAATTTTTCGTAGCAGGTCTGCATACATTTATACATACATTTACTTCTTCTTCTTTATCAACCGATAGACGTCCACGGCTGGACAAAGGTCTCTTGCATGGACTTCCACAGGCCTCGGTCTTGCGCCGCCTGAATCCAGCGGCTCCCTGCGACTCGCTTGATGTCGTCGGTCCCCCTGGTGGGGGGGTCTGCCAACACTGCGCTTCCCGGTGCGGGGTCGCCACTCCAGCACCTTGGGACCCCAACGACCATCAGCTCTTCGAATTATGTGCCCCGCCCATTTCCACTTCAGTATCGCGACTCGCTGAGCTATGTCGGTGACTCTGGTTCTCCTACGGATCTCCTCATTTCTGATTCGATCATACATACATTTACTAGGTACCTTTTAAATACTACAAAATTCGAAACTACCTTACACTATTTTTATTTGAAATTGGTAACACTAGTTTAAACTCAAAAGTGACCTCATTCCGTCCAGTGAGTGACCAGTTTAATAGATTCAACTTCTGAAATGTTTATTTGACGGATTGTAATTTATATTATGCTAATTGACACTTAACTACATAACAGGTTTGTTTTGTTAGCTCCTGTTCTATTTTAATTTACACAAGGTTTACACGGATAATCCATTTTTTGGGGGTCTCTATGTAGGTAACTCAAATAGGCGTTGAATGTGAAAACAATGGGAGACAGAAAAATTGCTACACAATGACGGAATATAATATGAATAATTTCTTGATCATTGATCAAGACTCAAAGGCTGGAATCAAAGGCCTTTCAAAGGCCTATTGTAATGTGTACTAAAAGGAAAACTTAGCGATTTACTACGTAATTTTTGAACGTTTTTCAACGAGAATGAAGTTGCGGACAATGCACAGTTATGTTTTTAACGATATTATTATTACCTATTAGACCGCAAATTATTTTTTTCATAATAGTTTTTGATTAACATTTAATCACGATTTCAATTACATTACGTGTTCTATGTTTTGTTTGGAACATTGGTAGTAATAAAAATTATTATGATTATTGCTTGTATCTAATTGCATAATATTACAATTGTAAATAAAGTTATGATCAATTCAACAAACGATAAAAACTTTTAGAATTTGTAAACTCTGTATAAAATATCTGATTTTAATATTATAAAAATAATATCATTTTGTAGTTCTAGCCTTTCTTGGGCAAACATTTGCCTTACTTCGTTACTTGTAATCAAACTTCCATTGTTACTACAAAATAATTTAACTAGCCTTTACTGTAAGTTTTTAAGTTAATTACTGTGCTAGGTAAATCGGTAGTTCAAGATCGCTAAACAAATGATGAGCTAAAAGTAATGCTATCCTATTTTGCAGTAGGTAATCTTTTTGGAAAGGATAAAGTATCTTTAGAGAAAACCTGTAAAAGTTTAAAAATTGTCTACAGTCTACTGTTTACCTACCTATCTATGCAGTTATTAAGTCACGCAAATCACGACCTTCGATGAAATCACTACATAACAGCGCCGCAACGCGTTTGGTGGCTTAAGCGGTGTCAATAATGTGGCGGCCTCAGCTGCGGTATTTTCGTGTGACGATCACATTCACGTCTGATTGGCCGACACTCTGTCGCTATTGGCTAATAGCTATTGCTGCATTAAGAACACCATAAAATTGGCCAATCGATGCAATTGAGATGTAATGATTGATGCAGCTATACCGCAATCTGCATATAAGCAGGTTAGCGTTTTGGCTATAAACTCAGTAAGATTTTAATCTTGTTGCCCTCTCAGTAAGTCAGAAGGCAAGTAGGTATATCTTGAATTGGTATATAATTGCTACACAGTAACTACTTAACTACACGACGATGACGTAACTACTCGTAAAACACATCATAGGTCTTTAAAATGATATTATCTACTGTGTACATTAAAACAATCAAATCCGAACAGCGTTAATGCAAAATCCGGTCAAGTGTGAGTGGGTTTATGCAGTTCTTTTATTTCGTAAGTAGGTCTCGGGTCTAATGAATATTCAATGCTACAGAGATAAGTGAGTGTGCCAAGGAGAGTCTGACAATCTAGAGTTTGCCCTACTGCCTACTGAATTGTTCGTTGAATAGTTATGAAATAATACAACCGACATCAAACTCCCGCTTTTCTACATTACACACACACTATACTTACAAAGTATTTAATTTATTTTTGATATTTTAAAAACCGCTCGACCGATTTCGATAGAAATATGGTCCACCTGGGAAGTATGCCCTTTGTAACAAAAAAAGAATTTTTCAAATCGGTCCACACGTCTTCGAGTAATCGGTGAACATACATTAAAAAAAAGATTCCGATGAACTGAGAACCTCCTCCTTTTTTGAAGTCGGTTTATTAAAAATAAATTTTATTTTATTATTTAAAATTTAAAAGAAAACTAAAAGGTCGGCGCTTAAATCCCCATCCGGCACTATTGTCGTACCCACTCCTAAAACACAAGCTTTACGCTTATATGGAGGGGAGAGGGGAATATTAGTCAAGTTCAGCATAGTTAATTTTTTTATTTTATAAAAGATAATCCATAAATTGAATACATTTTCAGAGGTAGAATACATTTCAGCGGTTCCTTGATGTTGTAATACAAGGAGCTACAGGAAGGAAGACCTTCACGCTGCAAAACTCAAGCTGCAGTGTTGGAAGCTCTTCAAACATTTTCTTGTATTTCAAATCGTACACGCGTACGTCCAGGGACCGGCTATTTTTTCCATCGCGCTTTGTATCTGGTCTTTTTTATAGTTTATATAAGTTTTTTTATCACGAATATTTGGCACACGTTTAACATCATACTAATCATACTATCATACTAATATTATAAATGCGAAAGTGTGTTTGTTGGTTTGTTGGTTTGTCCTTCAATCACGCCACAACAGAGCTTCATCGACTTGATCTTTTGCATTGGTATAGTTGAGGACCTGGAGATTGGCATAGGCTAATTTTTATCCCGGAAAATCGACGAGTTCCTGAGGGATTTTAAAAAGTATATCCACGCCGACGAAGTCGCGGGCATCTGCTAGTGAGTGATATTTCTTTTTCCTTCTGTTAAGAATGGGTGCTATAATAATGTAACGGATGGGGTTTGAATTCGGGTTTCAGTCTTGCCTCTTGCCCGCTGAGCTGTTGGGGCTTCAAATCTATAATATTAATTCTATTGCACAAGTCTAGATTGGCTACTGAATACCTCACGCCGCTACTATTAATTACTAGAGCCGATCTCAGAAGCCCTACGGCAAATTCTATGAATTCCTTCCACGGTGCCGTGTGGAATGTCGTTTGGTGGGTGGATCGGATCTACCATGTATAGGTGTGTTTGTCATCAATTGACCGTAACCGGGCAACCTGTTATATCGTTATTAACGCAAAACGTATACACGATATAAAGCGAAGATAAACAACGAAAATGTGTCATCATCATCATCATTAGCAACCCATCAACGGCTCACTACTGACCTGAGCGCAGGTCTCCTCTCAGAGAAGGGTTATAGGCCATAGACCACCACGCTGGCCCAATGCGAATTGGCAGTCTTCACACACCTTCGAGAGCATTATGAAGAACTCTCAGATGTGCAGGTTTCCTCAAGATGTTTTCCTTCAACGTTAAAGCAAGTGATATTTAATTGCTTAAACGCACTTGACTTCGAAAAATCAGAGGACCCGGGATCGACCTGCGACCCCCCAAATAGGAGACCACAGTCCTAAGCACTAGGATATCACTGCTTCACGACTAGGCTATCACTGCTTCGAAAATATGTACTATTCAGGTACATAATTCTTATTATGTGCCTTCTCCTACTGGAGATTGGAAGTTGTATAATCATTAGGGCTATTTGCAAAGACGCTGCTGCTGAATAGGAAACTTTTCCTGTACCGTTAGACGGCACAAGTTCTTGCGGGTGTTCTACCAGCATTTTTCCCTAAATTATGAGCTGCAACAGGTCGTATTTGGTTTCCTTAATGAATGGCCAAAGTACTCCAGTTTGCATAATTTTATAGTCAACCTACATAATTACTTAGGTACATATTTTAAATACCTACCCAAAGAAGCTGAATGTTAAAAAATCCATTCATCAATCTAAGATTTTAAATGCATTTCATGACCTCCAACATGCCGATTACCGATTCCAAGTAACAATAAATAATTATGTATTGTCGCCTGCACTTTATATTCGATGAGCACTTCAATTTAATATTATTCCATTGAGCTGATCGAATACAAGACGCGACGTAAATAAAATACGTCACAATACCAAAATAATCGTGCCATATTTAAATTACTATATTACTATTCTAGAACTAACATCTACTTAAAAATCTCCACAAAGACTGCTAACACTATTCCCCATACCAAGCCCATACCATTTATACTTTTGGCATTATCATCACGTCGCCACCCTGCTGCTAGACATACCTTTCCGAGAACGCCACTTCTCGCTACCTTCTTAAGGTCGTCGGTCCAGCAAGCTGGAGGTCGTTTTACGCGTTTCATATCCTCCATTCCTGAACACGTCTTGCCCAAACGGCCACAGTAGATGTGACCACTATTGCGTTTTCATCTTGCTAATCCTTGGACTACATATTATCAACAGATAACTTTTGTTCTCCCACGGATTTTGTATCTCAGAGAGACATCACACTTTTTTTAAGTAGCTTTGTGGAGTGAACGGGGAACGGGTGTCACCGGCGGGAATGGGTCTACTTAACATGTGTTGAATTGTAAGTACCATTCCGAATCAGCGGTAGATTCATTAATTATATTATGCATAGACACGAGCACTTTTAAAAATTTATTTAAATAAAGATATTTCTGTTCTATTCTAATCGGCTTCCACAAGATAGATATAATGCTACATTTTGTAATATTTTTGTTTTGAGAGCAACTGCAGAGTTTCTTGCCGGCTCTTCTCAGCAGAATGAGTATTTCGAACCGGTGGTAGATTCCTGACTTGTCATAAGAGCCACAAGTTGGCCTACATGAAATAAATGATTTTGAATTTTGAACACAATTTTGGCAGTATTCGTTTCTTATTTCTAACTAGCGGATGTGTAGTATTTCCCATCGGGAGCTGTACATTATCTGAGATTTACCTGCATAAGACGGATAAGCTTTTCCTTTCTAATCCTAATAAGCAATTATCCGATAAAGAGATCAGTTATTTAAAACGTTTTCTCGTTTTAATTCTGCTGACACAGTGCAAGGTCACAACTTTATTGTATACCTGGTATCGATGCCAATAATCGATTTGTAACGGAAGCTAATCGGATGGATCGGAATTATCTATTTACGATTAACAATTGCTAAGGTTTCGCTGGACGAATAAACATTTAAAATACCTACAGTTTTTGAGCTTTCTGCTTATATCGCTTAGCTGCGGAAATAAAATGAAAACTTAGCTTTAGCGTTAGCTTAGTGGGTTGACCATAATAAAAAAGGTAATAATTTGTGTACCTACTAATGGACCGGGAACCGAGACGTTTCAGACCTTCATTATTTTATAAAAGCTGAAAGTTCCTCCTGAAAAGAGGTTGCCGAGATTTGATACTTTAACTGAGTGTGTGTGTGTGTGTGTGTGTGTGTGTGTGTGTGTGTGTGTGTGTGTGTGTGTGGGGCGATAGATGTTTTGATTTTCGGAGATTCCAAGCAAGAGCAATGTTGCCATTACGAAATATGCTAAGGCGACTGAGATTCGTTTTACGCAGTACCTATATGTCATGAAATATTTTTAATGTAATTTTTGTATTACGGTGAAATATGACACGTTAATGGCTTATTACCTTGACGGTATATTAGGACTTAATTACGGTGCATCTACGGTAATTACATGGTAGGAGCATGGAAACACTGGACCTACCATTAATTTTATGGGTTCTTCTTTCTGCCTAAAGGCATTATTTTCTATTTCATTGTAATTGGGTCCTAACACTTTATAAACTCAACTATCTTTGAATACCTGTATTGATATAGTTCTGCAATCAATTATCAAATCTACAAAGTACAACCAGAATTTGTAACGGATCTTAACTGAATTGTGAACTGTACCTTAAAAGTACAGCTTTCAAAAATTTCGAGATGTATCAGTCTATAATCTCTTCTATCTTGTAAATAAATTAGAAGTTACTTGGAAGACTTAAGTCTCGCAATATCATGGCTAATAGTGCGACCTACTATGACGATAACGCCATCTATATTGGTGAAGGGGTATTAATTATTCTTTTAGGGAAAAAATGTACATTATTATATAATGCTATTATTGAAAATAAAAAATAATTAACTTACTTTCTTCTCGTTACCTATTTTTAGCTTTTACTGCTTAAGGTTGATTATATAGGTCTGCCCGCGAAATTCAAAAATTTGGTTTTTTGCAATCTGAATTGTGAACTGTACCTTAAAAGTACAGCTTTCAAAAATTTCGAGATGTATCAGTCTATAATCTCTTCTATCTTGTAAATAAATTAGAAGTTACTTGGAAGACTTAAGTCTCGCAATATCATGGCTAATAGTGCGACCTACTATGACGATAGCGCCATCTATATCGGTGAAGGGGTATTAATTATTCTTTTAGGGAAAAAATGTACATAATAAATAATGCTATTATTCAAAATAAAAAATAATTAACTAACTTTCTTCTCGTTACCTATTTTTAGCTTTTACTGCTTAAGGTTGATTATATAGGTCTGCCCGCGAAATTCAAAAATTTGGTTTTTTGCAATTTGTAAACTACTACGCCAAAGTAGGCTTATGGCAGTCTACACTAGCGGCACGCTATGATGGCCGGTTTGACGTTTGTCCGCTCATGAAGTTCCGTATTAATTGATAACGACTTTGAAGGAAATAATTGTATTACTTTATTGACGATAGTGATGTGCAGAGATTCATAAATTTTATCGAATGTAGTTTTAGGTTTAGGACTCAAAATTTATTTATTAAATTGATTTCTAAAATGTATACAAGTGTAGAAAAATCAGTTTGCACCATTTAAGGGGTGAATGTACTTGTGAATATGAACAATTTTCACTATGTGGACAAACCTCTGAAATCGCAAAAAAATATCAGCTGTTTCATACAAAAGGTAAAATTTTTATTTTTATATGATATATACCACAACTCGGCATTTGGTTTTCTAAATTGAAAATTTTTAAAAATGGAATCTAATACGATCGTCACATAGGATCGCTGGCTAGCACAACTACTACCTCCGGCAAACTCGCGTCAATGCTCAATGCAAAACAAAGCAGTTTCGAATTGACGTTGCTTCGAAAAGTATAAACTGTCAGTGCAATGCGATTGTGATATAGTTTTGACCTGGCTTTGGATTTCAAATATTGATACTGCATTACTGTTGACCCTTGCTCGTTAATTTGGACTCTGTTCAAGCCCTTTGTTGTGGATTTCGTCGATATGACCGAACGTACGCAGAGAACTGTTCTAAATAGTCAGACACGTGAGTTCGTAATACGCCTTCGTAACTATTTCGATCGTGAAGCTCAAAATGGAGGGCCAATTTTACCTATAACGTCAGTGGTTGAACGCGTAGCTGATGCGCTTAATATTGGACAACGAACTGTTAGACGGATAACTAAAAAAAAATATGGCGAGACTGGCACAGAAGAAAATAAACTTCACACACCAAAAAAGAGAAAACGAGCAAAACCAGTCGTAGGCATCGATAGCTTTGATGCCGATGCTATCCGAAGACATGTTTACGGCTACTATTTACAGAAGGAGTATCCAACAAGAAAAAAGTTGGTGCATTCACTGAAGGAAGCTGGATTATTCTTCGGTGGGGAAAGTTCTTTAACGAAGATTTTGAAGACCATTGGATTTCGATACAAAAAATGTAACAAACGCAAAATATTGATGGAAAGATTTGATATAGCGATGGCAAGGTATACTTTTTTACGGCAAGTGAAAGAAATCAAAAATTGGCAAAATGTTGTGTTCTTGGATGAAACATGGCTTAATGCTAACCATACTGTAGGCCGTTCTTGGAACGATGACACAGCAGCATCTACTTCCAAAGTTCCTGTAGGAAAAGGATCGCGACTTATAATTTGTCACGCCGGAACCATCAACGGGGTTGTCGAAGGTTCTCTCATGGCTTTTGCGTCAAAAACCACTGGAGACTATCATGAAGACATGAATGGAGAAAAGTTTACTGAATGGTTTACCTCAATGTTGTGTAGCCTCCCTGAACCATCTATTATAATTATGGACAACGCCCCATACCACTCGATGCAAATTGACAAGCCACCTGCCCAATCCCAAAAGAAAGCTGATATCGTCGCATGGCTTCGTAAAAATGGCGTAGATGCAAACATGAATATGTTAAAAGCGGAATTAGTACGTCTTTTAAAAGAAAACAAACCAACCAAGATCCGATACGTCATTGACGAAATAGCATTAGAACATGGGCACAGAGTTATACGGTTACCGCCTTACCATTGTGAGTATAATGCGATTGAGTTGGTGTGGGCTCAAATTAAGGGATATGCTGCAAGACACAATACAGAACCCCCATTTACCACAAAAAAAATGCTAAAATTATTAGAAGAAGCTTGTGAACATGTGACTAAAGGAGACTGGGAAAAGGTTGTGAATAGAACTGTTAAATTAATAAGGGAAGATTATGAAAGAGATGTGAAAATAGATAATATTATAGAAAACGAACATATAATTATTAATGTAGGTGATGATAGCAGTGACGACAGTGAAAATAGTAGTATGGACGAATCTGATTAATTATGGCCTTTTGTGGCACCTTTTTTGGTATCTTTTGTATTCATATGTTTCTTGTGTGCATATAAAGTATGTATATTCATTTTCATTCAAATATTCAGTTCGTTCAAATAAATTAAATAAACATATACATTTTTGTTTTATTAAACCTATTTAATCAGGTACAAAAACAAAACTTAATTGTTTTTTGTTCGAGAATAAATTGACATTCCACATCACTATTGTAATGTGTCAAACCGGCCATCATAGCGTGCCGCTAGTTTAATTGCGACGATGGCAGTATCATCTTCACAGGTTTATATAAAAATCTTTACTTGAAAGTGTCCAATTTAAGAAATTAGTTGACGTGAGTTACTCACAAATTAGACGTTAAATATTTTTGTGAATATTGTAATAGCGACATCATGAAAATATCTGATAAAGTACCCCACGCTTTTTTACGATATGTATGTATTCTTATATTCGATTTTTTTTATGTATTCTTATTTTAAACTTATCGAAAATTATTTCTTTTCTACTTTTTAGTTCGGTTATCTACAAAAGCGTGTTTTTTTAGTTTTTTTAAGCTATAATTTATACATTTTACTTTAAAATGTAATAATAAAAAATACTTACAAATTTTGATAATGTCCAAAATATTATTAAAGTATTGATAAAGGCTAGATGCTAGAATATATTCCTGTGCACCTCGAACCAATTTTTTTAAAAGTTAAGTTACTTATTTTACGTAATATAAATCAATATTCCAATGCAAATGATCCAGTATTCAAATACAATAACTTCGCACGTTTATTAAAATATCAAGTTTGCAATCTTTAAAATAATGGCTTCTTTTTATGCATAGTCCAAATTACGTAATGGGCACACCCGTAATGAGCGTGTTCCATGTGAATGAACAAAAAGAACACTTGCATTCGTTTAGGCGTAAATAATAACACCAGGACGATGGCCGGGCTGACAAGTGGTTAGATTAGCATCTTGTTTCGAATACATCGAGTATCGGAGCAAGACGTGTCGACTTCAACACCTCGATGATGAAAAAACGGAAATTGGTTTGATAATGGGTAAAAATAACCACGGATTAACAGAGCTGGTTACCCTACCCTCAAGGACGTGCTGCAAAGCGAGGTAGCGTTCCTGTACAATGGCGTATATTGTTAGGGGTATTAATTTACAATGCCTTACTTACCCCTTCCAAGTTAGCCCCTTCCAATTTAGCCCGCTTCCATCTTAGACAATATAAATAGCAGTTGTGTTACCCAGATCTCATGCAAAAAAAGCTTATTAAATGGCTGAAAATTTTTAGATTTTCATCAATCATAGATAAGAACCAACCCAGTTAAGTACGCTATCCAATAGAAAAATTCGCTTTCAAATCGGTCGATCCGTTTGAGCCAAGGTATGTGATACAGGCAGACATACACGCAGAAAAGTCAAACTTATATATATTCGGGTACGTAGCACTATTATATATTCTGTGCTTCGGGGTTAATAATAAATAGCCTAACGAAGTTATACATAAAACAGACTATTGACAGGCCTTTTTGGCTATTGCAAGAAATATCAAACCAGTTTAAATAACTATTTAATAGGAATTATGTAATCAGCATAACATGTTATGCAAATCTGAAGGTCCATTCAAGTACATATGACGAAACGCCGCCGAGAGAATCGTTTCAACACAAGACAGACGCACATCGAGACAAGTTAGTCGTTCACCCACGCCTGATTTATCAGAGCTTTCTATTTATGAACTAGGTTCTAATCTAATAGTTTTAAGTGCTTTTAACTTTAGAATAAAATCTAGAAACGCAATAGTCGTACATAATACTTCAATGAGTCGACGCGGTGAAAAGCCATTTAGTAGGCCGAAAGCATATTCCTTCGCAGTATCGTCGCGTTAGTACGACGAGCTCGCAGAAAATTATTAAAAAATAACGTACTGTGCTGTGAAAGGGTGTCATAATTCATCACAATGACAATCAAAAACGTAAAATTAACAGTAGATATCAGTACAGAAAATTTGACAACTGAACCTAGTAAATATCATTCGTCTATGCATGGCACTCACACATTCATTGCTTGTTTTGAGCCTATACGTTTTGAGCGGTTAGAAAATTTTGTGTACCCATTTTCCAGAGAATCACGAGTAAATGAGTAGACACAATTTTCTCGTGGTGCGCATGTTAGCCCTACAGGTCACCTGACTGAGGGTAGACAAAGTACCTATATTTTAGCACGCGCAGTGCACAGGCAAAGATTTGCAAGATACGGGCTAGTTATTTGGCATCGTGGACACAATGTGACTCAGCGATAACATAGAAACAATTAAAGCAATTTTTATTGATATTGCCAAAAAATAGCTTTAGTACCTGGTTTGTGATCAATTTTGGGTTGAAATAATATTACGTCAATCGATTTTTATTAACGAGTGAAAGTAGGTAGTCGGATTCCATTATGATTTTAATAATTTTATTTGCAACATTCAGCATTCATTCGAAAGTTCACTGTTCATTGTTCCAACTTCCAACGAATAAGTACGGTTTCCTGACTTTTTGCCTTCTGTTATAAAACTGTCCTTTGCAATTTTATCTGATGAGCCATGATCAACTGGATATCCTATTATAGAACTATACAATATCCAATTAAAGTCTTTCAGGAACGATGCTAGAGTAGGTTCAGAAAAAAGCAAATGCCGAGCCCCTTGAACTAATAATATTATTATAGAAGTCGAAATTATAGAACACCGTGCCAAGGAGGAAAATTTTGGCACCGAAAAACAGCCTCCTTCGATAGTACCTACCTACCTAATGAATAAGTATCCGACAGTAGGTAATTATTTCCCGCACAACATCCGAGACGAACCTTCAATGTTAGTAGATGAAAAGCTTTTCGGAAGAAAGGCATTGGAAGTTTAAATTAAAAAGAGAAACAAATCTAAAGTTTCTTAATAATTTCAACGAGCTAAGATAAAGCTGGAAATTGTTAGCTTCAAATAACAAAGGCCTTGAGTGGTTACCTAAGGCGGCAAGGACGCGTATCTTTATAAGGCCTTTGAAAGTGCTAAGGACGACCGGTTTTGCTTCGGGTCGAGTGGTTTCTTGTTTACAATGACATTTTGCAGTCTGTTGCAATATATAAAGGTCCATGACTTTTTATTCGCTTTTATCAGTTTTTCGAGTGATCATCATCATCATCATCATCTCAAACTGTGAACTCATTGCCAGCCCAGAACTGTGCACAGGACTCCTCTCAAATTGAGAATGTATCCACCACGCTGGCCAATTGCGGAATGACAGACTTTACACACCCCTGAGAAAATTTGACAAACTCGGGCATGCAGATTTCTTCACAGATGCTGCAAAAGTTATAGTTAGTGCTTTCCTTGGATTCGAACCACTGAAAGTCTTAAGTCGTAACGAAAGTCTTAACTAGTTACTATAGGCTACCATCGTTTATACTTACTAGTAGTAAATTGAATTGCTATGCGGTTTACTTGATTTGTGCAATTATGTAGTAGCCAATGATAGTATAAAATAGGTATTGTTACTTGCGTTAGACCGTCGCGTCGTGACTTCGTCGCGTAAGTTTTTAAAAACCCCGCGGGAACTTTCTGTTTTTTTTTTTGGGTAAAAGGCAGACTAATAGATAGACTAGTAGACTTTGTCACTCTCCAGGTTCTCGACTGTACCCATGCATAAAATCACGTCTATCCGTTGCTCCGTTGCTGCGTGATTCAGTACAAACCAAAGATAAAACATTCGCATTTATAATAGGAAGGATTCTGAAAGTACAGTCTTCCGAGTTAAATTGTTAATGCACTTGAACCTCTTTATACGTAGGTAGTTTGAAACTATAAAGACAGCATATTATATTACAAAGCGAAACCTTGTGGAAGCCCGTCAAGGACGATAGACACAATGTATGATCATATAATACGGCAAGCCGCAAGGACTCTCATCTCCTCTTTATGCCATTTAATGTGTGAAGGATAACCGGGCTCTGTTGGATCCAGTCCAATGTAGATAATTTGATACCATAACCTAATCTCCTTTAAGTGCTCACAGCAGCAAACCAGCAGACAAACACACTTTCGCATTTTTAATGGTGGAAGAGACACACATTGCTTATGAAACCACTTCTAAAATATTCACAACCGACTGAGGCAAAATCGAGCTGAGCTGAGTGTCAAGGTCCGGATACTTGATACTACAAAATGGCGACCGGGCGTCCTTGGTACGAAAGATGCGGGACAGTGACATCATTATTCATTAAGTTGTGGAGATTAAACTCAATGTATGTACCATACTCGTTGGGTAGAGGTCAGAAGTAGTTTAGAGCGCTTGCAATGTAAACAGAACTTTTGCCTAATATGTATTCTAAATTAGATAAGGCATGAGAGAAGACTTGATTTTGATGATATAATATTTTGTTTAGTTAGTCGAATTTCTATTTCCATAAATGACCTACTTGAAATACTTTAAATTGTTGCATATTCTCTTCCTTATTATCGTACGTTACAATCTGCTTGAAGATTAGTAGGTTTATGTTTATCACGACTTTTACGATATCGGTCTCGTTTAAGTTTAACTCAATTCCCGCGCAGTTCCGTAATAGCCTGAGTGATGTGATCGTTTCCTGAAAGTGGTTTTTTTCGCAAAAAGTGCCATCCTCTTTTTATTGAGGGTTCTATTGAAAACATTACAAACGCTGGAGTAGAAAAATGTGTGAACTGTTCCTTACATTCGAGGTTCAGGATGTTTGAATAGTGATAACCTTGCACCTCTATTTGCACCTAATTTTAACTGTTTACTTTACGAGTTATAGTTTCAGTTAACCTTCGAGGCCCTATGTTATCTAATTACCATTAGCTATGATTGATGACAGGGGTGGTTTTTAAAATCAAAAAGAATAGGACTAACACTACAGGACAGCTGAAAAATTGAAAAATCGAAATTGGTTATTTTGTATAGGAATCACCACTTATAATAGATGGCGGGAGCGAAGCCGCGGTAAAAGCTAGTGTAGAAAAAGTTTTTAACAGGCAAGATAATCTTATATTAAACTGCATAAGAACTATCTTCACTGATGAAAATTGAAATGTTTCCCAACATACTGCTCAGGACCTTACAAAAAATACGCGTCGAATTGATAACCTCCTTCTATTTTTGAAGTCTGTTATAAATACTCGTAATAACGCAGTTTCTTTTGTTCACAGATTAAGTTGGAGACCGTCCTCGGGTTGACAGTGAGCAGCAACGCCGCGCTAGACTGCGATCCCAACACGGAGCTGGTGGCTTATCCTGCAGGGTAAGGAAACTTGTTATACAATGTTAGGGGGATACTTATTTAAGTCACACTGCAAAGATATGTGTTTCAATCCAAATGTGACATCGCACTCATGCGGAGTTGAGGTAAATCTGTCACCTTTCTGTTAAATGTCATGTGAAACTTGGATAGCCTTCGTTCTGATGGTAGTAGATTTACTTGGCTCCGATGTCACTTTTGTTTTATAACTAGTGGCTTAGAAACTTTTTGCGTGATAACTCATCAGAGCTCGTGGAAAAAGAACACTGTCGCTGGCAGATTATTTATAGGTGTGGTTCGCCTTAATTTTTTTGGATTGTGAAGACTGGCCAATTATGTATACCAATATGGCCCGTGGGCCGTGCAGTATACATAACTAATATGAAAAAAAATCTCGATCATCTACAATACATCTACCCAAAAACTTGCACTCGAGACATACATATTCAAAGATGGACATATAGATTAAACTTGTTATCTCCGTAATAGCAGTTAAAGGTCACTGGGCCAATGTTAGAGGCCTCCCAGATATTGCGCTGTTTATTTCTAAGCAACGAATACGTTGGAATTTTTCCAAAGCGCTTGGGGGGAAAAAATTAGCTTTTTGAATTGAGAAAAAACCAGTTCTTAATTAGTTTCACTCAGAATTTTTATTGGCAGTAAAGAAGGGCTGCCGTGGAATTTTCTTAAAATGATTGCTACAGGGCGACGATCGTAATCACTTCTGATTGGCTTACTCTCTCGCTATCAATTCAAAAAGCAAGAATTCAATAAATTCAGATGATCAAGTGAAGGTGTCATACTTCTTGATTCTACGTTTACCCATAATAATCATGCTCAGGAATATCTAATGATGGCAATCATTTCAATCTGAATATATTGTGCATTGTGCACTACCGCAAGCATGGAGAGCTAATCTAAATATATATAAATTTGGCATACCTACAGATATTATGACGATGATGATATTAATATTATGACGTAGGCATCCGTTAAGAAGGGATTTTTGAAAATTGAACCCCTAAGGGGGTAAAATAGGGGTTTGAAAAATCTAACTTAACGTGAAGTAACATAACGAGCCGCTGGCAAAAGCTAGTTTTAAAATATGACTTGTTATTGATATGGATTGTTCCGTTTGTACCGAAAAGAATCGCGAATATAACATTTTTATCTAACACTATAATATTATGGGTCGTGTAGGGTATATACTATATAGGTTCGTATATTGTGTATACAACAGTTTCCTCGAGCGATGCGATTGCGGACGTACTTTAGGAAATTGCTTTTTCCTCCTATATATGTACAACTTTCTTACTGACATCAGCGTACATATCATGGTTAGCACGTTATATATTAAATTAGGGTAAAACAAACTTTAATCTATCTAAATAAAAATCAATTGTCAAGAAAGATCATCACTTGAGAACGATTCGACCGATTTGGCTATTTTCTATTGCTGTGTTCGTAAATGCTTGGACAAGGTTTGTATGAAGATGTCAATTTCTTCATTAGTAAACTGCACCCGTGCCAATGCTAGTAGTTTCTAATTTTGTAAACTATTTTAGTTACTGTACAAAAAAAAACAATTTTTTATATCAAAACGAATAAGCGAAAAATTCAGTACTCGTGCTTATAACATTAAAGTGGTATATAGCTGTTGACCTACGTACTCGTAGTGGCCGACTTTCAAAAAGAGGCTAACATAGGTACAGCAGTTCGAACTTACGGAATAATTTTATGTTTATTTTACTCAACTAAGTAGTTGGATTTCACAAGACATAAAGCTGATGCCCACAAATTCGTCTTACATGCGTGCCTGAGAAATCTCCATAATGTTCTCAAAGGTGTGTGAAGTAGTGGACTATAATGGCCTACAGCTATACAGTTACACCCTTCTCGTTCTGAGAGAACACTTGTGCTCAGTGAAGTGGGCTGGTGATGGGATGAGATGAACGATGATGATGATGATGACTAGTTTAATAGCTAGTAGCG
Source organism: Oeneis ivallda (assembly GCA_029955525.1). Lineage (NCBI taxonomy): Eukaryota > Metazoa > Arthropoda > Insecta > Lepidoptera > Nymphalidae > Oeneis > Oeneis ivallda. The sequence continues at coordinate 21,272,556 of JARPMR010000008.1, read as the reverse complement.
TGACTAGTTTTTAGAAGCTTTTATTTAACTTGCAATTTATGTATGTAGGTATGTTTAGGTCAAATCTTGCAAGGTGAATTAAAATCAGTTCCCGGTTTCTTATTGAGCTGAAATTTTGCATGTAAATCGGATGACATTGCAATATTATTGTGATATGTAGCTGATCTGATGATGGGAACGGAAGTTGGCTATGGTAACTATGTAATAAAACGCTGTAACACCATCGAGTTTTGGCTCGTTTGATTCGTCTTGGCAAGTACTCTAGTCCTAGATGATATACAGGGTTTAATGATGGAGCTGGAAGGTGGTTATGGAAACTCTGTAATAAAACTACGTAACTCTATCGATTACTAAAAGCTTGTTTTTTAAAAATTTAATTTTTATTTACACTTGTTTACTGACGGAATTTTGAAGCAGTGATAGCCTAGTAGTTTAGACTGTGGTCTCCTATTCGGGGGGTCACAGGTTCGATCCTGGGTCTCTGACTTTTCGGAGTCAAGTGCGTTTAAGCAATTAAATATCACTTGCTTCAACGGTGAAGGAAAACATCGTGAGGAAACCTGCACATCTGAGAGTTCTTCATAATGTTCTTGAAGGTGTGTGAAGTCCGCCAATTCGCATTGAGCCAGCGTGGTGGACTATGGCCTATAACCCTTCTCTGAGAGGAGACCTGCGCTCAGTAGTGAGCCGTTGATGGGTTGCTAATGATGATGATGATGATGACTGACGGAATATATCACGAAAGTCTCAAACAAATACGCCGTAGGTAAGACCCTAATAACATTCAAAATATCAATCATATTGTCGTTTTAAATGCTGTTCACGTTCCCCCCTGGGTTAGCATAAAGTTTAGGGCACGGATGTGATTGTGACGCTGTATTGCATCATTATTATGCGATGCGTGGTCATCGACCGCGTTTGACCACCTATAGAGTTGACATAACGTTCACATAAGTTATGGAAGGTTTCAGAACAGAATCCTGAAATTACTGGCTTTGAGATTTTAAAGAAATGTCTACATTTACAAATCATTAGCTAAATAGAGATTGAGTTACCTACATGCTCATCCGAGCTGCGAAGCTGAAATTGGCAATTGCCCACATAGGTATAGTTCGAAGAACTGATGGTCGTTGGGGTTCCAAGGTGCTAGAGTGATGACCTCGCAAGTAAAGCACAATGTTGGCAGACCCCCACTAATGTGGAATCATGACATCAGATGGGACGCAGGGAGCCGCTGAATACAGGCAGTATAACGCCGAGGCATGTGAAAGTCCTATTTGTCTGAACCTGTCCTATTTGTTTGACACCTGTCTAGCTGTGGACGTCTATTATTATAACTAGCTTCTGCCCGCGACTTCGTCCATCCATCACTGTAAGAATTTTTCAAATCGGACCAGTAGTTCCTGAGATTAGCGCGTTCAGGCAAACAAACAAACTCTTCAGCTTTATATATTAAGTATACTTATAGATAATTTTAATAATAATAACCACACCACCACATATAACATAATGCATGGGGTTTTAGAAAATACAAGGTTCAAACGAATTAACTTTTATTGAAGGAAGGACCGCTTGTTATTTAAAAAAGCTACCCCTACGGGATCGAGCTTACCGCCGGTTCTGAATGATAAAACCATTCATTCCACTAGGGGCGTCTCGGCACATCGCTAAAGAATTCATCAACCCTCGCTCTTATTGGCTAATTGGAATACCCGGCACGCTTGAGCTATGCATACTATAATAATTTACTAGTGGAGGTTTTTACTAATAAATGAACAACTTGGTATAAGGTTTCGTAGATTTTGTAAGCAGCTATAGTATGAAAAACAGGAGAACCTTAGGGTATCCTTACTAATACATATTATAATTATGCGAAAGTGTGTTTGTTTGTTGGTCGTTGGTTTGTCCTTCAGTAACGCAGTAATTGACAGACGTGAATTTTTGCATGTGAAGACTTATAGAGTGACATAGGCTAGCTTTTATCCTGGACAACAAGAGGGTTCCCGCGGGATTTTTAAAACCTAACGATGTCATGTAACGATGTCATGTAACGCACCACTGCATACATAGTCCCTCGTCTAATAAACAATTTAGATAGTAAAGTAAGATTACAATTTAATGAAAATAATTTAAAACGTAAACTAAAACCATATTTTTTGGATAAGTTGGTTTGTTAATGTTAGTATAGGTATTTGTGTTTAACAGAATCGGCTTATAGCTCACAATTTAAACCTCAGTGGTTTTTCGTGTGCTAATAAGAATATTTTTGTATATTCCTCTTATTTGATAACTAAAAAAAAAAAAATGTGCAAATGCTAATAAATAAATAAATTTTTAGTCTATCCTGATGCTGATGGGTACTGCTCACCTGAGCTTTGGGAAATTAAGGAATTATCGATTATGAATTTATTTGTTAAGAAATAGCATTCATGTGAAGCCCTACTTTCTATGGAGAAAAAGGTAATGTGTTCAGGAGACAATGATAAACTAAAATCCACTCAGACGTCGCGACGTTGGGTGCTAAAGCTATCTTGACTTAAATATTTCCAATTACACCATAGAAAACGTTCTGCCTGCCAAGCCCACTATATTTTGTTATTTAAACGCACGCACAACAGCAAGCACTAAAGATTCACTTAATTATTTCACCCCACGAGCGTTTTCGGAGTATTTAATGACGGACTGGCTGGGGTTGGATGCTTTAGACTTTTAGAGTAATTGAGTGGGTACATACAGACGGGCGGGTGTGGCCGGGGGCGCGGTGTGGACGCACCCTTAAATCAATAGGAAGCAGACTTTGTAGTACCTATAGTTTTATTTCGAGCTAGGTATCTGTAATACGGCCGGCATCCACGTACGGTTTACCCTCGGTTTTATTCTAGGCACTAAACTAGCAAGACCACTACCTGTCTTGCCTATACTTGTTACTACAATATCAATTCATAATGGGCAGTTCCTAAATCCCTACAGGTTAAGTGAGCAGTACCTCTGCAGCATAAGGATTAAGGAGTTGGAACTAGAATTTTTTTATAAGACCAACTCGCAAACTTTTTACATCGATTAAAAAATACACTAAACAGTGTTGTAGAATTATCAATGCCCTGATAGACTTGGTAAGTCTGATTACTTGATAGTATTGGCAGTCGTAAGTAGCCATCTACTCATCCCCATCAGTTTTTATCTGTCCACTGCCGGATATAGGCCTCTTTTATAGTAGGTATATGTCACTACACACGATTTGTTTATCCTGCCATATCCTCGCACGGCCAATCTCTATGGTACATCGAGCTGAAAAAATTCACAAATACAAGTATTTCAAATTCTCTACAGAATATTAGAGGTGTGTCATTTGCTTTACACTAGAAGTTTGTTGTAAAAATAAAATAATAGCTGTGTTTCTCCATAATAACTACGAGTCAACAATGTCAGCAAAGCGTCATAACACAGAGCACACAATACGACTTGCCACAGTTTAACGACCCCAGCGATTTCCTCTTCCGTAAAATTGTCCAGTGTTTCATGGCGTGCAGGGACTCACGGTAACTTTGCGGTAAGAGTCCATTTCGTGATTACGACGACTCCGAATGAGAACATTGTGTTGTTCTTCTAAAGTCTAAATCAAAGGTTCATTTTTTTTAAATTTTTCTGGTAGACCACTTTCAAAATTTTACTGGTTTCGGTGGTGCTGCCACATTTCTACCATACTCCCAAAAATCTTCATAAATGTGAGAATTAGATCTAACGGTGGAAATCTGTGTCGCGGCTGAATTCCAATTCTAAATTCGGAGTGGTAAAAAGAAAAAGAGAAATAGCCGATATATATATAGAAATAGGAAATCACTGCTCTTAATAAATCAAACTGATTTTCACTATTCACTTTTAGGTTGCATGGTATCGAGTTGCACCACCTTCGGTTCATAATTATTCTCAATAGCCCAAGCAACGGTTAGAGATGCGACCTGAAAACTGAAAGGTCGTCTGTTCATTTCCCACCCGTTGCGCTATTGTCGTACCCTCTCCTAAGTGACCTAACACAAGCTTTAGCTTATTTGGAGGGGACAGGGGAGAATATGAGCTAAGTATAGCGTGGCTAATATTCTTTAAAAATAAAGGTTACTCTGGGGTGGTGAAAGTAAATTAGTTAACATGATACCAGCGTTGAACTAGAGACCTCTTGAGTATAATTTTTGAAAATAAGCATCTGATGGTGTAAGTACCAATAAAATATTGAATAAGGTTTCGTGATTTTGGACGTCCGTTTTGCCTTAAAAGTAATTTTGGAATCCTTTTTATAAATATCTTATGGCAAGTTGTAATTACATAGTTAAGTAAATAATAGTTAATACTGTTTTAAAACCTTTTGATATCAAGATAGACCATAATACCACTACACACGTCCCATGGCGCGACGTTATACATGCCATACAAAGTAGTTAACCGTCCGCAAGTACATGTGGATATTTACATGAACTCAGCATGGTTTAGGTTATGGCCTAGTGTGGTGTCGGTGATAAGAGGAGCGATTTTTTGTTTAGCACAAGCCAACATCCTCTCCTTTTGATTCAGGATGATTGATTGTCCAGGGTAAAAAAATTCTTTTCAAAAAACCGACTTCTAACGCCACTACAAAGTATAAAAATAATTTTAGTTTGTCCACGTTTGTTGAAGTCGGGCGGGCCTAAATTCAAACTATGAAACCGATGCGCGACGCTACACAATATGAGAGACTCGTTTGTAGAAGTTGAGCGAGCATCGCGAGTCGGTTTCATAGTTTGTATTTTAGGCCCGCCCGACTTCAACAAACGTGGACAAACTAAAATTATTTTTATACTTTGTAGTGGCGTTAGAAGTCGGTTTTTTGAAAAGAATTTTTATTTTAAGCTTTTAAGTGTAGTATCCTATGATTGAGGAGCTAGGACCTGGAGTAGTCCATACTTGTTACCTACAATAACAATTCGTAATCGACATTTCCTAAATCTCTTTATTTTAGGTGAGTAATATCCCTGCAGCATCAGGCTTAAGGAGTTGAAGGTCAACATTTTTATGGGACCATTTCGCAAACATCCTCTGTCGATTAAAAAAAAATCACGCGAATCGGTCCAGTAATCCCGGAGAAATCGGTGGACATACAGAGGAAAAAAAAAAATACCGGCCGAATTGAGAACCTCCTCCTTTTTGGAAGTCGGTTAAAAAGAGGCCTAGATGGTGAAAATTGATCGTGAAAGTCCAGTGAAAATCTGTAAAGCTGTTTCGAATAAGTATGGAAAAACAGACAGACAAGAATTTCTGAACATTTTTGAGGTTTATGAGTACGTTCAAATAATCAAATTATAAGAGGCAGTTGTTTCGAAACCATAATATTTTAATAATCGAAGTGGCATATATGCTACACCTCGATTTTTGTTTTAATTGGGTGAAGTACGCAAATAATAATAGAAAAGAGCTTTTTAATGAATTGATTGGAAATTTTGGTGAAATTCTTCATTTTAATTAATAGTGTAGAGTATTGAAACGATCATTAAGGATTAATAAAAGATTAACAGCTCGGTATTCTTAATTTATTTCTTCATGTCGCTAATTACTTTCCGCTACCTCTCCGCTCATTAATGTGAACTGCATAGAAGAGCCTTATTTGTATGTATGCCGAATGTGTGTCCTTTCTCACGGACGGATGCCATCGTGTCTGTTGCTGGAATTACGAATACTTCTAATGACTATCTATAAATATCACATTAGATGCGGTACTGATAAATGTAAAAACGAATCTCGCCTTGCTTGTACTCGCAAACGCGTGTGATTTTCGCCGCATCTTTGGTATTGATCACGCGCGATGAGTGAAAGGCCGCATTTACGCGGCTTACAAATAAACCCGCTAACGCATGCGGTTTTCGCAGTTAATGTGTCTGAAGTGTCTTAATGATTTAGAAATAACAGATTATTTAAACGGAAGAAAAATTCAAACGCGTTTTTAAGATTTTGGGCCAGCGTGGTAGACCCTATAACCCTTCCATGAGAGGAGACAAGCGCTCAGTGGTGAGCCGTTGATGGATTGCTGATGATGATGTTGATTAGGCTTTGTTCACACCAAACGGATAATCAGCCGCCGATTGTGAGCAGGCTCCCTGTGAGCCCCAGTGTGAACGTAGCTACGTAGCCTATCAGCGTCCGCAGTACGTAGTGGCGTAGTATAATAATAATTAATTAATCGGCCGCCGACTACCCTTAGCGTAATAGCGTATTGTCGGTTTGGTCTGAACTAAAAGTTGAACGTTTAGGGAAAAGCAGTCAACTAAGTAATGTTCGCTTACAGTCGCCGGTTGACAATACGTTTAGTGTTACCACAGCCTTAGTTTGTAACTAACAAGCTGTCACTTCAAAGAACTAACTATCCTATGCACTATATTGGCAGATGCACGGTGGTCCTCTACAACCCGCGCAAGAACCGGCAGACGCACGTGCTCAACGCGTCGAGGAAGAGCGTCACCTGTGTCGCTTTCTCCCCGGACGGCCGGTATTTGGCCACCGGGGAGTGCGGCCATGCACCCGCAGTACGAGTCTGGGATCTTCAGGTGAGCCATATATACCAAGTATTTGATACCGAGGCAGGCGTTACCTTGTCTCCTGAGGACGCTCTGTGGTGGCATTCTTTAAAATTGATTGCATCGGTGTAACGATCGCATTGGCCTCTGATTGGCTGGAATTCGCCCGCTATTTGTTAAAATGCATCGAAGCAGCAGGAACGCTATAAATTCGGCCATAGACTGTAGCCATGATTGATGCAGCTTTTACAAATTCGTGTTGGAACGAAACTTACGTACGTTTCGTTCCTACGTTTTGTGGTGTTGCGCTGTTTCTGTTTCTGTATTTGTTCTACTACTGGTAGATCGGCATTGTGCAGCGCGAGCGCCACGTTGTATCATACAGATTTTTCTGTCTTGACGGACTATAGCAAAATAATTTTGTTTTTCTTTGAATGTAACACAAGATTGGCGATGCTTTTGTGCTTATAATATCACACGAGTAAGCAGTGTCTCGCTGGATCCTATTCCTCACTGGCTTGTGACATTGGATTCGTTAGGTAGTTATTGTGGGGAGTTCTCGCAGGATGATAATATGAAGGATCTTCATATTATCATCCTTCAATCAAATCAATGTAGGATCAAATCAATGTATGTAGGATCAAATCTTCCTACATACATCTCGACCGAGAGAATGAAATTTAATGAGGTTTATTAGTTCAGAAATCGTTTTCATATTATTAACGACTTTCAAAGAGCTTGTTCTAGGATGAATAATTATGAACCCAAAGCTTTCATCTTAGACCACATGATCACAATTTGCACGCGCAAAGAGTACAAAATATGCACGAGACAAATATAGAAGTATTCTTAGGAACCCTAGGATTGTCTTAGACACAAATAGAACGTGACTTGCATGTTATTAGCGGACAGCGTTCACTCTGACGACGCGACTGGCTTTATTATTTCATAGGTAATAATACTTCACGAACATGTAGGTACAATCTATTTTCCTTACCTGTCTTAAAAGATAAACAAACGTTTTGGAGAAACGCTTAACCGCCGTGCGTGGTCAGGCGTTTACGACGTTCTTGTTTGGTTTTTCATTTGTAGCATTTCATTGTCAGTGCGGTAAGAACGTCCTATGCGCTGTGCCCAGGGCGTCGCTTACGCCTCCGACAAACCATTGTTTTCCTTTTAAAACAGATAAATACTTGATAGGCTTACTTGATAGGTTTATGATAATTATTGCAATCAGGAACCTCTTTAGTCTTTGACACGGCAACTCAAACAGAGTCGCTGCAGCTGCCTCACTCAAGGCAAGAGCTCTAAAATGATTTTACATACCCTGAATGTTATATTATATATTATATAACTTGCATGTACCTAAATAAATAAATAAGAGCTGAACCTTTTTCCCCTCGTTTTTCACGCAGTCTCTTGTATGCTCGAATTTAGAAATTACATGTCTTTAGTATATTTTTCAACTCCAAAATAAATTCCAAACATCGATACGTCACTTATGATGATAAATCAAAACAAAACTAAATAAGGACACGGGCATAATAATAATATAAACTTTGTTCTGTTTCACCTAATGCCATCTAGTGTCGAGTGGACAAAGAGTTACATATTTTATTGTTCTTTTTTCAGGATCCAAGCGCGTCTGGTGCGGTACAGATCGCGGAGTTCCCGGGGCATACGCACGGAGTTAACTGTGTGGTGAGAGGCATTTACATCTAGCTATACTAGCTCATGCCTGTGACTTCGTCTATCCGATGTTCTGGGTTAAAAAAATTAAGTGGCACTCGGGGACTGCCGCGGTAAAGCTATTGCATAGCATTTTTTATCAACTTATGCAATTATAATATTTATGCAATAATTTTTTTTTTGCATAATAAAAATTATGCAAAAAAAAAAATTAAAAAACAAACAAACAAGAAAAGCGCACTGTCACTACTGAGCTTTAATGGGTGATTTTTAACAACTATACTGTGTTAGCTTTGGTAGCTAGCAGCGACCTACATACCTATTTACTACAAGGCTTCAAATCCCCTTATACGATAACATATTCAGATAAATGACAATAATTTAATTATTATATATGCGTATTTAGTGCATTACTAATGGACCTACTAATTTAAGATTTTAATAATTGTTTTCCAGGCGTTCTCGACATCTTCAAAGTATCTGGTGTCGGTCGGTTCGCAACATGACATGATAGTCAACGTTTGGGACTGGCGCGCCAACCTGAAACTTGCTAGCAATAAGGTACAGTTTTTGCAATTCACGAAGGCGAGTGAGCTTTACTTGTGGTTACTTCGTGTACATGCACATTGCATAAGTGTGCGTGCCTGTCAAAGCCTAGGTGGGAGCGGGCAGGCGCGAGCATTGCGCTCGCTCACACTTATACAGATACGACACACACACAACCATAAGTCAGTCGCCCTCGTGAATTGCAAGATCTATAACTAATATCTGACAATAACATCAAATCTTCGAAGCTTCACTGGACAGAGTAGGGTACACACGCTTACAATGGACTAGTCTAGTAGTTTAGCGCTTTAATGTATGTTGCTATTTTCTTTCAATAAGCTAAACAATCACAGTCCTCTTTTATAAGTTATATACTCGTAGTTTAAAACAATATAAAAATACATAATTATACTTATCGACAATATTCTTTAGAGTAGAAAGTAATAATAAATTCACTGACTAAAAACGAATTATTTATCTAGTAGATCTTGGTTAGATTTGAAATACAACAAGAAACTCATGCTACCTTGTTCATAGAAATGGACGTCACCATGATCTGTACAAAATAACCAATAGTGATGAAGATAATATTTTCGCGGTTACCAAAAAATCCCCTGTTTAGGACATAGTTGTAACTTGGAAAATAGTTAGACCTCGTGATTACTTGCTTGCAAATAGAAGTGAGTAAAGCCAATCTTTATTTTTTTCAGGTGTCATCTCGAGTCAAGGCAGTGAGTTTCTCTGAAAGTGGGAACTACTTCGTGACAGTCGGCTTTAGGCATGTGAAGTTTTGGTATCTGGAATATTCGAGAAATGCTAAGGTGAAATATATGTTTTTTTTGTTTAACCAAAATTTTAAATACCAAAGAACACTGATAATAGTATTTAGCATGCTATAATAAATTTTCTATGCAGTGTAAACAGAGACTTTATTAGGTAAACATACTCATAAAAGCAGAATCCTACAAATTGCACCTATAAAATTGTTATCACTTGTAGTATGCAAACATTAAATTTGTGTGTACTGATAAAGTAGACAGTAACATAGTACAAACAGAATAGTAGGCTAACTAAGGCCGATCGGCGAGTTAATTACCTACCCTTGCGTTGACGCCTAGGGTTGTCACTTTTATTTTTGACTAGCTGATGCCCGCGATTATTAATAGGTAGGTTACTACTTTTATTGAAAAATTAAACAAACAAAAAAGAGCGAGCGTGCGACGTAATACGCAATTGCGCGCGATTAGCACAGCGCAGCGGCGCGATATAATATACAAAAGCACTCTGTGGCGCGCCGCGCGGCCCGTACTGCCGGCCGATTGAGCCGGTTGAGATTTTGCGAATGTGTGCGTGAAACTTCCGTGCGTACACGGCGCCCGCTGCTCACGCATACATTCAAACCGGCAGCGGCCACTTTGTATGAAGTTAGCCTACTATTCTGTTTGTACTATGACAGTAATACTGTTATCTACATGATTAATAATGAGATTGTCATTAATTTGTTTGAATTTTTGAATTTACTTCGTAATTTATGATTTTTTTTTACTTTAATACACATGAAAATCAGCAATACAAGATATTGTTTCATCAAGATGGGTTCAGATGTTGAGCCATGAAGAGACAGATTAACTCACATTCGTAAAGTATAAACTTTTACGCCCTTACGTACGTACCTTAAAATCGACAAGTCAATCTCATGAATTGCTGGAGCAAGTTATATCCACACTTTTTCATCATTTATATAATCTTCATATATGCTTTTTGTACGAGCATACTTTAGTTAATTAAGTTTAGTAAGGTACCTACTATGCCAGTAAGTCATCATCATCATCATCATGAGCAATCCATAGCATAGCATAGTGAATTGGTAGACTTCACACACCTTTGAGGACATTATGGAGAACTCTCAGGAGTGCAGGTTACCTCGCGATGTTTCCTTCACCATTGAAGCATGTGATATTTAATAGCTTAAACGCACATAACTCCGAAAAGTCAGAATTGCGTACCCGGGATCGAACCTGCGACCCTCCCCCGACAGGTACCCGCAGTTCAACCAATAAGCTATCACTGCTTCTATCCCAGTAACTAATAAATATAAAATCATAGTGTATAGTCTATATATATTTCATTTCCAGTTCAAAGAACCGGTTCCTCTCATGGGCCGGTCTGCGATCCTGGGCGAGCAAAAAGACAACGACTTCTGCGACGTCGTATGCGGGAGGGGCGAGGCGGCTGACAGCACGTACGCGATCACGAGGGGGGGTTTGTTGTGCGAGTTTAACAGCAGGAGGTTGCTCGACAAATGGGTGGAGTTGAGGGTGAGACCTGGCTTTTTGGTCATTCAGACTGGGATAGGCTTTGACTTGGCCATCATAGTAATATTATAAATGCGAAAGTGTGTTTGTTTGTTGATTTTTCTATTAATCCCGGAGAATAACCGCTGGATTTTCAAACTAAATCCACGCGGATAAAGTCGCGGGCATCAGCTAGTATAAAATAGTTGAAATAGTTCATTTTTAATACAAGTAGCGCCATCTATTGGTGAGTAGTGAAATTCGTTAGCAAAATCAATCGAGCAGCACTATAAATATTTTGAAATCAGTCATTGAAGTAATTTTGTTCTGCAAAAATGTTACAATGGGATTATAATATTTTGTAATTACTTTTACACAAGATATTATACTATGATGTTTGGTTTAATTACAATTCATGTGGCGCCATCTCTTAGCCAGTAGTGAATTAACTAATCACTTTGAACAACATTACAAGTGATGCATATTATTGTTCACAGACGACGTCAGCAAACTGCATGGCAATAGGGTCTGAGTACATATTCGTTGGGTGCGCGGAGGGCATAGTGAGGTGTTTCGCGCCCGCGTCGCTGCGATATGTCACAACGCTGCCTCGAACCCACTACCTCGGCGTCGATGTCGCGCAGGGGCATAATATCAAGTGAGTAAGCAAGTAATGGATAAATCCATACTTCCATACTGATGTTATACAGGGTATATAGTTCAAAGAGCTGATGGTTGTTAGGGTCCCTAGGTGCTGGAGTGGCGACCCCGCACCGGGAAACGCAGTGTTGGCAGACCCCCCACTAGGTGGTCCGACAACATCAAACGAGTCGCAGGGAGCCGCTGGATTCAAGCGGCGCAAGACCGAAGCCTGTGGAAGTCCATTCAGGAGACCTTTGTCCAGCAGTGGACGTCTGTAGGTTGATAAAGAAGAAGAAGCAAGTAATGGATAAATCCATACTTCCATACTAATGTTATACAGGGTATAAGGGGAATCCATTCCAAACAGCCAAGTCGGTTCATTTGTTGTAGCGTGCGTGAAAGAGTAACAAACATCCATCCATTTGTCCATACATCCATCCATCCTCACAAACTTTCACATTTATAATAATAATAGGATTTATAAAATTCAAAATTATTTATTTCACGTAGGCCAACCTGTGGCTCTTATGACACGTCATGAATCTACCACGGGTTCGGAATGCGGATTCTGCTGAGAAGAGCCGGCAAGAAACTCTGCAGTTGCTCTTTTCAAAATAATTATTTTACAATAATATTATACAGCTATTACATTGTAATAAGTTTTTTATACTATCTTGTGGGCACCCGGATGCCATACCGATTTAACCCATGCCATAACCATTAATATATAATATTAGTGGGATACATTAATTACTGATAAAGTAACTAAAGGACAGTAAAATATTGTTTCAGCCATATGTTCAGTCAGCCCAGCAACGCGAGGTACCCGGATGCAATAGCTTTAACCTACGACGAACGCAACCACAAGCTGACCTGTGTTTATAATGACCATAGTTTATACGTGTGGGACGTCAGAGATATTAAGAGGGTATGTAATACTCATCAGTCTATCATTGAATAATTGTTGAAGTTCATTGTCATGCACATACACATAAAAAAAAAACCGAGTGTTCCACAACAGTGGAACACTCGGTTGGAACAAAGTTCTGAATCAACGCCGTCTCTCGCCACATGTTAGAACCATCTTTTAAAAAAAACAGTCATTAAAGCAAGTTCACGCTGCCCACAATAGATGGCGTTAGTATATTCTGCTGCAAATATTTTGTTTGGAATTCCTCTTCTATAAAACTTCGTTCCAAAAATAAAAAAATAAAGAACAGATATGATCTGAATTCGGTATTCGAACCATCAAACTGATAGTTTTACTCATTTAACTGCTACGCCACCAAAGCTATGATAGAATGTGTGTAATAAATGAAGGCAACAAGGGTCGTGATGGAAAATGTCATTCAATGTTCATGTCATTTTAAGATTTTGTATCTCCAGCCAGGGTTTGACAGCTTTTGAGCTGTCAAACCCTGGCTGGACATGGCAGATGGCTTTATTTTGGTGGTCAACTTTGTTTTTCTTCAACTGATGTGCAACTGGCCCTTAAACAACCAAAGGTTCCAGGGTGGAAGGATGAATTGATTTTAAAATAAATCATTCTGATTCTTAATTTAATATCATTGGATCTATTAAAAAAAAATTAAGATTTTCTGTACAAACATTACATATTTTCTTGGACAGGTAGGCAAGTCACACTCAGCGCTGTACCACTCGGCGTGTATATGGGGAGTGGACATGATCAGTCAGGGCCCCCTCGGCGCGGGGGCCTTCCTCTCTTGCTCCAGCGACGACACCGTGCGGCTTTGGGAGTTGAAACCCAACCAAACCAATATTTATAGCAATGTAAGTACTAACTTTCCGCAGAAATTCAGTCTTTTAACACGAAACGTAAATAAAATATTTAATGGAAGTGGTTTGTCCACTTTCATTAAATATTTAATTTACATGGTTACTGGGCAAGTTCAAACTGCGTAGAAGAGATAGATGACTATAACTCAATACCTAAAATCCATTAGTGAACAAAGTGTATACATTCGTGATGTGAATTTTATGGACTACGCAATATAACAGGACTCTCGATGTGGGGGTATTCAAGAAGGCCCCCCGAAACTCGTTTATACATCTTATCGCTAAATATTTTCGAAACGAAACTCCTTGTAAACAATGTTTTGATACAGAAATTTTGTAGTCTTAGCTCATCTTCAAAAGAAGGAGGAGGTTCTTGATTCGTCAGATTTTTTTTTTAATTTAATTTAATTTTATGTATGTTCTCCGATAACTCCTTAAGACGCCTGAACCGATTTGGAAAATTCTTTTTTGTTTGAAAAGGTATACTTCCCAGATGGTCCCATTGAAATTTTATCGAAATCGGTCGAGCGGTTTTTAAAAATTCAACAATAAATTATATACTTTGTAGTGGTGCGGGCGTTTGAAGTTGTTTTTTTTTAAATAATTTTTTATATTATATTATATTAATAGCAGTTGTTTTGTGGACAGGAACTAACCAAAGTACTGTACATCGACCCCGAGCTGAAGTTCCTCAAGGATGTGGATCTGACGGCCACTAGTGATAAGGATAAGTCTAAGACCTACGACGACAAGACCGGCGTCAGGTATGGGTTTCCGTTACTGTTCTCAGTTATTCTACTTTGATCCAATACTATTTGTTGGCGCGTTAACTTCCTCGTATTTAAGTGCGTATGAAAATAGAAAAAACTTACATTAATTCGATTTAAGAGGACTATTACATTTAGCACCCCTCTCTCGCACATTTTAGTATTTTGAATGATTTAAAATATCAGATACTTTTGACAAAATGTGGTCAGTTATCAACAGTTAAATTACGGATATTTTAGTCATATTTTAAATGTTAAAAAAAATTTAAAAAAAAATAGAAAACTAGTTTTGTTACATACAAAACAAGTTTTCTAATTTTTTTATTTTTTTTTTTTTTTGAATCGCCACTTCGGATTTCTTTTAATAGATGGTAGCTTAAAATAAAGAAGGTTGTGAATATATTAATAGCAATTTTAGACGTCTATATTTGATAGATGTTTAAAAAAGAAAAATTATTTATTCTATTTAATTATTATAATATAGGTATTATAATATTTAAAAACTGTATTTTGATTATATAGAAAAATATCAATCATACACCCAATTTATTTGCAGATGTGTCCGTGTATCCCCCTGCGGGCGGCACGTAGCGGCGGGCGACCGGGCAGGCAACGTGTGGATATTTGACAGCTCGGGGACTCGGCTACACATACTCGAGGCGCACGACGCGGAGGTTTTATGCCTCGAGTACGCAGCTTCGCCTCGACTGCTCGCCTCGGCCTCGAGGGATCGCCTCGTGCACGTTTTTCTTGTTGAGCGGGTGAGTAATAGATGCGAACGTACGTATGTACGAAGTCTAGTAATGTGCCGGATCGTTAAAAATGTATATCTGCGAATACGGATCTTTCGAGTCAAAATCCGTGGATACTGATTTTGGCTTTGTCGACGCGCGTGACCTTGAAACGATAGTTTACGCCACTTGACGCTTAGCTTGACAGGACATGATTCGACTTGCATTGCGCGGGTCTTTCTTTTGTTTTGTTTATAGTTTAGTGTGATATAATTTCATTAAACTAGCGGCACGCTATGATGGCCGGTTTGACACATTACAATAGTGATGTGGAATGTCAATTTATTCTCGAACAAAAAACAATTAAGTTTTGTTTTTGTACCTGATTAAATAGGTTTAATAAAACAAAAATGTATATGTTTATTTAATTTATTTGAACGAACTGAATATTTGAATGAAAATGAATATACATACTTTATATGCACACAAGAAACATATGAATACAAAAGATACCAAAAAAGGTGCCACAAAAGGCCATAATTAATCAGATTCGTCCATACTACTATTTTCACTGTCGTCACTGCTATCATCACCTACATTAAGAATTATATGTTCGTTTTCTATAATATTATCTATTTTCACATCTCTTTCATAATCTTCCCTTATTAAATTAACAGTTCTATTCACAACCTTTTCCCAGTCTCCTTTAGTCACATGTTCACAAGCTTCTTCTAATAATTTTAGCATTTTTTTTGTGGTAAATGGGGGTTCTGTATTGTGTCTTGCAGCATATCCCTTAATTTGAGCCCACACCAACTCAATCGCATTATACTCACAATGGTAAGGCGGTAACCGTATAACTCTGTGCCCATGTTCTAATGCTATTTCGTCAATGACGTATCGGATCTTGGTTGGTTTGTTTTCTTTTAAAAGACGTACTAATTCCGCTTTTAACATATTCATGTTTGCATCTACGCCATTTTTACGAAGCCATGCGACGATATCAGCTTTCTTTTGGGATTGGGCAGGTGGCTTGTCAATTTGCATCGAGTGGTATGGGGCGTTGTCCATAATTATAATAGATGGTTCAGGGAGGCTACACAACATTGAGGTAAACCATTCAGTAAACTTTTCTCCATTCATGTCTTCATGATAGTCTCCAGTGGTTTTTGACGCAAAAGCCATGAGAGAACCTTCGACAAACCCGTTGATGGTTCCGGCGTGACAAATTATAAGTCGCGATCCTTTTCCTACAGGAACTTTGGAAGTAGATGCTGCTGTGTCATCGTTCCAAGAACGGCCTACAGTATGGTTAGCATTAAGCCATGTTTCATCCAAGAACACAACATTTTGCCAATTTTTGATTTCTTCCACTTGCCGTAAAAAAGTATACCTTGCCATCGCTATATCAAATCTTTCCATCAATATTTTGCGTTTGTTACATTTTTTGTATCGAAATCCAATGGTCTTCAAAATCTTCGTTAAAGAACTTTCCCCACCGAAGAATAATCCAGCTTCCTTCAGTGAATGCACCAACTTTTTTCTTGTTGGATACTCCTTCTGTAAATAGTAGCCGTAAACATGTCTTCGGATAGCATCGGCATCAAAGCTATCGATGCCTACGACTGGTTTTGCTCGTTTTCTCTTTTTTGGTGTGTGAAGTTTATTTTCTTCTGTGCCAGTCTCGCCATATTTTTTTTTAGTTATCCGTCTAACAGTTCGTTGTCCAATATTAAGCGCATCAGCTACGCGTTCAACCACTGACGTTATAGGTAAAATTGGCCCTCCATTTTGAGCTTCACGATCGAAATAGTTACGAAGGCGTATTACGAACTCACGTGTCTGACTATTTAGAACAGTTCTCTGCGTACGTTCGGTCATATCGACGAAATCCACAACAAAGGGCTTGAACAGAGTCCAAATTAACGAGCAAGGGTCAACAGTAATGCAGTATCAATATTTGAAATCCAAAGCCAGGTCAAAACTATATCACAATCGCATTGCACTGACAGTTTATACTTTTCGAAGCAACGTCAATTCGAAACTGCTTTGTTTTGCATTGAGCATTGACGCGAGTTTGCCGGAGGTAGTAGTTGTGCTAGCCAGCGATCCTATGTGACGATCGTATTAGATTCCATTTTTAAAAATTTTCAATTTAGAAAACCAAATGCCGAGTTGTGGTATATATCATATAAAAATAAAAATTTTACCTTTTGTATGAAACAGCTGATATTTTTTTGCGATTTCAGAGGTTTGTCCACATAGTGAAAATTGTTTATATTCACAAGTACATTCACCCCTTAAATGGTGCAAACTGATTTTTCTACACTTGTATACATTTTAGAAATCAATTTAATAAATAAATTTTGAGTCCTAAACCTAAAACTACATTCGATAAAATTTATGAATCTCTGCACATCACTATCGTCAATAAAGTAATACAATTATTTCCTTCAAAGTCGTTATCAATTAATACGGAACTTCATGAGCGGACAAACGTCAAACCGGCCATCATAGCGTGCCGCTAGTTTAATGAGGTAAAGGTAGGTGAAAATTAATGAGGTAAGATCTGTAAAAGATCCGCCAAAAAGGCAACGGATCTTTCTTCTCCCTCGGATATCCGTCACATCACTAATACGAACGTATTAAGTAATAAAAATAACTAATAATGTCTCTGTCTGGTGGGAGGCTTTGGCCGTGGCTAGTTACCACTATACCGTCAAATAAGTGCCGCCAAGCGATTTAGCGTTCCAGTTTATTTGAAAAGTCAATTATTCAAAAAAGTAGAGTAATAGGTACATAACTGCTAATACAATATTCAGATTAATTATTCTTTAAAAGAAGACAACCCTTCCATAATTAGCGCTGAATTGCACTTTATTGTGTGGTAAATAGGGGTCGCTATTAATTATCTAAATGATTTTAAACTTTTGTACTTATACTATTATGAATTCTATGCCTATACTCATTACTAATAGTTGTTTATTGTTTCAGGGCTACCAAATCCTGCAGACCCTGGATGAGCACTCGTCTTCCATCACGGCAGTGAGATTCCTCAGTTCCGGCAACGGTTTGCAGATGGTGTCGTGCGGCGCTGACAAAACAATATTATTTAGGCAACTCAGAACTGTGAGTTGCTTTGCATTCCTTGTATCTCTTCGTCTCTTCTTGTATTTTCTTCTTCTTTTTCTTCTCTGTTTGTATTTTCTTCTTTTATTTATTCTCTTGTATTTTCTTCTTTTTCTTCTCTGTTTGTATTTTCTTCTTTTATTTATTCTCTTGTATTTTTCTTCTATTTCTTCTCTTCTTGTATTTTCTTCTTCTCTTTCTTCCCTTGTATTTTCGTCTTCTCTTTCTTCTCTTCTTGTATTTTCTCTCTTGACTCCTGCGTTATCTTCAGAGAGATCTTCCACGGCAAAGACCGCTACTAAGCGTTATGGACGCTTTTAACCAACTACGGTAAATCCTAAGGGAAGGGTTTTGATTTTAGCAGTCTATGTATGTAAGTTTTTAAGAATGTTCTACCATAGCGCCTAAACTACTGAGCCGATTTTTATGAATGAGGTTTCGATCGATTCGTTATTATGTTCTGGGTGACAAAGGCTACATTATCAACATGAAGAATTTTATGAATCAAATTGTCTTTAGTCTGGTTAGTTTTTAAACGTTTTGTGTTGTTGTGTACAGATAAAATGTTAAATGATGAATCCTCCCTGTTGTGAACATTTCATTAAACTGGGTTCAAATGAGACAAATTTTGGAGGCGACTGTTGAATGTCAACATAGCCAGAAAGTAATAGAGAAACAAAGAATGAAAGAAAATTCATTTATTCATTAATGGTGCCCCAGACAAAACAAATATACAATTAATTGCTTGTGCAACCACCCAGAAAGGGTGTACAGCTCAGCATAATGCCTCACTTCACACACGCAAACACGCATACAAAGTGGAGCACTGATTTTCAGCAATGACCCCGGCTAGAAACTGCTATGGTGACATTCAACAAAATTCGCCTCGTCTGAACGCGGTCTAAGCCAGATGATAAAGGGCTAATAAGTGGTCGTAACTCCTTTCCATTTACAAAGCTGCCATATATTATTTTTTGCTTTATTAAATTACACATATCCGTTGATTGTCAGACGCAAGACGGCAGTTACCAGTTTGCGCGAGGACAGAACGTGTCGGGCAGGACGACGCTCTACGATATGGAGGTGGACGCGGGCGGGAGGCATATACTAACCGCTTGTCAGGTGAGGGAGTTTCAAGCCCATTTTAAACGATACCTATATCACCCCCTAAGTAGGCGTCTCTTTACGTAGGTAGCCCATAAATACAATCCCTTATCCATTGTCATTTTCACCTTTTGCTGTTCCCTTAGCCCTAAAGGTTCGTGATAACGAAATTGACAGAAAGTGTCACTTAGCTTAGCTTAAAACAGGCATTAGTTGTATACAGCTCAATTCAATTTTGGTTTGTGGCGTGCAGTAGCACCAGATGGGCACAATTTACTCCGCCAATGTCGCGTGGAATGGAAGAGACACGGTATAGAGAATGGTTGGTTGTAGCTGGGAGTTTCTAACCAAGAGACCAGCTTGTAATCTTGATAATGTATAAATGGCAGGTTTTCATTTTTGATTAGTGTCAACACAATATTATAGTTAGAACACATACAGCTGCGGGATTGTCTAAAAATGACAACTATTCTATGAAAGATTATTGCGATAATCTGTGATTCTCCGACACTCGCTGTTGATATGATTGATGCAGCTTTTTCGCAATCGACCAGCTGATCCTCTTACTATCGAAAGTCGCCAGTGAAGAAGGGTTAGTCCACCACTCTGGCCCAGTGCAAATTGGCAGACTTCACACACCTTTGAGAACATTATGAAGAACTCTCAGGTGTGCAGGCTTCCTCACGATGTTTTCCTTCACAGTTGGAACTTGTGATATTTAATTTCTAAGACGCACATAACTTAGAAAAGCTACAGGTGCGTGCCCGGGATCGAACCTGCGACCCCCGAATAGGAGACCGCAGTACTAGCCACTAGGCTATCACTACTTGTGCTCAGTTTATAATATCAGTTAATTTGTTGGTAGGATCGCAACGTCCGCGTGTACAGCGCAGCGCACGGCAGGCACACGAAAACCTTCCGAGGGACCACGGCCGAAGATGGTACCCTGATAAAGGTAGTTCAGAGTTCTACTATGTAGAAACTGGCTAGTTTTTAAGCAATTTCCAGAAGTGATGTGATCACTGTAAATAAAAATTTTTTAATGTCACAATTTAGATTATTCTTAACTACTTATATATATTATCTCGTGTCACGATGTATGTTCGAGATAAAATCGAAAACTACTGAACCGATTTTGATCAATCTTCGTAACTATCTGTAATTTGGTCCAGCTTAAAAGAAAGGATAGTTTTTATCTTAATTATAGACATCAATGTTATTGCAAATTAAAATATGTTAATTACACGACAGTCATATATATACAGTTCGAGATTTAGGTTGCTAGGTTGCCTAGATTGTGTTATAATTTTGCATTACTGATATTATAAATGCGAAAGTTTGTTTGTTTGTCCTTAAATCACGTCGCAACAGAGCAATGGATTGATGCGATTTTTTGATGGGTATAGTAATGGGTGTAGTAGATTACCAAAAGAGTGATGGAGGGAATCGTAGAAAGAGAATCGAACTCAAGATGGAACAACTCGATTCAATATAGACAATCGAAATTGTTCCTGAAATCATTCGATAAAAAGAAGACAAGACAAATTATGTCACAAAGTAGGAACAATATTGCATTGGTAATAGGAATAGCAACGGGACACTGTCTGCTAAATAGACATCTCACAATAATGAGAATACAAGAAGACCCATCCTGTCCAGAGTGTGGTGAGGAAGAGACCAGCTTCCACTTTATAGCTGAGTGCCCTATGTACTCATTGGTAAGATGGGAACTACAAGGTAAGGATAGATTAAGTGAAGAAGACCTAACAAACCTTTCAATAGGAGACATCGTTAGGTTTACGAAAGCTACAGGTAGGTTTTTAGGGGGGTAGGCTGCCTGGGCACCAGTAACCTGTGTCCAAACACGGGGAATTGGGTGGAATAGTTCCGACACAGGACTGATCACCCGCCTGGCGTTAGCAGGCGTCCCCTCCACAAATACAATACAATACAATGGGTGTAGTAGTGGGTCCTCAGACCGGGAGAGGTCCTACTTTTTATCTCGGTTAATCAAAGAGTTCCCGCGGGATTTTTAAAACTAAATCCATGCGGATGAAGTCGCGGGCATCAGCTAGTACTTTTATCTGTTTGGTAACCAGGTGGCATTAGACAGCAGTGGAATCTACTTGGCTACTTCGAGTACGGACAAGATCCTCAGTGTATACGACTATTACTCCGGCGAATGTATGGCCACCATGTATGGGCATTCTGAAATCGTCACTGGATTGAGGTAAGTGAGAAGAAACATTGTAAATTGATTTGGGTAATACAGAAAGGTTCAAACCGATTCGACAGCTAACATTTTTAATTGATACAAGATGCTAACTTTTTACGATTTTTGATGGTCGTTGGGGTTGGGATCTCAAGATGCTGAAGTGGCGACCCGAAACGGCAGTGTTGGCACAAAGATTGATGCGTTTTTAATTGTTTTAAGTTACGAATATGCATATGCATAGTGGGTTGGAAAATTGGGAATAAAAGAGTAATGATGTAAGGACTGGAATGTTTTTACTATATGATGAAGGATTTAAAAAAGTAGCCTAGTGCTATTGACTAAAATTGTGGGTTGAAATGTTTTTGCCTACCTACGTCCAAAAAATATACCTTTGTTTTAATCCGCCAAACTTATTATCCAAAAAAATTATCCAAAAATAAACTATCCAAAAATCGATTATCACTTATTTAAGATCTGATCATTGCGGACAAATGATATCTATTCCGAGCAGTGAGCAGAATACAACAAAAGTAGTAAAATATAGGCCAGTTACCACAAAAAAAGTAAGGCAATTTAAACAAAATATCGCAGCTGCATTGCCGACGCTTGATATTGCACAGGGTGGTCCGGATGAAATTTATAGTGAGTTTTTTGATCTTTTAAACTCTCAATTTAACTCTATCTTTAAGGTAATAAACAAAAGATTATTTAAAAATTTAAAATTTAGTGATTGGGCAACTGTTGGCATCTATAAAAGTAGAAATAAGCTGTTTGACTTGTATGCAGAAAAACGATATAATTATACCCCCGCGTTTATAGAACATGTAAGAAATTACTCCAAATTGTTTAGAAACGTGTGCATACAAGCAAAGTCACTTCACATAAAACAAAAAATTGTCAATTCAGATAATAAAATAAAAGCAGTATGGGACATTATTGGTGATGAAATGGGTAAGAACAAGATGCATTATAATAAACTGGAGCTTAAACTTAATAACCTTGTAATTGACTCCGATATAGAAATTGCAAATACATTTGAGAACTTTTTCAAAAATATACCAGTAACCACGACCAGTTCTCTAAATTCCTCGCCAACAGAAGCCTGTAATCTTCTAAGAAGCAATGTCTCTGAGTGCAATAAACTATTTAGGTTTGAACACGTTACCCCATATGATATTATCAAAACATTTAAATCATTGCAAAATAAAAAAAACAGGAGATCTATGGGGAATATCAGTTAAATTAATTCACAATATCATTGATATTATTGCGCCTTATCTTGCTTTAATTTTTAATAAATCTGTAGATACTGGATCTTTTCCAGACCTAATGAAATGTAGCAAATTAATACCTCTTTATAAATCGGGAAGCAAATTTGACCCGAATAACTACAGACCAATTTCAATTTTGCCAACTCTCAGCAAGATTTTCGAAAAAATAATGTTCAACCAACTGCTTCTACACTTTAACTTAAATAAACTTCTTCACCCTGAGCAGTACGGTTTTACTAAGGGTCGATCAACAACCGATGCAGCCGCAACGCTGTTACAACACATTTTCGATGCATGGAATAACTCACAGAATGCCATTGGTATTTTTTGTGATTTATCAAAAGCCTTCGACTGCGTTGATCACAAGACCCTCTTACTTAAACTGAGCCACTATGGTATTAAAGATATTGCACTTAGCCTCATTGCGTCTTATCTAAGGGATCGTGTTCAAAGAGTGTGTGTCAATGATGTAAAATCATCCGGATCAGCCTCAGTAATGGGTGTACCCCAGGGTTCTATTCTAGGTCCATTCATGTTTTTGATTTACATAAACGATTTACCATATTTTGTCCAAAATACTTGCGATATTGTACTATTTGCTGATGATACGTCTTTGATTTTCAAAGTCGATAGGAAAAAAGACAATTTTGACGATGTAAATAATGCATTATCTCAAGTTTCTGAATGGTTTACGGCAAATAATCTACTTTTAAATGCTAAAAAAACAAAGTGTGTTGAGTTTTTATTGCCTAACACCAGAACTGTCAGTAAAAATTTAAAGATAAGTAATGAATCCTTGAAAACAGAGGACTCCACAGTGTTCTTGGGATTAACCCTGGACTCAAAGCTGCAATGGGGCACCCATATAGCAGTACTTGCTGGCAAGCTCAGCTCTGCTGCTTACGCTGTTAGGAAGATTCGACAGATAACTGACATAGAAACTGCAAAAATTGTTTATTTTGCATATTTCCATAGTATTATGTCATACGGAATCTTAGTATGGGGTAAAGCGGCCGATATTGGAAAAATTTTTGTATTGCAGAAGAGGGCGATTCGCGCAATCTATAATTTAAAGCCGCGGGATTCGCTTCGAGAAAAATTTAAAGAAATAGGCATTCTTACAGTAGCTTCACAATATATTTATAACAATATAATATTTGTCAGACAAAACATTGTGAATTACAAAAAAAAGGGTGAATTACGAGATAGGCAGGTTAGAGATCCAAATAGGCTCGTGATCCCTCGACTGCGCCTCAAGAGGGTCCGAAAGACATTTGTGGGAATGGGCGTGACGTTCTATAATAAAATTCCACAGTCGATCTTGGACTTGCCTTTACACAAGTTTAAGAAATCGATTAAAACTACGCTCATGAAAAAAGCATATTATACGATTGAAGACTATATAAATGACAAAAAAGCGTGGATGTAATTCGTTCCAGCGATTCATGAGACAGTAGGTAATGATTAACCTGTATAATTGTATATCAAAATAATTCTATTCTATTCAGAGTTTCCACTTTATTTGTGTACAAGTCATATTTTAAAATGAGTATTTGATTTGAATATTAGTTTCAATTCGATGCCTTAGGATGGGTAGCCTAAGTATGTCACACTCTCTTTAACATTTCTGCGGTGGTGTCGTGTGATGCGGGTTGTTGCGTTCCCTAAAATATGGTTGAGCGAAGCAATGGCTGGGTCATGCGTCATGCTCGTGAACGGGTGCCACCAGCGGCAATGGGGCTACTTTCTGTCTGCCCGTCTTGACATGTGTTGAATTATAATTAGAAATAATTACGTATGCTTTTGTGGACCTTTCCCTCATTGTGGAAACTCTGCATACATAGAATATATGTTAAGTATATTGTAAAAGTATTTTGAAAAGAGCAACTGCCGAGTTTCTTGCTGGTTCTTCTCGGCAGGAACGGCATTCCGAACCAGTGGTAGACTCATTGACGATTTAAAAGTACTTGTAAAAGTTTATTTGAATAAAAAACATTTCTATTCTATTCTATTCTAAACAGAATATGTAAATCTTTTAACACTCGACGTACGTTTCGCTCCGATACTCTACAATAAAATTGCCGCAATTTTGCAATTGCGAATTGTGGAGTCAACATCTCCTGATGATGATTGGAGCGAAATGTAAGTTGAGTGTTATAAGGTTTATTCTTTTTGGCGGATTATAGCAAAGGAATATTAATTTTTCTTTAAATATCATGTGATTCCGCAAAGTAACGTCTGATTCTATTCAATATTGATGCAGCTTTTACATAATCGGCGTGCAGAGCTAACTCAGTCACGTGTAATGAAGGTATAACATCGTTGCAGGTTCACTCCAGACTGCCAGCACCTAATATCGGCTTCGGGCGACGGCTGCATCTTCGTGTGGCGCGTTCCACACGACATGGTGGTCACCATGCGAGCGCGCCTCGCTCAGCAGGCGATACGGCAGGGCAGGTGAGCTGTGCAGAGAGTGTATATTTAATGTCCGCTTCGGGCAACGGCTGCATCTTCGTGTGGCGCGTTCCACACGATATGGTGGTCACAATGCGAGCGCGCCTCGCTCAGCAGGCGATACGGCAGGGCAGGTGAGCTGTGCAGAGAGTGTATATTTAATGTCCGCTTCGGGCAACGGCTGCATCTTCGTGTGGCGCGTTCCACACGATATGGTGGTCACAATGCGAGCGCGCCTCGCTCAGCAGGCGATACGGCAGGGAAGGTGAGCTGTGCAGAGAGTGTATATTTAATGTCCGCTTCGGGCGACGGCTGCATCTTCGTGTGGCACGTTCCACACGATATGGTGGTCACAATGCGAGCGCGCCTCGCTCAGCAGGCGATACGGCAGGGAAGGTGAGCTGTGCAGAGAGTGTATATTTAATGTCCGCTTCGGGCAACGGCTGCATCTTCGTGTGGCACGTTCCACACGATATGGTGGTCACAATGCGAGCGCGCCTCGCTCAGCAGGCGATACGGCAGGGAAGGTGAGCTGTGCAGAGAGTGTATATTTAATGTCCGCTTCGGGCAACGGCTGCATCTTCGTGTGGCGCGTTCCACACGATATGGTGGTCACAATGCGAGCGCGCCTCGCTCAGCAGGCGATACGGCAGGGAAGGTGAGCTGTGCAGAGAGTGTATATTTAATGTCCGCTTCGGGCAACGGCTGCATCTTCGTGTGGCACGTTCCACACGATATGGTGGTCACAATGCGAGCGCGCCTCGCTCAGCAGGCGATACGGCAGGGAAGGTGAGCTGTGCAGAGAGTGTATATTTAATGTCCGCTTCGGGCGACGGCTGCATCTTCGTGTGGCACGTTCCACACGATATGGTGGTCACAATGCGAGCGCGCCTCGCTCAGCAGGCGATACGGCAGGGAAGGTGAGCTGTGCAGAGAGTGTATATTTAATGTCCGCTTCGGGCGACGGCTGCATCTTCGTGTGGCACGTTCCACACGATATGGTGGTCACAATGCGAGCGCGCCTCGCTCAGCAGGCGATACGGCAGGGAAGGTGAGCTGTGCAGAGAGTGTATATTTAATGTCCGCTTCGGGCAACGGCTGCATCTTCGTGTGGCGCGTTCCACACGATATGGTGGTCACAATGCGAGCGCGCCTCGCTCAGCAGGCGATAAGGCAAGGGAGGTGAGCTATGCAGACTAGAAAGTATCAGCGTAATTTTTATTTTTCTCCTTTTCAAAGAAAGTCATTAATTAAAGAAATAAATAGTCTGAGCTATGCAAAAATTTTTACTCATCTTAGAAAGCGATACGCGAACAATAGTAATCAAATAGATTATTATGTACTTCATGTTCAATTTATAACTGATTCTACAACCCGGCTGTGGATCGGTGCATATATGTACATACGTACTACCTACCTTGTATCTGTAGGTATGTCCTTTCGCACTATTCATTGCCTGGAAGTGGCATTTTGTTACATAGCTATGTTTTTGGACTTTTTGGTTTGTTCTATAGTGTATGTAGTGTAACACAAAAGTATAATTCATATATTCATTCATTTCTTTACAGGAAAGTAGCGCCTACAAATGGCACGTCGGGGTTAGAGAGCGAAACGGACTCGCATCTCGGATCGCCTCCGCGGGAGATAACAGTGGACGATAAGTTCACCACGCCCGTCGTGCCGGACTATACGTAAGTTTTTGACGTGATCACGTCTTATAAATCGATGAACACCGGCTGCACGCACGAAAAAGTGTCACATTTTGTCTGAGCCTGAGGGTGCAAGCGAGAGCGCGGAACGAGCGATAAAGAGGCATGATCGCCCCAAGCGTTGGCTTGTGCCGCCCGCCAGTCATCGTCAATGTTTCTTTATGACGTTATCACGTAAAACTATCGTCCGTAAACCGACTTTTTTAGTTTATCAACGTTTGCGAGATGTCCAAAGTCATACCTACCTACTGTAATATGCCCGTATGTCTTTTCTCTCTCATTTATAATAGACTTCATTCTTTAGTTTATACGTAATCATTTTATTTTATTTATTTAATCATATTGATACTTAACAAAAAAGGTTCTTTACTTACTATCTCGCCAAAATGGTAGACGAATGTTGATTGTTGTTGATTTTTGACGTGGTGGTGGTTGTTTGCGAGATGGCGCTCTTAATAAAATTTACGTATCGTAATAATATTTACTTAACGCTAACTTACTTACTAACAAAGATAAATAAAACACAAATTAACAAGCAATTGACATAATAATTGATTGGCTAAACGAATTTTCTTTTCAACTATCTTAGTACTAAAAAAAACTACTAAGTTTTTTAAAATATATTTTTGACGTATTACTTGCAGGCTTCGAATAGGCCGTCTACCTACTTGGGCCAAGAAGAGTCTGGGAGACGAACTGTCGACGGACTCCCCGCGGCCCGCGCCCGGCCAAATGCCTCCGCAACCGCCTACCAGGGGAAAGTGGGCTACAAGAATATTACCTAATCCTGGTGAGACGTTAATGAGACATATTGATGTGTAACTTCTATAGCGGCGGGTCAGACCGACTGTTGGCGTATGAATGTAGTATGTATGCATGTAGTACGAAACAGTGTTGTTCAATACGGTACACGTAGCCTGTGTCTTACTTAAAAGAAATAATTTTAACAATAAAATATATCGATAGTGATAGTTTAGAAAGTGAAACTGAAGCAAATTATAATTAGAGTGTGCATTTATGTGTGTACTAAGCTCGATATTACCGTAAAAAATAATTTCGATGTTTCACATCTGCCAGGCGTCCCGCGACGGCTCAAAATTTTTTCCTACTTGCTTTTGCACGTGACTTCGCCCGCGTGGAGTTTTTACAAATCCCGTCACCGGGATGCTGCAGCATCAAGTAGTCTGCGGGATACCCAACTCCTCAACAACTTACAGCAGATATAGTGTGTTTGGGCCCATTAGAATGGTCTCAACGAGTATGTGTTAGATAGATGATGAGCGAGAATCGAGGAGGAGGATCTGATGATGGAGCAGAAAACTGTGTAACAGGATGTCAGGTATATCGTACATAGTCCGGCCAACGGCCATACATCACATGTGGGGGGTGTTTTAAATTTTCAATTTACGCTTGTATGATATTGGTACTAATCTCTCAGGAAAATGTAATTTGTTTTCTCCTCTTCTAAAATATAAATAATGCTGTCCTTTTACTCGGGGTACATTGTGAAAGGGATAACACTATTATTAGAATTTTCAATTTAATTAAGATATTGTATGCTAGACTGGCGTTGGTTGTAACATGTCTCTTTTAGGGAGTAATCTAACAGGTACATACGAATAGCTTTTTTAGTGATATTTAGTTGTATATTAATTAAATACAGCAAGCAAGATTTCCATATCCTACAGTGTGGAGTAGGGCTGAGGTGCCGAGTCGTTTTCAATTTGAACCTCCTGCTAAAGCTGATAAGTACGAATTTGAGTTGTTCGAGACTTCGCGTCTCTATCCCAATGGTCCTTAATTTTTTTTTTCAGATAAACGTGGCGATTCCGATGGTTCCAAAGACAGTTCTATTGACAGCGGTACAGACACAAGGTATAATGACAAGCGCTCGCCGGGAGGCAAGCAGGTATGTATTGTTTAGATATTAATAGAAACAGAGTGTGGGTTCTATGTATGTTGTATTTGTCTGAACCATGAATGTAGTTTTGTTATTAATATTAGATTTTCGTGTAGAAGAATTTTTTTTTTTCATGTTTTGTTCTTAATATTTTTTTGTCAAATTATACATAGTTTATTTGGATAAAATATACACTTCCAGTTATTTCAGTGGCACTTAAATTGGTAAAAATTAAATTAAATTAATTTTAGAGACGAAAAATTTAATATAATATGTCTTTCTTGTACAAATAATGTGTAAAGTTGTATAGTCACTAACTCGTGCTGTCTAATCACTCACAAAGCATTGTGGTGGAGGTGTTATTTAATTTTTATAACTGTTTTATTTTCCTTGTGGAACATCTGAACATTACATGCTTTGTACATTTTCTACGTAATGTAATATTTGGATGTTGACGGTTTTGGTTGTTTATTTCGGTATGCTTTGAATTTCATTTTTTTTTTCTTTTTTTTTTGCGCAATTGATTAACTAAGAGCTGAATACGGAAAAGTATCCTAAAGCTTAACGTCATTATTGACATTTTGACCTTAGTGTTTGGAATACAATATAAACTGATGGTCGTTGGGTTGCCAAGACGCTTGAGTAGCGACCCCGCTCCAGAAATCATACTTGGCAGACCCCACATTAGATGGATCGCCGTCATCAGACGAGTTGCAAGGAGCCGTTGGATACAGGCAGCGTAAGACCGAGGTCTTTGGAAGTTCAAGAGACGTTTGTCCAGCTGTGAACGTCTATCAGTTGATAAAGAAGAAGGATAAGTAGTTTGAAACACTCTTAGTGGGTATACATTTCTGTATTCGGTCATTATGAAGCCAAATAGAGATATACTGATCATTGGTCATTTAAAATGAAGTTCAAATCGCGTACCACCAACATACATATCTCACGAGGTTGTGGTCCTTATTCCATACAAAATAGAGGCCGAAATCGCTCAACTTATCCCAACTGCCGCGAGTTGAGGCGCTCTTCCGCAATTTTGACGCCACCATGAAAACAACGTACGATATCTTGTCAATATCGCCGAGGGTCGAGAAGGTTTTACTTTTCTATAATTTCGCATTGTGATTGATTTTCGCTTGTTCGATTTTCGCATTTTGTGAGTTGTACGTTTCGCAATTAGGATTCACGAGTTTGTCGCATTGTTTGTGTTTCACTTGTTTGCGCAGTCACAATATCATATCATTATTACCACTTTTTGTGTATCCTTAATAGTTAAATGTATATTGAATTCATTGTATGAAGAACATATAATACAGTACTCGTACATCTATGTATATATCTTTTTCTCTAATAGGTATGAACCTAGAACGCTGAACGATATTATGTCCCTGATAGGCAGATGTTTAAAAACATTACAAACAAGTTAATGAATGTCGATTGATAAAATGACAGATGTCACATATGTCACGTTTTTGACGTGATAAAATCGATGAACACCGTCTGCACGCACGAAAAAGTGTCACGTTCCACCTGAGCCTGCGCGTGCAAGCGACAGCGCGGAATAAGCGATAGAGAGGCACGATCGGCCCAAGCGTTGGCTTGTGACTAGAGAAAATTGTAATTTTCAATTAACTCCTTCTTTGTATTATACAAAATAATGATTATTTAGTGATAATAATTCAATTCATAAAAGTATGCAATTTTTCATCAATGTTTCTTTATGACGTTATCACGTAAAACTATCTTCCGTAAACCGACTTTACAGACAAACCATTTTTTTAAATAACTTCGTACTTCATTCTAGAATAGTTGAGCCCACCAATGTGAAGCTAGGGTGCCATCAGCCAGTTATTTACTACGACTGTCTGCTTTCGCCAAATCATCCGCTTTTCATTAACTGTATTTGCATTTTGCGCTTAGTTATTAAAGTAATCGCTTATCGTCATTATTAATCGTCATATTATTATTTTTCGCATATGTTAGTACGCTATTACATTTGGTTACGCGTTATGCTTAGAAAGAAAATTATAAAATTAATTTAACTGAATCACTGATAATAATATTAATAATTAAGTATTATGCTTTTATAAAGGTCTTATGAAATGGCAGATATTTGCTTACTTAATGTTAGCAAAAAATCATCAACGCACGCTCGTCGTTCATTTAAAGCACCTTAACATAATATATTATTAATATTCTGAAAATATATTTTTTATACTTAGTTTTTTATTTTAGTTCAAATTTTATTTTTTGCGGCAATAGGTGACGTTAAATTTATCGAAAAATCGAACGTCGGACGCGAGAACGCGTCACCACACCGACGACTCTTCCCTCGGCAGTTTTAAATTTGAGGTTTGATTTTACCTATTTTCATTTTTTTTTATTTAAGTATCTAAATGCATTTTGTTTTTTATTTTAACAGTTATGTGAATAATCAGTATTAATAACTTAATTTGTTAAAATAGTCATAAGCACAAAAATTATTCAAATTGTTGAAGATCAAATTGATGTTTTATAAAATTAGGATTGAAATAAGCGATTATTATTATTATATTATAAAATTTTATGATTGTTTTAGTTGTGTAGCCAGTATTAGTGAACGCCAGTGTGGTCTCTACTAAAAAATAAAACAAATTTATCTATTAAAGCTGTTCGCACATTTCCGCTGCAAAAAGGAAAGTTGCATACGCTATGCTATGGGGCTGTTAATCCCCTGTTCTGTTCAATCGAACTGTTTCGCTAACAGTTCGATTGAACAGAACAGGGGATTAACAGCCCCAATATATTATCGGGTCATGTAGAGAAAAGGTGAAGGAATAATTAGATAGTGGCTTAAAGGTTGGGCACAATTCTAATTGTCGTTGAAAATCTCAATTAAGAGTAAGACAGAAAGAGTTGCAGGAGACGCGCCAATTTTTTTTCCAACTTTCATACTGTTTGCTATGATGATTAGAGGCGCGGCGATTTAGGTTAAGCCGTCCGCGATGATGCGTGGCATTCTTCATACGTTTTAAATATTTATGTTAGTTTTGCCGCTGTACACGCGACGCCAACATTTCGTTCACTTCGGAAAGTTATCGGGGAGTGTGTAGACCACTGTTTTAATCTTAGCTCAGAGAAGCTCAGCGTCGAAAATCAGAAAGAATTCAGAAATTATAAAATTCTTATTTACCCCGAACGGTAATCTAACCAAAAAGTTATAAAACCATAGTGCACCTCACTGTGTCAGGGAAGTATTCAAAAGTTATCGAATATTCTCGATAAATGGATACCTCAGTGCACAAAGTGATCCAAGTGAGATTGTATAAGTTTCGAGATAGGAGATAGTGACGTTAATGCGCCAGACTATTCATACAAATCTCGTGTGCACATTATTAGGTAATTGAAGTTTTCACTAGGTTACAATGTAGTTAGAAGGAACATTCTACAGAAACTTTTAATGATCCTAAAAAGCAAAAATTTTCATAATTCGATTTTGATCAAAATGTCTCTTGGATCACATTTGCACCTAGATGTATCCAAATCCAAAGTGTCCATCGGTGTATAAATAAAACGCGCTTTGTTTACAGGATCAAGAGTCGACAGAGCACGACGGCGATGTAGAAGACATCTCGGACGGTGAAAGGACATCGTCGTCGGAGAGCCGGAACAGGCCGACCTACTATCCTGGCAACAATGACGATGAGACCGCGAGGTTAGTGAACTTTTAATGGACGGGGGGGCCTGTGACACTAAAATTGCACTTACTATCCTAGTATCCTGACAATAGTATTGTTTATATTATACACTATCAATTTATATATAAAAAATTGTAAGTCCGTGTAAGTACAATTTTAATGTCGCCGCCTCCCGGACCCTAACGTTTTATTATCTTGCGACGAATCTTTCGAATTAAAAAAAAATCTGCACTAATACTACCAATTTTGCTTTTTTCATTACAACACTAAATCAATTCCAATAGTCATGGCCATGTGCTTTTGAACAATATATCTTTACAGATTACTTTTAAAGCCATTAAAAGTTTCAAGTGTTGTCAGTACTTGAGCCGCCGTCATATTATGGTTCATGTGCTGACAATCAAAAAGTTCGGACTACTTAGATTAGTTTACTAATACATAGGGTGTAGTTTAACAACGAAGGGACGGCCCGGGACACGGGCTTGCGTGTTTAACACACTAACAACTAACAACGTATCTCCGCACGTGGAATCACGCGCCCCGAAGCGGGGCGCGTCGCAGTGTGAGATTCGCCTAAAATCTCAGATGGTCGATTTAAATTTTTTATTCTGTATCCTGACAGCACGTTCATGGTGAACGCGATGGACCAGCTCGAGCTGCGGCAGTCGGTGCGGCGCGCGCGGCGCTGGGGCGCGGAGAACAGGCTCGACATACCCGCCGCGTGCGCCTCGCTCAGCGGCTCGCCGCACGACTCCGACGACGACGAGGTGCTGTGTCGTACCTTCACTATATTTTAGTGGTTTAAACTCGAAAATAAACTAAAAACACGGAGGTTACATTTAAAAAAGGTCAGCACTCGGCACGTCGCCGTGAACCCTCCCAAAAACGACGCATCTTAGTGGTTTAAACTCGAAAATAATTTAATAACCCGGAGGTTAAAAGTTAAAAAGTCAGCACGTTGTCGTGATCCTTCTCAAAAAGGACGCATCTCTGACTTCGAAGTTATGCACATTTAAAGCAAATTAAATATCACTTGCTCGGAAAACATCGTGAGCTACTTGCTTTAACGTTAAAGAAAAACATCGTGAGAAACTTGCATGCCTCTGAGTTCTCCATAATGTTCTGAAACGTGTGTGAAGTCTACTATACGTCTTTACAGAAAAGTCCGCGATGGCATATATATATATCTTTTAAGGATAGCTCATTATACCCATTTTAACTTAATCAAAAAAGGTAATTGGAAATCGATTTAGACGGATACAGTATTAATCCTTATCAACTTAAATACGTTAGTTACCATAAGCATTTCATGCACATTATGATAATCCTTTACACCATACAATTTAAATGAATATTATCTTAGGAGTTATCGCAAAACAAAAACGAACGCGCGCCAATATAAATACGCGGGTTTCAACCCGACGATTGCGATGACGGGACTCGCTTATGCGACCAGTGACCGCCCCCGCGCGCGCCGCGTTGTTGCTATACTAAAAGTTGAGCCATACTTCTTTTATAAGCCTACGTACTGTTCAATATGCTGTTCAATATAACTTATGGAACATTTCAAGGAGTTTGCAAAGCATAGGCGTAATATGCTCTACTACTCGTGCGAAGCTGCGGCGGGTCGCTAGTAAATAATAAATTCTTTATAATGTATATGTTAACGTCCAGGTATCGACACCATCCGGCGATAATGCGGAACGAAATCCACTGTCGGGCTCCTGTGAGTCTATCGACACTGCGGGAAGGAGGGAGAGCTACATCAAGTCCGCGTTCGACAGCCTTAGTGGCCTCGAAGCGGATACACATGTGACAAGTGAGTAAAACAAGAGAAACTATTCTTGAAATTACGTTCAATTTTTTATACAGTTAACTTAATATGTTCATAGTGCTACTAAATTCATGACTACACATTTTGGTCCTTTAAGATATCTGATTTTTTTTTATAGCAAAGTTATATTTGACGATCTCGGGTTCGATTCCTGGCGGGGGCAATTTGGGAATTTATAATTTCTGATTTTTCTCTGGTCTTGTCTGTTGGGAGGCTTCGGCCGTGGCTAGTTACTACCCTACCGTCAAAGACGTGCCGTCAAGCGCTTTAGCGTTCCGGCACGATGGCGTGTAGATACCGATTACCGTTGAATGTTCACGCCCCCTACCATCTAAGATTGCGTCGTCACTTACCATCAGGTGACATCGTAGTCAAGGACTATCTTGTCATCGAATAAAAGTAAAAGTAATATGTTATACCCAATTTTCCGAGGCAGGTTATAATTTTTCAACTCATTTCTTGTTTACTCTTAGTTTCGTAAGTATAGTAGTAATGTACTGTAATGTAAGGCTGTAATGGTTTCAACGTTAATTTTTTATAATCTTGCAGGCAACAACTCCTTATCAGCGCAGCACTTGTCCCGCGGACCACCGCCGCGAGTAGACCCTGAGGCGGCTAGGAGACGAGAAGAACTACAAAGGAGGATATTGGAGACCAGGAGACAGCTAGAAAGTGTATGTATTTGTATAATCAACGCCATCTAGCCACATGCTAGAACCATCTCGTAATAAATAGGCCTATACCTAATGAAAATAATAAAACATTACCTTTTGGAATCAACGCCATCTCTCGCCATGTGTCTACACTATAGAAAAGGGGTCGTGACGGAAAATTCTTGCACTTTTTTTCGCTTAGCCTCCATCCGCTAAGTCCATACCATGAGATAAGGAACTTCGTTTCAAAAGTCCTTACAGCTTAGTAGTACGAATAGTATTTAGGCATGAATGAATGAATGAAATGCCTTGAAAAAAAAATAATATTTACCTGGTGAATTTTCAGTATTAAAAAATTAGTTACGTGGGATTTATCCTCTAATGCTATGAGCAAGTAAATACATTACTGTATTTTTGTCACCAGGTGGCGTTCCGATCGAATCTTAAATCGAGTCAATCGACCACAGATTTGTCGTACATCCCAGAGAAAGATGGCTCACGACGCAACAGACCAGTTTCTATGGCTATACCGAGCAATTCCAGACCTTATGGTAAGTTATTAGGAGGACGCGTATTGTTTTGACTTTATGATAAAGTCTGAAGGTTATTTTATAATTAGCCACAATTATAACAAAATTGCTATTAAATCATTTTCATGTTATATCGCTAATGAAGCAATACACTGTTTACTAACCAAATGTATTCCCCCTTAATGCTGACCAGGATTTGCCAATCCCTCGATTTGCCACGAAGAAAATCTAGATAGCTTATCGTCTAATTTCTTTGATAGCTTAAACTATCAAAATGCAAATTTGGACTATCGAAATAAAAACCCCTACGCCATTCCCGCTAATTTAAACCACAAAATGATACCGGAATACTTTGTCAATACACCACCGTATATACCGCCGAGAGTTAACTTGGATTCAAGCCAAAATCAAAGAGTAAACATTAATATTCCATTGAATACGCGGCCGGTAGTTTCTAAAGACAATATACCACAGAAACAGAACTTGTCATTTACAGTTGATATGAGTAAAAAACCTGTTTCGAAAGTTTTTAACCGACTATTTCCAACCGCTTGTGAAGAAAAAGAACCTCCCAAGTTGCCGCCACGTAATTTTCATTTAAATCTTAACGAAAAACCACAGCCGAAAACACCCAAGCCTAAAGCTAGGAGTATATTCAAAAATTATAAATCGTGTCCAGTCTCACCTGTATCGGAAGAATGTAAATGGGCTGATAAAGTTGCTCAACATGAAAATAATCAAACAAAAGAAAAACCGAAAGAGAATGCCGTTGACGCAAGAAAAAGAAATTCACTTAGCTTTTTCATAGGTATTGACAGTAAGATTAAAGATAGCAGTAATATTGTGGACACTATTAAGAGTGATACAGAAAAAATGATTGCAGAAATCACTAAAAAATATGGCGATTTGGATGAATTTGAACCTAACGTTCAAAGTGATTTAGATTTACAACCGACTAGAGAATTCGATGAAAAAGATGATGGGAATTTCTCATCAGATTCCCTTGAAGATTGTAGTTTAAGTCAAGATGCTAGTTGCAAGAATAAACTGTATTCTAAGAAAGTATGCAGGAAACATACTAAACGAAACACCATGCCACGAAGAGCAGTTTCCGATTATGAAATTTATGGGGCCTATGATAAGCCTACAGTGCCTGTCAAAATGATTTGTACTTCACAGAAAAGTTCAACTTTGCCAAGAAATATGCCGTCGAATCTAGATGATATTATGGATGAAGACATGCATCCAAACTTTAATATGTATAGATGTCAAAGCGTCCTAACAAAGCGATGCATAACTCGATCCAATGAGTCGATGCTAAGCGATCATTCTAACTGTTCTAGTGTATCTAATGACATATTCCTTAAATATGGTAATGAGGTTGCATTCCAACAAGCGAAATTTACAGACAGTCATTACAATTTGAATGATTCACAAAATTGTTCGTTTGAAAACATCAATGAACCTGATATGAAATATTTGGAAAACCACAGACACAGCAGTGCTAGTTTCTTCTTAAACCAGAAGAAATATATGAAGACATGTTGTAGTCAAGAATCAGTTTTGTCAGACGAATTTCTCGATAATGAAAATCAGATGTCAAGAACTAATTGTAATTCTTTAGAAAGTGTTTTATCTGATGATTCTGAATGTACAAAGAGTGCACCCTTAGAAATGCTCTTCGAAGGAACGAAGCCGATCCGCCACAAAAACAACCCCACAGGTGTACCTAATAGCCAAAGCTGTTACGAATTTGATAATACATCGAAAAGTTATGGTTCAAGTCCAAATAACGTACCATACTTAACTGGTTATATGTTTAACAATTATCTTGGTGAAGGATGTAGTCCAACAATGGATTATAAGAATCTAGCGCCAGTTGTTAGTCAAAAGCCGCCTGCAAGTAAAATATATGGATTTGAAGTTCCGGCGGGAGAATTATCTGGCCATAAAACAGTTACGCGTTCCAAAAGCTTATATGACTCTGCCTCTAAGCAACCACCACCAGCCAAGAATATTGCATATTACTTTGATGGAAATAACATTCAACAGTACAACAATGAAAAGAAACAGGTTGATGAAATACCGAGGTTGAAGAAAACAGATTATATGGCAACTACTAGCAAGTCCCTTCAACCAAAATTCTCCGATAAACATAAATACAAGAGTGAAATGGAAGGCTGTGATTCAAATGCAATGGTAAAATCCAAAAGTTGTAGTTTTGAAGTTGTCTTAGAACCAGCTTCTAAGCCAAATCCGTTAAAAAATCTAATGGAAAAGCGAAATTCACATGTAAAAAAGAATTTAGAAAAATTTGAAGAACAAATTAGAAAGAACACCCAAACTAAAACCAGTAAGAATCAACTAAACAAAGACAAAGCTAACGCTTCTAAAAACAACGCAACAAAAAGTCTAGAGAGAGATTCAAATCAAAAGAATAAAAATAATAATGATGCCAAAGTAACGATGGAATTTGTGCCACATAAACCTCCTAAACCAATTAAAAGAACGTCTTCCGTTAAGCTTAATAATCGACTAAAAGCTGGTTTAGAAAAATCTACGCTTAGTTCTTCCATAACCTCCCAATATAAAGCGAAATTGGATGGATTGCAAAATAAAAATTATGTATCTAATAGGAAACAAGAAGACAAGAATTCCAACCTAGAAGAGACACATGATAATTCAGAGAAAACGTTTGATGTTTTCGTCAAAGAAAAGGATGTGAATGAGAATAGGTCTGAAATACAAATGGATAGTCTCGAAGTTTATGCCATGCAAAAAAGAGAAAAGATGACTCATGTGAGTATGGATTCTTTAGATGTAATTGAAGATACACAAGATTTTGCAAAAGATTCGTTAGATTACTACGCTGATCAAGAAAATAAAAAATATTGTAAGACTATTAAAGATCAGACAAATTTGAAATTCGCCAAGAAGCACCAAGATAAACCTTCTCATAGCGGCCAAAATATTGAAGCCAAAGAAAATATAGCTCCTGGAAATGACGATTTCGAAAAATACAAATATATCGAGCGTAAGCTAGAAATCATTAACAAGTTGGTAGAAATGGAAGAACGAAAAATATTGCAGGAGAAAATATTAAAAGAATGGCGTATGAAACCTTTGAAAGCCAATATAAACGACGGGAAAGGTGTAGTTAAAGTTTTATCTAGAAAGTTTGAAAAGTTAGCTAACAAACAAAATACTGTTCCAAACTTTGCTTCTCTAACTTTAGAAGAAGCTGATACAGATACTGAAAACTCGGATAATAAAGAAATCAAGCGCAATTTGAGCTTACCAGATATACTTGATACAGATCATATTGGTTTGACTGTTGGCGGAGTAGATGTATCCAACGACGCCGGTAACGAAAATATTGACAAAGAGTCTGAACCTAAGGCACAGTTGAATAATACGTTTCAAAACGTACAGAAAACACGAAAGTCTCTACCACAAAGGGTTTATAACGAAATGGTAATACCGAAAACCGATGTGCACTTGGACAGTGAAAATTACGAATCATCGACCACAAGCTCTAGTTGCACGAATTCGCCCAAAAGGATGTCTATTTACGGTTTTAGCAGACCAAAAGTTCCGTTCAGAAAAATAATTCGAGAACCACCTAGAATGTACACGGAAAATCAGTACGGTGCATCTTCTAGTAGAGTGCGACCGGTTTTAAATTCGGGATATGTGCTCAGGGGTTTAGTTCGAAAGTTGCCTATTACCCCCGTTCTGCCGTCGAAGTTCTCACCAATAGCAGGTTGGACTCGCATGAGATTTAGATATCGTGGCAATCCTTTTTTGCGCTTCTAGATTTTACTTTGGTTCTATGTTCGTTTTTAGGAACAGCTTTAGTTATGTTTGTGGTATCTTGTGACTCCCTTAATGGCGGAAAAAATTATGCTCATTAGGCTGTGCACAGTTTTTAAACTACATTGACTCGTTTAAAAGTAGTGCTGTTCTTTTCTGTGTTTTCGTGTATAAAGGAGATAGCGCTACTTAAAAAACCTGCCAATTTCGTTTTTAGACTATGTACATCCGAAATAAGTAATAACCCTTTGAATTTGAACATCAATCACAACACATCACAAGTCATGGCTTTATTGCGATGTTAGCATGTTATTTTTGAGTGGATAGTTTTTTGTATTGTCACGTCGCACGGTTTTTATTATGAATTTATGATTATTGTAAGCGATGTTTGCCTTTGCCTGTATCTCAAATTGGTCAAACATGAACGTTTAATTTAAAGTTTAATTACGTTATTTTCTATTTAACATAATGAAATGAACAGTTACAACTACAATTGCTGAAACCACCGTATTCCTGTCAATTTACCTGTCAAGTTACCTGCAATTGTATAGAATATAGTGACAGACACGGTTTCGATATCACTAACTTTGGTGATATCGAATAACATTTAGGTTTTAAAAATCCCGCGGGAACCCTTTTATGAAACACCTCCCTAAACACTTTTGGTGCAAGTTGGCCTTAGTGTTACATAGAAAATAGTATATTAGACATTGGCGTTGAAAAAGATTGGGATAATCGGTATGACGTAAGCTTTGACCAAGTTGGGTGTAACGAACCATGCATGTGGTATAACGTAACGTACGTGCAGCAGCGCGCAACCACCTGTCCCCTTCGGAGCCCGAAGAGACGGGGATGAGGCGCGCCATATCGCTGTCGGACCTCGCCGCCAAGCCCGTGCCGGCGCCGCGGACGCCGCAAGGTAACTGTGGTGGTGGGACTCTTGAGTGCACACTTGTAAAACTAGCACCATTTTTTTCCTCCTATACCCCCAAATAAGCGCAAAACTTGTGTTTGGAGTGGGTACGATAATAGTGCAACGAGTGTAGATCGCACAGTTCTTAATTCACGACAGCCCTCGACAGCAATTTCACTTGATGGCATAACTTGAAAGGGAGTATGACAGTTTTTTAATAAAACCCATACCAATCCCTCTTTATAACATCAGTCCATGGTGCTGGAGGGCCCCCATACTATGCTTAGTAGTACACTCCATTCTACGGCTAATCTGTTTCTACGCGCTATCGTTTCGAAATGCTAAATCGCTTGGCGATAGGTACGTCTTTGATAACTGATAACTAAACACGGTCAGAGCCTCCCACCAGACCAGAAATGACCGCTGGGCTATTGAGGCTTCTTAAAATCCTTAACTTCTCAAATAGTATCTAACTGATTTTCTTACTATCGGGTATCATCATCATCATGTCAGCTCGTGTATGATCATAGGACTTACTGGTTGAACGCCACCACATTTTGACCTTAGTCTTCCTCATTCAGATGCTCCCCAGCACCTCTCTATACCATTAATGCATCATGCTGAAGGGCGCCCATATTGCTTTACTAGTACGGGGCTGCAGCAAACATCGCTTCTGCAACAAGCATGGCCTACCCGATGCCACTTCATCTGAGTTGGTCCTATCTCATTTGACCTAGGGTCTTCTGGGATTTTACCATTTCGGGTCTTATTCTTTAAAGAACTCCTAAAATAGCCCTTTCTATATTGCGCTGTGTGACCTTTAATCTGGATTCTAGTAAGTGTCCTTTTTCAACGCTATAACTGAGGACGAAAAGGTATTGATGACGAGAAAACTTGACTAAAATTATAGAGCAAGATCCCAGTGCCGCCAGACCTAAGTTATTTTCTCAGCAATTATTTGTGTACGATAGAGTACTGTTCGAATGTCCTTTCAGTATATATGCGCACTAGCTAGATTGTGCCGACGGCCAATTTCCAGATACCAGGTGCTAAAGGTAGGTAAAAACTAGAATAACTTATCTTAAATTCTCAGGGCTGATTTTCATATATGTTTTAAAGAATATTGTAAAAATTAATAAATTAATACTGCCAGACGCTTACCGCCGGCGGTTACTTTAGCCAGACGCTTTGAAGCTCCCAAAAATATATATAATTTAAGTTAACTTATATTCTCAGTTCTGATTTTTATACATGATACTCAGGGAACTATTGCGATATTATCTGTAAGCTGCCAGACCTATTGGAAGGTTCAAACATCCCCCCAGACACACATTATGCGTCCCCATATGTATGAGCGCTAGAACATGATTCACTTGTTTAAGTGTGTGAGAGATAATATCATCATACTATAATATTATAAATGCGAAAGTGTGTTTGTTGGTTTGTCCTTCAATCCCTCTGCAACAGAGCTATGGATCGGCGTGATGTTTTGCCTGGGTATCGCTTGCAGAAGATATTGCAATAGTTCTCTCTCTCTAGATCCTAAGCTATATAGCTATACAGATAGGGATGTTTTAACCATAGATTAATTATTATTATAGAGGTCAGTGTTCTAACCATTTATAATCTGACCAAGGCAGTTGTGAAACAAATTCGATACCAACATTTACGTAGGCCACCGGTGTCGGGAACTCGGGGCAGTTTGAACGTTTTGATTGACATAATATTATCTACATCTAATTTCATTCTTAATCTACGATGGTTAGTGTCTTATCATCATTCTGCGGCATCTTTTGTGGGTCCTGTCATCCCCACAGTTGACTTCGATAGTTCGCAGTCCTTCGTTTTCTTCTTCGGTTGGTGGTTTTTAGCGCCCTATGGTATGGTAAAGGAATTTTCGGTTACTGGAATAAAATTTACATTACTGGAATAAAGATTACATTATTACAAAAAACAACGAAGAAGCACATTTGTTTA
Organism: Oeneis ivallda; assembly: GCA_029955525.1. Classification (NCBI taxonomy): domain Eukaryota; kingdom Metazoa; phylum Arthropoda; class Insecta; order Lepidoptera; family Nymphalidae; genus Oeneis; species Oeneis ivallda. The sequence continues at coordinate 21,230,372 of JARPMR010000008.1, read as the reverse complement.
AATACACAATTTCTTACACCAATAATACTTATTATTATCTTTTACTTAGTCAATATTAACTTAATTATAGTGTTGGTATTTTTGGTTGACAAAAGTACTTGTACATTTTTTTTATTACTTGTGCATAATTTAACATTTTTCTGGGAAAATAATAATTTTTCTAAAGCAATGAATTTATGTCCTTATGTTTTGTATTAAATAGAACAGACTTGGGAAATTTTGACACTTCTCAAAACTATACCTCATCGGAGGTATATTGGGCTGTATGGAGATTAAGCTTTTGTTAATTTTTGCTAGCATTTGTTATGCTTGCATGGTTACTAATAAGTAATGAACTATATTTATATCGTTTAATTTATGTACATACTTACTTTTTAAATGTAAAAAAATATAATACTTTAGTGTGTACATAGTTTTTAATACTATATGCCTTTTATGTAGCGTCAACCAAACCCACCCAGCAAAGCCCGAGCAAATCACCCGGCGGGTTCGTGCGACCGGCGCCGCGGTACAACAACAAGTCCAACATGACGAGGAGTTCCAGTGTTGGTGTGTTGAACAACCAAGTAAGACAACTGTATCATACTAATATTATAAATGCGAAAGTGTGTTTGTTGGTTTGTCCTTCAATCACCGCAACAGAGCTACGGATCGACGTGATTTTTTGCATGGGTATAGTTGAGTACCTGGAGAGTGACATAGGCTACTTTTTATCCCGGAAAATCAAAGAGTTCCCGAGGGACTTTAAAAACCAAATCCACGCGGATGAAGTCGCGGGCATCAGCTAGTACATTATAAAAATCGGCAGGCAGCAGTTTACTAAACTTAGGTGTATATATTTATATAGTTCGAAAAGCTGATGGTCGTTGGGGTCCCAAAGTGCTGGAGTGGTGACCTTGCACCGGGTAGCGCAGTGTTGGTCAGACCCCCCACTACGTGGACCGGCGACATCAAACGAGTCGCAGGGAGTCTCTGGATTCAGGCGGCGCAAGACCGAGGCATGTGGAAGTCCATGCAAGAGACCTTTGTCCAGCTGCAGTGGGTGTCTATCGATTGATCATACTAATACTAATATTATAAATGCGAAAGTGTGTTTGTTTGTTGGTTTGCCCTATAATCACGCCGTATCAGAGCGTCAAATCACGTCGATCCGTACGTGATTTTTTGCATGGGTATAGTTGTGGACCTGGAGAGTGACAGTGGCTACGTTTTATCTCGGAAAATCAAAGAGTTCCCGAGGGATTTTAAAAACAATTCACGCGGATGAAGTCGCGGGCATCAGCTAGTCGATAAAGAAAAAGAAGATGGAACGGATATGCTATATACGTTTAACTCTAGAGTAATACAGAAGTCATCTGAGGGTAGTTTTGGAATATGTTTAAAGGCATCTTTAAAGGTAATAGGCCACCAGCAGTTCGTGCGAGATTTAAAAAAAGCTGTATTTTTCCCACAGAGCGACTCTGAGTCGGACCCGACCCCCTCTCGTGCGCAACCTCCCCGCGCAGGAGGTCTGATGAGACCTACCATTAGCTCCGCGAACAAGGCCGCCGCGAACACCGCCAGGCGGCGCGGCCTAGCTAACTCGTATAGCACAGGTAAGAAAGAGTACCTTTAATAAGCCTTACTAGTAAAGTTCACAGTAGTTCAGTCCTAACATGGCTAAACCCTTAATTTAGTATAAATAAAAATGTTTGTGGAAGATCAATAGGGACCACAACCAGCGGCCGCAACGTCTTTTGCGGCCGATTGTCTAAAAATGAGTGCGACGATCGCAATCACTTGTTGCCATTGGCCAACTTTTGCTATTGGCTAAAATGTAATGTTGCAGCAAGACTACCATAAATTGAGATTGTGTCAAATTGCATCAATTTTTTCTTTTCCAAAGTTGAATTTACTTACCTACTTGTCTATGTCACAACAATATGACTGTGGATATAACATTACCACAGTGGTTCGAGCTTTATGAAGCTTGAAAGTACGTCAAATTGTTATTACAAAGTATGCAAAGTGCTTCAGCGAGCAATAATTGCAGAGTAATTTGATCAAGAACAAGCAAAATGCAGCGACGTCGCTAACATGCTAACATAGTCGCCTATACACGTGCACGCACGCGATAGTCGGCTTCATGCCGCACTGCATAAGGACTGTTTCAGCGAGCGTCGCGCGGTCGGAATCCAGCTCGGAGGCCGAGGGTGAAGTGCAGAGACCGCGGGCCGCTTCGGCTGACCGTGGGACGAGGAGATTAGGTAAGATTCTTTTTATGTCGACATGTTATTACTTCAAGCGATATCGACTATGGGCGTTGGGCATAATAAACTTCAATCGTCACAATCGCACATGAAAATAACCCTTCTTAATAAAACTGCATAAGAACCATTGAACATGAACATCGTGACACGGGTACTGTAATTTACGATATACTTATTACTATTTTTATATTTTTCAGTTTTTTAACAATATTTTTTCATTTATTACTCATACTCTTATGACCATTTGTCCACTCGCAGTGACACTAGAAAATATTCTGTCACAGCAACAACCCCCATAGTTTGATTTGAATTTAAATGGTTACGTCTTATTGGTTGGCCGGCCAGAAATTAGTCACACATGGTGAATATTTTCACAAATTCATCTTAAAAACTTCTCATTGCTTACTAAATAAGCCGAGGAAAAGGTGAAAACAATTTTTGATCGTCTCGGTAACTTTATCGATAGAAATACGAGTGGAAATTGTAAAACACAGGCCACTTTGAATTCATTTATTGTCCAATTTTTATGGTTTTCTTGGTCTTTTATTTCGAGAGGGCCTAACTTTCTGGCCGATGTGTATATACGTCTTTGGAACTGAGTGGCAATGTATCGCAAGTTTCTCACCGCCTGGTTGTCTCAGGTCGGAGCGGCAGTGAGCGCGATATATCGGCAAAGGCTCGCGAAGTAACCGCACGGTTAACGTCTAACACCAAACCGCAGCGCGCGAAGCAGGATTCGACGGGAGACGCGAATTGTACGTTGTGTTTTCATCACTAACAGCACGTAGAACGCTTAAAATATACGCAAATAATTCATTTCCAAACGTACAACCTCTCAAGATAGAAAAATTATCTGTTTGTAACTTTTAATGCTTAGGCAATTCATAAAAATCATTCACTTTCAAATCACATTTTAACACTAACAATAACATTTCTTTTCATTTCAATTCAGTTTTAATTTTATTGTGTTAATCCTACTAAATGTTTTTGTTGACTTTATTATTCAATTTTGTTAATTTTGTTTGAGTTTTTCTTAAGTAGTTGCTTCAAACATGGATAGTACCCTTGCTTGATTAGACTTACTGCAAGAGGTTTTTTACAAGCTAGTGTACTCTTTGTACTTGGAATCATGCACATTTTTAGGAGATTTATCAGAATCGAAATTTATTATCATTATAAAATAATTATGTAATTTTCATTGAACTAGTGTCGTCGTCCCAACTGTGCTCGGCGCTGACGGAACAATTGACGAAGACGGCGTCCAAAGTAGTGCAACTGTACCGCACTTTGCAAAGGGAACCCGACTGCGCGGCAGATATTAGTGGTAACATTTTACTTACTAATTTAGCTGAGCTTTTCATTGGCATGACACAATAGACACTAGTTAAGTTAGATTGTAAGTAACTTATATGTAAGTTCATGACGTGTATTTCTATTTACTTTATTCTCTTTATTTCGTAGACGGATAAAAATATAGTCAAGAAATTCGGAATAAGAACTGTCACAGTTTTGAATTGCGTGGGCTGAGGTAAATAAGTTGAAAAAGGTTGCAAATCGTGCGCGGCCACGGTCGCAGAGGCGTCCCGCACACCGCACACCGTTGTGTGCTGGCTGCGGGAGGCATATTCCAGCCTTGAAAATATCGCTCGGTCGTTCGTATTATAAAAGTATTTGAATAAATCAAGAAATAATTTTTATTTCGTATCTAGTGTTACGAATTACGATGTTGTTATCTAATTATTCACTATAATAATTATACTTATTTGTTACTTACTTGAATATATGTATTGTTGGCTTTTCAATTCACAATTAGGTACCTAGAAAGTTTTATCGCATAAATAGCGCCCGCGTCCATACGTCGCGAATGTCATACCATACTAACAACTACTCAGTTGAACAGGGCAAGTGTTCGTAACCGCGTATATAGTAGGTACTACATTTATATTTGTGCTTTATTTCATGTCAGGGAATAAACTATATTGACGATTTTTTTATGTATGAATTACTGTTAAGGTTCTAAGGTTAGGGGTAAGGCGCTCGCTGAAAACAAAATCTAACGCGGTTCGAAAACAAAATATGTTTCTATAATTATGAAAACATGTTTTACAAGGTACACATATGTTTAAACATGCTTTAAACATGTTTTTCGAACCGCGCCGGATATAATTCAAATCAATGGAACCATTATTATATGTAGAATTGCACCTCGCCGCCACTTGTTTGTATTGGACTTATTATTTGTCTTGTCGTATGTTGTGCTTGTTAAAGAATAAAATAGAATAGAATAGAAACATATTTTATTCAAATAAACTTTTTTACAAGAGCTTTTGAATCGTCGATGAGTCTACCACTGGTTCGGAATGCCCTTCCTGCCGAGAAGAACCAGCAAGAAACTCGGCGGTTGCTCTTTTCAATACAAGTTTACAATAAAATAGATAGGTACTATGCTACATATGTATACAGTGTTTCCACAATGAGGGGAAGTTCCACAAAAGCATACCTAATTATAATTCAATACATTTTAAGATGGGCAGACAGAAAATAGCCCCATTCCCGCCGGTGGAATCCGTTCACGAGCATGACGCGAGCATGCAAATTTTACTAGTCGTTGGTGAAATCGGGCCTTATTGTTGTTTGGTTTGTAAATCTTTGTCCTCCGACAGGACTCGAAGCTGCGATCCTGGAGACGCAAAAAGTGCTCCGCGGGGCAGTGCGGGCGACGAACGGTGAAGGGGAGCATCTCAACAACAGAGGTTAGTGTCGAAACCGCTTGCGAGTTGTTGGTTTGTCAATCATGCCGCGACAAAGCAACGAATCGACGTGATTTATATAGGTAGGTATACTTGAAGTCTTTGTGTGTGCCGTAGGCTAATTTTATCCCAGAAAAACAAGGCCTCGTTCCCGCGGAATTTTGAAAGCTAACTCCACACAGACGAAATCGCAGGAACAAGCTTGTTAGTTAAATAGTTTAACAAAATTAGTAACATTAAAAAAAACCTAATTATGCAATATTTTAAGCGTTGTTTAAGCGTTGTAGCTTAAAACTGATAATTTTGTCGGAATAAAATTACATTTTATTGTAATAAACCGCTGTCAATTTTTATCCCAGAAAATGAAGGCGTTCCCGCGGCGATTTTGAGAAAACTAACTCCAGTTGGACGAATCCGCAGGCAAAAGCTACTATGATATAAAATACTAAATGATGCCCGCGATTTCGTCAGCGTCATTAAGTTTTTTTAATTCCCGCGGGAACTCTGTAATTTTCCAGGACAAAAACTAGCCTATGTTATAATCCTGAGTATGAATTATCTCCATTCCAAATTTCAGCCAAATCGGTTCATTCGTTATAGCGTTACAGAATAAAAAAAATCGTCGCAAACTTTCGCATTTATAACATTAGTAGGATTTTTCCGTCTATACAAGTTACTAAACTAGTCGACTGCAATTTCAAAACACAATAAATTATTTATATTTCCAGAAGCGAACGACTCTGGGAACCCAGCGATGTCCCTCATCGAGCAATATTCGGACATTTTGTTGAACATGATGCAGAGCAAAATGATCAACCAGTTCTCTCAGAGTCCACAGAGCCTCCCCCCCACGCCCAGGGATCAGGACAGCTAGTACACGTGACTCGTGAACAAATGAACTATGTGTTAGATCGAAGTTTGTTAGCTGACGTTGAAAAAAAACACCGAATTTGAGTGCAACCGAAAACATAACTATAATCCATTGTTTCATAGCTGTCTTAAAAGGTAAACAAACGGCAGAAAATGTTTCGGAGAAACGCGTAACTGACGAACGTAGACGGGCGCTTCCGACGTTCTTAAGAGGACTATTACATTTTGCATCCCTCTCTCTCGCACATTCTAATATTTTCAACGATTGTAAATATCTCAGCTACTTTTGACACAATGTGGTCAATTATTATCTTCGACAGCTAAATTATGGATATTTTAGACATATTTTTTTTATCATAATATATATAGTTTTTGATTTTTGATAGAGAATGAGAGCGATAAAAGGTTATTGTAGATTTCGACCTTTTTCTCTATCAAAATCTAGGTAACTATATCATGATAAAACTATCTAAAAGATCCGTAATTTAATTGTCGACGATAATAATAGACCACATTTTGTTAAGAGTATCTGAGATTTTTACAATCATTGAAAAATATATAAGAACGTGCGAGAGAGAGGGATGCAAAATGTAATAGTCCTCTAAAGTTTGGTTTTGTACTTGTAGCGTGGTTTTATATTCAGTGCGGTAAGAACGTTCTAAACGCTGTGCTTGGCGCGTCGCTTACGCCTTTCTGCGCGAAACCACTTGTTAATTGTACTAATAACATGCCACCCAAAATTCTGTTAATCTTTGACCAGAAGTCTTATACCTAGAAACATTGTTTTAGAGTGTTTAATATTGCGTTTTTTGTCATAGAAAATACTACGAGTTCGGTTGGATATGAATCTACACCCGTCGCGTAGCGTGTTATAAGTGTGTCCACAAAACTTTTGTATGATCGTTAAAGTTGATGAATATTTTGTCGAATGAAAATCACGTGTTAGCGAAAATCTTATGGAAGTATAGACATAACATAGCATTTACTAGGTATATCAAGTGCCAACTAGCAGTATGCCAACCTATAATGCGATCAAGAATAGGAACGTTAAACCGCCATTTTCTCTATTTCTGTCTTGCTCACGTATACTTACGCTGAATAAGACAGAAATAGGAAATGGCTGTTTATCTTATCTTGATATAGCGTTGGGAGGTGGTAGGTATGTCTGTAGATGCTATATTTTATGTGTTTTAAATTGAATAATTAAGATGGATGCTGTTGACGTAATATTCTATTTTTTACTATGAATGTGATCTTAAAGTTCTGAAAGAATTTGTAACTGTGTAAGTATTCAAATGTAACATAATACGAAAGTCATTCCTCGTTATTAGAACATTGTTGTGACATGAATCAATGTGGTGAATGTTTTATCAATTATTGGGTATTAATAAAGTTGTTTATATAATAATGAATTTAACTTTTAAAAATATTGTGAACATACATAATATAATGTTATTTTTTAATTGATAAAAAATCTCAGTAGGGATCATACCGTTATTTGAAACGAAAATCATCTTTAATCTACAAGTTTTAAGCACAAACCACACCGTAAACTAAAGTAACTTAGCTTAGCTCATGCGTACAGCAACGTAGCTACAACCGTTAGCGTACAACCAAGTTCGCTCGCTTAGGTGCAACTCGAAAAGATGCCGAAGCTAAGTTATTTTAGTTCGCGGCTTGGCTTGCGCTTTATGATTTTTATGAAAACCAAGTATAATTTATCGTTCTCAAAAAGTTATGTTACTGCACAGATATTTTCAGGAACAAAATGTAGATTAAAAAAATTATAGTATTTTGCAAATCGTTGTTACAAACTAAAACATCATTCGACAACCCATATCGTCTGAGGTGACATATATTTTATTATTATAATTAATTAATAAAATAATTATTATATGAACTGACATTTTCAATTATAAAATAATCATGTTAATTTGTAAAATAATTTAGAAACGATGAATGTTTTTGTTTTAAACGAGAAATGTGACTTATATAACTACTCACAATTCCGAAACAGTTTTAAGAGGTGACTTTGTATCCCTTTCGATTCGTCTAAGTAAATTGTAGCATTTAAAGTCATTCCAGAAAAAAGACCCATCATTTTCTTTTTAATTTTAATTTCTTTTCGATGCGGAGACTTTTGTCTTTACTTATTGTTGAGATGTTATTTTAATGAAACATAAAATAATGGCGAAATTCACTGCGATTTTAAAGTCTCTTTTAAATGGTAAAGGCATTGTTATTTTTCGTTCATTGTTGATACAAATAACTGTCAATTATTATTATCGTTTTACCACTATGACTAATATTTCGGCCAGTTCGAGTTTTTACCGTCAATGTAAATAACGTCCACGAGTCAATGTTATTATTATTATACTGTAAGGTCTCGATATGTCACAATTTACAAACTTTATTTTTTAATTATTTATTTATACATAATATATTACGTACGATTTCTCTCGAATAGTGTCTCTCTTTCAGAGGTGTTTGAGCGATTTTAGAGGCATTAAAATGTAGAACTATATTAAAATTTACACAACTTTGGAACTAAGACATATTTAAATTCAAGTAACTAGTTCACTTATATAGAAAATTTAATAGTATAATAGAAACTTAATAATTATGAAAAATAAATATGGTTTTACGAACATCGCTAAACTATATTGATTGTTCTAATTGCCATCTTTTTCTAGTAGCACTATTTAGAACCTTGTCAATTTAGGTTAATTTTGATAATATATTTTTTGTAGTATCAAATTAGCATCAAACAGGATAATTTTGCTACACACATTCTGCAAACGCTAAGCTGACTTATCAATTTAGTGAAAGAGATAATGCACAAAAGAATTACTACCACTGTCCTTATAATCTGCTCAAAAAACTGATACAATCTTAACTGAAAGAGATGGCATGAGAGATATTTGTTACGTTACTTCATAACTTATAATAGGTACTTATATTCCGAGTCGGTAAAGAAACGTCTTTTCTTCAAATTAATTTCATAATAAAAAGTATTTGAATCCCGCTATAATATTGGTCTAAGAAATCCACCTTAATATTTTGACTTTTTGTTACTAACTCGGCTGGAGTATAAGTAAAGTTTCGATGTACATATTTGACGACTGTCAAATATATTTTTAAATTATGTGGGTCTTAATTTAAGTTTTATGTAAATGTTAAAAGTATTGTACGTATTAATTGATTTAATATTAATTGTAATTTAAGTGTAAATGGTCATTGATAACATAAAATAAAATTATGGACGAGCAAAGATGGTTAGATTTGTGTACGTTATTTAGAGTTACTCAAAGATTTTTGTATTTTACGTTTTATTTACGTTATATCTACAAATATGATGAGATAAAGTTAGCGAAATGATTAAAAATATATTTGGCAGTTAAAAAATGTAAAGTACCATACTGTGTAGGTCTTTGACCTGATAATGTAGATAATTAATTAATATTTTTTTATTTAATGTTCAAAAATGTAATGCCATTTATGAAAAAGACTAATGTTTATAAATAATGTTTAGAAATATTATGTACGATATTACACAATAATTATGAGAGCATATTTTTGTTTTTTTTTTGTTTTTCATTCTTTTCCTTTTTAGTAGTAGTAGTTGTCAGTTACGGTTTTTGTTTCGGCAAAATATTTTTTATATGTAAAATATTTACTTTCATATTTTTGTAAGGTTTATGATGGGAATTTTTAGGAATTTATCCTGGATTTGAAATTAAAATGATATAAAGATAATAATAATAATAAAAACCCTTGCCTTCTGCTCGGGCTTAAAATTTTGTCTCGACTTATAATCATTAATCATTATTACTTATTAATCATCAAACTAAGTAGAACACTTGTATCAATATTTAATAAACTACTAGGTAACTGGATTGACATGGATGTTTTTTGAGGTGTGTATTTATATAGGAGGTAAAAGAGTAAATGCATAATATGACACAGTCATATAATTAGTACCAAGCTTTTATTAGTTACGACAGTATGTTAGCGCAAAAAACAGATTATAATATAAACACCTAGGTATCAAGTACATGACCTTGTTGCTTCACGTCTGAAAAAAGACCTCTCAAAACAAAAACTCATGCTATCTCGCTCAAAATATTGTCACACCCTCCAAGAGAATAAATTATACTTAACTTGTAATGTGGTAGTAGTTTACTGTTTTCGTCCGTTAGGATAACAATTTTAAGGATTTGTATGAAAATGGAATTGCGTGGGAAATGAGAAACCGGTTCACAATAATTTATTTACTGCACGCTGTATGTATTTAGCTTATCTTTATCATAACATATTCATTATTCATATTATTCATAATATACATATTAAATATAATATTTAAAAATATAATATTGCTTCTTGACTACAGTTTTTGCAATTCACGAAGGCGAGTGAGCTTTACTTGTGGTTACTTCGTGTACATGCACATTGCATAAGTGTGCGTGCCTGTCAAAGCCTAGGTGGGAGCAGGCAGGCGCGAGCATTGCGCTCGCTCACACTTATACAGATACGACGCATACACAACCATAAGTCAGTCGCCCTCGTGAATTGCAAGAACTATTATAGATAATTATATTTGTACAAAAACAATTGAAATGTTTTAGAACGAAAATCACACAAGGCAAATTACTAGGTGTCGATTTTTCCTGTTCACAAAAGGGTCTGCGCAGTTGTTTGCCAAACTTCTTCTGCCAAGTTGATGCGAAAACTCATCAAAGTCTAAATTATTACGAACTAGCTGATGCCCGCGACTTTGTCCGCGCGTTTTAAAATCCCTCGGGAACTCTTTGATTTTCGAGATAAAAAGTGGCCTATGTCACTCTCCAGGTCCACAACTATACCCATGCAAAAAATCACGTCGATCCGTATCCCTGTTGCGGCGTGATTGAAGGTCAAACCAACAAACAAACTACACTTTCGCATTCATAATATCAGTAAGGATTAATTTGTATGAAGCTGTGACCATTCAAGGCTTGCTCAAGGGACTCATCTCAGTTAAATTAAACTATCTAATTTACGCTCAACCACCAACTTTTCTTTGCTTGCAACACAACGCCATAACACCAGTTGGAAACAAAATGGCGGAATTTGAACTTTAAAACGTAATTAATAAATTATCTATTGAAATATTCACATTAATTTGCATTTTTTTGAAATACCTACGTAAGTCCACTTCTCTACATTTATATACCTAAGTATTATTAACATACCTACTAATAAATACGTAGTAGACTGGCTGAGATTTATAAGATCGCAACTCTATGCTCCGACCTCAAGACAGAGTTAAAACGAGATAAATACACACATCAAAAGTGTCTAGGGATCAAGCATTTTTATGCGGATTTCTTGAGATTGAGATGTGGCTTTGTAATAAATTTATGATTTTATAAATTTATATGGATCCTTTTTGGTGCATTTCATAATTTCATAATCAGCGATTAAAATCCTGCCAGGAAGTCCATCCTTATAGTGGTGGAACCATCATGGTATGGGCGGGTATTTGGATCGGCGGAAGAACCGAGTTGATTTGGATCAGAGGCAACCTCAACGCTCAAATTTATGCTGAGACGATTGTATCAGACGTCATCGTTCCTCTACAAGTGCAAATCGGTCCCTTATTTCAGTTAATGCATGATAATGCACGACCGCACACCGCAAGAGTTGTAAGACAGACTCTCGCCGCAGCTAACATCAATGTCCTGCCCTGGCCTGCTCAGTCGCCAGACTTGAACCCGATTGAGCATGCATGGGATATGCTACAGAGAAGAGCTCTGCCGAATATGGAGGGTATCCAGTGGCAAGAAGACCTTTTTTTGTTGTTGCAACGAACATGGGCGGCCATTCCACAGCGTGATTTGGATGAACTCATTTTGAGTATGCCAAACCGATGTTCTTGTGTTGTTAGTGTTCGCGGTAGAAACACGGATTATTAATTGTTTAAGTTACCCAATAAAATTTTAAAGAAAACTGTTATTTCAGTCTTTTTTTCGAACTTTAATGTTAGTGGTTCAAATGTCAAAAATCCCTTTATTAGGAAAATGGCAAATTTCTTTATTAATGCAAAGGTGACTTGGTTTATCGTTACTGTGACAAACGAAAACACTTTATTTGATGAATCCTTAAAGAAAATTTTAATTAATATCAATCAGGAGAAAAGTTATTGCAAAAATATATGTTGATCCCTAGACACTTTTGATGTGTGTATATCCTGACCTATATCTTTTTCGTTTAACGACTCTGTCTTGATTCTGAGCAGACTGAGAGTGCGATCTATAGATTTCAGTCGAAATCAATGTTACTCGTTTTAACCTACTTTGAGAAGGGCTATTTATTACATTAACCTGACGTTTTATGTACATATAGATAAGACGGACATTTTTATAAGAAATAAATATGTTCTAAAAAATCTTGAAGGTTGTTTTACTTAACTACCCTCTAGAACTATCGCCGACGAGGAACAGCAGATTTGCTGCTTACTAAAAATAAATAACGGTTCAGCCTTACAGAGGTCTGAGATCTTTAGATCGTACTCTGGCTCTGCTCAAGACTGAAGAGCTAAAATGAGAGACATGTCCTGACATAAATCCGTCTTGCTTTAACTCAGTCTTGAGTCTGAACTGAACTGAGTGAAAGTGCCATCTATAGATCTCGCCCTGAATGTATGACTAAAGTCGCGCCGAAATATAAGTTAACCTAAGGCACTCTAACCTAGCTCGTGAATCTTACCAATGGACTCCGAATAAAGCTGAGATTTATGGAGCGATCTCCGAGTTAGATCGAGAAAAAATATATAAGTATTTAACTCTTTCTTGAGTCTGAGTAGAGTGAAAGTGTGATCTATAGATTTGCAGCTGAGACACCATTCCAATCTGTTGGTAGACCTTGTGCCTTAGGTTATCAATTTGTCATTAAAATATTATGAGTATCGTTTTTGGCAGGCATTCTCTTGAACCCTGTTTTGTCTTATGTAGGTAGGAACGTAGGTAGTCCACTTTTTAACCGACTTCAAAAAAGGAGGAAGTTCTCAATTCGGCGGAATCTATTTTTAGGGTTCCGTACCCAAAGGGTACCAACGGGACCCTATTACTAAGCCTACGCTGTCCGTCCGTCCGTCCGTCTGTCAGCGGGCTGTATCTCGTAAACCGTAATAGATAGACAGATGAAATTTTCACATATTATGTATATCTATTGCCGCTATAACAACAAATAATAAAAATTAAATTAAATTAAAAAAATTATACAAAAATATTTCCGTGGGTACCTACATGGAAATATTTTTATTTAATTTTTTTTAACGGAACCCTAAAAGAGCGAGGCCCGACTCGCACTTGGCCGATTTTTATGTATGTTCACCGATTACTCGAAGACGCTTACGATTTGGAAAACTTTGTTTTAAAGGGTAGGTATACTTCCCAGGAGGCTTCCCATTGTAATTTTATCGAAATTGGTCGAGCGGTTTTTAAAATATCAACAATAAATTATATACTTTGTACTGGCGCGGGCGTTTGAAGTCGGTTGTTTAAAAATATTTTTTTATATTAAATTATTATATTATTAATTATTTGATGAAGAATGCCCGCAAGTTTCAATCTACACTGTTGAAGCTACTGTTATCGTGGCTCGTCTTTGGTGTGGTTTCATGCATGATATTGTACTGATACGATGCTCTCTTGAGGAAGCCAGCTCGGACCAACAGCTCTAAGAAAGGACGGTGTATGGTTCGACGTCTTTGCGGCGCCGAACGTGTTCCTGGTAATACTGAAAATTAAAAGAAAAAAGTTTAATAAAACGGCAAAGTGTGAGTCGCATCCGTAGGTACATGAAGGACCATACCAAGGAGTGGTAGGTAAATCTTGTACCATCGTACAAGATTTACTCACCACTAGCTATTTTATATATTTTTAAGCCTTAACTTTTTTTTGTAGTAGGTATTGTTTTTATAGCGGCAATAAAAATACACATTTTGTGAATATTTCAAATAGGTATCTTCTATCTACCTATTACGGTTCATATAATATTATGACTATGAGATACAGCCCGCTAACCGACTGACTTAATAATAAGGGTTGGCACTCTTTGGGTATGAACACTAAAAGCTTTAAGCCGACCACGAAAAATGTGACTATTGTAGTTTTTTTCATACAAACCCTTAGATTTTAATGGAGCTGTAGAAGTTTGGGGTCCAAATTCGTACAGGATCTGAAGATCGGCGTGTTCACCGAACCGAAAACCAAATCCAACCCGGTGGTCATTTCCTGAATAAGAAATACGAATACCTATAGTTGTTAGTTAAGAAGGAATAGAATAGAAAAGGTATCATTTTAGATTCAAAAAATTAACGAACCTTTAAAAATACGTGGAGCAAATCCGTAGTACGTAGTGATACCCATCGCCACATCTTCTGGTATTACCAAGAAAAAGCAACGGCTTGGAGAACCTGGAAAATAAATCAATACAAAAGTATGTTTGTACCAACTGACCTATTTAATAATGTTTAAAATATAGGAATTCTAGTTTCGCGCGGTACGGAAGGGGGCTAGACGGAAAAAATTAAGGAACCGACCTAGACACATTTTTGAAACCGACACTTTTTTGTTGAATGTGAATTTTGCACTGTGTTCGATATTTTCGCCATACAACACGGCGTCTGCATGGCCTAGTGGATCGGGCAGTCGCCTAAAAGTTCAACGCCGATGGTTCAAATCCCAGCTCGACACACTGAATTTTCTATTTTCAATTTTATTTTAAATAATTTCTACATGTGGAATTTTTCCCTAATTTTTTATTGTATAAATTGGATTAAATGTTATTGTACTACTAACGCCATCTGTTAAAAAACCAGAGTAACTCTTTGGTTTTGTAACAGAGCTGCAATAGAAATAAACTAAATATAATTTCGTCATCATCGTAGTTAATCAATTTAATACTAGATGACACCACTAGTTTATTACAATTCCTTCACTAAAATTAATCGAAAGGAACTACGTTCAATCCGGGTGTCCCTTGACACCTCTCAAGTTTTTTTATTTCAGAATAAAATATATTTATTGAGTAGGCGCTGTGTGCGCGTTGAAGTCTTTCCTTTTTAACAATATAGTCCACGCAATCCATTCTTGTCTGTGTATTCCTTACCTAATAATATTCAATTATTATAATTGCAAAAATGTGTTGGTTTGTAGGGGTTTTCCTTCAATCACGCAACAACGAAGCTACGGATTGACTGGTGACTTTTGCTTGGGTAATCTGGGAGAGTTACATAGGCTACTTTTTATCCTGGTAACAAAGGGTTCGGGATGAAAACCCTAACTCAACGCGAATGCATTCGCGGGTAATAAACTGATTGTTAATTATTTCTGAAAAATCATATCCCAATATATATATTATACAATACCGATACACCCAATACAATTTTTTTTACAATTTATACCTAATAAATGTGTACAGAGCCGCTACTAATAGGTACAGTATGATGCAAAGTTTATTAGCTATTTGTTAATTTATTTATACTAACTGGAGCAGACATACCTAACTTAAAAATAAGGACATTTTTAAACTTAAATGTTCTGTATTTAAAACCATTTGCCCAGATTTTTACAAACAAACGGATTTGGTAACTTAAAGTTATTCCTGCAATGTAGCAACGGCTAGATTGCGCGCTACCTTGACATAGTAGATAGGTATGTGGACACGCGTTATGCGTGTATTTACGGGTTTTTTAGTTTGCTAGATGAGACGAATTGATGAGATTGTGACGAAATATCTACATCGTTTAGTGGTATAAAGTGGCCAAAAAATATCGTAAGTCATAAAAAAGCTTTGCGTTTTTGGTCGCAACGACTGGGTAACTGGCCGCATTTGCTCTTTAAATCTTTTTTTATCAACCGAAAGACCTCCACTAGTGAACAAAGAGCTCTTGGCCTTCCACAGGCTTCGGTCATGCGCCGCCTGCACCCAGCGACTCCCTGCGATTCTTGTGATGTCGTCGGTCTAGCTATAGTGGGAGCCTGCCAGCACTGCGCTTCCCCGTGCGGGGTTGTCACTCCAGCACCTTGGGAACCCAACGACAATCAGCTCTTCGAAATATTTCCACTTCAACTTCGTGACTCGCTGAGCTATGTATGCGGGTAACTTTGGTTTTCCTGGATCTCCTCATTAAATGAATCAGAAATTTTCTGATTTGATCTCGCAGCTCGGACACTCCGTCGTGACTGTGTACTTAGCGAGATGCTTCAGGTTATCTTCAATACAAAAGATGGAAGTTGGAATCTTAATACAAAGTCCTGCGGCATAAGAGGACATTACACACAAACACACAACAGACCATCACGGTTTACGTGTGGAAACCAGCCCAGAAGAAGAAGAAGAGTGTTGGACATAGACTCAGAAGTGGAACTTATCACTCAAAACTAATCACGCCTTAAGAGAATACATCTCTTAAAACGCTAAAACCCTACCTATAGCCGTCGCCACCATCCCCAATAACGGCCCCTTTCCACTCAGCTCATAACCACAGCACGACAGACAAACCACCATCTGAACGTGAGGGTAACTATCAAAATATCAAAGTATTAATTTATCAAAACAACATCTAAACGTGAGGGTAGTTATCAAAATATCAAAATATTAATTAATCAAACCAAAATCTAAACGTGAGGGTAGTTATCAAAATATCAAAGTATTAATTTATCATTTAAACTAATCTAAGCGTACTGGCAATATTTAATCGATTAGGGAGCGATTGCTATCGCAATCCCTCAATCGAGAAGAACGACCTAGACGCGAAGGCATCTACTAGTCGAATGAGTCTCTGGGCAGAGACTGAAGTCGTATTGTCAAAACAGACGTTTTATACTAATATTTCAAGATGGCGCGCCTGCGCTGTCAAAGTCAAATGTCGTCAATATACGTCATGAAACGTATATTGACAAAGGTATGTTGACATGGTTACACTTATTGTTTCATGAGGTATACTGAAAAACACCAATCATATTTTAAATTGCTAACAGTCGGCCTTTCCTGACCGTATTCACGTCTCGTGAAACAACCGAGTAGCCGTTTACAAGATTAAAAACTCTTGAACGACTCGGCGACCGCTTCCTCAGAGACGGAGCCCTGAGACACATACCAATACACCGGAATCAACACGCATACAGCACTGGTAAATCCACGCAGACAGCGCTTCACTTTGTAGTATGCAAGATTGAACATGATCTGAACAACAAATTGTCAACCCTAGGAGCCTTCATAGATATTGAGGGAGCCTTTGACAAAACAACGTTCAATAGCATCGATGATGCTCTAGGAACATTCGAAGTGCCAATAACATTACGCAAATGGATAAGAGCCCTACTCGAAAAGAGGGCCATCCATTTGGACATAAACTGCACGACTAGAGGCATAGTTTCCAGGGGCTGTCCACAAGGAGGAGTATTGTTCCCAATCCGGTGGAACCTTGTAATTGACGACCTGATAACAAAACTAAACAATAGTGTCTTCATCACGATAGGATACACGGATGATCTAACGATCCTCATAGGCAGAAAACATAAAAACACGCTAAGTGCGATAATGCAGAATTCACTAAGACTCGTAGAGAAATGGTGCAAAGAAAACGAACTTACGGTTAACCCTAAAAAGACGGAGTTAATTCTGTTTACAAACAAAAGAAAACCTGACATCCCCAAGATGCCAGTACTGTTTAGTACAAGTCTGACATTATCAAGAGAAGTAAAATACCTGGGAATAATTCTAGACAGTAAACTAAACTGGAAAACTCACATAGATACAAAAAGCAACAATCATCCTAAATCAATGCAAACGGGAAATTGGGAAATTGGGAAAACCTGGGGTCTTAAGCCACAGATAATGAAGTGGCTCTATGAATCAGTCGTAAGTTCACTGATATACGCGTCACTAGTATGGTGGCTACGAACGCTCCTTACGACAACCCAACAGGAACTACAAAAATTTCAAAGACAAGCGTGTCTGGCGATCACAAGCTGTATGAGCACCACACCAACAAACGCGCTAGACATAATACTGGGAATACCGCCTCTTCACCTATACGTAAGGGAATAGGCTACCCTTGCAGCCCTCAGAATAAAAACCTACGGGCAGTGGAAAGAAACAATCACATCACATACCCGGATACTATCACGCGAACAAATGAAGTGTCCACAACTGAGATGGATTTGTGACAAAACACAAAAAGTACATGTAATAGAAAAAGATTACAAGACCAACATGGAAGACATTTGAACCCGCACATCTACTATAGATACCATCGAGGTATATACAGATGGATCCAAAACAAACACGGGCACAGGAGCTGGTGTCTACTGCCCCGAACTAAACATACACATTGCCTACGTCCTTGGTAAGAACAACTCAGTCTTTCAAGCAGAGTGCGTCGGCATCACAGCAGCGGCCATCGCCATGGCCAGCAGACAGGTAACAAATTTTAACATTAACACAGACAGCCAGGTAGTATTGAGAGCCCTAGCCAAAATACGACCTCCTCAAAACTTTTACTTGACTGTCACAATGCACTACAAACGATAACAAAATCAAACAGTCACACTGCGCTGGGTAAACGGTCACAGTGACAACATTGGTAACGACGCAGCCGATGAGCTGCTGATAGCACACAAGAGGAATGTGAAAAATTTTATGAAGATATCCATGAGATATTAAAAGTTGAAAATAAACATGAGGTTATCATGGTGATGGGGATTTTGACGCCAAAGTTGGAGACTTCTGTGCACAATATTGTCGGTCAATTCGGCCTCGGAGAGAGGAACGATAGGTGAGACCACTTGATTGAGTTCTGTACAAAACACACTAACCGTAATGAATACTTGGTTTAAATTACCCAAAAGGCGTTTATTTACATGGGAATCCTCAGCTCAAACTAATGATAAGATTACAATAAATCAAATAGATTTAATATGCGTTAATCACCGCTATCGTAATGCAACTACAGGCGCCAAGACGTATCCCGGAGCGGACATCCACTCGGCTCACAATCCTCTCACATGTAAGGTCCAACTAAAACTTAAGAAAATAGAGAAAGGAAAAGCAAGAAGAACCTTTAATATACCACAGCTAAATGACGACAGAATTAAATCTGAATTCTCGGAACGAACTGACGAAATTAACACGGTGAATGAAACAGAAAGTGAAGAATCGTTGTGGAATAATAATAAGGTGACATTGTTAGATTCGACTGAGCAAACACTTGGCGATATGAAATATAGGAGAAGTAAACCATGGTTAACAAACGAAATAATCAAACTGTTCGAGGAACGAAGGGGAAGCAAGCTGCGGCCAGACTTATATAAGCAGATAAACGACAAGCTTCAAACTAAGATCCGTGAAGCAAAAGTGAGTGGCTTGATATCCCAGTGTAAACTGAATGATTTTTGCCAAAATACAAATTTCACCTCTTAAAGTAAAGCTTCGTGGTGCTCTGAAGTCGTAGCAATTTGTAAATTTAAATTTTTAGGCTGGTTCTTCACAGCAGATTTAGATCATCTCAGAAGTTCAAATTGGGGATGGCACCCAATGATGATGATGAATTATTTAACTGCTCTCCTCATACTTACAATAAGTCAGTTGCGTGACCCCTTCTTGTTCACATCAACTAAAACATTACTTGAGTGACCCCTTCATGTTCACAACAAGTAAGATGAAACTTGAGTTATTGTTAAAGTGACCCCTTCATGTTCACTTCAACTAAAACATTACTTGAGTGACCCCTTCATGTTCACAACAAGTAAGATGAAACTTGAGTTATTGTTAAAGTGACCCCTTCATGTTCACTTCAACTAAAACGTTACTTGAGTGACCCCTTCATGTTCACAACAAGTAAGATGAAACTTGAGTTATTGTTAAAGTGACCCCTTCATGTTCACTTCAACTAAAACGTTACTTGAGTGACCCCTTCATGTTCACAACAAGTAAGATGAAACTTGAGTTATTGTTAAAGCGACCCCGTGATGTTGACTTTAACTAATAAATTAGGTTATTCCTGATTAGCTCAAATTGTACTATTCCAATTTACGTATAACCTTTAAATTCCAATGGAAACTCACCTCGTCGATATGATACTATCAGTAATTCATTATTAGTTCTTGTTTTCGATATTTAATTGTTATTTGGGCGTAGTTCTTAACCAGGATGACGATAAAACCATCTTCCCGGCAATCCCACTTCTGATCTGTTGGACATAGACTCAGAAGTGGAACTTATCACTCAAAACTAATCACGCCTTAAGAGAATACATCTCTTAAAACGCTAAAACCCTACCTATAGCCGTCGCCACCATCCCCAATAACGGCCCCTTTCCACTCAGCTCATAACCACAGCACGACAGACAAACCACCATCTGAACGTGAGGGTAACTATCAAAATATCAAAGTATTAATTTATCAAAACAACATCTAAACGTGAGGGTAGTTATCAAAATATCAAAGTATTAATTTATCATTTAAACTAATCTAAGCGTACTGGCAATATTTAATCGATTAGGGAGCGATTGCTATCGCAATCCCTCAATCGAGAAGAACGACCTAGACGCGAAGGCATCTACTAGTCGAATGAGTCTCTGGGCAGAGACTGAAGTCGTATTGTCAAAACAGACGTTTTATACTAATATTTCAAGATGGCGCGCCTGCGCTGTCAAAGTCAAATGTCGTCAATATACGTCATGAAACGTATATTGACAAAGGTATGTTGACATGGTTACACTTATTGTTTCATGAGGTATACTGAAAAACACCAATCATATTTTAAATTGCTAACAAGAGGACATTACACTGAACTGTACTGTACCTACTGTACATGAAAACTGCTTAGCATTTATCGCACTCCTAAATTAAAATCACAAAACTGAAAAATGTCTGTTGCATAGACGAAAAAAAATATTTCTGAATCTTTTGTTAGTAAGTTTAGGAAAGTCAATTTTATTTTAGGTCAAAAATATTTGGTGTGGTGTGACCTAAAATAAAATACAAAAAAATTAAGTGGCACTCGGGGACTGCCGCGGTAAAGCTATTGCATAGCATTTTTTATCAACTTATGCAATTATAATATTTATGCAATATATTTTTTTGCATAGTAAAAAAAATCGGCCAAGTGCGAGTCAGGCCTCGCTCTTTTAGGGTTCCGTTAAAAAAAATTAAATTAAAAGATTTCCATCTACCCACCTACCCATTTAAATTTAATTTTTTTAATTTAATTTAATTTTTATTATTTGTTGTTATAGCGGCAATAGAAATACATAATATGTGAAAATTTCATCTGTCTATCTATTACGGTTTACGAGATACAGCCCGCTGACAGACGGACGGACGGACGGACGGACGGACGGACGGACAGCGTAGGCTTAGTAATAGGGTCCCGTTGGTACCCTTTGGGTACGGAACCCTAAATTATGCAAAAAAATATTAAAAAACAAACAAACAATAAAAGCGCACTGTCACTACTTCGCGAGTGAGATTCGAACTTGCGACATCTAAAGAAAGTGGCCGCTCGCCCACTGCGCCAAATAGAGCTAAATGTGAACCTCTAAAATGTTGAACGCTTACTGAACGACGGTGTTAGGTTTTTTCGTTACGGAATTTCTTGATTCGGTCGCCGCGCTCAAACTGTTTGTCCTAGTTCAAAGCCCGCGATAAAAGCTATGCAAAATCAAAAAAGTTTTTCATCTACCGAATAACTGTTTTGAATTGTCCGATTTATAGGTAATATTATGAAGGAAGTGTGGCCTAGCTGTGACCTTAGATCATAGATGCTGTGACAGCGTATTATTTCAAACGATCGCGCTGGTTTTGCAACGTTGACTGCGGTCCACAACAGGAATGCTAATATAATTAATATAAATATAATTCATTTATATACGGTCATCACGGGCTCTCCTGTTCGAAGAGCGCTGGTCGTTTCTCCCGCCACAATGCCCTCAACGACCTCATCCGCAGGTCTCTTGCTACTGCTCACGTGCCAGCTGTATTAGAACCTATTGGTTTGGCACGTAGTGATGGCAAGAGACCTGATGGTATGACGCTTGTTCCTTGGAGGACAGGGAGGTCGCTTGTGTGGGATGCCACCTGTGTAGATACTCTAGCTGCTTCCCACATCCATGCGACCTCCTCTGTGGCGGGTGCAGCGGCTACTAGCGCCGAACAGGCTAAGAGGCGCAAATATGAGAAACTTGACAGTGGTTTCATATTTGCGCCTTTTGGTGTAGAGACCCTGGGGCCGTGGGGCCCGGAGGCTCGCGCACTTTTTTTAGAGATATCAAAAAAGGTGATCGAGTCTACCGGGGATCCAAGAGCTGGCAGCTACCTTGGCCAAAGGATTAGCCTGGCCATCCAAAGAGGTAATGCTGCCAGCATCTTGGGTACTATGCCACACTGCGGTGGCTTGGATGGGGTTTTAGATTTTAATTAGTTTTTATTTTAGTTTTAATTTTAGAATTAAATTTAGGTTTATAGTATTGTATATATGAAATTTTCTATCTATAATATATTAAAAATTATTTCTCAGAAATTAACTTCCCAGTCCAATAAAGCGTGGATTTCTCCATTCATTTATACGAGTACATTACTTACAGTAAAGAATCAAAATGAGAACACAAATCGAAAATATTTTGCGCGCCATTCCAACACTGATAAAATAAATTAACGGCTTTCAAATTAATTATTGTACTGTATTTTGATGGTAAAATTAAACTGTCATCCATGAAGGATAGATTCACAATGCTGAGATTTTTAACCATTAGGTACTTATTTACGTTTTGTATTGTCCTGGCGATTTCACACATTAATTAGCTGCTTATAGATAGGTATAATCAACACATTATGCAAGTTTTCGCACGCATAGTCGTACCTACCATATCTCTTAATGACCCTCTGCAGAGGCCATAGTGTACCTTTTCAAGTCAAAGTGAGATTAGCTAACGTGACATGAGGCAATTAGCATATAATGTCACGTCCCAATATGAAAACTTACACTCTGAGCACTGAGTACCTAACAAAATATATCCACATACATTTTTGTAAGTCAGTATTATCTGACCGAATATGTTGTACATCGTATTGCTTATTTTATGATCTTATGTTACTAATGTTTCTTGGGAGTAAAAAATATTCTATTTTATTTTAACAGCGGGCCAGGCAGAAAGAGCCAAGTCGGACAACTTAGAATAATTAATGCTCCTAGAAACGCAATAGTCAAGTCGCGTTAGAACGACGAGCTCGCAGAAAATTATTAAAAAATAACGTACTTACTGTGCTGGAAAGGGTGTCATAATTCATCACAATAACCATCAAAAATGTAATTAACAGTACCAGTACAGAAAATAATTACATGGCACTCACACATTAATTGCTTGTTTTGAGCCTACGTTTGGGGCGGAACTTTGTTAGAAACTTCCGATCTATACTTACCTATAGATCGGAAAGTCGCGCCAATACGTATACGCAAACATACAGAAACTGCCGTTTGATGTTGAAACCCTTGGGTCATGGGGCGAGAAAGTTAAAACATTTTTTAAGGATCTTTTATCCCGTCTCATAGAGTCTCTGCTGATCGGGAGGCTCGTAGGTTCCTACTTTGGCCAACATAAGTTTGGGCCAAGCCAACTCAGCGGGGTCACGCAGCCAACTTTCTGGGCACATATCCCCATTCCAATGATGGTTTGGACTTGGATGATATTTTTTTCTATATACATACCTAGTAATAGAAAGCTAAATAGATTTTGTTTTTATTGAGATTTTAGTTAACTTGTACGTAGTCTTACTCTTTTGACTTGCAAATGCAAAGTTATCTATTGTCATATTAATTTAATTAATTATAATTTATGCTTCGGTCTGAATTGCACAAAATTGACAGTCAAATTAGAGATATTTTTAGAGTTTATTGTAGGGATGATTCATTGACGCCTGATGGTTGAGGTCTATAACAGCTCCATCATACTCAATGCCTATTGATACATAGATTTTTGAATTAAGGGGTGTTTCGTCTTATTCCTAGGGATATTATTATTTGAGAGGTAGGTAGCCCTTTCCGTGTTTCAATTTTTGATATTCCCGATACGCTTAGCCTAGGATAATTACATATTTTATATATATTATCGTAGTAACTTTCATGTTCAAATAGCTGCAGTTTCCTACTCAAAATACTTCTTAATAAAATAATAACGCAGAAATTGAAGTTTGAATCGCACAGAAGACATCTGTGGCCAACCGTCAACCGTGTCATTTTGTCTTTGATGTTGAATTAGTGTGTAAGCTTTCTAACAAGTTGAAATACGTCCGTCGTCCACCACTCTTGGTTTCACAAATATGAAAGTGGTGGAATATGGCGTAATAGAACATCCGAAGTCAATTACAAGCGCAATCAATAAAGTACTTTATCGCGATTTCACAGAGCCTAATTTAAATAAAATTGGATATACACTTAATTACAATACAACTGTCGTTCCAGCAGTGAATGGATACGCACACATGAAGAGTCCACGTCACTTCAATGCAACTTAAAATCACCTATAATGCAATGCCCTAAGGTTTATATTTAAAATAACTGATTATTTATTTGCACTTTGGGATTTTTAGTTAAAACTGAAGGAATAACCGATGACGATCAAAAGGGATTAAAAGTTGAGTCATGATAAAAGAATGTCGACCCAAATATTGCGTAATAGAGTCAAAATTTAATAGGCATATAGGTACATTAGTTAAAACCTTGTCGCAATAGTGAAAGTTTTGTCATATGTGCGCGGTCAGTTTGGCGGTAAAACTCGTCGATGATAGTTTGTTTTTAATTTTTTGTAAAAAGCTAAGTGCGAGTGATGTGAAAATGTGTTTATAGTAAAACTTTTGTGTATGGAAATATTACTCAATATGGAAATGCAACTGGTTTTTTCCTGCTTCTTACTTTCTATCGGTGAGTTTTATAATATACCTACATAAGGTTTAATGACACAATAACATAAGCTTTATGTTTAGTCTAGACTCTAGACTTTAGACGAATTACAAACACACGGTTTTTTATGAATTAAAGAACCATGTTTGTTTAGGTTTTCGTAAAACATTATTCTGAATGGAAATATTAAACATTGTATGTTAACGTTCATATTCAGCTACCTACCTATTTATGTAGCTTATTAGTTACCTATTGCGTTATCATTATTACAAAATTTTATTTTATCCTGTAATTTTTTTAAATTTAAGTTTTCCATGAGACTATAATTACGTAAGAGAACGTAGGTATCTACGTATGTAAGAAAATTTAAGGAAACCTCTAGTTTTTATTATTTATTTTTATTTTATTTTAACCAACCTTAACCTCAACCTCGCCTTAACCTACTGACCTTTTAATATATTATTTTTGTACCCAGCTACCTTACGTACTACAGGGCTAGCATGGGCAGGGGAAACATACCTATAATATATCCACGAGGAGAGGATAAAATATTTCTCTCCTCGCTCCACCCGTCGAATCTCTCTCCATTCTCTCCCATTCTCAATTCTCTCCCATTTTATCCACTGTGGATATAATATCCACAGTGGATAAAATGGGAGAGATACTTATTCCCGCAATTACTGATTGCCATTATAAAAATCATGGTGAAGATAATTTTATCTCTTGTGATCTCAGTGGATAAAATCGGGGGAAATAATTATTTTTGTCTCCTGATGCCCATGCTAGCCCTGCTGGGGTACTTAACTAATTACTGCAATCCAGCCATGCAACAAATAAGGATGAAATAAATTTTAATCGCTCAGCAGAGTCGTTTGTTCGATTCATAGTTGTTATTTGTATTAGTTTTTGAATAACTACGTTAACATAATTTAATATTAGGTAAACATAGATCTATCGCACTTAAATTATAGAACTTATGTATTTTTGGTCACTCAGCGGGCGATGTAGAGAGCTATGCTTCCCTGCGGGATCCGCTGGAGCAGGGAGCCGCTAGATAGGTACAGGCAAGAGACCTACGTCCGAAGTCTAGCAGTGGATGTCTATCGGTTGATAAAGAAGAAGTTCTGACTTTGGCCCTACTAAGTATCTCAACTTATATTAAGATAATTTGGAACTTATTGCATTTAATATTAAGTAGGTAAGTACTAAGTAACGTGGGAGTAGGTGCATAAGAATTCACGTTGGCTTTTGTTTTGTTTTCAGCCTCAGGTGCCGTGATAATTCCTGAAGAGTTGCCTTCTTTGCTGTCAGTGGCGTACTCTAACATCCCACCTATAAAGAAAGGTATGTTATTTAGGAATTTACTTATTATTTAAAAGTACAACAAGAGTAGCAGCCCCTCTAGCCAAGTTACACTTCGTTGTATCGTTTCTCTTTCTACAATCGTTGTCACTTGAAGTTTTGGCTAGGGCTAGACTAGATGGCGCTGCAGCTGATCAAAGCCAGAAGTGTATTGATAATATTTCGCGGCATTTCGTATTGTTTTTTTAGCATTTAAAACATTTAAGTATAATACAAAATGCCGCGAAATATTATCAATATTGCCGTGGCCGTGGCTAGTTGCCAGTCCATATTAATTACCGTCGAAGACGTGCCGCCAAGCGATTAAGCGTTCTGGTACTAAGTCGTGTAGAAACCAATTAAGTAAACTCATAAGTTATAACGGAAGCCATATCATCAGATTGGAAGGTTGTCTACTAAAATTGAGAATTGCTATTTTAGTTTAAACCAAAAGTATAATCACTTCAATTACTTTAAGCACAGAAGTGATTATTTTTTCGATTTTTTTTTATGGTTATGAAATGGTTTGAAATATTAATATCACAAGGTCAGATAAATAATAAAGCTGATGTTTTTTACGTAATACCTCATTCAAACAAAGGAAGTTAGCTTAAAACAACTTTTACGTAGCCTTCAGAATAACTGCTGGTCTTGTATTTAACAGAGCGTTTTTGAACTTGATCAAAATGAGTTTTGCAACTTAAGTAAAAAATTTATGTAACAAACTAGTTTTTTCGCGCGACTTCATCCACAAATTCAATACAGACAATTTTAATTTGGAGCGTTTCGTTACGTAAACGTTTATGAATACATGAACGAAATTGAGCTCTAAGTCAATACTTTTATGGTTTATATGTTGAGGACTTGAAGAGTGACATACCTACTTTTATCTTAGATAAATAAAGCGTTCCTTTCCTGCGGAAATTAAAAAATCTTACTCCACGCGGACGGGATTGCGAGCAAAAGCTAGTTAACAATAATAATAATAATCTAAATATATAAAAGGAAAAAGTGACCGACCGACTGACTGACTGACTGACTGATCTATCAACACACAGCTGAAACCACTAGGCGGATCGGGTTGAAATTAGGCTTGTGTGGCAAATGATTTTTAAAAATTCAACCCCTAAGGGGGTAAAATAGGGGTTCGAAGAATCGAATTTAACGTGAGGAGGCAAAAGGTAGAAATTTGATAAAGTGCTGTTCCTAATGTGTATTCTTGTAATCTTCCAGGGACGGATTCGCGGGTAGGCTTCGGGTTCGCTTTCGGCAACCATGCTGACTTCCAAGTGATGCTGGAGCTGGGGCCTCAGACGAACACGATGGAATTATGTAAGAATTAATTTAATTAATATTTAACTTACCCTGTTAGCTCGGTACTTGAACATTCACATGCCCACTACACGTCATACGTTTATTGGTCTATTTAATTTTTGTACCTATGTCGCTGCCTCGGAAGAATACTGTTGCAACTCAAAATTCTATTTTTTTCCAAGGATTGCACTTTTGTTGATGAAGATTCACCAACGTGGACTGAAGGAAATAATCTTCATCAACAAAAGTTATAACAGTTTGAAATAAAAATATACTTGAATGAGCTCCTTTAAAAAAAATAGAATTTTGAGTTACAACAGTATTCTTCCAAGGCAGTGATGTATACCTACTTACTTCACTGGTTCGGTGCCCAAAGATACCTTACAACACTAATATTTAGAGAGATCACGAAAACCTTGTAAGTAATTAAGTACCAATACAGCCGTGTTAAATCGTTAGGTTCTAAGATTATCTTATCTCATAGATGACTAGGCGATCTGTAGTATAGTAAGTAACTGTGAGAAATGTGGTAGCTTCGTGGATGCCCATTTCAGCTATGACAAAACCAATCGGAAGATTACAATGTTTTTGTTCGTTTGTCCTTCAATCATGCAGAGTCAGCGCTGCGGATTGAAGTGATTTTTCCCATAGGGTATAGTCGAGAGCCTGGAAAGTAACATAAGCTACTATTTATGCTGGAAATACTATTGGTTCTGGATGGGATTTTCAAAAACTTAACTATCCGCGGCCGAAGTTGCAGTCAAAAGCTTGTAATATATTAGTCGTTGGAACTACGAGTCGTACAAATGTAATAAAACTCAAATAAAGTTTGTTAAATTTGACTGTTTAACTACGCACTTAGGTATTTTAAACTGACTTGAAAAATATGTTTCAAATTTTAATTTGTATGTGTTTCAGCTGGTCAACCGTTCCCCAAGAATGGCAACAGTAATAATAAACGCCAAGCATCCTTGCCACCAGCGAAAATAAACAAGAACAGAGAAAAGGTAAACTCGAAGTTAGCCTCCTGAAATTACCAATCTACTGTATTCAGTGCAGAGTGCTAAAGTTCTAGTGAAAGTGTAAAGTTAGGTGTTAGCTAATCCAACGCAACAAATGAAGAACTATGTGGGTTGCAATTTCTTCCGCAAGGTCCGCAACCTCATGTGAGGCGCGACAAAAGAAAGCGTTTTGCGCGGAATAGGAGTGTAGTAAGCGCCAAATACTTTGTAACTCGTAAAATATTCATTTTCTTTACAATGCACTAGGCTACTCTCTTGATAATATCAATCGGAATTTAATGTAAAAATTTTGGCTCTGTAATATGCAACACATTGAAAATAAATGAATATTAGTTAAAAATTAGACCTAACTTCGCGATTTTTTATTATCGAACAAATTTCAACATTTTATGTTTTTGCCCAAGCACGTCCTTTGGCAGTATGATGTAATTCTTGCGTGTTTTTTTTTCGGATAGTTGAAACTTGATCTACTACTGTAAAAATCAAATCTGTTTACTGTTAACGAACGTACATCCACTCTTAACGCCGCCTGAATTCAGCAGCTACCTGCGATTCATCCGAAGTCGTCGGTCCACTTAGTGGGGGTCGGCCAACACTGCGCTCTCCGGTGCGAGCTCACTACTCCAGCACCAGCACCTTGGGACCTCAACTACCATCACTTTTTCAAACTATCTTCTTCTTCTTTATCAACCTATAGACGTCCACTGCTGGACAAAGGTCTCCTGCATGGACTTCCACAGGCTTCGGTCTTGCGCCGCTTGAATCCAGCGGCTCCCTGCGACTTGTTTGATGTCGTCGGTTTACCTGGGAATGGTTACAAACTATTTATCCCATCTATCCCACTTTATCTTCGACTTGATGATCTATATGTCTGTAACTCTGGTTTTCCTACAGATTTCCTCATTCCTTCTCATTCAAACAGATAGATATACTTACAAAAATTTGAAAAACGTGCGCTTGGGCTTTCGGTAGAGACAGTTATTCCGTAATCGTAGACATACAGTTCAATTTATTATACGTATCTCTTACAGTTTCTTCAAACCGATGCTGGGAAATATCTCCAAAATTGGGCCCAGAAGATGAAAAATCCCCCAAAACCTGGGAAAAAGCCAGTCTCCAAACCCGGTGAGGTTATGAACTTGGAAGATTCCCTCGTAGAATTAGTCAAGAACGATAAAGGGGAGTATGAAATACACCAGCCGAAACCTGGACATATGCCGCAGTACGTGCTGGATAGTTTGAAGAGGTTGTATGGAGAAAAGAAAGAAGAAGCCACGAAGGTAGCTGGCAAGAGTCGAAGTGAGGCTGAGATCAAGAAGATTACAGAAGATTTGTCTAATGTTGATTTGGATTAAATAAATGGCACTTTATGTAGTACCTAGTAGATATAATTCCCTTTCATTTTTTAAATTCAATGTCGAGGTAGCTTTTGCCTGTTATCTAGCTCACCTGATGCAGTCTAAGAAGGTGGAGGGCTAAATTAGTAAGTGAGTTTGGCAGTTTTGATTAAACCCATGCCCCAATTCGTTCTATACATGCCATTGTGCCGGGACGCTAAATTGCTTGGCGGCACGTCCTTGGTAACTAGCCACGACCAAAGTTCCTCACGTTAAACGAAAAAGAAATTTATGTACGCAATCAAGACGCTATCTTATAAATTAGGTATAAGTTTTAAACTTCAAATCTAACGTTAAACGCATGAACTCTTGGATAGCGACTGGTCAAAATTCTCTCCGATTCCATATTTTGTGAGGCTTTTTGGTCTAGTTAGTTTAAAATTTACCTATCTTACTTAATTCATCTGTCATCATGATGTTATAAAGATATCATGATATGATGATAGTATTAATTATGATAGTAATAATGATACTATATAATTTGATTGATAAAACATTGCAATCCCACAAAAAATTTATTGCTATTATATTTTTGTAGGAGAAGAATTTGTCATTTTGAGTTTACTTTTTTATAACCAATGGATTTGAATTTATTGATTTTTTTACTTATTAGGTACTGGTTTGATTTCCAGCTGGGTCAATTGGAGAAGTTTTCATTTCCAAGTTCGGTTTTTCATAGACAGATGATGCTTTGCTTATTTGTACATTAATTTGTATCTACATTTATCACTGTCTATGACTATTAATTATTTGATTTTACTCTTCTTACCTTTGGCTGGATAAAAACTTTTACCCTCAAACTTTTAGCTCACAGTCACGAGGTTTTAGTTTTAAAAAGATTTTTGGCGAACTACCAGTACTGGAATATCATCTATCATCACAATTATAAATCTAAGGAATTTGAACCAGTGCCCAAATCAAGAAAAGCAAGGCTACTTGCTACGGACCTACTACGTAATAACAATTTCACAGTGTCCTATTTTCTTTTTTTTTTTCTTTTTTTTTTTTTTAAAGAATATCAACCAAGTTGAACTTGACTAATATTCTCCTCTCCCCTCCAAATAGGGAAATTTATATAAGTTAATCCAAATAAATAAACATTTGTAGGGATGAACATTCTCAAGATACCATTATATAATGAACGAAAAAAAAGCTACATGAAAAAGTTTGCGTTAACGAGATAGAATGCTTAATACAGATAAATAGACGCACAAACAAATGTTTGTATCATTGAGTAAAACAACATCTCTACTTGTAATGTCAAATGAGCACTTAAGACTAATTTATTAAGAGATAAAGGGTGGGGCTTGAGTTATAGACTGAAGCGATTTGTTTTAATAATAATATATCTGTTTATTTTTTCCACAACAGTAAATGAGCGTTGCTTCTTTCTCTAAAAAGATCAAAAGTACCAATTACATGTTTTATTAGTTTTGGCCAGTTTACTAAAAACTTGTCCGTTATAGACTAATGTGTAAATTGAATAAAGTTAATTCAATATTTTAGTGGATTTATTATTAAAACGACTTATCGGCCTGGATTAATGATCTAAAAAAATTGACTTTTATTTCTCAAATAAACTTATAATTCAAAATATGTAAAAAATACTTACGCTTATATTATCAAACGCCATACCACCCAATTTAATGATCTAAACATATATAAAAATAGTTCATCCTTAGTGCAGGTACACTGACCTTTAGCGTACTCTAAGATTTATACATATTACATAGATAAACTCTACTTCGTCCAAACAAATCAGGATGAAGTTGAGATTCTAGATAATTAATTAATTAATGTTGATCATTATGATAAGGATCGATAATCGGGTCACGGTGGCGGC
Source organism: Oeneis ivallda (assembly GCA_029955525.1). Classification (NCBI taxonomy): domain Eukaryota; kingdom Metazoa; phylum Arthropoda; class Insecta; order Lepidoptera; family Nymphalidae; genus Oeneis; species Oeneis ivallda. Next base: position 21,198,641 of record JARPMR010000008.1, on the reverse strand, counting down.
TAATCTTCACAGAGATTAACCATCTGCGCTGAAAATATTACAGAGTACAAGTGTGTGCAAAAACACAGGTGCACTCTTTCACGGTGCTTCTCCGAGACACACCACCTGACTAATTTCGAGCTAGTGCTGTGATTTTCAAATTATTTACTATAAATTTTTTGGCTCCATCCGGGAATCCAACCCAGGACTGAGTCAATTCAAGCTAAAACTAAATCACTAATAAATTATCTTAATACACTTTCTTTGCAAAACCGCTACCTCTTCTGCCTTAGCCTAAGCTGCCACGTGTGATGGTTTTATTTGATTCACTCCGAACCGAGTCGGCGCTAAGCGGCTTACGTTTAATAGTTAGGTCCATCCACAGAGCAATAAGTATGGCGTCAGATTTATGGATGCGCGAGAAATAATAATAAAATAGGTATTCTGTCAAATGAGGTCGACGCCCACACGCGCAAACTTTGAAAGCCCCACGTTTTCATTCGTGATGAAATTTTTTTGTGAATTGATAGTTAAAAGTTAGACGAACAACATAAGCTTGGTATGCGTTAATTTAAAAAGCCGAAAACATGTCAAAAAATCTGTGTCCCTTCAAGGGAATACCTACATAAACTATTCACGCACACTTCAATACGCTGTGTGTGCGTAAGCACAATGATCGAGAGTACACTCTTACTCTGCAATTAATGCTTCCATTACCAAAGGTGTCTGTCGTGCCCATTACAAAAGTTCCTGTATGTACCAAAACATAGCGTTTCAAAACCATAGAATTATAAAGCATAGAAAGACAGTAGCCGCGCGCGGAGTGTAACACTTTCATGGAGGCCTTCAAAGGTTCTTTACGCTTATCGGCACGCACGTGTCGGCGAGCGAAAATTAACCCTTTCATGATAGCCTTTAAAGACTAGTTTCGCCTACCAGCACGCACACTAGAGTACGTGTCGGTGAGCGTAAATACACGACGCTTCTTAGCACACATAGTTCGAAAAATCGTTACACGTTATGCTGGTCTCGTTGGTATGAGTTATTAGTCTAAGTTCAAAACACTGTTTTAGTGGTATTATTATATTTATACTACACCTGCTCGGAAAGTACCTTCTGATTTGTGTCATATCGAAAAAGAGCGAGAAAGAAAATACGTCTTTACGTGGAGACAAATCAGCGGGCTGAAAAAATGTATGAAATTTCATTACTTACGTGCTTTAGCGGGCTGAAAAGTTGTATGAAAATCCATTACACACTTGGTTTTTTTTTAATTTTTGATAAAATCAGTTCAGTAATACCAATACTTAAAAAAAATATATAAAAAAAAATTGAAATCTGTTTCAACAAACAAGACTATTTTCATAGTAAGTACTTATCTAATAAATAAATAATTAGAAAAATATATAAAATAGTGACTAAATTATAACTAATAATAATCTTTATAAAGAGGATTCTATATACTATATAAGTAAACGAGGTTCTATATTCTATTACATACTTATTCTATGAAATAAAATAAAACTGATTACAAAGTTTAAAAAAAAAAAACAAATTGTTATCTTGTTGTTCCTGGTCTGTGGTTACTGGCCACATACGTTTTCTGTGAGTCATACGCATGGACATAGGAAACAAACAGGACCGAGCACTCGCAGCTGAAAAGCGAGCCGAGCGAGATAGTTAGTACAGAGGCCGTGTGTCCCTTTCTAATAGGGTGACAATAAGATTTTCGATATGTGAGACAAATTCAATCTTGCAATCTTCATTCTAATTATAACTTTATTATAAACACAATTATTGAAGTTTTTCATTAGCAATGGAAAATTTCTTAGGGATTAGGGATTGATTACGAAATAAATAATACAAATAGTACAAGGTATCGATTTGTCCAGTCATAGTGAGTACATTGCTAGATATTATAATGACTGGTCATGTGTAGATAATGTGATAAATTAATCATTTTCTCTAGATATTAATCATAATAGCTGGTCAAAGGCACCTAAAGTAATAAATACAGCCCCACTTCCCCTCCCGCACCTTATTCCGTTGCCGCAAGATCGGTATATTTACCAAAATCTTAGGTTAGATCAGGGTTGTACAGAAATTCTGTTCTATTGGTTTGAAATGAAACATTAAAATAATGAAAATTGTAATATTATTAATAATAGTACAAAAGGAAGGAGTAAGAGACCATCGTAATCGGAATCGGCATCGTACGTATTCGACCCATCACACAATACAAGAATTTAAAAAATCATGGTCAACATAGTTGTAGATTTAGCGTTCACGTTTTAACGGGTTGCCGCTCGAAAAAAATAGACTAGATAAAAATTTATATTTTCTTTTTTGTTAAGAAATATATCTATAGAAATTAATGCAATTAAATACGGTGACTTAAAAATGTTAAAATAAAATTAAAACATGTGTCTCAACTGATTTTATTAGCCAAAATCTTTGATCAAAATAATTTTTTTAGGCTGGCAAGATGAAAAGAACGAGACAAACGGCCTCCGTTGTCACTATCCCTCTCGGCTCGGATTAGCCTCTGTGTAATGCGCAACAGGAAATATACTTTATCTACTTGGTATAAGGTTCATTTTCGTAAATACAAATTTTCCGAGTGATCAGTTCTGTTTGTTTATTAAGTTCATGGTCATACCTACGTATTTAAAAAAATTAAAAATTTCGCGCGAGTCGCTATAATAATTTGTTATATCTAAATTTTGAATTTATAAAATTACTTAGAAGCTTTTAGTAGAAACCATAAACTTTATATTAAGAACTCAAAATATCTATTGGTGATAGCAGTGTGAATTCAAAATGTCTGTGTATAGTGAAAAATGAATGTCCCGAGAAATCTAGAAATCAATAAATACAACAAAGCATTTTATGAAGATTTACTACAGTGGAAAAGCGAGAAAAAATTCTACCATGAGTTTTTTAGAGTTGAGTTGAGTTTGAGAATTGTAAATTAATAGATATATGAATTTCAATTATGTGATTTGTCTATTATTTTCCTCGTAGGTGTAGTATAAAGCACTATGTATCACTCGGGAGAAAGTGCGATTCCTTACTCGGGTGTAATCGGTCACTTTCACCCCTCGTTGAACAATGTATTATTTGTATTTCGCAACGTTATTTAACTACCGGTATAATAAAGTTTGTACCAGTAATCAGTATGTATTACTGTGTTGATGGGCGACGGCCTCCACAAATTGCTTTGCCACGGGCGGCAGACACCCTGCCCCCCGCCTGTTTTTCGGTACCGAAATTCGTGCCTGTTAAATAGTATTTTGTAAAGGTTGAGATTTTCATACCTATTTTATACCGGTATGATAACGGTGGTATGTACCGGTGTGGTCTTCTGCACTGTACAACTTTACAGTCTAGACCAGGGATTCTCAAACTATTTTGGGCAAGAGACCCCTTTTCCAAAATGAACTGATACCTCAGACCCCCCCATAGCCAAATTACTTTAAAAATATATCTTTAGTTTTTTTCCTGTTGATACAAAATTGTACTTACCAATTTAAAAACTTTGGGGTTGGTTATGTGAGAAAACTTGACATCATCAAAATTTAACAAAATATATAGATATGAAATTCAGTAAATCCGAGTTTTTCCTCTTGTACGAACTTGTGCACGCTTATCAACTTGTTGAGTTTTTTAAAAGTAGCTACAACTAAATTATATTAGTCGTTCTTATATCAAGTCGATACACGTAACACAATATATACAGTATCTTGAAAGTCTCAAATAAGAACTCATGTTAATTAATAGGGGTCGATTTTTAGACCTCGTGGATCCCCAAAATCAGTTTTCGTTTATGTCGACCCTGGGAAAACGATTTCGGGAAACCCTGGTCTAGACAATAATAATTGTTCTAAGTAAAACAATAAGAGCACTAGTACTAGGTACCTATAATATAGTGTGTTCCTTTTTGTTCTTGTTATTTTATTTATTACCTTTTACCTTTTTTACCTTTTTTACCTTATTAACCTTTTTTTTAGTTACCTCACTGCAGCTGAGGTAATAAAAAAATTTAAGATGTTGAAAATGAAAAAAACTGGTGATTTATGGGGTATGTCTGTAAAAATTATATAGTCTGACATAATAAATGACATTGCTCCTTATTTAGCCGTAATTTTTAATGAATGTGTTGCTATGGGTATCTTTCCATGAAACATAGCAAACTCATCCCCCTGTTTAAATCAGGCAACAGAACTGACCTCAATAATTACAGACCTGTATCAATCCTTCCAACACTTAGTAAGATATTTGAAAAAATTATACTTGATCAACTAATGAAGCATTTTAATGTTAATAACTTGCTACACCCCGAACAGTACGGCTTCACGAAAGGTCGAAGCACGACTGATGGTGGTGCAAAGCTACTTGAACATATTTTCGATGCCTGGAAGCGTTCGCAGAATGCTATTGGGGTTTTTTGTGACCTATCTAAGGCGTTTGATTGCGTTGATCACCAAACTCTTTTACTCAAACTTAGTCATTATGGCATAAGAAGCGTTGCACTTGATCTCATTGCCTCTTACCTTAGTGATCGAACACAAAGTGTATGCGTAGGTGACGTGAAGTCGCGGGGTTCATCTACTCTGTTGGGTGTCCCACAGGGCTCTATCCTGGGTCCTTTTCTATTTTTGGTGTATATTAATGACTTACCATATCATGTCCGCGATGCTTGCAATATTGTGTTGTTTGCAGATGATACATCTCTAATATTCAAAACTGACAGAAATAAAGTAAATTTTGACGATGTAAACAATACCTTATCTCAGATATCGCGTTGGTTTACTGTTAATAATTTGCTCTTGAACGCTAAAAAAACTAAGTGTTTAGAATTTATTGTACCAAATGTTAAGAAAATTGACAAAACAATAAAAATAAACGGGGAAAACCTTATAATTGAGAACTCCACAGTTTTTCTGGGGGTGACCTTGGATAGTAAGCTTCAGTGGGACGCTCACATAGAGACATTAGCGGGTAAACTCAGCTCAGCTGCCTATGCTGTCAGAAAAATCAGACAGTTTACCGATGTAGACACGGCTAGGCTGGTCTACTTTGCCTACTTCCATAGTGTAATGTCCTATGGAATCTTATTGTGGGGCGGAGCAGCTCATATTGAAACTATTTTTATATTACAGAAAAGAGCCATTCGATTTATCTATAAACTCGGTTCGCGCGTATCTCTTCGTGAAAAGTTTAAAGAGATTGGTATTCTTACGGTAGCTTCACAGTACATTTATAATAATATAGTCTTTGTGAGACAAAATATTCATCTGCATAAACAAAGAGGCAATACACACAATCGACTCATTAGAAATCGTCATAAACTAGAAATTCCATCATGTCGCCTGCGCAAAGTGCAAAAATCCTTTGTGGGGTTGAGCGTACGCTTATATAATATGATTCCGAAGGAATTGCTAGATTTGCCACTGCACAAATTTAAACAATGCGTAAAAACTCACTTACTGAGTCGCGCTTATTACAAAGTTAATGACTTTCTTAATGACAAAGTTGCATGGATCTTAAAATTAGTGTTTGAATAATATTATTCAATTCGATGCTTTAATACGGATAGACTAAGTATGTCACGCTCTCTTTAAACATTTCTGTGGTGGTGTCGTGTGGTGCGGGTTGTTACGTTCCCTCAAATATGGTCGAGCGAAGCAATGGCTGGATCATGCGTCATGCTCGTGAACGGGTGCCGCCGGCGGGAATGGGGCTACTTTCTGTCTGCTCGTCTTTGACATGAATTGAATTGTAGTACGTTTTGTGGAAATGTCATATTCTATTCTAACAAAGATGCACGGGTTAAATCAGCTTGGCATCCAGCTGCCCACAAGATAGTATAAAAACTTATTACAATGTAATAGCTACTTATTAATATTGTAAAATGATTATTTTGAAAAGAGCAACTGCTGCGGCTCTTCTCAGCAGAATCCGCTTTCCGAACCGGTGGTAGAGTCTTGACGTGTCATAAGAGCCACAGGTTGGCCTACATGAAATAAATAATTTTGAATTTTGAATTTTTTGAATTTTATCTATTTGGCGGTTTCCCATATAGAAGGCGCCTCGCCCCGTGTGAATTCCTACAGCAGTAGATCTATTTCGTATTTGAGCGGCTAAGTAATTTATTTCTATTACCATTACCAACCAATTACTTTCAAACTAGTTTTAGTTTATACCCGACCCATGTATGTACTACTGTTTATTTCTTTGGCACACGGCTCGCTGTGTAGACTAAGCAGTTTGAAGGATTTTTACCCGACTACGGCAAAGCCAAAAGGAAGGGTTATGATTTTAGCAATCTGTGTATGTATGTAGGTACGTATGTGAATATTTACGAATGTTAGTTAAATGGACGAATAAACTACTGAGCCGATTTTGATGAATGAGGTGTCAGACCATTCGTTACGATGGTCCGGGTGACATACATTACATTTCATTTTATATAAAAAAATCATTGCGATAGATTTCGTAGTCGGGTTTTTGAACTTTTTTTTATAAATTACATATCTACCTACATTTTATGAGGTGTGACTTTATTTGATTTTCTTACAAATTGTTAGAAGTTAGGTAAGTTACAGCTTCAGCGACTTACCCAATGATGTCATACTAAAGGACTGTCGTAATTCCTACTTCCATGAAAGCACTGACTCGATGACAGATACCTACCGATGGCATGGTTGTAGTAACTGTACTTTTTTTTTTTATTCGATGACAAGCTAGTCCTTGACTGCGATCTCACCTGATGGTAAGTGACGATGCAGTCTAAGATGGTAGCGGGCTAACTTGGAAGGGGTATGGCAGTGAACATTCAACCCATACCCCTAATTGGTTTCTACACGCCATCGTGCCGGAACGCTAAACTCGTACTATTAGTATCAGTGCCATATCGCAGTTATTTCCTGTGAATTTGTTGTTTCCTATGAATCATGAACTCCGCAAGGTATCGCCTACCTATCCAATATGTTTTTAACCGACTTCAAAAAAGGAGGAGGTTCTCAATTTGTCGAAATCCTTTTTTTTATATGTATGTTCGATGATTTTATCGAAACCGGTTGAGCGGTTATTAAAATATCGACAATAAAGTACACAGTTTTACATATTTTCTCCCTTAATACATAAAAAGTGTGAAATAATAACAAAATAAAGAGATAGTCATAGCATCACAAGCACTATCTCACGGTCATTAATTTAACTTAGATATTAATGTAACTTATAACACTTCGGATTAAAATTTACTCTTAAACCTAACTTGAAAATGACGTACAAACATCGTTTAGGTATTATAAGTACGAAGTTACTCAGACTTTAATACGAATAAGCTATTTTTATTTATAGGCCTTTGAATTACATACGACTTAGTTCGTTAACGAATCGCAACTCACGCAATACAATCTTTTCTTTATTTCTTCTGTACAATATATTATTATCAGAAAGTCGCAAACTCGCAACCCAAGCTTCTTAGGAAATTGCTTTTAACTTCGGAACTTCTTGTATGGTTGAATGAGGTTTTCACCATAATTAACCTACCTAGAAGTTCTAGGTACGTTGAATTTTCCATGGTTTTAGGCCATTTCTTGTAAAGGTTTCTGTTGAAAAAATTGTATCTTTATATAGCTTTTATTTTAGCCTATAGATAAGAATTAGTCCTGGGCCACTTGGTAAGGCGATTGCGAAGCGACTGTGACACGATAAATCATGTGTCCACACTACAGTGGCCATCTTTCTTCTTTCTTCTTGCTATATGGAGTTGAGCCTATGTCCACATAAACCGAAGGGTATTTTGTGTGTAATGCACAAACTTGCGCTAATAGGTACGAATTATAGTAGGTACCTACCTACTACCTAGTTATAGTAGTAATAGACTAATATCTAGGTACTATAAATAAGGTTTACCATGTACTTGTATCACGGTTTCTTTTTAATTTGGATCTAAAAAAGTCATTCCTTTTTTGAAGAATCGACTTTTTTAAACAGTTATATATAAATAGGCTTACAAGAAAATTTCTTGAGTTATTCATTCATTACTTCATAGAATTTGTAATCGTTAAAATAGGTAGGTAGGTAGATACCTGCACTGTTTTTCTTAGGTATGAAGATATTTTGTTTCTCTCGATCAGCTAGTGTCGATAACAAAGCTTTTGTATGCAGACCTCAATATGCTTATAAGCAATACAAAATATAAAAACGTGCAAAACTTTGCCAACATGAAAATCTATCCCATGATATAAATTTGATTGCTATAAATTGATAGGCAATCGGTTGTTGAAATTCAGTGTCTTTCGACACCATAGTAGCCTTATCAGATCGAATGTACTTTATGTTGCCCGCGATGGATAGCTTCAGATATATCGTAGTGCTAAAAAACATCGATGTGACTGCCAATCGGATAGGAAGATTCTACTTTCACAATGCTTTTGATCCGATATCGAATCAAGCTGGCTAGTGTGGTGATTTTTTGTGGTGATGTTTTTAATATTGTACCTACCTTAACTCACAGAGTAGGTAGGTACCTACCTACGTACCTAAAAAACTACAGTCGCCATTTCGCTCAAGATGTATGAATGCACGAGTAGGTACTTAGATAATATTTTCTAAAAAAAAATACTTAAAAAAAAGCAGTGGTAGTTATAAAAAAAACCCTATTTTGATTTAGTCGAGATAAATTTTCCTCTATCTTTTTTCTAATTGTTGAGGGTCGTGATCCCTTTACATTATTCAATAATGGTGGTTTTCTCACTGTTGTATTTTTTTTCATATGCAGTACCTGTAGACTAGTGCTACTGTTAACTTGACTGTTTACTCATGATGGTAAGTGAAGACGGAGCCTAACATGGAACGCGCTTGCCTAGAAAATTCACTCGTAATTTGAAATTACCCGAGGTATAGGTGAAAAAACGGAAGTCGAAACTTACTTACTTAAAAACGTTTATCTTAGTACCGATTTCACCAACGTCGAGTGTCGTTTAACCGAGAAATAAATTGGGCGTTCTGACAGTTTTTGTATTGAGAATAGGTATGTACTGCCAAACTATCAATTTTAGGCTCGGATAAGACTTATTTTATTTTCCGTTCGTTGGTGAAATCGGCCCTTAGTACATCTCATCTCATCTCGTTACAGTAATATTTCTCTAAATTACGCCCGAAATTACCTCATTTTTAAATTCATTTTATTACGGAAATAAAGTTGAATGTTTCATTAAACTGAATGTTAAAAGTTAATGTCATGTACTTACATGACAAACATGTAGGTACATTGCATGCACCTAATTCTTAACACAAGACTTTAAAATGTAAGATCGTTCTCACAAAAACCGACCGGAAAATGCCGGGGTGAAAAAGGAATTAAAAAACCACCACAAATCGTCATGTTCAAAGTAATTTCGGGAAATTTTTTAACACAATTACTTGGGCTGGCTGCCTTTAAGCCACGCCTGTGCCCCAAAAATTTTTCAACAAAAACTATCTTGGGCGGAGCTTAAAATTGTAATACGCGTACAAAAGTATTACTTTACCGTCGAAGAACTTTTTTGTGACTCTTACAGAGTTACAAATAAGATCTGATTTCATTAAAAAACCAGTCAGTCAAATCATGATTGAGTTTGTCGGGAACTGGTTGCCTCAATTGCAGGTAATTAGGCTCATTTTGTTCTGTCGGTCGGTATGTCATTGTTTTTTGATATACATACGTTACTTTGGCGGAATTATTTGGTTGGGGACAAGAAGTTGGAAAAATTGAGTGGGTATCAACCATATTTTTATACATGTTCACCCATTTCCTTTTTACTTGTCAAGTCAAATTAGACGTACATAGTTATGCAAACAGAATCCAATCCACAAAGCTTGTCAAATTAAAAACCTTCTTTTTTTAGGGTTCCGTACCCAAAGGGTACCAACGGGACCCTATTACTAAGCCTACGCTGTCCGTCCGTCCGTCCGTCCGTCCGTCCGTCCGTCCGTCCGTCTGTCAGCGGGCTGTATCTCGTAAACCGTAATAGATAGACAGATGAAATTTTCACATATTATGTATTTCTATTGCCGCTATAACAACAAATAATAAAAATTAAATTAAATTAAAAAAATTAAATTAAAATATTTCCGTGGGTACATGGAAATATTTTTATTTAATTTTTTTTAACGGAACCCTAAAAGAGCGAGGCCCGACTCGCACTTGGCCGATTTTTTAAATTGTCACAAAAACATAGTGAACTTATTTATTAGAATTAACTAAGGACAGTTATTGGACTGTAAATTAGTATAGTATAGTAAATATAGTAAATTAGTAATATACTAATTTATAGCCCATAGGCTAGATTGGAGTAACAAGTAAAGTTACCGTTATTCTGTAATGGTGCTTTATGGTAAGAAAAAAAAATTAAAAACGTATTTACAAAAGAATGTTCTTTTCTATTATCAAGCCTTTTGGGTTAGATCTTGTTTGCATAATTATATCTATGACCAATTAAACTTTTTCTTAATAATATTCATACTATGTATTTACTACAACGGCTTATGTTACCTTCTTAAAATTATTAATTACGGTATAGCATCTGGATGTTGCTGAATACAACGTAAATTGGAAATGCACCTATTTGGCAGAAAATCTCTTTTCAAATTACAGCATAATCCCATATAAAACTAAGTCCTGCTAATTTAGAAGCAATGGAACTTAATAATAATTTAGAAGCCTATAAAAATTTCTTCTTCTAATAATAATTTAGAAGAAGAATTTTTTTATAGGCTGATAGAAATTGACTTTTTCGCTTTATTAGCTCGACAAATGCACCTCTGCTTCTTGAAACCAGAGCAGAAGTCAATTTAGTCCATTACACACTTATATGAAATAAAGCGTAAAAAAGATTTTGCACGTCGATTTTTGAAGTGAAAACTTCTTCAGCATTTTTTGGGTGAGAAACTAGAACATTCATTACCATCGTCACCTGGAGATTTCAGTAACCGTTCAACATTTTAAGAGATTTTTAACCAAGCTTGTACAGCGCGGTCGGCCAGAAGCCGCCTTCCTCACCGTTTAATGTATGATGTCGCAGGTTCGAATCTCACTCACGAAACGTGACAGTGCGCTTTTTTTTAATTATTTTTATTGTTTTTCTATTTTTTTTAATGTAAGTATGTATTTATTTTTATTTTTATTTGTTTTTAATAATTAGCAAATCTAGTCTTAACTTCTATCAGCAGTCCTTATGACTGCCAATTTTTTTTTATCACATTATTTTCCCCAATGCCGCATCCGAAGTCGTTCGTAAATTGTACGTGCTGTTATGACAGTGTTTAACGGTTGGTCAGGATTTTTCAGATTGTTTTTCGTTTTAGGCAAGAAAAGCCCGATTTTTTGCTTATAGCTTAAACGCAATTTTGTGAACCGAGAGCAGTACACCGTGATTATAATTATTTTAATGCAGCGACCACTTTTGCCGGTTTTTCTGTTGTTTCCTAGAATACGTTCGGTTGTGTAATAGTGGTAATTAGGTTATGAAGAGATTGTTTTTTAAACTAGTGGAACATACATACTTACTAATAATTATAATATTAATATTACAATAATTAGTGGAATAATTACGAAGTCCTTCGAAGTCGGCAATATACATAAATACCTACTTATACCTAGGCTATTTACAAGGTAACAGTACTTAATTATAAACTAGCTGATGCTCACGACTTTATGCGGGTGGATTTAGTTTTTAAAATCCTTCGGGAACTCTTTGATTTTCCGGGATAAAAAGTAGCCTATGTAATTGTTACTAACATATTAACAAACTATCGTCTGAAATAAACGTTTATTATTATTATGTCACTCTACAGGTCCTATACTATACCAAAAAATCAGGTAGATCCGTATCTCTGTTGCGGCGTGATTGAAGGACAAACCAACAAACAAACATACTTTCGCATGTTATTAGTATGATGCAAATGAAGATTGTACAAAGTGGGTAACTATAGCCTAGGGGCGTAAAGGCACATATAATACCTATTACATACGGCACTTACATAATATGGTATATAACTATTGTTATAGGTATAAGTATATATATGTATAACCAACTATATATGTGATAGCCCAGTGGTTAAGACTGCAGCCTCCTTTTCAAGAGTCCGGGGTTCTATCCCAGATATCTTTGACCCTAAGAATATTTACCTTTTACCTTTCGGAGTTATAGGCGTTTTAAAAAAATGACACTTATTTTAACGAACGAAACTATCGTGAGCAAGCCTGCATGCCTGAGAGTTCTTCACCGTTAAAGCAAGTGATATTTAATTGCTAACGCCTAAAACTTGTGGGAATATGTGTGTATTTCTGGTATCTATTCGAGCCTGGGACTCCCGAAAATGAGGCCGAACTCTTAACCACAGAGCCATCACGACGCGAAACGAATATATATCCAGACATAATTCTACGTAGGTACATGAACTATGTAGGTTACCCCGCCAACCTGTAACCGTAAGAAAGCGTGATAAATTCTTCTGCCTATTAGGTATGTAAAACAATCCTTATAAAGGTTGTCTGCAGTTAGAAATTTCTTATTCTCGTGGCAATGAGGCCTTGGCATGCCTTCTGAATAGGTCGTCACTCAGGCCTTTATGTCTATTCTAGACGGTTTAAGCATTGTTTCTAAGTCGTTTTCTACGGTGACTGGGGGACTGATCCGCAATGGCTGTACGTCTGTATTTACTGCAACAAAACCGTAAGATCACAAACGCAGTATTTATATTAATCATTATTTATTATTTTGTCTATTTAATTAAGTACCTATTGTGAAATTATAAAGCGACTTCGTCAGCGTAATTTAATTTTAAAAAAATCCCGCGGGAACTATTTGATTTTCTGGGATAAAAAGTAGCCAATATCTGCAGATCACGTAAACCCGAAGTTCTATTACAGCGTGATTGAAGAACAAACTAACAAACCAACAAACAAACATGCTTTCGCATTTATTAAAATTTATTAGCAAGGATTTGATTTACAATAGAAGTGTATTAACTTATAAAGTAAATTCGATGATGTATGCCCGCCATAATGTCTTGCTAAAACGAATCGGTACGGGCCTTAACACATTAATTAAAGTCAAAATCACGTCATTTGTACCCGTCCGTCTGTCCGTGCGGGACTGAATGCCAATTTTTCACATTATAATAACAATAATTGTTCCGAATGAGAACAAAATCCCAGCGGGAAGCAAATAAAGACATCATTGTTGTGAATATGTTTATTTATTCTATCCTACTAATATATAAATGCGAATTTTTGCTTGTTTGTTGGTTTGGCCTTCAATAATGCCGCGAAAACTTAACTTCTTTTTAACCCCCGACGCAAAAAGAGAGTGGTGTTATAAGTTTAACGTGTCTGTCTGTGTATCTGTGTATCTGTGTATCTGTGTATCTGTGTATCTGTGTATCTGTGTATCTGTGTATCTGTCTGTGGTAGCGTAGCTGCCAAACGGATGAACAGATTTTCGTTTAGTTTTTTTTTGTGTCATAGATAATTTTATCCCGAGTGTTCTTAGCCATGTTTCATGAAAATCTGTTCAGCCGTTTGAAAATTATCAGCTCTTTTCTAGTTGATGAGGGGATCTGACTAACTTCCATAATATGTTCGATCGATTCGAAATTTGGTACCGTGTTACTTCAATGATATTGAAAGTATATGGTAAGATAACCATGACCTGATCAGCAGTTTGAAGATCATCAGCTCTTTAATATTTGATGAGGGGATCTGACTACCTTCCATATGTCCTATCGATTCGAAATTTGGTACCTTATTATTTCAATGAAATTCAAAGTATATGGTAAGGTAACCATGACCTGATCAGCCGTTTGAAGATCATCAGCTCTTTAATAGTTGATGAGGGGATCTGACAACCTTCCATATTATGTCCTATCGATTCGAAATTTGGTACCGTGTTACTTCAATGATATTGAAAGTATATGGTAAGGTAACCATGACCTGATCAGCTGTTTGAAGATCATCAGCTCTTTAATAGTTGATGAGGGGATCTGACCACCTTCCATATGTCCTATCGATTCGAAATTTGGTACCGTGTTACTTCAATGATATTGAAAGTATATGGTAAAGTCATGGTTAGACTTTAAATATGACATGTTAGAGTAAGGTTTAGATTTCGAAGGTGGGTAATTAAATGGGATCAATTAGGCTCAATTACCACTGCGCTAACTAATCACTATAAATACCTTCCTAATATTTATACCTACTTTAAAAAGGACTAAATAAAAGTAAAATTAAAAATTTTAAAAACCCCCGACACAGAAAATAAACTCTAAAAACTAACAAATAATATTTTAAACCTTTATATAATTTTATACCTATATCTATAATCATTATCGTCATTATATATAGGTATGAAATTATATATAGGTTTAAAATATTATTTGTTAGTTTTTAGAGTTTATTTTCTGTGTCGGGGGTTTTTAAAATTTTTAATTTTACTTTTTTTATTACATGGGTACTTTGTATCCTGGAAAAACAAGGTGCGATAAGAAGGATTTTTAACCCGACCTAAACACGCGACGGACAAGTCTTGAGAATATTGTGAAGAAGCTTGCTGCAAAATATCGTGAGAAAACCTGCAAGGTTTTCTCACGATATTTTTCTTCACGCTTTTATATTATTTATTTACTCTAATACTAGCCGATGCCCGCGACTTTGTCCGCGTGGAATTAATTTTTTAAATCCCTCGGAAACTCTTTGATTTTCCGGGATAAAAAGTAGCCTATGTCACTGTCCAGGTCCTCAATTATGGAAATATTTTATTCTGTCCTATTCTAACAAATTGCATGGGATAAATCGGCTTGGCATCCAGCTGCCCACAAGATAGTATAAAAACGTATTACAATCTAAAAGCTAGATACTTAATAATATTGTAAAATGATTATTTTGAGAAAAGAGCAAATGCTGAGTTTCTTGCCGGCTCTATCAGCAGAATCCGTTTTCCGAACCGGCGGTGGTAGAGTCATGACTCATGACGTGTCATAATAGCCACAGGTTGGTCTACGTGAAATAAATAATTTTGAATTTAGAGATAGAAGATTAAAGTCTGAGGAAACGTGGCGCATCTGCTTTCCGAAATGGTAGACAGGTAGAGTCTTGACTTCTCATAAGAGCCACAGGTTGGCTTACATGAAATAATACCGAAGAATAACTCTTATCTTGTTAATTTTAGGGTCTATGTGTCTTGAGAATATTTTCTTCTTACAATTACTTTAGTGAAATATCTTAGGTACGATATTTTTTGGCGAAAAAACGGGTTCCATGAGATTTATTCGAAAATCGACCGTGGTTGCTTAGACTAAATTCCTGTAACAATTTTCGCTTCACTGACCAGTGACCACTACCAAAATCATCAGATTTTGAAGAGAAGTTTATTTGTTGATCCGAATAAAAAATAACATCTTGTATAATTAATTAAAAATATTTAAAAATGCATTAATATTAATTTTGCAAGTTCTTAACTTATCCCACGAAATAAAGCAATAAATTATTACCCTTTTACATGCGACCCAATTTGTGTGGTAGGTCGAATCTAAACAAATTCCACAAAAAAAGTTGAATAATACTCGAAAGGGATAAAAACTCGAAATGAACGAAACGGGTGAATCACCAAGGTTAACCTTTGTTGAACAAGATAATAAAAAAGCCGGCCAAGTGCGAGTCGAACTCGCGCACCGAGGGTTCCATACTCCAAAAGTAAAAGTAAAACGATAATATTATATTAATTTGCTTATTTATCGTTAACTATGTTTGTAGAGGTTTATTGTTAATATAAAAAAACTATGCTAGTTAGAGCGTTGGTTTTATTTTTCCTGTAAAATATACATAAACCTCTATTGACCATAATTATATCAGATTTTTCGATTGGTAAACTTCGAAGATAAGGGGGGGGGGGGGGAACGGTATTTTTTTCGACATTTTGGCCGATTAATCAGAAACTATTATATCTAGAAATAAATAAAAAACTGTTTTAGAATGTACAAGTAAAGGCCTTTCATATGATAACCCACTCGGTATAATTATCTTACTGTGAAATTTCAAACCCCTGATTTTCCCCCTTTTTTAATTAAACTAAAATAATTTTCGCGTTCATTTTATTTTTCCTATAAAATATACATAAACCTCTATTGACAATAATTATTTCAGATTTTTCGATTGGTAAACTTCGGAGATAAGGGGGGGGGGGGGGAACGGTATTTTTTTCGACATTTTGGCCGATTACTCAAAAACTGTTATATATAGAAATAAATAAAAAGCTGTTTTAGAATGCACAAGTTAAGGCCTTTCATATGATACCCCACTCGGTATAGTTATCTTACTTTGAAATTTCAAACCCCCGATTTTCCCCCTTTTTTAATCAAACTAAAATAATTTTCGCGTTGCTTTTATTTTTCCTGTAAAATATACATAAACCTCTATTGACCATAATTATTTCAGATTTTTCAATTGGTAAACTTCGGAGATAAGGGGGGGGAACGGTATTTTTTTCGACATTTTGGCCGATTAATCAAAAACTGTTATATATAGAAATAAATAAAAAACTGTTTTAGAATGCACAAGTAAAGCCCTTTCATATGATACCCCACTCGATATAGTTATTTTACTTTGAAATTTCAACCCCCCGATTTTCCCCCTTTTTTTATTAAAACTAAAAATAATTTTCGATTTTTCTTTATTCCAATGATTTTGGGCCACTATTATACACAACTATGCCAAATTTCATGTCGATAGCTTTAATAGTTACTGAAATAATCGACTGTGACAGACGGACGGACAGACGGACGGAGAAAGTCTCACCATAAGGGTTCCATTTTTACCATTTTGGTATGGAACCCTAAAAAGAGTAAAAATAAAAAAAGAGACATTCCGCCACCGTTGCTCATAAGTCACCGAGTTTAACCGATTTTGACATTAAAAAGGTCATGGCTTTTATACATAACGATTTTTTTTACATATTTATACCATGCAAGAATATCGAGTGATGATTACAGTTTTCAAATTCAAATTCAAAAATTATTTATTTCGAGAAGGCCAACCTGTCAAGACATGGCCAAGATTCACTAGCATCGGTTCGGAAAACAGATTCTGCTGAGAAGAGCCGGCAAGAAACTCAGCAGTTGCTCTTTTCAAAACAAAATGTTACTATATTATTATTATGTAGGTAGGTGTCTATTACAATTTACAGTAACTTTGTAGGCTGTGGTTCTTGGTGACTGATAGACAACATTTTATTTTATGTTTGCCTTATTTTTGCATTATAATGGAGGAGGCCTAAGGCATGCAGATTGTTTCTCTATGATTTCCTACACTGTTTTATATCATTGTTCAAAGGCACCTAACTCAAAAAGAGGTGTGTCACTGTCCATGAATCCTAGACCACCCACCTATAGCTATCATTACTGTTTAGGCTCTCATGTGTAAGCTGATTAGATTATGAATGAAAAGGTGCGTTATGAAAAATTTAGTAAATATAAGGGACACTTTAAAATATGAGTTACGGTTTTTATATTTTGTGCGCATTTTTTTTACTTATTTACATACTATGTTGCAGGCACAAAACGTTCTTTACAGTGTGTACCAAGTCTCTACTGCTTCTTTATTTTAAACACATGAACAAAGTGTCTCTAAGAACTAATAACAAGAAAGACTAAAAGCTAAAGATGCATAATCTCTTAGTAAGTATATAAGATAATAATAATTTATCTATACGTTTAGGTTAAATTAAAAATTAGCCAACTAAGTAAAGCTAAGTAATTTGATGCTCAGTATCAAGATATTTTTTTTATATCACATCATATTAAAATAACTTCTCGTATCGTAGCCGTTACGCCGTCTCTAAACGATCGGAATAGTTCCCATTATTGATGACTGCGGGGCAGACATGTGGGGATATCTCGAATGTAGGAAAAAATCTTCCCAAGCGGCTCCTTTTGTTTATTTTTAACATTTACGATTCTTTTTTCTTCGTGTAGTATAAGCTGACAGATGCTGACGACGGGTCACTTGATGGTAGGTTTTCATCATCGCTTATACATAACAGTACGAATTGGTGTCGGAACCAATTCATCAAGTAGTAGGTACCTAGTTAGGACTAACATCAGTAACATCTCCTATTCGGGGAGTCGCGGGGTCTACCTCTGACTCTCTCACTTTGACTTTTCGGACTTATGTGCGTTTAAGCAATTAAACATCACATGCTTCAACGGTGAAGGAAAACATCGTGAGGAAACCTGCACGCCTGAGAGCCTCCATAATGTTCTGAAAGGTGTGCTCAGTAGTGCTATCCATAGACTCAGAAGCGGAACTTATCACTCATAAACTAATCACGCCTTAAGAGAATACATCTCTTAAAACGCTAAAACCCTACCTATAGCCGTCTCCTCCACCCCTATAACGGCCCCTTTCCTCACATCTAATCAATTTAACCACAAACACGACAGACAAACACCATCTGAACGTGAGGGCAGTTATCAAAAACATCTAAATATTAATTAATCAATTACACTAATCTAAGCGTACAGGCAATATTTATTCGATTAGAGTGCGATTGCTATCGCAATCCCTCAATCAAATACAACGACCTAGACACGAAAGAATCTACTAGTCGGATGAGTCTCTGGGCAGAGACTGAATTCGTATCGTCAACAGCCGTTTTATACTAATATTTCAAAATGGCGTGCAAGATGGCGTGCCCGCGCTGTCAAAGTCAAATGTCAATTTGATTGAACTAATTTCAATAAATAAAAGGATACGGAAATCAAAAAATACTCTTAATTAACTAAACGGAAACCAATTTTAAACACGAATCTGACAGTTGTAAGCTGTTGATGGGTTGCTGATGATGATGATGATGAGGAACGGTATATGGTCAATGAACTGTCTATCTGAGACTGCGTTATCAGTACTCGTACTATCGCATAAGATCGGTAACTGAAAAAAAAAACACTATGTATCTATGGACCTTATACTCTTTCATTCATTATGGGCAAAAATAAGCGCTGCCCAGCCATCGAGGTGTCTCATCGTCGCGATCGTTTGTTCGTTTCACTTTTTGGGACTTCGGTCCCCTTCCCGAGGAAGCTTTGCCTTGCTTTTTGCGGCAAAACTTAAAGCGTATTAGGTACCACATTCAAGCCACTATTAATAAATGCTTTATGTGAAAAACTTCAAGAATTAATACTCAAACATCACAAACACATACCAAAAAATCTCCCATTCTTCATTTTAAATAAGATACCATCAAAAATACCTTTTTTTATTCAATAAAAGTAGATTATTATCGAGCGGGACACCCGGACGTCAAGAGTCTTAAACCCGACCGGCCTATGAGAAACTACCCCGTTGGAAAGTGAGCGCCGGTCTTACTTTCTCGCTTATTTATGTTATTTTTATTTATCTCATACAAATTTATCATAATATTAGGATCCTAGGGTATTAAGTTAGGCGAAAGAGTGTTTGTTTCTTCGTGGTCCTTCAATCATGCAGCAATAGAGCGGCAATGAGCAATGGATCAGTTTGATTTTTTGCATGGATAAAGACTATCCCTTCCTTCTTTTTATCCCGAGAAAACAAAAGGATTAAAAAATCTGGCTTTATGCGTTAGAAGTTTTAAGAGTTTAGGGTTTTAATATTCCCGTTTTCTCTTTATCTAAGCGTAAAGTTAGTAAGCTGTGTTAGCGTTAGGAGTTCACACAATATTATAGGCACTGGGTGGAGTTTAACTGTAAACCTTGCGGTTTTCAGTCCGCGCCTTAACCTTTGCGTTATTGAGGCGTTATTAATTTTATTTCCCTTTTTCCTTCCTAGGTCGTTCAAATAAAATAAAATAATTTATAAATCAGTTTAGATTGGAAGGATCATAATTTTATTATTAGGGTCGAAAAGTATTTCATACTCTTCTGCCCGTAACTTTTCAAGTATTCATACAATTCTGTCAAGTTAAATGTAACTTGAAAGGTTATCTTAGGACTCAGATCTACTACACGGAATTCGCTGGTATTTAAAATAATGTAACGACTAATATTTTTAAGGTGACAATACTTTCTTTACTCCCTACATTGCTCGTTAAAAAACAACGACGCCACGGTATCAAAGTAAACATTCAAAATATCCGTCCAGCGTCTTAGTAATATCATTTTTAAATTCTTTATGATCTTCATAGTCCGGGAGGAATCGGCGCATGCGTATCGAAAACTATTCCACCTCAATTTTTTTGTGCGATCCTCTTCAAATGGCCCTCCTAATTAAATAAATGCATGTTGCCAGGGCGCCACCTGGTGCCATATTGTTTAAACCGAAATTGTTTAAACAATTGCAAGGAGTTGTTATTTTTCAACCGGACAATTTTTTTTTATATTCTTTATTGAAATACCAATAAAAAAGGTCCTCTGACTTTTCACGATAAAGTTAATATTTTTAAAGATATGAATTTTTAAAGGTTCGAAAAATCTCAAATTTGGGTACTTTCGACCTATGAAAAATATATTTAAAAAAAAACATAATGTTTTAGTAATACTTTTTTTTAATTCTCTATACAATAGTTAATAATATTGTCAATAGAGATTAAAAAAAATTTCATTGTTTATATCTTTTTTTTAATTGTTAATTTCGCGCGCTCACAAGTATGCGTCGCTTATAGTCTAGATAGCTTACTTGAGTATTCGGGTAAACAAACACCTCTTGATATAAATATCACTTATTTACACACCAACCACACATTTTGAACTATGTTTAACTGTCTAGATCTGTTCATTAAACACATTCGTTACGATTTACACTTGAATGTTTAGAAAAAACATTCAAATGAATTGAATATTAGTTATTTATGCAACTGTTGTATAATAAGGGGTATTAAAACACGAATGTGGGTTTATCACACGAGGCGTAGCCGAGTGTGATAATAGTATCACACTCATGTGATACTATGACACACATATGATTCACATGTGTGATACTATGACACACATATGATTCACATGTGTGATACTATAATCACACATTCGTGTTTTAATACCCCTTATTATACAACAGTTTCATAAATAACTATTATTCAATTCATTTGAATGTTTTTTCTAAACATTCAAGTGTAAATCGTAACGAATGTGTTTAATGAACAGATCTAGACAGTTAAACATAGTTCAAAATGTGTGGTTGGTGTGTAAATAAGTGATATTTATATCAAGAGGTGTTTGTTTACCCGAATACTCAAGTAAGGAAATCTAGACTATAAGCGACGCATACTTGTGAGCGCGCGAAATTATCAATAAAAAAAAAGATATAAACAATGAAATTTTTTTAAATCTCTATTGACAATATTATTAACTATTGTATAGAGAATTAAAAAAAAATATTACTAAAACATTATGTTTTTTTTTAAATATATTTTTCATAGGTCGAAAGTACCCAAATTTGAGATTTTTCGAACCTTTAAAAATTCATATCTTTAAAAATATTAACTTTATCGTGAAAAGTCAGAGGACCTTTTTTATTGGTATTTCAATAAAGAATATAAAAAAAAATTGTCCGGTTGAAAAATAACAATTCCTTGCAATTGTTTAAACAATTTCGGTTTAAACAATATGGCACCAGGTGGCGCCCTGGCAACATGCATTTATTTAATTAGGAGGGCCATTTGAAGAGGATCGCATAAAAAAATTGAGGTGGAATAGTTTTCGATACGCATGCGCCGATTCCTCCCGGACTATCAACACAGAGTCATAACCGGCCTTTGGAAAAAAAAGAAAATATTCGTGTCCCTGTTTAATATATGGCATACGATAGAGAGGTGCGTTCAATCGTTTTGTCCATAGGTGTGCTATGTGGTTTGCGGGATATGTATTCTCTGAAAGAAAATGTTAGAAAAGGAACGCTATATAATATACGCTACACGCCTTTCATGAAGAATCTTGTTAGATGTCTGGTTATGTTCAAGTTTCTTATCATTATTCAAATTTTTAAAGCACAACAACGTTTTATCTTAAAATCTCTATTTTCATGTCTAAAAGTTTTTAAATTTCCAAAATCTTAGTTTTTTTTTACCTTAATAGGTAGTTCACCTTTCAACTAAGTACCTAATGTAGTTTTCATACAGCATGAAATGTATATTTTTTCTACATTAATCACTTTTTCGAGAAAAAACACTGTGCAGAAAATTAGCAATAATCCTACAATTTCAATTAAACTGTATTTCGTAAAATATTATTAAGTAGTTGCCTAAGCTTTTCTCTATCTTCCGGAACAGTGGTAGCACCTGTTTTAAAATCAAATTAATTTTGATTATTTTCTTTTAAATTAAAAATGTATAAATTACGGATAACAAGTCGCGCCGACCGTTCTACACGCCTATGGTTTTATCTCAAAGCGCGGGCAGGCGAAAGAGAAACAAAACGGGACATCGTTTTTTTATTCGAAATTTAAATGTATTCCTTTTTTAAATAAATATCATGGCGTCGCACCACGCAGGGAGACAAATGCGTTAGGTTTCGGCCATCTTTACATTTTTACTTGTTGGTCCTTTGGAAAAAAGAATTTTGGTTCAATACGACATTAATGGGTAACAATTTAATTTGTTATACTGCGTTTTTATGCTTTTTATGTATTTATTGTGTCTTATAAACTTTATTTTATTTATTTTGGTTAACTATAGTTTTTAAGTAGGTAGCGGGTTAAATTTGTTGTGTTTTTAAAATACAATGCTCTAAAAAGCATCTTAAAGGGTAGAATCATTTTATATAGTGACCAAATGTATGTATATCTAGATATTATATATTTGTCAATAATAGGTCAGGTATATCTTTGGTCCTGAGGTTAGATACTCTTGCTTTTAGTTTATTATTAGATGATGCCCGCAACTTGGTTGCCGTGGATTAAGGTTTCGATTCCCGCGGGATCTCTTTAATTTTCCGGGATAAAATGTAGACTATATGTTTTAATCCTGGGTATGAGCTATCTCCATTTCAAATTTCAGCGCATTAGGTTTATTCGTTTTAATGTGAAGGAGTAACAAACATTCATCCATCCATCCATCTTTGCGGCTTGCATCCACCCATCCTCACAAGCTTTCGCATTTATAATATTAGTAGAAAGTAGGACGTAGAATAGTAGAATAAGCAATTCATTATATGGAATTATCGGAATAGGTTCAATTTGGGTTGAACTACCTCAAACATTAACATTAGTATGGATACGACTACGAGATTGCGGCTTAGAACTTGCCTAAAAAATATTTGAGTACTAGAAGCCTAAGCCCGCGACTTCGTCCGCGTGGATTCCCGCGGGAACTCTTTATTTTTCCGCGATAAATTGTATTGCCTATGTGTTAATCCTATGTATGAGCTATCTCCATTCCAATTTTCAGCCAAATCGGTTCATTCTTTGTGGAGTTATAGAGTAACAAACATCCATCCAAACATCCTCACAAACTTTCGCATTTATAATCGACCGAGCGAAGCGAAGGTCTTTGAGTCTACTTGAGTGAATTTGCACTTGTCCGTCCGTCCGTCCGTCCGTCCGTCCGTCCGTCCGTCCGTCCGTCCGTCTGTCAGAGCCTTATAACTTCTGAATTACTGAACGTAATTACTTCAATTTTAGATATAATATGTAAACCGATGGCCTCCAGCCGAAAATGGCTTAAAAAGTTATAAAAATCTTTATTTCAGGGGGGCTCTCATAGAAGCGAAAGCGACGAAAAAACATTTTTTTTGCTTTTCATAGAGTTACAGTACGTCATTTTAAAGATAATTTGGAACAGAGTACAAAAGTATTTTTTTTTAATTTTTTTCCTAAAATTGACGAAATGGGGGGCTTTCAAAGTGGAGATTATATTTGACCTCACAACGGAATAACCATTGAGAGCTGGGGCTTGAAAGTTTTATAATTTTAGCGTAATATCATGTACTTGAACAACAAATACTAAAATTAGATAAATGTAATAAGGAAACTAAATTATTTAACTTTTAATGAGCAGCAACAACAGAACTTCACAATGATGTCAATAGATGGCGCTCTCATCTCATATAGCAAATGCAGCTTTTATGTAACATAATATATTCAATTAAAATTATTATTTAGTCATTTAGCAAACATCAATAAAACTTCACGTTGCAGTTTGTTTTTACATGTTTTCTGATCGTGTCGATAGTTGACGCTGTGTACAAGTAATTTAATTTGAATGTTCCAAAAAACTATACCTAAGTTTGATTGAGGCCTTGAGGATTTCACTATAACAGTTCCCTAACCTTTACGGGCTACATATGTTAAGTTAGTTGACACTTTCTGTCAACTTTGTTATTACAAACCTCTACGGGACAACTAAAGGTGAAAATGACATATGGGATGTTAGGATTGTATTTAGGGGCTACCTACGTAAAGAGACTTCTACAAAGGGGATGATTTAGGTATGGTTGGTGAAAACGGGCATAATAATAATGTCAATTTTGATCGTCATGTATCTATTGAATGAATAAGTAAATAAGGGAAACCGTTACCGCGAGGTCTCAGTTCGGGGCGAACCACTAGTATTAGTAGGAAGTAGGAAGTGGGATTCTAAATCCGCGGACGAAGTCATGGGCACCAGCTAGCTAGTAATAGCTAAGAATTAATGTTCTTTTTGCGTGTATATCACGTAATACATTAACTCTTTAACGTAAATATTGGCTCACGTAAATCTGCTTTTTATTTTATTCCTCGAGGGTGAGGTTAAAAATGTATCAATAAACATCCACTTTATTGGTAGTGTTTTGCAAAAACCTTGTAGTGAGGCGGGGGGCCACTTTAATGTGATATAGGTTTATGATACGACGCTATAAAGCTTGGGGTGCATTTGCGAATTGCCTTTATTTGTATTTTGTATATAATTTACCTACAAAAGTTGAGGTTCTAAGGAGCTGCAATGGCGACCTCGCATTGCAACACGCATTGTTGGCAGACCTCCCACAACTCCACAGGGCGGACAGATGAGGGGCATTTGAATATCCAAGAGGATACATTTGGCGCAATACAAGACCGTTGGTTGTCCCTACAACATGATATGGATGTGATGAGTGGATGACTTTATATATTGTTTATATTTTATTAAAAAATTGATATTTAAAAAAGGATGTCAGTTATTTTCTTGAATAAGTACTCAATCATTATAAAGAATTAATGTTGAACCTAGCCGAAAGCGTTATAAAATCTATTAAATGATGGCTAGGAGGCTTTTATAGCTTTTATCTACACTAATGTTATAACATTCTACTTATGTTTCCAATACTTGACTTATAATTACTACTGTTATAGCGCAGATAACAAAACACTCAATTTAAGCAATTTCACATGATGGTATAATATCCACATCGATATCGTAAAATCTCATTATAACATCAATAAAACGCGACCAATTAACCTGGCGGGCCTTATGTCAAAATCCTCATACAAGTTGTATAAAATTTTGATATTAGGCTGGCTTTTGAAAACAGTTGGGTTATACGTGAAAACTTCGTCGAAACGACTAAACTTACATACACAAAACTCTTTGGTAAGATCTTGTGCCAATTAAATAAAAAACGAACAGCGCGCGCTCGCTCCTGATTGGCCCTGCGCGCGCAGCTGCGCTCTCATTGGTTAGATTTTAATGGCGGCAAGTTCAGTGTGACAATACACGTACGCGTGAATTTAATGTTTCGCAATGTGTTTTGTTTTTAAAATACAAATTAAAAGTTAAAAATTGTCAGCTTTTACTCTTGTTGTTTGATAAATTGCATTAGTGAAGATAAAGTAGTGTATGCAACTGCATATAACACGGGTATTAAAACACTCGTTACTATTATGAAACTCGCTGCGCTCGTTTCATAAACTCACACTCGTGTTTTAATACCCTTCATTATATGACAGTTGCATAAACTACTATTATACGATCGCTAAGTTTTTATGGTCCGAAACGATCAAATATTATTAAAGATAAATAATGCAGGTAGTTCACTTTAACGACTTAGCTCGTTCATCAACTCCATCAATCACCAAAATATCAACGAAAAATCAACTAGGTACAGTAATTTAATCTTTGCTATCTTGTTTTGGATATAGTTGAGGACAGCTGTTAATTGACAAACCTTTACTACAGCTGCTATGCGACGGCTAAGTACTGTTCTGGAATAAAAAGGGTTTCCATGGGGTTTTCAGAAATCTAACTTCGCTCTATACCTATTCGATGCTCGGTCAACAATAAACACCTTGGAACCCCAACGTTATTCGAGCTATGTGCCTCGCTTATTGCCATGCCACTTCAGCTTCAGTGAATCGATACGATACATGTATTCTGTGGCGATTCTTGTAAGAGACTTATGAAGAGACGATAGCAAAGTTATATTATTTATATACATATTATTATATTTACAGGAAAGGAATTTACCTAATGATTGCGATAAATATTGAAGGATACTAAATAATTACGTTAGAATATTTATTTTCTTGGAATAGTATTAAAAATATTATCGTTTCGATAATAGTTTAGAATACAGTGTATAATAGAAATAGTAATGCTATTACTCTCGCACTGGTTCGATTTTATTACATTTATACCCAGATGTAGATACAAAATTTATAGGAACGATACATCACAAGGTGAATAAAGATAATCAAAGATCGCATTCCTGCACTAGGCCTTACATTTACAATGTAAAAAGACAATTGATGCTGGTGCAGAAAATTTTGTACTTTAATATCATACGGCATCATTTTTAATGGTACCATTTGACTTATGTAGCCTTTTTGTTTTTCAAATTTACTGACGTTGTTACAATTATTGTTAAAATTAAGTTGTTAAAATATAGTTAGTCATTATGTTCTCTATTTTGTATTGATGTTGATACTTTAAGCACGAAGTCAGACGAAGTCGAACGTTCTACTCGTTAATCCACTCTCATAACGTAGTGATACTTTGCATGGGTATACCGTATACCTAGCTGAGAACTAGGGGAGTGCGCGGACGACGCGACCGCCTGGTGGTGACTGAAAATTAACTCTGGCACCATCCATAGCTCCGTTGCTGAGTGATTGAAGAACAAACCAACAAACAAACACACTTTCGCATTGATAATATTAGTAAGGATACCTTTTATTTAGTAGGTTAACCGTGCAGACGGGCTACAGTTGCCGGTAAAAGGTTAAGCTAAGTTTGCCCTAGTTAGTTATTTGATAGCCATCTGACCTCCGATTCCATAGAAGCAGGGGCCTGATTTATCAACGAGCCATTGTCAGACACTCGTTATTTTTTATCGATGACAGGTGAGCGTTTGACCGCGATCTCTTCGGACCCTGGAGTGAAACTCCTTGTCTGTTAAGTGCTGGTCGCTTACGGGAAAGCTGCATCAGTCTTAGAGCAAATTGATTGATTGATTGATGCAGTTTTTTAAAGTGGCGTATTAGTAGGCACGCACAGCTATTTGGAATGCCCTTTCGGCTTCCGTTTTTCCAACTAATTAGGTACCTACTTTAAATCAAGAGTGAATGGGCATCTTCTAGGCAAGCGCGCTCCATTTTCTTCAGGTTACATCTTCACTTAATAGTAGTAGTAGAAGCAGTAGTAAACATCAGGTAAGATTGCAACTAGTCTAGGTATATATTAAAAAAAAAAATTGTCTAGTCTCAAGGTCTCAATTATGTTGATTGGCTGAATATAGGTTGTTATAGTCGGCCAATCAGACTCGATCGCTATCTGTGGCCTGAATGACAAGGCAAGACTCTACCACTGGTTCGGAAAGCTGATTCTGCTGAGAGGTGCCGGCAACAAACTCAGCAGTTGCTCTTTTCAAAACAAAATGTTACAATGTCTCGCTCTTGAGTAGATACCTATGTCCCATTCGTAAATATTGTTTGTCTGGTGGAAGGCTTTGGCCGTGGCTAGATACCACTCTACCGTCAAAGACGTGCCTCCAAGTGAGTTAGCGTTCTCGAAAATAAGGTGTTTTATTTTTTATTTTTCTGGATATTTTCAGTAAAAATACTGTAAGTACATATTATTTATTCAAAAATAATAAAACAATAGCTACTTTGCATTTTCTTGCAAACTCTTGCATACTAAGTTATCTTTCTATTTTGTTGATTTTTTTTCTTGGTTGCCTGTATTTCGCTTACGGCTGTAAGATCAACTTTACTACTATGCTAAACTAAAATACCTATGTTAGGGATTAATTTTGACCGTTTATTTTTTGCTTGAAGCAAATTTTATTTGTATTTTATTCATCCCATTCTTAATTTTAGGAACAAAATGCACGCAACGTTTATAGGGGAGAGGAGAAAAAATATAAGTAAAGTTCAGCATGGATAATATTCTTAAAAAAAGAAACTGTAATATCTTTAGCATAAGTCTAAGTTTTCTTCATCAAGAATCATATTATTTTAAGGGTTCCGTACCTCTTCATGTAAAATTGGAGCCCTTGTAGGATCATTTTTTCTGTCTACGTGTAGAGAAATTCGCTTTCTCAAAAACGGTTTGAAGTAACTTGAACTTTAACTTTAAATCAATAATTTTAACTTTTTTAAATGTAGCTATGTCAAAAGTATGAAAACAAGGAATAGGTATATTAATGTGCATAATTCCCTTTTCGTAAATCTTCATAAAGCTCTCTCAGAAGACTCAATTTGCTCAAGAATTTAATTCTCAAGAACGTTATCTGTTTAACTGCCAATTAAACTCCGATTCAATTCGCCATAATTTACGACCTATTATTGCAACATTGTAACTGATTACAAATTAAAACAATGTGTCAATTAATATTAAGGACATACGATTAGGTTTCTTATAAGAATACCCTTGTAGAACTGAGATTCCTTTAGAATTTAAGTTCCTATGGAAAATTACCACTGATAAAGTTTAAAAAGTCATGGAAAAATAAATACCGAACTTCAATATTTTTTTTTTTATACACTTTATTGCACAAAAAAGTACAAAAGGCGGACTTAATGCTAAAGCATTTTCTACCAGTCAACCTTGAGATGTGAGACAACACTTGTAGGTGTGCAAAAGAGTAGGGTAAAAAGAGTATAATATATAAATATATAATAAATAAATATTTTGAATATAATAATATACATATAATATACATAATTATATACAAATAGATACCTAAATATATTACATGATACAGAATACATTACGTAAAAAAAAAAAAAAAAAAAAACACGACTGCCTGCCAACAAACGAACTAAAAAGTTAAAAGCAAGTTTATTAGTTAGTCTGTATATATAAAAGCAAAAAGTCACTTATCTACGCGTTGACTAAACAAATAAAAAAAAATTGTTATTGCAGTCGGGGGACTTCAAAATTTAAAATGTGTTCCACAGAATTTCCCCCGACTGCGATGACAATTTTTTTTATTTGTTTAGTCAACGCGTAGATAAGTGACTTTTCGCTTTTATATATACAGACTAACTAACATAATAAACTTGTTTTTAACTTTTTAGTTCGTTTGTTGGCAGGCAGTCGTGTTTTTTAATTTTTTTAATTATTCATTTTTTATTTCACACCTTTTAGTGACGATACTTATCTATTAAATAAGCTAAGCAACTATCCAAACAAAAACAAAGTTACTTACGATTACATTGCATCACTATGTAGTTCATACTAGACACCTACATGGTCACCCTATCATTTTTTTTAATTTTACTAGTCTTTGTCACTCGGACTCAGCTAAGGATTCTAACGATACCTCATTCATCAAAATCAGTTCAGGCGTATAGAAGTTATGGTGGAATAAAGAAACTTACATACATACACATACATGAACCCTGAAAACAATATACCTATTCCTTTTCCCCCCGAATGGAAGTAGGTACGGCTACCACTGCTGCTACGTAAAGAAACCACATAGTCATTAATTACCTTTGGAATCTTAATCACATTTTTAAATGATGTTTTTTTGTGAATCACTGGATATTGAACTATAGTATAATATAAACTCGCCGGCATATTTAGCGGAACATAAAAAAAGGTCCATAATTAAAAAAATATAGTTTTATTTTAAAATCTACTTACTACACTTCTTTTGTTAGTTAAAGTTTCATTTATTTTACTTAAAATGAGATCACATTAAGAACAAATTTTGCGAGTAAAGGCTATTTGTGAAAAATTGTACATTTTTGAACTTTTCATGTAACCGGGAAAAGTGAAATTTAATTTAGGGTTCCGTTAAAAAAAAATTAAATTAAAATATTTCCATGTACCCATGGAAATATTTTATTTAATTTTTTTAATTTAATTTAATTTTTATTATTTGTTGTTATAGCGGCAATAGAAATACATAATATGTGAAACAAGTGGCATAAATAAAAACAGCAGGCCATTAGGCATTCACGTAAATTGTATTTAATTACACACGCTATGTACAGACTTAATAATTGTTTATTAATCACAATAATCCTAAAACTCACAACGGGGCAGAGTTTCGGCTTATAAGTTAACCGCACGGAAAAACTGACTAGAATGGGCTCGCAGGGCGCTTTATACTTTATTCCCCACCGAAGGCATCCGGTAGATTAACTCGGGCAGGCTCGCTTAGCTGTCATTGGCTGACTGATACGGCACGCTGTGATTGGCTGAGGCGGTATGACGTAATAGTCGGCTGTCCGAAGGCATTCGGTAGATTGGCTAAGGCAGGCTGGTTTGGCTGTGTTTGGCTGGCTTGGCTGTTTGGCTGGCTTGGCTGTGTTTGGCTGGCTTGGCTGTGTTTGGCTGGCTTGGCTGTGTTTGGCTGGCTTGGCTGTGTTTGGCTGGCTTGGCTGTGTTTGGCTGGCTTGGCTGTGTTTGGCTGGCTTGGCTGTCATTGGCTGGCTGATATGGCACGCTATTGTTGGCTGAGGCGGTATGGCGTAACATTCGGCCGTCCTGAAACAATAATTGCTCCCGCAATGGGAGAGAGCTTGGTTAACTTTCTAAAAGGTCAATAAGGTCTTCAGTCTCAAGCTGATTGTCGGAACTGCTAGCACTGTCAGATAGAGGAACCGTACCATGATAAGGTCTTAAAGAGTCTGCTGCAACCAGCCCTGTAAAGGCTATGTAACCTCGATGCCCCTTAACACTTCGGATCCTATATCTATCATTGCCCACTACTTTGGTTATGATGTATGGACCTGAGTAAATGTCATCAAGTTAGGTGCTCGCTTTTGATGCACTGCTCGTGGGCGCTTGCCGCCAGAGAACTAAATCCCCCTTTCTATAAATATGGCTCGTTTTGCTTTTTGTCAAAGTTACGTTTTATCTTATCGCTTGCTAACCTTAACTTCGCGCTAGCTTTGTTACGCCTAAACTGGTTCACTAATGTTTTCATCAGTAACAACATCGCATCGTGGCCTAGAGCTTTTGGGGAACATCAAATCATAGGGCTTGTAGGTTGTACTTTCATCCGCAGTATTGTTAATACCCCAGATAATGTCGGGTAAGCTATTGGCCCAATTATTCGCAGCCTCGCTAGGGTCTGTGGCACGCAACGCAATATGGTCCGGTTAGTGAGTTCCACTTGACCATTGGCTCGTGGAAATGCAATAGAAGTTAAAATATATCTAAACTGCTTGTCAGTTGAAAAGCTTTTGAAATGTCGACTGGTGAAAGCTTTCTCATAATCAGATACAAGTTTATCAGGATATCCAAATAAACTGAATATTTTTTAAGTGTTCTAATAGTTTCTACGGAATTGACAGTTCGGGTGGGCTCAGTAATAACAAATTTCGAAAAAGCATCAGTAACAACCAGCATATACTGATAGCTTTTTGCAGTCTTGCAAAAGGGTCCTAAGTGGTCAACATGAACCATGAGCATAGGTTCTGTGGGTTTGGGAATAGGAAACAATTTTCCCTCTTTTTTCCCATAGTCACCTTTACCATAAGCACAACAAAGACATGCAGTAACATATTTTCGAATAAAACGGGTCATTTTTTGGAAACCAATAGTCTTTTTTTATCAAATCTAAACATTTTTGAAAACCCATATGCCCTATATCATCATGGTGCATCTGGACCAGTTTCCATCGAACGAATGCTGGTACTACGAGACGATCGCCATGCAATGTCTTTCTATACAATCTATCATCTACAAATACATAATTGTTGGCTATTTCAGTTGCAGCTGAGCCATCCTTAAGCTGGTCAATGATTCATTTCAACTTTTCATCCTAGTACTGAATGGTATAAAACCAGTCTGACACTTTAAGACAGTTGACATTTACAGTATCGACTGGGTTTCTATTTAACGCGTCTACATGTTTCTTTCTTTCTTCTGGTCTGTACTCTACACTCATGTCAAAATCATGGATTGATAGCCACCATCTGGCAATTCGCGGGATAATGTCACGTTTAGTTAAAGTGGCTTGAACAGCCTTACAGTCAGTCACAACCTTAACCTTTTTGCCTACAATTCACACCTTGAATCTACGCAACGATTCGACCACAGTGAGTGTTTCAAGTTCGTAGCTATGATAGATACTTTCTTCCTTACTAGTTACTCTACTGAAATACAAGACTGGGCGCAACGAATTATTATCAGTTTGTTTCTGCAACAAAATACCTGCGACGCCGGATTTGCATGCATCCGTGTGAATCTCCGCCAATAAAGGCTTTGTACATAAACACTGCTTTAATTGTTCAAAACTTTTAGATTGTTCAGAGCCCCAATTCCACACTGCGTTTTTCTTTGTCAATTCTGTTAATGGGCGAGCAATTTACGGAAATACCTACATAACCCTATAAATTGACGTATCTCATGCACGTTAGTAGGAATGGGAAATTTTGAAACTGCTGCCAACTTAGATTCACCGGGTTGAATGGCATTCGATGAAATCTCATGTCCTAAGGACGAGATAAAATCAACACTTATTCGTATTTAGTTTTAAATTATCTGATCTCAATTTATGAAGTACTTTCTCTAAAATTTCTAAGCCCGACTGGATATCAAATGAAGGTAATAACAAATCGTCTAAGAATGCTAACACGTCATATTTAGAACTGTCGTACAATTTTTTAAAGAATCCATGATCTTATTTATAAGTCGCATAAAAACAGACTGTGAATTAGCCAGACCGAATGGGACACGCGTATATTCAAAGTGTCCCTGTAGTGCTATGAAATCTCAACCTTGGGACCTGATCGTCGATGTTGGGCAGTGGATACCTTTCTTTGACTGTAATGGCGTTAAGCGCCCGATAGTCGACACAGAGCCTACTGTCACCGTTCTTATTCTTTACTAGAATGACTGGAGAAGCAAAACATGATTCAGACTCTCGGATAATATCTGCATCTAATAGTTCAGAAACCTTGGACCTGACGGTTTCCTGCTCACTGTGCAATAAGCGGTATGGTTGTCGGTATAAAGGCTGTTCAGTTGTTATTTTTATTTTCATTTGTAATAAATTCGTACATCCTAAGTATTGTGTTTTATTCGCAAAACAGTAGCTTTAATTCCGCAACAAATCAATTAAACTATCGTGATCGCTTTTATTTAATGGACCTAATTTAACCTCATTATATGTTAACTCCCCCAATAGTGCTTATT
The DNA here is from genome assembly GCA_029955525.1 of Oeneis ivallda. Taxonomy (NCBI): domain Eukaryota; kingdom Metazoa; phylum Arthropoda; class Insecta; order Lepidoptera; family Nymphalidae; genus Oeneis; species Oeneis ivallda. The sequence goes on along the minus strand of JARPMR010000008.1, from coordinate 21,165,093 downwards.
AGCTAGGCTAGTGTGGCAAACTATGTTAGCTTATGTATGCTAAGTGCTTATGTTAGCTAGGCTAGTGTGGCTAGTGTGGCTAGGAAACAGAGACGCTATATGATGGCTATGATCAGTTATGGCATTGGCTATGGGTGGCGATGGCAAAGTATAATTTTGTGGACTAACCTGAACCTTCGGTGGCGGCGAAGCAAGGCAACTTTCAGCTCTGGTCAGCACTTCGTCTTGTTTCCAGACGATGTTCCGTGCGCTATTGTTGAAAATCTTGTTGTGGTTTTGTTGAAGCTTTATTTCTTTCACTTTATCATCAGTTACTGGCACAGGTTTTGGAGCATTTACGCAGCGCAACATGTGCCGCTTTTTACATCGCGGGCAAGGATTGGTATCCAGGTTGACCGGAGAATATATTTTTTTGTTTACCTGTTGATTATTCGCATCTTTATTTGCCGTACGATTTGAAATTGACGTTGACGGCGGACAAAGGAAGCCTTCATATAATTTTTCGGCACGTTTTTGCTTGAATTTGCGGTGGTCGGCCACAGATGATACAAGAAACTGTCGCGCTGTCAGACAAATTACACCGGAAACACATGGCCACTTTGTCCTGGTAGTACTTGGTCAACGATTCGGCGAGTAATTTCTTCCTGTTCATCACCTCTTCTAGCATATTCCCGAAGTCGCGATGCCTGGGAAAAGCGCGTAATAGCATCTGTTTCCAATCATCCCAAGAATAGCTGTGTTCATCCAGCCGGTTGTACCACCTCCTTGCTTGATCCCTTAACCGGTCCTGCAGGTAAAATGATTTAATAGTTTCACTCCAGCCGTGAATTTCACCTAATTGATCGATTTTTTTTGAGCCATGCTGTCGCAGAAGTTCATTCTTCACTATCCGGGTCGAACTCTGGGATCAGTGAGGCCGCGCGGTGCTCTTTTCTTGTGGTTACAGAAGGTATCTCGGCGTTTAATTCGATCATGGCTTTTTGTACCTTTGTCTCCAAAAGTCTTTTAAGAATTTTCCGGGCAGGAGGAGCGACTTCGTCTTCGTCGTTGCTTGATTCGGATTCGTCGGCATGTGGTGATTTGTTCCATTCTGGCGGACTTATCAGACGGCTTGGTCTTGACCAATCGGCGCGATTACGCTTCATAGCTAGCTATTTCTATTAAATCCCACTTCTGAGATGAAACAAGTGGCATAAATAAAAACAGCAGGCCATTAGGCATTCACGTAAATTGTATTTAATTACACACGCTATGTACAGACTTAATAATTGTTTATTAATCACAATAACCCTAAAACTCACAACGGGGCAGAGTTTCGGCTTATAAGTTAACCGCACGGAAAAACTGACTAGAATGGGCTCGCAGGGCGCTTTATACTTTATTCCCCACCGAAGGCATCCGGTAGATTAACTCGGGCAGGCTCGCTTAGCTGTCATTGGCTGACTGATACGGCACGCTGTGATTGGCTGAGGCGGTATGACGTAATAGTCGGCTGTCCGAAGGCATTCGGTAGATTGGCTAAGGCAGGCTGGTTTGGCTGTGTTTGGCTGGCTTGGCTGTTTGGCTGGCTTGGCTGTGTTTGGCTGGCTTGGCTGTGTTTGGCTGGCTTGGCTGTGTTTGGCTGGCTTGGCTGTGTTTGGCTGGCTTGGCTGTGTTTGGCTGGCTTGGCTGTGTTTGGCTGGCTTGGCTGTCATTGGCTGGCTGATATGGCACGCTATTGTTGGCTGAGGCGGTATGGCGTAACATATGTGAAAATTTCATCTGTCTATCTATTACGGTTTACGAGATACAGCCCGCTGACAGACGGACGGACGGACGGACGGACGGACGGACGGACGGACAGCGTAGGCTTAGTAATAGGGTCCCGTTGGTACCCTTTGGGTACGGAACCCTAAAAACTAACAAAAAACAGTATTTCAATGAAATTTTAAATCAAACTCAGAAGGAAGAAATACTCGAAGTTCACTCCAGATAAGGTGTATTTGAATAAAATTAAAACAATTGCATAAAATGTGATGTTCAGTTGTTTTCTTAGTTTGAAAATATTTCTTTTTAAATTAAATGACGTATAAACCAGCCAGCAACCTTATATGATACTGATATCAAACCTTTTTTTTATGTTCCGCTAAATATGCCGGCGAGTTTATTTTTGAAATCTACTCATCATTTTCTAGATGATGATTATACAAAACTTAATCTTATTTTCGAAAATTTTTTTTCAACTTTAGTCTTTAGTGTGGTCCCATGGTCACCATTTCAATTTTTTTTAAAATTTTTCTAGCCTATGTCACCCGGAATAAGCTAAAGATTCTAACGATACCTCATTCGTCAAAATCGATTCAGGCGTATGATAGTTATGGTGGAATATACAAACTCACATACATACATACATGAACCCTGAAAACAATATACTCCTTTTTTCAGGCAGTCATATAAAAAACGTACGAACGTAAAATTATACTTACTTTTAAAAAATAGATAACTCTATCAGTTCAGGTCAGGTGAGTGTCGTGGAACACTCGGTCGGAACGAAGTTCTTTTAGAATCAACGCCATCTCTCGCTACATGTCTACACTATAGAAAGGGGGGACGTAACGATCATGACGGAAAATTCTTACCTAGCCCCCATCCGCCAAGTCCGATAAGGAACTTCGTTCCAAAAACTTATTGTGAACTAAAAGCATTAATAGTATTTACCCTCAATTTACCATACTTCATACTAATATTATAAATGCGAAAGTGTGTTTGTTTGTTGGTTTGTTGGTTTGTCCTTCAATCACGCCACAACAGAGCTACGGATCGACGTGATTTTTTGCATGGGTATAGTTGAGGACATGGAGAGTGACATAGGCTAATTTTCATCCCGGAAAATCAAAGAGTTCCCGGGGGATTTTTAAAACTATATCCACGCGGACGAAGTCACGGGCATCAGCTAGTAAAGAATAAAGATATAAAAGCTGTATTAATAGAGATTAAAAAATCGCACGGAACTACAAAATGTTTGTCGTGATAATTTTATTTGTATCTATACTCGTATGTGCTATTCTTGAATTTTTCAGATTTTAGTTTAGTTTAGGTGTTATGGAGGAAAACACTTAACTCACGTAAAACTCATTATTCGCTCTTATTTTGTATAAAAGGGAGATTTTTTCGGAAACTTATTTTAGAAGCTTCAAATGATTTTAAAATACCCATTCAACGATGCTCCTCTCGAGATGTTAGATATATTTTATTTCTTAGTCGAAACTCTAAAAATGTAGAAAGAAAAGAAAGAAAAATCATTTATTTGGAACTCACATATTTTGTTATAGTGACACATACTGATGCACGACAGAAGTCAGAACAAAACATTTGTGGTCCCAAAATGGTCTCCACTCAGCATAAATGCTATGCCTGTGGAGGAAGCAGGCACAGCGCTGGTCTTCCGTGGGACCAGTTTAGTTAGGATTTAGTTTTTTTTCGTCAAAATATGAGTAGTCTTTTAAATATGACAAATTGTAACTCTGCAGCCCTAACAGTTTCTGAATAAAATACCTGTGACTTGTGACACAAAGACGGACAGACGGAGATTATATGGCATGTTTTACATAAGACGGTTTCCTTCTTCATCTTCTTTAAAAAGAAAAGTTGCACATGTTTTTGTCGAATGTATTGTTCGAACCATTCAATTAAAATATCACGTCATATTTATTCCGTTTAATTTCAGTACATGCCAAAGTTATCTCAACGCGGATATAACGAATACGGCTGTAATTTTCGTAATTTTATTTATTTATTTATTTATTTATTTATTCTGTACATTTTAATACTTAAAAACTAAACTTAAATATAAAAAGGACGTGTACAAGGACATCTTATCGCTACAAAAGAGGATCTCTTCCAGATGCCCTAGATGTGAGAACAATTAAGAAAAAAAGATGCTTTTGGTAGGTACAGAAATGAGATAAACAAACTTATTTTAGTAAACTTAACGATATAAACTTAATTAAAAACAATAATAATTATATATAATAAGTACTACGTACTACGTACTCAGTACTACGCGCCTTCCTACAGACCTGTATGGGGCAGTGGAGGACAGTCCTTCACTATCCAGGGTGTCGCCGGACCCTGGGGAGCGCGGAATCTATAAGGATTGAGCGAGGCATATTCCAGGGCGATAGTTTGAGTCCTTTGTGGTTTTGCCTGGCTCTGAATCCTCTGAGTACACTCTTGGAGAATTCAGGGCTAGGTTACCGGTTGAGGAGAGGTGGTCAGGTTATATCACACCTCCTTTACATGGATGACCTAAAACTCATTGCCCCCAACAAATCACATCTACTAGAGTTACTAAAGGTAACTAAAGCCTTTAGTGATTCCATTAGGATGGAATTTGGTGTGGACAAATGTGCGGTCATGCATGTAAAGCGAGGGAGGATTGTGGAATCTGAGGGGGTTGAGCTCTCGGATTCCATATACCTCAGATCGCTCTCCCCAACTGAAACCTACAAATACTTGGGCATGGCGGAGGCGTTAGGTATCAGAGAGGCCGACATGAGGCAGTCGGTGAGGGAGCGTTTCCTTGGCCGTCTGAAGAAAGTGCTGAAAAGCCTTTTGTCGGGCGGCAATAAGGTGCGCGCCTTCAACGGTTGGGTCATGCCGGTCTTGATGTATTCCTTCGGCATAATCAGGTGGACTCAGACTGAGCTTGACGCCCTGGACAGACAAGTTCGTGCGCTGCTGACCGCATATCGGATGCATCACCCGCGCTCCTCGGTGATGAGGCTGTACATTCCGCGGAAGTGTGGGGGAAGAGGCCTTTTGAATGCCAAAACCCTCCACAACCGCGAGGTGTGCAGTCTCAGGGAGTACTTTCTCCACGCCAAGACGGAGATGCACCGCGATGTGGTCGCAGTGGACAGGGGTCTGACGCCGCTCTCCTTGGCTAACGAGAACTGGCGCATACCTGTGGTGCTCAGTACCAATGACCGCAGGGTTGTATGGCAAGGTAAGGAGCTTCACGGACGCTTTTATCGGGCCCTCCACGGGCCTGATGTTGACTTTGAAGCGTCCGTGGCCTGGCTGCGCTTTGGTGACCTCTTTGGGGAAACCGAAGGGTTTGTATGTGCAATTATGGACGAGGTCATGATGACAAACAATTACAGAAAATACATTGTGAAGGATGGAACGGTAGACGTATGTCGGGCATGTCGCCGTCCTGGAGAAACTATCCGTCACATTGTCTCTGGTTGTTCTCATCTGGCTAACGGCGAATACTTACACAGACATAACCAAGTGGCCAGGATTATCCACCAGCAACTTGCCTTGAAATACAATCTTGTGGAATCGGAGGTACCGTACTACAAGTATGTGCCCGACCCAGTTCTTGAAAATGGTCATATGACACTGTACTGGGATCGATCCATCATTACAGACAGGACTATTGTAGCCAATAAGCCTGACATAGTGGTGATAGATCGATCAGAGCGCCGTGCAATGATTGTTGATGTTGCTGTCCCGCATGACGAGAACCTCGTGAAAGCCGAGAAAGAGAAACTCACCAAGTATCTCGACTTGGCGCACGAGGTTGTCGCCATGTGGAATGTAGACTCAGCAATCATTGTACCGATAGTCGTCACCGCTAATGGTCTTATAGCCAAGAGCCTCGACCAACATCTTTCGAGGCTCTCGTTGGGTAGCTGGGTCAAGGGCCAGATCCAGAAGGCTGTTCTCCTGGACACGGCTCGCATAGTCAGGAGGTTCCTCTCTCTGGGGCCCTGACCGCCGGTTGCTTGGACCCTGTTCCCGAGGCCGGTGGACCGCTATTTTTTATATTTTTAAATGTTTTTTTTTATAATCAAATATTTAAAAATGTAAATTATATGATATAAATGAAAAAAATAATATATAATAAGTAACATATACATACGTAGATATAGATAAATAAATAATTACATAAATACATAATACATAATATTACATAAATAATTACATAAATACATAATATATATTTATACTATACGTTTGCAACTGACAAATAATCAAAAATGAAGAACTAATAAATAATTAGTATCCAAAGAAGAAAGATAGTGCTGTTTTAGTCTAGACTTGAATACGCTGAGTGAAGGGTTGTCCTGGAGCAAGTTCTCCGGGAGAGAATTCCAGAGACGCGCAGCCTGGACAGCAAAGGATTTGGAGGCGAAGATCGTATTGTGTGAAGGTACATTGAGAGCTTTATATTACAGCTGTAATGACTGTTATCTCCACCAGATAATTAATTTGATGTTTAGACCGAATTTTTTAACAGATAGTGTGGATATTATAATTAATAACTAAATACAATTGATTTCGTTATACATATTGTAACATTGTATGCAATATGATAGACCCGCTTATCGTCTAATAAATCATAATATATTATGTACATGATAATATAAGTACATAATATATCATGTTACATTTATATGAATAAAAATTTATGACTCTTATAAGTTATGGCTTAAATCTTTCTTCTCGCGAGGTAGACGTACTTAGGCTGAGACCTAGAGCGTGCTCTGACTCTGCTCAGACTTGAGATAGGATTAAAATGAAGTACATAATCATAATAAATGTTCTGACCAAATTCTGTATCCTATAAACTCTTATTTTTCGGATCTGCTTAGACTCAATTTGAGTCTGACTCAACTGAGTGAAAGCAAGATATGTATATGCTATATTTATAGGCAATGAGCAAATGAATGAATGATCTCTTCCCATTTCTCAGAATCTGCCCGCCGATCCGGTGGTAGTTTTGACTTACCTATCATACTCATAAGAGCCACAAGTATAGGCAAATATAGGCCATATATTAAATTTGTATATAAAGAATTTGAATAATGATAGCAGTGATAGCTTAGTGGTAGAACTGCGGTCTCCTATGCGGGGGGTTGCAGGTACAATTCTGGGCACGCACCCGGCACCTTTGACTTTTCATCAGATCCTTCAACATCGTGAGGAAAACTGCACGTCTGAGAGTTTTCCATAGTGTTCTTAAAGGTGGAGGAGACTTGCGCTCAGTAGTGAGCCGTTCGCGTTGATGAGTTGCTGATGATGGTGACATTTACAGTATTCCAGGAAATTAAATAGTAGGTACTTACATACCTTACATAGGTCGTAAATTCTATGCGGGTCCCTTATATTCGGTAACCGACAGTTGCGGTTGTATTTGCGGTCAATATTCTTATATAAGGTCTTTATTGAGTACTGTCAGATGCCCTTTTATTACCATACCTACGTGTTACGACGTAGGTATATTATATACTTACCTTCTCTATGGATAATGGTTTTGACTGACACAAGACGGCAGTCGCCTAGGGAGCCATGCATGGTCACATTGAATGAGTAAACTGTACCTAAGATAATATGGTATAATATACCCAACTAGCTTAATAGCGTGAGACTTCGTGGTTAGATTCTTTAAAAATCCCGCAGTAACCATTTGTTTTCCGCAATAACAAGTAGCTCTACGTCACTCTCCAGATCTCCTATCCCTCAGAGAGCATATAAAAACATTGGTCTTACTGCTGACCCTTTTTCTATCGGTTTGACTGTCGTCAAATTAGTCTATGTAAGTGAGGGAGATATTGAGAGTGCAGGGGTTTGAGCATTTTTGCACTTATTATATAGTAAATGATAATAAATGTCTTTATTTCAGGCTAAGTACCATTAAGTACCCATATTATTATAAGTTAAAAAATGTACAATCTAAATGTAAAAAGCTTCCATCACAATTGGATAGTTCCCGTTTAGTTTGAATGTATTCACCGTGCCGTAACTAAGGATAAAAGCCATTTGCACCTTAAATTACGTCATATGCTTAGAGAAAAAAAAAAGATATTTAAAATGAGAGCTTTAAATGAGAGCCTCTTTCTTGAAACTGGGTAAGGTAGTTAGCGGCACTTTTTTCTAAAATGTTTTTGTTTCCTTATCTACAGTAAATATTTGTAGAGTGAGTCAATCAAGGGACGGCGGTAATAAATAACTGTTATCTTATTTTCTATTCATTGTTTTGGAATACTCTACTCTTTGTTTTTAGTTTCTGTTTTTGAATTGAATTGCAAGCTTTTAAAGTATTATGTCTACTTTTCCAAGTAAGTATTCAACGAATAATTTCAAAGAGTTTATTAAATAATTACCTTTTTTAAAGTATCGGTACGTTGTTTGTTCGGATTACGTAATCTTCGGAATGTCTGAAACGATTTCGATGGCATTTCAGAGGCAGCTACTTTGCCTAGCAAGGGATGATATATTTCACTTCTATTTCGGCGTATTAATTGTACGGGAATTCCCAGAAGATAATCCGTGCGGAAAAATTATAGCACAATATACCTATTAGGTACAGTTCTGGAAAGCATAACTACATATGTACATATTTTCGTTAAATAACCCCCACTAGGTGCAAGGACGATCTCAAGCGATTCGCTGACAACCACTAGATAGCGGATACAAGCGTCACAAGATCGTGTTCCGTGGCGAGTGGCGACCCTTGCAAGCGGGTCCAGCCGTGGGCGTCTATCAACTGATGGATCATAAAAGTTAAACTGCGTAATGTTAAGACCGGGCTCCTTAATTATCCCTTAATATTTTTATCAACATTAATATTAATTGTCACTAAACATTTAAGAGCTGGGCACGCAATAAAATTATTATTATACCCTTGGAAATACCTGCTATAATCTCGGCTACGTGTCCTAAGAAAAATGATAAGCCGGTACTGTAGAAATAGCGAGAGAAATGCTAAGTCGATAGAGAAAAAACTCTAATACCCTAAAAGATCGAATCACACCCCTAAGCTGGGTTACTAAATAGATAGCCACCTATTATGACAAACGAACAAACAAAAAATTGTGTTGGTGGACACAAACGTAACATACAGTTCACATGAAAATAGAAGAGAGCGATAAGCGGAGTTGAAACTAATTTTTTTCAGTTCAATTCAGAATAAATCTTTCAAGTTCAACATCGATTGCGATGACATCCCCGGTAGCCTATATTAGTTTTCAGCTTGTATGTAAACTTTTTTTTTTCTTTACTTAGTATACCTATTAATATGAGTGTGAAAGAATCACTATTGGCCTATGACATTACAGGATTCACTGGTCTCCTCTCGAATCAGATGGGTGAAGGCCATTAAGTGCGGGTGGGGTATGCTATAATAATAATCAGAATAATTTAAATTAATTTTCAAAATCTGTACTTCAATTTTTGAATTTCATTTTTACAAGTACCTATAAATTAATATTATGGAAGTGAGATAGATGACAATAATTAATTTATTACTGATACTAGCTGATGCCCGCGACTTCGTCCGCATGAATTTAGTTTTTGTTTTTTTTTGTATTAAAACCTTCCGTGGAACTTAAGGAACATACAAAAAAATAAATTAACCTAATTGGTCCATCCATTCTTGAGTTATGCGCTTACCAACATTCATTTTTATTTATATAGATTAAACAATTATTTCTTTTTGTATTTTTTCTTACATTATGTTAGTAATTAGTATGTTAGGAATATTCTTATTTTATGTGAATGTGCCTGAATCCAATGAAAGGTTAGGTATAATTATTTACAACAACTAAGAACTGAGCAGAGTTAGGATAGTTATACAAATAGATTACATAACAAGACCCAAAAGGCAAAAATTTCAGTCAAGAAAAGACGCCCATACCCGCTACCTTGCCCGCTACATCTCAAGGCGCGGTGTCACCCGAACTGTTAGACAGACACACAATAAATCAGCGCGATAGCGAGCAAAGATCCACTGGACAAAGCGCAGCTTCGAGCGAAGGGCTTTGTGCCGTGTTAAGGGGAAGCCATCTCTGATTATTATTTCATTATTTCTGAATAAAATCTAGAAAATATACATTTTTACTCGTATGTTGCTTAGTTACAAATCCTACCTACTAATATTATTAATGCGAAAGTGTGTTTGTTTGTTGGGGTTTTGACGTGATAACGTCTTATAAATCGATAAAAACCGGCTGCACGCACGAAAAATTTCCGCCTGAGCCTGTGAGTGCAAGCGAGAGCGCGGAACAAGAGATAGAGAGGCACGATCGGCCCAAGCATTGGATTGTGACTAGAGAAAAATGTAATTTTCAATTAACTCCTTCTTTGTATTATACAAAATAATGAGAATTCATTCAATTCATAAAAGTATGAAATTTTTCATTAATGTTTAAGACGAAACTATCGTCCGTAAACCGACTTTGTGCAACCAATTTTTTTTGGTTTGTCCTTTTAATCACACACGATGCAGTGGTATAGTTGGGGACCTGAAGAGTGACATAGGCTACATTTTACTTCAAACGAATACGCGGATGATGTAGCTAGTACAAGCTTATCAGACGTAGGGGGATGATCATTTTAAAGGTGCGTTTTTACATTTTCTTACTGAGAGCGATTTTGTAAATAAATCTATACAACAGTGTAATTTTCATCATTTGGGCTATAACACACTAATTCCGTAGCCAATTTTCTCTCTAAAAAATAAAACTTTTAACAAGGTGTTTAAGAATCAACTTCTAGGTATCAAGTTTATTTTGTAAGAGAATGCATAAGACTTCCCCTTAACTGACAATGTTAAGACATTCCCCGTCCGTCCGGAATGCGTCGTTCGACTAGTTAATGATGAGTCTGTTTGTTTGTTTTTTATTCCTCCTAAACTCCCCGATAGATATTATAATTGTTTACTGTACGCCGCCGAGCGGTGCTGTGTACAAACACCCATTTTGTAATATTAACAAATGCTCCTGATTTCTTTTCTTTCTGCCAGGAACGTTTCTAGCTTTAAAATATTGTCTACTAGACGATGCCTGCGACTTCGTCCGCGTGGATTAAGGTTTTTAATTCCCGCGGGAACTCTGTAATTTTCCGGGATAAAAAGCCTAGCCTATGTGTTAATCCTGGGCATGAGCTATCTCCATTCCAAATTTCAGCCAAATCGGTTCATTCGTTGTGGAGTTATAGAGTAACAAACAGCCATCCAAACATCCATCCACATATTATTATAGTTTGGTATAGACTTCTGCAAGGAATCGCGGGATAAGAACATAGGGTACTTTCATGTATCTTTGTACTTATACAATATTTATTTCGCGAAAAAAATCTATCGAATCTACAAGAAACGTCAGATGATATTTTTTAATGCTGTCAGGAGTTTTTTAAATTTCTTGTTGTTCATTTTTAATGTTGTTTTTTTTTAAATTACTTAAGAATAGCATGAAGCAGTGATAGCCTAGTGGTTACGACTGTGGTCTCCTATTCGGGGGTCGCAGGTTCGATCCCGGGTACGCACCTCTGACTTTTCGAAGTTAAGTGCATTTAAGAAATTAAATATCACATGCTTTAACGGTGAAAGAAAACATCGAGAGGAAACCTGCACACCTGAGAGTTCTCCACAATGTTCTCGAAGGTGTGTGAAGTTCGCTAATTCGCATTGGGCCAGCGTGGTGGACTATGGCCTATAACCCTTCTCTGAGAGGAGACCTCGCTCAGTAGTGAGCCGATGATGAGTTGATAATGATGATGATGATGACTTAAGAATAAGTTAGCATCTACAGACATTCTCGTATAGTCTGGATAGAGTTGTGCATGTGCACGTATAAGAAGTGAATTGAAGTACAGTCCCGCTCTCGAGCTGCCGTCCAACAATAACACTCAGACACGGACAGGCGTGAGGAAAACTGTTCATTGTTACAATTACAATATTATAATATTCCTTTTATCATCTAACTAGCTGATGCCCGCGACTTCGTCCGCGTGGATTTAATTTTTTAAATCCCGCGGGAACTCTTTGATTTTCCCGGATAAAACTTAGCCTTTGTCACCCTCCAGGTTCTCAACTATACCCATGCAAAAAATCACGTCGATCCGTAGCTTTTTGCTACTTGATTAAAAAACAAACCAACATACAAACACACTTTCGCATTTATAATATTAAAAAGTATCCTATGTCCGTCGCCTGGTTCTAAGCTACCTCCCCACCAATTTTCAGCCAAATCGGTTCAGCCGTTCTTGTGTTATAAATAGTGTAACTAACACGACTTTCTTTTATATAAATAAATAGATAATAAAATATAAGTGGTAGGTTCTCGTGACGATTCGAAAACACTTTGTAAAAGTTTATTTGAATAAAAACTATTCTATTCTAACCCAACTCTACGCAACTTCGTAAAGTTAGATTTTTCAATATCCCTCAGGGACCCTCTGATTTTCCGGGATAATAGATAGGCTATGTCATTCTCCAAGTCCTCAACAGCTATTACCCATGGGAAAATTCACGATCGATGCGTTGTTCTGTTGCTGCGAATCGTTGGATGTCGTGGGTCTACCACGTTGTAATGGATAGACATTATAACTGTGACTTTTTTTCACCCGATTGCTCAACGCAAAGGAGTGGTAATGTGTTTATCAGTCTATATATGTTTCTTCCTTTGTGTAACTCTAGAGACCAAACGTGTGGGCCGATTTTGATAAGTGCCACGTTGTTAGATTCGCCATGCCAGCGCAAGTGTCAACGAGAACATAAAAATTAGAAAATTCAAAATGGCGGATTTTGGACGCCATAATGTGGGGTTCCAAAAATTTTTTTTTTCTTCAAATCCTATCGATCCTAAACCCTTAATTCGATACCACATCAAATTAAAGGGTTTGACAAGGTGATTACGAAAATGTATTTTTCATTTTTTTTTTCTCATAAATTTGTTAAGTAAAGTAGAATCAATAATTCAGTAGACTAAAATGACAGTTCCTAATGTCACTTTGTAAAATAATATTGCCATATTTATTGTAATAGTGATGTTCTAGTTCAGTAGGTAGTGATAGCTGTAGTACTGTACTATTACATTTCATTTTATAAATCTCATAAGATCACATAATATGTAATAGAAATAGTAATATAAAGGTCTCCTTTTTAAAGCTATAATAAAGAAAGCACGAATAGAAATATTTAAGATCTATCTTTTAGTACTAAAAGTTGTTTTATTCCCTCAGTATAGGCCGACAAAGACGAGATCAGATTTTCGATAAGATCATAATTGCTATTCAAAATATTTTTGTATCAATTATAATAAACTCAATTTGAGAATTTTCTTAGTAAATAAAAACATAAGTGATTTGGTACACGACGTAATGAGTAAGTGATTGATGTGGATCCTTTAGTCACAACACTATTTTATTTTCATCAGAAACTGACAACACTGTAAATGTCAATTTGGTCTACTGAATTATTGATTCTACTTTAGGTACCTAATTGATATTTTCATTGTTATTCTTTAAAGCAGTCGGGTTTTAATTCATTTTTTAATATTTTGCTTGTAGATTTTGCATAGACTAAATTATGTTTAAAAATGTGAAAATACATGCAAATTCGTTAGTCAAAATTGATCTGGCTCAGCGGGGTCATCAACCAGGAGCGTACAGGGGTTTTTTTTATATTTTTTCGATTTCACCCAAAACTGAGGCGTAATCACCGCGGACGACGGGTTGCCAAATTAACGTTGTTGTTATGATGGATTTTACACCTGGCAGGTAAGGGGGTGTTCGCAATGGCTCAATCATTTTGTATACACGATTTTACATTAACATGAAAAACTGATACGGCTGCAAGCGTGTATTTATTAACATTGTCCTATTTAATTTACAGGTAAAAGATTATGCATATTTGCTTCTCGAGCGTTCTACCAGCTACTCTATCGTTTTGAATAAAATATTATATCTAACAGTTTTGCTATAAAAAGCTGATGCCAAAAAAAAAAACTTTATAAAGACTGTTTTATGTAATGGATATAATACATAATTATGTATTATGTAGGTGGGTATTTATTTGTCATGTAGTATTTTAGTCTAATTATATACTTTAAAGTTTTATAACACAACATACAAACTAAATAGCTGTTGAGCGCGATGCCTCAAATGGCAACTTTTTGAGTTTCCGGGATACAATTTATTAACTTGGGTACGTAGCCAGGTTGAAAGCTGTGCCAAATTTTGTCAGGGTTTGATCCGACGTTTAGGCCTGCAAAGATAACAAACAGACATACAGGCGCGTGGATTCAGGTTTTTTTAATTCCCGCGGGAACTCTGTAATTTTGTGGGGTTAAAATTAGCCTATGTTTTAATCACGGAATGGATAAATACCTATCTTATCTTATTTATCTAATCAGGTGCTTTAATCCTGGGTATAAGCTATCTCCATTCCTCCATTCCAAATTTCAGCCGAATCGGTTCATTCAATGTAGCGTTAAAGAGTAACAAACGTCCATCCATCCATTCATCCATACATCCATCTTCACAAAATTTCGCATTTATAATATTAATAGGAATATGTAATAGGAAGTAGGATATTAGTAGGATATAACTTTATATATTTGATGCCTATATAGTATGCATGTTGTATTAATGTAGTTAAGTAGTAGGTACTAAGCTCGTTGAAGTCTTTTAGTTTAACATGTAGATAATATTTCCTTATAAAAGACTTCAACGATAATTATATAGTTATGGACTTTGTGTATCTTGCATTTTGCAGATTGATGATAAATTAAGATTTTTCTTTAACATGGATCAGCTAACAACTTAATTGTTTTGTCAAATGAATATTTGTTTATATACCAAAAGTAAAGGTTAGGGAAAGGTATTAGTTAAAACTTTTATTAGTTATCATCATCATCATTAGCAACCCATCAACGGCTCACTACTGAGTGCAGGTCTCCTCTCAGAGAAGGGTTATAGGCCATAGTCCACCACGCTGGCCCAATGCGAATTGGCGGACTTCACTCACCTTCAAGAACATTATGAAGAACTCTCAGGTGTACAGGTTTCCTCACGATGTTTTCCTTCACCGTTGAAGCAAGTGATATTTAATTGCTTAAACGCACTTGACTCCGAAAAGTCAGAGGTGCGTACCCGGGATCGAACCTGCGACCCCCCGAATAGGAGACCACGGTAACCACGAGGCTATCACTGCTTATTAGTTATGGTAGGATCTTATTCGTTGAAAAAATCTGGCTAATGTGAACAAGCCCTACGTCATCAATCACTATCGCGAATTCCCGATTCATTGGTATAATTAGATTTGGAAAATAAATAAAAAAAAACACCGTATTGTATGAGGTATTGGCTTTTCGGATATTAAGGTTTTATTTGGAAGGTATTTTAATGAAAGTTTTCATACTGTACCGTTCTTGATTGGATTTTATAATAAATCGATGGTGGTATAAAAGGGGAAGTAATTAGCAATTATTATGCATTCGTGTATTATGGGATAATATATTTGGTTCGAAACATATTCGAGGGTTACGTCACTTTAAAGAAATCGAATCAATCAAGTCTTTTGAATATATTTAATTTGTAAGCTTCAAAAAATATTCAACTAATTATGGGAAGGTATAATCGAAAAACTTAATGAGGCTTATGAAATTTAAAATGTAGGTACCCAAATCATATTTCGCTTGAAATCGAATGTTATTTTTAATTGAACAGGAAATACTCCGTAATACATGTTTTCCATCTAAAAATACATCGGGATAGATCGGTTAAATCACAACAGTTTTATCTGCCTATTTTTACCCGACTACAGCAAAAAAGAAGAGTTATGATTTTAGCAGCCTATGTACATGTATGTAGGTAGATATTTATGTATGTAGCTACAGCATGTTTGTATTTATGTATGTACCGTAGCGCGTAAACAATCTAAACCGAATTATGATGAATGAGGTATCAATCATTGTTAAGGTCCAGGTGACATGGTAGATACTAGATGTTATATATGAATAAGATAAAATAAAAATGACGGATGTTATATCTGATTTTCCGTAGTCAGATTATAGTTTCTCAACTACAATTTTAACTAAAGTTTTTAATCATACTTCATACTAATGCGAAATCTTGTGAGGATGTATGAATTGAATTGTAGTACGTTTTTTTCTTGGAACTTCCCCTCATTGTGGAAATATTATATTCTATTCTAACAAAGATGCATGGATTAAATCAGCTTGGCATCCAGCTGCCCACAAGATAGTGTAAAAACTTATTACAATGTGATAGCTACTTCTTAATATTGTAATATGATTATTTTGAAAAGAGCAACTGCTGAGTTTCTTGCCGGCTCTTCTCAGCAGAATCCGCTTTCCGAACCGGTGGTAGAGTCATGACGTGTTATAAGAGCCACAGGTTGGCCTACGTGAAATAAATAATTTTGAATTTTGAATTTTGTTATGGATAATTTTTTTGTTTGTTACCCCTGCATGCCTTATATAATAAACTGATGTGGCTGAAAGGAATGGAGATAGCTCATACCCAGGGTTCACACATAGGTTACATTTTGTCCCAGAAAATTAAATAGTTCGCGCGGGAATCAAAAACCCTAATCGAACGATGTCGCGGGCATCCTCTAGGCTTTTATATAGATTTTTCAAAATGACTTGAACACTTTTCTACTCGCCCATCCCACACAAACTAACACTTCAGATACGAACGTGAAATTTATTTCTTAAACAAATACGCAGTGAAAAAATACAGAGGAGTAGAGGTACGGTGGGCCACACAAGATTTCAAATAAGTTTCATCCAATATAGTTTTTTTAACTTATCCATTTGTAATATAACATCCCACTGTATTCTTAATTTTATTCCTCTTATGACGTATAATCTTGAAAGCTATTTAAGAGATTGACATATCAAAACTTGTTGTAGTGAAATGATAAACATATAATTTTCCCACAGCTTACAAAAGCTGAGATGCCTCTGAGCTATTACCCCAAGCTGGTTTGACGCAGATTCGTTGGTTAGGTACCTTCTTGACCCACGATTTCCTACGTAAACGTTATATATTATGTCGCAGTGAGATAGTTGAAGCCGTGATATAGCTAAGAGAGATCTAGGTAGGTAGGTACGTCGTTTTTTCCAGGAATTAAAAGCCTACGCGGACTAAGTTACGGGCAAAATCTATCTAGCTAGATAGTAAATACCTATCTATCTTGGTACATACTCGTAGTTAACAAAAACATTTTCCAAAAATTACAGAAAACTAACTCTTTAACTCATTAAGTACCTAGTTGACAACTTGACAAGTACACACTCCAAATAGTACAATAACCTCTCTTGACCTAAATATGGAAAAACGAAACTAAATAGTTTGAAAAATTCTAACAAAACAACCATTACCGAAAGTCTAATAGGAAATCAAATAAGAAAATTAGACACGATCTCAAAAACCGCCATTAAAACCGTATCAGTATCAATTTATTAGATCCAAAGCAAATACTATAATTTTATAACTAACTGCCCTATCAATGAATCACTGTTCAGGGGCATAACTCACGCTTACTATAAAGATCTATAGATCCTATAGATCCAATGCTCGATCGTTCAAAGAAATCATCGGAAAAAAGTCAAACGAGACAGTACCATAATGCATACCATTATAGCCATCCCTCTCATTTGTGGAATACCGTGAACGTTTGAAAGAGACACAGTACCTCTTATTCAGTCGTGAATGTTTTTACCTAAGTTAGTCTTGCACCGAACGTCGTCAAAGGCGGACACGTTTTTGTGCTATTTCAGGTTTCTTGTATAGTTTTCTTTATCAGAAAAAACTTGTAGTTTTTATCCTATTTCGTTATTGAAACATTTGACTAATATTTTCAAGTGGGTTTTCTGTTAAATGACTCTGAATGTTCGAAAACTTCAAGGAATTTTGTGTTTTGTGATACAATATTGAAGTGTTTTCGTGTTCTGGGATTTGGTGGCGATCTATGGGATACGGTTGGTATTTGTTGATAATATACTTATTAATATACTTATTGTCTAATATCTTTTTATTTAAATTAAGAAAAACAAATTAATGTTATATAACTATGAAATCGAGAAACGCATTAATTATTATTGATTCAAATAGATACCAAATTTTAAAAAGAAATTCTACGTAGTTCTCAAGAATATTTTTCCCATAACCATTAGAAACTCTACAAATTCTACAATCTACGTTTTATGATGGCGGAATAATATAAACATACGAATTTGAATGAAACATATCGTCTTTATTTAGTTCACATAAATCTTAGACGTGATAGTTACGTTAGATCGACAATAGACCCGATTTCTTTGTTTGTCCAGGCAATGTCCCCTTTTCTGAAATGCGGTCACAGATTTCCTAGTATGCCCACGGTATTGCGTGGTGACAAGTTATGCCATTCTAGGTACTAAACCATAATTAAACCATCGAGCTTTCAACTAGCTCAGTAAAGAAAGCCCTTTAGGGTAACGGGGACGAAATGGAGAAATCTTTAGAAACCCGACGTCCTGTGGGAGAAATCGGGTAGTTTTGGATTTTAAACCTCTTAAACCCCTTCAGTGATTACCCTCAGCGCATACAAACGATCCTGGCATGATGATCTGGGATGAGGTTACCTGAATAGAACTTAAATATCATCTTCGTCTGCTTTTACTACTATTATCTATTATCATCATACTGACGAGGTTACTTCTTTGAACTAATGGTAATGGCATAATGATTAAAATGCATTCATCAACAAAAAAAAATTGTCCGTCATAGGATTTGCCCGATTTTGCATAAGGATTTGCTGCAATAAATGAGAGACTACAAAAGCTTAAAACTGACCAAACCGCTAAGCTGTTTCAACTTGATCACTATCATAAAATATGAAGTATAGTAATCTAACTGAATTTACGCCAAGGCGGCTAGTCTTTGAATTCTGCCAGACGCAGAAGTTATTAGTGTGCGAACGATCCGCAAGCACTGACGCACTCTCATAGATCGATGGTACGGCAATCCGAAATAATCCGGAGATCAGACGTGATCAGACACCAGCCAGACCAGACCCAGACTTTAGCCTTAAGTGTTCTCCGAGAGTACGGGTTCTTCGTTTCAGCAATTAAATATCGCATGCTTCAACGGAGAAGGAAAACGTCGCGAAGAAAGCTGCACGCCTGAAAGTTCTCCATGTTCTTAAAATGTGTGTAAACTGGGTCAGTTCAGCGTGGTGGCTTCTATGGCCTTTAACTCTTCTCTGAGAAGAGACCTGCGCGAGTAGTGAGCCTTTTATGGGTTGCTGATAATGTTGATGATGATATTGACTGAGAACTTCTTGTCAGAAAAGCTTGAGAACTTTTTTTATAAATGGACTCAAGTCGACCGAAGAATAAATTCAACCTTCTGATAGTTTTCGTATTGAAATTCTGCTAAAACATCAAGTTTATGCCTCGCTTAAACATTACTCGTCGATGGTAAAAATTGACACAATTTATAAGCTGAATACAAGTCGTCATTTAGAAAGAAACATCAACAGCAACATTTTTTTTACATTGTACCCCTAAATCTTGATGGCAATCTCTAGGTTGGTATTGTAGATCAGTATCGTGTTTGGACTCCCCTTTTTGGCGAAATATTTCTTTGAAGCTTTAATACATTCCGGCGCCGGCGGCGTAGGTCTTGACTCTTAAGCGCAGTTTTTTTTGGCAAAAAGATTATCACTTCCCTTGCATTTACTCTGGTTATTATTATTTTAATAACTACGCATCAGTTCTGTATATCGCACTCTTAATAAAACAACGAACAAATCCAAAATTTTGGGGACTTTCAGGAATTGACAGGATTTCAACAACGTAAAAGAATTCTTATCCGAGCGTAATTTTGATATTTTGGCAGATTTTAAATACAAAAATTATCAGCAGGCTCCACACACCACGTTGGCGGAATTGGCTTTAGACGAAATATTGTTGAAGCTGCAATACTAGCGAACCTAATATTTAATACCATAGTCAGAGGTGGAAGATTGTTTTACCTTGATTGTGAAGTTTTCTCTTTAAAGGTCTTACTAAAACTCATTTTGCCAAAATTTCCTTTCCGGTCGTTGTTTTATCAAGAGTGTGCTATCATGTTCTTGGAAACGTATTTTGTTATTCTGCTTTGCTCAATCCGGACGGCTGATTGCGGAAAAGTTATATCAATTACTTCTGTAGTCTCAACTCTCAATTGTGGTGATTAGCTGAATTTATATCATTCTTGCTGCAAAAATGCATTTTAGCCAATAAAACGATAGGCCAATCAAAAGTGATTGCGATCATCACACTTCACTTTACCAAACATTTTTAGATAATCCCGCGTTCGGTGAAAATTAAAAACGGGTATGGGCACAACCCAGATTTAATTAACCAAAAACTGCTTATCATTATTTATATCTACACTAGCTTTCGCCTGTTACTTCGTCCGCGTGGAGTTAGTTTGTTGAAAAGTCCGCGAGAATCCTCCATTTTATATGGATATGGATAAAGGGTAGCCTATGTCACTCTCAAGTCCTCAACTATACCCATGCAAAATCACGTCGATCCGTAGCGCCTTAACAGCGTGGTTGAAGGATATACCAACAAACAACAAGTAAACTTACTTTTGCGTTCATAGCATTAGTAAGGATTAAGGGTGGGATAAGCTATTTATTTAAATGTTTTGTTGAAGGCTTATTACTTCAAAATTTACTTCAAAATAGTTTTGATCCAAAGCAAGTTAGTGAAGATATTCTTCCAACGTTCTTTCTCCTCTTTAGAACATTCCGCTTGAGATTTCCCGAATCGGAACGCATAAAATTACGAGTACAAAAATAAAAGGTTTCGCGCTAATGCTCAAAAGCTCGGAGAGTAGCTTGGCGTCTCGCGATAACGCTTATCATACGCTCGCTTCGGTCGAGTTCGTCGCGCTGATTGCTACGCCTACTAAATTAGGTAGTCTCTCCTCTTAAAATAAAAATAATAATAAAAAAAACATTTATTCAGCCAGCAAAGTTACACAATACAAATACCAAAATAATAATCATGTAATTAAACAAAAATAGGCCCTTATAAGATTTCCAATGAACCGAGGAAAAGAATCACAATCATCGGTTCTCTGGAAAACCAGGCGCCCATCAATATCCCCCTAGTAGAACCTGCTGCTGAACGGGGCGCTGCCTCAGCTTCATGCTAGAGTCAAGAGCTCAAGACTGACTATAGCGCTGGTTTTCAGGCATGACCCCATAGTGACGTCACGGACTGATCAGAACATTATTTTATGCATTCCAAAATATACATCATATATATAAATATAATTGTAGATAACCTTATAATTATTATCAGACTTGTCTTGTCTTGTGTGACTCTTCGTATTTTTACCCGATTACCGCAAAGCCAAAAGGACGGATTGTGGTTGTAGCAGTCTAATATGAAACCGTCTTAACATGTATTGAATTGTTGTGCGCAATTTCGGAACTTCCCCTCATTGTGGAAATACTTTTTTCTAACTAAGTTGCATGGGATAAATCGGCTTGGCATCCAGCTGCCCACAAGAGAGTAAAATAAACTTATTACAATGTAATAGCTACATAAAAATATTGTTAAAATGGATATTTTGAAAAGAGCAACTGCTGAGTTTCTTGCCGGCTCTTCTCAGCAGAATCCGCTTTCCGAACCGGTGGTAGAGTCATGACGTGTCATAAGAGACACAGGTTGGCCTAAGTAAAAAAATAATTTTGAATTTTTTTGAAACTATTTACAAATATTCCACCGTAGAGCCTAAACTACTTACTGAGCTGATTTTGATGAATGAGGCGTCGATCGATTCAAATATTAATGTAATATGGTCCGGGTGCTGTAGGCTACATTTTGTACGTACAGAATCAATATGACGGGTGATATATTCAATTTTCAGTGGTCAGGTTACAGTTTTTAAACTTTTTACTTGTCGACACTATACCTAAATATTCTACTTTTCCACGTGCCTCTCCCGCTTCCTTACTAGAAGTTAATACTCAGTTTTTTCATCTTCCTGTACAATTTTCATGAACATGGCTAATCGGAATAGCTCTGTGACTGTCTTAATGCCAGTCCACTCCCTTATGTACATTTAGATATAACATTCGTGATCCGGAAAAGGGAGCTAATTTATTTAACTTGGAACATGGTAAAAAAAATTGAGACTTCTATTGCGAGTGTGCCAATTTCATCACGTCCTCCGAGTGAAGTTTAACCGAAGAATTTTGACGTTCTGTGTTTCCATATTGAAAATCCTTACAAACTAACACCCGAACTAAAAAGGATGTGCACATACCTAAAAAGAATATATATATTATGGAAGTTTCAATGGTTTGACCATTTCTTCACGGTTGGAATGGCATTCCGAACCAGTGGTCTGTGGTAGATTCACTTCACGATTCGAAAGCACTTGTAAAAGTTTATTTGAATAAAAAAATTATTCTATTTCAAGAAGTGTAGGTAAATTAGCTCTCTTTTTTCGATTACTGTAAGTACATCACCAAGAAGTCGCACGTGGCAAGTCGCAAGGAGCCGTTTGATATAACCACAGCATAAGACCACGACGTGTGAAAGTCTCTACAAGAGACTAGAGCAGTGGGTAGTCAAGCTGTGGGCATCTGTCAGCTGACATAGATGGCGGCGATGAAATATACTTATGTTCGTTTTCACCAAAGTTCCCTAACATTTACAGGTTACCTAAGCTAAGTTAGGTGACGCTTTCTTTCAATTTCGCTTTCACGAACCTTTGGGAGAACCTAAAGTTGGAAATGACATTCGGTAAGGGATTGTATTTAGGGACTACTATACATACACACTAGAGTCTCCTACTTAGGGGATGATTTGTGAAAACAGACATTTGTCCAAAAGTCCTTTGTTAGTACTGACCCATATGTCAGGTGTGAGGTGACTAGGAGCAAGCTTTATGTTTAGCCCAAAGAGAATGTCTTAGCGTTTTGGGCATGGTGCCCAACTTGCATGGGCTGTTGGCATGCCTCAAAGGCACGTCGATGCCGCGTCTCTCTGCTCTAGTAGACACGAAGCTACTAACCATTTTTATCAAAAACAAAACAAACGCAGTTCGAGTCAATCGTTAACTGTTTACAAGCGAAATGTACAGCTTAATCAAGCTCACTATCGACAAAAACCGGGTAAAACAACTCGTCTTACCTTGTAAAGTTCTAAATGAATGTCCAAGATAACTCCGCAAACGGCTTTATCAATTTCGATGAAGTTTTCCCGTAGTTTATTATTACAGATAAGACCCACGATTGTATCTCGTGTAATAAAATGGACAAATCACTATGTATTTTGTACTGAAAATTAAATAAATTATTGATATGTTCCTTCTAGTTATGTTTACGAATATTCTATTATGCTTGTTATTTCACTAGTCTTTTTATTGTGCTAGCTAAAAATAACCGACTTAAAAAGAGGAGGAGGTTCTCAATTCGTTGGAATCTTTTATTTTTATTTTTTATGTATGTTCACCGATTACTCGAAGAGGCCTGAACCGATTTGGAAAATTCTTTTTTCGTTTCAATGGGAAATTTTGTCGAAATCGGTCGAGCGGTTTTTAAAATATCAACAAAAAAACACACCCATAATATTTTTGAAAGACCTATTCAACGACACCCCACACTATGGGATAGACGAGAAAAAAAAATCATCCCCACTTTACATGTAGGGGAGTAACGTCTGGTACCCTAAAAAAATTATTTTTCACAATTTTATTTCACCACTTTGTTGGCGTAATTAATATTTATATCCTCAAATTACAGATTTCTAGTACCAATAGTCTCTGAGCTAAACCGCGAACGGACGGACGGACAGACGGACGGACATGGCGAAACTATAAGGCTTCCTTGTTACTACGGAACCCTAAAAAAGGAGACCGAAGTCTAAACTGCTAAACTATTACTATTTCATCATCATCATCATAATCATCATCATCATCATAAGCAACCCATTAACAACTCACTACAGAGCGCAGGTCTCTTTTCAGAGAAGGTTTATATAGGTCATAGTCCACCACGCTGCACTATGGGACCGAATCGTCCATACCGTCTCATAAATACATTTTGTAAAAGTTTGATTATGTATATTTTTTTCAAAGATATGCATAATAGAATACTATAAGCACTTAGTAATGCAAAAATTATGTACATAGATGCATTATTTACGTTTATAACTTGAACTTATAGTCGTGAGTTGAAATTATGTCATTTTGGTAATGTAGAAAATCAAGATTTACGATGTCGATTCCGGGTTGGTTTTAAAATAAAGGTACATGTGTGTTATATTGTTAAAAAGGTAGTACAATAACCTTTCAAGATAAATTATAAAAACAGTTCAAAAATGTTTTTACAGTGCGTTAAAAAATATTTTTCCAGTACTCAAAAAAAAGGTCTTTAAAAAACTTTGAATAGACTTTTGACAGTTACCAACGCTTCCCTATGTTGAGATATTTATATCATTAAATTCAGTATTTAATCAATAATAAAAGGCAAAAGAAAAATTCTGCCCGAATTTGCCCCATTTTAGATAAAACACATTTAAGCGTCCAATGGTAAAAATGACGAATTATGAAAAAATTTAATATTTTTATTTTTTCAAAGATTTTTCATAGCTTTTAGCTTAAAAAGGGTTTACTAGATTACTGTATGCATTTCTCGATTTTTTTAAAGCTAAAAATTATCATTTTCCAGAGTACTTGCTATTTGATTGTGGTTAGATATATGGCCAACCAATTTTTTTATAGTTAAGAAATAATGTTATCAATGCTGATCAGGATCATTGATAATTGTTTATTTATGATAATAACAATTAAAAAACCATTGTTAGGTTTTATTTAACCAAAATTGACGGGTTTTGCACACGCTGCTTGTAAGAAGGGCTAACTAATAAATGTCTTGAATTTCGTTTCATACTTTACAATGGCAAAACAGGGAACAGCTCATCGGTTTAACACGAATTACTTCAAAATGCACTTCGGAAATCACTAATGTTCAGGAATGTTTCATTAAAAAACTTTATGTAATACATAACTTCGCATCAGGTATGCTCGTCAACTTGAAAAAAAAGTTTGGTAAATACACTAAAACTATTTATATTTGGAACACTATAGTTGGTAGATATAACATACCCTCTTCAGTTCACAAGATTTTGATACGTAGAGAGAACAAGAGAGAACAACAAGCACTTTGCTGTTCTGACTATCGGATATTTAGCTGAAGATGCCCAGGAATTACGAATTAAGAACTACAAAAAAATTAGATTAACCCATTCACAAGAGTGCTCTAGGTCAGTAACAAATAATGTAAACGTTTTCCATGCTCTTTTATACATTTTTGATCCCTATTATCCAGCCTAAAGAAGCCATCTGAAATTTTTTCAAAAGACCTTTTTCAAGAAGCTAAGAGCGTTCTAAATTTATAATAATATTCCTATATTATAAAATTGTTAACAAATTGTCGGCTGCAGTTGCTATTTTAAAGAAAAAATTTTTTTTTATTGTTTTATATATAGATATTCGCAAATAAGGACTTAAGGACAACAAGGCGCCAGGTGATGACGGAATCACTGCGGAACTCCTGAAAGCGGGTGGAAAACCGGTACTTAAGATCTTTCAGCGATTGTTCAATTCCGTCATCCACGAGGGCACAACGCCGGAAGCATGGCACAGGAGCGTGGTGGTTCTGTTCTTCAAAAAGGGAGATAATACCTTGTTGAAGAATTATAGACCCATCTCGTTGTTGAGTCATGTTTATAAGTTGTTCTCGAGAGTCATTACGAATCGTCTCGCTCGTAGGTTCGACGACTTCCAGCCTCCCGAACAAGCCGGATTCCGAAAAGGCTTTGGTACCATAGATCACATTCATACGCTGCGGCAGGTTATACAAAAGACGGAAGAGTATAACCGGCCACTTTGCTTAGCGTTTGTGGACTATGAGAAAGCCTTTGATTCGGTGGAAACTTGGGCTGTGTTGAGGTCGCTGCAGAGATGCCGAATTGACTACCGGTATATCCAAGTGTTGTATGAAAACGCCACAATGTCAGTACGTATACAGGACCAGACTACGAGGCCAATCCACTTGCAGCGTGGAGTGCGACAGGGAGACGTTATCTCCCCGAAGCTCTTTACCGCTGCGTTGGAGGACGTCTTTAAGCTTCTGGATTGGAACGGACTTGGCATCAACATAAACGGCGAGTACATCACTCACCTGCGATTTGCCGATGACATAGTAGTCATGGCAGAGACTCTGAGTGACCTCAATACAATGCTCAACGATCTCAGCAGGGTTTCTCAACAGGTGGGCCTGGAAATGAACATGAGCAAGACGAAAATCATGTCCAATGCTCATGCACCGCTCCACCCAGTAACTGTTGAGAACTCTGCACTCGAAATTGTCGACGAGTATATTTACCTGGGACACACAGTCCAGCTAGGTAGGTCCAATTTCGAGAAAGAGATCAACCGCCGAATCCAACTCGGCTGGGCAGCGTTCGGGAAGCTCCGAGATGTCTTTTCGTCCAAAATTCCTCAGTGCCTGAAGACTAAAGTCTTCGAACAGTGCGTGTTGCCAGTGATGACTTACGGATCCGAGACATGGTCGCTAACTAAGGGCCTCATAAGTAGGCTCAGGACCGCTCAGCGTGCGATGGAAAGAGCTATGCTCGGAGTATCCCTGCGGGATCGAATCAGAAATGAGGAGATCCGTAGGAGAACCAGAGTCACCGACATAGCTCAGCGAGTCGCGATACTGAAGTGGAAATGGGCGGGGCACATAGTTCGAAGAGCTGATGGTCGTTGGGGTCCCAAGGTGCTGGAGTGGCGACCCTGCACCGGGAAGCGCAGTGTTGGCAGACCCCCCACCAGGTGGACCGACGACATCAAGCGAGTCGCAGGGAGCCGCTGGATTCAGGCGGCGCAAGACCGAGGTCTGTGGAAGTCCATGCAAGAGACCTTTGTCCAGCAGTGGACGTCTATCGGTTGATAAAGAAGAAGAAGAAGAAGATTCGCAAATTGTCATTGAAATATTTGTATTTTTTTATTATAAATATTTATATTATATTTTTATAAAAGACATTTGTCTCGCAAATGTTATTATATTAAAGCTTATATATCACAGATGATCTAAAAAAAATTCGCTAATTTACTTCAATTAGTACAAAAGTTACGGATTTTTGAGATGACATGCACAGTTTGGTCCCATAGTGCGCTGGCGCTGGCCCAGTGCGAATTGGCATACTTCACACACCTTTTAGAACATTATGGAGAACTCTTAGATGTGTAGGTTTCCTCACGATTTTTCCTTCACCGTTGAAGCATGTGATATTTGACTGCTTAAACGCACATAACTCCAAAAAGTCACAGGACTCAGAGGTGTGTGCTCGGGATCAAACTTGCGAGTCCTGCGACCCCCGAATAGGAGACCACAGTCTTAACCACTAGATTATTATTATCACTGTTCACTATATCTATCTAACACTACTCTATTTGCTTTAGCTGAATAATAAAGTAAAAGTCAATATAAAACAAAAGCGTTCCGCGCCGCGCTCGGCGGTACATTGGCCACGAGAATATGAAATCGCTACATCCTACTCAAATTAGAACAATTGGCAACCCATAACCTAAGTTGATCTTTAGAGAAAGCTTTATCAAATAACGACTATCTAAAGCATCGGTTTTGCATCATTTGGTTGGTTAAAAATAAAATGAATAGTATACCTACTTTGTTTATGTACGTCAATAATTATTATAAGAAGTCTGTCTACCCTGTATTAAAGTTGATGACCTTCCTGGTAGTCTTATGAATAGGCGGCCCTGAGTTCGATTCCCGGAAGGGGCAATTTGTATATGTATAACTTATTAATTGTTTCTAGTCTGGTAATGTAAGAAGAAATTCAGGCTGAGATCTATAGATCGTACTCTGGCTATGCTCAAGACTCAAGATAGAGTTAAAATGAGACCTCAATATGTCCTCACATAAATCTGTCTCGTTTTAAATCTATCTTGAGTCTGGGTTTAGTGAGAGTGTTTTTTACACCGACTTCTTTTTATATTAGCAGCGTATTCTTCGTCCGCATGGATTTAGGTTCTTTAAAAGTACTGTGGAAACTCTTTGATTTTTCGGGATAAAAAACAGCCTATATCTAGAATGCAAGATATAAGTTACCTTTATCTGTGCCAAGTTTATTTAAAATCGGTGCAGTAATTTATCGGAAGCCGTGAACACTGAACATGATTGGAAAAATATTATTAAGGATGGAAAGGTGCAATGGCCAACCCAAGGGTCAATCAGTTGTAGGAACAAAGTTGTTTATAGCAACCTATAAATTATTATCCACCCATAAAATACGTCCTCTAGTATCATGCAAATGCCTAATATTTAGAAAATGTCATCTTGTACAAGATTTACATCCATACACGTCAACTTTGACATATGTCGAAGCCGTCACGTGCATACCGAAGGGGCTCCATGACATATTCTTTAAGGCCATTTATGTGTGCGAAAAATGTGCCCGCCATTGTTTTGACAAATGGCCATATATTTAAGTCGGCTTGCAATTATTTAAATTAACATGAAATTGTAGTTACTTAAAATTAATGATGCGTATTTGTTTACGCACTTATAATTGGAGATGTTTAAGCATTCTTTAATAATTTATTTGCAATATGGTGATTAGTGAAAAACAATTTTTACTTTTATAATTTTTTCTTTTTCTACTAAGCAAAACTTCCACAAAAATAACATCAATTAAAACAAATATTTTTTCGTTATAATTTCATTTTTTTACATTTGTAATTAAAGAGTTATTTTAATGTAAATTGCAACCTTCCAATAAACCTCCTTCACAGAGGTTTTTGTTTTGTATTCTTTAGTTGCCAAAAACAGATCAATCCGGATGAATCATCTTTAGCAATAAAAAAAAAAGTTCGTTTCAGTTTTCAGTCAGCAACTTTAACCGTTGGGCTATTTACCTCTCTACATACTAATAATCCACATTTTCTATGAATCCAGTTCTCATAGAAGAAGTTGCCGTATGACCTCAATAACCGGTTAAGGATAAACCAGTAGCTCACAGATTAGATGGATCTAACTGCCTAGGCTTAACGATTATCATCAGATGTTACCTACTGATAACTAACTGCTGGAACCAATTTAACTGGGTTCTGTGAGTTACGGTTGTATCCTAGACCTAATGGACCAGTGCCGGATTTATATTTTTTATGAGTGTAGGCCACTTTTTTCCGCCGCCCCATTGTACATACCTTTCTAAAATAATAATTTTCCATTTGTAGTTTACTACATTTAGGATGCTTTGAAGTTAAATAAACGAATGAATTAATCACTAAGAAAGAGTGTAAAAAAGAAACAAGATTTACAATTTTTTACGGGACTTTTTAATAGCAAAATCATCTATAATATCATCATAGAATAGAATAGAATAGAATAGAATAGAATAGAAATGTTTTTTATTCAAATAAACTTTTACAAGTACTTTTGAATCGTCAATGAGTCTACCACTGGTTCGGAATGCCGTTCCTGCCGAGAAGAACCAGCAAGAAACTCGGCAGTTGCTCTTTTCAAAATAAATGTAGTTATATAGTTTATGGTATTCATTATCTCTGCTTCTATGTAGAGAAGAGCTAGAGAATTCATTTTTTCTGATAAAATAAGAGATATGGGGATTCAAGACTATGGAAAATGGCCGCCGCCAGACTTTTGGAAATTTTTTACAATGTTTTGTTAGAAATAATTATTTATTGAAATATTCTTTTTAATTGAAATTTTAAAAAACTTGACTGGCTCAAACGCTGCATAATTTTGTTTGGAAAAACAGTGAAGAGGATCATTTTGTGAAAACCATACTATACTCAATGAATTTGACTATGGAAAATGGCCGCCGCCAGACTTTTGGAAATTTTTTACAATGTTTTTGAAGAGGATCATTTTGTGAAAAACCGAAAACTCATCAATACAATGCACTAATTATAATAATTGTAAAATTAATAAACACTTTGGACTATGGCTCAAACGCTCGACGCGAGGAGCCACTGAACAGAAGAAGAAGAAGAATTCATTTTTTCTTGAGACAGTGAAGACCTTTGATAATTTTTCACGCGTTTTAAACAGGAAAAGCTCCTTTCCCCAGAACAATTTGTAGCCGGAGTGGAAAGTGCAATGCGGAGAGCTATATCCAAGTTAGGATAAACATTGGACAGAGATTGATTTCTCAAAAACGTTGAGAGACTGAGTAGTGAGTTTGATCCAGGCTTTACTGCACACTCGGCAGTTTTATCAGATGAAATGTGACTGTGAAAATGCACACATTCTTGAATCAAATCGTCCTCTAAATCATTGGTATAATATTTCACGAGAAACTCGGCTTTTTCTATAACTCTTTGTGTTGAAAGTTCAGTCATTTTTGTTAAAAATGAAAATTTTTCTTTGAAGTTCAGGTAAGCATTATGCCTTCTCTGTATTTCAGCTGAGTCTATCAAGGATGACCAAAAAGGTGTTCACTCTGAAATAATCTCTGGATAAAACCAGTGAACGTGTTTGACTTTTATCGTCTGAAATCGAGTGACCGTCCTCTGAAATCTGCCGCCCCTAGGACGCTGCCGCCCCTAGGCCGCGGCCTATAAGGCCTATTTATAAATCCAGGACTGTAATGGACCCATTTCACAGATAGTGTATATCGATAGATATAATATGTACATGGGTACTTATTTACTAGGTTTATTTTTTAATACTAGTTGATGCTTAAAACTTCGGCGGGTGTTATCATACTAATATTATAAATGCGAGTGTGTTTGTTGGTTTGTCCTTCAATCACGCCGCAACAGAGCTACGGATCGACGTGATTTTTTGCATGGGTATAGTTGAGGACTGGAGAGTGACATAGGCTACTTTTTATCCCGGAAAATGAAATTAAAAACAAAAACAATTCTGTAATTAAAAACAAAACCTATCATAAATTTTTTTTTAATTTGTCATACCAAGTAAAGATCTATAAAACTTCTAAACTAGCGGCACGCTATGATGGCCGGTTTGACACATTACAATAGTGATGTGGAATGTCAATTTATTCTCGAACAAAAAACAATTAAGTTTTGTTTTTGTACCTGATTAAATAGGTTTAATAAAACAAAAATGTATATGTTTATTTAATTTATTTGAACGAACTGAATATTTGAATGAAAATGAATATACATACTTTATATGCACACAAGAAACATATGAATACAAAAGATACCAAAAAAGGTGCCACAAAAGGCCATAATTAATCAGATTCGTCCATACTACTATTTTCACTGTCGTCACTGCTATCATCACCTACATTAATAATTATATGTTCGTTTTCTATAATATTATTTATTTTCACATCTCTTTCATAATCTTCCCTTATTAATTTAACAGTTCTATTCACAACCTTTTCCCAGTCTCCTTTAGTCACATGTTCACAAGCTTCTTCTAATAATTTTAGCATTTTTTTTGTGGTAAATGGGGGTTCTGTATTGTGTCTTGCAGTATATCCCTTAATTTGAGCCCACACCAACTCAATCGCATTATACTCACAATGGTAAGGCGGTAACCGTATAACTCTGTGCCCATGTTCTAATGCTATTTCGTCAATGACGTATCGGATCTTGGTTGGTTTGTTTTCTTTTAAAAGACGTACTAATTCCGCTTTTAACATATTCATGTTTGCATCTACGCCATTTTTACGAAGCCATGCGACGATATCAGCTTTCTTTTGGGATTGGGCAGGTGGCTTGTCAATTTGCATCGAGTGGTATGGGGCGTTGTCCATAATTATAATAGATGGTTCAGGGAGGCTACACAATATTGAGGTAAACCATTCAGTAAACTTTTCTCCATTCATGTCTTCATGATAGTCTCCAGTGGTTTTTGACGCAAAAGCCATGAGAGAACCTTCGACAAACCCGTTGATGGTTCCGGCGTGACAAATTATAAGTCGCGATCCTTTTCCTACAGGAACTTTGGAAGTAGATGCTGCTGTGTCATCGTTCCAAGAACGGCCTACAGTATGGTTAGCATTAAGCCATGTTTCATCCAAGAACACAACATTTTGCCAATTTTTGATTTCTTTCACTTGCCGTAAAAAAGTATACCTTGCCATCGCTATATCAAATCTTTCCATCAATATTTTGCGTTTGTTACATTTTTTGTATCGAAATCCAATGGTCTTCAAAATCTTCGTTAAAGAACTTTCCCCACCGAAGAATAATCCAGCTTCCTTCAGTGAATGCACCAACTTTTTTCTTGTTGGATACTCCTTCTGTAAATAGTAGCCGTAAACATGTCTTCGGATAGCATCGGCATCAAAGCTATCGATGCCTACGACTGGTTTTGCTCGTTTTCTCTTTTTTGGTGTGTGAAGTTTATTTTCTTCTGTGCCAGTCTCGCCATATTTTTTTTTAGTTATCCGTCTAACAGTTCGTTGTCCAATATTAAGCGCATCAGCTACGCGTTCAACCACTGACGTTATAGGTAAAAGTGGCCCTCCATTTTGAGCTTCACGATCGAAATAGTTACGAAGGCGTATTACGAACTCACGTGTCTGACTATTTAGAACAGTTCTCTGCGTACGTTCGGTCATATCGACGAAATCCACAACAAAGGGCTTGAACAGAGTCCAAATTAACGAGCAAGGGTCAACAGTAATGCAGTATCAATATTTGAAATCCAAAGCCAGGTCAAAACTATATCACAATCGCATTGCACTGACAGTTTATACTTTTCGAAGCAACGTCAATTCGAAACTGCTTTGTTTTGCATTGAGCATTGACGCGAGTTTGCCGGAGGTAGTAGTTGTGCTAGCCAGCGATCCTATGTGACGATCGTATTAGATTCCATTTTTAAAAATTTTCAATTTAGAAAACCAAATGCCGAGTTGTGGTATATATCATATAAAAATAAAAATTTTACCTTTTGTATGAAACAGCTGATATTTTTTTGCGATTTCAGAGGTTTGTCCACATAGTGAAAATTGTTCATATTCACAAGTACATTCACCCCTTAAATGGTGCAAACTGATTTTTCTACACTTGTATACATTTTAGAAATCAATTTAATAAATAAATTTTGAGTCCTAAACCTAAAACTACATTCGATAAAATTTATGAATCTCTGCACATCACTATCGTCAATAAAGTAATACAATTATTTCCTTCAAAGTCGTTATCAATTAATACGGAACTTCATGAGCGGACAAACGTCAAACCGGCCATCATAGCGTGCCGCTAGTGTAGGATGCGAGGTCTTGTCCTATCGAGGATTCGAACCACTAGTAATATTAGTATTGATTGGGATATGAATTATTGTTTCGAAAGAATCAATCTGAACAAAGAGTCTTACTGATGTTAACAAGAAAGTAAAAACTTCGGAATTGTGCAACAAAACTGAATACTCAACTGAACAATAACCTCTGTGAATCAACAAAACTAATACAATTTGAATGTGATGAAATCTACTTTTATCATTTATTCGACTGCATCTCAAGTTTGGTATAAAAATATTTATTCAAAGTCATAAACGCGTCACATTTAGACTAATAAATAATGCTTGAAAGAAGTCGTAAAACATCAAAATTTTTGTTGTCCGCCATTTTTATGAACTAAATAAACACTTTGTTGGTGTATTGCATTTTTATCGGTGTAAGTTTTATTGTTATTGTAAGATATTTATTATTACTACCTATCGAATTATTAAAGCACTAACATCGCCCACGGCTTCCGTTGTATGAACGGGCTTTGGCGTAAGTGGTTGTGTGTTTGATCCATTTTTCGTTACCATTTTTCTGAAAAAATTTTAAACAGATTGATTTTTTTATGCTTGTTTTTTTCATTATAAGTACATAAATCATAAATGTATCAGTTCTGATGTGTGTTGTTCAGTTATAGGCCACAAGGAGGCCCTGAAATATTAAATTTTTACCTTGTAACCATTTTCTTGAAAAACTATGTGGCCGATTTTGGTGCAATTTTTTTTATGTAAGTATTTTTTAAGTTTTGCATATAAGGTGTTGAAGCAGTTTTAATGTAGAAATTTGAAACTTTTGACGCAATGCAAGCCATGGTAGAGCGGTATTTATGTTGGTATATATTCGTCGGACTTTGAGTCCGGAGTTTAACCTCGTGGGAATAGCTATAAGCAAAAAATGTCGTTCTGTCCGGTTGTAACAATGGAACCGTGACGTTTGACCGTCCTAAAATGTTTCGGGTCACGATTGTGCGGTTGAAAGGCTCGTTCGGAAATATTAGGGGTCCTGTTTTAATTTACGAAAACCGTTTGTGTTATCAGCGATCTTACTTTTTAACCCCCGACGCAAAAAGAGAGGGGTGTTATAAGTTTAACGTGTCTGTCAGTGTATCTGTGTATCTGTGTATCTGTGTATCTGTGTATCTGTGTATCTGTGTATATGTGTATCTGTCTGTGGTAGCGTAGCCGCCAAACGGATGAACCGATTTTCGTTTAGTTTTTTTTGTGTCATAGATAATTTTATCCCGAGTGTTCTTAGCCATGTTTCATGAAAATCTGTTCAGCCGTTTGAAGATTATCAGCTCTTTTCTAGTTGATTAGGGGATCTGACTAACTTCCTTATGTCCGATCGATTCGAAATTTGGTACCGTGTTACTTCAATGATATTGAAAGTATATGGTAAGGTAACCATAACCTGATCAGCCGTTTGAAGATCATCAACTCTTTAATAGTTGATGAGGGGATCTGACTACCTTCCATATGCCCTATCGATTCGAAATTTGGTACCGTGTTACTTCAATGATATTGAAAGTATATGGTACGGTAACCATGACCTGATCAGCCGTTTGAAGATCATCAACTCTTTAATAGTTGATGAGGGGATCTGACTACCTTCCATATTATGTCCTGTCGATTCGAAATTTGGTACCTTGTTACTTCAATGATATTGAAAGTATATAGTAAGGTAACCATGACCTGATCAGCCGTTTGAAGATCATCACCTCTTTAATAGTTGATGAGGGGATCTGACTACCTTCCATATGTCCTATCGATTCGAAATTTGGTACCTACCGTGTTACTTCAATGATATTGAAAGTATATGGTAAGGTAACCATGACCTGATCAGCCGTTTGAAGATCATCAGCTCTTTAAAAGTTGATGAGGTGATCTGACTACCTTCCATATGTCCTATCGATTCGAAAGGTACCGTATTACTTCAATGATATTGAAAGAACATGGTAAGGTAACCATGACTTTAAATATGACATGTTAGAGTAAGGTTTAGATTTCGAAGGTGGGTAATTAAATGGGATCAATTAGGCTCAATTACCACTGCGCTAACAAATCACTATAAATACCTTCCTAATATTTATACCTACTTTAAAAAGGACTAAATAAAAGTGAAATTAAAAATTTTAAAAACCCCCCGACACAAAAAAAATCTCTAAAAACTAACAAATAATATTTTATACCTATATATACGGCGGCGGCGGATTGGCGGTACATCGAAGTGTTGAGATGCTTATACAGCTCAGCATCTATGTCTGTCCAAGTACAAGGTGCGTCGACAAGACCTATCCAACTGCATCGTGGTGTGAGACAGGGGGATGTTTTGTCCCCGAAGCTGTTTTCTAATGCTTTGGAAGATGTCTTTAAGACGCTTGATTGGAAAGGCCATGGCATCAACATAAACGGAGAATACATTTCACACCTTCGTTTTGCTGATGATATTGTCATCGTCGCGAGTTCGCTGCAGGAGCTCCAAGAAATGCTTGATACCCTCCACGCTGCCTCCCGACATGTTGGTCTCCGGATGAACCTAGACAAGACCAAGGTAATGTTTAGCGACCTGGTCGCTCCGGGATCGATTAGTGTCGATGGATCTATTCTTGAAGCTGTTCAAGAATATACATACCTTGGGCAAATTCTGCAGTTGGATAAAAACAGCTTTGAGAAGGAGATTGACAGGAGGATACAGTTAGGTTGGGCAGCATTTGGGAAACTTCGTCGAGTCTTTTCGTCGCAAATACCACAATGCCTAAAGACAAAAGTCTTTAATCAGTGCGTCCTACCAGTGATGACTTACGGTGCTGAAACGTGGACACTGACAGTGAGGCTAGTCCACAAACTTCAAGTTGCTCAGCGTGCTATGGAGAGAGCCATGCTCGGAATTTCTTTGAGGGATAAAATCCGAAACGAAGTAATTCGCCAAAGAACAAAAGTGACCGACGTAGCTCTTAGGACGAGCACGCTGAAGTGGCAGTGGGCTGGTCACATTTGTCGGAGGACCGATGGCCGCTGGGGTCGTAAGGTCCTCGAGTGGAGACCACGTCTCGGCAAACGGAGTGTAGGGCGCCCCCCGGCTAGATGGAGCGATGACATCCGGAAAGTGGCCGGCATCAATTGGATGCGAAAGGCCGAGGATAGGCAACGTTGGCGCTACTTAAAAGAGGCCTATGTCCAACAGTGGATGCACTCTGGCTGATGATGACCTATATATAATTATTATCGTCACATATATTATGTAAGTTCAAATATTTTTATTTTCCAAGTGTCGTCGTCGTGTCGGGGGACCGCTAAGTGAGAAAAACAGGTGTAGTCGCAGATTGCAACAAAAGAATTTACTCCGAAAAATTCGCAAAATCGACACAACCGTCAACGTCGTCTGCCCTCACGTGTCGCGCGCGGCATTACGTAGAGCGTAGACTATATATGCATGAAACTTAAGATCGCTCGTACCTAAATGTAATTCGTAATAATTAATTAGCTGTTGGAAAAATACTTTATAAACTTTAGCGGTCCCGCGACGCGACGACGACACTTGGAAAATAAAAATATTTGAACTTACATAATATATGTGACGATAATAATTATATGTAAGTATAAAATATTATTTGTTAGTTTTTAGAGATATTTTTTGTGTCGGGGGGTTTTTAAAATTTTTAATTTTACTTTTATAAAAGTATTTCCATCCATCGCAGAATGACGTTTTATGAATAAAAGGGATTTAAAGATTTTTGGAACGACGTTCCATATCGCGCGTTGCGAAAGGGGGCTAGACGGAAAAAATTAAGACCAAAAGTTGTAACGACAATTTTATACATTTTTTGATGGCCTAAAAATATCTTATATACCTACCTAATAACTTCAACGAGTTGTGCATCGCTGCCGTGGCGCAATTGGCTCGCGTGCGGTTGTTAACCGAAAGATTGGTGATTCGAGCCCACTCGGGGGCGCGCAATTTTATATTCATTTTTTATTTTATAAAATTATTTTAATTTTCATATTTTATAAAATCGATATTTAGGCTTCCCTGGGGTCATTTTGATTTTTATCGATAAAAAAATCATGATAAAAAATGTATACCCGAATAATTATTTTCTTTATACCTCGAAT
The DNA here is from genome assembly GCA_029955525.1 of Oeneis ivallda. Lineage (NCBI taxonomy): Eukaryota > Metazoa > Arthropoda > Insecta > Lepidoptera > Nymphalidae > Oeneis > Oeneis ivallda. The sequence goes on along the minus strand of JARPMR010000008.1, from coordinate 21,127,868 downwards.
AGAACTTGAAATTAATATTTTTATAATAATAACTTCGTTCCTATCTGGTGGTCCCACGACACCACACAACTTTTTTTTTCAAAATAGCAAATTCGCATTGTATAATAAACATTATAAAATGCATAATATAAGTACAGTGATGAAATATTCATGAATCATGATACAGTCTAGGATGTTAGCAGGCTAACTTAGAAGGAGTTAGGTGAAGTTTTAATTAAAGTTATACCCCTAATCGGCCATCGCTAAACCGCTATTGACGGTAACTGAGTGGTAACTAACCGTAACCAAAGCTTCCCTCCAGAAAAAGTGAGGAGTAAGTTAAAGAAAATTGTTCATAACCTACAACTTGAAGGCGAGCTCGTTCTTGACTTTTTCCTTTTCAATATCCCCTGCCCTATGACAAGGTTTTTTTTTTTTTTATTGATCAAGCTCTGTAACAAATACATTTTAACATTATATTATCTGTCATCCTCTAAGAAACTGTACGAAATTGAAATGAGGTTACTCTCGGTAATTTCAGAAAAAAATAAGATTCCAAAGGCATGAATAAACAACAAAAAGCGGTTAGGTACAGCACGGTTTGATTTAAAAAACTATGAATGGTTGAAAATCTTCATTTTGAGGTCGCAAATCACAATTGAAAATTTGATAGTCCTGAAAAAAAAAAGTGTTATCACTACCAATCCATGATAAGGATAACATTGTAAATGTGAAAGTATCTCTGTATAATGCGCTTGTGTCTTATAAGTTATAAGTGCCTGTTTGTTACCTACTTTTTCACGCCTAAGTGCCGATTTCACCAACGTTAAGTGACGTTTTACCGAAGAATAAAATGGGCGTTCTGACAGTTTTTGTATTGAAAATACTGTCAAAATATCAAATTTATGCTCGAATAAGACTTATTTTACGTTTGTGAAATCGGCCCTAAACCGTTACATCGATTTCAATAAAAGGCAAGGACATAGCTTAAGTATCACCACTCATATCATTTTGTATCATTCCTTTGTCATGTATTTAATTAGTATAAGTACATCATCATCATCATTCATCATTAGCAACCCATCAACGGCTCACTACTGAGCGCAGGTCTCCTCTCAGAGTCACTCAGAGAAGGGTTATAGGCCATAGTCCACCACGCTGGCCCAATGTGAATTAGCGAACTTCACACACCTTCAAGAACATTATGAAGAACTCTCAGGTGTGCAGGTTTCTTCACGATGTTTTCCTTCACCGTTGAAGCAAGTGATATTTAATTGCTTAAACGCACTTGACTCCGAAAAGTCAGAGGTACCCGTACCCGGGATCGAACCTGCGACCCCCGAACAAGCGAACAAGAGACCACAGTCCTAACCACTAGGCTATCACTGCTTTACTAGGCTGTCAGTTGTCACTGCTTTAAGACACAAGTTAAGTAAGTAAGTAAGTACATAGTTAGGGCGAATTTTACCAACGCCGAGTACCTAACGTCTAACCGAAGAATCAATACGAACTGACAGTTTTTGTAATAAAAATCTGTCGGACCGTTATACTGATAAAACGTTACTCGCCGTAGGCAATGGCGAAATTACGCCTACTAGCAATCGAAAGTTATTTTTTAAACAAGTACTTTTTTATCACAAGATAGGCTTACGCAAGACGAAAGTCAATGATGGAATGCACTGATGAGGTCTAGGTTGGAGCGCGCTTGCCTAGAAGATGCTTATTCACTCTTGCCTTGGCGGTACTTAAATTTTATAGGTGGCAGGAAACACGGATACTATTTGCTGGAAAGATGTTTCACACCTTAGCGGGCCGTTTCAGAAACGTTGAACTATAAACTTACTTAAGCACATTCTTATCTTAGTTATACTAAAATGATCGTCATTTACAAATCAGAACTCGTTTGCTCAAATACCACGCTTATTAAGTTATAATAAAATATTCAATCGATCTTTTTTGCAAAAGGAAACGTTCAAATGAAATTTGAGATAAAATTCGACAAATTAGCCTTACGTGACAAAATTAACGGTCTCGATACTCGACCAACAGGTTTTCTAACAATAATTTCGAAGTGGATATAAAAGCGATGATCATTTGTATGGAATTTTTATAATAAAGACTTTAAGATAATTTTTTTTAATATATATATTATGCATGGAAGATGATGACTGAAAACTGAAAAACTGAAAGGTGGATGGTTCAATCCCCACCGTTGCCCTGTATGTAGTCGTATGGAGAGGGGAATATTAGCATCATGTTCAGCATGGCTAAATTAAAAAAAAAATCTCACGTAAATTTTTAGACATCCCTTGAAACTAATATTCGTGTTGATGGTTTGTCAACACCTTCGATCTTAAACGTCTAAGGTCAACACGTAACGGGGTCTCAAGTGGGGGTTTGTTTAAAAAAATGACTATAAAGTCGTACAGGTACTCACTCTTAGCACAAATACGCTCAGTTTACGCTTATATTTGGAGTAGAGAGGGGAACATTGTCAAGTTTCAGCATGGCTAATATGTGTTATTATGTATATTATATTCTTTAAAAAAATAATCTCAATGAAATTATGCAGACAAACTCTTGAAACTAATATTTTGTCATTGTTTAAAAAAATAAGCAAAATAGAGATAATTTTTTTGACGTTGGTACTGGCTCTATTTTTTTTTCTCTTTTCACAGCCCTTTATATAATATATTTGCAGACGGATTTCGGATCCTAACTGAAAACTTACGGAGGACCCTTAAACTAAACTTTATTTGTAGGGGCCGCGTTTGCAGGCCCTAGAAAAAGACGAGAAGAAGGGTTACTTTTATGAATTAATAATCTATATAAATAAAAATGAATGTTGGTAAGCGCATAACTCAAGAATGGATGGACCAATTCGGTTAATTTATTTTTTTGTATGTTCCTTAAGGTCCACGGAAGGTTTTAAAAAAAAAACAAACAAAAAAAATTTATAATAGATAAGTTGGCGGTACGAAGTTCGCCGTGTCAGCTAGTTCGAAATAAAAATAAATAATTAAATAATTTCTCCTTGAAAGGATTTAACAACAACATAGAGCATTTCACGTAAACTGTAGTGGTTGTATTCTCTAAAATTGAGACTGCTGGAGAGTGGAGACCATCCTCGTTCGAATCATAAATTTCGAAACTCGCGTCTATAATAATATAATACAGCTTATTATATTATATTTAACTTATATTAGTTTTTATATTTTTATTCATTGTAGGTATTATAGGACCAAAAGTTTACAGGCGACTTTATTTTGCGTGGTTATTGTTTGCCACTTAATCCGCGAGGTTTTTTAATTTTCCCGGCCATAATACCTACATGTTGTACCTACACCACAGAATATATAATAGTACTACGTATACACATAGTTCGAAGAGTTGATGGTTGTTGGGGTCCCAAGGTGCTGCAGTGCCGACCCCACACGGAGAAGCGCAGTGTTGGCATACCCCGCGCTAGGTGAACCCGGGCAGCCGCTGGATTCAGGCGGCGCAAGACCGAGGCCTGTGGAAGTCCATGCAAAAGACCTTTGTCCAGCAGTGGACGTCTGTCGGTTGACAAAGAAGAAGAAGAATACCTATATGAATAATCGAGAAATCATTACTAATTGATTACTTAGATAGTCAAAACAACTAAAGGTATAATATAAATTAGTATCGATTCGAAAATTGTGTCCAGTGAAATTGCCACTTACAGTAAATAGGTATACGGAATTCTAATTAATGTAAGTTGTAAATGGACAGGAGGTTGTTTAAGGGGATAATAGGTTTAGCCGTAATGTCTTTTCTAGGTTTTCTTAGTGTAGTACAGCCACGTTATTTGAGCTAAGCTATAATGTGCGCTAAGCTAAAATGTGAGCTAAGCGCCTGCTTTAGCATTTTCTAATTTCACCTATCTAAAATCTTATCTTATACCTTTAAACGAGCAATTCTTGTATATATATATATATATATATAATCTGAATCTCGGAAACGGCTCCAACGATTTTCATGAAATTTAGGCGATAAATCGATCTAGCTAGGTTTCATTTTTAGAAAAGGTCGTTTTATCCGTGTTTTCAGGCAATGAAAAACCCCTTACAATATCATTAGAATACTAAGGTAAATTTCGCCATCATTTATGAAGTCCGAATAGCTCGCGAAATCGGGCGGTCCCGAAACCAGAAGATCTCGGTTTGAGTCCAGACGATTATACTTTTCCTATGAATTTTATTATTATTATTTTTTATTTTTTCTTTTAATAAGTATATATTTTTCTTTAAAAAAAAAATTACCGAGCAAAGCTCGGTCACCCAGATATTAAGTCTTATCCGAGCCTGAGCGTAAAGATATTTTGGCAGATTTTCAATACAAAAACAGTTAGGACGCCCAATTTATTCCTCGGTTAAACGTCACTCGACATTGGTGATATCGACTCTTCAAGTGGTTAATGTAGACGGAATGTACAGGAAACTGTTGACAAATCAAATAGTATGACAGGACAAGCTTTCGGAATTCTAAAATACCGTATTCGGAAATTTATAGCGCCAGGTTTCCATAGTAAATATATTATTTGAATGGCTTGTGACCTGAAAGGTTTTATTAGATTTACTTAGGGTAGATGTACTTCCGAAATTCGATATAAATTATTAATATTGTTACGAGGTTTATAAGGGAACTAAAATTGTAAATGGGGAGTGATTATAAATATTCAGTGAATTTTTTAATATCACGATAATTACATAAAAAAATTTAATATAAATAATTGGGTATTTGACAGATATAATTTAATTCAAATTTTTTATTAAAATAACGTTTTTAAATATTATAACACAATGCCATTTTTCTTTTTTAAATATCTTTACTAGTTTCGGAATTATGCTACTTTACTGTGACTCATATATATATCTGTATCTTTCTAAAACGAAATTTTCTATGGAGCGTGTATGGAGCTGCTGACTTGTGACATCACGCTTCAGTAGCGCTCTCTCTGTCTAACAGGAAATTTTAAAATTCTTTATCTTATTTGTTTTGGACCGATTTATTTTCTGTTTTTACAAATGTTATTCCTACATGTTACATTTTCGATTACCATACCATACCATAGGGTTGCTGGCCATAATAATTGTCACTAGTCACAATAGGTCGGTATATAAAATGATTTACATGACATCCTGATCATCATCATCTCAACCGATAGGCGTCCACTGCTGGACATAAGTCTCTTGAAATGATCTCCACAGAACACGATCCTGAGTGCGTGGCCCATATCCAGCGGCTGCCAGAGACCCACCTGAGATCATCCGTCCACCTAGTGGGGGCTCTATCAATGCTTCGCCTCTCGGTGCGGGACAATGGTTACCATTCTATGAACTTGGGACCCCTCCCATCGGTTTTTCGAGCGCTATTATGTGCCCCGCCCATTACCACTTCAGCTTTGCGACTCAATAAGCTATTTCGGTAGCTCTAGTTTTCCTACGGACCATCCACATTTCTGATTTGATCAGGGATGATCACCCATACAAGGATACAATATGGCGTAACACCCGTCAAAATCATTATACCTACATTGCGGCGCCGCTACGCGCTTCTTTGCAACATCTCTAACGAGTTTTATCCGGGTACATAGCCTACTTGTTACTTTTTACTCAGTATTCTATCAACTTTCGCATTGGGCCAGCGTGGTGGACTATGACCTATAAACCTTCTCTAAAAGGAGACCTGCGCTCAGTAGTGAGCCGTTGATGATGATGATGATTCTATCTACAAATAAACAAAGTGAATTATATTGCAGCTTTTGTACACTAGTACTATTACATATAGGAACGTAAAAATGAAAAAAAACAAGGAAGTCAAACCGCAGAGATCCGCGAGGGACGTGTCCCTCAACAAGTAATAAAATGCCACTTTTTACCATAGCAGTCTTCCTTTGAAACCCAATAGTGTTGCCTAGATTAGGATGACCATATTACTATAACATTCTGGGATAGACTTTATAATTAATTTAAAAGCCAAAATAAAAATGCCAATTACAACTAGACTATGAATGTGTGTCTAGCATAATAAAAGATTCGGCATAATATTAAATGAAAAATTAATTTCATAAAAACTGACTTTATACGCCACTACAAAGTATAATGATTTTTGAAAAAGCACTGAATCAATTTCGAAAACTTATATGGGACCACCTTGAAATATAATGTACCAAACAAAAAAGGAATCATCAAAATCAATTCATAATTGGCGAAATAATCGCGTAACAAAATACAAAAAACAACCAGTTAAATTGGGAACCTCCTACTTTTTGGAATCGGTTAAAAATATAACAAAAAAGCAAAAGTGCGTGCTTTTACTCCTAATGCCTTCGTGTGGAAATTCGTGAGGTTACTTATATGTATTATTTTAGAGCTGAGACTATTTGTTCTACCCACTCTTGAGGTAGCTATACAAGAAACTGCAACCTATTGAGAGGCCTGCACAAACTCATTTTTCGCAAGCTTGCAGCCCACATCTCCGCCATGAAGCACCGAAGCTGCTAAATCTGCGCTATGCTAAGCTGCTAAATTATCCATCGCATCTCATGAGAAACCAGGGATTAGACATTCTGTTAGTTGTATATTGAAAAATTTGTCCAAACATCGGATATCATGTTAAACCTTACTCGGCGATGGTGAAATTGGTATTTAAAAAGTTACACTAGCAGGTGCTTCAGGACATGTCCCGGTATGCCAGATGGTGTGGTATCTGCAATTAAGGCTCCACTCTAGATCGACTACACATCCTAAGACCGTAAAGGGAACCCCGATAAGCCATTTTATTTCGTGTAAGCTATTTTAGAATGTAGCTGTTATCTCTGCATCATTAAATCTAATATTTAAATCTTTAAGCGTTTATGTCTTACCACAATTACGAGACTATTAACCAACTTCAAAATGCTCTCAGGTATGTGATGTTTGTTATTTATGGTCGGACATAAATCTGACTGGATATATGTCTACTATTTCAAACAATAAACCGGGAAGCTGTTACGAGTATATCAGTTTATCGGTTTATACTTTATTTGTTTAAGTGCTCGCGAATAACACTAGATTGAGACGAAACTTTCATATTTCAAGCACGCATTGTATAAATATTTCGTAGATATTTTTATCAAAATAACTCGTAGAATATGATATTGACGCAAGTAAATTCGAAGAAAAGTAAATAAAATAATATAGGTGTAAAGGTGTAATTCCTGTAGAGATTGCTGGATTTCGTCCGCCATTTTCATTTTTTGGGTGGGTGGTGGGTGTTGTGATTTTCAAACCCCATTTCGCCCTCATGAGGTGTCAGATTTAAATGAATCCTTAGGGTAGTTTCATAAAATCTTTTCTTAGTTCTGGGTTCTTAGGGACCTACCTACCTAATTAAGGTCAAATAAATTTAATTTAATTAATTCCTCATTTGGGATTGGGTTGGTATCAACAAGGGCCGATTAATTAAGTATTCTAACGGACACTCGACAGGCTACTAGTTTTTACACGGAACGCAAGCCATCTGATCGCCGTAACTGGTTTTGTTCTGCTCTTTTGAACATCTTTTGTTCTTACTCAATTTATAGATGTACGTAACAGACCTTGGTTACGTAATAGCTTTACTTTAATATACGGCAAAAGAAGCTTATAATATTACGTCTCGCCATAGTGGGTATGGATTCACAGACCTTCTCCGAGGGGATGGAGGCATTTAATGATGTGAATTTGATGAAAGATTATTCGTGAAAATTTGCGTTGCGAAAAATGCGGTAATTTCGGCTAAGTAGGTAATTTATTAATGACAAAGTTGCTTGAAAGCAAACGTCTTTGCTTCAGCTGTCCACAACATAGATCTAAATCAATATTGTAACATGTTTGTTTTGAAAAAAGCAGCTGCTGAGTTTCTTGCCCAGAATCTGTTTTCAATACTCTGTTGCCACAAGAGCCACAAGTTAACCTAGATGAAATAAATACATGATTTTGAATTTGAATTTGCAAACCTAGTTAAAATATATAAAGGTGACCTGTTAAATCCTCTAAGGTGACCTGGAATTGCATCACACTAGGATCAAGAATGAAGAAATTTTAGCATCTAGTATCTGTACTAACAGAAGATAGTGTTTTTTGCAACTGGCTTGTACTACGAAAAGTCTGTCAAATATGGACGTAGCAATTAAGGAAACCCGGCTTAATAGCGGCGACTCGGGACATGGTAGTGTCGAGGATGAAGAAGGCTTTACAGCTACTTGCAGTACTACTAGATAGGTAGAGTTTCTGCGATTGGTCGCTTGGAACACCGCAAGAATGTCGCTAGGTACTCTCGCTTTCCCAAACCGCTACTGTGCCTCTAAAAACGGCAACAATTAAAAACAATCGGGGCCGATGAATTCTTATACCGCAAAATGTATAATTGTGGTCGGCCGCCTTCCCAGAACAAATACCAACTGGATACAAAGAGATTCTTCGTCATTAGCTTTTGGTTGTAGTTTTTGTATCGAAATATCGATGGGGCAGAATTGAATCCGTCGAATAGGTACGTCAACTAAGTTACATGGCCGGCGTGCAATGTACGCCGTACATGTCTCAACTGCGTCACTAAGTGAGAGATCTATAGATGCCACTCTCACTCAGCTCAGACTCAAGACTGAGTTAAAACGAGACGTCATATTTATGTCAGGACATAATATGTGTCTCATTTTTACTCTACCTTGAGTCTCGAGAAGACCCAAAGTACGATCAGATCTCACAGTGGCGTCAGGCGTGGATAGGAATTTTCAAAGCCCGAAATCTACCTTAGCAAAATTTTCGTTCTATATCCAAAAAAGTACCAAAATTTCAATTAAGATCTGAGCGGAAAATATCTTTCGATCCCTGTATTTAATCAGTAAACAAAAGTTTTAAGCAAATAATATGAAAATGAAGTGTGCAAATGCAGAATACGATGTTGATTTTAATTTAAAATTAAACCTCAATTTAATCATTAATCACCAATTGATAGTCATCTTTAGATAACATTTGATTTCGCATACCTACGTTTTGAACGTTAATGCTTATATTTTATATTTTGTATATTGCGAAGTATTCGGAATTCATCAGTTCAATACGCACTGTCCGATATGGGGCTATCGTGAGGAAGCCCGGAAATAACTTGGGAAGCTAATTGTGGGAAATTCAGCCATATCTCTCTAGTATTCTTGTTCATTAAGAGATAAAATGTTTGCCCAGATGTGGGACGTAACTGGGAGACCCAATCTTTACTGTATAGGTACCTAATGCATAAAATTATAGGGTTACACTAACAAGCTCCGCTACTAGTGACAATCCCGCGGGAACCCTATGTTTTTACGGGATAAAAAGTTGCCTATATGACCCTTCAGGTCCTTAACTATACCGAGGCAGAAAATCACGTCGATCCCTAGCTCCGTTGCTACGAGATTGAAGGACAAACAACGTCATAACAACAAGCCCACAAACACACTTTCACATTATTGATAGGGATGCTGGAGTGGTGAAATCGCAGGCTGGCACTCCAAACAATATCGTGAGAAATCTTGTTAAAATAACCCTATTACATTTTATTTAACAACTTAGATAGGTACTCAGAAAAAGTCGTTATTTTTTACAAGGCAATAAGGAAAGCGCTCAGTCTTTTACATTTGAACCCGCGTCATCCCATTAAAAGTACAGCACGGTCTATTCACTCCACAATCACGACATGGCTTTAAACAGAGTTACTTTTAACACGGCGGGATCATGTTGTAATGGTCAATCATATTCTGGATTTGTAGTGATAGAGTATTATGACCCTTGTACATTTACTGAAGCGAGCTCAAGTAAAAATGGACCATTTGTAACAAAATATACACTCCAGATTATATTGACCCTAGTTGCTTATACTACAGTGGGATCAAAGTAAAACGGTTGTCATTTCTTATTTACTTAACACTAGTTTTCAGAGAACTTCGTTCACCTTTGTTTCTGCTCTGTGTCGTTCACTCTATCAAGGTTGTGTCAAAATATATTGGTCAATGTTTGTTTTTAAGTAGGTGGGCCCAGTTTAGAATGAGCCAGTCACAGAGTATATTATTGCCTTTACTTGTTTGTGGTCAAATTGCAGTGGTTGACAAAAGTTAAATGTGATGAACCACTTTATTGTGAACTATGCGTAGGCTCATGTTTAAAAGTGCTTTAAAGCATCATTACATGTAGCGATTTGTCGCTTGAGATGTCAACTCGAAGATCTTTATTTCCTGTAATATTATGTTATTTGAAACTGTGGACAAGCTTCCATTTCCGGGTTAAAAATCAATCCATGTTCGTCTCTGGGATCAATACATGGATGTATGTATATGTACTAGATCAGTTATTATATACTTATTATACAATACAAGAGAGGGTTTGTTCAATAGTGTAACATGTTTTTCTTAAAGGAACCGCCAATAGGTACAAACATTGAACATTTCGTAGTGTTGCTAGCATAGCATCCTTTGATAAAGGACATGTTAATATTATATTTTAACACAGTAACAAATGCCCGAAAATGTGGAGCGCTCGTGTCATTAATTCATCATCATCATTCACGTTCAACGTCGCGTTCAATTTATGACATTTATTTATTTATTTTTCACACTAAGGTAGGTAAGTAAGTAAGTACATCCGTAAAATACAACTTAAAAACTATCTTCGAATCTAATATTTAAAATTAATGCCTATGAATATGAACCGAATCTAATTATTATTAAAAAATAACCGTTGACTGCGATCTCACCTGATGGTAAGTGTCGATGCATCATGCAGTCTAAGATGGTAGCGAGCTAACGTTAAAGTTAAATTCAATACAGTAACAATTTAACCAAAACTAGTCTACTCACGGTTGTTAATGAAATTACCTCCAGTCGACCACACACACGCAAACACACACACATGAACTTATATGTAAACACACGAATGTCTCGTTGAGTCACATGTGTTTCTCTCGCAGCCATAATATAACCAGAGATATCGCATTATGTAAATGACCGGCCGGACATTGTAAGAGGCTATATTAATAAAGTATGGCCGTATCGAAAAACACCTATTTCGTATAAAATAATCACTTTAATCAGGTTTACTAGTTTTACCGTGTAAAGATGTTACTATTTTTTATTTATTAACAGGTTTTTAGTACTTGACTATCACATAGTTTAATGATGGTATGTAGGTAGGTAGACACTTACTCGTAATATGTAATAATTTTTGTCTACTCCAGCATCGAAAAGTTCCAATTTCGAATTTGACAGCTGAATCGAAATGAACCCTCTTTCGGTTTTGCGTCTCATTTCGATGCAGCTCGTTGTATGGGAGCTGAATCGAAATGGTTATCTTCTTAAAATAGGATACCTAAAGCTAAGGCTCTGAGTTCTGGCACTTTTGTACCGTTCATATGACAGAGGCGCCACAGGCGGCTGGTGGCGGCTTACGGAATTACTTTTTGTTGACAGAGGCGCCACAGGCAGCTGGTGGCGGCTGACGGAGTTACTTTTTGTTACTTTATTGAGCCTACGGCGTGTTTTGTTAATGATTTTATTTTCCTTGTCGTAGATAAAATCTTGTATGCAACTGAACGTAATTAGTCATTTTAATTCTCGTACTATCCTATTTTGATACTCGGCAAGCCTCGTATCAAAAAACAGCACTCGAATTAAAATGACCCTCATTACGATGCAGTTGCATAAATAGCTATTTTATGACTTTTATTCTGCTTTATTTGTTTATTTAAGTTTATTTTAATTCCTTATGAGTTATGACTTATGACACAACAACACAAAAAATATGTTCAAAGGCAAACTTAAGTGCCTAGGTACATGAAATAAATGATTTTGAATTTGTACTTTAATTTTTGAAATTTTAAATACCTACCTACGCTACGGTTCTTTCGATAAAGAAGGTTGCGGGTGACATGTCCGTGTGTGTGTGAAGCGTTTAAAGAAAACTTAGTTCAGATACCGTACAATTATTACGTTATAATAGTACCTATAGCGATTTAAGAGTAAACTGCCAAAATTACCGAGAATTCAAATTAATAATTCCGTCACCGTTTTTGAAAATTTCCGAAAAAATACGATCGCTCGATAAGTTACAACTTTAATGTTAAGAAACATACGCACATTAGCGGGCCCTTTAAAAAAAGAAAAAGGTCCCAGGTATATGTATGACCATGAATGATATGGCCTGACGCTTGGGTGGGAGCGTTAGCATAAACATAACGCATTAGCTTCAGGTTATTATTTATTTTTATAGGCAATTTGTGAAACGTACAATTTTATTATAGTGTTATGGTTAAGCGCAATTTTATTTTAACAATTGTTTGTGTAGATTTTCATATGTATTTTACTACCTAATAATTTTATGGGCAATTTGTGCTTACGTGCAACTGTAGTACGTGTATGAGGTCTAGACTATTTTTATTTAAAAACGGTTAGTTAATTGCTAACGAGTTCACTCTAATTTTCACCCGACTACGGCAAAATTAAAGGAAGGGGTTATGATTTTAGCATTCTATTTATGGACCCATGTGACTATTTACAAGTTTCATCGTAGCATCACGGCTTCACAACTGCAAAGACTGTGCATTTGACGTGCAATCGATAGTGCAGGGTGTGGGCAGTTGCGTTGCTTTTGTGGTGATAACTGCAATTGTTATACTGCATACAAACTGCTTTGCAAACGCAGTCAAATAATCAAGTCTATCATGCAGTCCATTGGCTAACTTAGAAAGGGTAGGGCAGTGTAAATTAATTCATTTCTAGATGCTTAGATCGTACCGGAACGCTAAATGCCTTGGCGGCACGTATTTGACGTTAGGATGGTAATTTGCCACGCGCACAGCACAAAAATTAGAAAAATATGTATGTACATATTTTTCTTGTGGTAAGTACTTACCACAAGACAAGGTTTCAAAAAGTATTTAGTAATAATTATAATGTATTTTACAAAGATATTTTTTTGTCCACGGTACGCACTATCTCAGTCGAAAATTTTTGGAATACCGGCGGGCGGGCGATCATATCACACTAAACGCGGGTTCGATTCCCGACAACCGGTCTAGACGACTCTATTCAATATACCTACTTATACAAATGAATATTTACAACAAATACCTACATACATGAGAAGCAAAGATATTTTCATATTGCCTTTTTGTTTAGGCGTAAGACAATATTATGGATTCAAATGTTAATTTATTCGGATTTCAGTCCATTAGGCTAAGCTTATCAAGCTTGGAACAAAACTTTTTGACCACCTTTTGACGCAGTGGTGAGCACAGGTCTTATAGGTAGGTAAGTTACAGTCATAGACTTAGAATTTTTTCGATGGTTACAGTACTCGAGTTCGATATCCCGCAGGGGCTTGTAGCCTGTATCAGTTAAGGATTTTTTTTTTCTATTTATGCTTAGGTTAAGGATTATTTATTTTCCTTTGTTAATTATTACTGTGATAAAGGTATATACAACGTGTACTGAAAGACAAAAAACTACTCAGGGTACCTTTGTACCTTTCATATAGAAATCTTCAGCACAAGCATTGGACTCGAAGCCCTTATAGTTTTTGAGTAAACCAAACTGAAAGTTTTCACCAATAACAATCTTAGCACAACCCTAGAAAACATAACGCATTGGTATTTGGTATACCTACTACACACGCGCAGTTTTTTTAGTTTTTATAAACTTTTACTAAGCAGTGATAGCCTAGTGGTTACGACTGTGGTTTCCTATTCGGGGGGTCGCAGGTTCGATCCCGGGTACGCACCTCTGACTTTTCGAAGTTAAGTGCGTTTAAGAAATTAAATATCACATGCTTTAACGGTGAAGGAAAACATCGTGAGGAAACCTGCACGCCTGAGAGCTCTCCATAATGTTCTCGAAGGTGTGTGAAGTCCGCCAATTCGCATTGGGCCAGCGTGGTGGACTATGGCCTATAACCCTTCTCTAAGAGGAGACCTCGCTCAGGAGTGAGCCGATGAATAGGTTGATAATGATGATGATGATTGTTGGACATAGACTCAGAAGTGGAACTTATCACTGAAAAACTAATCACGCCTTAAGAAATTACATCTCTTAAAACGCTAAAACCCTACCTATAGCCGTCTCCACCATCCCCAATAACGGCCCCTTTCCACTCAGCTAATAACCACAGCACAACAGACAAACCACCGTCTAAACGTGAGGGTAACTATCAAAATGCACAAATCAACCAATGGACAATTAACATCAAAGTATTAATTAATCAATTACACTAATCTAAGCGTACAGGCAATATTTATTCGATTAGGGTGCGATTGCTATCGGAATCCCTCAATCAAATACAAAACGACCTAGACACGAAAGCATCTACTAGTCTGATGAGTCTCTGGGCAGAGACTGAATTCGTATCGTCAAAACAGCCGTTTTATACTAATATTTCAAGATGGCGCGCAAGACGGCGCGCCCGCGCTGTCAAAGTCAAATGTCGTCAATATACGTCATGAAACGTATATTGACAAAGGTATGTTGACAATGTTACACTTATTGTTTCATGAGGTTATACTGAAAAACACCAATCATATTTTTAAATTGCTAACAGTCGGCCTTTCCTGACCGTATTCACGTCACGTGAAACAACATAGTAGCCGTTTACAATGTAAGATAACTTATACTCTAACAGAATTCATTAAATCTCAATTATTTAACCAACACCGATGGGACATTTTGGGAATGAGTGGGGTGAGATGGACAGATAGCGGAGACAATACCAACCCAACGACACTCGCTTCTATTACTCGGGAGGTCAAAACATGAATGAGGCGTCGGTTTCATTGTGACTAAAGACATCAAGCCCTGCGTTAAAGGGTATATACCATATTCTGACAGTGATTCTATTACAGCTAAATACCAGGCTGATACGAACTAATATCATACAAGCTTATGCTCCAACTGCTGATAGCACACAAGAGGAATGTGAAAAATTTTATGAAGATATCCAACCGATATTGAAAGTTGTAAAGAAACATGATGTTATCATGGTGATGGGGGATTTTAATGCCAAAGTTGGAGAGACATCTGTGACACAATATTTTCGGTCAATTACTTGGTTTAAATTACCCAAAAGGCGTTTATATACCTGGGAATCCTCAGCTCAAACTAATGATAAGATTACAAGAAATCAAATAGATTTCATATGCGTTAATCACCGCTATCGTAAATGCAATTACAGTCGCCAAGAACCCAGGTAGCAGACTGACGTCAGAAACGTATGGGTGACGTCATTCATAGGTCAGTTTAAGGTCAGTCAGTTTTTCGTCAAGAGCGGACGCTACGGGGACGTCTTGCGAACGTCAATTTAAGGACAGCATCTGGACGTACCATATTGGTCGTAAATAGGACGTTCCGCTAACGTCACTTTAGGGTCAGCATCTGGACGTACCACATTGGTCGTAAAGAGGACGTTTCGCTATCGTCACTTTAGGGTCAGCATCTGGACGTACCATATTGGTCGTAAAGAGGACGTTTCGCTAACGTCACTTTAGGGTCAGCATTTGGACGTACTATATTGGTCGTAAAGAGGACGTTTCGCTAACGCCACTTTAGGGTCAGCATCTGGACGTACTATATTGGTCGTAAAGATGACGTTTCGCTAACGTCACTTTAGGGTCAGCATCTGGACGTACTATATTCGTCGTAAAGAGGACGTTTCACTAACGTCACTTTAGGGTCAGCATCTGGACGTACTATATTGGTCGTAAAGATGACGTTTCGCTAACCTCACTTTAGGGTCAGCATCTGGACGTACTATTTTCGTCGCAAAGAGGACTTTTCACTAACGTCACTTTAGGGACAGCATCTAGACGTACCATATTGGTCGTAAAGAGGACGTTTCACTGACGTAACTTTAGGGACAGCAACTGGACATACTATATTCGTCGTAAAGAGGTCGTTTCACTAACGTCACTTTAGGGTCAGCATCTGGACTTACCACCTATGTTCGTCTTAAAGAGGACGTTTCATTAACGTCACTTTAGGGTAAGCATCTGGACGTACTATATTCATCGTAAACATTTTTGAAATTTAAAATGATTTTCGGGGGAGAATTTGTTAATTTTTTTTTCTTTATCCAAACCATTGAATTATTATGTTGATCCAAACTCCGAAATTTAGTAACCGGGCTAAATTGGGTGATTGTTTTGTAAAGGAAAGTTAAAAAAATAACAAAATTTATTCTAATTCTAGCTATAATTCGACGCGTTTTTTTTTTTATTTTTAACTTTTTTTGGAACGGGTTCCTTATGGGGCGTTGCGGAGGGGTACCCTAGCCGGCAAAAAACGTCCGTAAAGTTAGAAAATAAAAGCGTAAGATTTTTTCGTCACAGTGCTTGTAGTCTTCGTTTATTTTAGACATTCCATCAATGCTTCGATGGTGCAGCAGTAAAAAGAAGGAGTGATACTATCGGTTCAGAGGTTCGAATCCTGACTTCAGATAATTATTATTTATTTTATTTTTATTATTGTAACACCGATTAGTTTCCCACCCGAGAACTAGACGGCGCTGCACAACGGTTAACTCGCGGGATCGAAGACACGGCGCCCAGATCGTATATAGGCTGACTAACCGATGTTAGTTCGCGTTCTCTCGCACTACTGCGATACCGTGGCAAGTGCTGCTTCCACCTTGATGGGACGTAACTTAACGTTATTGCCCATTGAACGATATTTGACGGTAAGATGACGTCCTCTCAAAGTCTGCAGAAACGTCCTACTGACGTCTTTAGAAGACGTCCATATTACGGTTCTACAAGACGTCCTACTAACGCCTCCAGCAGGCGTCCTATTGACGTCTTCAGAGGACGTCCTGATAATGATTTCAGGACGTCTTAATAACGACCTCAAAAGACGTCTTACTAACGCCTCCAGCAGAAGTCCTATTGACGTCTTCAGAAGACGTCCTGATAACGACCTCAAAAGACGTCCTACTAACGCTTCCAGCAGGCGTCCTACTGACGTCTTCAGAAGACGTCCTGCTAACGACCTCAGAAGACGTTCATATTACGTTCTATTTGTAGTTCTATATGACGTTCATATTACGTTCTAATTATAGTTCTATATGACGTTCTACTGACGTCTTATCGTCGACGTCCAATAAACGTCATTTAGAGACGTCCTGAGGGATATGACATATGTTGGTCATTTCGTACGTCCGTGCGACGAAGATTACGACGTCACTTACGTCGCAAATGACTGTGAATGGACGTCGTGATGACGAAAAATTGCTACCTGGGAAGTATCCCGGACATCCACTCGGATCACAATCCTCTCACATGTAAGGTCCGACTTAAACTTGAGCAAATAGAGAAAGGAAAAGCAAGAAGAACCTTTAATATACCAAAGCTAAATGACGACAAAATTAAATCCGAATTCTCGAAACGAACTGACGAAATCAACACGATGAATGAACAGAAAGTGAAGAATCGTTGTGGAATAATAATAAGGTGACATTGTTAGATTCGGTTGAGCAAACACTTGGATATATGGAATATAGGAGAAGTAAAGCGTGGTTAACAGATGAAATAATCAAACTGTTCGAGGAACGAAGGGGAAGCAAGCAGCGGCCAGACTTGTATAAGTAGATCAACGACAAGCTTCAAACTAAGATCCATGAAGCAAAAGTGAGTGACTTGATATTTCAGTGTAAACTGATGTCTGTAAATTTAAATATTTAGGCCGGTTCTTCACAGCAGATTTGGATCATCTCTGAACTTCAAATTGAGGATGGCACCCAATGATGATTATTAAACTGCTCTTCTGATACTTACAATAAGTCAGTTGAGTGCCTCCTTCTTGTTCACATCAACTAAAACATTACTTGAGTGACCCCTTCATGTTCACTTCAACGAAAACGTTACTTGAGTGACCCCTTCATGTTCACAACAAGTAAGATAAAACTTGAGTTATTGTTAAAGTGACCCCCTTCATGTTCACTTTAACTACGTCTTTACTTGTGTGACCCCTTCATGTCCACAACAAGTAAGATGACTTCAACTAAAACGTTACTTGAGTGACCCCTTCATGTTCACAACAAGTAAGATGAAACTTGAGTTATTGTTAAAGTACCCCTTCATGTTCACTTCAACTAAAACGTTACTTGAGTGACCCCTTCATGTTCACAACAAGTAAGATGAAACTTGAGTTATTGTTAAAGTACCCCTTCATGTTCACTTCAACTAAAACGTTACTTGAGTGACCCCTTCATGTTCACAACAAGTAAGATGAAACTTGAGTTATTGTTAAAGTGAACCCTTCATGTTCTTTTCAACTAAAACGTTATTTGAGTGATCTTCATGTTCACAACAAGTAAGATGAAACTTGAGTTATTGTTAAAGTGACCCCTTCATGTTCACTTCAACTAAAACGTTACTTGAGTGACCCCTTCATGTTCACAACAAGTAAGATGAAACTTGAGTTGTTGTTAAAGTGACCCCTTCATGTTCACTTCAACTAATAATTAATAGATTATTCCAGATTAATCAACCACAATTTACGTATAACCTTTAAATTGAAAGGAAACCAACTTCGTCGATATGATACTATCAGTAATTCATTATCTGTTATTTGGGCGTAGTCCTTAACCAGGATGACGATAAAACTATCTCCCCGGCAATCCCACTTCTGATCTGTTGGACATAGACTCAGAAGTGGAACTTATCACTGAAAAACTAATCACGCCTTAAGAAATTACATCTCTTAAAACGCTAAAACCCTACCTATAGCCGTCTCCACCATCCCCAATAACGGCCCCTTTCCACTCAGCTAATAACCACAGCACAACAGACAAACCACCGTCTAAACGTGAGGGTAACTATCAAAATGCACAAATCAACCAATGGACAATTAACATCAAAGTATTAATTAATCAATTACACTAATCTAAGCGTACAGGCAATATTTATTCGATTAGGGTGCGATTGCTATCGGAATCCCTCAATCAAATACAAAACGACCTAGACACGAAAGCATCTACTAGTCTGATGAGTCTCTGGGCAGAGACTGAATTCGTATCGTCAAAACAGCCGTTTTATACTAATATTTCAAGATGGCGCGCAAGACGGCGCGCCCGCGCTGTCAAAGTCAAATGTCGTCAATATACGTCATGAAACGTATATTGACAAAGGTATGTTGACAATGTTACACTTATTGTTTCATGAGGTTATACTGAAAAACACCAATCATATTTTTAAATTGCTAACATGATGATGATAAACTTTTACTTACTAAGTATTAATTTTACCATCGCCGAATGACGTTTAACTGAGAAATTTTGATATTTTGGCAGATTTCCAATACAAAAACTGCCAGAAAGTCAAATTTCCTCCAAAAAAATTCCTCAGTTAAACGTTACTCGGAGTCGGCGATGGTGAAATGACACTCATAATTCGAGAATATAATAATAACAGCTACAGTCTAGCGGATAAGGTAACAAAACCTAAGACATATTTTCACAAGTTGGCCACAACGATGTTATGTAAAAATTAACAGTACAAAATAGCTATAACTAATTGAGCTATTGTGCATTAGCAGGCACAATAGCTCTTATTAATTTAAGCTTAAAGTACTGTTTCGTATGCGTTGATTTAAATGTTATTTGCTGTGAGAATGACATCTTGAGAGCTCTCGCCATTAATGTCCGAACTCCGAGGCGAGTAACATTAAGTTAGGTTAACTCAGGGTTAACTGTAGGTTAACTTTTGTTTGAAATAAATGTTAATCGAATGCTTGCGACTTTGTTTACACGATGTGAATTATTAAAAAAAATCATTAGGTAGGTAGGTAAGTACTAAACATTAAAAAATTTATTCCACCTACACACACCTTCACAGTGAACTCTTCACAATATGTTAAATAGTTCCTTTCATCTCAATCTAAACCCATCGCCCGGTCTACCACTGGGCACAGGTCTCCTCTCGCATAAGAAGGGTTTAGGCCATAGTCCACCATGCTGGCCAAGTGCGAATTGGTAGACTTCACCCACCTTTGAGGACATTATGAAGAACTTTCAGGCGATCAGAACTCCTCGTGATGTTTCCTTTGGCAACAGAAAATTCTGACGCGCATTGATGCACAACACAATGAACAACATTTACCACGTAATTACCACGGCCAACTAGGCACACCAGACAAATTCTACTAATCCTACCTAATATTATAAATACGAAAGTTTGTGAGTATGGATGGATGGAGTTACTCCTCCACGCCACAACGAATGAACCGATTTGGCTGAAAGGAATGGAGATAGCTTACACCCAGGAGTGACACATTATGCTACATTTTATCCCGGAAAATTAGAGAGTTCCCGCGGGAATTAAAAACCTTAATCCACGCGAAGGAAGTCGCGGGCATAATCTAGCATAGACTATTGTTAAAGCTACGTGGATGAACAATTCGTTACGAAGTTACGATGTCACCGCGGGAACACGATACGCCTCGCAAACGATCGTGTTACGTCCTTTGTTTGGATATACTCATAGCCTTGCTGCAGTCAAACTCTACAGTCTAGACTTCTAGAGTCTAGAGTTCTCGACGGACACAATATTTGCACTTAGCGTACACCTCAACAAGGATAGAATAGAACAAGTGTAAATTAAAAAATTTATTTAAAAAAAACAAGCTTTTAGTAGCTGGCTACATCGTCAGACCCTGGCTATATACTTAGAACCAGACTTCTTGTCAAGACGAGTCAAACGAGCCCAAACTCGATGGGGTTAAGTCGTTTTATTACAGAGTTGCCAAAACCACCTTCCGGCTTCATCATGAGACCCTGAATATCATCTAGGACCAGACTGTTTGTCAACACTAATCAAACGAGTCTAAACTCGATGGTATTACGTCATTTTATTACAGAGTTATTTCAAATTTTTCTTTAAAATAATAAAATCTTTCGTCAAGCCACGTAAATATCTCTTTACCAAAATTGGGGTACAAAATATTACGTTATTACACTAAAAAAGAAATAATCAACACACGTAGCAATTTATTTAAATTATTGCTTATTGGAGCACCTTGGGGTCATAATAATATTTTTGAGGCCTCAAAGTTATTCGCACATTACCTACAGGACGCGTCGCCCGTGGCGCGTGCGTCAAGATAAACCCTTTTTGAAGCTTTTAGGATGATGACACATACAGCAATGCGATTTCGCTGGGTAACTTCTACATTGTCCTCCATAGAAAAATAAGCGGTGTGTCACAGTTCCATGGTGCTCTGTGGGACTGCAGCGCCAATTTGTTTGTAAGGAAAAGCACGACGCCGCAACAGCTATACAATTTTCTTACTTTTTTTATTTGTGTAAAATATCATAATTACAGTTAAAAATGGGTTGAACAATAGCCAAGCTAAGCAATAAATAGCAGTTATTACTGTGATTTATCCAACAATATAAGAATTTAATTGGAAAAAAAATGGGAAAAAGTAAAAAAAAAAACCAAACGAATGCGGCTGGCGATGAAATGAAACGTTGTTCTGGAGGGAGCTTGGATGGCTGTTACAATTTGTAGTGCAGTAAATGAAAACTGAAGACTAAGGCGTTTGTCTCTGATGTCTCAAAAAGTGCTCATGACGTCAGTAGCGATTATTTATTTGATGTATGCGGCTCGTGTGAGCATACCGATTGTGATTATCGCTTTTTCAGCTAATTGCGTTACTTGCATTGCGGAGCGGCGCGGCGACGGATGCGGCTCGTCCCATAATGCGCGATCAGCCTTATGCGATTCGATCATGAATGAATTTTTTCGGTACGATTCCGGTTTTGTGTCTTTTTGCAGTATGTTATTCGAATTAGGTGTGTGTATAAAGAGTTTGACCCCGCCATTTTGAAAATTTCAACATGCACTTTGTCTCGCCATAAAAATACCTTTTACAAAGTTTAGTTGAATACCATATTTAAGATCTTACCAATTTTACGAGTCTTGAATTTGAAATGTAATCAATATTATGTACCTAATTACGAGAACAATTTCACACGTTGTCTTTTTTTTATAAGTAGCTAGCAAACGAGCAGTCGAGCCATCTGATGTTAATTGATTACTGCCCCTTCATGAACATTTGGAGCATACCGCCGCGTTATCGGCATTTAAGGAATTTTTTTGAAAATCCAAAAAAGTAGGCCGTTAGCAGACTTCACACACCTTGAGAACATTATGGAGAATTTTAGGCGTGCAGGTTTCCTCACCAGGTTTTCCTTCACCTTTAAAAATAATGGTTTTTTTTTAACGCACTTAGGTAGGTACTATAGGTACACTTTAAATAAGTTATCTGTGCGAGCCTGGTATTTGAACCTAATTTAACCTAAAACCTAGCCTTGGTAATTTGAATTGTATGGTTCGGATACAAAAAGGACAAAGTAGAAGTCAAAAGGAGAAATCTCAACCACTGGGCTTTCACGGCACTAGGCCATTTTGTTTATAGTTATGACGTATGTAAAAGACCTGAAAACAAAGGATTTCCGAGGGATTCTAAAAAAATAATCTCACGCGTAAGAAGTAGCGGGCAAACCTAGTATTGAGACAAAATAAATCAATATTCCAATAGGTATGGAACGCAATAACTCGCAGGAATCGGACGCGATCCGCACGCCATATTTACACTGCATGTCCTCCCACGCGCTCAAAATATGTCACAATCATAACCTATAATAGAGCCGGGCACGAGCGGACCTTATGTGACTGTGCCAGGGAAAATAAACACTTTGGCGGTATGGTTATTATAGTACTTACTTACTTAAACTAGGTAAAATGAGCTATCTGAAGAAAAAATAAAAGCAAGGTCTTAGAGCACCAGTAAAGGGAAAATTCCGAAAAATATAATAATCTACACACATCAATCATCATAGATCAAATTGAGGTATCAATCGTCTCAATAACTCCCCTAATATAAGGGACAAACTAGGGACAAAGTAACAGTGATAGCCTAGTAATTAAGAATTCGGCCTCCATTTCGGGAGTCTGTGCTTGGAGCCCATGGCACGCGCTTCTAACTTTTCAGTTATAATTATTTCAAAAAAATTAAAAATCACATGCTTTAACGGTGAAGAAAAACATCGTGATGCAACCTGCATGCCTGGGAGCTCTCCATAATGTTATCAAGGTGCGTGAAGTCCGCCAATCTGCAGCTGGCTAGCATGGTGCACCATGCTCTAAATCCTTGGTTTGGGAGGACTGAGGACACCCCATGATGAATAATATGAAAAAAAAATAGCCTCCGTCATGAAAGAAAATTTCTTCTTTTTACAAGCTTTTATTAAGCTTGACCAGTTTATTAATTTATTTATTTGTTTGTTTGGGTCAAATCTTGAAAGATGAATTAGACCCACTTCCCGGTTTCTGATCGAGCTGAAATTTTGCATCTATGTGTAAATCGGATGACAATGCAATATTATTGTGACATGGAGTTGATCTGATGATGGAGAAGGAAGATGGCTATCGGAACTCTGTAATAAAACGACGTAACCCCATCGAGTTTGGGCTCGTTTGATTTGTAATAACAAGTACTCTGATCCTAGATGATATCCAGAGTCTAATGATGTAGCTACTAAAAGCTTGCATTTAAAAATAAAATTTTTAATTTACACTTGTTTAGGATTGACTTTCAAGCAAGTATAATAAACAAAATAAATTTTACCCACGGCTTCACTCACGTTAAGTTCGATTTTTCAAACCCCTATTTTACCCCCTGGGGTAAAATCCTTTTTTAGCGGATGCCTATTGCCTACTACGTCTTTATGCCGAATTTCAGCCCGATCCGTCCAGTGATTTGAGCTGTACGTTGATAAATCAGTCAGTCGCCTTTTCCTTTGATATATTTAGATAAATTATTTATAGTAAGTAGATATCAGATATAGTAAGTACTAAGTAGTTAGTGTTACATAGCATTTTACAGATTTTCGTTTTCCTTTTTGATGAAAACTGTTGCAGTATATTGCAAATTGTTGGCACGCCCACTTTTCCATTTTATCTTATAAATATTATATTTCTGAGCTTACGACCTAGTCCGGTAAAAGTAAAGTCGATTCGCATCAGTAGTAAAAATCTCTACATCTTGAGCATGGAAAAAAATTATATTTTTTATCTTTAACAAGTTCTTATCTTTGTAAGAATGTGTGGCCCGATCGATCACGCTTGATACTTCTTTATAAACCTTATTGCCACCACCTAAGGAGGCTTTTACGTTAAGATGTATAAGGATTTACAATACCAACTTAATTTTGAACTCAAGTGACCTTACTGCACTTGCAATAGAGTTGGTTTTGGCTTGAATTTGCGCTACCCCTTTTGATTTTAAAGCGATTTGTTTTCGAGTGCCGCACGTCAAAAGTAAGATTTTTATTTCATTTTCGTGTAAAATACGTTTAAAGTTATTATTTTTTATGTATTTTAAACGGGGTATTATTGGAAATGATTATTATTACTTGGACGAAGACGAATGGTTTGTACTTGTCACATACCTATAGGTATATATGCATATCTGAAAGCCATTACCGACCTCATATCTGACAGAATAATACTCATATGGTACAAAAAGCGGACAAGCTTATGAAAATTTCCACCACCTTATTAAAAGAAAACTTCTTAAGAGGACTATAACATCGCATCCCTCTTGCACGCACATTCTAATATATTCAATGATTATAAAAGTCTCAGATACTTTTGACAAAATGTGGTCAATATTATTATCTTCGACAATTAAACTACGGATATTTAAGACATATTTTTACTATCATATATCTAGTTTTTGATAGAGAATAAGAGAGATAAAAGTTAATAGTAGTTTTCGCCCCTTTTCTCTATCAAAATCTAGCTATATTATAATAAAACTATATGTAAAATATCCGTAATTTAATTGTCCAAGATAATAATTGACCACATTTTGTCAATAGTATCTGAGATTTTTACAATCATTGAAAATATTAGAATGTGCGAGAGAGAGGGCTGCGAAATGTATGTGGTAATAATACCTAGTCCTCTGAACCTTTTTTAGCCTCGTTGGTAGTGGCTGGATTGGTTGGCTGCCGGGATTCGATTCTCGACTTCACTCTCCATCTCAATTTTAAACCTCGTATGCCAAGGTGAAGTTTGATAATCCGAATTATGGTTTTAATTTGTTTTTAATTTATTGACCGAGCGAAGCGAGGTCTCTGAGTTTACTAGAGCGATTTGCACTTGTCCGTCCGTCCGTCCGTCCGTCTGTCAGAGCCTTATAACTTTTGAATTACTGAACGTAATTACTTCAAATTTAGATATAATATGTAAACCGATGGCCTCCAGCCGAAAATGGCTTAAAAAGTTATAAAAATCTTTATTTCAGGGGGGCTCTCATAGAAGCGAATGCGAAGAATTTTATTTTTATTTGCGATTCATAGGTTTTCTGTGTATCATTTTAAAGACAATTTGGAACAGAGTACAACCGTATTTTTTTTTTATTTTTTTCCTAAAATTGACGAAATAGGGGGCTTCCAAAGTGGCGATTTAATACGCTCGCTTGAAGACGCTCTCTGGGAAAATTTTCTATATATTTTCAAGTTGTACTTATTTTCTTACTTCACTTGTATCCTGTACTTGAACAACAAATACTAAAATTATATGAATATTATAAAGAAACGAGATTATTTAATTTTTAATGAGCATCAGTAAATTTCACATAGCTTCACAATAATGCTAATAGATGGCGCAGTCATTAACTATTCCATTGAACTAGGAGTTACGACTACGATTTATCCCAAAAACAGTTTTGCGTCGACCATTATTATTTAGGTACATAATATAATAACATATTATTCAATTAAAATTATTCTTTAGTTAAATATCATTTTGTATATTTTCTATTCGCGTCGATAGATGACGATTTGTACAGATGCCCCTAACCCGTTTTCACTCGTTAATTATTATGTAGGTAACATAATAATTCAATGTTTTCACTGACGTTCCCTAACCTTTACGGGCTACCTATGATAAGTTATGTGATGATTACTGTCAACTTCTTTATCACGATCCTGTACGGGACACCTAAAAGGACATTGGGACGGATGTTAGGACTTAGGATTGTGTTTTGGAGCTACCTACGTAAAGAGACTCCTACATAGGGGATGATTTAGGTATGTTTGGTGAAAACGGGCATAATAATAAAAATGGGCCAAGTGCGAGTCGGGCCTCGCTCTTTTAGGGTTCCGTTAAAAAAAATTAAATTCAAATATTTTCATGTACCTACCCATGGAAATATTTTAATTTAATTTTTTTAATTTAATTTAATTTTTATTATTTGTTGTTATAGCGGCAATAGAAATACATAATATGTGAAAATTTCATATGTCTATCTATTACGGTTTACGAGATACAGCCCGCTGACAGACGGACGGACGGACGGACGGACGGACGGACGGACAGCGTAGGCTTAGTAATAGGGTCCCGTTGGTACCCTTTGGGTACGGAACCCTAAAAATGTCAGTTTTGGTCGTCATATTGTATCGATTGAATGAATAATCATGGGATACCGTTACCGCGAGGTCTCAGTTCGGGGCGAACCACTAGTTTATTTACTTGATACACAATATGCCTGGAAGCCTCAGTTAGAACGGTTAAAGGTGCGGCCTGAAAACTGAAAGGTCGCAGGTTCGAATGCCACCCGTTGCACTATTGTCGTACCCACTCCTAGCACAAGCTTTCCGCTTATTTGGAGGGGATAGGAGGATATTAGTCAACTTCAGTTTGGCTGATATTATTTAAACAAAAAAAATTAATTACCTATACAAACCCCACCCCTGATTTGTGTTTACTGATTAGGGGTAATGAGTATAATTTACACTGTATTACCCCTTCCAAGTTAGCTCGCTACCATTAGACTGCATCGTCACTTAGCATTAGGAGAGTTATCTTGTTATAAAAAATCTATATAAATAAAAACCAATGTTCGTTTGTTTGTCCTCTATGCGTTCCGAAACCATTGATCAGATTGTGATATAACTTTTGTAGGGTGTTCTGGAGACGCCTGCGAAGCGAGTTCATGACCCAAAAAATCTATAATATGATTATTTCTTTATACTTGACGTGGCATTGCAACGCATATCGTTTATTATTAGCTAGTAAAAAATAAAAATGAGCGTACAAAACCGCTCATGTAGTGCAGTGTTCACCTCAGTTTTACGACTCAGCCCTTGTGTCGCAGGCCATACGATTAATGGGGCATACAGCAAAACGTCTAGTTGATTTTAATTGCCATTTATGACTTTATTGCCCGGAATGCGGTAAGGGCTTAATTGAATAACTTAGATTCCAACTTAGTTTATGGGATAATTGAACCCTTGGATTGTCAAGGGTTTTATTGTTTTGCGAATAAAGTAACTATAAATGTTATATGATATTGTATACTGTGGGTAAACCCCTGGCCACACCTAACGGCAGCGATAACTTAAGGGCGGCTGTCCACTAAAGTAGTGTCATAGTAGCCTAGGCTACTTTGACACTACTTGTAAATTGGATACGGAGAAAGCTTTCTCCGTATCCAATGTACAAGCTAACATACACGCGATTATGTTTGTTTGTCTGTTGGTTTGTCCTTCAATCACGCCATGACGGAGCAATGGATCGACGTGATTTTTTAATCGACCCTCTGATTTTCCGGGATAAAAGGTAGTCTATGTCACCCTCCCAAGTTCTCTACTAGGTATAGGTACCCATGAACGGTGTCGATCCGTTCGCGTTGCTCTGTCGCTGCGCGACTGAAGGACAAAACAACACAGAAAACAAATCCAACCGAAAAACTAACAAGCAAACTCACTTATCAATTGTAAAAAATGCTGATTAGTATTTATTGTAACCCATACATCCTTGCAGTTTTATTGTAAAAAAAATGTATGCATTATAAACGGTTCGAATACAAAACAAATCAATATTCCAGTATTGAAGCAATAACTTCCATAAATTGACTCGTTTCGTACGCCATATTTACTTCCCGTCCACCCACTCGCAAAAATATATTCACAACAGCTGGCTGATAACTCCGACTGCGTTTGCGTATTTTATGTTTTATTTTTTTATATAGATGACTAGCTGACCCAGCGAACTTCGTACCGCCAACTTATCTATATAAATAAAACAAATAAACTATCCCAATACAAAAAAACTATCCTATCTTTTAAGTTGGACCAAATTACAGATAGTTACGAAGTTTGATAAAAATCGGTTAAGTAGTTTAGGAGTCCAACGCGGACAAACAACGTGACACGTAATTTATATATATTAAGAAGAAGATATAGTATTTTTGAAACACCACGACTATGGGTGACAGTTCAAAGGTGACAGTTCAAAGGTGACAGTTATAGTGATACAGCTGTGGAGTTGTCTAAAAAATAAAAATGATTGCTACCGTATGACGATCGTAACCACCTCTGATTGGTCGGTACTCACTTGCTAATGATAATGATTTTTTTTTTATATTTTTTTTTAGTAAAAGAATATTAGTCAAGTTGAAGTTGACTAATATCCTCCTCTCCCCTCCAAATAAGCGAAAAGCTTGTATTGAATAGTGCAACGGGTGGGATTCGAACCTGCGACCTTTCAGTTTTTAGTCCGCATCTTTAACCGTTGGGCTATTGAGGAAATGCATTGATGCAGTAAAATCGCCATAAATTTAGCCAGAGGTGACCGAAAGAACGTCGTAACTTAACAGAAATTGAACATGTGTAGACGCACATGTGTAGTGAGGAAAAAATAAGGGAATATCACAACACACAAGACACAAGTAGGGAGGTGGGAGACTTGGCGTAGGGTGGCTAGCTACCACCCTACCGTCAAAGACGTGCCGCCAAGCGATTTAGGGTTCGAGGGCGTGTAGAACCTAGAAACCGATTAGAGGTATGGGTTTAATTAAAACTGTCTTACCCCTTCCTAGTTAGCTCACTACCATCTTAGACTGCATTGTCACTAACCATCAGGTGAGATCGCAGCAAAAAATGATGCAAGTGATTTGGTATTTCCCCAACACACAGACATACAAATAGCTGAACATAGCGGATCTGCTCAAAGAATGGAAACACAAGATGAGATCGATCGGTCAACAGTCGATAAGGCCCTGATCGCGTAAAGCTAACGGTTCCTGATGTTTAGGCTTAGGGCACACTGAATGAGGACAGCTTCAAACTAGTATTTCTATTAATAACAAGTGCAAGTTTCTTGCACAGCTTTCTGTAATAAAAAAAATCGCCCAAGTGCGAGTCGGGCCTCGCTCTTTTAGGGTTCCGTTAAAAAAATTAAATAAAAATATTTATTTCCATGTACCCATGGAAAGATTTTAATTTAATTTAATTTTTATTATTTGTTGTTATAGCGGCAATTGAAATACATAATATGTGAAAATTTCATCTGTCTATCTATTACGGTTTACGAGATACAGCCCGCTGACAGACGGACGGACGGACGGACAGCGGAGGCTTAGTAATAGGGTCCCGTTGGCACCCTTTGGGTACGGAACCCTAAAATGCGAACCACAATCTGAAAACTGTTATTTCGGGTTTGACTTCTATAAACGTTTCAAGTTTCTTCAAGTTGATTTTCCTGTGTCTAGATTTAGCGTATATAGATTACGTCAATATTTACATATATCTGCACTCTACCTATATGTACTTACATAAAAATTACTTAATTTTATGTTTAGTGTGATTTAGGCCTGCTTGCAGAGACGCCGGGGTTCGGCTTAACCCAGGAATTTTGTAATTTTGACAGAAGCTTTATACGAAATCTGTCAAAGCAGCATCTAAATAACTCTAGGTTAAAAGACCCGACGTTTCTGCAAGCATGCCATAAATGACTAATTAACTATCTCTTATTAAACTCAAATGATTGCTGATTGATGAAGCTTGAACTATTTGTTAAAGTAAGATATATCTTAATGTGAAGTTGTTTGTGTACCCTAATAAATAAAATAAATTTGAATATAATAAAATAAATAAATAAATAAATGATTATTTGAAAGATAGCTTTTCGTCTGTCTGTCCGGAATAATCTTTGTAAAGGTTGAATCGATTTTGACGTGACTTTAACAGACAGATAGATAATTATAATTTGAGTGATAATAAGTTAAGCTACTTTTTATCCCAAATCTTAATCTAAAAAATATAATAATAAATAAATAATTGAAAATCTACACAGAATAAAATCAGCTGTAGCAGTTCAAAACTAGGTACATATTTTGCAGGGCGTCTGTCTGACTGAGCCTGGCATTACCATAGACTAATTTGTTATTATCATCCAGTGTATATCATTCCTAACCTTACAAAGGTACTTTTAGTACGAACTAGACGATTTCACACTAGTTCTTATAAGGAGTCATTCGAACGAAATACCACCAGACTGCAGTTTTTCGCGCCATTAAAATAACTTGGACTTAAGCAAGACCCCCGCGGGTCCAGTGGCGAATACTTAGGATACTTAAACGTATCAATTTAGAATACCTTTTGCGAATCTTTTGTAGATAATTTGACGAGATCTCGTGGTGTTAAAAACATTTTCTTAATTAATAGGTACAACCAAATAAATGCGAAAGTTTTTGTTCGATGGTTTGTCCTTCAATCACGCAGCCACGGATCAACGTGAACTTTCGCATGAGTATAGTAGGCTAGATTTTGTCCAGAGAAACAGAGGGTTCCGCGGGATTCTTAAAAACCTAATGGGCGCAGGGTCATCATTCTCGCTTGGAATCCCAATGATTATCAAGTTATTCAAGCTCTGTACCCCCACCCAATGACACTTCCGCATCAAGCATTGATGAGCTATGTCGGTTCTACTATTTTCTCCTAATTGATCACGCAGGGATAAAATAGAGTAAGCATAGTGCTCTGAGGATCAGTGTGTCGATTCTGTAAAGCTGCTGCACCAATCGTTGCTAGTCTCAATTGTGGTGATTGGTTGAATTTATCGCGTTCTATCTGCAACAATACATTTAAACTAATAGCGGGAGAGTACCTACCAGCCAATCAGAGGTCATTGCGATCCACAATAGGGTGATCCTTATGAGGCCCATAGTTATGGCCGATTTACACGGCTTTAGTAGTTTAGTAAATCTTTAGTAAATATTTAGTGATGTGAACGACCAATTTAGTAGCAAGTCGCAAGTGACAATTTAGTAGCTCACTAAACGGGAAAAATAGAATGTGGCCTATTTTTCGGTTTAGTAGGTGGGCGCGGCTTATCTCTTAACCCGTTTGGACAGGCACGATTTAGTAAACTGTTTAGTAGCCGCATAAGTTAGCAGAACGTCTCGTGCTCGTTTCAAAGCCGTTTATAGTTTGTGCATATATTTAATAATATTTTTTGCATTTTTGATAATAACATAGTTTTGAAATCAAATATTGAAACGCGAAATCTGATTAACATATGATTCTCAGAGAAACCGATACGACCGAGGCCTGGGCATCTTGGGCTACTAAAGTGATTTACTAAATAATACGTGTAAACGGCCACTAAACAATCACTAAAGATTAAGTAAAGATGCCTAAACAACTAAACTACTGAAGCCGTGTAAATCAGCCATTAGCGACCACGTAAACAAATAATACCGACGAAAACTCAATCACAAATTAGTATTTATTATCTGTACCCAATCACTCAGTCTATACAATACAGATTTGGCCTCGTCTACACTTTTATTGTATTTGTTTCGGCTCATATCAATTTTGTTTAGACAGTCGGACTTTCTCGTGATTATGCACGATGACAAGTTATTTTGAATGGCCAAACACAGAATGGCTCCGGGGGAAAGTCGGTAAAGCACTTGACCCAGCTTGGAGATAACTGTTTAGACTTTAAAATATAACTTTGAATGTTTCTTTCTGTCGTAACTACTTTTTTAATACATTAATTGAAGCCCGCGACTTTTTCCACGTGGTTTTTATAAAAATCCCGTGGGAACTCTTCCATTTTTCGGGATAAAAAGAAGTTTTTGTAACACTCTTCAGGTCGTCAACTGTACCCAAGCAAAACATCACGTCGATCCGTATTCCGTAGCTCTGCAGCCCGACCACGTAACTATTGTCTCACATCTCACATCCAAAAATATCCTTAAGGATCGTTATCGTTACAGTCCTTATAACCGGTACCGCGTAAGCTTTTTCAGGAGTGTAGCAATAGGTCGCAATCAGGTGACTATCACGTGACTATCGATACTATAGTGGTGGGTCATACGTATAATCCGACTAATTTGAACATCTATGATAATCTACCAATCTATACGGCTATAGCAGTCTTCCTTATTTGACTGCGTTATACCAATTGAAATAATTAATAATTGCCATAGCTAATAATAATTGCTCTTGAATTAAATATTTAATATCTGCAAATAATATACGCAATATTTATTTAAGTAGGATGGTACTTCTTACACACAAACACAAAAACTTATTCCCGCATCACAGACAGAATTTACCCAGGCGCAAATTATTATTGAATAATACTTAGGTGCCTTATGTCGTACGTAATACCTATATAAGTACATACCGTATGCGGCTAGTTCATGGAACTAGGAATAGGGTATTTGACTATATTAAAAATATCGTTTCATTTGGTGTCATCCTAAAAGATTATTATCTAAAAACATTATTCCATACGACAAAACTAAAAAAAATCGGCCAAGTGCGAGTCGGGCCTCGCTCTTTTAGGGTTCCGTTAAAAAAATTAAATTAAAAAATTTCCATCTACCCACCTACCCATTTTAATTTAATTTTTTTAATTTAATTTAATTTTTATTATTTGTTGTTATAGCGGCAATAGAAAAACATAATATGTGAAAATTTCATCTGTCTATCTATTACGGTTTACGAGATACAGCCCGCTGACAGACGGACGGACGGACGGACGGACGGACGGACGGACGGACAGCGTAGGCTTAGTAATAGGGTCCCGTTGGTACCCTTTGGGTACGGAACCCTAAAAATAAAGGTTTATTTAATTAGAAAACATTAAATACTAGTGGTTCGCCCCGAACTGAGACCTCGCGGTAACGGTATCCCATGATTATTCATTCAATCGATACATGATAACCAAAACTGACATTATTATTATGCCCGTTTTCACCAAACATACCTAAATCATCCCCTAAGTAGGAGTCTCTTAACGTAGGTAGCTCCTAAATACAATCCTAAGTCCTAACATCCGTCCCAATATCCTTTTAGGTGTCCCGTACAGGATCGTGATAAATAAGTTGACAGAAAACATCAATCACCTAACTTATAGGTAGCCCGTAAAGGTTAGGGAACGTTAGTGAAAACATTGAATTATTTATCAAACATTGAATTTAACTCGTAGTTCCATGGGAATAGTTACTGACTGCGCCATCTATTAGCATTATTGTGAAGCTATGTTGATGCTATATGAATTACTGACGCCCATTAAAAATTAAATAATCTCGTTTCTTTATAATATTCATATAATTTTAGTATTTGTTGTTCAAGTACAGGATATAAGTGACCTAAAAACATAAAATCAGTTTGAAAATCCATAGCGGATTTTTCTAGAGAGCGTCTTCAAGCGAGCGTATAAAATCGCCACTTTGAAAGCCCCCCATTTCGTCAATTTTAAGGGAAAAATTAAAAAAAAAAATATTTTTGTACTCAGTTCAAAATTATCTTTAAAATGATACGTAACAATTTTATGTAACGCGATTTTTTTTTTTTACTTCGCATTCGCTTCTATGAGAGCCCCCCTGAAATAAAGATTTTTATAACTTTTTAAGCCATTTTCGGCTGGAGGCCATCGGTTTACATATTATATCTAAATTTGAAGTAATTACGTTCAGTAATTCAAAAGTTATAAGGCTCTGACAGACGGACGGACGGACGGACGGACGGACGGACAAGTGCAAATCGCCCTAGTTAACTCAAAGACCTTCGCTTCGCTCGGTCGAAAATTGCTATAATTCCGGCCATGGTCACGTGATCGAAAACGTTCCGTAATCTCGAATGACGTCACAGTCCACACCACCTATGGAATGTGGAATTGTCATTGTTTGAAATGTGAACTGTGACGTCATGAGAGCAAATGGAACGTTTCGGCGGCAATTTATTTTTTTGAATTTATTTCTCGATTTTTAGGGTTCCTTACCCAAAGGGTACTAACGGGACCCTATTACTAAGCCTACGCTGTCCGTCCGTCCGTCCGTCCGTCCGTCCGTCCGCCCGTCTGTCAGCGGGCTGTATCTCGTAAACCGTAATAGATAGAGAGATGAAATTTTCACATATTATTATGTATTTCTATTGCCGCTATAACAACAAATAATAAAAATTAAATTAAATAAAAAATTTCCAAGGGTACATGGAAATATTTTTATTTAATTTTTTTAACGGAACCCTAAAAGACC
Source organism: Oeneis ivallda (assembly GCA_029955525.1). NCBI lineage: Eukaryota > Metazoa > Arthropoda > Insecta > Lepidoptera > Nymphalidae > Oeneis > Oeneis ivallda. The sequence continues at coordinate 21,093,487 of JARPMR010000008.1, read as the reverse complement.
GAGGCCCGACTCGCACTTGGCCGATTTTTATGAAAAATACTGAAAATTATGCCGAAATATACCTTTTGTTAGCTTCAGCATAGCATTATTAACAATTTAAGATGATTTTCTAAAAGTAGTCGAATACCCTATTACGACTACGTTAATTACACTAGCGGCACGCTATGATGGCCGGTTTGACGTTTGTCCGCTCATGAAGTTCCGTATTAATTGATAACGACTTTGAAGGAAATAATTGTATTACTTTATTGACGATAGTGATGTGCAGAGATTCATAAATTTTATCGAATGTAGTTTTAGGTTTAGGACTCAAAATTTATTTATTAAATTGATTTCTAAAATGTATACAAGTGTAGAAAAATCAGTTTGCACCATTTAAGGGGTGAATGTACTTGTGAATATGAACAATTTTCACTATGTGGACAAACCTCTGAAATCGCAAAAAAATATCAGCTGTTTCATACAAAAGGTAAAATTTTTATTTTTATATGATATATACCACAACTCGGCATTTGGTTTTCTAAATTGAAAATTTTTAAAAATGGAATCTAATACGATCGTCACATAGGATCGCTGGCTAGCACAACTACTACCTCCGGCAAACTCGCGTCAATGCTCAATGCAAAACAAAGCAGTTTCGAATTGACGTTGCTTCGAAAAGTATAAACTGTTAGTGCAATGCGATTGTGATATAGTTTTGACCTGGCTTTGGATTTCAAATATTGATACTGCATTACTGTTGACCCTTGCTCGTTAATTTGGACTCTGTTCAAGCCCTTTGTTGTGGATTTCGTCGATATGACCGAACGTACGCAGAGAACTGTTCTAAATAGTCAGACACGTGAGTTCGTAATACGCCTTCGTAACTATTTCGATCGTGAAGCTCAAAATGGAGGGCCAATTTTACCTATAACGTCAGTGGTTGAACGCGTAGCTGATGCGCTTAATATTGGACAACGAACTGTTAGACGGATAACTAAAAAAAAATATGGCGAGACTGGCACAGAAGAAAATAAACTTCACACACCAAAAAAGAGAAAACGAGCAAAACCAGTCGTAGGCATCGATAGCTTTGATGCCGATGCTATCCGAAGACATGTTTACGGCTACTATTTACAGAAGGAGTATCCAACAAGAAAAAAGTTGATGCATTCACTGAAGGAAGCTGGATTATTCTTCGGTGGGGAAAGTTCTTTAACGAAGATTTTGAAGACCATTGGATTTCGATACAAAAAATGTAACAAACGCAAAATATTGATGGAAAGATTTGATATAGCGATGGCAAGGTATACTTTTTTACGGCAAGTGAAAGAAATCAAAAATTGGCAAAATGTTGTGTTCTTGGATGAAACATGACTTAATGCTAACCATACTGTAGGCCGTTCTTGGAACGATGACACAGCAGCATCTACTTCCAAAGTTCCTGTAGGAAAAGGATCGCGACTTATAATTTGTCACGCCGGAACCATCAACGGGTTTGTCGAAGGTTCTCTCATGGCTTTTGCGTCAAAAACCACTGGAGACTATCATGAAGACATGAATGGAGAAAAGTTTACTGAATGGTTTACCTCAATGTTGTGTAGCCTCCCTGAACCATCTATTATAATTATGGACAACGCCCCATACCACTCGATGCAAATTGACAAGCCACCTGCCCAATCCCAAAAGAAAGCTGATATCGTCGCATGGCTTCGTAAAAATGGCGTAGATGCAAACATGAATATGTTAAAAGCGGAATTAGTACGTCTTTTAAAAGAAAACAAACCAACCAAGATCCGATACGTCATTGACGAAATAGCATTAGAACATGGGCACAGAGTTATACGGTTACCGCCTTACCATTGTGAGTATAATGCGATTGAGTTGGTGTGGGCTCAAATTAAGGGATATGCTGCAAGACACAATACAGAACCCCCATTTACCACAAAAAAAATGCTAAAATTATTAGAAGAAGCTTGTGAACATGTGACTAAAGGAGACTGGGAAAAGGTTGTGAATAGAACTGTTAAATTAATAAGGGAAGATTATGAAAGAGATGTGAAAATAGATAATATTATAGAAAACGAACATATAATTATTAATGTAGGTGATGATAGCAGTGACGACAGTGAAAATAGTAGTATGGACGAATCTGATTAATTATGGCCTTTTGTGGCACCTTTTTTGGTATCTTTTGTATTCATATGTTTCTTGTGTGCATATAAAGTATGTATATTCATTTTCATTCAAATATTCAGTTCGTTCAAATAAATTAAATAAACATATACATTTTTGTTTTATTAAACCTATTTAATCAGGTACAAAAACAAAACTTAATTGTTTTTTGTTCGAGAATAAATTGACATTCCACATCACTATTGTAATGTGTCAAACCGGCCATCATAGCGTGCCGCTAGTGTAATCCAACAATGATAACAACTGCGAGTTTGATGCCACCCAAACAACAAACTATTTTTATGATTTCAGATTTTTAAACTTTATACTTCGTATCAAACTTTCAGACGGCAAACCAGAGATTACTCTTTAATTAGACGTAGTCGTAATTCCTAGTTCCATGCTCTTTAAACTAACCGTAAACATACGAAAGTGTCAAAAAGTAACCTTTAAATCTAAAAATTATTCTTCAATGATTTTAACATTAAACATACTTCTTAAAATACTACTAATTGCTTTGCTAATTTGACAAATTATTTAATAAAGCTTTTTAAAACACTTTAACAGAAAATATGAGTAGTAAAACGATTAATGGACACCTTATGTCACCGATAAGAACACCTCACGGCTTGTATCAATGAAAGCCATGGTAGGTAGGAAATAGATGGAGATGAAGTATATAAAGTAACTACTAGTCAAGCCGGGTGCCATCCGCCATTTTATGAGCCTTATGTACAACACATTATGTATTCACTCTTATTGGTTGAACTTCAGCTGTCAGCCTGTCAAGTAGTTGCGTGTTATTGGATTTGTGTCAATGGAGTATCGACTTGTCGATATTATTATAGGTGACGTTAAACGACTTGAATAAATTCTAATGCATTAGGTACTGCTCATCACCATATTATCAGATAATACAAGAAGTTTGGTGTTTATAGTTGAAAATATCATTTGTCCGGTTATTTTAATACTTCACTTAAATAATAAATGCTAGAATCTAATACCTCTATATAATAGATGATAATGTCCGTGTTTTCTGCTGTCGTTTCCGGCTAGTGAAAACTTAAAGAAAAAAATGGATGGGTGCTATAGGCGTGGAAAATATAAATATAACACACATCCCTCTACATAAAATATGAAAAGATCGTGTGATACATTTCTTTTCTGCGGTAAGAGCAAGAGGTGGATTTAATAATAATCCCTGTGCAATTCAATTACCGATTTTAACCGATTTTTATAAAACTTCGTAACTATCTGTAATTTGGTCCAACTTAAAAGATAGGATAGTTTTTGAATTGGGATAGTTTATTTGTTTTATTTATATAGATAAGAAGCGGTACGAAGTTCGCTGGGTCAGCTAGTAATATATATAAATTACGTGTCACGTTATTTGTCCACGATGGACTCCTAAACTATTTAACTTGTGTGATAATAATATATTGTGTGATATAAAATTAAATTTAAATTAAAGTGATTTTGATCAAACTTCGTTACTATCTGTAATTTAGTCCAATTTGAAAGATAGGATAGTTTTTTTTGATTAGGATAGTTTATTTGTTTTATTTATATAAAATATAAGTTGGCGGTACGAAGTTCGCCGGGTCAACTAGTATTCTATATTTGTTTATTTATATGTAGGGCATGCAGATAGCTGTCTCATGCTAAGCACGTCATGTTTCGACTCTACCACCGCTTATAGAAAGAAATTCTACTACTATGAGCCAGCAAGTTGCTCTTTTAATGAAAAGAAATAATGGTTTATAATTAACAAACAATTGATACATATTATAATTTATAAATGAGTACTTTTTTATATATGGTGATCTCTTTCAATTTCACAAAACGGCAGCGAAACTGTTTGGATATTCCAAGATCTTTAAAAACCTAAATCCACGCGAATAATATGTACCTGATAGAGTACAAACGTACGTTACGTAATTATTATAACCTATAAATACTACGTATACATAAATGCTTGATTATCGCTTCACTCCTTATCGATGTCGATAGTTTCGAAGCACACTCCCTAATGGGCGGCCATTTTATGAGTTTTTTCTGTAGGTATGCACCCGATTTTTGTAGGTAAGGCACCTCCATGTATTTGCTACCTTCATGATGAAAGCCTAGTTTGACGTAACTTTTGTCGTAGTCCATAACGACATGTTACTTCAAAAGTCTTACGTGGAACCAATTTTCAGCAATGTTCATACAAAAATTGTATCGATAGTGTACTGCATCAATGTCAAAACATTTGTTTGTCCTCAACGATCCTTTAAGGACTGTATCAATGATACGTGGAGCCAAAACCATGTTTTGACATTGTTGCTGTCCTTTAATGATTGATATATTTCTTAGCCGGTCGCCCTGCCGTTGCGGTGTGATTGAAGGACAAACCAAAACATACACTTTCGCAATTTTAATACTAGCTTTTACCCGCGATTTCGTCCGCGTCGTTTTAGCTTTTTAAAATCCCAAGAACCCGTTGATTTTCTGGGGTAAAAAGTATGCCTGTGTCACTATCCGGGTCTCCGTTGATGCGTTATTGAAGGACAAACCAACAAACAAAACTTCCTTTTTCCCCTCCGAATGGGCGTAAAGCTTGTGCGAAGAGTTGGTAGGTACGATAAAATACAGCAACGGACGGGAATTGAACCATCAACCTATCGGTTTTCAGCCTCTACTTGACCATTTGACCATTGAACGGTTACGGTTTAAGTTTACAACAGTTTTTACGGGTAGTTACGTTTAAACGGTTAATAATGTTAAATCTAAATGCGAAGCTGCATATAAAATTATAATATCACTGTATCAAATGCTAAACGGCGTTACTAAACTAAAAAATGTTTAAACAAACTATACTGTAACATAGAATGTGTTTTACAAAATTCCTACAAGCGGTCAAGAAGAAAAAACCCACAAAAAACCAAACGTGGCCGGTTTCGACACAAAAAGTCTTGTTAGGTAACTAAGATGGAATTATATGGAGTGGTTTTGTGTGTGATTTTGTTTGTTTTGTGCGTTGTTCAGGTATAATAGCGACTCTATTTATTGGATGAATGGGAATTATAGCAATTTTGTATTCTTTGATTTTTAGGCTACGTTGTGAAATAGAATTTAAAGTGGCTATCATTTTACATGCCATTCAATTATATAAGATACAAAATAAATATTATAGAACGCAAAAATTGAGCATAAGTATTTGATATTCACTTCGTAAGATCTTCAATCTCTGATCCATGGTAGAAAACTAGAGTAATCAACATTATGTAACTCATTAAGTCGTGAAGCTGAAGAGGCAATGGGCGTAGCGCATAGCTCGAAAAACTGATGGAGTTTGGGATTTCAAGGTTGAAATCACAAACGAATGGCGACGTTTCACCGGAAAATGGCACTTAGGGGACGGATGATCTCAAGCAAGTCACTAACAGCCACTGGACCCAAGTGGCACAAGATGGTGTTCTGTGGCGATCCTTGGAAGAGACCTGCCCCACGATTGTCTAAAAGTTGCCGATCAAGTCGTCAAAGTTCGGCGTCAAAGTAAAATAAACCATAACAGCATTAAATTAGAGCTCAATTTCTTCGTGTATCCATTCTCATACGTTTAGGGTATCGTACATACCTAAACGTGAGAATGGATACACGAAATTGAGCTCTAATTCAATGCTGTTATGGTTTATTTTACTCTGACGCCGAACTTTGACGATTTGATCGGCAATTCTTACACAAGCGCACTTCTGTATCCAACGGTAAACTTCCACCGGTTAAGACGATGGCGTTACAAGATTCACTAACCAAATAAAAATACTGCGGCACATTAATTTCGGAACCTAACCTAACACAGATCGGTGGTAACAACAGCTCCAGGATGTATCCGCACGCGTCCCGTCCCGACTTATTGGTAGGTTCCATAAAAACAATTACGGACACACGGGCTCTATAATTGAATTATTATTAGAAAATTACTGGTTAACTTAATAATTGGGGGGTGTTAGCCACACTGTGTTATTTTCGACACTAATACGGTTATTTGTTTACAAAAATCTTACAACTTTACTGTTTTTCTTTGAGTTTTTATGGTTTCAAGTTAGAACTTTGAGAAAGCAAATTGAACGGTATTAGATTTTCTTTAAATACATAAATATTATGTGTGATTTTGTTTTATTTTTAATATTCATCTAATATCATATTATTTAAAATGTTTGAATTAACAATAAACACGCTTGCATAAAGAATAAAAAGGTAGGCTATAGTACTACCTATTATATATTCTGTGGCTATAGGTAGAGGTAGGTATTCTCGTATTCACACCCCTTCAATCATACTAATATTATAAATGCGAAAGTGTGTTTGTTGGTTTGTGGGTTTGTTGGTTTGTCCTTCAATCACGCTGCAACAAAGCTACGGATCGACGTGATTTTTTGCATGGGTATAGTTGAGAACCTGGAGAGTGACATAGGCTACTTTTATCCGGGAAAATCAGAGAGTTCCCGAGGGACTTTAAAAACGAAATCCACGCGGATGAAGTCGCGGGCATTAGCTAGTTTTGCAATAAATTCTAAAATGTTTTCTGTTTCGTTCAAATCATTATGTCAATTTAAGATTTAGAGTTTGTGCCTAAATCTGACTTAATAATGTAGTTAACTAATAATTTAGTCAATTTAAATTAAAGAATTTATTCCTACAGCTGACTTATCATTCGAAATATTCCAAGCCCGGAAAGACTTATCCTAATAAAAAGCTCTTATCGGAACATCGGAGGCAATTATAATATTAACACAGACAGAAGTACGTACGTCAATCAAATGTAGGATTAGGTATTTATTTGACGTGGCCACTTCATTACAGGCTGTGTATTAATGTTGCCTTTATAGCTCACGGGGCGACGCGAAGTCGTGATGTTATCGTGACCGTCTGGTTGTCCAAAAGCTGTGTCAACTGAACAAGTGTAAATTAAAAAAAAATATTTTTAAATACAAGCTTTTAGTAGCCACATCATTAGACTCTAGATATCATCTAGGATCAGAGTTCTTGTCATGACGAATCGAACGAGCCCAAACTCGATGGGTTTACATCGTTTTATTACAGAGTTCCAATAGCCATCTTCCGTCTCCATCATCAGATCATCTCCATGTCACAATAATATTGCATAGTCATCCGATATACACATAAATGCAAAATTTCAGCTCGATCAGAAAACGGGAAGTGGGTCTAATTCAACTTGCAAGATTTGTCCCAAACAGACCAACTGGTCAAGCTAAATAAAAGCTTGTAAAAAAGGTAGAAGTTTGATAAAATTAGAATAATAATATTAAGGAGATGTAATGATCCTGATTTTCAACAAAATGTGAAAGAATGATTTAACCTTGTATCGAGAAGGACATGACACTAATGCAAATTGGCTGCGAAACGATTAAAAAATCAAATTGGATAAATAATCATTAAAAACATGATGATGATAATTTTAAACATTCGAACAATATAGCTTTACAAAAATAAAGAAAAATTACCCGCTACATGGTCGAATTTTTTTTCACTAAGCGCTTTGCTTCGAATGCCCTTTCGGCTTCCGTTTATTCCAAACAACTATAACTTAGATATCTTTAAATCAAGATTGAAATTTAAATAGACATATTCTAGGCAAGTGCGCACCATCTTAGGCGACATCTTTAGTTACCATCAGGTGAGATCGCAGTCAAGCGCTAGCTAGTAGGTATAATATACATAGGTACCTAATATGCTTGCGTAAAAAAAAATGAAACCTGCAAAGAGGAATTGTTATTTCTAAAACCTAACCTAAAACCCTCGTAATATGTTTAATTACAACCATTAATATTTCAGAAACTTTATTTAAAGAAATAAATCAAACTACGAGAGCAAATAATTGCATTCCTATCAGCATTTTTTCTGTTCTTAAGTTTCTTTATTACCAGCCTATGAATGCGACTTATTCCGTGTGCAGTTAGGTTTTGAAAATTAAGCGGGAACCCTTTGTTTTCCGGGATAAAAATTAGTCTATGTCACTCTCTAGGCCAAAACAATCACGTCAATACGTTGCTCCATTGTTGCGTGATTGAAGGACAAACTAACAAAAAAACCAACCAACAAACTACCAAACAAATAAAACTACAAACAAAAATACCGTCGAATTTATAATATTAGTAAGGATTTTTTGTAATAAAGTACTTATAAAATTAAATATTTATAAATAAGTGCATACATAAGTAATTTATAAAATTGATTTACGTATTGTAGCACGAGAGTTGTCTATGGCTCCTAAATTACATCCACCGACACATCGGTGTCAGGTTACCGGAAAACAAATCACTTATGTTACAACTGTTTTTATTTTATGTTCAAAAAAACAGTTACTGTTATGATATAAACTACGGTAAGATTATTTTAAGACTTTTATTCTTAAGAGCAGTAACTCTCTAGAAGCCTGTATTAAACAAATGAAGTTTGATTTTTATTGCAACACTAGCTTATACATTACCTAGGACTATTTTATTGCGTCTGTAATGATTTATTATTATATCTATCTATATCTTTATATATATAAAAGAAAGTGGTGTTAGTTACACTATTTATAACTCAAGAACGGATGAACCGATTTGGCTGAAAATTGGTGGAAAGGTAGCTTAGGTAGAACCAAGAGACGGACATAGGATACTTAAAAAAAAAAACAGAACAGCGGATTGATGCAATTTTTTGCGTGGGTATAGTAATGGATGTAGTAGTGGTTCCTCAGACCGGGAGAGCTACTTTTTATCTCGAATAATGAAAAAGTTCCCGCGGGATTTTTAAAAACTAACATGCGGACGAAGTCGCGGGCATCAGCTAGTATTCTTATAATTACCTATTCTATTTGTGACATTTACCCTTTAAATTGTTCTGGTTTTTATTTTTACTTTGTTTTTCCACGTCCTATGTTTTCGATAGTCTTGAATTTTAATTAATAGATTAAGCATTAAAAATGCTTGGCAGGATGTGTAGAAATTAAAATCTTAACAACTATAATATTTTAGCTAAAAATAAATGATTATGACTAAGATTATGATAAGCTTACGCGACTACGTTTTTAAAATCCCCGGAAACTTTTCTTTTCCAGGATAAAAATTAGCTTATTTCACTCTCCAGGTCCGCAATTATATATGATTGAAGGACAAACCAATTCACAAACACGCTTGCGCAAGGATTTTATTCTTGCTCGATACACTCCTGTATCCACCCACAACTCTTGAAGCTTCTGTGTGTGCGGACATTGATTAAATTAGAATTTTCAATTTGCAGTAAATGTATTCATTCCATATTGACATTTATATGATGACATCTGTTTTATCGAAATGTGTACAGTCACGCGATGTCGCGATATCGTAACTCGCTTTATTGTCTTAACGGTTATTGAAATATAGATACGCAGGTATACTCGTGTAGGTAGTAGCTTTCTTTATAAAATAAACTAAAATAAATTAAAATTATCTTTATTTTTAAGCGACTTCAAAAAAGGAGGACCTAGGTTCTCAATTCGTCGGAATCTTTTTTTTTATGTAGGTATGCTCACCGATTAGTCGAAGACGCCTGGACCGATTTGGAAAATTCTTTTCTTTTGTTTTAAATTCTATATACTATATACTTCCCAGGTTTTAAAATATCAACAAAAAATTATATACTTTATAGTGGCGCGGATGTTTGAAGTCGATTGTTTAAAATTAATTTTTTATATTAATTTATATAAAAATGTAGTCTTGAATATGTCACCCGGACCATAAAATGCGCTCAGCACCAGCCCACTATGGAAACTCGCAGGCGTGCAGGTTTCCTCGTGATGTTTTCCTTCGCCGTTCATAAACGCCGAAAAGTCAGAGGTGCGTGCGCGAGATCGAACCCGCGAATAGGAGACAGCAGTTGTAGTTACCACTACATACTTACAAGTCTAAAGCCCAAATTAGACGATGTCTCGTTCATCGTTCATCGTTGCGAAAATGAACCGTCTTAATTCGCCCTAAGGGTGAATGTTCTACGTTTAATTTTTCAAGATTTTTGCTTTCATTTTCGAGGGTCATTGGTGAGCCATCTGTCTAAATTCGCCCTTAATATTCGCAAAAATGAACGATGACCTCGTTCATCGTTCATTTTCGGGAATATTTCACCGTCATCTAATTTCAGCCTTACCGAATTATTGGAATAGTTTGCTTTACCATGACGCTGTGTTAAGGCGTTTGTTTCCAGCCCAATTAGTTAAACAAAATAATTTACCGTAAAACGTAATCCGATCGACGCTCAATGTGTTTATTCTCCAGTCCAATTAATTTAACATAAAATGTAAACGCAACAATTTACCGTAGTCAGACTGAGGTTTCGATCCACTCCAATTAATTTAACATAAATTTTTCACGAAATATTTTAACAAAAGGCAAAAAAAAAACGAGTTTCTACAAAATAAGATTATCATGTCTACGTGCGTCGCTTCTTTAAAATTAAATTAATATTATGTAGTTTCGACTAAAATGATTATCATTTGATGTAAGTTGATAATAGCTGGGCACGATATGTAAACCAGTTTTGTTTTCGAGACACCGAATGATAAACATGTTCATTGATATCGCGACATATATCTATATGACATGTGCGGGAATCGAACCTGCAAATTGTGGTAGGTACGTGATAGCCGTGAGATACTTACATAAAAGTCTACGTCAAAACCAAAAGGAAGGCTCATGATTTAGGCAGTCTATGTTTGTGTTTAAGTGACTATTTGTTAAACTGTACGCAACATATTCTTGAAGTTTGTTTTTCAGCTCTTACTTGTCACTTACTTACCTCGCAAATCGCAATAAAGGCCGCTGCTATTCTGTCTTAGTCTGATCGTTTTATATATTAGATTAAGGACCGATTTCACCAACGTAAAATAAGTCTTATCTGAGCGTAAATTTGATATTTGGACAGTTTTTCAATACAATAACTGTCAGAACGCCCCATTTATTCCTAGTATAAGCGTCACTCGACGTTGGTGAAATCGGCATTTAGTCATACAATAATTCCTTTTCTTGAAAAATAGTTTTCCTTTACTATTTACGAATATTCCATCGTAGCGAATAAACTACTGAGCCGATTTTGATTTTGACGGATGTTACATCAAATCTTCCGTAGTCGGTTTTTTAAACGTATATCCTTGTAAATAATACATTTGTATAAGAAAGAAGCAAAAGGTCTCAACTTAAAATATTATGTAAAGGGGCCAACCGATAGATATCAGTCTATCGGTTGATGATGATGATGAAGTTAAATTAAGACAAATATTATGTCCTCGCAACCAAACCGTTGGCTGCGAAGACCAATAAAATCAATGGAGGCGGAGACTAACTACGTACGCAGGAATTATTATAGTACACAATTGTGTGCACAAACAAATGCACGTCACTACAGAGAAGAGGTGCAGGACCGACGTGGTATCAAACTTCGCCATCTTCCTTACTCGGGGTGGCTAATGAGAATTTCTGTCAAAAAACAAAGAATCTTTTATTTTAACCCAACCCGGGGCTCGAACCTAGGACGTCATGATCCTTGGCAGAACAAACTAGCCACTAGACCTATGAGGTAGTTAATGTATGCTGTCGACGTCGCTAATTTAATACTAGTCTCATAACAGCACCTGAGGCGCCAAACGACTCCTTATAATCACCATTTATGTATGTTAATTATTTTTATTAACACGAAGACAAACTCCTAAACGCCTTTAGGGTATATGACAGGTCTGTAGAGCTTTGCAGACTTTTATTTTACAGTGTTCAGAGTTTGAACTTAATTTTATTTTTCTTGTTACAGATTGCGAGAAATCATGTCGAGGAGAGAATAATAGTTCCTGCTGACAACATGGCTACATCTACCCAGATTATTGGGGATAGAAGAGATATAAATGAACAATGTGGAAACGAGAGACTGCCTACTTTAAAAGATATTGAAAGAGACATCGAAAAAGTAGTACACAACAAATTAAAAATACCACCAACTGATATGAATTGCTTCAAAATCAAGAAACCGTACGTCCTGTATAATAATTTCAGATACAAAGAAGAACTATCAAGGGTTGCCATGAAAAGAGAATTTCATGGCTTTTATAGCTACTGTTTTGTTAGTGTTTGTTTAAGTTTTATATTAGGATTACTTATTGGAGTTGCAATAGTGGGATCTCCCGATACAAGAGTGATTTCACCTCGTTATAGTCCTAGAAAATTAGTGAGAATAAACACTACTCGAGATGGACATTCGAGAAGTTTAAATTCTCTAAAATTGACTGATAGTTTTAAGGTAGACAAAGATTTTATATTCTCCGAAAAAGAAAAGGACAGATTTGCAACTGTATCGTTTACGGGTGCTATGGAACCTCATAAATACAAAATGGATGTATATCCCAAGGGACTCACAGATGATATGAAAGAAATTTTAAAAGATAATAAAGTATCTCGTCATAAACATACTATACTGAACGTTGTCAATATAACATCACACGTACCCAATGGTGAAACAGTTTTGTATGAAAACATATACTGGGGTCCCGAAGTAGAGAATTCAATGCCTCAAGGTTATGGTGAGAACTCAGCTGAAATATGGGAGAGATATGTAAACCAAAGTGAAATTATAAAAATGGAAACAGGATGTGGAAGAATGCAGAACCGATTAGTAACTTTTAATGATGGGATTCAAGCTTGCGTGCGTTACAGACAGAATACGGATCAAATACAGGGGGAAATCTTTAGTTTCTATGTAGCAAGGCTGTTAAATCTAACAAATGTTGCTCCTTCCGTGGTCAAAGTTGTTGACTTAAAAGATAAACTATGGCAAAGTGTCGCTAATGATATAGCTACAGCGCAATGGAACACGAATCGAGCTGTAGTGTTAACTCAGTATATACCAAGCTTAGAATCAGCAACTATACCGGATATATTCAAGCCTTCCACTCGACATTTAAACAAAATTGATGTTTTCAAAATGTCCTTTAAAGAAAACGCTACAAGCGATACAAGTAAACAAATTTTGATAGACAAACTAAGAATGAAAAATGTTAAAACGAAGAAAGAAGAAGTGGAAAATTTTGACTACATCGATGCGAAACTGAATAGAAAAACTATTGATTTGTTTGTGGAGTTAGCACAGTGGTCTGACCTCATTATATTTGACTACCTTACGGCGAATTTAGATAGGATAGTTAATAATTTATTTAATTACCAATGGAATATAAATATTATGGACGGTCCAGCACACAATTTGGCAAGAAAAATGGATAGTGGCCTCTTACTCTTCTTGGACAATGAATCTGGTCTTTTACATGGTTATAGACTGTTGAAAAAATATAACATGTACCATAGTCTGATGCTTGATAATTTGTGTGTTTTTAGAAAAAAGACAGTCGATGCATTAAAGCATTTGTACGATACATCAATAGGTTCGAAACTCAGTGATATATTTCATAAGAAAAATAATGCAGTAATTAGAGACATTTTACCGCCTTTGCCGGAGAAAAACGCGAAGATTTTACACGACAGGATAGGGAAAGTGTTGAATCAAATTGAGAAGTGTGAACAGACTTTTCTGAATACTAGATAGGGATTTCAAACTCATCTTGCACTTCTTTCTTAATAATGTCGATTATCTCATATCGTGTCGACAAAAGAGTCGCTTAGATAAAAGAGAGAAAAATTGTTTTTCATAACGCTTATTTGCTTATCTGACTTATCTCGAAAATGACGATTTTCTAAAAATCTTAGGTTTTGATTTTATTGTAAAGCCTCTTGTGAATATACTTTTCAACTAATGTACTTATCATAGAGCATAAAATCACGATTTTTCTATAATGCATTACTAGTTAAAATCATTACGATCACTTTTTCGAGATAAAACATTGTTAATAACACTACCATGATGTAATCGAAATTTTAGTAAAATTAATTATTGAAAATGTTTTTATGTCGTCCAAAAATTAAAACTAACGATGACAATTAATTCATTTATATTAATTTAATAAAACAATCAAATGCTATGTATAATGTATAACATAAAGTGAAGTGCGAGAATTTCATACCTATAATTTTATGATGTAGCATATTATGTAATAATATTCTTAGAATTATAAGCATTTTTCGATACCAAATAACTTTATTTATTGTAAAAATAAATATAGGTATGTGCCAGTAATTGTTTGTGGTGATATTTAAAACTGTTAGATATTTGTATTATATTAATTATTGTAAATAAATTATGTCTGTCGATCTGCATAGGGTTCTGTGATACTTTGAACTTTGCATTTTAGAGGTTTGGTTGCATAGAATTAACTAGTTGAAAAAAAAACAAAAAAATGTTTTTTTTTTCAATTTATTGAAAAGGTTTACCTTGTCACTGGCAAAGATACGATATGGTTACCAAATAAATAGGTAATCCTTTCGAAAGAATTAACTATAAATCGAGTATAGAGAATTATTTCGAAAGGGTCCGTAACACCGGCCTTGCGGACCCTGGAAAAACTAGCTCATGTCCATGACACGGTATAAAGGCTAGGCCGTATTAAACTGCGTAACAACACGATAAAAGTTAACACCTATACGGGGTGTCAAAACTCAAAAGTCACGAATAGACCAATGATGATAGTACTGAATCCCTGGTTTCAGTTTTTCTTAGGATGTCCCTTACACCCTGTATATTATAACTAGCTGATGACCGCGACTTCGCCTTCGAAGTTATTGGAAATACAATAAAAATAAGGATAAAAACTAGTATGTCACTCTCCAAGTCTTCACCTATACTCGTACAAAAAGCTATGTTGATTTGTTGCCCCTTGCTGCGTGACTAAAAGACAAACCAAAAAAACGCATTTGCGCATTTGTCCTACTTAAACTTCCGACTCTCCCACTAATATTATAAATGCAAAAGTTTGTGAGGATGTATGGATGGATGGATGGATGGATGTTTGGATGGATATTTGTTTCTCTATAACTCCACAACGAATGAACCCATTTGGCTGAAATTTGAAATGGAGATAGCTCTTACCCAGGATAAACACATAGGCTACATTTTATCCTGGAAAATTACAGACGTCCCGCGGGAATTAAATCTACGCGGACGAAGACGCGTGCATCATCAAGTACTTAATATTAGTAAAAATATTGACGTTTATCGACGACATTACACTACAATAGTACCCAATGAAATAATATCGAATCTTGCCTCTGTATATGTAATAACTAATAAACATTAAACTATAAAGCTTAGAACAAAAGTTTCTTACAAAGTTCCGCTCCAAACGTAGGCTTAATACATACAAGTAATGAAAGTGCGAGTGCCCTGTAATTATTTTCTGGTACTGGTACTGAAAATTACGTTTTTGATGGTTATTGTGATGTATTGTCTGTCACCCTTTCAGACTACAGTACGTAATTACCTATTTGTAATTTTCTGCGAGCCCGTCTTACTAACGCGACGACAATGCGTAGTCGGCCTTTAAACGCTTACTATAAATGGCTTATCACCGCGTCCACTATTGCACTTCTAAGCGTTAAAGTTCGATGCTACTAAGTTATTATTTACTTGTAACTGTTTTATAATATTAATAAATAACATTTCTATGAAGTCAAACCTTACTTCTCCCGTCACGGTTGAAGAAATTTCGTCACAGGTTCCTACGTCACGGTCACAGCGAGCTTTAACTTGAAAATATGTAAATAAATGTAAAAAATATGTAATTATAATAAATAAAATGAATCTCAAAGAATGCCTTTTGTTATTTATATTTTTGGGGAACACTGCGCATCATAAATAATTTATAGTTAAGGGGAAGTCGAACTTTCTTCGTCTTACACAGTCTCTAAACTAAACCGACAGAACTAAAAATAGACCTTTTTTATTATGTTAGTTTAGTTTATAGTTTTATAATTAATAATATGTTAATTGCTACCAGTTAACATAAATATTATTATGTTAATTAAAAACAAATTCTGCTTTAGTAGGTATTATTAACTAAATAATGTAGAGCTTAAAATCAGCATAATATTATCTAAACCCTGAGCCACAGAATAGATATATAGTACCTACCCGTGCACTCTAAATTTACTCGTACGAATAAAAAACGAAAACAATGTGTAATAAAAGGTGTTGATTCAAAAGGTGACATTAAAAAAATAGCTAATCTATGCTTCAGTGTTCATGAAAAATACGAATTTATGGCTTATTGCAAATAATAATACTGAAGAAATTTTATATACTTATGCGATGTAAATTCCACAATTTCATCATAATTTATCTGAATGGATAATCAAAATGTCTGCACCTAGTTTAAAATTTTACGTTTAAGGAATTTTTATCGTTTGCTTAAAGTGCCAATATAGGTAGTTTGAAATACTCCTACCTTGATTTAAAATAACAAAATCAATGTCAGATGTTTTTTTTTTAATAATACGCTGAGTGACACAATTACAAATAAGCAAAATTTGATACACAAATTATTGACAATGAAAAATAAAAAGTGTGTAAGAGTGCATCGCCTTAACAAAAACCAACAGTTTAGTTTGTATGCCGCCGCCTCCAGCTACCGACCTAATGTAATCTTTACCACCACAACTTAACCTTTGTCTATTAATATCTGTAAAGTTTGAACTTATGCCTCATTGAAATATTTATATAGGCCTGGTGCAGTCGACTTTACAGGTGGGAGGTGCCAGGTTCGATTCCTGGCTGGGTCAAATTAGGAATTTTAATTTTATTAGCCGCCTCACTCCGGCTCCGCAAGGGTGGGCTTTTGCCTTTTACCCGACTTTACCCGAAGGAGGGTAATGTTTTTCGGGAGTATGGAACTAGGTATGTATATAATGCAGTACTTTACTTTTCAAGCCAATTCTAGTAAAGTTTATTGCACACGAAAGATATAACGTAGATATAAAGAGAGTATTTACTCACATCAGTCAGTAAATAAATCAGGGTTATAAGCCATAGTTCACCATTTCACATAACTTCGAAAACATTATGGAGGACTCTCAGGTTTCCTCACGAATCACGATGTTTTCCTTCACCGTCAAAGCATGTGATATTTAATTGCATAAACGCATATAACTCAGAAAAGTCATAGGTACGTACCCGGGATCCCGAGCCTGCGACCCACCGAATAGGAAGCCAATGTCGTAATTACCCGGCTATCACTGCTTCGTACATACATACCTTAAAATAAAACTATGTACCTATACAAATGCGACCTTAGGTCATAGGTGCGATTATCTAAAGATGTTCTTCCATTGATCGTAATCGTATTCGATAACATTAGCGTCAAAGTAAAATTAACCATAACAGTATTGAATTAGAGCTCAATTTCGTGTATGCATTCTTATACGTTTGAAATTTGAATTGTACGATACGCTCCATATTAAAATCGGTAATACTGAATTTGTGACTAAATCAATACAATCAAGGTTTATTTTTCTTTGACGCTAATGTCATCGAATACGAATACGATCAATGAAATAATTTTTAGACAATTGGTACCCTTATTGCAAACAAATTGATCTCTACCAGGAAACCTTCAGTGTGAGGAGAGAATGAGGTTTGAGGGTATATCTAGGTACTTCAATCCACTTCAGAACGGAGCTAGAGTACCTAGTACAGCAATAAACCGAATCCTGTTACACCGGCAGTCGGATTGTCTAAAAATGATTGCCACAGTGTGATGATGGCAGTCAACTCTGGGTACCAATTGTCTAAAAGTTATTCCATTGATCATATTCGTATTCCATGACATTAGCGTCAAAGTAAAATAATCCTTGATTGTATTGATTTAAAGTCACAAATTCAGTACAACCGATTTCAAATGGAGCGTATCGTAAAATTCAAACGTATAAGAATGTATACAAGAAATTGAGCGCTAATTCAATGCTGTTATGGTTTATTTTACTTTAACGCTAATGTCATCGAATACGATTACGATCAATGGTATAACTTTTAGACAATCGCACCTCTGGTTGGTTGGTACTCTCCCGTTAATGGTTAATTAAAAATACATTGACGCACCAAGAACGCCATAAATTCAGCAAATCAGAGTTCATTGCCATCGTTACATTGATGCAATCATTTAAAGAGAATACCACTACTGTTACACTGGCATTGAGATTGTCATGATGTTTAATTGTGATGATCACAATTACCTTGGGTTGGCACTTGGATGGTAGTTGGTACACTCCCGCCGCTATTGGTTAAAAATTAAAGTGCATTGATTCAGCAATAACGCCGTTGCTATCACTTACGCTACACTAAATTGCGATAGCAACACGCTGTAGCAATAATTTTTAGACAATTCCACAAACGCCTTTAACAACGCGATGTGTTAAGGACTAAGGTAAGGTTAAGGTCTTTGAGTATATAACCAACACTTTAATACTCAAAGGTTAAGGTGGGTATTGTAAAAATTATGTTAGCTATAATCACTATTTCGACTGAGCTGTTCAGCCATTCTATCGCCATAGTAGCTACTTATGCCTAGTTATTGTAACAAAATTGTAGAACTCTTCACGAAATCGAAAAATTCGCAGAGGCTAACGTTGAAGATGAAGATTTATTTAAAAAAATAAATAAAATAAAATAAAATTTTGCTGGAATCTGGTGAAACTTGGCAGGAGCAAAGATAATTTTGCAAAAATTCTATAGTAGGTAACATCGCGGCGAAATGGGTCGCTCCGAGCGAAAGCGTTTTTCCCAAGTTTTCCCTAACCCTTACACATTGACACATGACATTACGCTTGATTGTGCGGGTGTAAATATTAATTGTCGTAAAAGGCATACAGTAGAAACCATTTGTAGAAACTTTGTAATAATATGCAAAATCAAAAAGTTTGGAAATAACTGAGAAAAAAATATCAGATTTAATGCACATATTGGTACCTGACAATCATTTAAAAAATAATCTCTGATTGCAAATTTATCAGTACATAAATCGGAAAATAAATAATAACAGCAATAATTTTCTGTTTCTAAACGAAAGTCTATTTAAAAAAGAAAAGAAAAACGGTCTACACTTAAAGTAGATAAATGAGAGGTCATCTCGCTCTCAGATTAAGTTTACCGTGGTAAAACGGATAGAATAATGTGGGCACTTGATTGACATGGAAATAAGTAAACTTTACTTCTTAAAGCCAGTCAAATTTTTTATATCGGCAAACATAAAATATTTCCAGCACACATACTATTAATTAGTTCAATGCACTTTTTCAAAAGGGGATGACGTGATGTTTTTTATTTGCTAAATTCGAAAAATTCCCATAATGCAAACAGGCCAATAAAGAGAAATTTCAATGGTGGTTCTACACAAAAGAGACCAATAATTGTAAGAAAATTAAACCTTCAATCTAAAGAATAGAGTTCAATTTCTATTGGAACTATAATAGACTTTATTTTTAACAAGCTACCCTTTGAAAGCGAACACAGAGATGACTGGCACATATCGAGTTATAAAACGAGAAATACAAGCCAATATTGCTTTTATTCCAATACAAATCAAATCTAAAATCCCGTGTATCATTTTCATCTCGAGTTTAAAAATAGACCAGAGCAATATAGCACTAATTTTAATAAGAATAAAAGATAAAATTACTTGAAAAGTGCATGAAGACGAAAAAAGAAGAAATCTGTGTGACTGGTCTTAACTAACCGAAATCAACTATTGTCAAATATCGGATAGAAAAAAGTTCATTTGAGAAGCGTGAGGTAAACTCGATTGGGGGTTTTACATCAAACGATGCTATCTGCGCTAACGATATAAAAGAATACCGAGATTTAGATGTAGGTATATTACAGGCATCTTCGTTCAGTCACGATGTACCATATATCCCGATTTGAATGAAGGCTGAATACCGGAAATTGGCCAATGAAAATGCAATAGGTACATGTAACAGCCTATAGAAGTCTAAGCTAACATTAATTTTAGATAAATACATATTAGAATAGTTGTGACATCAATAAATTGCTTGGAAATGAATACAGTGAAATCATAAGACAATACCACGGAATAGTTATACTTAAATCTAATCCATGGACAGCAGCAGTTAGCAGTGATAGCCTAGTGGTAACGACTGTGGTCTCCTATTCGGGGGGGTCGCAGGTTCGATCCCGGGTACGTACCTCTGACTTTTCGAAGTTAAGTGCGTTTAAGAAATTAAATATCACATGCTTTAACGGTGAAGGAAAACATCGTGAGGAAACCTGCACACCTGAGAGTTCTCCATAATTTTCTCGAAGGTGTGTGAAGTCCGCCTGGGCCAGCGTGGTGGACTATGGCCTATAACCCTTCTCTGAAAGGAGACCTCGCTCAGTAGTGAGCCGATGATGGGTTGATAATGATGATGATGATGAATCCATGGACACTATCCAGTATCCACATCAATAAAGAAAAAGAATTACAATTAAAAAACCAGAAAGCAGCAAAAGGAATATCAGACAAGATGAACTTGACTAATATTCTCCTCTCCCCTCCAAATAAGCGGAAAGCTTGTTTCAGAATTTAGAACTTTAGAAGTGGGTACGACAATAGTGCAAAAGGTGGGGATCGAACCCGCGACCTTTTAGTTTTCAGTCCGCGCCTTTCACCGTTGCATTGGGCTATTGAGGCCGTTTTGATTTATTTTGAACTATCTCTACTGTTTAGATAAATTCATTCATTCTAGGATACACAATTAAAAAAAACTATTACTTATGGTGCGGCTACATTATCGTGCGAACATTCGTGTCGAGTTGTCGAACAGCTGTCTCATTCTTTCACCGCGGCTACATAATCGTGCTAGTTCACCCGAACTCATTCGCGAACTACCCGGCAACACTTGTCGAGATTCGCCGAATCCCGCTAATGTAGCAGTAGGGTTAGATAAAGATGAACTTATTAAACCCTATTACCATAGAGTAAGGACGTGCTATTACCATCGACGTATAGCTATTACTAAGAATGATTAGCTGATCGATTGCGGAAAGGCTGCATCAATATAATATTATTGCTACAGTCTCAATTATGTTGATTAGCTGAATGTATGGCATTCTTGCTGCAGCAACAATCCATTCAAGTCAATAGCGAGTGTTGGCCAATCAGGGTACCAATTGTCTAAAAGTTACTCCATTGATCGTATTTGTATTCGATGACATTAGCGTCAAAGTAAAATAATCCTTGATTGTACTGATTTAAAGTCACAAATTCATTGCAACCGATTTTAATATTGAGCGTTATGGAGCGAATCTTACATACGTAAACGTATAAGAATGCATATACGAAATTGAGCTCTAATTCAATGCAGTTATGGTTTATTTTACTTTGACGCTAATGTCATCTAATACGATTACGATCAATGGAGTAACTTTAGACAATCGCACCTCAGAGGTGATTGCGATCGTAACACTCTATATATCTATAGCAATCATTTTTAGACAATCGCGTCGCTGATCTCAGCTGCTGCAGCAGATCTCGATCAGAATTTGACGGCTGGGTGAGGTGAAGGTTAGGTTTCGGTACATAAATCTATACATACCTATACCTAATAAAACTGTAACTGGAAGATTTCTGTACATTTAATATATTTTGAAAATTTTAATTGGGGGATGCTTTACTATCGATACTGAGCCCAAAACAGATTTTTATTTAATTTTTGTCTGTTTGTTTGTCCTTCTTTCACGTAAAAACTACCGCACAGATTTCTACAAAATTTTATACCGTGGTAGCTTATTACTCGGGTCAACATCTAGGCTACTTTTTATCCCGGAAAATCAAGGAGTTCCCGAGGGACTTTAAAAACTAAATCCACGCGGACAAAGTCGCGGGCATCAGCTAGTATTTCGACCGAGCGAAGCGAAGGTCTTTGAGTTAACTAGGGCGATTTGCACTTGTCCGTCCGTCCGTCCGTCCGTCCGTCCGTCTGTCAGAGCCTTATAACTTTTGAATTACTGAACGTAATTACTTCAAATTTAGATATAATATGTAAACCGATGGCCTCCAGCCGAAAATGGCTTAAAAAGTTATAAAAATCTTTATTTCAGGGGGGCTCTCATAGAAGCGAATGCGAAGTAAAAAAAAAAAAATCGCGTTACATAAAATTGTTACGTATCATTTTAAAGATAATTTTGAACTGAGTACAAAAATATTTTTTTTTTAATTTTTCCCTTAAAATTGACGAAATGGGGGGCTTTCAAAGTGGCGATTTTATACGCTCGCTTGAAGACGCTCTCTAGAAAAATCCGCTATGGATTTTCAAACTGATTTTATGTTTTTAGGTCACTTATATCCTGTACTTGAACAACAAATACTAAAATTATATGAATATTATAAAGAAACGAGATTATTTAATTTTTAATGGGCGTCAGTAATTCATATAGCATCAACATAGCTTCACAATAATGCTAATAGATGGCGCAGTCAGTAACTATTCCCATGGAACTACGAGTTAAATTCAATGTTTGATAAATAATTCAATGTTTTCACTAACGTTCCCTAACCTTTACGGGCTACCTATAAGTTAGGTGATTGATGTTTTCTGTCAACTTATTTATCACGATCCTGTACGGGACACCTAAAAGGATATTGGGACGGATGTTAGGACTTAGGATTGTATTTAGGAGCTACCTACGTTAAGAGACTCCTACTTAGGGGATGATTTAGGTATGTTTGGTGAAAACGGGCATAATAATAATGTCAGTTTTGGTTATCATGTATCGATTGAATGAATAATCATGGGATACCGTTACCGCGAGGTCTCAGTTCGGGGCGAACCACTAGTATAATATAATTCTTATAACAATAAAGTCTCAATATCTAGCCGCTAGAGGTGCGGACTGAAAACTGAAACTGGTGGTAGTTTCAGTTGCACTATTGGCGTTATACCACTCCTCATACAGGCTTCGAGCTTACTTGGAGATTGTTCGATAAAAGATCGATAGATATCGTATCTCTATCGTCAAGTGAAAGAGTACCCTTAAAGTTGAGATTTGAAATCCATAGAAATTCGAAGTCGCAGCCAAGATCTTCAAATAAAGAAACTAGTGTGAATGGACATGACTTTGAATTAAGAAATTTATAGATTGAAATAAAAAAAAGTTAGCTTGTTATCAAGGTTTTCCATTTTCCTCTCTATTGAAATATAGCTCAAAATTGGCATAGGGAAAGGAAAAGTGAGCTACCTGGATGAAGCCATAAAGCCATTCCATATTAAGTATATTGACATCGCATAAAAATGTGTATAGCGGTCAAAACTAAAATAATGCTGAAGCACTTATTAGGACAATTACTTGCAGTGGATAATTATAGGTATGTCCCATCTCGACACATTGCTACCAAACCTAAGCCAGTGACTTCAGAAGTAATTTCAGAGACTTTCAGTCAGATGTATAAGGCGTCCATACTTTGCATTGGGGAAAGTTTTTTCCCGTATAATTTTATTGGGAACCCGAGAAATTATATTCGCGAAGAGAAATGCATGAGGACATATTATAGGAATAAATGAAAAATCCAAATTAGTTCTTTAGTTGATTTTGACTGTTTGAACTGCTGTGTAATTGTGGTTTATATTGAAATATAAAAAGTTTCCAAATCTACTCGGCCCAACTGTTAAATTTACAAAAAGAGTTTAAAGGAACCCAATCTCTTCAAACAAGCCGTTTCGAATCCAAAATAAATCGAATCATTCGAGTTAGTTTTTTTTTTTTCAAAATTTTTACTTGCAATGAACTAAATGTGTGATCTATATTGGGAGTGTTCACATCCATTCGGACGGACGTCGGACGATCTCAAACAGGTCGCTTTCAGCCGCTGCAGCTTTCAAACAGCAAAACACGGGGGCGATCTTTTACGTCTATTTTGATCACCTTAATGTTTTGTAAGGAAATGTTTGTCTGAAAATAATAATTATGTTCAATGATGTGGCCACCCCCATAAACTTATTTATTTAATATTCAGTCGTCACTCGTCAGTATTTAATATGTGAAATGTTAAAAGTGATCTATAACAGCTATCTATTCAACATTAATCTAAAAAATATTGTGTTAATGTTTAATGATTGAATAGGTTTAGGTAACCTAAATAATATAATGAAATACTTCAAAATAATATGAAGCCTCATAAGTATGCGTTATTATTAGTTCGGAAAAATGCTGACAAATGTAGAGGCCCCAAATCCACGCGATTTGAAACACATTGAAAATACGAAATCGATTTTTTCCCCTATCACGGATCGGTTACATCTAGTTAACTCACATAATTATATGAGGCGACCCACTGTGATCCTTCCTAATGGTAGAGTCAAAGGATGGGCGATATAAGCCACATTTTTTTACACCATTTGCACATACAAGGCCAGAGTTGTACAATACCTTGTAAGATCAATATCGGTACTGCTACTGCAGAAGTAGGGAAAACGAGTAAGCTCTTGCAGTTTTTAGAAGGGACTATTTTTTGGAAGGTACCATGAGTTAAATTTATTTGGTGAGATCTGAAACTATTATAGGCCGGACATGTTTAATTCCTTTCAGAATGAAGAAGGTTAAACCTATAGTCCACCACGCTGGCCAAATGCGGATTGACAGCTTCTAAGGGAGAGGGTAGACTAGCTACTTTTACCGGCAGGGATCGCGCGCTTTTATTGTCTTTGGCGTTTTTACGGCCTTTTGTGCGCTTCGCGTTTCGCGATTTTGCGATTTTGCGATCGATGTTAAACCTATAGTCCATCACGCTGGCCAAATGCGGATTGACAGCTTCTATGGGAGAGGGTAGACTAGCTACTTTTACCGGCAGGGATCGCGCGCTTTTATTGCCGTTAGCGTTTTTACGGCCTTTTGTGCGCTTCGCGTTTCGCGATTTTGCGATTCTCCGATCGAAAGCCATGAAAACGCGAACGCGTTTGAGTCGCGATTTTCGCGCGCGCGAAACGCGATAAAAGTAGCCAGTGTACCCTCTCCCTAACACCTTTGAGAACATTATGGAGAACTCTCAGGTATGCAGTTTCCTCGCGACGTTTTCCTTCACCGATAGTGCTAACGCACATAGCTCCAAAAAGTCAAAGATGGGATCGAACTCCTGACCTTCAAATGAAGACCGCGAAGTCTTAACCATCAGGCTTTAAGGCTTTAATATATTTAGCATTTTAACCTCAAGGCTATAACTGCTTTAAAATAAGTGTAATAATATTTATGTGTACATTATTTTTAATTAACATCCTTAGGCAAAACCAGGTTGATTCATTATACTTATAAGCTCCGATGACACGCTATTTATTACGGATCAAAAAGAATAGGATACCTACTACACTAGAGCTAGTCTAGACCAAAAATATGACACTATAATTTATAACCATTTGAGAGGTGTAACAGGTTATCGACCGTGTAATTATTATAAAGTTTGCACGAGACATTTTATAATGATATTTCTAGGTTTTTAATATATTATATACTTACGTATATTGTATACGGATCACGATTCACGACCTTTATTACTCACAAGCTGGTCTCCGTGACTTCGTCCATGTGGTTTGATTTTTTAAAGGCCCGTGTATACTCTGATTTTCGGGATAATAAGTACTCTATGTCGACCTCCAATACGCAAGTAGTAGCTGTGGTCTTCTCCTTTGGCCTTTAGTCGGCGGTACGTGCGTCATGCTCGTGAACGGGTGCCGCCGGCGGGAATGGAGCTACTTTCTGTATGTCTGCCCGTCTTAACATGAACTGAATTAAAGTAAGTACATAGTATAAAAACTTATTACAATGTAATAGATACTTATTAATATTGTAAAATGATTAGGTATTTTGAAAAGAGCAACTGCTGAGTTTCTTGCTGGCTCTTCTCAGCAGAATCCGCTTTTCCGAACCGGTGGTAGAGTCATGACGTGTCATAAGAGCCACAGGTTGGCCTACGTGAAATAAATAATTTTGAATTTTGAAAATTGAATTTTTTTGAAAGAATAATTATGACGTTTTTCCTTGCACATAGATATATACTAAATCTAAAGTAATTTTTTTAAATAAATACCTACCTACCTATGGGTATAAATAACCTGGAAATTGGAATGCTTCTAAGTTTTATCAGGTTCAGACATCTAAAATGATGAGTCATCATCAAATATATTGATAGCATTCAGCAAGTTTATCACCTCATCAATAATATTTGATACTGACTGTATTTACTTGCATATTTATAATTTACATAACAATAACGTCTAGACTGTTTAGCGTAGCGTCATATTTATCACTTTTAAAATTTACATTAGACGAACTTCACAGGATAATGTACCTTAAATGTAAACAGAATAGGTAAAAAATAGCTTGATAAATAACAATTCGCACTTAAGCTGATTTTAAGCTTCACAAATCTTTATTTATACGAATCGAGTTCCGGGTTTTTCTATGATGCCAGTTGCTCATTATAACACTCTTCAATATTAAACAAACAAAATATAAATATAAAATTAGACTGTCTAACATCAATAAGTGGACCATAGTCGAGTACTTCAGTTGCATCGCTAGAAAAAATTCAAAAAAAAAATCAAAATTCAAAATTATTTATTTCACGTAGGCCAACCTGTGGCTCTTATGACACGTCAAAACGGCCACATCATAACTCTACAACCGGTTAGGAAAACGGATTCTGCTGAGAAGAGCCGGCAACACTGAATTATGAATGTAGGCCGGCAAGAAACTCAGCAGTTGCTCTTTTCAAAATAATCATTTTATAATTTATTATGTAGCTATTACATTGTAATAAGTTTTTTGAACTATCTTGTGGGCAGCCGGATGGCAAGCCAATTTAACTCATGCAACTTTGCTTAAACTTATGCTTACTTTGCAAAAAAACACCACTAAGTACCTAATATGTATTGGAAAAGTTATGGTCAGAGGGAAGAGTTCCCACGGATCTATATCCGTGACATATTCGACAAACCAGCGATATCATATGGTTGCATTATAGTAATTAGTAATGAAGTGAAGATAGATTTATTAATTAATTGATTACTCTTAACATGATTTTTCCTGTCTACAAAATTGCCGTGTGATTAACAAAATCGTATTAATTTAATAGCTTTCCATTTATCAACTCATATAATATCAAACATGTTTTATTTTCTTACAAATAGCATGGCTGCTTTCAAAATTATACATTGGATATGACGTAATATTCAAAGAACAAGTATTAAACTAGGTATTTGAAATTTATAATCCGCCAAGACTATTGCCACTACAGTTAGATACATAGTATTAGAATAATAATTTGTCATATACATAAACACCGTAGGCAGAGATAATGATAAGTATCGTCATTATAATTATTATGTTATCTGCTAATACGAGTAATAACCGGGCTCGACGGATTACCATGCTCTCGGCAGAGGAATGTCAATGCCTAATTTATAATACCATGATTTATCTCATTATTGACAAGGGTCAACGTTGATAGACTGTGGCCGAGTTACGAGCACATCAGTCGATTGCGCTGGGTAAGCAACGTTGACCGAAGCGCTAATATAAGTGGATGGTGGATGATGGTGGAGCGGAAGTCTTGGCTGGTGGATGATAACTGGTAAATGAAACTAAAAGGTGGACGATAGGTCCGAACTTGGTCTTAAAGGAGGTTGGGGAATTTTGACCCAGCATTTTTAAAAACGTTTCAGATTCAGAAAACATTTAATAATATTTTTCAGAGTATCTTTCTTTTTTTTCTGTAAACCCCATATTTTTAGAAGCTGGGGATCAAAAATATAATTATTCACAAGTACACATTATAAATAACCGTTACAAGGCAATACAAGTGAATATCTTTTTTCTCCCAACTTTATTTGATAGAATTTGATTAATTTTCGATAGTCTGGTTTACTAGAACAAGTATGAGAAGTTTGATTCGTGAACGTGGGCGTTCAGTGTTCAGTTTAGTTCGTCTGGGTCAGAAACTCTATGGAATTCGCCAATCTCCTTTCGTCTATGCCTCGGAGAACACTAATGGCGATGATACAGGTTAACTGTCCGGTTTCCGTAAAAATGTTACACGACCACAAAGATTTACATAATATCTTTGAGCCTGACTTCTACGCAACATTCTAAGGGTAAGATCTATAGAGGCATTCTCACTCAGCTCAGACTCAAGACTGAGTTAAAACGAGACAGATTTATGTCAGGACATATTTGTGTCTCATTTTAACTCTATCTTGAGTCTTGAGCAGAGCCAGTGCACGATCTATAGATCTCAGCCTAAGCATCTAAACGTCAAAGATCCAACGTCTCACGCCACTCGTCTTTTGCAGCTGCGTAAACACCAATTTTATCCAACTCAATTCACGAAAAGTAAATAAAGCTAGTTAAAATATTGTAACTTAAACGTTTCAATAACAGACGAAGGCACGGTTAGTTTTTGTATGTTTATTTGTGTGTATCATCTCATACCGTAACATTGTGTTCGCCTCAATAATTTGACAGCATAGCGTGATCCGCCCGTCTTGATGCTTTGTTTGTTTTGCCTTTGTTTTTTGGCACTGAGGCGCTGGTTTATGAAGTTATTCAAGTTATTTTCGTTTTGACAAGTGGTTTTTTAAAAGGGTGCGAAAAGTTTTCGGTAACTTGAAATTAAAAAGTAGGTATAGTTCTTATTAAAATTGTGTGATCTAAGAATCTTTATTTAAGCTTTTATTACCGCTGTTTTAGTGCCTATCTTTTCAACTATGAATGGTCTTTTAAAATAAAAAGACTAGCGCTTGACTACGACCACACCTGATGATAAGTGAATAAATTATTATGTTATTAATAAATTACAAATGAAGTAGGTACCTATTATGAATTCAATAATAAATTATTGAATTGGACGGTGTGTTTTTTTTAAAATATAATTAGTTATAGTTTTTCAATTTCTTTTTCCCTAATATTATTGTTTGTAAATTGATGTGTTACTTAATAAAAAACTAAACATATATTATTACTTATAATAATAATATAAATTGAAATTTTAATGATATGTCACATAATTAGGCGATTTGACAAGAAGACAATCCGTTGCCAGGGTTTGTTGCTTAGGTAAGCATACTTATGTTTAAATTACTTTTGTTATATTTCACAAGAATAAAAAATACTCAAATTGAAATATCTATATCTTTATTGTTGTTGCTAGAATTCGTTTTCCGAGTTTAAACTCTAACTTCTACTTATACAGTCACCTAGTATTAGTTGATTTTGATTTTTCGAACCTATAAACAAGTGTAAATTAAAAGTTTTATTTTTAAATGCAAGCTTTTAGTAGCTACATCATTAGACTCTGGATATCATCTAGGATCAGAGTACTTGTTATGACGAATCAAACGAGCCCAAACTCGATGGGGTTACGTCGTTTTATTACAGAGTTCCGATAGCCATCTTCCGTCTCCATCATCAGATCAGCTCCATGTCACAATAATATTACATTGTCATCCGATTTACACATAAATGTAAAATTTCAGCTCGATCAGCGGGAAGTGGGTCTAATTCATCTTGCAAGATTTGACCCAAACAAACATTGCAAGTTAAATAAGAGCTTGTAAAAATAATAATTCTTCTACTTCACTTCAGGACTCAGCTTACTTGACAATCTTAATACTAAATTCACCTATCATTTACTAGCTTCGATTGTACAAAATACCGTACTCTATTAAGTATCAAATCGGTTTCATCCCCATAGACAGCTCACACAAACAACCATTATTTATTTTGATTAATTAATTAGAGCCATAGAACTAACAGAAATCACTTGTTATACTTAAATGAACTCAGCGGGTTTATTATGTTAATAGGTTTTATTGCTGGCCTTGAAGTTTAAGAAGTCTAAACTAGATTTTAAGGTGTGGCTTGGAAGAAGGTTTACTTACATAGGTTCACAATATACTATATCGATTCACATTTATATTACATAGGTTCAAATATTAGGTATATTACATACGTTCGCATAATATTACTTAGGTAGGTAACTTAGGTTCTACTCGTATTTTAGATGACCAAAAAAGCAATATTGTTAATACATTTGTGTGTCTAGAATATAAGCGAATATATTTTAACCAATTTTTATAGAAAGAGGTTCACAATTCGAGGCGTTATTTGTCATTTCATTTGTGAGGATTTTACCAACGTCGAGTGCAGTTTAGTCGAGGAAATAATATATAAAAATTCTTTAAAAAAAACGACTTTAAACGCCACTGAAAAGTATAAAATAATTTCAGTTTTTACACGTACCTATGTTGAAGTCGGGCAGGTCTAAATAGAAACAATGAAACGATGAAACGAATGCGCTACGCTAGCCAAAATTTTAGTTTCAAAATTTTAGGTCCAAGCACAGAATATAATAGTACCTACTTGGTAGGTACAGGTATGTTGAAGTAGGGCTAGCGTTGCAGTTTCATTGTTCTATTGAGGCCCGCCCGATACCAAAATATCAAAACGCTCGGATAAGACTTACTATTTTTAGCCGACTTGAAAAAAGGAGGAGGTTCTCAATTCATCGGTTTTTTTTTATGTATGATTAAATGACATCGATTACTCGAAGACGCCTGAACCGATTTGGATTTAGATCTTTGTTTTAAAGGGTACTTCCCAGGTGTTGCCATTGAAATTTTATCGAAATCGGTTGAGCGGTTTTTAAAATAACAATAAATTATATACTTCGTACTGGCGCGGGCGTTTGAAGTCGGTTTAAAAAGATTTTTTATATTAAATTATACGTTGTTGAAATCGGCCCTTAGTATATGTGTTATATAAACTAACCCTGATTACCCAGTGCTTGAGAACAAAGTAAGCTAATTAAAAGTTTAAAAAAAGAATATATTAGTATTACTTTTAGCAAAACTGAGGAATTATTAGGATAATTTGTAGGTATTTTAATTTAATTAATTGCTCTCGAAGACAAAGTCACAGCTGTTGGTCAGCGACGCAATAAAAATGCAAATCACGTGGTATGTTAATTATATTTACCTATTCGATAATTTGTTCTTTACACGAAAGAAAAGATAATTATTTATTTTTATTTAAAATAATTAGGGAACAATACTATAACTAGAATAGGAATAAGGCCTGGCAATGTGTATATTATTTGAAACAAATTATAGAGATTTAGTTATTGCCAATAATATTGTTGGAAAAATAAAAAATGGTGGAATAATGAAGCTTAATTTTTTGTAAACAAAATATTTTTTCTATGGATTTTATACATGATTTCAATATGAATAATTTTAGAAGATCGACATAGCTAAAATGGATAAAATAAACCACATTTTGTAGAAACTATTAAACTAATGAAATAGATTTTTTTTTAGAACGGAGAAACTTATTTTGTAATGGTGGAATCGGGATTTGAAGAAACGGAATTTTGGAAAGGATCAGAAAAACTTGACTATGGCTCAAACGCTCGACGCGCGGAGCCACTAACTAAACAAACAAAGAAGAAGAATATTGTTTAACGCGGAAAGTATGGATGCAACATCAGACATATTGCTTTTGTTCATATAAAATGTATCTTATGCCACCCGGACCTTAGTTACGAATCGATTGACACGTCATCCATCAAAATCGGCTCAGTAGATTAGCCGCTACGGTGGAACATTTGTAAATAGTCACATACGTCATAGATTGCTAAGATCATAACCCTTCCTTTTGGAAGTTAATCAAATTCAAAATTATTTATTTCACGTAGGCCAACCTGTGGCTCTTATGACACGTCATGACTCTACCACCGGTTCGGAAAGCGGATTCTGCTGAGAAGAGCCGGCAAGAAACTCAGCAGTTGCTTTTTTCAAAATAATCATTTTACAATATTATCATGAAGCTATTACATTGTAATAAGTTTTTTATACTATCTTGTGGGCAGCTGGATGCCAAGCCGATTTAAGCCAAGCAACTTAGAATCGGGTAAAGAGGGACTTGACATACCTACGGACATGCAGAAACACAGATAGAAGGGCAACAATTCTATAAGGCCAGTCGTTCATTGTGATTTTTTGTTGCCGTGACTTTTGTCGCTGTCACCTACTGTCGCCCACGATGTGCCCACTGTTTTAGAGCGCACTCCTATAGCATTTGTGGCCGCGCGACAGTTACGTCACCCTAGAGTCGTCAGTTGCTGGAACTATTTGTCGTCGTGCTGTCTCGTTTCTACAGTGAGTGCACTTCCATTATATCTTCATAGCACTCCACTTGGCGACAAAAAGTCACGGCGACAAAAAATCACAATGAGCAGCGCGGCGGCCCTTACGGTTCATTCAAAAAGTGAAGTGCATTATGTATACCTACTCATTTTGAACAAAGAATTTGACGACCTTTCAGGTTTTCTTTCAGGTACTAGTTTTTGACGTGATAACGTCTTATAAATCGATGAACACCGGCTGCACGCACGAAAAAGTGTCACGTTCCGCCTGAGCCTGAGCGTGCATGCGAGAGCGCGGAACAAGCGATAGAGAGGCACGATCGTCCCAAGCGTTGGCTTGTGACTATGATGCGATGTTTCTTTATGACGTTATCACGTAAAACTAGGTATATCGTCCGTAAACCGACTTTACAGACAACAATTTTTTTTGTTTCCTCCCCGCTCCACTACGCTTCTGTCTCTGGAAGCTATTACGTAAGAATTAACATAATAACCTATTGAGGATTTCTTTTAACCTTAATGATACCTAATGCTCATAATTTAATATGTAGATATGCCGAAAACTACACTAAAAAAGGTAAATATTGTATCCATCCTTGGTCGTATCGTATATACCTTCGAGATACCTTGACCTGTCTAGCTCTGTAAATCTATACTCTGTCTATTGCTTGTATATTGTCCACCTGACATGACTTTGTATCAAAATTATAATATATTGATGAGCAAAAATATAAAAACGTTTCTCGCGAAGCGAAACAATATCTTAATTTATATATAATTGTGACTAGTTTTGTATAATTTTATTTAAATAACTTGTCACTAATTTTATTTAGTTTTAGAATGTGTGTTTTGCACAAATTAGTCTAGGATTGTGTTTATATTAAAAAAGGTCAACATAATGTTTGACCGTCTATAGTTTGTTCTGCTTATTAGGTACGTTTTAGTATTTAATTGCCACCTATTTTGAGACGCAAAGGGTGAAAAGAGAAAAAAAGGAATCGACTTGAAAATCCTTCTCCTTTTTAAAGTTATAAGCACAGTATAAGCTATGTTATGAGTAAGTAAAAAAACTTAGGAGGACCACTAGATTTAGCTGTTATTTTTTTAAGAATATCAACCAAGCTGAAGTTGACTGGTGTCCTCCTATCCCCTTCAATTAAGCGGAAAGCATGTGCTAGGAGTTGGTACGCCGTACCACAATAGGGCAACGGGTGGGGTTCGAACGAACCTTTCAGTTATTGAGTCTTCTTACATAACAATGAGTCTTGCGGATAAAAACTTGCTCACTAGAATTAGTGTAAAATGTCAATAAATCCAATATATCAATATATGTTATAGGTATTTGTGCGGATCTGTGCGCGAGCATTTCCGCCAGCGTGATACCGTGCTTGGACACCATTTTTACCGTCTGTGGTCAGGACAAAATGGGATAGTCTGATCTAGAGAGTAAACCAAAAAATTAAGTGGCACTCGGGGACTGCCGCGGTAAAGCTATTGCATAGCATTTTTTATCAACTTATGCAATTATAATATTTATGTAATATTTTTTTTGCATAATAAAAATTATGCAAAAAAAATAATTAAAAAACAAACAAACAAGAAAAGCAAACTGTCACTACTTCGCGAGTGAGATTCGAACCTGCGACATCATACAAAGAATTCGGCCGCTTGCCCACTGCGCCAAATAGAGCTACTTGAGAACCTCTAAAATGTTGAACGCTTACTGAACGACGGTGTTAGGTTTTTTTTCGTTACGGAATTTCTTGATTCGGTCGCCGCGCTCAAACTGTTTGTCCTAGTTTAAAGCCCGCGATAAAAGCTATGCAATAGCTTAAAAAAATAATAACAAACGTTACCACGGTATTTCATAGTATAAAACCATTGCGAAATGTAATGGTATTGATATAGATTTTTTTACACCTATGGTCATAAATAACATCCTAAAACCAACCGGATCGGATACTTACAAAATACATAATATTATTTAATACGAATGCAAATATTTTTTGTTCAAATGTCAGGTGAATAGGTATATGCGAGATAGAACAATTCATTTGCTTTATTTAAGTACCTATCACAAACAACAAGCAATACATACACGCTTCCCCAAGGGTGGGAAAACACGCGGGGAATCTGTTTATATGTCATTTTATGGAGTCCGACAAGGATAATTATAATTTTCAACTTGTGGTTAAAGCATAGGTATGACAAAAAATATTAAATTATAAAAGAGTTCGATGTTCGATGAGAGCAGTGACACTGAAGATGGTTTTTAAATATACAGGTAAGTATTTTGAACGTGTCGGCGCTCTGACTTGGTCATACGGTTAGGGTTTGTGCGGAGAGTAATGATAGATTTTAACACTTAGTGATATGGTTTATATTGAGCAATAAATATACACAGAGTGGTATAAGAGAACCGACTCGGACCGTGGTTGCGCGTGTACTCCTCGAGTGTTCAGTGTGAACTCCTCCAGTGTTGAATGTGAACTCTTTTTGAAATCGGAACTTTTAAAATCAAAAATAATACAGCGGTCGGTGTCGGCTAACTTCACAAAAGCAAAGCAAATTACCAAAACAGAAAGAAATAAACAATTACATTTGCAGTACAGTACAGGGAATAGAGTTGTAAAAAAATAAACTTTAGACAATAGTAATAGTAAAATATTAATTTAGACAATAGTCGTTGTTACAAAGAAATACAAAGAAAAGACCCAAAGCAAAAATATTTTCTAACTTAATAGCTACGGCCTTACAATAAACATAGGCGTGAGAAACAAGTCATAAAACACAGCTAAACTACGAGCTTAAAATTAAACGGATTATTTTCATTTAGGTATAATTAGCGTAAGGCGACTGTGTTTAACTAAACCACCTTTAGTCCGTTAACCAGCAAAGAATTAATTCTAGAAAAAATAACAAATTATTCCTCCCCCACTTACCCTAGTTCCCCCAATTACCCTAGTTCTCAGTTCCTCCAATTAGGAAAGATTTCAACTGATATCCGGACACTTCTTGCATAAGCCCCTCCTCAAATTTTAGGAAAGATAAT
This sequence comes from Oeneis ivallda, assembly GCA_029955525.1. Lineage (NCBI taxonomy): Eukaryota > Metazoa > Arthropoda > Insecta > Lepidoptera > Nymphalidae > Oeneis > Oeneis ivallda. The sequence continues at coordinate 21,058,148 of JARPMR010000008.1, read as the reverse complement.
TTAGACGAATTTATTGTGCGTTTCCATAACACATATTTAAACATACAGACACACACATTGAATACAACAATAAATTACATATCAAATTTGAATAATTTCGCAATAACTACGGACGCCCCGGTAAGATTGTCGAACATTTGGACACGCTTAATAATGATACATTATAGTCCATTGAAATCTTACATTTATTAGGCCTTACCATGCGTTTTTTAGAGGACGCAATTTTAATTTTTTGATGTGTAGGGGGGGTCAGTGTAAAGCTAAAACCAAGTTTGTACCCGGGGTCGCCACCCTTGTCCCACGGCCGCCATCTTGAAAATAAGGGTTGAAATGATTTTTACGATACGGTTTTACGATATGTCTCTTAAACTATTTATCTGTTAAAAAAAAAAAAATTGTTAATATTTTTTGTTGCAAATTAAATTCTTTACAACTTTGGTCTAGTAACTTTTTGTCGTAGAACTATAAATAAAAAAGTTATAAGCGAAAATGTTCAGAAATCGAGAAAAAATTTATATTTTTCGATATAACTTTTTTTTAATCATTTTGCGAAAAAATGATATTAGACCATTTTTGTAGATCGTTTTTTGAGGAACAACTTTTATACGCAACATTTTTTCATTAAGTCAATAGCTAAGGTTTTACAGCGCTCCGAAGTGAGTACTATTTTTCAGTACTCTTAACTATACATTATACGTGTGTACTAATAATGTGTCATCAACTCATCAGTTATTGTTTCTCGAATTTCTGAACATTTTCGCTTATAACTTTTTTATTTATAGTTCTACGGCAAAAAGTTACTGGACCAAAGTTGTAGAGAATTTAATTTGCAACAAAAAATATTAACAATGTTTTTATCCTGTGTGGCTAGTACAAGATTTACTATGGCAGCTACGACTATAGTATCGTTCTCTCACGAACTATTCATAGTAAATAACATTTTTGTCAAATTGGTACCACGAGTCGGTCACGTATCCGTAAACGAGCTAACTATAGTGAGTTCTATGACCACTACGAAGGTTAATACAATGAGAATGAGTCTGTGGCAAGTCTGTGGTAAAATTGAGTGATTCTATACTCTGTGGTCATCCGTAAGTCAAACTGTCATAACAAACAAACAAATTATCAAATCAAATTATTTATAATAGATCTTAATTTACGATTCAGACTTCTCAAAAAAGAAAAATGTGAAATAGTAGATATAAAACATAAAACAAACAAACTATAGGATATGAAACGTAAAACAAACTATACCTAGTTAGTACCTACTTACGAGTATAACCTTTAATTCAAGATTCAGAATCCTGTACGGAGGTATATTATTTTCATTGGGGTCCCAAGGTGCTGGAGTGGCGACCCCGGACCTAGATGTGCAGTGTTATGTTGGCTTGATAAGGATGATGAAGAAGAATTCTGTATATTACACCAACCAGCTCATTATCCTAATCTAAAACTGCCTGGATTTTCACTAACTGGCCAACTGAATTGGATACATAGAATAGTGAGGAAAGGTACCTAAAACATGAATTATTTATATTCAAAGTAGGTAGGTATATAAGTATATTATTATGCCAGGTTTGATTTATCATGATGATTTGAGAAATAAATCCTTACTAAAATAAATGCGAATGTGTGTTTGTTTGTTGGGTTGTCCTTCAATCACGATGCAATAGAGCATCGGATTGACGTGATTTTTGCATGGATATTGTTAAGGACCTGGAGAGTGACAGCTAGGCTACTTTTATCCCAGAAAATCAAAGAGCTCCTGCTGGATTTCAAAAACTAAATCCACACGGACGAAGTCGGGGGCATTAGCTAGTACATAATATATTATTGTTGAAATGATATATGAAATTGCAAATGAAAACCAGTGCTGCAGCAAGAGACTTACTTACTTATATTAATTAATCATAATAAAATTGTTTTTAGTTTAGGCCCCGTAGATTAAGTTTTGTTTTCTTTGTAATAGATTTTAAAAAAGGAGGTTATCAAAGTCGACCTGTATGTATGTAATATTATTGGAACTGCAAAATATTTTCATATGATATTATATTAGGGTTTCCAAACAAATTTTATAGGTGTATGTATGTATGTTTGTCCATACATTTCTCTGAAACTATTCATCAGATTATGACCTTTCATTTTTTATTTGCTTACATTTACTTCAACAGGAACAGTAAACCTTTCATCAAAATCGGTTCAGTAGTTTTCAAGATATGAACACTTTTCCCTTTTCAGTTATTCTTTATTTTGGTACTTTATTGAAGTTGGTTTAATTTTTTTCTAAATTAGGTATACTTTGCTTGTTATGTAATAGTGTTGATGCAAAAGAAGTTTCTTTTTTATTTTTCTTTCAAAATGTCTAAACTATTGAATTTGTTATAGAAAACTATTATTACATATTAAGATTTCTGTCACCAAGCATATTATAATGTATTAATTATGTTGACATTTTATTAATTGTAATACCATCCTCTGTAAGTATAGCTATATAATAAGCTTATGGGAAATGTGTTTTTTTCTTTTTTTTCAGTGAAACCTACATAATTAGAGGCTAGTACTTACAAATTTACACCAGAAGAATGGGTGCACATTTGCATCTCTGTATTCAGCCTTTAGTCACCAGGCCCTCTGCACTTACACCGCTCATATTATAATCATTGCATTTTCCAGTGCAAGCATCCAGGGTCATAACGGGATGGAATTAAATTGTACTTTGAGAAATCATGTTTGAGAAACATTGTAATTTGATAATATTGTTGCTGAATAAATAAAATAAAATTGTGTATATTCCATAAGTCTACATAAATAAATAAATAAATAAATATTTTTACTTTATCTTTCATCAGCATTTCTTTATTTACTTACCTATTTTTATTTACCTACACACCATTATTTTTAGTCTTGTCAAAATAATATTTTCCTTTTATTGGTATAGAATACAATAGAATAGAATAGAATAGAAATGTTTTTTATTCAAATAAACTTTTACAAGTACTTTTGAATCGTCAATGAGTCTACCACTGGTTCGGAATGCCGTTTCTGCCGAGAAGAACCAGCAAGAAACTCGGCAGTTGCTCTTTTCAAAATGTATACCTATATATTATGTTTAGTATAAGTAGTAAATTGATGCAGAACAAAGGTATTTTCGAATGGCATTATGTCTATAATGTTTAAACTGTCTTTTTTAAATTTGTTTGTCTGTTTGTCCCAGTCAATAAAAGTTAAAAGGCTGAACCGATTTTGATGAACTTTTATCTTCTGTTTAGTAGATGCACTGCAAGCTGACTGCAATATTGCAGTGTGGATGTTATATTTCTATTGCAAATGCTGACCATTTATCCAGATACAAAGACTATGCAATGAGTTATCTAGGTTACTTTTTATTCCTGAAAAGTTACCTTAATAACTATAGAAATATTACAACACGGCAACTTAATACAATTATATATGTATAGGACAAAGTAAATCCTTATTATAAATGCGAAAGTGTGTTTGTTTGTTGGTTTGTCCTTCAATCACGCTGCAACAAGGCTATGGATCGACGTGATTTTTTGCATGGGTAGGTATAGTTGAGGACCTGGAGAGTGACATAGGCTACTTTTTATCCCGGAAAATCAAAGAATTCCCGAGGGATTTTAAAATCTAAATCCACACGGACGAAGTCACGGGCATCAGCTAGTACAATATGAATTTAATGTGTAATGTTAATTATTTATTACTGAGAACAATTCAAAATACCTATCTTTCTTTTTAATAGATACATACTAAAGTTTTCTTTTGAAAAGATTAATAAACTTTGCAATAATATGAATTAGGATGGAATAAGGTAAGTAAAATAAGAAAACTAAAACAATTAAGGATTCAATTTGTTTATTTATAAAAACTAATTGCATTTTATACAATTGGTTTGGGTATTTATTCTTTTATGTAGGTACCTATATTAAAATCTAATTAAGTATATTATTCAAGTATGATCACTATGATGTGACAGCCACTTGCAGATGTTAAGCAACACCTGCATACTTGGTAGGTAGGTACATATTGTTTAGGTGACAGCTTTTATTATGCTCTGAGGTGATCTGCAACCTGTAAAAATATGATACTTATATTAAATAGAAACTTATTCATTAGAGTTAGGTTTGTGGTTTGATTGTTTTTAATATCATAGGTGTAATTTACCTACTAATAAATTATTCTATTTGCACATATTTTATGAATGGGAGTAGTTACTTTTTGCAATTGTTTTACCTACACACATGCATATTGTTGATGCATATTTTTGAAGTTAAATGTGGATGTTGTTAGTTTTTGTACATAGGTAATATGTAGGTTAAGTAAGCATAAATTTTATTGATAAAATGTGCAAAATGACAATAAGTATAACCAACATACGCAGTGATAGCCTAGTGGTTTGGACTGTGGTCTCCTATTCGGGGGGTCGCAGGTTTGATCCCGGGTACGCACCTCTGACTTTTCGGAGTCATGTGTGTTTAATTAAATACCACCTGCTTCAATGGTATAGGAAAACATCGTGAGGAAACCGGCACACCTAAGAATTCTTTAATAATGTTCTCGAAGGTATGTGAAGTCTGCCAATTTGCATTGGGCCAGCGTGGTGGACTATGGCCTATAACCCCTCTCTGAGAAGGAGACCTGCGCTCAGTATTGAGCCGTTGATGGGTTGCTAATTATGATGATGATGATAACCAACATTAACAGCACTGATTGACTGACTGAGCTTTAACACACAGCCTTACCAAACCATAGGAGTTAGAAACTTGAAATTTTGACAGTGGGTTCCTTTTATGAAGTAGGAACCCATCAAGAAAGGATTTTTTGAAATTTCACCCCCAAGGTGTCAAATAGGGGCTGAAAGTTTGTATGAAAGTTTGTTATCTTTTAAGTTATATCCATGAAACTTGGTATTTGGCCTTTCAATAATTGAAATTGAAAAAATAAGTGTTTAAAGATTGTTCCCCCAAAGAAGATAAATAGGGGATGAAAAAGCTTATGACAATGTTTCATTTTTCAAGTTATGTATATGAAACTTAGTATTTTGTCTCTTGAATAAATAAATACTTAAGTAGGGTGTTACACCTTCCTTGAACATTTTACCCCAAAAGGCTAAATAAGCAAGAATATTGCAAGAGTGACTTTTCCTTATCTCTACTGGATATGTAGTTAGGGATAAAATGCCCTTACTTTCAAGGACATGTAACTAGCAAAATTTCATCAAATCATCATAGAAATTGTAACAAAACATAGCTGTTTACCTACCTACCTAGGCCCGTAGTCCTTGAGGCCAAAATAATACAATATAGAATAGGTACCGACCTAGGTATCTGACGTATTTGTGTACCAACACTTATGCCAAATGTAACCTACGGGTTACCTACCTTCGTCTCCGGTCTTTGAATAAACCAACCTTCGAACACTCAGTCTCCAACTCTCCAGTGAATAATGATAGGTACTTTTTGTGAACATAATATGAGGTTGCTTATTAGAGTATACCTACTCTTTCTTAACAGTGGACGATTACTTGACTATCACTTTGTAAAGGTTTATTTGAAGCACAATTTCAAGCACTCAGAGACCGGTTAGGAGTTCCTGGACAAATTAATATTTCATCCGAGATGCACAACACAAATATCGCCTCTGAGACAGTTGTTACTCCTCTTCGTCTCGGAGGCTATCTTGCAGAGCCTCCGTGATCATTCTACACGCTTCCGTGGGTCAGGGAACTCCTCAAATAATTATTTTTCAACATTTCGATTGTATATCACCAAGCTCTCACGGAATATTTTCGGTGAATTGAAACTCACCTATCGTATCACGTTTACAATCGTAAATGACGTCATTTACGGGTTGTGAGTTGTCAAACATATTACTCATACTGCCAAATAGCGATACTATCCGTATTTTTGTACGAAGACGTTTTTAATTCACGATAGTGACGTCATGCGTTTTAACTATACACGCTCATACTGGGAACTACTCGGACACTTTTAGTTCCCAATGTTTCCGCTTGGGGCGTTGGCTGTAGATGTATGAAGAAGCTCGCAAACAGAGGTCCGTTATAGTTAACTATCCAATCTTGTACTAAGGCTACAGATAAATAGTTTAAGAGATATATCGTAAAAACCATTTCAACCCCTGTTTTCAAGATGGCGGCCGTGGGACAAGGTTGGCGACCCCACAAACTTGGTTTTAGCTTTACACTGACCCTCCCTACACATCAAAAAAATAAAATTGCATCCTCTAAAAAACGCAACCCCAAATGTAACTTTTCAATGGACTATTACAATTTCATACCTTCTAAGTATTTGCCGTGACTTTATCTGTTCTTTATAATATAATAATCATAAGTATATTTTACCCAAAAATAAATATAACGAAAAAAGTGTTTATGTCGTTTTATTATTTTTACCTGTGTATTACTAATATTCGATAAATAAATAATAATACATAGGTAGGTACTTCTAATATATAAAATTCTCGTGTCACAATGTTCGTTCCCGTACTCCTCCGAAACGGCTGGACCGATTATTATGAAATTTTGTGTGCATATCGGGTAGATATGAGAATCGGCCAACATCTATTTTTCATACCCCTAAATGATAAGGGTGACCAACCACTAAATATTTTTGCTGGCGGTACGAAGTTCGCGGGGTCAGCTAGTATACTTATAATGTTCTCCTGACCAAATTCAGACGCGGTGGCCAATACAGTAAGTGGCTCTATGCGAAAAATACTGGATGTCTTCTTCTTCTTCTTCATCAACCTATAGACGTCCACTGCTGGACTGTAGTAGAACAAGTTGCCGGAATTGAGAATTATCGAGTCCTCCCCCTTTCTTCGGATTTCAGACAATCCTATAATATTCCAGCGCAACTTGCTCACTACTTCTTCCTTTTTTCCTTCTGCTTTTATTCGATGATCTTCTCGTCGGTCCTCAAAGTGCGTGCGTTATACGTCACCATGTCCAGTCGTCGGGGTTGGCAGCGGAATCTCGTCCGTAGATTCTTAGCACGACCGCTGCCAGTGTCAGGAATAGCGAGGCCGCCGGGAACTATGTCAGTTTCCATTAAGGGTTTTGTCCACAATGACCACGCTGGGCAGGCGTGTTGGTCATCGCAGGGCTTGACTGATCGCGCCGAGTCCCGACACCAGCCCGACACCGGCCTGTGCCATTTGTTTAGTCTTGCTACTATGAGATGGTTATACCACCATCTGTCGGTCGCCAGAGCCTCGTCAGTAGACCAGATGGGGGCACCGCGGATGTACTGAATTGCGGGGAAGATCAATTATAATAGAGCATAATATTATTCCTAGATGTTTTTTCTATCGTTTATAGGGTCGTATCAGCTCGTTGCGTCGAATGTATGGATTTATTTTCGCGCGCGTTCGTTTTTATTCTGCGATAACTCCTAAGATATTCATTTAAATTATAAAGTTAGGATTATCATAATTTGCATGAAATACTTACGGTAAATAACGTAGGTATTTAAGTTTATAAGGATTAATACTGTATCGGTCTAAATAGATTTCCAATTACCTCAATTTACCGTGGCCGACATTTTCAACAATTATTGTCATACTTCAACCAATTTACACCCAAACTTAACAAATTATACACAAAACCTTCCTCATGAATTACCCTATCTATGAGTGAAAACCGCATGAAAATCCGTTCAATAGATTTTTAGTTAATCGCGAACAGACAGACAGATAGACATCCGCGGCAGGGGACTTTGTTTTATGATATGTAATGATAATGATACTTTGATTATTTCAATAACATACAAAAATAACGTAAAGAACTTAGTTTTTTGTTACATAAACATATAAGCAAAGCATTTGGCATTTTATCAAAAGCAATACCTAAATACCTATAAATGTTATTAGCAATTAGGTACAGATATCGAAGTCATATTTCATCAAGTTCCCAGGCTCAGCAAATACCATGTACCTAATACTTGTAAGGAAACAAGCCAAATTCTTTAAATAAATTAATTACTAGTTTTTATAATGTTTCGTAACTCCGTGGCATTCACTATAAGCATGGCCGCGCCGCCATATTGCTTGATTTACGCGCCAAAGCCGAAGTTTTGACAACTCCGGCCATAACGCGTTAGTGGTTGACCATTTCCTCTCTAGCCTTAAAATTTTAACGTGTTAATATTAAGGATGATTATACGAGTCTGCCCGCGAAATTCAAATTTAATTTGGTTTTTCGCAATTTGTAAACTAATACGACAAGCTGGGCTAATGGCATTCTAATTGCGCCAGTAGAATTATCATCTTCACAGGTTTACATAAAAATCTTTACTTGAAATTGACCAGTTTAAGAAATTAATCAAAATACTGAGTTGGACGTGAGTTACTCACAAATTAGTTGATATTTTGATTAATTTCTTAAACTGGACACTTTCAAGTAAAGATTTTTATATAAACCTGTGAAGATGATACTGCCATTGTCGCAATTAGAATGCCATAAGCGTAGTTTGTCGTATTAGTTTACAAATTGCGAAAAACCAAATTAAATTTGAATTTCGCGGGCAGAACTGTGCCTTCCACCTTAAGTGATTTAAATCAATTTAGGGTCTGGTTTAATCTAATTGATATTTAAAACATTTGTGAGGTTATTTATTGGTTTACAAGCGTTATTAATTAACAACATTCTTTTTTAATATCACATAAAAAATTTTTTTTTCAAACTTTTTTATACTCTATGCCTATGTATCAAAGGTCATGTTTCGAATTTCAAATACGTAGCTACGAACGCGAATTTATATACAAAGATGGGTGGATGGACCTAAGAATATAAATTTAAATAATATGTATTAAATATAGTCACTCTAATTTTGGTATAATAATATTTTTTTCACCTCTCATACTCTAAAAAGATGTCATTATAGCTTAGTGTAGAAATCTTTTTCTATTATATTGTATTCTGTACCCAACGCGAAGCTATAATGACTCTTTTAGTCCCTAGGGCAATAAAGTAATTTTTTATTGTTGTTCATTCGTCCCTCTTCAGGACAGGCAAAGATCTATGCCCACAAGGTTTCTTGTTTTTTTTTTGTAATTTTTTCAAGCTTTGTAATTTTTTTAGTCGCAATCCACAGACTACCAAATTAATGCGATCCTATACAAAAAAGACTCTGACACGGAATTTATAGGTAGGTTATACTTTCGCTTCAAGTTGGCCGCTATCTCCAGTCGCACTTCTCCGCGCCGCACCTCAAGTTAGACCCGCGTAAACAGATAACAACGTACCACTCGCCATCGCCACTACCGTGTTTTTCCAAACTTAGCGCATATAAACATAGCGCAGAGTATATTTTCTTACTTTAATTAATGACTTTCTTTGAAGAGGAGAAAAATAAGAAATTAAAATTCACGCCCTTCAACATTCAAGACGTGCGTCATTGCCATGAAAAGCATAACAGTACAAAATTACACTCATGTTTTTATCAACGGTACAGTATGACGTCATTTTGTAACGATCTTCAACGGCAAACATGAAATATAAAGTATAGGTATTTTTTTGTCTTTAAATATGCCTAACCTTTTTTAAATACTTACCTAAACCTTTCAAAGCTAGACCGTACAACTATTATAGAAACCTATTGAATCTATGAAGAATTTTTACGTAATACAAATTGAAGTAGAGGTAAAATGAAAATGAAGATTCTCACATGAAAATAGAACAAAAAGGCCAAGAAATAGTCCAAAATCTGTTGCCACTCGCCGTCGAAATCACGTGCTATCTAAATAAAGTCATAAGAAAACTTTATTAGCTGGAGAAATGAAAAACGTGTGCATTCATTTGCGGAAGGAGTTTTACGTATCTATTTTGATGAATTGGTCTACTGGTCTATTGGTCATATCTAGAAAATCAACCATCGCGCGTCGTCTCTTTGGAGCATTTAATATCAAAAATTGTTCCAACTGTACTTTTCATTATTTTTATTATCATTAATACACCATTTTTTAAATTTTTTACCTGGTTATTTTATTGTCTCGCTTTCGAAGTGAAAAACAGAGTGTTTAACTCGGGACTTAACCCATTAATACTCGATTCTATAGCAACCCTCGCTACCGCTCGGGAGCTAAACATCTCTTATAATATTATGGGATAGGATCGTTTAGTCCCTTGATAAACAATCTACTATTTAATCAAAAATAGATGTCACTATTTTCTATTTACATATTATGGAATATTTATTCATTATTTATTTATTTATCGAATTTATTTTATTATTTTACTAGCTGATACCCGCGACTTCGTCTGCGTGGATTCAATTTTAAAAATCCCTCCGGAACTCTTTGATTTTTCGGGATAAAAGTAGCCTATGTCACTCTCCAGGTCCTCAACTATCCGTATCCGTAGCCCTGTGGTGGCGTAATTGAAGGACAAACCAAAACCCAACAAACCAACAAACAAACACACTTTCGCATTTATAATATTAGTAAGGATGGTTTTGGTATTATTAAAAATAACTGTGCTAAACACCTTTAGCGAGCAGAAAATGGAAATACGAGTTTCAAATTCTCGAAGTGTTGAATTCTTTTGTTAACGTTAATCCATAGAGAATAGTTTTTTTTTCTAATAATGCGTAGACCTTCCTATAAGTATTCGCGCATCCCGAAATCTAATACGCGTACAAAATTTTCAATGAATGGTATTTTTTTTTTCAAATTAACCAAAGCAAGATTTATTATTATTGTGCCAAAAATGGGATAAATGTAACACCGGGATTTCAAAGGTAGTTTTTTGCTGTGGAGTAAAATGGGACATCTGCTTTTAAAGATCATTGTGGACAAAGCGTGGAAGTGACGTTCGATTTATCATTTTTCTTGGACATAAAAGTTTGTACTAGCTGATGGCCGCGTCTTCATCCATTTGGGTATAGGCTTTTTAATCTGATCTGGTTGGTCGTGGCTAGTTAACTACTATACTATTACTAACCTAACATCGAAGACAATGTTGTCAAGCGATTTAGCGTTCCAATTCCAACACCTGACACCTGGCACAGTTGGCACCCCCTTGACCCTTCCAAGTTATTAGCCCATTCCCATCTTAGATTACGTTGTCACTGATTATCTTGTGAAGCCGTAGTCAATGGCTATCTTGAAAAGCATACGGGGGTATCAGGCTAACCCAGGATAACTCTTCTAAAGTTAGCTCGCTTCCATGCTACAAAAGTAGCTGTTAAATAATATTATTATATTTTGACAGATAAATTTTCAACTAACTTAGCTTACGCCGACGAAAGGAATAGTTAATTACAAAAAACTAGCTTTTGCCCGCGGATTCGCTCACGTTAAGTTTGATTTTACAAACCCCTATTTTATCCCCTCAGGGGTTGAATTTTCAAAAATCCTTTCTAAGCGGATGCCTACGTTATAATAATTACCTATCTGCATGCCTTTCAGCCGGAGCAGTCAGTCAATCAGTCAGACAGTCACCTTTCCTTTTATATATTTAGATGATAAATGTCAGGTGGTTCATAAAAAAAATCAAAACAAATTTTGATCAAAAAGGTATGTTTACAAGTTTACGACTTCAAAATGCACGTTTAACATACTTCCCGGAGGTGACAGACAGACATACAGCCGCGATAACCGCATAGTTTAGGAGGTAATAATAAAACTGCTGTCCTCACCGAACGCACTTAGGGGTTTGACCGATTACGACAGGAATTAGGTCAGAGTTGAGCGCATTTTAAAAGATTGGTTCTGTATTTAACTTTAAATAAACACGTTTCTACAAAAAGGCAGTTTTTTCGTTAAAAAGCAAATTTTCCAGACAACCTTATGGCTTAGAAAAATTTGAAATAAAGGCGATCCTCTAATTCTCCTCTAGTTACATAGGTAACTTAAAGGAAAACACTGGACTAATTTATTTATAGAAAAGCTAAAGCGATTTTGACCGGACTTTCTCAGACAGTCACACGAAAGGTCCGCATTTGGTCAGCGTAGTGGACTATTGCCTGACCCGTTGTTATTCGAGAGGAGACCTGTTCATAGCAGCTATATGAGCCGGCGATTGGTTGAAATTAATCAATGGACAAATTCATAGTATTAATAACAAGACGTGTATAGTTCTTGCAATTCACGAGGGCGACTGACTTATGGTTGTGTGTGTGTCGTATCTGTATAAGTGTGAGCGAGCGCAATGCTCGCGCCTCCCCGCTCCCACCTAGGCTTTAACAGACACGCACACTTATGCAATGTGAATGTACACGAAGTAACCACAAGTAAAGCTCACTCGCCTTCGTGAATTGCAAAAACTGTAAATTGTTTAAAAAATCCCCGACATGTGAAGCTACGGCCGGACTATGTGCGACATACCTGATAACCTGTTACACATTTTTTGCTCTACCATCAGATCCTCCTCCTCGATACTCCCTCATCATCTATCTAACACATACTCATTGAGACCAAATTCTAATGAACCCATAATCACTATATCTGCTGTAAGTTTCTGAGGAGTTGGGTATCCCGTAAACTACTTGATGCTGCTGCATCAGCTCAAGAGTCAAGGTGACTATGCTAATTGGAAATAATCCAAAGTAACAGTACACCTTTCAGATCAATCACACGGCACACCAGTGAAAGTTTGTAAGACCCTTCAATGAAGTATAGGAGATGAGCTGATGAACTTAAATGTCTGAACAAATCTTCATAAATTATAGCTAAGATCCAACTCGATCACATTAGCTTTCAAACAGAAAACACAAAATCAGTCGATTGGGGAGGCTGCTAAGAGGGAACAGACAGAAACACTAATAGACAGACATACTCGTCAAACATAATTATAAAACCTCTCTTTTTTGTCGGGGTTTAAATATATTCCTTAACGAACCCTAACGCCGCCTCCTCAGTCCTCTAGGACACAGCTTAATGCATACATTTTGAAAAATAAAACCTTTACGAATCATGCCCCTTATCGCCCTCTTTAAGCCCCTTGATAAATGGAGTAAAGTACAGTCATGGATTAAAAAAATATACAATGAGAGCTGTCACATTTTCAAATTCACTATACCTACGATCGTTTTTAAGTACATCTTGTACTGGTAAGCTATTTTTTCCCCAGAAACATTTATTGTGTGAGTAATAATTTAATATAAAAAATACAAAGTATATAATTTATTGCTGATATTTTAAAAACCGCTCAACCGATTTCGATAAAATCTCAATGGGACCACCTGGGAAGTATACCCTTTGAAACAAACAAAGAATTTTCCAAATCGGTTCAGGCGTCTTCGAGTAATCGGTGAACATACATAAAAAAAAATTAAAAAAAAGATTCCGACGAATTGAGAACCTCCTCCTTTTTTGAAGTCGGTTAAAAAGCGACAATATTTCATATTATGATTATTTTACCTGCTTCAGTTTAACTACTTATAATAAATAATATTATATCAATCATAATAAGGAAAGTAAAAATAATAAATAATCAGCTGTGCGTAAATAAAAAGTACCTACATCTTATTCAATTAAAATTGAAGTATGTACTTGATATAATTTTAGATCTACAATTTTTGTGGTTATTCCTCCTTATAACTAATAGACTGAAAGTGTGTTTGTTTGTTGATTTGCCTTCAATCGCGCAGCAACGGAGTGATTTTTTTTTTTGCATGGGTAGGTATATTACCTAATTATTACGGACCTGAAAAGTGACATAGACTTTTTTTACCTAGGGAATACAAAGGATTTTCGCGGGATTTTAAAAGCCAAACTTATAAGTGGCAGGCAAAATCTAGTGAGGTCTGAACTTTAGAACCAATTGGTAATTCTGGCGTACTTATTCTTTGTCCACCCACAATATGCACCGGGAGGTCCAATGATTTGACGTGCCTTAGTTAAGTGCTGTTCACATATCAAATCACTTAGTGAAAATGCTAAAATAAATTAAAAATTCGGATTTGATTTAGGGCTTTTTAAGTTACTCGTTAAAAGTGCAAGCAAAAAGTTTAATCTAAAAGCGTAATCGTGCGCTAATATTCTGTATAAATAAACCTAAAATATTCCCCTTTCTCCTCCAAATCAAGCATAAAGTTTGCGTTAGGAGTGAATTGAACCATCAACCTTCGGGGTTTCAGTCCAGCCCCTTGCTCGTTGAGCCATGGGGCCAATTTTGGCCGGTACAGAAGACATTTTACTAAATTGATGCCCAATTTCACCAACATCCCCTAAAGGCCCTAAACAATCACATAGTTAGACAACCGCTAAGCTAAAAGGTCCCATAAACCAACCCATAACTAAAATTGGTTTTCACGAACGCAACAGACCCATAGCTAGCGGACCCCTCCTTATGCGACAGTTTTTTTGCGATGATAGTGTACGCAGTACCAGTATACCCAGTTGTAGTTCCCGGTTTTATAGGAAATGATTGATATAATACGTATTCATGTATTATTTTAATGAAGAACTTAATTTTTTCATATTTTGACTGATAGATATTTTCATTTTATGAATATTTTAATAATCTATACTTAATATTATAAAGAGGAAAGATTTTTTTTGTTTGTTTGTTTGTACCTAATAGGCTCTGTAACTACTGGACCGATTTGATCAAATTTTTTCACCAATAGAAAGCTAAGTTATCAGGAAGTAACAAAGGTATAATTTATTGTCAAAAAAATTAGAGATTAAGAAACTTGCAATAGTGTATCCCATAGTAGGAAAATTTTGCCTATAAAATGTATTATTTGGCGTGTGCTGAGAAAACTATTGATGGTACATAAAAATGATGTACCTAACTACTGCATGATTAAATTACTCATTATTCCCTACAAAAAGTCCCCGAGGGAATTTAACTAACTATCATATTTAAGTCACAGTAGCTTTTGTATTCTAAAATTTAATTTTATCTTATTTACTATCGCAGTATTAATTCTTCCTTACTAATAAGTACACATTATAAATGCGAAAGTGTGTTTGCTTGTTGGTTTGTCCATCAGTCACGCTGCAACAAAGTTACGGATTGACGTGATTTTTTGGATAGGTATAGTTAAGAACCTGGAGGGTGACGTAGGCATCCCGAATAATCAAAGAGTTCCCGCGGGATTAATCCACGCGGACGAAGTCGCGGGCATCAGCTAGTAAAAATATATTTTTAGTCTATGGTTGACAAGTTTGGTATTGGTATGGGGAATGGTTCCTGTAAAAAATATAAACAAGTACCTAGGTAAAGTGAATCACAAACTCTAGAAATTAAAATAGTAGGTACCTACCTACTTAAGTAGATATACCTGGGGTATCTACTTACCAAGGTAGGTAAGTTAGCACCAAACAGGTACCTACGGCCTACCTACCTATACAGGTGCCTACGGCCTACCTACCTATACAGGCTCATTTTCCATTTAAGTAACTGTTAGGAGAGCAATAAAGTAAGTAACCTTTTATGCTTTTACCTTTATTTCGTAGCTAGGTATAACATCTAGGTAGGTACCCAATAAGTGAAAAGGTATGGTAACCACATAAAAATTTATAATTACCTATGTAAATAGGTACTCACCTATTATCAGGAAATTACAAAAAATGTTCAATTTTTCCAACAAATATATTACTGTTGATTCAGATAACCTATATCTTCGGCAAAAATCTATTTCATCGAAATCGTTGAAATAATTTGGTCGTTTTCAATATACATATTTTAGGTCTTCGACTACGATTTATATCAAATATAGTATCAGTCGTGTCTAAATTATCAAAAAAATCAAATAGATCACGGTCCATCTTGTCCTCTAGAAGTCGCTTTTACTTATGTGAATGGGACCAATGATCCATCTCATAAAGTTATGGGATCGTTTAGGCGGTAACGGACCCTTTAAAAATGGTGAAACGGAAACTATCCCCTAACTGGCCGCTAAATATGCTAAGGGGTCCCATAAATCTTATGGGTCGTTGGTGAAAGTGGGCATGACAAGTCTTTTAGTACTCCTTATCCTTTTCTGCAAAACGCATCATGAAAGGGATAGCACGATAGTTTGTTTTAGAGATGGTGTACAGAATTGCCCCAATGAATAATTTTATTTACTTGTGTTGATATCAATTTTATAAGGATAGGGTACCAAAAAAAATAGAACCATTTAAATTATTTATTATTTATGCCTAGGAGAATATTCAAAAAAAAACTTTGGTATGTATGGTGTGAGTTTTGGAAGGAAAGTGTTATTTTGCTTTGTTTTAAATAAAAATTAGTACCGATGTGATTTGGGACGGTTGAAATGACTATTTGCCTACAAATGTCACACGTCGGTCGGCAAACACCCTGTGTTTGCTCGCAGCGGCGTGTACAGGGTGACTTGTTTGTGTTGACTCATCTTGTTACCTACTTTGTTTCGTGATCATTTTTATTTTTACCCGACTACTGCAAAGGGAAGGGTTATGATTTTAGCAGTCTATGTATGTATCTAGTGTCTATTTACGTGTATGTGTATGTTCGTAGCGATAGATGGCGCTATCGTGTGTTGCCATTATTAGTGATATAATAGGTATAATAATTTAATGTAGTTGGTACCTTCAATCAATTTTCATTTTTTTTAATTATTTTTAAATTAGGTACCTGCTTAAAATATTACTGAAGATTTTACCGCTTTTGGTTATATTAGGGGCTCAAAACATTTTGAATAATATTTAACTTATTTTAGGTCAACCTGATATTTAGAAAAGTTTGATCTAAAATCAAATATCTACTTTGAAAAACTCGGTCATTAAAAAACATCCCGTATAAGTTGACACGTATGTCACCGGTGGTCCTTTTTTCTTTATTACACTCCTAATCTTATTTCTTACCTCTTCAAATTATGCTTTAAATGTATAGAACCAGCTTATGCTTTATAGTAACTTGGATTACACGAGTCGGCGATACTAAAAAAAAAAAAATAAAAATTACTGTTTCCGATTAAAACTAAAAAATCTACATACTTATTCCTCGTGTTTGGAAAAACTTTCTATATAGAAAATTATTTTCAATCTTTTTACTGAATTGGAAAATGAAAATTGGAAAGTCATTAAGTTTATACATCTTCAGGAATAATTTTCAAGTCATAGCTTCCTAAAAAATGGTAGGTCCAGTTTTTAGGTTAGGTACTTTAATAAACGTAAGTATATCTCATGTGTCATCAGAAGGTGAGCTTCGCGCATCGGTTTCATCGTTTCTATTTAGGCCCGCCTGACTTCAACAAACCGTGTACAAACTAAAATAATTTTTATACTTTGTAGTGGCGTTTGAAATCGGTTTGGTGAAAAGAATTACCTAAATTCGTATGAATTAAAAGTATGTATAATTTAAAACAGTATTTTGATTTAAATAAAATACAGAATAACAACTATCCTCTTTGCTTGAGTAACGAGTAAGGCTGGAATGACATCTGTGCGCATCGATTCGCGTTTTGCCTTTGAGTAATAAACCAACACAGGAGAAGAATTGACGCGCGTACCCCTCTGTAAGTTGGGTATGAGCAGTGGTCCTACTCGTTATATAAAACTGTTTGACTCGAGTCACGCGCCTGTCAACTACGTATGGTTAGCGGGGAATGAGCTCCGCTATAAATGCCGAATATGAGAGTATTTTCTTCTAAAAAAATATTTAAAACATCCAGTTTACTAAAGGATAACATTTATTTACTTCTGATGTATTATTTTATCCAAATAATGCAATACTTATGCAGAAAACTTAAGAAAACTGTCGATCTGAAAATGTTGCTACTTAATCGTACATGAAATAACTTGGGGAAAATATTGAAAATTAATCTTCCTACTTACTATTCGTTTAGAGACCTTTATCTTGAACTGCATTATAAATTGATCCCATAGAATTAAAATCACGATAGAATAGGAAGGGGTGAACGACTAATTTATAAGCTTTAAGTAAAATATGACTAGATATACTAGTGGTTCGCCCCGAACTGAGACCTCGCGGTAACGGTTTCCCATAATTGACGATCAAAATTGACATTATTATTATGCCCGTTTTCACCAACCATACCTAAATCATCCCATTTGTAGAAGTCTCTTTACATAGGTAGCCCCTAAATACAATTCTAACATCCCAATGTCATTTTCACCTTTAGTTGTCCCGTAGAGGTTCGTAATAACAAAGTTGACAGAAAGTGTCAACTAACTTAACATAGGTAGCCCGTAAAGGTTAGGGAACTGTTATAGTGAAATCCTCAAGGCCTCAATCAAACTTAGGTATAGTTTTTTGGAACATTCAAATTAAATTACTTGTACACAGCGTCAACTATTGACACGATCAGAAATATGTAAAAACAAACTGCAACGTGAAGTTTTATTGATGTTTGCTAAATGACTAAATAATAATCTTAATTGAATAATAGGTATGTTACATAAAGCTGCATTTGCTATATGAGATGAGAGCGCCATCTATTGACATCATTGTGAAGTTCTGTTGTTGCTGCTCATTAAAAGTTAAATAATTTAGTTTCCTTATTACATTTATCTAATTTTAGTATTTGTTGTTCAAGTACATGATATTACGCTAAAATTGTAAAACTTTCAAGCCCCAGCTTTCAATGGTTATTCCGTTCTGAGGTCAAATATAATCTCCACTTTGAAAGCCCCCCATTTCGTCAATTTTAGGAAAAAATTTTTAAAAAAAATACTTTTGTACTCTGTTCCAAATTATCTTTAAAATGAGGTACTGTAAACCTATGAAACGCAAAATTTTTTTTTTTTCTTCGCATTCGCTTCTATGAGAGCCCCCCTGAAATAAAGATTTTTATAACTTTTTAAGCCATTTTCGGCTGGAGGCCATCGGTTTACATATTATATCTAAAATTGAAGTAATTTCGTTCAGTAATTCAGAAGTTATAAGGCTCTGACAGACGGACGGACGGACGGACGGACGGACGGACAAGTGCAAATTCACTCAAGTAGACTCAAAGACCTTCGCTTCGCTCGGTCGATAAATACGAACTTTGATCGTCTGTGGGATTATCAAATAATGATAAAAAATTCTTTCTATAAAACCGACTTTAAACGCCACTACAAAGTATAAAACAATTTTAATTTGTACATGTATGTTGAAGTCGGGCGGGCCTAAATATAAATGATGAAACTAATGCGCGACGCTAGCCCAACTTTGCCCGATCGGCGTATGAAGTCGGTTTTTTAAAGATATTTTTTTTACATTATTATTTTAAGCTTTTTTGTGTATATCTCTGATCGCGAGCAATTTGCTCTTAATCATTGAGTTCCTTCCTCCATCACCGAAGATATGAATCATCTTCTCTTCACCTTTTAAATAGGCCCAACCTTATTATGCTTTCTTTCAAAAAAAATTTAAATCGGTTCAGATTTGACGTAGTTATGGAGTAACATCTAACATTATATCAACAAAAATTTATATGGGAACCACCTCTGAAGTATGCCCTACTAAACAAAAAAAAATTATCAAATTCCATTCATTATTTGGCGGAATAATTGGGTAACAAATATACAAAAAATTCAAATTGAGAACCTCCTCCTTTTTTGAAGTCGGTTAAAATGATTGCATTATTATAACGATCGCAATGGTGTCTGATTGGCTGGTACTCTCCCACTATTGTTTAAAATGCATTGATGCAGCTAGAGCTCCATAAACTCAGCGAATTCATAAAATTAGTTTTTTTACTCAATTATTTCAAAATTTATAGGTATATATTTCCATATAGCCAGTGTGATATGATTTTCTAAATATATAAAATGAAAAGGTGACTGACTCACTGATTTATCAACGCATATCTACTATGACGTAGGCATCCGCTAAGAAAGGATTTTTACAAATATAATACAAAAAATAATGAAAACGAGACTAAAAAATTGTTTAATAATAATGATAAGTTCTACGTAAGTCTTTCTTACTCGAAAATTAGGACTTTAATTTTATGAAGTCGGCCACACCGCAATAAAATTAGGGCTGGACAGCAAGATTTCATATGTCGATATTGGTGGGGGGATTGTATAAATTATTTATACCGAGATATTTTTATCGTCTTACTAATGGTTCATTGACGAAAAAAAATATTTAAATTCTATACATATTTGGTTCATTAAAACTTGGCAATTGAATTAAAGTACCCATACTTCTTATTCATCCCGCTATGTTTACCGGAAAGCTAAATAGCTTGGCGGTGTTTTATTACAGATGGGGTGGCCACTATAGCCATGGCGGCAGCCTAGCATTACAAACAAATATACACTTCGTTCAGATGAAGTAGATGAAAAAAATAAGCCTTCCAAGTAAAGTATGTAGGTACAAGTTTTAACTTACCAATCATAACTTTAAATAAATTTTTTTTTATGGTTCAGATTTTCCTTTTTATGTTTCCTCCATACTGGACTGAGAGAATATTATTCAACGCTGGAAAACGATCTTGTAAATCGAAAAAGTGAACTTTAAACCAGAGCCAATAACGTTTTAAAAAATCATAACAGCTCATAATAAGCTATCAGGAGCAGATTTTTTTCAAAAAGCATATTTTTTAATGTAACACATCAGATGATACTAATTATATAATTCTAAAGTAGAATTACTTTAGTTTTATACATTAGTTTTATATCAATTTCGACTAATAGTTTTTCAATTTCAAGAAGCAATGTTGCTGTAACTTGGTATTTGATACATATGAAACCACGAAATAACTCTAAACTCTGAAATGCTAATTATGCTGTATTTATTTTTAAGGAAACATGATGTAGTCCTAACAGTTTGTACTTAATATACTTTTTAGAAATAGATACTTCGTAAATTTCGCTTTAAACATAAATAAAACAAATGATGTTTCATTAAAAATGCCAGATTAGCCCAAATCAATTGCCGGTTTCTCTTCCTTCCCAGAGACAGTGGGATGACATTATTTGTAAAAAAACTTTTGACGCAATGTTAATGCAAGCAAATTCCAAAGACCGTGCTCGTCTTCTCGCTGTCTCTGCGAAAGAATCCGGACACTGGCTCCATGCTATCCCTTCTGCTAATCTGGGCACTCTTTTAAACCACGCCACTCTTGCAGTGGTAGTTGGTCTTAGGCTTGGCGCCAAAATAACCCAGCCTCACCGTTGCCACTGCGGTGACCACGTCGACGCTTACGGTCATCACGGGCTCTCCTGTTCGAAGAGCGCTGGTCGTTTCTCCCGCCACAATGCCCTCAACGACATCATCCGCAGGTCTCTTGCTACTGCTCACGTGCCAGCTGTATTAGAACCTATTGGTTTGGCACGTAGTGATGGCAAGAGACCTGATGGTATGACGCTTGTTCCTTGGAGGACAGGGAGGTCGCTTGTGTGGGATGCCACCTGTGTAGATACTCTAGCTGCTTCCCACATCCATGCGACCTCCTCTGTGGCGGGTGCAGCGGCTACAAGCGCCGAACAGGCTAAGAGGCGCAAATATGAGAAACTTGACAGTGGTTTCATATTTGCGCCTTTTGGTGTAGAGACCCTGGGGCCGTGGGGCCCGGAGGCTCGCGCACTTTTTTTAGAGATATCAAAAAAGGTGATCGAGTCTACCGGGGATCCAAGAGCTGGCAGCTACCTTGGCCAAAGGATTAGCCTGGCCATCCAAAGAGGTAATGCTGCCAGCATCTTGGGTACTATGCCACACTGCGGTGGCTTGGATGGGGTTTTAGATTTTAATTAGTTTTTATTTTAGTTTTAATTTTAGAATTAAATTTAGGTTTATAGTATTGTATATATGAAATTTTCTATCTATAATATAATAAAAATATCAAAAACTATTATATATAGAAATAAAAAAAAAAAAAAAAATTAAAAATGCTGTATGTTTATTTAAACAAGATTACTTAAAAAATCAATGTGTTCAATATTAATACCCACTACGTATTCAAATAAAAATTAAATGTCTCTCAACTTAATAAACAATATTATTAAAAATCTATGACAAAGTACAGCACTCCCTGGTGGCTTATCGACCGAGCGAAGCGAAGGTCTTTGAGTTAACTAGGGCGATTTGCACTTGTCCGTCCGTCCGTCCGTCCGTCCGTCCGTCTGTCAGAGCCTTATAACTTTTGAATTACTGAACGTAATTACTTCAAATTTAGATATAATATGTAAACCGATGGCCTCCAGCCGAAAATGGCTTAAAAAGTTATAAAAATCTTTATTTCAGGGGGGGCTCTCATAGAAGCGAATGCGAAGTAAAAAAAAAATCGCGTTACATAAAATTGTTACGTATCATTTTAAAGATAATTTTGAACTGAGTACAAAAATATTTTTTTTTTAATTTTTCCCTTAAAATTGACGAAATGGGGGGCTTTCAAAGTGGCGATTTTATACGCTCGCTTGAAGACGCTCTCTAGAAAAATCCGCTATGGATTTTCAAACTGATTTTATGTTTTTAGGTCACTTATATCCTGTACTTGAACAACAAATACTAAAATTATATGAATATTATAAAGAAACGAGATTATTTAATTTTTAATGGGCGTCAGTAATTCATATAGCATCAACATAGCTTCACAATAATGCTAATAGATGGCGCAGTCAGTAACTATTCCCATGGAACTACGAGTTAAATTCAATGTTTGATAAATAATTCAATGTTTTCACTAACGTTCCCTAACCTTTACGGGCTACCTATAAGTTAGGTGATTGATGTTTTCTGTCAACTTATTTATCACGATCCTGTACGGGACACCTAAAAGGATATTGGGACGGATGTTAGGACTTAGGATTGTATTTAGGAGCTACCTACGTTAAGAGACTCCTACTTAGGGGATGATTTAGGTATGTTTGGTGAAAACGGGCATAATAATAATGTCAGTTTTGGTTATCATGTATCGATTGAATGAATAATCATGGGATACCGTTACCGCGAGGTCTCAGTTCGGGGCGAACCACTAGTAACCTTAAATCATAACTAAACAGCTGCTCTAAGGTGATATACTGTGGTACCTACAGCATGCTTTCAGCATGAGATTGAGAGTATAGTGACGGAGTAAATACCTTGGTATCTACAAAATCTGTTAATAATCAGATAATCCTAAGTCCTTACAGTAGGTACACCTAAGTGCACTGCACTGCTAAAAATTATTGATAACTTTTTGAAGTATCTGTATAATATTGAAAAATAGATGGTGTCTTAGTATTTACAGCATTTTTGAGTACGTTGAAAAATATGAATAACAAAAAATATAATATAAACATGTAGAGAAGGTCAACATAGTATCTTAGAAAAATAATGTCATAGGAAAACGAAAATCCGACAATCCGACGCAGTATCTTTTTCTTCCAAATATATAAAAAAGTAATTTTGTTATTTTTCGAAATAAGCTAGATCGCTTTCCAGCGTCAATATAGTCCAAAGTTTCTAGCTGTATCTTTACGCAAGTACTAAAAGCCTACAAAGAGTCAATCTAATAGCAAAGGCATATTATGACTAAAATAACGGCAAGAACCTCGTTTCCTAGCGCTTCTATATACCTACCATGTTAAAGATCTCGAACAAAAAAATTTACTCTCGAATAAAGTAACTCTGTTGTAAATAATTATTAGAAAAACTTATCGAAAGTCGATAATCGATAGTGTCAAATCCCTAAAATGCTTACACAAATGATGCGATTGTTTCATGTAATGATAGAGCGTCCCTGTGTGTGAATGTGATAGTGTGCATATACTTTAAGGTAGTGTTTGCTAATTATATTGTGTGCGTGCATAGCGACGTGATGGAAAAATGCAACTGTAGTAAGCAAGTTTTCATGTGTGCTACCTCGCCCCCCACCGTAATTGACAGACTTTTTTGCAAATAAATTAGGCGTCAATTCCTCTCCATTGCTGGTTTATTACTCAAAGCGTTTTGCCCATATAAAACCATTTGTCATTTTGTATGGAGTCGTGTACGCATCGCAAAGCCGCAAACAAAATGACAGTTTTAATATTATATGGACAAAATGCAAATTGATGCTCACACATGTGATTCCAGCCTTAATCCAAGCAAAAAGAGGGACCGAAATTATTATCTCTTTCTCTTTCTAGATTTTCATCTACACCTGCAATAGCCCGCATCGAACAAATAGCTCGACTGCGCATTAAAAAAAGATATGTCAAACATTCATTGTCTATGTTTACAGAGTACGCTTGTTTATGGTTCTATAAAGGTAACCGCAACATCCGTGAATATATTATTCGAGCGTGGGTTTGCCTGTTTGTTTGTCACAAGCTCTGGACTCTGGAGTAGAGAAACAGAATAATTAGAAGGAATTAATACTGGGTATATATACTCGTCTACAATTTCGAGCGCAGAGTTCTCAACGATTACTGGGTGGAGCGAAGCATGAGCATTGGACATGATTTTCGTCTTGCTCATGTTCATTTTCAGGCCCACCTGTTGAGAAACCCTGCTGAGATCATTGAGCATTGTATTGAGATCTCTCAGAGTCTCTGCCATGACTACTATGTCATCGGCAAATCGCAGTTGAGTGATGTACTCGCCGTTTATGTTGATGCCAAGTCCGTTCCAATCCAGAAGCTTAAAGACGTCCTCCAACGCAGCGGTAAATAGCTTCGGGAAGATTACATCTCCCTGTCACACTCCACGCTGCAAGTGGATTGGTCTCGTAGTCTGGTCCTGTATACGTACTGACATAGTGGCGTTTTCGTACAAGCACTTCAACACTTGGATAATATACCGGTAGTCAATCCGGCATCTCTGCAGCGACCTCAATACAGCCCAAGTTTCCACCGAATCAAAGGCTTTCTCATAGTCCACAAACGCTAAGCAAAGTGGCTGGTTATACTCTTCAGTCTTTTGTATAACCTGCCGCAGCGGGAAACGCAGTGTTGGCAGGCCCCCCACCAGGTGGACCGACGACATCAAACGAGTCGAAGGGAGCCGCTGGAACCAAGCGGCGCAAGACCGAAGCCTGTGGAAGTCCATGCAGGAGACCTTTGTCCAGCAGTGGACGTCTATAGATTGATAAAGAAGAAGAAGAATACTGGGTAAAAGTTACGTCATCAGCAAAACATTAACGGTTCACTATTGAGCGCAGGTCTCCTCTCAGAGAAGGGTTATAGGCCATAGTCCACCGCGCTGGCCCAATGCAAATTGGCAGACTACACACATTAATATAAAGTAGGCTTATGGAATTCTAATTGCGCGAATGGCAGTATCATCTGCACACGTTTATATAAAAATCTTTACTTGAAAGTGTCCAGTTTAAGAAATTAGTCCGAGTATCAACTAATTTGTGAGTAACTCACGTCTTGCACTCGATACTCGGACTAATTTCTTAAACTGGACACTTTCAAGTAAAGATTTTTATATAAATCTGTGAAGATGATGCTGCCATTGGCGCAATTAGGATGCCATAAGCCCACTTTGTCGTATTAGTTTACAAATTGCGAAAAACCAAATTAAATTTGAATTTCGCGGGCAGACCCGTTTAGTGCGCCTTAACGTAAATAATCATCGTTTGGAAACCTGCATACCTGAGAGGTCTGCATAATGTTCTCAAAAGATGTGTGAAGTGTGCCAACTCGCACTTGGCGAGCGTCGTGGACTATGGCCTAAACTCTTCTCTAAGGAGACATAAATATTATGTTCAGTAATGGCGACGGGATGAGATGAGACATTATGACAATATCATAATCAAACGATGAAGAAAGTCTCACTTATAAAGCACAGGCAAAATCAAAAAAAATCAAAAATATTTCTTCAAAAGGATCTATCCACGATATTTAAATGCTTCCAAGCAAAAACTGATCGGGCCATCAGTCAAAATTCTTGGATGGGGCGATACGGGATTAAAATAAACTAGTTTTTGTGAGCGGATCCGTTTGGTTTATTGATAGATGAACACATGTCTTCACCTGTATTTTAGTTATATATTTGTGTAAAGTTTTCTTTTATGACTATGCATAATTAATATTCTCTCAGAAATCTGTCTATTGTGACTTGGGAAAATTGCTCTTCAAGACATGAAACTTTTGACGGCTAATAAGGCTTACTTTTTTAGGAACGAGTAATGGGGGCACATAGAGGGTACATGCTACTAGCAGCGCAAGATCGTGGTCTGTGGCGATCCTATCAAGAAACCTGTCTAACAATGGACGTACATCGGTTGAGATGATGATGTAACAGTGATAAACAACATATTGTCAAGATGTATATTGTACAAGTATTTAACATGACTGAAAATTTTCAGAGTTGTGTGTGTAATTAATACTTGAAATATCTTTATGCGGCCGCAAACAAACGAACTAAATCATAACCACTAATTAAACATACTTAATTATTAGAGATTTGGACTCATCAATTTGTTGGCTATTTAAACAGGAATTCCTCACAATGTAGCCATAATATATTTTTTAATTCGCATACCAGTCCGTCGGCGTATATCAAACAGGGAGAGACTGGAGCGCGAACTATGCGGCCTGTGTGGCATAGATTAAAGATATTATAGAGGCGCACAAAATAGGTAATGAGAAATGCAACTATGTAGCCAGCCAGCTGGTCAATTGCGAAAAAGCTGTGTCGATCATTGTTACAGTTTCAATTGTTGTGATTATTATTATAGCCAATGTCACTTGACATGATGATCCCCTGAAACCAGGCCGACCCCAGTGACCCCCTTGGAGAAAAACTGGACTCCAATTCGAACAAGTAAATTATTAAAATAGAATAAAAAACCCGACTGCTATAAAAATATCAACTGATTTATAGCCAGCGTCACTCGAGATGACGCAAGGTTTCTAACGATACTTCCAAATCTGTTCAGGCATTTAGAAATTATGGTGGAATAAAGAAACTTACAAACACATAAACCCTGAAATCACTCATAATATCACTCATAGACATTGCACTCCTTTTTTTGGGCAGCGTGTAAATATGATCCATCCACCAATATCAATGACTGGTCATTATTTTATCATATTATGTATGGGCAAGTGCTGTACCTATGGACGCTTTTACCTGTGGACACAATCGATTCCGCCGGAACTAGCAACCCCAAAATTCTAATTTGAACGCGACCGTAAAGATTTGTCTATGGTTGACAGTTCGTGCTCAAATTAGAATTTTAGGGTTGCTAGTTTCGACGGAATCGATTGTGTCCACAGGTACAAGCGTCCATAGGTACAGCACTTGTCCCTACCTAGGTAGCGTCTTAAAGAGCAATTACCTACCTCGGTTTCCACGAATGTGCTCTGGAAGTTCTCCCACTGATTTTTAATCTCTGACAACACACACATACATAAATAAAATAGTAATCTGTCGGTGTGTTTATCACGCAATTCAACATATGTTAAACGCGCCTAAATACAACTCGAAAACATTCACTGAGCCGACCGACTCCATTTAATTTAAACTTTTTGTGTCAAATTTTTTTAATTGTCCGACTCGGTAGCATTTTGGGGATGCCAAAACTGATTTAAAATTTGCAACCTTCAATTCTATTTCAATCACTATAAGGTTGGTTTTGATTAAAAAGAGGTACAGTATATTTTCTTCATATTATATGCCATGATGGCGGGAGTTTTTTTGTCGGCCATTTTGCAAACCAGCACCCGACATTTTGTGTAATTTTCTATTCTAGGTATTGATTTTTAATTCACAACAATGTATTAAAGTACGTAATTAGCGAATGTTTAGAAATATTAATTATTAATTAATAATTGGTATTTTCATTTCCTCAATTAATTATATTAATTAAGAGCCGATGCCTGCAACTTGCTCCACAAGTAATTAAGTACTAAGTTTTATAACAATTTCCGTGGGAACTATGATTTACCGGGATAAACTACTTACTGAGTGTTTACAAAGAGAGATTTGGGATACTGCTGAGCCTATAGTATCAGCCTTTTCAAAATTTGTTCAGCTGCTCCCTAGATTAAGCTGGACAAATAGATAGACAGAATTTTTTAAACACAATTATTTTTAATAAAACTATCGCTATTTAGACATCATCAATTTTATTTGTAAGTAATAGGTTAGACTGGGGCTGGGTGTGGCAGGGGTAGGTAGTTACAGCGGCAATTGTGGCTAAACAAGGAATGCTACATTGACGTTAGAAACAGACAAATGATCACGCCATCATCGGCTAGCACGCCACGCGAGCCAAGAGCCCTAGCGTTTTTATGAGAGGAGCCCGAGCATGTGCTGCTATCAAAACTACGTTAGTAACATTTCCGATTTTTCGTAATATTGGTCTCCAACCTGTTTTTCATAAAGCAGAGATGTGTGATTGTGATATTATATATCTCAATGCTTTCTGTTTGAACTGAATCTATATTTATGTGTATGAGTAAGGATTTGATTTGATTAGATTTGGAGGGTCCGGGGCTCGCAACTTTGATTTAGGACACCTATTTCACACGGATTAATTTAACGCTCATTACGAGTGTGGTTGATTCGAAACAACATAACATATGTGGATGTCAAATATCATAAGTTTAGACGTCTTACATCAAGTATTTTCAGACAGCTGGTCCTAACGTGGTTCTTGGAAGAGACGGTTCTTAGTAATGGGGTGAGGGTCATTTTTTCATCCGAATTGGAATGAAAAAGCGGATTAGGTTGTTTATCTTTTTATTATTTTTTAAACCTAGATGTGGCAGTATCATCAAATAACGATATAATAAGTACCTAGATAGACTGATTTATCTACCGATGAATCATTCTATAGCTAGTAGAGATTAACAGCTACGATAACATGGCTTGTCCCTCCCAATTACTGTTTCAATGTGTGTAAGTAGTATCTTGTGTGGAAGCAGTGATAGCCGAGTGGTTAGGACAGTGGTTAGGGGGTCGCAGATTCGATCCCGGGTACGCACCACTGACTATTCGGAGTCAAGTGCGTTTAAGCAATTAAATATCACTTGCTTCGACGGTGAAGGAAAACATCGTGAGGAAACCTGCACATCTGAGAGTTCTTCATAATGTTCTTGAAGGTGTGTAAAGTCCGCCAATTCGCATTGGGCCAGCGTGGTGGACTATGGCCTATAACCCTTCTCTGAGTGGAGACCTGTGCTCAGTAGTGAGCCGTTGATGGGTTGCTAATGATGATGATGAATATCTTGTGTGTAGTCACATCCTTACGAAAGAGTTTTGTAGCTGTTATAAGTATTCGTCTTCAGGATCATAGCAGGCCAGGCCAACACGCACACATGGATTGTGACTTGTGAGTCTTAGGCTGAGATCTATAGATCGTACTCTGGCTCTGCTCAAGGCTCAAGAGAAGAATAGTTCCCGACATAAATCTGTCTTGTTTTAACTTAGTCTTGAGTCTGAGCTTTATTACTTGCTTACTTACTTACTTGCTTACTTTCATAAATACTTTGAAACGTTTTGAATTTTGGAAGGGCGAGCCATATTATCGTAGTTAATCTCTACGAAATTATCATGATCGAAGCCTGAAGTACGCTGGCTAAAGCAATATCCGATTTAAGCTTAAAAGGATAATGAAGAAAAATAGAATTAAATGAATAAATTAAAATTTATTGTCGAGTTTTCGCTACTTTTCGTACACAATTTATTGCGCTCTAGACTTGTATTTATCGTCATTTAATTCATCATCATAATCATCATCATCATCATCATCTCAGCCTACGGACGTCCACTGCTGAACATAGGCCTTTCCCAGAGAACGCTTCCACACCCGGTCCTCAGCCTTCCTCATCCAACCACTTCCCGCCACCCGCTTTATATCGTCCGTCCAACGTGCTGGAAGGCGCCCCACACTACGCTTACTTGTTCGCGGTCTCCACTCTAGGACTTTTCGGCCCCATCGGCCATCGCTTCTGCGACAAGCATGGCCTGCCCACTGCCATTTCAGCTTGCTAATGGTTTGGGCTATGTCGATGTCGGCGACCTTGGTTCTCTTCTCTTACGGATCTCTTCATTCCGAATCCTGTCCTTTAATTAGACATTCTTATTTGAGAGAGCGAACGTGGGAAGAAAAGCAGACACATTTTTCAGGATTCCATTTTTTACGCTGTCACGCCCACGATTCTATAAGTAGGTACCTATTCTATTAAATTCCAAACAGAATTGCAGGGATAAACTGGCCATAATAAATGTATTCGATATTATGACAGGAAACAGGAATGCCCGCTGCATTTTGACGCCACAGTTTATGTTTAATATTTTTTAATTTCTTTTTCAAAATGGCCGCCTCATTTGCGCCTTATTGTTGCGCGGAAACATGCTCCTTAATGGCGTCTGACTTGCGTGTGCATCGGACATCGGTACTTATTATATTTTTAAGTAATTACGCGTAAAGAAAAAAATCAAAATTAATCTGAAATATTTTAATTATGAACAGATATATGACCACATCTCATCACAACAGCGTATTTTTATTTGCTAAAATCAAAAATGTCGATTTGATATTTAAATTATCTACTACTTAAAATCAATTTCCTGAAGATTTTTTTAGTTTATACCTTATCTAAATTCGCTATGAGATAGAAAAGACAAAACTTATTCCGAATACTGCTCCGAAATCGAGTATGATTTCGGAGCAGTGCAGTTTGGAATAACTTTTTATCGAGAAAATAGTTTCAATCTCTTCTTAGTTTTAATCGGAAACGATTGTTTTAGTCATACCTACTATGCTGTTGGTTTTGGAGTAATTTTTTGTGTGTATAACAATAATTATAACGTATGTGTGTAAATCATCATGATTTTTCTCGCTTACTTCAGAATCGACTTGTCTTTTGCTACACAACAGTGAATAAATAAATCTATGCTTCT
This sequence comes from Oeneis ivallda, assembly GCA_029955525.1. Lineage (NCBI taxonomy): Eukaryota > Metazoa > Arthropoda > Insecta > Lepidoptera > Nymphalidae > Oeneis > Oeneis ivallda. The sequence continues at coordinate 21,027,418 of JARPMR010000008.1, read as the reverse complement.
CACATCAATCAAATCAGGATCTTCGTACCCCTTCAAATGTCCACCTTACACATGAACACATTTGTAAGGAGACATGTTTGCTTAGGACGCCATAATTATGACATTGTTACAGTGGCTGACACCGCGCCGGGCCGGCCGAGTTGTGGGGAATATTGCGTCTAAAATTATTATTATACCAAATATTATGCGTCTATTTATTTATGACTTCTGAGTATTTCTCCTCCTAGAATACTTAAGAATTACAACGCATCCCATACGGCGCAGTGCGGAGTCGCTGCTATGGCAAGTCTTTGTATTGTAATGTTCAATGTTGCCTATTTTAAAAATAAATTCTTCTTTATCAACTGGACTTGGTCACAGGCTCGGTCTTGCGCCGCCTGTAGCCAGCGGCTACAATTGGGTATTTGACTGATATTTTTTTAATTTATTTAAAATAACGTTTTTAAATATCTTTACTAGTCTCGGAATTATAAGCTGTTTAACTGTGACTTTATCCATATTATACATATTTATAAAACGAAATTTTCTCTGAAGCGTGTATGGAGCTGGTGAACTGTGATGTCACAACAGTCTAACAGGAAAGTTTAAAGCTCTATAACTTATTTGTTTTTGGACCGATTTATTTTCCGTTTTTACAAATGTTATTCTTGTTACATTTTCGATTATAAATAATGAATATCAACAATTTGATTATAGTCAAATACCCAATTGACTCGTCTGATGTCGTCAGCCCACCTAGTGGTCTGCCAACACTGTGCTTCCTGGTGCGGGTTGACCACTCTAGCACCTTGGGACCCCTGGGAACTTGGGGAAAATAAATTATTTCTTACCAATTATGTACATAGAATACATAAGTAATAGTACACAATTGTTAAATAGAGTAGAGTTCGTACCTATAGTTCTTGAGACATGCATTTTCTACTTTTTTTTAGATATTATGTAAGGTAAAGTTGTGGAAACTAAGTTTTAGATTTTGAAAATGTGTCACAAAATATTGTACATATTAACTTCAAAGAAAATGTTCAAAGCACATGACGTACAAAAGGCAACCGCATCCGGGTCGCTGGGCAGTGCTATAAATCGAAGAATTAGTCTCAAATGCTGACAATATTTTAAAGCCGTTTGTGTAGGAACAATGCTATAATATTTGAAATGTAGCTTTGGATGGCCCAAAAGGCCCGAGAAAAGACAGGTTTAGTCTCAATAAGGCCCAAATGGTACAATGGTTGAAGCATTTTCGGATTAGTAGCTTAGATAGTGTTCGAAGCGCTACCAATCCATCTATGGGTTAAAGATGAGGATCCCCACCCGTTTTACTATTGTCGTACCGATTGCTAGTACAAGCTTTACGCTTTTTTATTATTTTTGAGGAGAAAGGAATATAAGCCGTAGTAAGTTCAGCATGGATTCTTTAAAAAAATGTTAACTACTCGGTTCCGGTTATTATCTTCTTCTTATAGACTTCCACTGCTGGACAAATGTCTCCTGCATGGACTTCCACAGGCCTCGGCAGGCCGATTATTATCATAATAATAATTTCCCAAGGTGTTGGAGTGGCGACCCCGCACCGGGAAGCGCAGTGTTGGCAGACCCCCCACCAGGTGGATCGACGACATCAATCGAGTCGCAGGGAGCCGCTGGATCCAGGCGGCGCAAGACCGAGGCCTGTGGAAGTCCATGCAAGAGACCTTTGTCCAGCAGTGGACGTCTATCGGTTGATAAAGAAGAATAAGAAGAAGATGAATAACCGTTACAAAACCCGAAGAGTCGAAATTATTCCCATTATACCAAAGAAACTCCTAAAAGGGTCACAATCACAACCCTCAGTCCAGAGATTACCATCTTTATAGCTCAAATATTGCTTGCTACAGTTAGCTCTCTTTGGAACGTTGTCCTTATACTGCAGCAAGAATGGAATCCCCTGTCATTGTATCGGCAGGAAATAGCAAATTTTTTGTTACTCACTCTCTATTCAGTTTAGGGGTTACGATGTACGGTGACTAAAATGTGTTACAATGTTGAATGACCGTGAGTTTATATGTACCTACTATTATTGCCGGGAAGCTTTTGTCAAGTTGCAAACTGAGACATTAAGTTGCCGGCATGAAGGAAAATGTTTATCGATTGTTTTGTCACTCTAAATAGTATTTTAATAGCTATTTATGCAACTGCATCGTAATGAGGGTCATTTTAATTCGAGTGCTGTTTTTTGATACGAGGCTTGCCGAGTATCAAAATAGGATAGTACGAGAATTAAAATGACTAATTACGTTCAGTTGCATACAAGATTTTATCTACGACAAGGAAAATAAAATCATCAACAAAATACGCCGTAGGCTCAATAAAGTAACAAAAAGTAACTCCGTAAGCCGCCACCAGCCGCCTGTGGCGCCTCTGTCAACAAAAAGTAACTCCGTAAGCCGCCACCAGCCGCTTGTGGCGCCTCTGTCGTATGAACGGTACAAAAGTGCCAGAACTCAGAGCCTTAGCTTTAGGTATCCTATTTTAAGAAGATAACCATTTCGATTCAGCTCCCATACAACGAGCTGCATCGAAATGAGAAGCAAAACCGAAAGAGGGTTCATTTCGATTCAGCTGTCAAATTCGAAACTGGAACTTTTCGATGTTGGAGTAGATAAAATATAAAAAAGTTGCGAAAATCCCTCCTACATTAGTCTTCTACCTTCCTACGAAGTTCCGTCAAAATCGGTTCAGCCGTTTGGATACATAGACAAAACATTGGGTTTTGAGTAGAGATGAAACGGATAGTGGTTTGGCCGGATACCGGATAACGGATATTCGGCAAGCTACGAGGCCGGAGCGCCGGATATCCGGCTGCCGAATATTCGGCTCTTTACATATCGCGATCAGTAGTATAGCGAGTAGCGTTTATAGCGAAAGGTTATTTTCGGAAGCTGGTCTGGTATACGAAGCTAAGCGGAGTCGACTCTTACCAACAAATGCGGAAAATTTGGTATTCATTCACCACAATTTGCCACTTGTTAATTTTGAGTACTAAATTTTTATAACACAATATGTTTTTATGTGCGATTATAAAAATAAACAGGGTCAATAACTTATTATTTTGTATAATTTACCCAAAGTATAGTAATAATATTTTTTAAATTTTACTATCCGGTATCCTGCCGGATACCGGATGGTAAATCATACTATCCGGTATCCGGCCGAATAGTGAAAACAAGGCCGGATAGGCCGGATACCGGATAGTTAACGGATATCCGTTTCATCTCTAGTTTTGAGACCGTGTCGATAGCCATTTAAGTATATTAAAGGAGTTTGCAACTCAGATATTTTAACCTAATGTTTAATAGGTATCATAGGAATGCATTTTGTGAGCAAAGTTTGATAATTGATTACAACTGTTCCAATAAAAGTAATTAAAAATCTGTCGCATGATTAGAAAAAAAATACCTTAATGAAGCTAATTAAAGTTGCTGTGCAATTGTCTATAAATTACTGCTACATTATGACGATCGTAATCACCTCTGATTGGTTGAATTTACGGTGTTCTTGCTGCATGAATGCATTTTAACCAATAGCGAGAGAGTACCAGCCAATCAGAGGTGATTGCGATCGTCACAATGAAGCAATCATTTTTAGACAATCCTACTATTGTAGGATCACCACTGGTCAAACTGGTGGGACTACAGCTGCTTAAAATACTTTTTCATCATACCTATTCGAAAAACGAATATTGGCTTCAGAGGACAGCGGGAGCAAAATTTCATTTTAACCCCATGAGACTTTTCATTTCTCTCTTCTGATTGGTCCGCGTTATAGTGCTTTAGCATACTAAAGCACTAACGCGGACCAATCAGAAGAGAGAATTCAAAAATGTGTCGAAATTCAAAAATGTTTGAGAAGCTGTTGTTTACGATAAGTCACGTGTTCAAATTTGTCGATTAGACATATACGCCCATACTTCCAACATAAATATTAATGTTTAATTATTTCATAAAAATTTATTTGTGTTTTATTTAAACTTTCAATATACGTATTGGTAATGTCTATACTCTATACATAGTAGGTTGATACTCCTAGCTTTTTCTCATAGGTAATGAAGAAAAATAGTGTGTGTCATTCGGGGCCAAAATTTTTTGTTCTCGGGCGGCGTATATTGAATTCCTCGCTACGCTCAGGATTCTACTTTAGAATCCCTCGCTGCGTTCGGGAGTCTACTATAGCATCCTTCGCTTCGCTCTGAATTCAAAATAACGCCCTCGGGGTACAAAAAATTCCTTTGGCCCCTTATAACACAAATAACTATTCAAACTTCATCGTAACTCAACCCGTCAACGGCTCACTACTGAGCGCAGGTCTCCTCTAAAGAAGGGTTTTAGGGCACAGTACACCACGCTGGCCCAATGCGAATTGGCGGACTTCACAAACCTTTGAGAATATTATGGAGAACCTTCAGGCATGCACGTTTCTTCGCGATGTTTTCGTTCACTGTTGAAGCGTGTGATATATAATTTTTTTAAACGCACATAACTCAGAAAGGTCAAAGATCGGAATCGAACCCGACCCCCCGAATAGGAGACCGCAGTCTCAACCACTAGACTATTATTGCTTAAACTTATTCGTACCTTATCAGGATTCTAATCCAGAATGGCTCAATACTCCAGACGAAAGATCGACATTACATTACACAAGCAAAGGGTTTACTCCGCAGCTCAGGTAGTCGTCAATTTGAATGGCATTCATTATAAGATAAAATATGGTACCACTATATTATTTCCGTGAATAGCACCTATTGTTGTCACCAACCTTAATGTATAGAAATGTTAGATTTCTATGGGAATACATAGGGACGAACTGCGCGTATAACTTAGAGAAAGCTTTTTGATTTCGAAACAACTTTGACGATAATAGACCACAATATTTACTTCATTTTTATTATCATAAAGCAAAGGTTTATACTTACACATTTGGTACCTACTTGATTTGGTAAACCATGGATTTTTACGAGATAAAAAGTAGCCTATGTGTTAATCTAAGGTATAATCTATCTCCATTCTAAATTTCAGTCAAATCTGTCCAATAAATTATTATTTAGTTGTATAAACATATAACTTTTAGTTATATGTGTGTGTCGTCTACTGTTTATGTTTGTTACTCTTTCACGCAAAAACTTCTGAGCGGATTTGGCTGAAATGTGTCTTGTCTGCCAAAACTTGAAATATACCCATGCAAAAAATCATGCATATTTGTTGCTCCGTTACTGTGTGAATAAAAGACAATCCAACAAACAAACAAACAAACGCTTTCTCTTGATAACGATATTAGTAAGGATTCAAATTAATGAATGAGCTGATGAGAAAAGGCATGTACTCGTACCTACAGCAAAATCGGAAACCTCAAACCCTTTCGGAATTAGCTTTGAAAATAAAAGCACGAGTGAATTATTGGAACGCTTTGAAAATATCTCACAATAATTAGGTAAAACGACCTCATAAAGCTATGGCTTACGCTTTTATTTGAGCACAATCCCTTAGCCGTGCGTGCGGTTTTAGTTATGGGGGCTAGTGCCGCATCCCTATAACACTGAATTTATCGATATTTTTACCATCGCGATCGGTTGATTAAATACATTATATGTATTAAAAAAAAAAACAAAATTCAAAATTATTTATTTCATTTAGTCGAGACTCTTCCACCGGTTCGGGAAGCAGATTCTGCCTCTATCATTAATCGAAATACATACACAACTTCACAAGTAGACTCAGAGACCTCACTCCACTCGGTCAAATACTATAATATAGGGTCTAAAATGGGATCGTTTTTTTTTGTACCCTCGCGGAACAAAGATCATTTCTTAAGCTTGCACGGGGACATGGGTACAATGGTTTAATACTCAGAGGTACAATATCATGTACCTAGAGGCTTCATGAAGTCATGAGAGAATAGTACATAATAATTCAATGTGAGAGAATTGGTATTATTTGTGCGATGAATAAAACTTGATTTTTCCTTCAATACATCAATAAACAATTAGATTGAGATGGTGGGTACAGAATAATTCGGTGGGCGCAGGACTATTTCAAGGAATGAACATCGAACTATTTAGAGGTGCTGTAGACATGATATCTAGGCTATGACCCTATGATATATGATATAATTGATACCTGCCATCACAAAACCTTACAAACTGAAATTAGGGCAGGCGGTGACTAGCGCTTATAGCTTTCTATGGAACTCGAAGTGTAGAGAGATATGTTTAATATATTTTAGGTATTTATAATGTTTGCACCAAAGAGACTATATATCGTAGGTTTTTATTACAGTTAATTTTCAAATATCATATTCATAGGGTATTTGACATCCCAATCTTATCATCGAAATGCACCACTGTAAAAATCACTTGACAAAATCTAGAAATCTGTAATTGCTAAAGTTATGAGTAAAATACGATTTGAAGAATAGAAATACGAATTTTATAGTTAAGATGATCACCGCCAGGTGTCAGTGTAATTATTAAAATAAGTTTTAGATTCCAAAAATAATTTCAATTACTCACACATTTGTCGATATTTTTCCAATGCGGTAGGTACATCACTGGCATGTTTTAATGTCCCCATTTAATTTCCTTCACAGCCTGTGACGAACCAGCTCCGAGAAAATCGGTAACACAAGTTATTTGCTTCTATTACAATGGCTACACGTCATATATTATATGCATATTATTATGTACCTATTTATTAATAAGCTTTATGAATTACAATACCTTTACACTCATAATATCGTAAATTCTAATAATACTTACGTATTTCTATATAATTATGTATATACATTGTGTACAAGAAATATGCCTCAATACTTGATTTTTTGCATGGGTAAGTATAGTTGAGGACCTAGAGGTTGACATGGGCTACTTTTTACTCTGGATAATTAAAGAGTTCCCACGGGATTTTTAGTTTTAGCCGACTTAATAGAAGATTATCAATTCGACACGTATGTATGTATTTATGTATGTTTGTATGTAAGTTGGTTTAATTTTTCCTAAGTTATTGCTTGTTAATAACTAATAACTAAAACTAAAGTCGCGGGCATCATCTATGAGCTAATACATCGACACTGTCGTAGAACAAAGTTGCTTCTACAAAATTGCTAGGTACTTTATAGGAGAGCAGTTTAAAGTTTTGAACTTGGTTTTTTCGGCATTCCGTAGAACAATATTGGTTCATATTATACGACATGGTTTTTGAGTATTAATTCTTAATTATAATTAAAACTAGCTGACCCAGCCACGCGTTGCTGTGACTTAGTAGGTAGGTAGGTAGTGAGCGATGTTAGAGTTGTATCCATAAATTAACCTACAGAGCCATCTATTAACAATTCGTCGAACTAACAATAAATGCACACTACTGACTGTCCTGTAATAAACATTTAATTTGCAATAACAAAATATATTGATGTCAATAATTAAGCCAAAAGCTATCCTATCTTTCAAGTTGGACCAAATTACAGATAGTTACGAAGTTTGATAAAAATCGGTTAAGTAGTTTAGGAGTCCATCGCGGACAAACAACGTGACACGTTATCTTAATTATAATTAAAACATACGAAACGCGACGGCTTTCCAACTAACAACATACATAGCAAGTGACAATCAACTGGCGGCCGCAGGCATTTGACAAGTTAGCGACCGCAGCACTTCTTTACAAGCGACGTTTTTCTTTGGAATGAGTTTTAGATTCGACTTTGTCCGATTGAATATCTCCTAAACTACTGAATATTTTTTTTCTTTTGCTGAGGTGTTAAGCATTGTTTATAAAAGCCGTTAGTGTCAAAATCAAGATTTCGCTGTATATTCATATGCGACTTTAATACTCAAAGTATGCGACAGTGTTCTACAACAGTGTCGACCATGAAGGTAGATTTCCTACCTACCATGGTGTCGACATATTGAAAGCGAAAACAACTGTCGCTTTTTCTCTCTGCTATGCAGAATCGATTTCAACATTACATATAGGAGAGAGGGAGGGATTTGGCAGTGAGATCGTGCTTTAGTACATAATACTTCAATGGTGAGATCGGCAAGTCCATGCTAAGGCCAGTTGCTAAATAGGTATAAGCTTTTAACTCAAGTGATAGAAACAACGGCGATAGCGTTTTCTCACGGGAGCATCGTAATGAATAACAGCTATAGAATAATTTATGTATATTATAGTCTAGGCTCTAGTAAGTCTCCTTAGACTTGATATTGATAGTGTGTGAGCAGAGAGCTGTGATATTTACATAAATTAATATGATAAAATAACTTGTGAGAATTTTCTTAGGCTGTTTACTTTTGTCCCAGTAGTTAAACTCTTAAAGTTTTAGATGCAGTTGAAAAAAATTCTCACTACTTCAACGGTTGAACTAATTTGTATACCTATTCCCAATAGGGAATGAGCCACTTTTTTCGGGCCGTTGAATGTAAGTTTTCAAATAAGTATAAAAGTTTATTTCGCGTGAAGCTAATGACAGCTTTATAGAATTTATAAGAATTATGAACGTTATTAGGTATTTGCTATTTCCATAAAATAATAAATTAGTCATTTAATATGGAGATATCAAGCACAGTAAATAATTAGGTTTCTGACGCCCATAACTTCGTTCGCGTGGATTTAGTTTTTAAAATCCTTCGGGAACTCTTTGATTTTCCGGGATAAAAAATAACATCACTCTCCAGGTCCTCTGAACTGAAGAAGAATGCAAAAATCACGTTGATCCATAGCTTTGTTGACAAACACACTTTCGCATTTATAATATTAGCATGAAGTATGATGAAGAGCTTAGGTGACAAATCTACGGCTAATAATACTTGGGTAGGTAGCTGTTTTGAAAAGAGCTTTATTTGTCCGGGATAAATGACCTATAGCCAAAATAATATTGGGTAGGTATGAGCTATCTCCATTCCAAATTTCAGACAAATCGGTTCATTCGTTTTCGCGTTAAAGATTAACAAACATCCATCCATACATCCATCCATCCATCCTCACAACTTTCGCATTTATAATATTAGTAGAATTAAAAAAGATATGATCAATAATTTTGAATTTGAGTTTGAAAGCAATTAGTGTACTTACTCTAAATATAAAATGAGGACAACTCAACCGTTCGGTCGAGTTTATTGCGGTCGAGATGTACACCAACCCTAAAGTTTTATTTCAATTTAGTCTTTTGACTGATCATGACGGCGCTCTACCAAGTTGAGTCTGACTGATTGTCTGGGGCTCGATGTGCAAGTAATTAATGTATTTACAATTTACAATCGAGTAGGTACCTGATAACTACTGCATTTATCTTTATTAGGTATATCCGGTCAGACACATCAGCTGCAAGTGATGCAACCGGCAGATTGATTGATTGCAGATTGAAAAGAGCAACTGCTGAGTTTCTTGCCGGCTCTTAGCAGAATCAGCTTTCCGAGCCGGTGGCAGACTCAAAACTTACCATAAGTGCCAAAATTTGGCCTACGTGAAATAAATGATTTTGAATTTGAATTGTTTTCCGTAGAAAACAATGGAAAGTTGCTAACTGTCAAACCCTGAAACTGACTGAGTTTCCACGGCGCGGTTCGGCGCCCGCGCCCACAGCGGTTGCGGGCCCGCGGCCTCCGTAGAATGCAGATTTGTATGGAAAATGAAGTTTCAATTTTCACGGCGCGGTTTGCGCCCGCGGCGGGCGCAGTACTAGCGGTACCGCAACCGCTGCGGGCGCGGGTGCGAACCGCGCCGTGGAAACCTGGCAGTACGGTTTAAAATGCGTATACAGTGCTGACATTGCAAACGCTGTCGACGCTACAATAGGTTTAAATTGCAAGCGCGCTGTCAGCGCGACAACAATTTAAACCTACGATAGCGCGCTGTTGCTTGTCAGTCCTGTCACTGTCACTGTATTATTATTGTTTATAGACAATCTTTAGAAGTTAAAAAGCTAGTTAGATCGTACCACGAAAATACCAAAAATACCACGAGCAACTCACCTATGGTAGCCCTATCCGCTTCTTCCCTTGTCAAATTGAGGGTCAAGATCATGTTTAAATCTTCACAGACAGACTTGTAATTCAATTAAATCCATATTTAACGGAAAAAAAACAGACTTGTTGAGGTTTTCAATTTTTCGTTTTCAATCCAGCAGTTGATCTGACTGATGTCAGTTGGATTTGACATTAGCGCACACGCTGCACTACCTAATTTTTGTAAGCGCTGTCAGCATGATAAAATGGCGTCACTCATGACGTCACGCCGCTGTCATTACCAATAATATGCGCATCTTAAACCGACTTTTTGCACGCTGTCAGTGCAAATGGTGCATATGTGCACATTTTAAACCGTACTGCCAGTCTCAGTCCTACTTCCATGAGTCATACGTCATACAAAACGCTGATTTGACAGTTCTTAGTAAGGCCTGTGAGATAGATATAAGTCCACGTACAGGTGATAGTATGAGAGCGTTTACGTTAGTATTGTGGCGACGTCCACAACACCCCACCACAGTTAACTTAAAAATTCGCTTGTAACAAGAATCGTTTACCATCGTCAGACAATCTGTCCGTTTTGATTTCGGAAACCAAAATATCCGTAGCGGTAGCTGCCCGCGTACAATAATTGTTTTCCAGACACCGAAAATTAAAACGTTTCAAATTAAATTTACTTTGTAAATTAGTTTCGGGGAACGACAGCGGTGGACAAAAACGACGTCCTGCCGGTCGCGGCAGCCAATGGGACACAGGCGGGGGCAAAAAGGGGGTAATTAAGAATTCGGCAACCAAAATGGCGGATGAATTTCATTTGACACACGAGTCTAAAGGACACGTGTTTAGAGCATGGAAGTAGTAATCTAAAGCACGGAACCCTGACTAAAATGAAAACTAAAATACATCTATATTTTACGCAATTTTTGTTTCATCACTTCACACACACAATCACGTTATTGTGAGTGAAACAAAATATCGCTGTTTGTGTTTATTCGATTTTATCAACTGGTCACTAAGTTCAAATGGTCAAATGACACCAAGTTACACCATTCGTCATATAATACCTACTGTCAAATTTAAAATACCATAATACCGGGTCAAACTACATGACCGTGTCGTTCCTTATACTTAATTTTGTCACATAACATTTACTCCCTTGGAATTTTAGTGACAAACTACATAGACAGTCTTATTACTTCCATGCTTTAGATTACTACTTCCATGGTTTAGACTTAGAGAAACGGCGGCAACGGATAAAGAGGTAATTTTTTAAAGTTTTACACTCAGTTACCCTCTTTATAATGTCAGAGACCCATTGATGTGAAACATCTATTCGCGCGCCTTGGAAGTACCTAAGACTGATTCGTAAGCCGTGACGGCAAACGGCATGTTCGCTCTCTTAAGAAACTTTTCTAAAAACTTAGCAAACTATCGTCATCATTTCATCATCATTAGCAACCCATCATCGGCTCACTACTGAGTGCAGGTCTCCTCTCAGAGAAGGATTATAGGCCATAGTCCACCACGCTGGCCCAATGCGAATTGGCAGACTTCACACACCTTCGAGAACATTATGAAGAACTCTGAGGTGTGCAGGTTTCCTCACGATGTTTTCCTTCACCGTTGAAGAAAGTGATATTAAATTGCTTAAACACACTTGACTCCAAAAAGTCAGAGTAGGTAGAGAGTAGAGAGTAGTAGGTAGAGAGTAGGTGCGTACCCGGGATCGAACCTGCGACCCCCCGAATAGGAGACCACAGTCCTAACCACTAGGCTATCACTGCTTCCAAACTTTAGCTTTAGCAAACTATAGATGTAGGTAAAATTGAAAAAAATACATATTTTGGAAAAGTAGCACAGTCTTTAATTAATAGAGTAGATATGGTACTTAAAAATAGAAGGAACTTGATTTACCTAGGTACGTTTTTCCAAGGTAGTCTCCTTACTTCGGTTATTTTCGGTTACAAGTACACATAATTTTTTTTTTATTTTAAATTCTTAATGCTTTCCTCTTCTATCAAATCGTTGAAATGGTTTCTTCTTTGATATCTTTGATATTTTGAATATCCGCCTCACCAGCCCATCTGTATAGGGTCCAAAATATGTCACTAAAAGGTTGACAATTGAACCAAGATGGCGTGGTTTCTTTCGACCCCGTAGCATGTATTCACAGCTTTATCCCAAGTTATAGTTAACTGCTAGCTGTTTGTTGGGTCTTTGTCCCTAGTTCGTTTGGCCAACATTAAGACTTGTCATCCCTAAAAATCGTGGGGCGAACCGTAGAAAAGCAGGATATAATTGGCCTTACGAAGGGACTTAGTCAACGTCGTCACTACCATCTCCCAGCCGTTGGCTACAAAACCCCAACGGAAAGAATACGCAAATCCTGCAAAATGAAATAGAGATCAACGTCTACATTCCATCATCATAGAGATTGGATCGGAATGTCTAGGATATTATTATCTCAGTTTACGCTACTGGAATGTTCTTCATATGGCAATAGGTACGACTTCAAAGCTTATCAAATTAAACAGAACATGTTTATTGATCACGTATCTAACGTAACAAGAATGCAAGATCATGGAAATGATGCAATCATATCAACTGAAGATAAATTACTCCTAAAACTTATCCGAGCTTGGAAGCTTCCATATTTCAGGAAGATTATTAGAAAATATTATTTTCTAAGTATACAAATAAAACTGATGTGTCTGTTAGTGCTTTCGAAATAACTGCCTCCTATTTAATTCATTTAAGAGGACTATTACATCCATCTCTCTCGCACATTCAAATTTTTCAATGATTTTAAAAATGTCAGATACTTTGAAAGTTTATTTTATTGTCATATACTTACTTACCTAGTTTTTGATAGAGAATAAGAACGATAAAAGTTCGCCATTTTTCTCTATCAAAATCTAGGTAGGTATATCATAATAAAACTATATCTAAAATATCCGTAATTTAATTGCCGAAGATAATCATTGACCACATTTTTTCAAAAGTATCTGAGATTTTTACAACCATTGAAAATATTAGAATGTGCGATAGAGAGGGTAGCGAAATGTAATAGTTATTTCTCATGCTTTTTACCCCTGATATAAATGTAGCTTTTTACAGTGTTTTGTCAGGGAAGTGACGCAATAGTCTAAGATGGCTTGGAATGGCAGTTTAGTTATATGGTATGGCAGTATTTATTAAACCTATGAACTATGAACCTGTGTCGTGCCGGAACGCTAAATTGTTCGGCGGCACATCTTTGACGGTAGGGTGGTAATCCTCCAACCAGAAAATACATTTACCGGATATTTCTGACATAAGAAATAAATGTCCCTTTTACACTTATACCCAATAACTTTCTTCAAATTATTATGTACGTTCGTGTTCCGCTTTTTGTCCCGTTTCGCGGGACAAGGCGTACGCCGTCTGAGATGTGGCTCCTTAAGCGATTGTGACAGACGCTAAACCGATTTTGATTTAATTTACTTGCATGCTGTGTCAACATTGGACTCCGTTGTGTTAATTAGGATTTACGATTAAACGATACGATTAAATCTTGCGACGCGACCTTACAACGATTTCACAAGTCGTAGGCCATTGTGACGATTTCGTTACTAATATAATTTTATTATATTATGTTCATTTGTTAGTTTATTCTTCAATCACGCAATTGAGAGCTATGGTATTTTTTGCATGGATAGTTGACGTTATGGAGAGTGACAGAGGCTACTTTTTATTTCGGAAAAACAATCTACTTATCCTCGTTTGATTTTTTAAACCTAACCGTAATGCATAATTTAATATAAAAACTTTTTTAAAAAGCCGACTTTAAACGCCCGCGTCACTACAAAGTAACTATAACTATATAACTATTTATTGTTAATATTTTAAAAACCACTCGACCGATTTCTATAAAACTTAAATGGGACCATCTGGGAAGTAAAAAAAAAATTATTTTCCAAATCGGTTCGAAGAAGGCGTCTTCGAGTAATCGTTGAACATGTTATCAACAACAGTCGGTGAAAAAAGTTAAAAGAAAAATGGCCTAAATGTGAAAAAGACCTAAATGTTTTGCGACATTTAGACACAACATTGCGATTTGCGACCCTCGACCATATTCCACATTTCCAATTATTCAATACCTACGTATTGGAAAATATGTGGATTAAGGATTCGTGATGGCAAATGAATAATTTGAATTTGAATTTGATGTCTCAATATGCGATACGCGATCATTATTCCGGGCTGAAGTTTTCAATTTCATTTACAATAATCGAACATCGTTCGATATATCGTTAGATATATCATCAGATATAAATCTGCGATCAAAAGTGCTTTTACAAGTGTGACAGTTATGGCGATATATTACAACGAAAGTAAATTTAATTTGTTTTTTCGAAGTTTTTTTATTCTATGACAAGCTAGTCCATGACTGCGATCTCACCTGATGGTAAGTGACGATGCAGTCTAAGATGGTAGCGGGCTAACTTGGAAGGGGTATGGCAGTGAACATTCAACCCATACCCCTAATCGGTTTCTACACGCCATCGCATCGTGCCGGAACGCTAAATCGCTTGGCGGCACGTCTTTGACGGTAGGTTGGCAACTAGCCACAGCCAAAGCCTCCCACCAGACGAAACAGTTATTGGACTAGGGGTCTTATTCATAAACAAGTTAAAAGCTTATTATAGCTAAAATATGTTTTGTCTTTTTCTATCATTTGACATTTTGAATTCATTTGACAGTAACAAAACATATTTTAGCTATAGTACGCTTATAACTTGTTTATGAATAAGGTAGTAAGTAGATAATTTATCTCCATAGTAAGTACGTACCATGATTATGACGTCTATCTGATGCCCGCGACTTCGTCCGGGATAAAAAGTAGCCTATGTCACTCTCCGGGTCCTCAACTATACCCATGCAAAAAATCACGTCGATCCGTAGCTCTTTTGCGGCGTGATTGAAGGACAAACTAACAAACAAACACACTTTCGCATTTATAATATAAGTATGATTAAATAAATGCTTTTAAATGCAACAAGACAAAAGCTTAAAAACTGTATCCCGACTAAGGAAAATTGTATGTAATTATATTTAATCATAATTATCCATTTCAAGAGTTTTTTCATTCATAGTTCGAAGAGCTGATGGTCGTTGGGATCCCAAGGTGCTGGAGTGGGGATCCCGCATCGGGAAGCGCAGTGTTGGCAGACCAGGTGTTGACCAGGACCCCCACCAGGTGGACCGACGACATCAAACGAGTCAAAGGGAGCCGCTGGATGCAAGCGGCGCAAGACCGAAGCCTGTGGAAGTCCATGCAGGAGACCTTTGTCCAGCAGTGGACGTCTATAGGTGTGGAGTGGTACAGATGTACGATGTAGTCTTCGATCACATAAAACAAATGGATTAGGTACATCCATTTTTTTATGTGTTCGAAGTTTGATGTGTTCGAAGAGTGAAGATTACTACTGGTACTGGCTAAATATTTCAATGAAAATGTATGCAGTAGCGGCACCTGGTGGTATGGTATGGCCTCAGCTTGACAAAAGGGCTTGACGATCTGTGACGATGCATAGAACTTGCGTTTCATCAACGAGTTCTTTTACTTTCCACCAGATGGCGCAGACAACTGTAGGGAAGTTTCACGGTTCTGAACTTTGAGTATTAACCCAATAAGGTTCTGAAAAATAAAACGGAACCGATAGACATTAGAGGATCACTTTGTTGTCCGTCGGTCTGTGTGTCAAGGCAATTTTCTCAGAAACTAATTCAAATTATAGAAATTTATAGTGAACTTATTGGCCTTGAAAGAGTTGTAACCGTCATAATATGTATTGTGAACTATGGGCTCAGTACAATAATTCACACTTGGCTGAAAATTGGTAGGATTGTTCAAAACACTATTATAAATGAAGAGTGAAAAGTCCTCATCGATCCGACGCGACTCCTGGAAAAAAATTTACTCGGCGTCAAAAATTTATTTATTAAATATATTGCGTCAAAAAAAAATTGTCACACATTAAAAAAAACGCGGAAACGTGTGCATATTATGACGATTACAACTCTTTCAAATTTTTGAATCGTTATATCACAAAAACGGTGGCTCTTAGGAAAAAAAGTATTCAGACATTTTTTATAGATAATTATCTGATCTACAATTTTTATAAGGGATAATTTTATGATAAAACTTACCGTATTGCTGAAAATCGCGAAAACCCCGTTTTTGTGACCTTTGACGCTGAGTAAATTTTTTTCCAGGAGTCGGATCGATGAGGACTTTTCACATTTCATTTATAATAGTGTTTTGAACAATCCTACCACTCTTCAGCCAAGTGGGAATTATTGTAACCTTGGAAGTCTTATTTTACAGTATTGTAGACCCACTCAGAGACTGTCACAGCTTGCGAATAAGAAAAAGAAACTAGTTAGTTGGAGAAAAACGAAAAAGGAAAGGGACTAGAGAAATAGGTGTTAGAAGATCCAAGCGTTAGATAATTATGTCGCGTCGTCGTAAATATATTATGTCGTTTTTTTTAACTATAAAGAGGTAATTTAAATTTAACCCGGATGATCCATATTACGTACCTACTACCTTGTCATTAGAAATGCAAAAATTATCCATACTTTTCACGGCACCGGCAAGGGTGCATGCGAACTCATAATATTGCTGCGTTAATATCGACACGAAGAATGTTAGAATAAGTATCGCAATATCGCATTTCGTTTTTGCGATGACTTAATATTAATTACTAGCTGATGCCCGCGACTTCGTCCGCGTGCATTAATCCCGCGGGAACTCTTTGATTTTTCGGGATGCCTATGTCACCCTCCAGGTTCTCAATTATACCTATCCAAAAAATCACGTCAACCCGTAACTTTGTTGCAGCGTGATTGACGGACAAACCAACAAACAAACACACTTTCGCATTTTATAATGTGTATTAGTAAGGAAGAATTAGTACTGCGCTATTAAAGGCGATCTAATTTTTAGAATACAAAACCTACTACTGTGACTTAAATATGATAGTTAGATATATTCCCTTGGAGACTTTTTTATAGGGAATAATGATTACTTTAATCATGTAGTACATAATTTTTATGTATTATCAATAGTTTTCTCAGCATACGCCAAATAATGCATTTTATAGCCAAAATTTGCTACTTTTAAGATCGTCAACTCCCAAGTAGCGAGGGTCGTCTTCGCTGGCCGTGGCCAGCGGAGGGTACGGGCTTCGAGGCAGGGCCTCATTACCCGGGCGGGTCGCGGGGAAGAGCACTTCCCCGGTGATGAGTTTTCAGCCGTCTTGGCAATCCACGGCGGCTGAGGCTCCTATTCAGCTTGAGTAGGGGCTTTGTGGCTGAATGTCAGTGCAGTGGCCCCGTTCGCTGGCGGGCAAGGTTGCCGCCGCGAGCGGAGCGGTGTCGGGTCCAGAGGGTGGACCCGCGCTACGGGCGATAGGGTCGCTGCCGTGCACGGGACCGGTGTCGGTCCGGGGGCCCCGCGTCGCAGGCGGGCAAGTCGCCGCCGCGAGCGGAGCGGTGCGGTGTCGTGTTCGGTGTGGGGCCCCGCGCTACTGACGAAAGGGTCGTCATCGAGCGCGGGGCCAGTGTATCGCCAGGGGCCCCGCGTCACTGGCGGGCAGATAGCCGCCGCGAGCGGGGCGGTGTCAAGTCCGGTGGAGTGCTCCGCGCTACGGGCGATCGCGATGGTGTCGCCGCCGTGCGCGGAGCTGAGGTCAAGTCCAGTGGGTCTCGCGTCGTCGTCGCTGTGGCCGCCTGCGTGCCTCCTCGGTGGTGGCGATCGCAGGATCTCACGAGGTAGAGGACGCCCGGTCGGTGGTCGGCTGGCTAGCGGTGCGATGCCGTGGAGGTGTTCGTACGGTCCGTTGTCGGCGCTGGCGAACATGCGCCGCGCCAGTGTACGGACGTACTCCTCCACGGTGGGCGTCTTGAGGTCGTCAACTCCCAAAAATTGAACTAGACTTATACCATCGCTAGGTGTCGCTACGAGGCTCGCTCACAATCGACATAATTATGATTAAACTAAAATATGTGGGCTATCGTATTTTCTTGGTTCAATAATTACTTTTTATATACAATATAATATCAAAATACAAAAATTTCATAAAATCAGACACCTAAGAGCCAATTTACAAACCAACTGACTTGTAGCAGTAAGAAATTGGGTTTCAAGTTGTAAGGTTCTTGTTTTTTATTTGATAAATTCCGATAGATGGCATAACAAAACAATTATTATTGACATTTGAAAATATTTGACGACACCTCTCCTCTGGCTGAGCGTCTAATAAAGGCAATCACACACTATCTCAGAACAGAACATCATTCTCAGCAATCATCTTCTCTCAATGATAATAATTATCCACAAAGGAGGTACATTGTAATCTTTACATGATAAGCATGGAACCCAATATTTCCATGTCTAACTAGACAAACCCGGCTAACTACTCTAGCCTGGGCGCAGCCTCCACCATCCCCAATATAGCTGCCCGTCTCCACCAAGAGAAGACCCTAGCAAAATCTCCTTTCTAACTCGCTGATGGCCCATATTAAGGCAAAGAATAGTAACTCCTTAACATCGCATATACATTGCAACAAACTCACCAAATAACCAAATCAGCACTCAGTCACTCACTCCACAATGACCGATCAATCCTTCCGCAGCACCACCAATCACACCATCAATCACTTGATCACAAATGCATCGCAACCAGAACCAACCATGGCACCAACGCCATAACCAAAAGCCTACGACCATGTCAGCGAACCTAGCAAATACTATGCAGCCACCAACACTCCGACAACAATCGCATAATCACTCTACACCAACATTTTATCACAATTAAATCACTAATCCTATAATAATCCTCAATCCAACCAAATAGCATGCAACCTAAACGAACCGAACTTTGAGTAATAAACCAACACAGGAGAAGAATTGACGCGCGTACCCCTCTGTAAGTTGGGTATGAGCAGTGGTCCTACTCGTTATATAAAACTGTTTGACTCGAGTCACGCGCCTGTCAACTACGTATGGTTAGCGGGGAATGAGCTCCGCTATAAATGCCGAATATGAGAGTATTTTCTTCTAAAAAAATATTTAAAACATCCAGTTTACTAAAGGATAACATTTATTTACTTCTGATGTATTATTTTATCCAAATAATGCAATACTTATGCAGAAAACTGTCGATCTGAAAATGTTGCTACTTAATCGTACATGAAATAATTTGGGGAAAATATTGAAAATTAATCTTCCTACTTACTATTCGTTTAGAGACCTTTATCTTGAACTGCATTATAAATTGATCCCATAGAATTAAAATCACGATAGAATAGGAAGGGGTGAACGACTAATTTATAAGCTTTAAGTAAAATATGACTAGATATATAAATATGAACTTTGATCGTCTGTGGGATTATCAAATAATGATAAAAAATTCTTTCTATAAAACCGACTTTAAACGCCACTACAAAGTATAAAACAATTTTAATTTGTACATGTATGTTGAAGTCTGGCGGGCCTAAATATAAATGATGAAACTAATGCGCGACGCTAGCCCAACTTTGCCCGATCGGCGTATGAAGTCGGTTTTTTAAAGATATTTTTTTTACATTATTATTTTAAGCTTTTTTGTGTATATCTCTGATCGCGAGCAATTTGCTCTTAATCATTGAGTTCCTTCCTCCATCACCGAAGATATGAATCATCTTCTCTTCACCTTTTAAATAGGCCCAACCTTATTATGCTTTCTTTCAAAAAAAATTGAAATCGGTTCAGATTTGACGTAGTTATGGAGTAACATCTAACATTATATCAACAAAAATTTATATGGGAACCACCTCTGAAGTATGCCCTACTAAACAAAAAAAAATTATCAAATTCCATTCATTATTTGGCGGAATAATTGGGTAACAAATATACAAAAAATTCAAATTGAGAACCTCCTCCTTTTTTGAAGTCGGTTAAAATGATTGCATTATTATAACGATCGCAATGGTGTCTGATTGGCTGGTACTCTCCCACTATTGTTTAAAATGCATTGATGCAGCTAGAGCTCCATAAACTCAGCGAATTCATAAAATTAGTTTTTTTACTCAATTATTTCAAAATTTATAGGTATATATTTCCATATAGCCAGTGTGATATGATTTTCTAAATATATAAAATGAAAAGGTGACTGACTCACTGATTTATCAACGCATATCTACTATGACGTAGGCATCCGCTAAGAAAGGATTTTTACAAATATAATACAAAAAATAATGAAAACGAGACTAAAAAATTGTTTAATAATAATGATAAGTTCTACGTAAGTCTTTCTTACTCGAAAATTAGGACTTTAATTTTATGAAGTCGGCCACACCGCAATAAAATTAGGGCTGGACAGCAAGATTTCATATGTCGATATTGGTGGAGGGATTGTATAAATTATTTATACCGAGATATTTTTATCGTCTTACTAATGGTTCATTGACGAAAAAAAATATTTAAATTCTATACATATTTGGTTCATTAAAACTTGGCAATTGAATTAAAGTACCCATACTTCTTATTCATCCCGCTAGGTTTACCGGAAAGCTAAATAGCTTGGCGGTGTTTTATTACAGATGGGGTGGCCACTATAGCCATGGCGGCAGCCTAGCATTACAAACAAATATACACTTCGTTCAGATGAAGTAGATGAAAAAAATAAGCCTTCCAAGTAAAGTATGTAGGTACAAGTTTTAACTTACCAATCATAACTTTAAATAAATTTTTTTTTAGGGTTCAGTTTTTCCTTTTTATGTTTCCTCCATACTGGACTGAGAGAATATTATTCAACGCTGGAAAACGATCTTGTAAATCGAAAAAGTGAACTTTAAACCAGAGCCAATAACGTTTTAAAAAATCATAACAGCTCATAATAAGCTATCAGGAGCAGATTTTTTTCAAAAAGCATATTTTTTAATGTAACACATCAGATGATACTAATTATATAATTCTAAAGTAGAATTACTTTAGTTTTATACATTAGTTTTATATCAATTTCGACTAATAGTTTTTCAATTTCAAGAAGCAATGTTGCTGTAACTTGGTATTTGATACATATGAAACCACGAAATAACTCTAAACTCTGAAATGCTAATTATGCTGTATTTATTTTTAAGGAAACATGATGTAGTCCTAACAGTTTGTACTTAATATACTTTTTAGAAATAGATACATCGTAAATTTCGCTTTAAACATAAATAAAACAAATGATGTTTCATTAAAAATGCTGTATGTTTATTTAAACAAGATTACTTAAAAAATCAATGTGTTCAATATTAATACCCACTACGTATTCAAATAAAAATTAAATGTCTCTCAACTTAATAAACAATATTATTAAAAATCTATGACAAAGTACAGCACTCCCTGGTGGCTTATAACCTTAAATCATAACTAAACAGCTGCTCTAAGGTGATATACTGTGGTACCTACAGCATGCTTTCAGCATGAGATTGAGAGTATAGTGACGGAGTAAATACCTTGGTATCTACAAAATCTGTTAATAATCAGATAATCCTAAGTCCTTACAGTAGGTACACCTAAGTGCACTGCACTGCTAAAAAGTATTGATAACTTTTTTGAAGTATCTGTATAATATTGAAAAATAGATGGTGTCTTAGTATTTACAGCATTTTTGAGTACGTTGAAAAATATGAATAACAAAAAATATAATATAAACATGTAGAGAAGGTCAACATAGTATCTTAGAAATATAATGTCATAGGAAAACGAAAATCCGACAATCCGACGCAGTATCTTTTTCTTCCAAATATATAAAAAAGTAATTTTGTTATTTTTCGAAATAAGCTAGATCGCTTTCCAGCGTCAATATAGTCCAAAGTTTCTAGCTGTATCTTTACGCAAGTACTAAAAGCCTACAAAGAGTCAATCTAATAGCAAAGGCATATTATGACTAAAATAACGGCAAGAACCTCGTTTCCTAGCGCTTCTATATACCTACCATGTTAAAGATCTCGAACAAAAAAATTTACTCTCGAATAAAGTAACTCTGTTGTAAATAATTATTAGAAAAACTTATCGAAAGTCGATAATCGATAGTGTCAAATCCCTAAAATGCTTACACAAATGATGCGATTGTTTCATGTAATGATAGAGCGTCCCTGTGTGTGAATGTGATAGTGTGCATATACTTTAAGGTAGTGTTTGCTAATTATATTGTGTGCGTGCATAGCGACGTGATGGAAAAATGCAACTGTAGTAAGCAAGTTTTCATGTGTGTTACCTCGCCCCCCACCGTAATTGACAGACTTTTTTGCAAATAAATTAGGCGTCAATTCCTCTCCATTGCTGGTTTATTACTCAAAGGAACCGAACCATCTACGTCGCAGAAATCCAAAACCATAGACCATGAACATAGACACTAGAATATCCGACCATAGACTACAAACATTAGGGAATGCGACCTGATACAAACCATCAATCGATAATACATGGAACTAGGAATTACGACTACGTCATCAGATGGCACTACATCTCCTACATATTTTATCTTTCACTTTTTTCTTGTTTTGATGCCGGCTGAGTGAATTGTGAGATTCTTGTGTATGTTTGTTTTTAGGGTTTCGTACCCAAAGGGTGCCAACGGACCCTATAGCTTCCACTGTCCGTCCGTCTGTCAGCGGGCTGTATCTCGTAAACCGTAATAGGTAGACAGTTGAAATTTTCACAGAATGTATTTCTATTGCCAGATAGCATTAGATAAATACAAACGAAAGTGTTCAGAATGGCTTCGAGCCCTCACTTATGATGAAACGGAAGTCCTTGTAAAGCTGCGTCAATAAATGTTACACTACTCCACTAACATTTACACACACACTCATACACACATACACACACACACACACACACACACACACACACACACACACATACACACACACACACACACACACACATATACTCATCTTACTCACACACATACACCCAAACACACACACCCCTCACACCAATTACCCGATATCCAACACATTGCAAACACGCGCATGCACTATCAAAAATCTACAACTACAATGTAACACTTTAAAATTTGTCTTTTTTCTAAATTTTATTTTATTTATTAAGTATATAATTTTGTTTGTAATAAGTACATATTATAAATCCTGTGTTTAATGGACGAGGAGGGCGATGACGATGATGATACGACGATAATTTTGGAAAAATAAACGATTATTATTATTATTATTAAAAAAAATTAAGTGGCACTCGGGGACTGCCGCGGTAAAGCTATTGCATAGCATTTTTTATCAACTTATGCAATTATAATATTTATGCAATATTTTTTTTGCATAATAAAAATTATGCAAAAAAATAATTAAAAACAAACAAACAAGTAAAGCGCACTGTCACTACTTCGCGAGTGAGATTCGAACCTGCGACATCTAAAGAAAGCGGTCGCTCGCCCACTACGCCTAACAGAGCTAAATGTGAACCTCTAAAATGTTGAACGCTTACTGAACGACGGTGTTAGGTTTTTTCGTTACGGAATTTCTTGATTCGGTCGCCGCGCTCAAACTGTTTGTCCTAGTTCAAAACCCGCGATAAAAGCTATGCAATAGCTTAAAATATATTTTTATTATTTTTTAGCTTCAAAAAAGATGAAATGGGGGGCCATCAAAGTTGTGAACAAAACAAACGAGCATTTTTCCCCGCTAATTTAGTACTCTCTAAGAACTAAGATATCTAAATATGTATATATATAATATAGTTTTATAATATAGTTTAATAAAAGTGATTTGGTCATATGTACGGAGCCCTAAAAGAGCGAGGTCCGACTCGCACTTGACCGATTTTTTATTTATTTGTGACCGTGACAAGGTTATAAAGGACTCCGAGATTCTGTTACTACCCAATTACTTGTGCTCGCCCCTGGATTTTTGATGATTTTTAACTGCTGACCTATTGCTCGCCCCGGGATTTTTAATGATTCAAAACTGCTGACCTAATCTTGCCACTGGAACTGATTGTATTAACTATTTATTTTATGTGTATACTAGCTGATGCCCGCGACTTCGTCCGCGTGGATTTAGTTTTTAAAATCCCTCGTGAACACTTTGATTTTCCGGGATAAAAAGTAGCCTATGTCCTCAACTATAGTACCCATGCAAAAAATCACGTCGATCCGTGGCTCTGTTGTGGCGTGATTGAAGGACAAACCAACAAACAAACACACTTTCGCATTTATAATAATATTAGTATGATTAGAATATTAAATTGCATAGGAAACACTGTAGCATTAAGTCCATACAATGTATTACATCCATACCTACTATGTAGTATGTAGGTATAATGATCGTTTGGCAAAATCTGACGCCTTTGGAGTAGTTTGACTTTGACAAAATAGGGCTATCCACGATGGCTATATACGATAAAGTACGCTTGCCAGCTTAAGATGACCCGTTCATTCAAAGTATCTTGTAGATTCCGGGGTTCAAGTTATTTGGACCTTATACTGAAGATCGTGATGTCTATAATTTCTGAACTACGAAATTGACGACCTTGAAATAATTACAGGACAATCTCTAAAGAACCTGCTTTCTAACAAAAAAAGAATGGATTAAATCGGAATACGCCTTAATGAATTACAGCGAAATACACATTTTGACTTTCATCCCCTCTCCCAAGGGAACCGTGCTGAATTTCGGGATAAAAAGTATCCTATATTATACCTCGTAGTATTAACTTAAATCGTGCCAAGTTTCTTTTTAATCCGTCCAGTAGTTTCGGCGTGATGCGCGGCCAAGATACAGACAGACAGACAGACAGACAGACAGACAGACAGACAGACAAAAAATTAAAAAAAAATTGTTTTGGCTTCAGTATCGATTATAGAGTGCCCTCAAACAAAAATTTTCAAAATATCTTCAATGTACAGAATTGGACCTGTTACAGTTTTATTATATTATAGATATTTGGCACCTACAATATCAATTCACAATCGACAGTTCGTAAATATCCATGATTTAGGTGGGCAGTACACTGCAGCATCAGGATTGAGGAGCTAGGGCCTGGAGGTCAGTGATATAGTCTAAAATTAGTATGTAATGAATGGCTCAGGTCAAGATATGGCTATGGTATGAATGTAATAAGATCTATATACGTATATATCGTATGCGAGTGACCTGGAACTATCCGAGAGAAGTTTTGGCCTCTATCTCCGATAATATCTAGCAGATCGTCACCAAAGTTGGTCATTGTATTTCTTGTCGTACACACTTTCAAATAAAGAAAGAATTATTAAAATACGTTCAGATTTAACTGAGTTATGGAGTAAAATCAACAAAAAGTTTCATCCCCTATCCTGGAGTAACCTTATGTTTTATCGGTATAAAAACTGTCCTATATGTTGACTCGGAGTATCAGCTACCGCTGTACTAAAATTCATTTAAATCCGTTCAGTAGTTTTCGCGTGAAGCGCGGACAGACAGACAGACAGACAGACAGACAGACAGACAGACAGACAGACAAAAATTAAATAAAAATCTGTTTTGGGCTCAGTATAGATAGTCAAGCATCCCCCAATTAAAATTTTCAAAATATATTAAATGTACAGAAATCTTCCAGTTACAGTTTTATTATAAGTATAGATATAAACATCAATCAACACCAAACACGGTAAGTTAGGAAACAAGTAGGTAAGAGATTCATTATTTTGATAGTAAGCCACCACTATAAATGCTTAATTTCCTGCTGGAGTCCCTGAGCTCTTCATCAATGAAAGATTGGTTATATTTCACTGTATATTTGTTACTTATAATATTACAGAATACTGAGAAAACAATATCGCGAAACTAGGTTGCGGATTTGAACTTGGTGTGATAGACTGAGTTAGTTATTATCGAATGTCAAAAATCAGGAGATGCGTTCGCTTCAAGGTTCGGAGACTGACTGATATAAATATATACAATAATAGATCTAAGCTCGCACGACCTTCTTGATAGAAATCTAGGATCTGAATGACCAGCGCGCACATTAAACACGTATCCGTCTATCACACGATTTCAAATTACGAGCACGTTCTTTATATAAAAATAACATTGATCGAAGTAGAAGCTGCCAGGACAGGACAAGCGGCCAGCTCCAAAGAAGGTTTTCCACCACATCGCTCCCCCACGGAGATTGGAAATGCAAGGAAAGAAAAAGAAAAATGTTAGTAAATTCTATACAGCGAAATGTACCCTTCGACCCGACCGGGTCCTAACGACCGGTCTGTCCAAGTGGTCTAATTCAGTAGTACCTAATATAAAAGCTGGTTTCAGCCTATCCACTGAAACCTTTTCTGTTCTACCGCTAAAATCTAAACTAAAATACTTATCACCTCTCTCCAATACCTTAAATGGGCCAACATAAGGAGGCTCTAACGCCTTACAGAATGGACCTCTACGAACGAATACAAATTCCGAGGATAGAAGATCCTTCGGAAAATGAAAAATTTTTTTACTATTGTGATTAGAAGCGGGTACTGGAGATAGGGTTCTAAAATATGATCTAAGTCTATCTACAAACGAAGAATAATCAACTACACGATCTACTATGGGGTTAAAAAACTCACCCGGTAATCGCAGGGGCTCACCATACACGAGCTCTGCGCATGATGCTCCGAGGTCCTCCTTCCACGCACTCCTGATGCCCAGGAGTACCCATGGAAGCACCTCGGTCCACCTCGGGCTAGCGTGGCACATGATAGCTGCCTTCAGCTGCCGGTGGAGTCTCTCTACCATCCCATTCGCCTGGGGATGATATGCGGTGGTCGACTGATGCTTGGTGCCAGTCAACTCAATCACCTTCTGAAACAGATGCGAACCAAATTGAGACCCTCGATCAGTTTGAATAGACCTAGCTTGGCCAAAGCGGCTCTGCCAACCAGAAATGTAGGTTGATACACAAGTCTCAGCAGTAATGTCTGGCATAGGAAGAACTTCAGGCCAACGTGTGAACCTGTCGATGATAGTTAGACAATACTTCATGCCAGCTGAAATGGGTAACGGGCCTATAATATCCATATGAATATCTGCAAATCTTTCAGAGGGACAGGGAAATTTAGAAAAAGGGGCACTAGTATGACGTACCACCTTAGATGACTGACACGCTTGGCACGCGCGTGTCCAAACACGGCAGTCCTTTCTCATAGACGGCCATACAAAACGTTCCGAAATCAATTTATAACTAGCACGAGAACCAGGATGACTCAAATTGTGAAAACTTTCAAAGACGTTTTTCCTAAACTGCGGAGTTACCTAAGGACGTGGTTTACCTGTTGAAACGTCACATGTAATTCTTACTCTGGTACCAGGAATAGTGATACGGGTTAATTCTAACGACGTCGAATCGCCCAGCGTTTTCAGTTCTTCATCGGATGCTTGCGACTTCGCCAGTGCTAAGAGTATGTCTTCGGCAGTGACGGCCTCGACGCGAGAGAATGTGTCTGCCACAATGTTGTCCGCGCTCTTGACATGTTGTATGTCAGTAGTGAACTGCGAAATGAAAACTATTTGGTTAAGTTGTACAGGGGGAAGCTTGTCACGTTTTTGTGTAAAAACGTAAAGAAGAGGTTTATGATCTGTATAGATCGGTGCATGCTGTGCTTCTAGTATGTGTCTAAAATGTTGGACACTTTCATTAATCGCAAGAAGCTCACGGTAATAAGCTGGCCAAGTCGATTGCTTGGTAGTCAGCTTTTTACTGAAAAATGCGATAGGTTGCCAGCCATGTTTTATCTCTTGCTGCAGGCATGCACCGACATGAGAGCTCGACGCATCTGTAAATAAGCCTAATCTAGCAGTTGAGACTGGGTGAGCTAAAAGAGTTGCATTAGCTAAACTATTCTTGCACTCCGAAAAGCACTGCTCTAAGTCAGGGGTCCAAGTAAAAGGTTTAGCGCCTTTACCTTGGATCTCTGATAAAGCATCTATCAACGGAGCTTGGAAACGTGCTATACTAGGGAGAAATTTACGATAAAAATTTATCATACCCAAGAAACGCCTCACACTTTGAACGGTTTTAGGTAGCGGAAAATCCTGCAGACTTTTAATGCGGTCAGCAGGGGGGCAAATCGCCGCAGCGCTTATCTTGTATCCCAGGAAACGAACTTCTGGAACATTAAAATGACATTTTTTTCTCGTTAATAACAATGCCGTATTCTTCCAAGCGTTTGAAAAGAATACGTAAATGCTTTGCATGTTGTTCGCTGTCTTTTGAAAAAATTAAAATATCATCAACATATTATGCGAAACAGAAATCTAAGCCGCGAACAACCTCGTCGATGAACCTCTGGAACGTTTGACCTGCGTTTCTTAAACCGAAAGTCATAAAAGGGAACTCATATAAACCGAAAGGTGTCACCAAAGCGGTCTTACATATGTCTTCTTTTGCTACTGGGATTTGGTGATATGCTTTCACAAGATCTATGGTGCTGAATACCGATGAACCAACCAAATTTTGGTTAAAATCACCAATATGCTTTACTGGGTAGCGGTCTGGGATTGTCCTCGCGTTTAATGCGCGATAATCTCCGCACGGGCGCCAATCCGATTCACCTTTTGGAGCTAAGTGTAAGGCGGAAGACCACGGACTATCAGACGGTCTAGCATAACCGCAAGCTATCATGTTGTCGAATTCCTTCTTAGCGATGGCTAACTTGAGAGGACCAAGGCGACGTGGTCGGCAGCACACCGGAGGACCATCCGTAGTCCGAATGTAATGCACGGTGTTATGTTTTATTTCCTTATCTGGACCAGGTGTACGAGTAAGCGCAGGAAACTCCGATAAAATGTCGTTCCTAGAAACCAAAGTCTTAACGCTCGCTTGCTCGTGCGAATGAATCAATGCAACACACGTGAGACCAGTGGAATTATCTATAATTCGACCTGATCTGCAATCCGGCAATAAATTAAAATAAGCGAGAAAATCTGCACCAATAATCGCAGTTGTAACATCGCATAAAATGAAATTCCACCTGAAATCGCGCCTCAGCCTAAAATCAAGCGATAATAAAACAGTCCCGAACGTTTTAATGTCGCTGCCGTTAGCGGCGCGCATGCAATAATCAGCTACCTTAGGACGATGACTTAACCACGAAACGGGGAAACACGAAACATCAGATCCTGTATCTACTAAAAAACGTTTGCCAGATTTCCAGTCGCCAACAAACAAACGACGGCTGCGCGCGGGACGCGCGCTGGGCACCGCCTTTACATTGTTGCTGTTGTTGTTGTTGTTGGACCGTCGCGAATGAAGTTGTTGAAAACGATCCGGTTGGTTGAAATATTTACATGGCATCACGCATTTAGCAGCGCGCGATGCAAGCCTATGATGATACCAACATAAATTAAAATTGCGACCATCTCTCGGCCTATGTGAATTTCGCGAAAAATTACGCGATCTTTGAAATTCTTCGCTCCTTTTGATGTTCGAGACCTCTTGGCTCAACTCATCGATGCGGGCGAGTATTGCTTCCATCATAAATAAAAAATTGCTAAAAAATGTAAAAATTTCTGAAAAATAAGTGTTAATAAATTTGGAATGGAAATGAAAATGAACCACTCCGTGAGGGATTACGTTGCGATCGCTTGCTTCCTGGGTTCGCAATAAATAAACTATGTTCTCTAAATCTATCCTCCATATTGAGGAACTAGCTTTTGCCCGCGGCTTCGCTCACGTTAAGTTCGATTTTTCAAACCCCTATTTTACCCCCTTAGAGGTTGAATTTTCAAAAATGGTTTCTTAGCGGTTGGTTAGCTCACGTTAAGTTAGATTTTTATTGGTTAAATCCTTTAAATAAATTAAAATCCAACCTAAAATATATCTCCGTAAAAAGCCAACATACCAAGTTTCATGGATATTACTTGAAAACTAAAATTTTTGCGAAACACGTATTTCTTATTTTTTTATCGAAAGTCCAAAAATTAAAGTTTCATGGATATTACATGAAAAATAATTTGATAAATGACGGACTTTTATACAAACTTTCAACCCCCATTTAACCCTCTTGGGGTTGGAATTTTCAAAAATCCTTTCTTAGCGGACGTCTACGTCATAATAACTATCTGTGTGCAAAATTTCAACCCGATCCGTCCAGTGGTTAGAGCTGTGCGTTGGTAGACCAGTCAGTCAGTCAGTCAGTCACCTTTGCCTTTTATATATTTAGATGAAAGCTGAAGTACCAAGTTTGATGGATATTACTTGAAAATTAACTTAAAAATCTGGACTTTTATACAAATCACCCCCTATTTGAATTCTTTGGGGGTGGAATTTTCAAAATTTGCGAAACACGTATTTCTTATTTTTTTATCGAAAGCCCAAAAATTAAAGTTTCATGGATATTACATGAAAAATAATTTGATAAATGACGGACTTTTATACAAACTTTCAACCCCCATTTAACCCTCTTGGGGTTGGAATTTTCAAAAATCCTTTCTTAGCGGACGTCTACGTCATAATAACTGTCTGTGTGCAAAATTTCAGCCCGATCCGTCCAGTGGTTAGAGCTGTGCGTTGATAGACCAGTCAGTCAGTCAGTCAGTCACCTTTGCCTTTTATATATTTAGATGAAAGCTAAAGTACCAAGTTTGATGGATATTACTTGAAAATTAACTTAAAAATCTGGACTTTTATACAAATCACCCCCTATTTGAATTCTTTGGGGGTGGAATTTTCAAAATTTGCGAAACACGTATTTCTTATTTTTTTATCGAAAGCCCAAAAATTAAAGTTTCATGGATATTACATGAAAAATAATTTAATAAATGACGGACTATTATACAAACTTTCAACCCCCATTTAACCCTCTTGGGGTTGGAATTTTCAAAAATCCTTTCTTAGCGGACGTCTACGTCATAATAACTATCTGTGTGCAAAATTTCAGCCAGATCCGTCCAGTGGTTAGAGCTGTGCGTTGATAGACCAGTCAGTCAGTCAGTCAGTCAGTCACCTTTGCCTTTTATATATTTAGATTACTAACCTGTTATGGTAAAGAAAAAATAAATTTGAAATTACATAATTTTTTTAAAATATTTACCTAAAATTCCTGAAAAAATAAAATAAATATTATGGTTACTAGTATAACAATTTGAATGTTTATTTCCTAATAATATCACACTATAGTCTTTAAAAATTTTCATATTCGCTTCCATGATTCACGGCGAAAATATTTTCAATATAAAATGGCGGAATGAAAATTTATCTGAAAATTATTTATTGACAGCTGTCCTCTTCAAAATATTTATTTTCTTTTGATATTATTCTTCAAAGTCAATATTTATTCCAAAATGTCCGAATTGAAATCAAATTTTCAGTTTGAATTATTTTCCCAAAGATTATTCTCAATTTGTTTCTTCCAATATTTAAATTCACATGTCTGCATATAACAAGGACCCCCTCTAAGCGCGGGGTCTGGGCTGACTGAGGGACCTCCCACTCTTCAAACACATTGTTAAATTTCTTCAAACACTTTAATTTCTTTAATAAAAATTCATCATACAATGCGGACCCCCTACGCGCGGGGTCACTGTACTGACCTTAAATTGTTCTTGTTCGGGGTCACCAAATTATGGTGGTAAACCACCACTATAAATGCTTAATTTCCTGCTGGAGTCCCTGAGCTCTTCATCAATGAAAGATTGGTTATATTTCACTGTATATTTGTTACTTATAATATTACAGAATACTGAGAAAACAATATCGCGAAACTAGGTTGCGGATTTGAACTTGGTGTGATAGACTGAGTTATTAAGCGTTCGTTTCAAGTTGAGCCCTGCACCATAGAGTAAAGTAATCGACGTAGTCGTAATTCCTAGTTCCATGCCGACAGTACGGACACAGTATAGGATATGCAGTAGTTTGACACCTTTGATCTAGTCACTAGATTTTTAACGCGAAATTTGTAACGCGTAGTACCACTAGATTCTAGTGGTACTACGCGTTACAAATTTATTTCCCCTAGCTCTCTCGCGCTTCCCCGCACCGCACCTCAAGTCAGACCCACTTAGTAAACCGCTCGCGAAGCACCGCTTATTAAAAATAAATTTCAAATTCAAATTATTTATTTGCACAGATTGAGTAGTACAATGGTGTTACATTATAATAAAAGTCCTTACAATCTGCCGGATAGGCATGCAAAAATAATATTTAATAATAATTCTTATTCTAAGTTTACGTATTAAAAGTTCAATTTATTAAATTCAACTTTGGATATTAGGAGTTTTGGTAGGTTTGGTTAAAAAAAACTAAGAATGTTGTATATTGTAAAGCATGAGAATAATAAACACTTTTTTATATATATTTTTTTATTATTTATACCAATTCAAATTCAATATTCATAGTTAAGACATGTCAGCTAGTACTTAATAAATAAAACAATAGATAAACTATTATACTGTGTCTTTAGGTACTGTGGGTCTGACCTGAGGTGCGGTGCGGGGAAGCGCGAGGGGTGAAGATTTCTTTACTCTATGGTGCAGGGCTCAACTTGAAACGAACGCGTAGTAGTTATTATCGAATGTCAAAAATCAGGAGATGCGTTCGCTTCAAGGTTCGGAGACTGACTGATATAAATATATACAATAATAGATCTAAGCTCGCACGACCTTCTTGATAGAAATCTAGGATCTGAATGACCAGCGCGCACATTAAACACGCATCCGTCTATCACACGATTTCAAATTACGAGCACGTTCTTTATATAAAAATAACATTGATCGAAGTAGAAGCTGCCAGGACAGGACAAGCGGCCAGCTCCAAAGAAGGTTTTCCACCACAAACCTATGGACAGGCAATTCGGAATAAGCCCCCCGATGGTCTAAAAGTTATTCCATTGATCGTATTCGTATTCGATTACATTAGCGACAAAGTAAAATAATCCCTGATTGTATTGATTTAGTAACAAATTCAGTACTACCGATTTTAATATAGATCCATCGATGTATAGAGCATATATGGAGCGTATCGTACATACGTAAACGTATAAAAATGCATACACGAAATTGAGCTCTAATTCAATGTGGCGTTATGGTTTATATTACTATGACATTAATGTCATCGAACACGATAACGATCAATGGAATAACTTTAGACAATCGCAGGGAAGAACTGTGTCGCATTTTGGATTGTGCAGGTTGAGGTAGAGGGGAGCCGGCATGGTGAATAAGTTTGCAAATCGTCATTGATATGCGGTCACGGCTCACAGAGGCGGAACGGTATGCGGGGTGCGGGAGGCATATTATATCCTTAAAAATAAAGCTCGGTCGTTCGTATAAAAAGTATTCGAATATATCAAGAAATAATTTTTATTTCGCATCTAGTGTTACGAATTACGATGTTGTTATAATTATTTATAATAATAACTATACATTTTTGTTAGGTACGTACTTGAATATAGGCATATTTTACGTACGGTACGGTATTACATATGGTACGTATTTGAATATAGGCTTTTCAATTCACAATGAGGTAGCTAGAAAGTTTTATCGCATACTAGCAACTCGCCCCAGCTTCGCACGGGTAGTAGAACATATTATACCTATGTAAACGCCTTAGAATCATACTAATAATAAATCATTTTCATCATCATCATCATTATCAACCCATCATCGGCTCAAATTTGTGAGTAACTCACGTCCAACTCGGTATTTTGATTAATTTTTTAAACTGGTCACTTTCAAGTAAAGATTTTTATGTAAACTTGTGAAGATGATAATTCTACTGGCGCAATTAGAATGCCATAAGCCTACTTTGTCGTATTAGTTTAAAAAATGGGAAAAACCAAATTAAATTTGAATTTCGCGGGCAGACTCGTACATAATCCACCTTATAGTTAAAACTAAAATCACAGAATATATAATAGTACTACCACAGAATATATAATAGTACAAGTAAAACACATACACACATACACACACACACACATACACACATATAAAACTAATCAAAAATAATTTACTTCGCAAAATCAAAACTTATAAAACGTACCTACCTAATGGTAAAAAGGCTGTTTGGCCGCGCAGACGAAATGCATAATTAATAATTATTCGGTCGAGTGGGTACATGAACGTATAAAAAAACGTTCATGAGTGGCGTAAGTATACCTATTTCATATTTCATACCCCGTGTCGCCGCTTATTCAATAGGCTAGTAGCCTAGTACTAGTAGACTAGACTTAGACAGTAGACAGTAGACAGACTAGACAGTAGTCGACAAACCTAGCATCACGACGCACGTACCGTGCTGCGCCGCGCGTCTCTCTCTACACACTATCTAAGATCAGATTAGAGGTGAGTCGGATTAGGTAAATAAACCGGCCAAGTGCGTGTCAGGCCACGCGCAGTGTAGGGTTCCGTAGCTGAAAGTCTCAAATATTATTGCTGACCTAGGATAGTGCTTTTGTTTTATTTATGAATATTGAATAAATTTCCAGTTCAGAGTTCCATGGTTTAAATACTATAATATTCTACAAAATATGCAACTTACACTACGTGTAATACCTAACTTAGAAAAAACAGATATAACTCCTTAACTAATGAACCCTACTTAGCCGTGATAGTTTTCCTTTAAAATTCATTATATATACTACTGCTGTGATTTTTTTTTTGTATCCTATATATAACCATTTAGCTGGCAGAGGGGGGGGACACTTGACTCTAATAAAATTTAGCACTTTAAAATATCATATTTCACAAACGGATCCCTAAATTGAAAAATGGTGTTCCCACACCCACAATATTTTTGAAAGACCTATTCAACGACACCCCACACTATGGGATAGACGAGAAAAAAAAATTCATCCCCACTTTACATGTAGGGGAGGTACCCTAAAAAAAAATATTTTTCACAATTTTATTTCACGACTTTGTCGGCGTGATTGATATTTATACCCTTGTCAAATTACAGATTTCTAGTACCAATAGTCTCTGAGCTAAACCGCGGACGGACAGACGGACAGACGGACAGACGGACGGACATGGCGAAACTATAAGGGTTCCTTGTTTACTACGGAACCCTAAAAATATACCTGTTCCACCTAAACCTAATATAATATTTAAAAATACCTAATCCGAATATTTATGAAATATGTATGGCCGTTTCTTTGTGGATTAGGTAAGGAAGTATTCGATTCGATACGAAGTACGAACGATACATTCCTTAACTATTTTATCTGGATTAGGAACGTATCGTTTCTGGATTAGGTAGATTTTTATTAGGGATGGGCCGAAATTCGTTTCACATTCGGTTTAACAGAATTTCGGCGGCTTTAACCGAACTTCGGCATTCGGCCGACATTTGGTTAAAATGCCGAACGTTTGGTACAAGAAAACATTGAATAAAACTCAACTATTTTGGCTAAAATAATAAAACAATCACTTCATAATCATAGTCATTTATTTGTTGTCTGTAATCGCTTATTTATTACAAAAATCTTTTTCTAAAAACTAGTGGTTCGCCCCGAAATGAGACCTCGCGGTAACGGTTTCCCGACATCGATGGTCTCCCATAATTACTTATTCATTCAATAGAATTAGATACATGACGATCAAAATTGACATTATTATTATGCCCGTTTTCACCTACCATACCTAAATCATCCCCTTTGTAGAAGTCTCTTTACGTAGGTAGCCCCTAAATACAATCCTAACATCCCAATGTCATTTTCACCTTTAGTTGTCCCGTAGAGGTTCGTAATAACAAAGTTGACAGAAAGTGTCAACTTACTTAACATGGTAGCGGGTAGCCCGTAAAGGTTAGGGAACCAAGGCCTGAATCAAACTTAGGTATAGTTTTTTGGAACATTCAAATTAAATTATTTGTACACAGCGTCATCTATCGACACGATCAGAAAACATGTAAAAACAAACTGCAACGTGAAGTTTTATTGATGTTTGATATATAACTAAATAATAATTTTAATTGAATAATATGTTATTATATGTACTTGCCATACAAAATAATAATATTAATTTACATATAGCTGCATTTGCTATATGAGACGAGAGCGCCATCTATTGACATCATTGTGAAGGACTGTTAAAAATACTGCTGCTATCGCAATTATCGGTATCGCAATTCGCTATTCACGCAGCAGTTTGCTTTTGTGTTTTTTCGCTCCGAGTGTGCTCCGACCGTATCGTTGAGCCCTCGTCGAGCAAGTGAATTGAGATACATCCCGTAGTTTCTCGCGGCTCGCGTTTTCCGCCGCCCGTCGCGTTCCCCGGTGCCAGTGGTACTCGCCGCACTCGTGCGGCTTGAGGAAGCGGCCGGGTCCGACCCGCGTCGGCGCCCCTGCGCCCCGCCCGCGAAAAACTGCGCGGCCCTAATCCCGCGCTTTTTGTGACAAAAAGCCGTCGGATTGCCAACACCGACCGTCAGACCTCTCACCGAGCGGGGTTGACTGAGCGTGTACGCGGGCGCCTAAGCTGGGTCTCCCTTAGGGGTCTCGCCTGGCTGGGTAGCACGCGATTGCGCTCGGTCTCCCTGCAAGGGACGCAGTGTTGCATCCACCGCTTCGTCGCGATCATCGCGACCCTATGTGATAATGTCGGACGAACCGCCTCGCCCGCAACGTGCGGGACGCGGCAGAAAAGGTATTCCGCGTGCAATCGTGCGCCGGAATATCTTTGACCAATCGGTCACGCCCCTCTCCATGGAGAGACGCCCAACGCCAATGATGACGGCGCCCCCATCGCGCCTGTCCGACCCGCCGTCCTCGTCCTCCAGCGAGGACAGTGAAGATGACGCTGCGACTCAACCGATCACCACAGCCGGAACATTGGCTCCGGTAGGTGAGTTGGCCAAGCGCGCGCGCCCGAGCTCGTCCTCCTCGGGGAACACTGACGGCCAAGAAGACAAGCGGACGAAGCTGTCTTCCCGCTTCGCCCTGCTGCCGTACCACTCCTCAGACGAGTCGCCGCGGTCACCCAGCCCAGCGGCTCGCCCCCGCGCTCGAGAAGTGCTCCCCCCGCCCCCGCGGATCACCCCCACACCGCAGCCGGAGGTGCGACCCCCGCCCTCCGCCCCCGCGCCCGCAGGTGAGACGGCAAGTCATGCCGTCCCTGTCGCGCGCCTACCTACCGCCGACGCGACGGCACATATCGCCGTCCCTGTTGCGCACTCGCCGACGATGGATGCGACGGCACATATTGCCGTCCCATCCACACAAACCACTGCATCGTCCTCTCAAGCGGGGTCCGCAAGCTGGCCGAAGGATTCGACCAGCTATGCGGGCCTAGCCTCGCCCGTCCCTATGGACTTGACTCGGCCGCACTCACCTCTGCCGAGCACTTCCTACGCTGCGACAGCCGCGGCGCCGTCCGCGCCACGCCGCAGCCCACCGCCCGCCGAACAACGCTCGACCCAGCAAGCGGGCCGTGCGGCCCCGCCTGCTGCGCCTGCGGCCGCCCAGCCGCCGCGGTCCGAATACCCGCCGCTAGTGGTCGAGTGCCTCCCCAACTGGACGAGGCACTTCCAGGCCATCCGGCGCGAGCTGGGATTCGCGCCAAACGCCAGACCACTGGGTAGAGGAGTCCGATTCCTCCCTCAATCTGCCGACGAATTCCGGGCTGTACAGCGCTACCTGACCCAGGCGGCGCGCCAAGACAGTACCATCTCATGGTACTGCTACAGCCCGGCGACCGAACGCCCAGCCAAAATAGCGGTGCGAGGACTGCCGCTCGACACACCGCCTGAGGAGGTGGTCGCCGCCCTACGCGACATCGGCTTCCCGGCGGAAAACGCGCGATCAATCCCGCCAAAAGCCGGCAAGCACGGCTGCACTTACTTTGTGCAGCTGGCGCACATGACCGCCGAAGAGCTCCGTCAGCTGTACGCAGTGACGGAACTTCTCTGCATGCCCGCGGTCACCGTGGAGGCCTGGCGCGGGGGGACCAAGCCGCCCCAGTGCCACCGGTGCCAGGCGTACGGGCATTCATCAGTCAACTGCCACCGGCCCTTCCGCTGTATCCGGTGTGCAGGAGCCCATCCGGTCGCAGACTGCCCGCACCCGCGCGACGTTACGCCCACCTGCGCGAACTGCGGGCAAAGCCACGCCGCGAATGACCGCCGATGCTCGCAATATAAGCGGGAGGCGCGGAAGAGAGGCATCGCCTTGCCTCCGCCCCCGTCTCAGGCACCCGGCCGTCCCCGCCCGAAATCGCAACGCAGGCCCGCAGCGACCGCTGCGTCGGCCCCCGCAGAAGGCGCGCAGGCGACCGCCGCGCCGCGCGCCCCTCGCCCCCCGTCGACCACGAGAACCGCTCCACCGAACGCCGCTGGGGGCCCTACTACCACGCTCCCAGCGGCGGCCAACCCACCCACTGAGCGGGGACAGGCGCTGCGCGGTAGGCGCAGACCGCGCAACCGCGGCCGCCGCCCCGCTCGCAACGAGCCAGCCGCCGCCTCCACGCCTCAGCCGAGGCAAGCGAGGCAAGCGCCCTCGCAACCGGCCGCGCAGGCGCAATCCCAGGCGCCTGCGCCGACTCAACCTGCGACTCAACCGGCGCCGACTCAACCTGTGCCGACTCAACCGGCGCCGACTCAATCGGCCCCGACCGCTTCCGCTACAACAGCCCGACCACAGTCACCGACGCCTGCCGCTTCTCGGGAGCAAACTCGCCGCTCGCAGCGGATTGCTCCTGAGAGGGCGCAGACGCAAGCTCGCGTGCAACAGCAAGCGCGTGAACAACAACCTGCACCGTCACGCGCTGCACCGCGCGCCGCGCCGCGCACTGCCCGGCGCGCAGCCCCACCTGCCGAGCAACACACCGCCTCCCAACCGCCTCCCCCCGCACCTCAACAGGGGGAAGCGAGACACAGCCCGGACATCATGGCCATAGTCCGGGTTGTGATAGAGGCAATAACGACCGGGCTGACGACATTCCTACAGGGACAGGGCGCAGTACAGGCGATCGCAGCAGGGATGGCGGTCTTAGCGCGACTCCCGTCCTGCTGAGGGTCCTGTACTGGAACCCGGGCGGCATCAGAGGCCACATCCGCGAGCTCACAACACTCGCCCAGTCGCAGGATGTCCACGTCATCCTCCTGGGCGAGACCAAGCTCGCGGAACACGTCGAGCTCCGTATCCCGAACTTCTTCGTGTACCGGCGCGACGAAGTCTCTCCCCGGGGTCTAGCCTTCAGAGGAACGGCGGCCCTGGTGCGGAGGGACATCGTACACGAGGAAGTTGAACACGCACCATACACATCCCTGCGTACGCAGGGAGTGCGTGTTCACGCCGGGGAGGAGGAGCTCCTCCTGTATGCCGCCTACCGACCACCTACCACGACCTTCTGCAGCACTGACGTCCACACACTCCTCGAGTCGCACGCCCCCACACTAGTCGTGGGTGATTTTAACGCGAAGCACCAAGCCTGGGGCTCGCGCGTAATCACCCCGGCCGGAAGGGCTTTACTCGAGGACAGCGAGCACCACCAGTACGGTATATTGGGTCCTGGAGCACCGACCAATATACCGTCAAACCCCCACTACCACCCGGACGTCCTGGACATCGTGCTGCATCACCGGATTGACCACCCCATCAGTGTCGAGCCACTCTATGACCTCGACACTGAACACCTGCCCATACTAGTCACGCTTAACCTCCAGCGCGACTTCACCATACCGCGTCCTCCCAGAGCCAAGACCAACTGGGAGAAGTTCGCCGCCGCGCTGTCGGAGCTTGAGCTCGCAGGTCCCATCTCGACCCCAGTGGACGTTGACCGGGCCGCCAACACCATCATGGCGGCCATCCAGACGGCCAAACAGGAGGCCACTACCACCATGCCCCCCACTGGTCGACGTGACCTGCTTTCGAGCTCGCTCCGCGACATGCTGAGCAGGAAGCGCGCCCTGCGCAAACTATGGGCGCGCACTCGCTGTCCGACGGTCAAGCGTGACCTCAACCGTCTTGCACAGGAAGTGAGGCTAGCACTCGGCGCCCGCGAAGATGATGACTGGGAGAAGACCATCGACGCGGCAGCCGAGTCAGAAACATCGCTGTACCACCTGTGCAAGACACTCACCGGATCTGACTCACCCGTCTACCCGCTACTAGATAACCAGGGTAGGCGAAGATACTCCGCGCATGACCGAGCTGAGATCATGGCGGAGTATATGGAGAAGCAATTCACCCCCAACCCACCGGCCAA
Organism: Oeneis ivallda; assembly: GCA_029955525.1. Classification (NCBI taxonomy): domain Eukaryota; kingdom Metazoa; phylum Arthropoda; class Insecta; order Lepidoptera; family Nymphalidae; genus Oeneis; species Oeneis ivallda. The sequence continues at coordinate 20,987,235 of JARPMR010000008.1, read as the reverse complement.
CGACAACGCGCACAGGCACCACACCGAGCTCGACCATCAAGTGCGGGAATTCCTGTCGGCCCAGACTCCTCCGCTCCGGGGGGACGAGTTCATCTCCCCGTCTGAGCTGAGGAAAGCCGTCATCCGTCTCCCCAAACGGAAGGCGGCAGGCTACGACGGAATTCCGATCGCCGCACTTCAGCAGCTGCCAAGAAGAGCCCTCGTAGCGCTAGCGAGGCTCTTCAATGGCATTCTCCGCACCGCACACTTCCCGGAGACCTGGAAGCGGGGGAAGGTGATCACCATCCCCAAACCGGGCAAGGACCGCCGCCTCCCAGGGAGCTACCGCCCGATCACCCTACTGCCGCACATCGCCAAGCTGTTCGAGCGTCTGTTGCTGCGAAGGCTCACCCCGTACGTCCGTTTACGGGATGAGCAGTTCGGCTTTCGCAGTAACCACTCAACGACGCTCCAGCTGGCGAGAGGACTTCACCACATCGCCAGCAAGACGAACAAGGGCTACTGCACCGTCGGGGTCTTTCTCGACATCGAGAAGGCCTTCGACCGTGTGTGGCACACCGGTCTGCTGGCAAAGCTCCTCACCACCGACCTGCCACCCGCGATTGTGCGGCTGGTGGCCTCTTTCCTGGACGGGCGGTCCTTCCACGTCTCCGTGGAGGGCGCGGACTCCCAGCCGCGCCCCATCCGTGCGGGAGTGCCCCAAGGCAGCTGCCTCTCCCCGTGCCTGTACGCGTTGTACACCAACGACATCCCTACCCTCGCCGGACACCTGCGCGAGGGGGAGGAAGACGTGCTGTTGTCGCTCTACGCCGACGACAGCGCGTATCTCGCGTCGTCGTTCCACCAAGCCGCCGCCTGCAACAAGATGCAGCGCATGTTGGACCTGCTTCCGGAGTGGCTGGACAAGTGGAGGATGGCCGTCAACGTGGGGAAGACGGCCGCGATCCTGTTCGGCATCCGGAAGCCATTACGTCAGCTCCGCTTCCGAGGGCAGGACATAGAGTGGCAAACTTCGGTGTGCTACTTGGGGTGCCGCATCGACCTCAGCCTGAACCTGATTCCCATGGTCAACCACGTGGTGAGTCAGGCTAAGGCGGCACTGTCGATGCTGTACCAAGTCTTCACCTCGAGTCTATCACCGAAGACCAAGCTCCTCATCTATGGAGCCTATGTCCGCTCCAGACTGACGTACGCGGCCCCAGCCTGGTATGCGTACTGCTCAGCGTACCAGGCACGCCGCCTACAGGTCCAACAGAACAAGTGCCTCCGCCTGATCGTTGGAGCTCCGAGGTACGTGAGGAACGATGTGATCCATCGCGACCTCAAGACGCCCACCGTGGAGGAGTACGTCCGTACACTGGCGCGGCGCATGTTCGCCAGCGCCGACAACGGACCGTACGAACACCTCCACGGCATCGCACCGCTAGCCAGCCGACCACCGACCGGGCGTCCTCTACCTCGTGAGCTCCTGCGATCGCCACCACCGAGGAGGCACGCAGGCGGCCACAGCGACGACGACGCGAGACCCACTGGACATGACCTCAGCTCCGCGCACGGTGGCGACACCATCGCCCGTAGCGCGGAGCACTCCACCGGATTTGACACCGCCCCGCTCGCGGCGGCTATCTGCTCGCCAGCGACGCGGGGCCCCTGGCGATACACTGGCCCCGCGCTCGATGACGACCCTTTCGTCAGTAGCGCGGGGCCCCACACCGAACACGACACCGCTCCGCTCGCGGCGGCGACTTGCCCGCCTGCGACGCGGGGCCCCCGGACCGACACCGGTCCCGCGCACGGCAGCGACCTTATCGCCCGTAGCGCGGGCCCACCCTCTGGACCCGACACCGCTCCGCTCGCGGCGGCTACCCTGCCCGCCAGCGAGCGGAGCCACTGGACTGACATTGAGCCACAAGGCCCCTACTCAAGTTGAATAGGAGCCTCAGCCGTCGTGGATTGCCAAGACGGCTGAAAACTCACCACCGGGGAAGTGTTCTTCCCCGCGACCCGCCCGGGTAATGAGGCCACGCCTCGAAGCCCGCACCCTCCGCTGGCCACGGCCAACGAAGACGACCCTCGCAACAAAATACTGCTGCTTATTAAAAGTTAAATAATTTAGTTTCCTTATTACATTTATCTAATTTTAGTATTTGCTGTTCAAGTACATGATATAACGCTAATAATTATAAAACTTTCAAGCCCGGCCTTTCAATGGTTTATCCGTTCTGAGGTCAAATATAACCTCCACTTTGAAAGCCCCCCATTTCGTCAATTTTAGGACAAAATAAAAAAAAACTTTTGTACTCTGTTCCAAATTATCTTTAAAATGATATACTGCAATTCTATGAAACGCTATAAAAATATTTTACTTCGCATTCGTTTCTATGAGAGCCCCCCAGAAATAAAGATTTTTATAACTTTTTAAGCCATTTTCGGCTGGAGACTGGAGGCCATCGGTTTACCTACTACATATATCTAAAATTGAAGTAATTACGTTCAGTAATTCAGAAGTTATAAGGCTCTGACTGTAAGTGACTGATAAGTGGCTGGATGAGGAAGGCTGAGGACCGGGTGTGGTGGCGTTCTCTGGGAAAGGCCTATGTTCAGCAGTGGACGTCCGCAGGCTGAGATGATGATGATGATGATGATGAAGGCTCTGACAGAAGGACGGACGGACAAGTGCAAATTCACTCAAGTAGACTCAGAAACCTTCGCTTCGCTCGGTCAACAAATGAAATTAAACTGATATTCTTCTTAACATTATTTATAAGTAGTGTGTGTAGCTTGAAGTGATAGTTTTATTATTTTAGAAAAAGAGTTGAGTTTTATTAAATACTTTATTATTTATTGAAAAGAAGAGAAAATTATGTTATTGTACCGAAATAACAAAAACCGGAATAATTTTAGGAGAAAGGGAAGAAGGATTCCCCTTTAAATTATATTTCTGTTCCTTTCTTTCAAATCTAATACCTTTAAACGAGCAGTTCTTGTGTTATATTATATATAATCTGAATCTCGGAAACGGCTCCAACAATTTTCATGAAATTTTGTAAGCAGGGAGTTTCGGGGGCGATAAATCGATCTAGCTGGGTTTAATTTTTAGAAAAGGTCGTTTTATCCGTGTTTTCAGGCAATGAAAAACCCCTTACAATATCATTAGAATTTTAAATAGAAATTTTGCCATCATTTATAAAGTTCCAATGGCTCGGGAAATCGGGCGGTCCCGAAACCAGAATACCCCAGTTCGAGTCCAGACGATTATTATTTTCCCCTATGAATTTTATTATTATTTTTTTTTTAAATATTATATAATTTCCAAAAAACACGATTTACAAAAAAAAAATAACCGAGCTTAGGTCACCCAGATATTAAATAATATTAAGTACCTACCTAATTGGATTTAATTGTGTTTTTCAATACTAGGTTGAAAAAAAAGGTTACGAACAAATAAAGAAACATACGTCTGATTAGGAACATATATTTATTAGTATTGTTCAAGTTTTTTATCGATTTTCAAATATCTACTTACATAAAACTTTGAAATAATGAATATTGTCTGAACTTAATAAAAATGTTTATTATACAAATTACTTCCAAATATTAATTACTCTTATTTAATCAATCAACCATAATATTTAGTCACACAAGAAAATAATAATTAATAAATAAATAAATAAATTTACCAGAGGCAGGTTACGATGCAAGAACAATTCAAGTGAATGCACGAATAATTCAAGTGAGTGCGTAAGAACGTATATTAGGAGTTAGGACATGTCGCACTCGAGAAAGCGCTTGAAAAGAAGCGAACTTCGGCCGAAATTCGGCCGAATTTTGAATTTTTATCGAATGTTCGGCCGAAGTTTGTATTCGGTTCAAACCACATTCGGCACATCACTAATTCTTATTTTTTATTCGTTTCGAGACGGGCAATCTTTAGTAGGATATTATTATGTTTAAACAAAAAGAAAAGGTAAAATAAAATTAAATGTGTTTGTTTGCTTTTGGCTGGAAATTTTTATTTTTATTTTATAAAATTTTATCGCGTAACACCTAAGACCTAAGGTTAGTATTTGCTTGTGGATAAAATATATAATTTTATGCAATACCTCAGTATAATCCTCAGTGTCATGAATTAGGTGCGGACTGGTAACGAAAAATACCTAATCCACATACCATATTTATGCCTCACCTCTACATCAGATGTACTACGGATAATAATTTAGAGTGTACAGTATCTCATGAATAAAATAAATAGGTGTGTTCGTAAACCGCATATGTTTCATTCCTCCACCGTATACCGACGGGCTGCTAAACGGGAAAATTTCGGGAAAATTAAACGAAATAGAAACGACTAGATGATGCCCGCTACTTCCTCCGCGTGGACTAACGAATTTTTTTGATTCCCGCGGGAACTCTTTAGTTTTCCGGGATAAATGTATCATGTGTATTAATCCTGGGTATGAGCTATCTCTATTCCAAATTTCAGCCAAATCAGTTTTAGTTTGGCGTGAAATAACAAACACCCATCCATCCTCACAAACTTTCACGTTGTAGGATTAGATTTCGTTTAATTTATAACCTAGGCTTTAAAAAAATATATTTTATTATTTACTTATGTACCTACCTCGAGTATAATTAATGATTATCTGATTTGTTTTATGTTATTAATTTATTTTCGCCTGATACTACTAATGCTTGATTAAATAAATTTTGTAATAAAATAAAATTATTTATTCCTTTTTAGTTTTAGTTATTATTGAAGGCGGTTTATATATTTATTTTTAATTTTTTCAAACGTCAAAATGCATAAACATATTGTATCAGCTTGTATGAAATCATGGAAGCAGTACAAAACTACAAAATCATGAAATACCTAGTGATCTATGATGTCATCAATTTTTGACAAACTTATTGCACCAATCGGGATGTACGTTTGGGTATGTTATAATATTATATTTTGGTGGGGTTGTCACAGCAATGAAGAAGAAATATTTCCCTACCTTTTAAATACGTAGCGTCTATAGCGTGGCCTTAGATTGTTTAGGAATTAACGATATAATTAAAAGTTTAACTTAGTAATTACTAGCGGATGTCCGCGACTTTGCCCGCGTGGATTTAGTTTATAAAACCCCGCGAGAACTCTTAGATTTTCCGTGATAAAAAGTGGATGTCATTATCCAGGGCCTCAACTATATCGTTGCAAAAATCACGTAGATCCGATGCTCTGTTGCTGCCTAATTGAAGGACAAACCAACAAACAAAGACACTTTCACAATTATGATAAAATTAAGTACTTAATTAAGTATTTATTGCAAGTTCATTAACCCCACTTGACCCTGTAACTACATGCAGTTGCATTTTCTTTTGTTAAGGTTAATTACTTGGTGTAATGTAACTCTATTGTGTTGTGAACACTAACATATTACGTACCATAATCATACTTACTAATATTATTAATGCGAAAGTGTGTCTGTCGGTTTGTTGGTTTGTGGTTTGTCCTTCAATCACTCCGCAACAGAGCTACGGATTGACGGGTATAGTCGAGGACCTGGAGAGTGACATAGGCTACTTTTTATCCCTAAAACGATTTGAACGACGAACAAAGATTTCCCAAAGGAATTTAAAAACTAAATCCACGCGGACGAAGTCGTGGGCATCAACTAGTATTAGGTATAATTACGTAACATTTTCTTTGTTGTTCTATTGGTTATATTTGCAACAACTTCTTGTAAACATTGTCGTCATATTATGACAGGGCATTTAAAGGGACACATGAATATTTATATTTATTACACTAGCGGCACGCTATGATGGCCGGTTTGACACATTACAATAGTGATGTGGAATGTCAATTTATTCTCGAACAAAAAACAAGTAAGTTTTGTTTTTGTACCTGATTAAATAGGTTTAATAAAACAAAAATGTATATGTTTATTTAATTTATTTGAACGAACTGAATATTTGAATGAAAATGAATATACATACTTTATATGCACACAAGAAACATATGAATACAAAAGATACCAAAAAAGGTGCCACAAAAGGCCATAATTAATCAGATTCGTCCATACTACTATTTTCACTGTCGTCACTGCTATCATCACCTACATTAATAATTATATGTTCGTTTTCTATAATATTATCTATTTTCACATCTCTTTCATAATCTTCCCTTATTAATTTAACAGTTCTATTCACAACCTTTTCCCAGTCTCCTTTAGTCACATGTTCACAAGCTTCTTCTAATAATTTTAGCATTTTTTTTGTGGTAAATGGGGGTTCTGTATTGTGTCTTGCAGCATATCCCTTAATTTGAGCCCACACCAACTCAATCGCATTATACTCACAATGGTAAGGCGGTAACCGTATAACTCTGTGCCCATGTTCTAATGCTATTTCGTCAATGACGTATCGGATCTTGGTTGGTTTGTTTTCTTTTAAAAGACGTACTAATTCCGCTTTTAACATATTCATGTTTGCATCTACGCCATTTTTACGAAGCCATGCGACGATATCAGCTTTCTTTTGGGATTGGGCAGGTGGCTTGTCAATTTGCATCGAGTGGTATGGGGCGTTGTCCATAATTATAATAGATGGTTCAGGGAGGCTACACAACATTGAGGTAAACCATTCAGTAAACTTTTCTCCATTCATGTCTTCATGATAGTCTCCAGTGGTTTTTGACGCAAAAGCCATGAGAGAACCTTCGACAAACCCGTTGATGGTTCCGGCGTGACAAATTATAAGTCGCGATCCTTTTCCTACAGGAACTTTGGAAGTAGATGCTGCTGTGTCATCGTTCCAAGAACGGCCTACAGTATGGTTAGCATTAAGCCATGTTTCATCCAAGAACACAACATTTTGCCAATTTTTGATTTCTTTCACTTGCCGTAAAAAAGTATACCTTGCCATCGCTATATCAAATCTTTCCATCAATATTTTGCGTTTGTTACATTTTTTGTATCGAAATCCAATGGTCTTCAAAATCTTCGTTAAAGAACTTTCCCCACCGAAGAATAATCCAGCTTCCTTCAGTGAATGCACCAACTTTTTTCTTGTTGGATACTCCTTCTGTAAATAGTAGCCGTAAACATGTCTTCGGATAGCATCGGCATCAAAGCTATCGATGCCTACGACTGGTTTTGCTCGTTTTCTCTTTTTTGGTGTGTGAAGTTTATTTTCTTCTGTGCCAGTCTCGCCATATTTTTTTTTAGTTATCCGTCTAACAGTTCGTTGTCCAATATTAAGCGCATCAGCTACGCGTTCAACCACTGACGTTATAGGTAAAATTGGCCCTCCATTTTGAGCTTCACGATCGAAATAGTTACGAAGGCGTATTACGAACTCACGTGTCTGACTATTTAGAACAGTTCTCTGCGTACGTTCGGTCATATCGACGAAATCCACAACAAAGGGCTTGAACAGAGTCCAAATTAACGAGCAAGGGTCAACAGTAATGCAGTATCAATATTTGAAATCCAAAGCCAGGTCAAAACTATATCACAATCGCATTGCACTGACAGTTTATACTTTTCGAAGCAACGTCAATTCGAAACTGCTTTGTTTTGCATTGAGCATTGACGCGAGTTTGCCGGAGGTAGTAGTTGTGCTAGCCAGCGATCCTATGTGACGATCGTATTAGATTCCATTTTTAAAAATTTTCAATTTAGAAAACCAAATGCCGAGTTGTGGTATATATCATATAAAAATAAAAATTTTACCTTTTGTATGAAACAGCTGATATTTTTTTGCGATTTCAGAGGTTTGTCCACATAGTGAAAATTGTTCATATTCACAAGTACATTCACCCCTTAAATGGTGCAAACTGATTTTTCTACACTTGTATACATTTTAGAAATCAATTTAATAAATAAATTTTGAGTCCTAAACCTAAAACTACATTCGATAAAATTTATGAATCTCTGCACATCACTATCGTCAATAAAGTAATACAATTATTTCCTTCAAAGTCGTTATCAATTAATACGGAACTTCATGAGCGGACAAACGTCAAACCGGCCATCATAGCGTGCCGCTAGTGTAATGATTCGATATTATACTTTAGGACACATTTAATTTTTTATTTTGCAGTTTAGTAATTACTTGTCAGCCAAAGACTCAGAAGGTGAGTGGTAGTACGAGTATAATATTATGATTCATAATATTAATATCAATTGTGTTTTTTGCAAAGTTGAACTAGGGTTGCCAACATTTCTTCGGTTGATTATATTTTTCGGTTGATTATTTTTTTAAGTTTAATAGGTACAAGAACTTCCAAAAATCCTTCATACACTTTTTATCTGTTTGACGAAGAAGAAGAGCGACTGCAGTTCTCCGATTTTTGGATAAATACTTAAGGCCGAAATTAGAGGGTGCCCCGTTCTTCGATCATTTTTGCGAACATTTTTGGAAAATGCACCCTAAGGCCCTGTGCCCTAAATGCAAATTTAGACGGTTCATTTTCGATGACTCTCAATGAAGCCTCGAAAATGAAAGCAAAAATCTCGAAAGCTAAATGCGAAATAAGATGGTTCAATTTCGCAAAAATTTCCGCAACGATGAAAGATGAACGAGGCACCGTCTAAATTCCGCCTTATAATCATTTGAAACGGTTCTAGATTGTATGTAACAATGGCATCCATAGGGGTTGTGGAATACTACGCCAACAAATCTATATTTATAACCGGCGCCAGTGGCTTTATTGGCAAGATCTTGGTCGAGAAATTGCTGAGATCCTGTCCAGAGATCAAAGCCATTTACCTCTTGATGAGGAAAAAGAAGGAGCAGAGCCCTCATGAACGTCTCAACGAGTTTATCAACACAAGGGTATATAGATAGATTTTTTACATATTCCTCATTCCTTTGATATTCCTCATTCTTGAGGGTTGTGACCCCTTCCCATTATTCATGTAATGGAAACGTTTTCTGATCCTTCCGCTTTCGACTCGACTAAGGTAGTCTCGACTAAGGACTGATTTGATTCATGACATGAATGGTTTAATCCGGGACCGACGGCTTATACCACCACATGGAGCAACGGAGGGAGTGAAAAGGCCCAATTCGGACACCCACGTCGGTCACCCATCAACTTACCGGTCAGGGTAGAGGCTGCTTAACCAGCGCGATCGTTTGTTAAGCTCTGTCACAACAGCAAGGCTGCACGTCACTCACAATTTTTAAAATAAACGTACCTGCACATGTGGACCTCATATTATATTTATTTATAAGTGAGCCTTCCTTTAGGGTCACTCAGCGGACGATAGAAAGAGCTATGAGAAGGCATCGTGCTTCTATTCGTGATTGCAGAAATGCGGAGACCATTTAAAGTAACCGGAGAATAGCGATCTCGTACCTACTTATTGGCAAACATAGCGTTGAAAGAGCCATCACTAAATACTTTTACGGACGGAAGTATTTAACCCTCGAAAAAGAGTGTTATAAGTTTAACGTATCTATATGTGTATCTGTATGTAAGTGTATGTGTCTGTTTCCTCGTAGCTCTCTGACGCATGGACCGATTTTGATGCGGTTTCTTCTGTTTGAAAGTTAACGTGATCGAGATGGATCTTAGGTACCTATAATTTATGAGGATCTGCTGAGGCGTTTGAAGATCATCTTCTCATCAAGAAGATCTTATTAAGCGCATTTCCATTTTGATTAAAGGGTCTTGCAAACTTTCACTGGTTGATGATTTGGATTTTTTTTGTTGGTGTACTGTTACTTCGGATCATTTCCAAGGCATGGTAATGTTGAGCTGATGCAGCATCAAGTAGTCTACGAGATACTTAACTCCTCAGAAACTTACAGCAGATATAGTGTAGGTACGTATTTGGACACATCAGGATGGTCTCAAAGAGTTAGCTGTTAGATAGATGATGATGGAGGATCTGATGATGGAGCAAAAATATGAAGATTCACATGTCAGGGGTGTTTTAAATTTTCAATTTTGGTAAGTAGGGTAGACTGGGTACGGTTGAAACGCGGGACGGTTGAAACAAAGCGTATATCTCGACACCGTGGATGATGAGGTGAGGGGTACAAGGGGAGAAAGAAGCAGGCGACAAGTCAAAACACGAATTTTAGTGTTGTGTCTCTCTTCGCGCGCTGTGTTTATGTATAGAAGGCCTCATTGTGTTTTTTGACGCAAAAGTAAGTATTTTTTGTTCGTACATTTTTGCAATTATCATGGTTTTATTAAAGTTAGAATATTGAGAGTTTTGCATCGTTTTAATTGAAGTTTGTAGAATATGGCTGTATGATTAGTTTTTATTCAAATTGGTTATCATTCTTACTGTGAACCGTTTTATCCCTAGAAGGTGGTTGGGGACAGTTGAAACATTTTTTGTGGGTACGGTTGAAACAGTTTAAATTTTCTTGTTTCTTAGATGCCAAGGGTATGCCAAAGGAAGACTACGAGAGGTCAGGCTGACTTATTGAAGTATAAACAAGCCTATGAAGATGTAAATGCCGGATCTTCATTAAGAACAGTGGCAGAAAACAATGGACTGAACCACTGTTCCCTGTTGAGGTAGGTATGTACGTAAACGAGATGCGATTGGTGGCGATGAAAATCAAGAAATGTGTTATAAGGCTCACAATCGAGTGTTTAACCAGGAAAAAGAGCGTGAGCTATCTAAATATTTAATTAGATGTGCAGACATATATTTTACAAATAATGTTAGATTATTAGTATCGTGAAAGACTTGCATATTAATAAAAAAATATTTGTGATGTTCAACTGTGCCATTACGAGTCGTAAAATGTTATTAGACGATGAATAAAACATGTTCATTTATTTTATTTCGTATTATTTGCATGAGTTTCAATTGACCCCAGGCACTGTTTCAACCGACCCTGGCATGGGGACGGTTGAAACAAATTACACTTTTTTTAAATTTGCTTTTATAGATAAAATACTATACAGTGATCTCAAATAACATTGCCCATTAGTAAACAGATATATGGTCTTTTACTTAATACATTTCCTTCATCGCTCGCTTAACTAATCCCGATGCAATAGACTTTAAACGCTAAAATGTTTCAACCGTACCCAGTCTACCCTACACTTGTTTATGTATTTGCCACATTTTCAGTGTTTCGAAAAGATCAAGGATACTAGCGTATTTTCCAAGCTCTGTGTGATACCTGGCGATATTCTAGAAGAAGGTTTGGGGATGTCTGCTCAGGACAGAACTTTGTTGCAGCAAGAGATTCAAATAATTTTCCACAGTGCAGCTTCAGTCAGGTGAATATAACACTCATAATGATTGCGCAATTTTTCTTTCCTGTGAGTAGATTCCCAACACATTTTCACAATATCATGTTAAACTTGACTATTAAAACCTTTCAGATTTGATATGAATCTTCGAGATGCAATAAATTCGAATTTAATTGGAACCAAACATGTATTAGAGTTTGCTGAAGGGATTAACAACCTTGAAGTAAGTTTTTAAAAGTATATATGGGGGAAACAACTCATTAAGTTTGATTATACGGGTCTGGCCGCGAAATCCAAATTTAATTTGGTTTAACGGAATTTGTAAACTAATACGACAAAGTAGGCTTATGGCATTCTAATTGCGACGATGGCATTATCATCTTCACAGGTTTGTATAAAAATCCTTAATTGAAAGTGTCCAGTTTAAGAAATTAGTTAGAATATCGACTAATTTGTGAGTAACTCAAGTCCAACTCGACATTCTGACTAATTTTTTAAACTGGACACTTTCAAGTAAAGATTTTTATATAGACCTGTGAAGATGATACTGTCATTGTCGCAATTAGAATGCCTTATGCCTACTTTGTCGCATTAGTTTACTAATTGCGAAAAACCAAATCAAATTTGAATTTCGCGGGCAGACCCGTATAATCAACCTTAAAGCCAACCATTTTAAAACGAACCGGAGCGCTCTTCTTTCTCTTTCTACTTATATCAAGATCAGATCTCGGTTGGAATGGCATTCCGAACTAGGGTAGATTCACTTGACGATTCGAAAGCACTTTGTAAAGTTTATTAGAAAAATCGGCCAAGTGCGAGTCGGGCCTCGCTCTTTTAGGGTTCCGTCAAAAAAAAATTAAATTAAAATATTTTCATGTACCTACCCATGGAAATATTTTAATTTAATTTATTTAATTTAATTTAATTTTTATTATTTGTTGTTATAGCGGCAATAGAAATACATAATATGTGAAAATTTCATCTGTCTATCTATTACGGTTTACGAGATACAGCCCGCTGACAGACGGACGGACGGACGGACGGACGGACGGACGGACGGACGGACAGCGTAGGCTTAGTAATAGGGTCCCGTTGGTACTAATAAAAAAGATTCTATTCTATTCTATCAAACCTTATTAAGTGTATAATTCCAGGTATTTGTTGACATATCAACGTCCTTCTGCCACGATGAGTTGGAGGTTCTAGAAGAGAAGATTTACCCTCCCCTGCACAGGCCTCAAGACATCATCGACTGTGTCAGATGGATGAGTGACGACATGCTCATGAAAATACAGCCTGAGTATGATTGTCACTTTCTGTACTTAATTGTTCAAGCTGTATTTACAGTTCTCTATATTAATATTATAAAGAGGAAAGATTTTTTGTTTGTTTGTTTGTACCGAATAGGCCCTGTAACTACTGGACCGATTTTAACCATTTTTTCACCAATAGAAAGCTAAGTTATCAGGAAGTAACATAGGCTATAATTTCTTTTCAAAAAAATTAGAGATCCTTAAGAAAATTGCAATAATGTAGTTTTATTTAGAGTTTACATATTTACAGTTTACATACTCGTATTTACAGTTTGATCAAGCCGTACGTCAACACGTACGGGTACTCTAAGAATCTCACAGAGGACATCGTTGCACAGTTCCAAGGGAAGTTCACGATCGCTATCGCCAGACCTTCTGTTGGTAATAAATATTCATTTATTTTAATAGCTAACGCATCATCTGCTAGGTTTTTTTGGGAATTCTTAGATTTCTTGGGATACGAAGATTATGAAATTAACCACCGAGATAGACTTTAGCTCGGTACTTTTCGTGTAGATCGGTTGAGCGGTTCGACATTGAAAATTCATTAATATACTTCATCATTTAGCAACCCATCAACGGCTCACTACTGAGCGCAGGTCTCCTCTCAGAGAAGGATTATAGGCCACAGTAAACCACGCTGGCCCAATGCGAATTGGTGGAATTCACACACCTTCGAGAATATTATGAAGAACTCTCAGATGTGCAGGTTTCCTCACGATGTTTTCCTTCACCGTAGAAGCAAGTGATATTTAATTGCTTAAACGCACTTGACTTCGACAAGTCAGAGGTGCGTACCCGGGATCGAACCTGCGACCCACCGAATAGGAGACCACAGTTCTAACCACTAGTCTATCACAGCTTCAATAATTTAAGTAATACATACTTACTCTCCCTTATATCCTACCTTTCTTTGCTCTACCTATACCTTTGAAAGACCCGTTAAAATCAGTTTAGCCATTCCAAGAATCAACAAGCCCGGACAAATGTGTATTTTGCGAATTTTACTCATCTATCGTCCAAATAACAATAAGTAGATAATAATTGAGCTTATATTCTTAAAGAAGCAGAACACACTTTCGTATCCTAATATTATCCTACTTTTCCTACTTCCTACTAATATTATAAATGCGAAAGTTTGTGAGGATGGATGTATGGATGGATGGATGTTTGTTACTCTTTCACACCACAACGAATGAACCGATTTGGCTGAAATTTGGAATGGATAGCTCATACCCGGGATTAACACATAGGCTACTTTTTATCCCGAAAAATTAAAAACGGAATTAAAAACCTTAACCCACGCGGATGAAGTCGCGGGCATCACATAGCTTATAATATTAGTATGATCCCTTGTAATACGAAAAAAACTAAATTACTTATGTAAGATTTTTATACTATAGGTATCTATATTCATTTGGTTACAGTTATAGCAACATATAAGGAGCCCATGCCAGGATGGGTGGATAACATCAATGGCCCAACAGGGGTAGTCTACGCAGGGGCTAGCGGTAAGCAATAATTTTAAATGGATATCGGTCAATCCCTGGTCAGACAGAACGCGACGTCCCTACTCAAATGCGTGCCGTAGACAAACATTTTAATTGTCAGTAAGTATGGACGGGAAAAATCATTTCCCGTCCCGTCCATATTTTTTTTACGAATCACTCTTGAGTTACCACACTTCCAAATTCCAAAAGGCTACAAATATTTGGGTACACATTTGCGCAAGTGACCAGATGAGGTGCTTGACAAGACGGTAGACTTCTGTCCACAAGTCATACAGTCAACTCATAACATAGACATAAAACAAGTGGTGAGACGAGATGCGAGATCGAAATTGTAATCCGCATTGTGATCGCTCTTTAATTAAATAATCTGAGATAAGCACTTTTGGTAATCAACCAAGAGCTTTTGTATATAGATTGATTTAAATTGATTATGCGGAATTTGGTTTTCATTTTTTCTAGATTCAGCTGATGAACAACAGCTGTCTTAACATGTATTGAATTGTAGTACGCATTTTTGGAACTTCCCCTCATTGTGGAAATATTCTATTCTATTCTAACAAAGTTGCTTGGGTTAAATCGGCTTGGCATCAGCTGCCCACAAGATAGTATAAAAAACTTATTACAATGCAATAGCTACATAATAATATTGTAAAATGATTATGCTGAGTTTCTTGCCGGCTCTTCTCAGCAGAATCCGCTTTTCGAACCGGTGGTAGAGTCATGACGTGTCATAAGAGCCACAGGTTGGCCTACGTGAAATAAATAACTTTGGATTTTGAATTTTGAACACGTAATACCCCATGGTTATTGGTGCTACGGTAGTTCACTATAGTGTGTAATGTGTTATCTTAGAATGTCTAGTTGTCTACTTACTCAGCCTCAGAAGTTTTTAAAAGTAACTATAGAGACGCTGCGCTCGTCAAACTATTCGAGTCGTGACGCGTTTTGTATAACGAGGGTGCCAAAACTACTTATTACGGTAGATTTTTAGGGTTCCGTACCAAAATGGTAAAAATGGAACCCTTATGGTGAGACTTTCTCCGTCCGTCCGTCCGTCTGTCACAGTCGATTATTTCAGTAACTATTAAAGCTATCGACATGAAATTTGGCATAGTTGTGTATAATAATGGCCCAACATCATTGGAATAAAGAAAAATCGAAAATTATTTTTAGTTTTATTAAAAAAGGGGGAAAATCGGGGGTTTGAAATTTCAAAGTAAAATAACTACACTGAGTGGAGTATCATATGAAAGGCCTTTACTTGTGCATTCTAAAACAGTTTTTTATTTATTTCTAGATATAATAGTTTTTGAGTAATCGGCCAAAATGTCGAAAAAAAATACAGTTCCCCCCCCCCCCCCCCCCCCCCTTATCTCCGAAGTTTACCAATCGAAAAATCTGAAATAATTAATTATGGTCAATAGAGGTTTATGTATATTTTACAGGTAAAATAAAACCAACCCTCTAACTAGCATAGTTTTTTTTTTATATTCATCAATAAACCTCTACAAACAAAGTTAGCGATAAATAAGCAAATTAATATAATATTATCGTTTTACTTTCAATTTTGGAGTACGGAGTCCGACTCGCACTTGGCCGGCTTTTTACAAGCTTTTATTTAACTTGCAATGAGAGTATGATTAGGTCAAATTTTGCAAGATTAATTAGAACCAACATGTAAATTGGATGACAATGCAATTATTGTGACATGGAGCTGATTTGATGATGGAGGTGGAAGTTGGCTATGGAAATACTGTATTAAACGACATAACTCCATCGAGTTTGGGCTCGTTTGATTTGTCTTGACAAGTACTCTGGGCCTTGATGATATCCAGGGTCTGATGATGAGCTACTAAAACCTTGTTTTTTAATTTACACTTGTTTAAACTTCTATCCGCTTTATAGGTATTCTGCACACCTCTTATTGCAAGAAGAATACCCGAGTGGATGTGATGCCAGTCGATATAGTGGTCAACAGCTGCATTCTTCTAGCGTACACCACTGGAATTGAACGGTATGTACGAAGTTCTTTCGTTGTCCACGTCATGTCTCTTCCAGTGGCTGAGACACTGCGCTTTCCGTTACGAAAACGCCACTCCACTTTTAGGCTGAGATCTATAGATGGCACTTTCACTCAGCTCAGACTCAAGACTGAGTTAAAACGAGACAGACTTATGTCGGTTTGACTCATATTTGTGTCTCATTTTAACTCTATCTTGAGACGTGAGCAGAGCCAGAGTACGATCTATATATCTCATACTAAGACCCAAATGAAGATCTGTTCTACTCGTACGAGTTATACGACCCACTAGCTGATTCGTCCACGTGAATTTAATTTTAGAATCCCTCGGGAACTCTTTAATTTTCCGGGATAAAAATTAGTCTATGTCACTTTCCAGGTCCTCGTTTTCATGCAAAAAATCACGTTGATCCGTGGCTCTGTTGCGGCGTGATTGAAGGAGAAACCAACAAACACACTTTTGCATTTATAATATTAGTATGATTGCCATTACAGCTTCGCGATTCGATATGAGTTAGATGTCAATAACTCTTGTTTTTATTCGGATATGCTTATGTCTGAATTAATCTCGGAGGGATACTCCGAACATAGCTATCATGCAATAGGAACTCTAATCACACCTATTTACTTATTTTGCAGACCAAAGGACATAAGAGTTTGCAACATTACAGATTCCGGTACCACTAAAATGACATGGATTGATGCCACCATTCAGAGTAAGTTATCAAACTTATGAATTCGCCATATTATAATATAATGTCTGTCTTAGAAGGAAAATAAATGTTTATTAGACAAGCTCGTCGATCGATTCGTTATTATGGTCCGAGTGATATAGGCTACACTTTATTTGTAGATACGAACACAATCGAACACAATCGTTGCATCCAATTTTCTGTAGTTGGATTAGGGTAAAACCCAGTTGCTCCAGTGATAGGTATAGTTGCCTCGATTGTAATTACTCCATTTTAGGGTAAAACCAGGATAGTTGCCCCAGTGGTATACTTAGTTGCCTCGATTTTAATTACTCCACCAGTTTAGGGTAAAACCAGGATAGTTGCCCCCAACTTTATTCACAATGCCGGCTCCCCTCTCTACCTCAGCCCGCGCAATCAAAACTGTGACAGTTCTTATTCCGAATTTCTTGTCTATATTTTAATCCGTCTACGGTGGAAACTATCCGGCTTTTACTCTACTAGTTTTTAAACTATTTATTGTTTTAGTGACAGAATTCGTGGTACAATACCCACTATCCCGTGTGCTGTACTACCCAGCGGGGTCCGCTAAGGAGGTTCTCTATCAGCACAAAATAGCAGAGTTCTTCTTCCACATAGTTCCGGCGTACATCATCGATTTACTTCTATTCTTGCTTGGATATAAGACTTTGTAAGTTTTTATGCTCTTCTGCGTCAACCGAAAGAGCTTCTACTGCTGGATATAAATATGGTGTAGTCTTGTGTACACTACACCAAAGTGTACACCAAATATTGTGTAACCTACCGCCTGTATCCCGTGTCCACTTAGTGGGGGGTCTGCCTACTGATAGCACTACGCTTTCCGGTGTAAGGTCGCTATTCCAGCTCCTTGGGACCCCAATGTCTATCGATTTTTAACTTCAAAAAAAGAAGGCGAGATTATCAATTCGACGAGTATTTTTTTTGTCGACAACTTCGTCAAATCCGATTTCAATAATTTTTTTATTTGAAAGGTCATATCGTAAGGTTGGTCCCATTTTTTGGTGAAGATCTGATGAATATCTTCAGTGATTGAGGACGGAACTTCTCAATTTTTGTTGATGTTACCTACTCCATAACTTCGTCAAATCTGAACCGTTTTCAATCATTTTTTTTTTTATTAGAAAGGATATACTAGGATATAGACATAAAGGCGTTGCGCATCGATTTCATGGTTTCTATTTAGGCCCGCCCGACTTCAACATACCTGTACAAACTAAAATAATTTAATACCTACTTTGTATTGGTGTTTCGATAATTTAACACCACAACTACAACAAGGCATTTGACTCAATTGAGCATGAATATATCTGGTATTGTCTAAAGAACCAAGGAGTCGAACAAAAGTACATCAGAATAATAAAAAACGTATATACTAACAGTACAGCCAAAATCAAGTTAGAAAAAGAAGGGAAGGAAATAAAAATAAACAGAGGTGTAAGACAAGGGGACCCGTTATCGCCCAAACTATTCACAGCTGTCTTAGAAGACATTTTTCGGAAATTAAATTGGGATCATTATGGGCTAAACATAAACGGGGAAAGACTATCCCACTTACGGTTCGCTGACGATATTATATTATTCGCCGAAACAAAGGAGCACCTACAAAACATGCTTATAGACTTGGAAAGAGGAAGCCGCAAGGCAGGCCTAACGATGAATGCCTCAAAAACTAAAGCACTGACAAACGCGTCCGAAGACCCCATTATCATAAACGGCGTACCAATTGAATATGTCAAAGAGTACACTTACTTAGGCCAACAAATTTCAACGACTGATATAATGTCAAAGGAAATAGACACTAGAATTGGAAATGCATGGAAGTGCTACTGGCGTCTAAAAGAAATTATGAAGAACAAAGAAATCAAAATTTCTGTCAAATCAAAACTGTACAACACCTGCGTGCTACCAGTTCTAACCTATGGCTGCCAAACTTGGGCTCTCACCAAAGCGCAAAGCAAAAAACTAGAAACTTGCCAGACAGCAATGGAGAGAAGCATGCTGAATTTAAGAAAGTCAGACAGAATACGAAACAAAACCATTAGGAATCGCACTAAAATACAAAATGTTACAACTAGAATACGGAAACTTAAATGGCAATGGACAGGACACACAATAAGAGGCATCGAAAAGTGGAATAGAAGCATAGTGTTTTGGTACCCTAGAAATAGGAAAAGGAAACGAGGCAGACAGATTCGAAGGTGGGAAGACGAGATAAAGGCGATAGCAAGAAAACTATGGACAAGGAAAGCTATAAACTGAGTAGAGTGGAAAGAAATGGAGGAGGCCTTTGCCAAAGTTGGGCAAACAGACGAAGTTGTCGATGTCATCGACTCTGCAGAGTCGTCAACTTAAGATTATTATTTTGTAAATATTCTTTTGTCTGAATAAAGGCTATTATTATTATTATTATTATTTGTATTGGTGTTTGAAGTCTGTTTTTTAAAAAAGAAAATTTATATATTAAACTAGGTATGTGTCCGCAATTTCTTCCGCAATCTGTGGTCCCGCCCCATCGTCACTTCACGTGTCGCATTACCCTTTGAGCGATACGTAGGTGATTCCTCTACGGAAAACTCAATCTATGCATATTATCATTGCGATTGACCTGCCTTTCCGGTCTGTTTTTTTTTCTTTATAGAAATAAATAGGCCTTGCAGCCTAAACTAGCGGCACGTTATGATGGCCGGTTTGACGTTTGTCCGCTCATGAAGTTCCGTATTAATTGATAACGACTTTGAAGGAAATAATTGTATTACTTTATTGACGATAGTGATGTGCAGAGATTCATAAATTTTATCGAATGTAGTTTTAGGTTTAGGACTCAAAATTTATTTATTAAATTGATTTCTAAAATGTATACAAGTGTAGAAAAATCAGTTTGCACCATTTAAGGGGTGAATGTACTTGTGAATATGAACAATTTTCACTATGTGGACAAACCTCTGAAATCGCAAAAAAATATCAGCTGTTTCATACAAAAGGTAAAATTTTTATTTTTATATGATATATACCACAACTCGGCATTTGGTTTTCTAAATTGAAAATTTTTAAAAATGGAATCTAATACGATCGTCACATAGGATCGCTGGCTAGCACAACTACTACCTCCGGCAAACTCGCGTCAATGCTCAATGCAAAACAAAGCAGTTTCGAATTGACGTTGCTTCGAAAAGTATAAACTGTCAGTGCAATGCGATTGTGATATAGTTTTGACCTGGCTTTGGATTTCAAATATTGATACTGCATTACTGTTGACCCTTGCTCGTTAATTTGGACTCTGTTCAAGCCCTTTGTTGTGGATTTCGTCGATATGACCGAACGTACGCAGAGAACTGTTCTAAATAGTCAGACACGTGAGTTCGTAATACGCCTTCGTAACTATTTCGATCGTGAAGCTCAAAATGGAGGGCCAATTTTACCTATAACGTCAGTGGTTGAACGCGTAGCTGATGCGCTTAATATTGGACAACGAACTGTTAGACGGATAACTAAAAAAAAATATGGCGAGACTGGCACAGAAGAAAATAAACTTCACACACCAAAAAAGAGAAAACGAGCAAAACCAGTCGTAGGCATCGATAGCTTTGATGCCGATGCTATCCGAAGACATGTTTACGGCTACTATTTACAGAAGGAGTATCCAACAAGAAAAAAGTTGGTGCATTCACTGAAGGAAGCTGGATTATTCTTCGGTGGGGAAAGTTCTTTAACGAAGATTTTGAAGACCATTGGATTTCGATACAAAAAATGTAACAAACGCAAAATATTGATGGAAAGATTTGATATAGCGATGGCAAGGTATACTTTTTTAAGGCAAGTGAAAGAAATCAAAAATTGGCAAAATGTTGTGTTCTTGGATGAAACATGGCTTAATGCTAACCATACTGTAGGCCGTTCTTGGAACGATGACACAGCAGCATCTACTTCCAAAGTTCCTGTAGGAAAAGGATCGCGACTTATAATTTGTCACGCCGGAACCATCAACGGGTTTGTCGAAGGTTCTCTCATGGCTTTTGCGTCAAAAACCACTGGAGACTATCATGAAGACATGAATGGAGAAAAGTTTACTGAATGGTTTACCTCAATGTTGTGTAGCCTCCCTGAACCATCTATTATAATTATGGACAACGCCCCATACCACTCGATGCAAATTGACAAGCCACCTGCCCAATCCCAAAAGAAAGCTGATATCGTCGCATGGCTTCGTAAAAATGGCGTAGATGCAAACATGAATATGTTAAAAGCGGAATTAGTACGTCTTTTAAAAGAAAACAAACCAACCAAGATCCGATACGTCATTGACGAAATAGCATTAGAACATGGGCACAGAGTTATACGGTTACCGCCTTACCATTGTGAGTATAATGCGATTGAGTTGGTGTGGGCTCAAATTAAGGGATATGCTGCAAGACACAATACAGAACCCCCATTTACCACAAAAAAAATGCTAAAATTATTAGAAGAAGCTTGTGAACATGTGACTAAAGGAGACTGGGAAAAGGTTGTGAATAGAACTGTTAAATTAATAAGGGAAGATTATGAAAGAGATGTGAAAATAGATAATATTATAGAAAACGAACATATAATTATTAATGTAGGTGATGATAGCAGTGACGACAGTGAAAATAGTAGTATGGACGAATCTGATTAATTATGGCCTTTTGTGGCACCTTTTTTGGTATCTTTTGTATTCATATGTTTCTTGTGTGCATATAAAGTATGTATATTCATTTTCATTCAAATATTCAGTTCGTTCAAATAAATTAAATAAACATATACATTTTTGTTTTATTAAACCTATTTAATCAGGTACAAAAACAAAACTTAATTGTTTTTTGTTCGAGAATAAATTGACATTCCACATCACTATTGTAATGTGTCAAACCGGCCATCATAGCGTGCCGCTAGTTTAAAACACGTCAACACTAGTCTTTTTACGCCCTTTTCTGTCTTCTTTTTCCTCCTTTCCCTTTATTATGTTTTCAATAAATTCCGCAACAGATTTCCAGTTCTTCTCAGATTCTAACTAAATTTTCCGGCTGTTGGTCACAGTTATTACTTCATGAGTATCATCATCAGCAACCCATCAACGTCTCACTTATCACTTCTGAGCGCAGGTCTCGGTCATATAAGTGCACCACGCTGGCTCATACTTACATACCTACTTAACTACTTGCAGCATGGTGAGAATAGAGAAACGGCTCCGCAAAGGTACGAAACTACTGGAATACTATACTTCAAGGACCTGGGTATTCAAAAATGACTATTTTCGATCCTTGAAAAATCAAATAACTGAACAAGAAAATGAGGTCTTCTTTACGGATATATGGGTAAGATCGAGGAATATTGGTTCATACTAACTTGACTAAGTAGGTAAGTAGGTACCTACTTAATTATAATTATTTCAAGTGTCTAGCTCTAGTTGATCTAGTAGTTATATTATGACGAGGTCCCTCCCGGGTTCGATTCCCGAGTCAGGGAAAAAATGGAAGAAGGTATTGGGTTTCTCTTTCAACAAAATCTGAGTACCTACTACCTAGGTAGGTAGGTATAGGTACCTATAAGCCCAGAATTGGGAATGTTAATAGGCATGTAAAATCACTTGAAACTTTGTTACAGTAAAGCTTTTTATATAGGTACAGATACACTAGTTTTCTTTTTTATTTAAAAATACCAAGTATAGTTATGATTTTACATGCATTCAGTTCGCTTAAATATCGAGTCCCGCTAACAGTCACGGGAATGCGTTTGACGTCATTTTCTAACGCTCCGCAGTGGCATGTTGCCAGTAGCAGTAGTTAACTCGCGCAGTGTTTTGTTTTGTTTCATCGCTTCCAGTGGAAACGCAAGCACAGAATACTACGCCATACAGAAGAGCGGGAACGGGCAAAGCGAGTGTTGTATTATGACGTCACGTGCATTGAACGCGGGTCGTCGCGCGCTTAAAATTCTATAATATCTTGGAAACTAAATTGATGTATCGAAATAATTCTTTCACGTGCATGTTTTATTTTCAACGGAGAATACAGAAAGCTATTAAACTACACTAGCGGCACGCTATGATGGCCGGTTTGACACATTACAATAGTGATGTGGAATGTCAATTTATTCTCGAACAAAAAACAATTAAGTTTTGTTTTTGTACCTGATTAAATAGGTTTAATAAAACAAAAATGTATATGTTTATTTAATTTATTTGAACGAACTGAATATTTGAATGAAAATGAATATACATACTTTATATGCACACAAGAAACATATGAATACAAAAGATACCAAAAAAGGTGCCACAAAAGGCCATAATTAATCAGATTCGTCCATACTACTATTTTCACTGTCGTCACTGCTATCATCACCTACATTAATAATTATATGTTCGTTTTCTATAATATCTATTTTCACATCTCTTTCATAATCTTCCCTTATTAATTTAACAGTTCTATTCACAACCTTTTCCCAGTCTCCTTTAGTCACATGTTCACAAGCTTCTTCTAATAATTTTAGCATTTTTTTTGTGGTAAATGGGGGTTCTGTATTGTGTCTTGCAGCATATCCCTTAATTTG
Source organism: Oeneis ivallda (assembly GCA_029955525.1). NCBI lineage: Eukaryota > Metazoa > Arthropoda > Insecta > Lepidoptera > Nymphalidae > Oeneis > Oeneis ivallda. The sequence goes on along the minus strand of JARPMR010000008.1, from coordinate 20,963,878 downwards.
AGCCCACACCAACTCAATCGCATTATACTCACAATGGTAAGGCGGTAACCGTATAACTCTGTGCCCATGTTCTAATGCTATTTCGTCAATGACGTATCGGATCTTGGTTGGTTTGTTTTCTTTTAAAAGACGTACTAATTCCGCTTTTAACATATTCATGTTTGCATCTACGCCATTTTTACGAAGCCATGCGACGATATCAGCTTTCTTTTGGGATTGGGCAGGTGGCTTGTCAATTTGCATCGAGTGGTATGGGGCGTTGTCCATAATTATAATAGATGGTTCAGGGAGGCTACACAACATTGAGGTAAACCATTCAGTAAACTTTTCTCCATTCATGTCTTCATGATAGTCTCCAGTGGTTTTTGACGCAAAAGCCATGAGAGAACCTTCGACAAACCCGTTGATGGTTCCGGCGTGACAAATTATAAGTCGCGATCCTTTTCCTACAGGAACTTTGGAAGTAGATGCTGCTGTGTCATCGTTCCAAGAACGGCCTACAGTATGGTTAGCATTAAGCCATGTTTCATCCAAGAACACAACATTTTGCCAATTTTTGATTTCTTTCACTTGCCGTAAAAAAGTATACCTTGCCATCGCTATATCAAATCTTTCCATCAATATTTTGCGTTTGTTACATTTTTTGTATCGAAATCCAATGGTCTTCAAAATCTTCGTTAAAGAACTTTCCCCACCGAAGAATAATCCAGCTTCCTTCAGTGAATGCACCAACTTTTTTCTTGTTGGATACTCCTTCTGTAAATAGTAGCCGTAAACATGTCTTCGGATAGCATCGGCATCAAAGCTATCGATGCCTACGACTGGTTTTGCTCGTTTTCTCTTTTTTGGTGTGTGAAGTTTATTTTCTTCTGTGCCAGTCTCGCCATATTTTTTTTTAGTTATCCGTCTAACAGTTCGTTGTCCAATATTAAGCGCATCAGCTACGCGTTCAACCACTGACGTTATAGGTAAAATTGGCCCTCCATTTTGAGCTTCACGATCGAAATAGTTACGAAGGCGTATTACGAACTCACGTGTCTGACTATTTAGAACAGTTCTCTGCGTACGTTCGGTCATATCGACGAAATCCACAACAAAGGGCTTGAACAGAGTCCAAATTAACGAGCAAGGGTCAACAGTAATGCAGTATCAATATTTGAAATCCAAAGCCAGGTCAAAACTATATCACAATCGCATTGCACTGACAGTTTATACTTTTCGAAGCAACGTCAATTCGAAACTGCTTTGTTTTGCATTGAGCATTGACGCGAGTTTGCCGGAGGTAGTAGTTGTGCTAGCCAGCGATCCTATGTGACGATCGTATTAGATTCCATTTTTAAAAATTTTCAATTTAGAAAACCAAATGCCGAGTTGTGGTATATATCATATAAAAATAAAAATTTTACCTTTTGTATGAAACAGCTGATATTTTTTTGCGATTTCAGAGGTTTGTCCACATAGTGAAAATTGTTCATATTCACAAGTACATTCACCCCTTAAATGGTGCAAACTGATTTTTCTACACTTGTATACATTTTAGAAATCAATTTAATAAATAAATTTTGAGTCCTAAACCTAAAACTACATTCGATAAAATTTATGAATCTCTGCACATCACTATCGTCAATAAAGTAATACAATTATTTCCTTCAAAGTCGTTATCAATTAATACGGAACTTCATGAGCGGACAAACGTCAAACCGGCCATCATAGCGTGCCGCTAGTTTACGGCCGTTCAGAGAATGACACCTCCTGACACGTCGCGATTGAACTGACGACGTAACTTTGTAATGGCGTTGCAGTTACGATAAAAATATTATTGCTGGTTGTTTACCGTTTTAACAATTGATGAGCATTAAAACAACATTATTATATCAATAATCAATTAATGTTATAATTTTGTGCCAAACTGAGTGTCAAATAACTTGGTAAACAATATTAACTGATAGGTGTCAGGAACGCATTCTCTGAACGGCCGAACTATACATTCAAAATTAGTGGACATTCTTAAGGAAGTGGGCCATTCTCATTTACGTGAATTTTTTTTGTGCATGTGAATTCTTGTATAAAGTATCTAATTTCATTGTAAAAAATTACTTACCTACCTAAGTTTACATGAAAAAGAGTGTCGAAAATATCACCTCCATGTCTCGTGTCAGTGTGCAAGGCTCACGCAAATATCAAATCATTAAACATTATTAAACTTATTTTTTCACTAAATTAGATCGAGTAAACTTTTAAATAATTTAAACAGATACAAAAAAATATTTAAAAAAAATGTACTTATTAATTGTGCATTATATTCCTACTTAAAGGTGTAGAGATAGAAATGTTACCTTCATGACATTTCTATGAATTTTTTCATGGAATTTGCATTGAAAATTGTTCCGATAATAAGTGGAAAATATCTAAGGACACTGAATTTTTCATTTTAGATTACCTATTTCGGAACATGTCAAGAAACTTTTTTTAATAGAATTTTGGGGTCCGTTTTTGAGAATGGCCAAAGTAAGCGGTGTGTAAACCCCAAGCTCAAAGCTGTCGGTCTAGCATAGCATAACTCTGCGGTCATGTCGGACTTCCGTCCCATCGAACTACGAGAGTGAGGGAATAGAGAGGGCACCTGTCTTTGCACACATTCTTGTGCGCATAATATGTTTTATAATCCGCTCAAATAGCAAGACATTAAAATGTCGACAGAAACGTAGCTAGGTACCTAACTACTTATCAAGGAAAGACGAAATGAGCATTTATAGAAGAAAGCATTGCTTTTGCAGACACGTCTTAACCGTGTTGATTACATCGAGTACCTGAAGAACTACCACCTCGGTGTGCGGGAGTTCATCGCCAAGGAAGACCTGTCAACCTTGCCGCAAGCCAGGCGACACATGACACGGTAGGTCCGAGTATAGCTTTAGTGCGGTGCCATACAGCGCGTTACAGCGCCGCAACATGATACATATAATCCCTTTGTTCCCAACGACTCACACTGCAACTTGTAACACTGTGTCACACTGACTCGTTGGGACAACTTTGCAAAATAATTCCCAACCAGTCACACATGTGATATGTTGGCCGTTGGGAGACCTTTCTGAAATTATTCCCAACCAGTCACACTGTGGCTCGTTAGGTCAACCTACTGTTAGGAAAATTTCGCTTAGTGAAGGAGTGAAGGTAAAAAAAGAGTGGAAGGGAGGGGAAAAGGAGTAGAGGGAGCTTAGAAACCCCTCCAATTTTTCATTTCAAGCCAATAGAACCTAAGGGCACCAAAAATATTTATGTTCTAACCCAACCTAACCTAACTTTAGATTTTCCATAGTCTGGTGGTTCTTTGGTCGTCTGGTGGTTCTCCCAACGTGTCACGTGTGGTGTGACTGGTTGGGAATTATTTAAGAAAGATATCCCGACGTGTTACAGTGTGACTAGTTGGGAATTATATTGCAAAGTTCTCCCAACGAATCACAGTGTGACAAGTTACAGTGTGACTCGTTGGGAACATACTCGTACTATATAATCTATATCCATATCTTAAACGGTAAACAAGTTTTTTCTCGCGGCAATGCGTAGGTAAGCACCATAGATTTAAGATTGGTATAGTCCCTTCGCACCTACGACTAAGCTACTTATCCTAAATCTATGCACAGCGCTTAGGATGTTCTTACAATCTTACCGCGCACTGAGATTAAACCATGCTGCAAGTGAAAAACCCTAAACCAAATTGACCGAACGTTCTGAATTGCATGACAAAAAAAATCGATAAGATTAGGTATCGAACCCGATCGTATCCAAACTGTAAGTTATCGAAATGTTCTGAATCGGGGTGCTGGTCGGTAACGTTTCTATGAAACTTTTTTTGGAATTTGTTTACCTTTTATGACAACTTAGGAAAAATAGACTACAGGTATGGTCCACGTATGGTCACAGCCCATGTCCCGTGGTGTTACATCGTAATTCGTAAGTGAAAAATAGGTAGGTAACTATACCCATTGCGCCGCGCAGCGTTGGTAACTTTGTACTTGGTTGGTACCTATGATGATTATGTCCATTAACCCTTAGGGAGAGAGCAAACTGGCTACTTGTAGCGGCAGCAATCGGCGTTTTTGACGTGATAACGTCTTATCAATCGATGAACACCGGCTGCACGCACGAAAAAGTGTCACGTTCCACCTGAGCCTGAGAGTGCAAGCGAGAGCGCGGAACAAGCGATAGAGAGGCACGATCGGCCCAAGCGTTGGCTTGACTAGAGCGCCCGCCAGTCATCGCGTGCGCGCTGTGGTCACTGTGGTTAGCGGACTGTGGATGTGTCGCGAGCTAGTTCTGTTTCTATAAGACGTTATCATGTAAAACTATCGTCCGTAAACCGACTTTACAGACAACCAATTTTTATGGCTTTTAGTCGTTTAGAAGCTCGATTCCAAGTCGGAACGCTAACGTGGGTACACAACAAACGCTATCCAGTCGCAGCGATCGAGTTGCGTTTTTTAATATCGGCGTTTCGCGATTTACTTAGATGCGTGACTGATAAATGTAAAAACGAATCTCGCCTTGCTTGTACTCGCAAACGCGTGTGATTTTCGCCGCATCTTTGGTATTGATCACGCGCGATGAGTGAAAGCCGCATTTACGCGGCTTACAAATAAACCCGCTAACGCATGCGTTTACGCAGGTAATGTGCTTTCACAGCAGCAGCTAACTCGGATTAAAAGGATAACCCGGCGTTTCTGCAAGCGGGCTTTATAGGATTAAAATGCTCAATTCTAAGTAAATCTAAAAAACTGCTAGTTTGCTATAATACATCATTTATATTTTTACTATAGGTAGTACATATTTACACAAAACTAGCAAACCTAACTATGTAGATAAGTAAGTAGGTAACTATTGCATTACCAGTTACCACATGCTTCGCTTACAAACTTCAGAAATACCTAAAGAGCGATAGTATTTTTAGACATTATTCGTCGCTTTGGGCTTTAGCTCGTTGGTTTTGAACAGGCGTCGCTACATTAAAACAACCTTGCCAAACACAATCATCATGCATGCATCCAATGGCTGCCAACGACTCTTCTGAGATCGTCCGTCCACCAAGTAAGGGAGCGGGCACACTGGCTACAATTAGCGACAGCAATCGGCGTTTTTGCGACTGCAACTGTTTTCTGCAACTGCAACTGTTTGCGACTGTTTTCGCGGCTCAAAAGCGTTCGATACGATGCTAAAAGTAGCGAAGGTCAGCGTTTAAATTTCGTATAAAGCTTCTGTCAAAATTACTTTATTCTTGGGTTAAACCTAGCCCGGCGTCTCTGCAAGCGGGCCATAAGAACTAATGCAATCCCACAAAAAGGACGGTTGAAAAATAGAACTGAACAAAATTCTATTGGGCAAATTCTGTCTCAATAATTCTTCTTCTTCTTTATCAACCGATAAACGTCCACTGTTGGACAAAGGTCTCTTGCATGGACTTCCACAGGGCTCGGTCTTGCGCCGCCTGAATCCAGCGGCTCCCTGCGATTCGTATGATGTCGTCGGTCCACCTGGTGGGGGGTCTGCCAACACTGCGCTTCCCTGTGTGGGGTCGACACTCCAGCACCTTGGGACCCCAACGACCATCAGCTCTTCGAACTATGTGCCCCACCCATTTCCATTTCAGTTTCGCGACTCGCTGAGCTATGTCGGTGACTTTGGTTCTCCTACGGATCTCCTCATTTTTGATTCGATCCCGCACGGACACTCCGAGCATAGCTCTCTCCATCGCCCGCTGAGCGATTCTGTCTTTCAGTTTGATGATTTTATTCTAATAGAAAGATTGTTTTTTTTTGTTTCAGGCTCTACTATCTCCATTTAACACTGAAAACGCTATTTTACGTTTTACTTGGGTACTACGCTTTTTGTATATTTGTAAAATATTTTTTCTAATATTTAAATAAGTTCATTATAATATTATACAAACAGAACTGCTTGTTTTTTTATTTAAGAAAACTTAACCCTGTACCTACCTACTTACATATGTACGCTTTTAAACAAAACTATATTCTCTCATTGTTGTGCTGTTAAAATCTAGTTTTTAACCAAAACCTAACCACTGACTGATCTAGATTTCCATACCTACTCAAGTAACTTAGAAATGTAGAAAAACTAAAAACAGCTTGATCAAGCACCGCCTCAAGATTGTCCAATAGCTCTTCAGATACATGGATACTTAACTTAGAGCATAGAATAGTAGGCAACCACCAATAGTCATTATTTGACTTTCATTTTGGATTAAGTTCCAAGGGGGGAAAAAACAAGGTATTCATTTTGCATATAATTAGTGTTTATTAAACCAAAAGCCCAGTGTTACAAACAATTTCGTTTCCTATAGCTATAAATATAATCGTGTTCACACTTCGAAAATAAATTTTATGGCTGCTTAAAGGATTTAGAAAATAAGCTTCCTCAACAGTAAGGTAAAGAAAAGACGTCTTGAACTTATGGTAAGGAGACAGTGGAAAATTTTATTGAGGTGCTTGATGCTTGATAAATGCTGAAATTGTGAAACGTGGTACTTCTTCGTCACTCGCAAACGATTAGCAAAAAGGTAATGTGTTGTGGTGTCACACAATAAACCACCGCGGTTTGTTACCCTATATTTATTATTTTTAGGTTAGGTACAAAATTAAATTTTTAATAAGCACCTCTTTGAAATATCTCATTGTCTCTCGCAATCGATCCAGATTAAGGCAGAGTCAAAGCTCATCAAATCTAAAATTTACAAATTTCCACATCCTACAAACAACCGAACTTTTTTTCGCGTTTTGTACCGAATGCGCTCTGCCTTATTATCTCAGTAGAGATTGGCTCATTACGATTTAGATACCAATTCCTATAATATAACATTTATAATAATAGCTTGTCGCGTTAATGCGCTTCATCTCTGGGTCAATGTGAACCGACCCTAAGGTATGGTTTGCAAGTATAATCACAGCTTAAGATGTAATTATGTGATAATAATAATTAAGTGGTCAGTTAAAATGCTACCTGCTATTTAAAGTCGATTAATCGTATTAATTCAACAAAATGTAATAATTAAATTATCTTTAAGAATGAAGAGTAATTTTTTTATAACGTTACTTCTTTTTTCAGTGAAAATATAAAGTATCTTTTCAAAAAATTAAAACCAAAGTTATTTTTAGCACAACCGTGTAGCATTTTTACTGACCTTATTCCATTTTACTATTAAATATACACTATTCACATTTATCGGGCAGTTAATCCTCCAAAAATCAAATAAAATGTACATACTCCAAAGTGAAATAATATATTATCCTTTATAAGCAATTTTACACGAATTTACATTCATAATATTACAATGATACAATTTACATAAAAACTAGGCAACGGTAACAGTGGCTATTACGAAACGTAAAAAAATTATGTACGTAAGTAACGTAGTACGTAAGTATCTGAATACGTATTCAGATATTTTTCCTAGTTTGCTTACGACCGCTACCAATCGTATTCAAAATCTATACATTGAACTTCAAAATTTTCATTATCTTAATATATATAAATTACGTGTCACGTTGTTTGTCCGCGATGGACTCCTAAACTACTTAACCGATTTTGATCAAACTTCGTAACTATCTGTAATTTGGTCCAACTTAAAAGATAGGATAGTTTTTTATTAAGATAATTTATTCGTTTCATTTATATAGGTAAGTTGGCGGTACGAAGTTCGCCGGGTCAGCTAGTAAATTATAAATTGTAATGTTACAATTAGAAAAATAGAACATTACAATCTCAATCGTAAATTGATTATTGACACACTTTATTATTTAACGCTAAATCTGTAGTTTTAAATACGGAACCCGCAACTAAAAATAGTTTTTTAATATTTAATTGATTTCAGAGTAGGTATTTTAGACAAATTAAATAATTATTTACAGATTCCAAGACATTGAATGACAGAAAAATGATATTTCAGTAATGGCACTTGACAATTTTATAGTGTTGTCATTAAAGAAAAAGTTATTTCAGTTTTAATCCCTCCCTCCCTCCTAAACAATCCCTTCTGCTAATCTGGGCACTCTTTTAGACCACGCCACTCTTGCAGTGGTAGTTGGTCTTAGGCTTGGCGCTGCCACTGCGGTGACCACGTCGACGCTTACGGTCATCACGGGCTCTCCTGTTCGAAGAGCGCTGGTCGTTTCTCCCGCCACAATGCCCTCAACGACATCATCCGCAGGTCTCTTGCTACTGCTCACGTGCCAGCTGTATTGGTTGTACCTATTGGTTTGGCACGTAGTGATGGCAAGAGACCTGATGGTATGAAGCTTGTTCCTTGGAGGACAGGGAGGTCGCTTGTGTGGGATGCCACCTGTGTAGATACTCTAGCTGCTTCCCACATCCATGCGACCTCCTCTGTGGCGGGTGCAGCGGCCACTAACGCCGAACGGGCTAAGAGGCGCAAATATGAAAAACTTGACAGTGGTTTCATATTTGCGCCTTTTGGTGTAGAGACCCTGGGGCCGTGGGGCCCGGAGGCTCGCGCACTTTTTTTAGAGATATCAAAAACAGTGATCGAGTCTACCGGGGATCCAAGAGCTGGCAGCTACCTTGGCCAAAGGATTAGCTTGGCCATCCAAAGAGGTAATGCTGCCAGCATCTTGGGTACTATGCCACACTGCGGTGGCTTGGATGGGGTTTTAGATTTTAATTAGTTTTTATTTTAGTTTTAATTTTAGAATTTTTAGGTTTAATATAGTATTGTATATATGAAATTTTAATTATTTATTGATCAAGTGAAATAAAAAATTATAGAATTTTTACATTTCAGTTTTTAGACCTTTTTGCAAAGCTGTAAATTAGTCAAAAGCAACCATTATTGCGATGATCGAAATGTCATGACATATTACTTAATACAGCTAATGACTAATTACTAAGCAATAGCCACTGTTACAATAATCTTATGAACACTTTTCTTTAAAATAATATTCTATAATAATATGGTGTAACATTTTACATAGGCCTATTATATTTTTTATAATGAACAAAAACTTGAGTTTTATCAAATGACCAAGTAATCTGAGAAAAATATTTAAAAATGGCAACAAAATACTTAATAGCACCAAAAAATGTATATTAATATTTGCAAATGAAACATTCAAGTAACTTTCCTATATTTATGATCATAGTGGCTATAGGTAATAGGTATACATTATTTTATAGAATATAACCTTTTTTTAATGACGAAAAATAAACAAAAAAACAAATTTTAAACCGATTCTTTTGATTAATAATATCGATTCTCTTTAAAAGTTTATCTTCTAACTCATTAAAACATTAAAAATAGATTATATTTTTTACAAAGTATTTTAAGCGCTATAATCTTAATATATTTATTGTGTACCTACATATTTTAAATTATAAAGAAATTACAGTAATTTACACAACAAAGTTTTAATTTTAACGGCTAACTAGCTAGGTAACTGTGCGCTATTTTCGCTTTTTTTTTAAAATTCTCATGGACCTGTTTATTCAGTCTACAAAAAGTGTTAGGCACTTGGCAATTCATTAACATAGTTTTTCTTCATCCCTATAATTTTCAAAGTGCCTTGTCGACCCAATATAATATGGCGCTTCAAATGTACTGTTTTAGTGCAATAATTTGGTCACAAAAATATGCTCGCAGACGTAGGAAGAGGCAAAAATAATTATTCGTATATGAAATTATTCTTACGTCTTGTCTTTTTTAATTAGCTGGCAAAAGTTATTCTCTTTTTTAGGAGTAGACAATATTGAACACGTACTGCGTTTGAAGTTTTGACAGACGTATTTTGTGTAACCCAATTTAATGGGAAAATAAAAATGCCCTTTTAATTTTGTTGCTAATTCTTAATGGCATCTTTTTAACAGACCTCAAGGAAAAGGAGCAGGCGTATTTTTTCCATGAATAGACACCGATTGATTTGTCCCAGATTTCTGAACCGATTTGCGTGATTTTTTTATTCGATAAAGAATTTTTACATGATGAAAAAATAGTTATGATTGAGCTTATTTTAATATCAATTTAAGCGACATGGTACGTGGCATAGCCAGGCACATACCACCCACTCAAACTGCTACTAAATTTTAATTAATTTTTGTTAAAAAATTATTACCAAACATTAAAGGTGGGTATTATTTCTGAACGTAGATGTACATGGGTATATTCTCTCACAATTTGGTATTAGACCGTATTTTGCTCATTCTACCGTAGAAGCATGGTGCAGGTGACACGTCAATAGAATGTAACTTATTTTGTACCATATTATAGTAATCAGAAGGTTCAAATTCACACCATTAAAATCTATTGAGTCTATTCTTTTTCCAATAATCAGTTTTCGTAATTTGAAACGCATGTTTGCAGCAATATGGTACAATTTGTGTTATGGTACAAACCAACACCACTCTACAACTAAAAAACTCGAGCTGTTTCTAGATGTATTTAATTTAAAGTTACTGCAATGTGCCCGGATTAATAAATTGTGGGTGTTAATATAATTTTCACTATTTTTCGAACGTTTTCGATTAAAATTCGTTTAAATGAGATTTCGAGAAACTCTGGATTTGTGTTCCAATCGTAGTCACGTAAATATTTTATGAATAAAAATATTTAGACTAAAACACCTTAAAGAAGTTCTAAAGAGTAAAGTTCCTTAAGTAGTAACCTGAACCTTGAAGATACTATTTATTATCTAGTGTGACAAATAACTTGAAAGTGAAAGTTATTCAAAAATATTCGGAAAAAAGGCGAAATACCTACTTCAAAGAAAATTAGTACAATAAAAACATCTGCAAACAAGACAAAGATCTTGTACAGAAGAATAGGATTTGTAAAAAAATATTACTTCACCAATTTGATGCAATACAAAGCCATGGAATACTTGGTATTTCTAGTATGGTAAAATTAAAAAGTCACAGAAAAATGAAAATATACTCGATTTAATAGGGCAAGAAAGATGGGTTTGAAGCACTCACTGAATTTATTAGAACTTCTTTATCCCAAAGTGTACCAAAATCCTGTCAGTAGCAACAGATTAACATCGAATATACCCATTCTGGTGCTATAACGTTTCCTATCCAATGTCATAAACGTATCGTCAAGTGTCGACGCTTGCATCTTTTATGTGTAAACCTTGAAATTTTTCTATTAACTTGTCATCTGTTATCGCAACTTTAATAGACTCTTTTACGCCGGGTGTTTCTTCAATCGTGTCTTTATGTAATTCAATAATTTTGGAATTAGTAGTTTTAATGTTCGAATGGTCCCTGTATTGTTTAAAAGGAATATCATCATCGGAAACTGTTTTTATGGACTTCGATATTTCAATCTCAGGTTTGTTAAAAACATTTAGTTTATCTGACTTATAATTGGGATTCGAATCATCAATTTTTTCTATACCATTATATTCCATTGCTTGTTTAGTTTCTACTTCATCGTATGCTTCAATAAATCCATTTAATTTAACATCTACTGTATCAATTCCGTTATGAACCAATTTTTCATTACAATCTCCAACATCATCTTTACTAACAATGCCTGTTCCTAAATCAGTGTTGTCATCAAAGTCTTCAGTTTCGCTTAGCGCGCTGGTTTCTTCTTCCTTTAATACTTTCTCTCTTTCTTCATCTTGCTTTCGTTCTTTTTCCCGTTCTTCTTCTTCTTTCTTTTCGGCAAGTTCTCTTCGCCTTTCCGCGTTCCACCACGGTCTGAATCTTTGGAACACTATTCGTGTACGATGCTGACGTTTGAACACCCATGATATTGCCATTTCAACATCCGCTATTCTGAAATCATAAGAAAAATACATTTAATGCCAGAGATCAAACATCATTTGCCGAAAGACTAGAAAAATGAGAAACGGATCAAAAATATTTTCAGCTAGAATACTAGTGACTTTAGGTATGACTACCTGTAAAATGATGCTTCCTATGAGACTATTTTCTATTGTAAATCTTTCTATTTTTCCTACTTTAGTCTTCGTAACCATTTTATTTATCTATGACTACTAGTCTTTTACTAGTGATTAAGTTATGTGGCATGTTTAGTGGCACCTTTCGAATCTATGACCCGTAATACTGAGTGACCCTGAATCAACTTTTTCGTAACTACACAGCCTTCTCAAATTATTTTTTTTTTCATCAGAACTTTATATACGGCAAGTATTTTGTCACAATAAAATATAAGATATATGGCATTCTAGTAAATAGTTCTTCATTACAAACTTATCAATAGAGAGAGAAACTGTTACCAGAAACAGTACCAGTAATACAAACATTTTACCGATGATATCTAGCCACCAGTTTTATAAATCTTTTAGTATTTACTATTTACGTTGCTAACGACTCCAATTTTTATTTTTTGTTGAATTTTTGTTACTATTGCTGTAACTGTGAATTCTCGCCTGTAGCGGCGGATTATCGTATTGGCTGGGTGGATTCGGCAAGAATTTATTAGTGAAATTCCAGTTAAAAGGAGAAATAGACTGTAGGTATAACATACCTATTATCTATATCATATATTAAAACGAATTGATGTTTGTTAGCCGCACAAAAACTCGAGAACGGCTGAACCGATTTACTTAATTTTGGTTTTGAAATATTTGTAGATGTCCAGGGAAGGTTTAAAAAGGTGAGAAAAAAGTAAAAAAAATTTACATATATAATTATGTCGATGGGCCCTATGTATAAGGGCCAAAGTGCAAAATCGTAACTTTTCAGAAGAGGCTCTCAAAGTTTCAATTTGATATATTTCTTACATGCTACAACTGAATTTTATGAAACTTTGCACATTTGCTATTACACCTATGGCCGTTATTTGAGCTATAATATTTTTTAAATATATATTTTAGTTTTTTAATTACTGCACATATGCCCATATTCGTAAATTTTTTAGTATTTTTACTCTGCCAAAAAAACTAGTAAAAAGGCCAAAGTGCCATTTACTGGGTACACGATTACATTTAAAAATTGTATATTTTCTAGATTTTTATAGCCCCAATTTTATATTGATGGATTAAAATAAATAAATAATCAAAAATAACACAAACTATGTGACTGTTTTGGTAATAAGTCACATTGTTACTTATACGTTATCTTACTTGGTAAGATAATGTTCTGAATTCTCAGTTAGACCCTAAAAATAATAAAACTATTAAAATTATTTGACTATATTTTAAGATTATTTTTCCGGAAAAATATTCAAAACTTATAATATTGAAGACTACCTGATGACCGCGACTTCGTCCGCGTGGATTTAGTTTTTAAAATTCCGCGGGAACTCTTTGATTTTTCGGGATGCCTGTGTCACCCTCCAGGTTCTCAACTATACCTATCAAAAAAATCACGTTAATCCGTAGCTTTTTTGCAGCGTGATTGACGGAAAAACAAACAAACACAATTTCGCATTTATAATATTATGTATTTGTAAGGAAGAGTTAATACTACGATAGTAAAGGCGATCTAATTAAATTTAAAACACAAAAGCTACTATTGACTTAAATAATAATAAGACTTAAATATGGTAGTTGGATATATTCCTTCGGAGACTTTTTGTAGAGAATAATGAATACTTTAATTATGTAGTACATAATTTTATGTATCATCAATAGTTTTCTCAGCACACGCAAAATAATGTAATTTATAGGCAAAATTTTGCTACTTTGGGTTACATTATTGCAATTTTCTTAAGGATTTCTAATTTTTTTGAAAATAAATTGTAGCTTATGTTTCTTCCTGATAACTTAGCTTTCTATTGGTGAAAAAATGGTTAAAATCGGTCCAGTAGTTACAGAGCCTATTCGGTACAAACAAACAAAAAATCTTTCCTCTTTATAATATTAGTAGGTATAGATCAATAAATAATCAAATAATGTATTATCTTTTCTCAAATATTAGGTATATATTTAATGTCAACGTAAGTACTTAAAATCAAATCTTTTTTATTGTACCAAGACTATTTGCAATCAAAGTAAAAAATATTCATATAAATCAAAAATAATATCAAAAAATAAATATTTACTCATCGTCATCATTATTACTTCGCAATCTTTGAAATATTATCATTACATGGTACCAAATTTTAATATATAACATCAATCAGACATGATTATCAAAGTTTTCTTTAATTTTCGGCGTTATAGGACCGTATTTATAAGAATGACAAACATAACATTGGCTCTTTTTTAGGTTGGTAAAATGGCAAACAGGCGGGATATCACCACGAATAAGTCTCAAACAACCATTTGGCCCTTGTACGTTTAAAAGTGTGCTACTTGAGCCCTTTTACTGCAATAAAAAATAGTACTTCTACCAATAAATATGAGTTTTTTTTTAGTGCATGTTATTAATTATAGTAAAAGGAAGCATTTAACACCAAAAAGTGAAAATGGCCAAATTGTTACTTTGGCCCTTATACATAGGACCCATCGATGTATGTTGTCAATCACGCAGCTACGGAGCTAAAAATCAACATATTATGTACCTAGTTGTAGTATGTAGTATAGTTGTAGTACCTATAGTTGAGTACAGCCTAAACCATAGGAGTTAGAAACTTGTGACCGTAGGTTCCTTTTATGACGTAGACACCCACTAAGAAAGGATTTTCTGAAATTCCACCCCGAACGGGTTAAATAGGGGATGAAGTGTTTGTATGAAAGTCTGTCATCTTTCATCCTTGAAACTTGGACTTTCAATCAAAAATGAAGAAATAAGCGTTTCAGTTTTTAAAAATTGATCCACCCCCAAAGTGGATAGATAAGGGATGAATGTTTGTACGAAATTTCGTCATTTTTCAATATATTTATCCATGAAACTTGGTATTTTGTCTTACAATTAAAAATAAAGAGGACCGTGTTTTACAGTTTATGAAAATTCCAATCCAAACTTTGACAAATGAACCACGGGACCATACCGCGCCTAATGCTACGAACAAAAAAGTCTGCCACTTTTGGTGCGGGGGGGGAGGAAACACTACATACACAGAACTGCACACTTTATCAATTCCATTTGTGTCACTATGGCACACAAAAGACAAAATCTCCAACACTATTACATTTACGCACACATATAGGTTAAATACACTGTAAGACAGACAAATTAAACTAGCGGCACGCTATGATGGCCGGTTTGACACATTACAATAGTGATGTGGAATGTCAATTTATTCTCGAACAAAAAACAATTAAGTTTTGTTTTTGTACCTGATTAAAAATGTATATGTTTATTTAATTTATTTGAACGAACTGAATATTTGAATGAAAATGAATATACATACTTTATATGCACACAAGAAACATATGAATACAAAAGATACCAAAAAAGGTGCCACAAAAGGCCATAATTAATCAGATTCGTCCATACTACTATTTTCACTGTCGTCACTGCTATCATCACCTACATTAATAATTATATGTTCGTTTTCTATAATATTATCTATTTTCACATCTCTTTCATAATCTTCCCTTATTAATTTAACAGTTCTATTCACAACCTTTTCCCAGTCTCCTTTAGTCACATGTTCACAAGCTTCTTCTAATAATTTTAGCATTTTTTTTTGTGGTAAATGGGGGTTCTGTATTGTGTCTTGCAGCATATCCCTTAATTTGAGCCCACACCAACTCAATCGCATTATACTCACAATGGTAAGGCGGTAACCGTATAACTCTGTGCCCATGTTCTAATGCTATTTCGTCAATGACGTATCGGATCTTGGTTGGTTTGTTTTCTTTTAAAAGACGTACTAATTCCGCTTTTAACATATTCATGTTTGCATCTACGCCATTTTTACGAAGCCATGCGACGATATCAGCTTTCTTTTGGGATTGGGCAGGTGGCTTGTCAATTTGCATCGAGTGGTATGGGGCGTTGTCCATAATTATAATAGATGGTTCAGGGAGGCTACACAACATTGAGGTAAACCATTCAGTAAACTTTTCTCCATTCATGTCTTCATGATAGTCTCCAGTGGTTTTTGACGCAAAAGCCATGAGAGAACCTTCGACAAACCCGTTGATGGTTCCGGCGTGACAAATTATAAGTCGCGATCCTTTTCCTACAGGAACTTTGGAAGTAGATGCTGCTGTGTCATCGTTCCAAGAACGGCCTACAGTATGGTTAGCATTAAGCCATGTTTCATCCAAGAACACAACATTTTGCCAATTTTTGATTTCTTTCACTTGCCGTAAAAAAGTATACCTTGCCATCGCTATATCAAATCTTTCCATCAATATTTTGCGTTTGTTACATTTTTTGTATCGAAATCCAATGGTCTTCAAAATCTTCGTTAAAGAACTTTCCCCACCGAAGAATAATCCAGCTTCCTTCAGTGAATGCACCAACTTTTTTCTTGTTGGATACTCCTTCTGTAAATAGTAGCCGTAAACATGTCTTCGGATAGCATCGGCATCAAAGCTATCGATGCCTACGACTGGTTTTGCTCGTTTTCTCTTTTTTGGTGTGTGAAGTTTATTTTCTTCTGTGCCAGTCTCGCCATATTTTTTTTTAGTTATCCGTCTAACAGTTCGTTGTCCAATATTAAGCGCATCAGCTACGCGTTCAACCACTGACGTTATAGGTAAAATTGGCCCTCCATTTTGAGCTTCACGATCGAAATAGTTACGAAGGCGTATTACGAACTCACGTGTCTGACTATTTAGAACAGTTCTCTGCGTACGTTCGGTCATATCGACGAAATCCACAACAAAGGGCTTGAACAGAGTCCAAATTAACGAGCAAGGGTCAACAGTAATGCAGTATCAATATTTGAAATCCAAAGCCAGGTCAAAACTATATCACAATCGCATTGCACTGACAGTTTATACTTTTCGAAGCAACGTCAATTCGAAACTGCTTTGTTTTGCATTGAGCATTGACGCGAGTTTGCCGGAGGTAGTAGTTGTGCTAGCCAGCGATCCTATGTGACGATCGTATTAGATTCCATTTTTAAAAATTTTCAATTTAGAAAACCAAATGCCGAGTTGTGGTATATATCATATAAAAATAAAAATTTTACCTTTTGTATGAAACAGCTGATATTTTTTTGCGATTTCAGAGGTTTGTCCACATAGTGAAAATTGTTCATATTCACAAGTACATTCACCCCTTAAATGGTGCAAACTGATTTTTCTACACTTGTATACATTTTAGAAATCAATTTAATAAATAAATTTTGAGTCCTAAACCTAAAACTACATTCGATAAAATTTATGAATCTCTGCACATCACTATCGTCAATAAAGTAATACAATTATTTCCTTCAAAGTCGTTATCAATTAATACGGAACTTCATGAGCGGACAAACGTCAAACCGGCCATCATAGCGTGCCGCTAGTGTAATTGCGATGCTACCATATCGATATTTTATATCGATAGTTTTCCTAAGAAAAAACAGAAAATTTCCTAAGCAGCAAAACGCACTCAAACAAAATTTTAATCATCTAACTCTTTACTTGGTTAGCGTAACACGTCGTCTTTTTTAGGGTTCCGTAGTAAAACAACTACGAACCCTTACAGTTTCGCCAAGTCTATTGGTACTTACTGTGGTAAGTTAGAGACTATAATCATTATATTATAACTAGCAAAAAGCTGAGCTTTGTGAGAGCTCGCGTAGTTTTTCTAACGGGTAATAATTTTTACGTTAATGGTTATATAATTATATTTTCTTTGACAGATAACACATTGGGATATGAAATTAAATTACAATGTTAAATCACAAATCCATAGGCGTGATAGTTTTTCAGCGAAGTGTACCACAAAATGTACAGTTTGTGGGATAGTGATAGGTCTCGCTCCGCTCTTAAAACTATTAAACTTACTAAAACTTATTAACTATTAAACTTATTTATTATATTAAACTTATTAACTAACTATACTAAAAATTATCTTAAAACTTGCTCCTCCGCATCATATGCCGATGCCGTGACAACTTATTCAATAAAATCATAATAATATAACGTAAAGAGGAAAACATTTTAATCATTACACTTTTTAGGGGTTCGAAGTAAAACAACACGGAACCCTTATAGTCTAGTCAAGTCCGACCGTCTGTCCACCTAAACATTCGAACCGATTAGGGTACTCTCAATTTACACAATATAGGCTATATATTTTATCCTTAAAACTTAAAAAGTTTCCGCTAAAATCAACATTTAGTTAATAAACAATACATTAGCGTTCGGCATAAGTTAAATAAAATTGAAGGGAGCTTTAATATATACATATCAATATTCCGATATTTTTGTCGAATTTATTTAATGTAATGAATTGGTTCATTTACATTTTATTTGGGCGAGCGGAGCGAGACCTATAACTATCCCACAAGCTGTACATTTTGTGGTACACTTTACTGAAAAACTATCACGCCTATAGATTTGTGATTTAACATAGTAATTTAATTTCATATCCAAATGTTATCTGTCAAAGAAAATATAATTTTATAACCATTAACTTAAAAAAATTCTTTTCAAAAAACCGACTTCTAACGCCACTACAAAGTATAAAAATAATTTTAGTAAATACAAACTATGAAACCGATGCGCGACGCTACACAATATGAGAGACTCGTTAATAGAAGTCGAGCGAGCATCGCGAGTCGGTTTCATAGTTTGTATTTTAGGCCCGCCCGACTTCAACAAACGTGGACAGTTTGTCCACGTTTGTTGAAGTCGAAAATTATTGTTATACTTTGTAGTGGCGTTAGAAGTCGGTTTTTTGAAAAGAATTTTTATTTCAAGCTTTTAAGTGTAGTATCCTATGATTAAGGAGCTAGGACCTGGAGCTCCATGATGTAGTCCATACTTGTTACCTACAATAATAATTCGTAATCGACATTTCCTAAATCTCTTTATTTTAGGTGAGCAATATCCCTGCAGCATCAGGCTTGAGGAGTTGAAGGTGAAAATTTTTATGGGACCATTTCGCAAACATCCTCTGTCGATTAAAACAAAAATCACGCAAATCGGTCCAGTAATCCCGGAGAAATCGGTGGACATACATAGAAAAAAGAAAAAGAACCTCCTCATTTTTGGAAGTCGGTTAAAAATTATTACCCGTTAGAAAAACTACGCGAGCCCTCACAAAGCTCAGCTTTTTGCTAGTTATAATCCTCTTTAGTTTATTGCTTGCTGATGAATTTCGATGCTTCTTCAATGAGTAATAATTTTTTTATCGTTATCGATCCGCACCGCAGTCACATCACTTTTACTAAATTTAAAAGTTTGCAACCTTGTGCACTATGTAATAAAATCTAATTTTGCAAAATGATAGGGTGTATAGTACGAGATCTGGCTGCAGAATATACATCTACGATGTTGCCTATCAAAATGTGACCGCTAGTATTTTTAATTAAATTAGGTACCACTGTACTTTATTTGTACTACCGTACATATGTTTGTTGTTGTTGTTGTTTGGTGGTCATTCTGTTACTACCGGTGCAAACAGTAGTAGAAACGACTTAATAAATAGGTACTCCAAAAGAAATCTTCCTTTTCAAAATGACAAATTTTAAAATTACAACAAAAATCAATATTGATGAAAAACAAAACCCCTTGGTTTTTACTTATATAACTTGGTTGGTTTACTTATATAAAAGAAAATATTAGATTTTATTCAAGTATTCAACCGTCTGTTACGTAATAATTAAACATTTAAGCAAATTAAAAATTTAAAAAATGTATCTTATATTTCCGTGACTCTTATTTAAAAAATCATCGGAGTGTAAATGGCACTATCATCGCAGCTATCACTTTCATCGCTACAAATATCAGATTCGTCGACATTATCGGAAGATTTGTTCATGAAATCACATAGCACACTCTTAACTTGCGTTGGAGTTGAGTCTCTCAGGAACCATGTTGGTTTTAGAAAACTATCTAACAGCAGCCAGCCATTAATTTCGCGCAAAATCTGATACATTCCGACTCAGTGGCATTTAAACACATCGAATTAACAGATTGTCCACAAAAATTGTTGTTTGAAAGATTTCCAGAACGGTGGAATGTGCGTTGAGTCTAAACCTTTAATTCTTTTTATGTTGCGTTTTTTATGTTATAATAAAAATATCGCAGCTGTTCAGTTAAGAACACTAGCATTCGACGCATGCGCAGTGACTTTAAATCATCGCGGTCGTACAGCTGGCAATCGCTATCCTCGTCTGACTAGTTATGTATACGCGCTAACTCTCTTTCACTCTACATTAAATTAATATTTACCATCTTTAACAACCAGCAACCCTTATTTGCGGCCAGATTTAACTAAGCAATCGTATATCATAATAAACAGAAATAATTAGCTTTAATTTGATATAATATAAATAATAAATATACGTTATGAACGTATAAATGTATCAAAATCATACCTGTATATACTTGGCTACGAAGAGGTGCGGCCAAGTGCACAACGGCATCCGTGATTTTTCAGTCTTTATATAGGTATATTGCCGTGAAGAGGACGATATTTTATTTAAAAAATCAGTGAATGAATTTTTTTTCCGAAAAATCAATTAACAATAATTTAATTAAAAATAATAGCAACCACATTTTGATAGGCAACCTGGTAAATGTTCTCTTCATCATAAATATATGCGTAAAAATTTGGTTTATAGCAAACCCTTGATGAGTGCACTCTTGAGAGTGAATTCTGCAGCCGGATCTTAGACTAGTAGTCTCGTGTACACAGTTTTGCTTGTCAATTTGTTGTTTGTTATTCATTTTTCGAATCTGAACCTAAGTTCTATGTAGTGATGGTTGAAATTGCTATACAAGAGTAAAATAGTAGTAAGTAGTCTCGTGTTGTACTTGCGTGTTCAAATTTAAACCTTATTTGTAGCAATCAAAGGTTGAAATTGTTTAAAAAAGAAACAAAAAGTAGTCTCGTGGGGAGTGTGGTTACGTCACAACTCAACTTACGATTATCACTCCGATTTTAACGAGATATTACGTACTAGATCACCTAAACGATGAAATTCTCGATTATTATTTATGATATTACTACTTTAAATATTTTTAATAGAAAGAAAGCATGTATTACAATAAAAATACTTCCAAATGGAATGTAATTCCCTATTTTTGTAAATTTGAGGTATTCATCTTATTCCTGCACATGTTAAGCGCTCAGATCAGCATTATTCACGGAGCACCTACGAGTGCGAAAACGATTCATGTAATGATATAATCGATTCGAAAACAGTTTTTATAAGTGCACAAGATTTGAATCCATTACATTGTGGCAGAGGGGAAGGATCTTGCGAGGCGAGTCCAATTACGGTAGTAAATATCATTCGTCTATGAATCCAAAACATAATTCCACGCGGACAAAGTGGCGGAGGCAAAAGCTAGTGTATAATAAAATAAAAATATCTAATATCCACTGTGCGCGACACTTTAATCTACGCGCAATTCGTGGGGCTTCCCTGGTAGGTTACATTTATGTCTTCCCAGCAAGTCGAGTCGGTTCTTACGTTCTCGATAAAAAGCTTTACAGTCTTAAGATGTAATGAAAGCAATAAATACTATTACTTCATTAGCGATAAGAAAAAAATGTCAATGCCATGTGAATTGATGCCCCAACATCGCGAGCGTGACCACAGAGTAGGTTATATTTTAGCCCACTCAACGAAGCAAAAATAGGGGAAATAATTCGTGTAAAAGCGATTTTTGGCATAGTTGTAGGGAATGGTGTCTGAAGCAACATACTCAAAGTACTGATGGATGGGGGTGAAGCTAACGGGGAGGGGGGGGTGTAAAGGTCCCTTTTTAAAGTTTTTCTTGAATAACTCGTAAACGGTGGCTTATAGCAAAAAAATTTCTTATATTCAAGTAATCCACATAAAATTCTCTATAAAAAAGGTTCTATACACTTTTTCGCTGGGATCAATATTTAACGAGATATTAAAACAGAAAAGTTAATTATGATCAATTCTCGCGTTTTAACGCTAAGGCGTTCAAACTAATGGCGCGCACGGCACGCTCCTGTGGCGAAAAAACAACGAAGAAGATGTTGCAGACCTTTTGACTTATGAACTAACCCCATTCCCTATGGCTCTATTCCACGAGGGTGTAATGCGAAAAGGGAAGAAGTCATCCCTCTAAGATGTTTTGCCAGTAGAGAACAACGCAGCTCTCGATCTTAGCCAAACCACTAATGTGGTAGATGGTGGTTTCCTACTACACCGTATGAAATGGAAACCGTCCTCCAACGTTTCTTCGATTTGCCATCAGTACATTACCTACGAACAGAAACATTACGGTCCAAATTGTATAGTGGTTTTTGATGGTTACAGTGATGTCAACAGCACAAAACGAGCAGAGCAGAAGCGACGAGGTCTGACTAAAATATCGGTTGACATTAACTGTAACGAAAATACGATCATCACTGTTCAACAGGAGCATTTCCTCGCCAATGAAAATAATAAAACGAGGCCTGATTCAGTTCCTCACCGAGAAAATAACAGCAGCAGGGATTGAATCAACTGTTGCAACAGGAGATGCTGATGGTACTATTGTCAGGTGCGGGTTGGATAAGGCTGCCGTTCATCCAACTGTTGTAATCGTTGGGGCAGATGTCGACTTGATAGTCCTCCTTATGGGATTGACTCCACCAAATATCAACGTGTTCTTTATGAAACCGGGGCGTGGAAAGGTGGAGACCAAATTGTTTTCAGTGCGACAACTTCAACAGCTTCCATTTGCCAAGACAATTCTCCTTCTCCACAGCTTCTGCGGATGCGACACCACCTCCGCGATCCATGGAAAGAGCAAAGTGGGAATTGCTAAGCTGTTCACGGCTAAACCAGACCTGACCCAAAACTTCTCAGACATTTTCAGTGAGCTTTCAACATCACCTGAGAGTATTGAACAGGCCGGCGAGAAACTGTTTCTGGCAATTTACCAAGCGCCTGCCCAGGAAAAAAATCTTAATAAATACCGCTACTCAGCTTTTTTGAGAGCATCGATGAAGCCGAAATCAGATCTGGCCACTCTTCCTCCTACTATAGGAGCTTCAAAGCAGCACTCGTTGAGAGTGTACCTACAGGTATCATTAATCAATGTCAAATACTGTAATGTAAATATATATTTGAGCTACTTAAATACTTACGTCGATCTTATAACTTCTTTTACAGATACAACAATGGCTCGGCAACCCCCTACCACCTACTCAATGGGGCTGGGTAAGAGTAGACAATGGCATCCTAAAGCCGGTGACAACCAATGATCCAGTGGCACCTGACTCCATTCTCAACACCATATTTTGCCGATGCACGACTGGGTGTGGGGTGCGATGCGGCTGCCGGAAAGCAGGAATTGCCTGCTCCAGTGTCTACGGTGTATGCTCCGGCTCATGCACTAACGGAGCCCCCATCGAAAACACCGCCGACGATGATGTTGATGATGATATTTTAGATTTAGAAGATACTTAGATAATTTTTTTAATACATGCCATACCTACTAAAAAAATGTAAGTTTATTTTATTATTGTCCATCTTCTTACCTTCATATCCCATTAAATACTGATCTCAGCGAAAAAGTGTATAGAACCTTTTTGATAGAGAATTTTATGTAGATTACTTGAATATAAGAATTTTTTTTGCTATAAGCCACCGTTTACGAGTTTTCACTGTAACCATCAAAAACCACCATACAATTTGGACCGTAATGTTTCTGTACGTAGGTAATGTACTGATGGCAAATCGAAGAAACGTTGGAGGACGGTTTCCATTTCATACGGTGTAGTAGGAAACCACCATCTACCACATTAGTGGTTTGGTTGAGATCGAGAGCTGCGTTGTTCTCTACTGGCAAAACATCGTAGAGGGATGACTTCTTCCCTTTTCGCATTACACCCTCGTGGAACAGAGCCATAGGGAATGGGGTCAGTTCATAAGTCAAAAGGTCTGCAACATCTTCTTCGTTCTTTTTTCGCCACAGGAGCGCGCCGTGCGCGCCATTAGTTTGAACGCCTTAGCGTTAAAACGCGAGAATTGATCATAATTAACTTTTCTGTTTTAATATCTCGTTAAATATTGATCCCAGCGAAAAAGTGTATAGAACCTTTTTTATAGAGAATTTTATGTGGATTACTTGAATATAAGAAATTTTTTTGCTATAAGCCACCGTTTACGAGTTATTCAAGAAAAACTTAAAAAAGGGACCTTTACACCCCCCCCCCCCCCCCTCCCCGTTAGCTTCACCCCCATCCATCAGTACTTTGAGTATGTTGCTTCAGACACCATTCCCTACAACTATGCCAAAAATCGCTTTTACACGAATTATTTCCCCTATCAGGCAGTTTTTGGTCTTCATTGAGTGGACTATTTACTCGTGGCGTGACGATGCATATTGTAAGTATATTGAACTGTAGGTACATAATATAGTTTCATGAAAACGCGTTATTTTCATGTGCGGATAGAAGTTATAAATAAAAGTAAGATAAGAAATATACATATATTTAATCTGTGGAACAAAAAAGGTCAGTCATGTGACATGTCAGTAAGTAAATACTACCCGTCCGATTCAAGTAGGGCGTCGGCGTCGACGTCGACGACCGTTACAAAATGACGTCATACTCTATCGTTGACAAATGATTGTATTTTTTACTCTTTATCACTGACTCTGATGGAAGCTTTCTTTTCCGATAACGCTTTTCATGGCAATAACGTCTTAAATGTCGAAGGGCGTGATTTTTAATATTATTATCCTATTCGAAGTCATAAATTAAAGTAATAAAATAGTCTGCGCTATGCAAAACTTTTCCTTTTTTACTCATAGTAGAAAACTACACGCGAATAGTAACCAAAGAACAATAAATAACTAATTAAAACTGAACAAAAGGTTTAGTTAAAAACACGGTACTGACAATCGCGAGCGGGACGTTGCTTTCTGTACTAAGTGGGTCTGACTTGAGGTGCGGTGCGGGGAAGCGCGACGGGAGGTTGCGGCCAACTTGAATCGGACCTGTATAGTAAGACAATGCATTGCGAAAGCGCGTTACGACGTTTCAAATTTCAATGTAGTGATTTTGTCAGTATTCCACACGGCTATGCGCTGCGGGACAACGCATTGTGATTTGTGAGTCTGTGGCACACCCCCAATTTCCACATGTAGGACGCCGCAGCGGTGCCGCAGAAGAACCGCAAAGACTTCGCAAGTACGAATCGCGCTGCTTGTAGTAACTAGTACCTATCCTTCTAGATGACATTTCTCGAGGGCCGACGCTGACATAAATGTCCTTGTATGTGACAAGGCAGGAATGCGGGAGACATACTAAACAACGGAAGTAAATAAAACAAAAAAAAAAAATTGAAAATTTGGTGGATAAGGAAACACTTCTCTTACCAGTGACTCTAGGCAGTGGGAGTGTAAAAAAAATTAAAGAAAAGGGGTTAAGACTTTCCAGTTTTTTTTTAAATTGTACCCGCATGCGTCGATTTGTCGCCTGTGGTTCTAAATTAACGCATACGGGGAACGCTTCCGCACATACGTTACCCGCAACGGCATGCAGCCTTGTCGAATATGTAATTTTTTTAAAGGAATTTAGCCAAGCTAAACTGATATTCTTAATCTCTCCCCTCCAAATAAAAATCTTGTGCTAGGAGTGGGTACGACGTTAGGTAGTGCAACGGGTGGGGATCGAACCGGCGACCTTTCAGTTTTCAGTCCGCACCTTTCACCGTTGGTCTATTGAGGCTATTAGTGCTATTAACATGTCAAAGATCTCACCTCCTCTTGAACCGTTCTCTATCTCGAGCGTGGCGCTCCCAGTGGCCAGCTCTCGCCTGCCTCGCTGCGAAGGCCCAGACCCTCATCACGTGGACTTTCGGCGGTTGTGAAGAGAAGGTGACCTGGCAACAATGAGACATAACAATAAGCATTTCGGTAAAGGAAACTATTATTGTGAGGAAAGCCGCACGTCTGAGAGTTCTCTTTATTGTTCTCTTGTCAAGAATTTTATGTCCAAATCGGTTCAACGGCACGGCAAATTGATATTACCGCAAAATTCAAATTTAATTTGGTTTTACGGAATTTGTAAACTAATACGACAAAGTAGACTTATGGCATTCTAATTGCGCCAATGGCAGTATCATCTTCACAGGTTTATATAAAAATCTTTACTTGAAAGTGTCTAGTTTAAGAAATTAGTCCGAGTATCGAGTTTGGCGTGAGTTACTCACAAATTGATCGATCGGAAGAGATCAAAGATCGTACAGCGTACAGATAAAAATAGATAAGTCAGTTGAATTCGAGGACATTAGTTAGAATTCTAGATAAAAATCCAAACCTAAAATTGTCCCTATTACTAACAGTGATCTCGTTTAAAGCATTCGGAGAATTTACGCAGTAACGTATTATTTATAAACATTACGAGCAGGGCCCTAACCTCGATGTTGTGATTCATTTGTGACGTCATCATATCATTGATGATATCGCAGCTTTTTATGGCAATCAGATTGCGTTTCTTAACTTACATACATCGGGGAAGGTTTACCGCCGAATCCAACTCGGCTGGTCAGCGTTCGGAAATACTTATCCCTCATTTGGAACAATGCACCATTCTTAACAGTTGTGAATTGTGACTCATATAGTTCAGAAACATGGTTGCCTGATATTAAGGGACTCATAAGAAAGCTCCGTTACCTCCTTAAGTAGGAAAACTAAATACAATTCCCCACCCTGCGTCATTTCCACCTTTGGTTCCCTAAAGGTTCGTGAAAACAAAATTGACAGAAAGCATCACCTAAATTAGCTTAGGGAGCGCAAAGGCCGTAGCAGTTAGGGAACTTTGGTGAAAACGGTCCTCCTCACGGAAAAATCACTACTCAGGTCAGAGTGTGGACGATGGAGAGATTTAAACGCTCGACGCTCGGAATTTCTCTGCGTGATCTTGAGAAACAGGGAATCCGTGGAAGAACCTAAACGAACGTAGCTCAAAGCTGAGGTCCCATGGTGGAAAGACGCTTTCAAATGAATCGCAGAGCCACTGGATACATGCGGCGCAAGACTGCGACATGTAAAACTCTATGACCAGTACTTCATTACAATCGGTTGGTGACCTTCACGACTTATACATATAATTATCTATTACGATTAATTGTTTCGTCCACTTTAGTTACAGGAATAATTTCACTAAAACAACATAGTATTTATTTAAAAAATCTCTTTCGTCGATAATCAGGACATTATACCTTAATAATTCTTCTTGATATCGTAATGTAACATATTTATATTTACCTTTTCTAACACAACTTGTTTTTGTTTAGTCTGAAGTCTAAACGATATCTAATATTATTAATACCCGATATAGTGTTTCTGTGAATGGAAAATTATGACGAAGTGATCTGCGACTTGTGAGTCATTCGAGTCGTCATTGATGTTGGTTGTATTTTAATACTATTCGTAAATGATGAGTTATGAGTAATAGTGATGTAAAGTGTAAACAAAACAAGCCGAGTAATGACCTCTGGGAAACCCTAGTTCACTGCAAGTAGGGCCTGGGTAGTGGGCCATTAACTACCCTAGGGCGGTTACGCACTTCATCCGATCCGAATCCGTGAAAATACGGATATAAAAACTCGGACCGAATTCGGATATTGCTAAAGCCCAATTTAGACGGTGCCTCGTTCATCGTTCTTTTTGCGAAAAGTAAGGCCCTTTGCCCTAAGAGCGAATTTAGACGGTTCATTTACGAAGACTCATCGATGAAGCAAACGAAAATGAAAGCAAAAATCTCGAAAAATGAACCGTCAAAATTATCGCCCCAAGGGCGAAGTAAGGTTAGTTTCGCAAAAATGTTCGCAAAAATGAACGATGAACGAGGCACCGTCTAAATTGGGCTTTACGCACTAATCCGATCTCTGATCCAAATCCAAGCTATTCAGGGGATGTCTTTGGCTCCGCCCCGCTGTCGAGCTGCGCGGATAATTCCGATATGAATCCGAGGCACATCCGATGTATTTCACGGATGGCGGAGAGAAATCGGATGACGGAAGTCGGATCTAGTGCGTTAGCTACCATAGAAATAGTTCTATGACTAGGTACATCGGAATTCGGAACGTATATTCACGGATTCGGATCGGATGCAGTGCGTAACCGCTCTCAATGCCCGTCAAATCCAAGTTACACCAACACGCACCTTTTGACTACCAAATTATTAGCTTGGCTAGTCTGGAATGCTCTTCCGAGATCTCTGTTTCGACGCTTAGGGCGGTTTCAGATTACGGTTTTTCGGCGCGTATAAGCTCGTTTTTGGAAGCGCGTGCAGGCGCGTATACATAGGGCCGCCCTTTGCACACGCGCAATTCGTACGAGCGCGGCGTCGACGCTCTTAGGCCTCTGCCTCGAATCATCGAATCGAAACAATGCTCGTTATGTGCATTGTTATAATATCTGTATCAGTATTCGGTATAGGTATCGGCGATACTTTTTTATAGTATCTTATCGGGACAACCCTAATGTAAACATGCTCTAGTTAATTGCGCAAAATGGGATTAGCTTTAAATTGTCTGGGGTGAAGCCAAAATAATTACAATTAGATATTTCGGTACATGTCTGATGGATGGCTGAACGTCACTCTTCATTTCCCTCGCTATTTTTAGACCTCAGTTCCACGATTCGATAGCCACCAGATGGGGGTTTTAGCTGTCACAAATACACATTACTCAATTTAATTATATCTCCTGAAAAATCAGGCATCTTTTCATTTAAGTCCACTATAGAAAGTCTTGCTAAAATAAATCTTTATCTACATATTTAGATATTATACGACAAAAATAAATACGGCCTAAGGCGATATTTCTCAATAGCTAGATAAGTCAACTTCTAGGTCAATCAACCGAGACTCGATCTACAAAAATGTCATTAATAATATGGTCTTGTTACCTACATTTAATATGCGTTCAACGTTCCAGTCATGATAATATAGATACGAGTATGTATTATTATCGATATCTTAGCTATGCAGTTAGTAAATTGCAACTATTTGAGCCAACTGTCCATTTAGGGCCTATTTCACCACTATCTGTTAGTGTCTGATATGTATAATATCTAAGAAATAAAATAACTGTGAGATAAATCTGTTTGACAATTTTTAGTTTATCTGCTAGATTGTCTTAACGGACACTTGTGAAACAGAAATTTGAAAGCTATCTGTGACACAAGTTGTAGATAGGCTATCAGGCACTTTATCAGCAAGTGGTGAAACAAGCCCTTAGGGCCATTTTCACCACCTTCTGATAAGTGTCGGATAGTTTATTCGCATATTTTGTCTTTGCCACTTGACAAGTTGACATAAAGTAAGAAATTGACAAAATTTACGGATAGGCTATCCGACACTTATCAGAAGGTGGTAATACAGGCCCTTAATATCGTACAGAAGTGCATGATAACGACCAACAAGGAATTATACATGCGGAATTCGGATTCCTTAAATCAACTGTGAGTTGTGACAGTTTCATTATAGTGTTATGTACCTATTATCATTAAAATTTCCGATTACCTATTTGATAACGACAAACAAATTGCTAAAGCAAATACAGTGCTTAATTAATTAATTATTTACTTAAATAATTAATTATTGACTTAATTAATTATTAATCAACAATCATTACCAATTACCATGACTACTCTTGGTTTAAAAATAATTTCATATAAAAAATTATTTTTAAAAAACCGACTTCAAACACCCGCGTCACTACAAAAAATATATAATTTACTGTCGATTTTTTAAAAACCGCTCGACCGATTTCGATATTTAAATGGGACCACCTGGGAAGTATACCCTTTTAAACAAAAAAAAAAAAGAATTTTCCAAATCGGTTCAGGCTTCTTCGAGTGAACATACATTAGTCAGGTGAACATACATAAAAAAAAGATTGCGACGAATTGAAAACCTCCTCCTTTTTTGAAGTCGGTTAAAAAGTAGGTTTGGACATCGCAAGTGGTAGTAACAATGATAAGTCATTTCTCATAAACCACTGCATCATACAAGCAGACAAAGTCAGAAGTGGTGGGGTGAAGGGGAGACAACACAAGGCAAGCGTGGTGGGGAAATCGGCCGTGTGGTAAACCATAGTGACGAAATATGTTGAAAGTAAAATCACGATAAACAATACAAGTTAACTGTCACGCACTTTGGTGATAGTGGTTGTTTATGTCAAAACTGCTTCAAATCAACAAGTATCTACCTAAATGTACTCAAGTCTAACGAGCTGGATAACGTTACGTAGAATTCACAGCAATAACACAACAACAATGTGTTTATAAACCTCAGATGTCTGGTCATCTATACAAATAAATACGTATATTTAGTGTCTGTTTGTTATTTCGAAATCGTCTCAACTCAACAGACCACCACACAGAGCTGGATAAAGTAAAAATATCAAAATATCTTGAAAAGATCGCCACAGAACAATATCTTGTGTCGCTAGCGACTGTCAGAGTCGCTTGAGATTACCCGTCAACCTAGTGTGGTCTTCAAAAGCTGCGCTTCCCGTTGCGGGTCGCCATCACAGCAGCTTGGGACCCCAATTACTTGAATTATGTGGCCTCATGGGTCGATGAGTTATGTCATCTCCCTGGTCCACTCCCTGGATATGACCCCGCAGGGATTCTGCGAGCATAAATCTCTCCATGCCTTCTTGAGATCCATCCTTGGCGACCATTTGGTATTTATTACGCATTTGTTGGTTTGTCCTATAATAGTAGCAACGGAGCAATAGATCAATTTGATTTTTGGCTTGAATATATTATTTGAAGACCCGGAAAATGATAAGGGATAAGTTCTATCCCGAAAATATGAAGGGTTCACGTAGGACTTTTAAAAATCTAAGTCCATGCAGATGTCGCGGGCAAAAGCTACTTTCTTCATAATTTCACATTATTGAATCAGTAATGAGTCGCGTTTTTTGTTCTTGGTTGGTAGGTCACTTACTACATCTTAGTTAACGAGCAAGGTAACAATGACACACAGTCTGACGTGGAGGTCGGATACTCGGAAAATGTTTTTAGACTGAGGCATCCCTGACCGGTGAGTAATATTGTATTGTAATTTTAAGCTGCAATAAGATACCAGAGATAGCTCGAAGTTTTACCAACCAAAAGCTGGTCCATAGTACAATTGTTTGTTTGTTGGTGTGTCCTTCGATCACGCCGCAACAGAGCTACGGATCGACGTGATTTTTTGCATGACTATAATTGAGGACTAGGAGAGTGACATATTATACAATTTTATTTTTTATTCTTAAAAACTAAGGGAGAGGGCAGACTGGCTGGCTACTTTTAGCGGCAGCGATCGCACCCTTTGGTTGTCTTTAGCGTTTTTATGACCCTTTGCGTGCATCGCGTTTCGAGCGTGCGAAAATCGCGGCTTGACTGTACTACAGAGGTTAGTCAAATATCTTGAAAACCTAAAGACCATAAAACTTAAAAGCTTCAAGACCAACTTGTCACATGAATAAGTATATAATTATGTTGCCATTGAAGAAAGGACTTAGTTACAAGGAAAAAAAACCGGTCAAGTGCGAGTCGAACTCGTGCGCCGAGGGTTCCGGACCTACCCATTATACCGCCATTATATTATAATATATTATATAACTTTTTTATTTTTTGGAATTTTTCCTTTATTTGTGCTGTAAGACCTTGCTTTTTTGCCAAATTTCGTGATTCTAGGGAACTACCATATTGGTTTTCAACCCAAAACGGGTACTTCCGGTTGAACTAGAATTGTCACTTTTGGTTAAAAGCAAGGTCTTACAGCACAAGTAAAGGGGAAGTTCCGAAAAATAAAAAAAGTTGAAAAATAAGGTAAATGGACTAAATGGTACTTACAAGTTTTCGCGAAAATCTAAAGCCCATAATTATGTTTTTATCGTGTTGACTCAGGACTTTGTAGGGACCTAATAGGGACTATAGACCTCAGTATCTGGTATAAATTTCAACTTGCTAGGTCCACCCGTTCCTGAGAAAATAGGTGGTGACACATGGACAGACAGACAAGAGAGTGATCTTATAAGGGTTCCTTTTTTTACCTTTTGAGGTACCCAACCCTAAAAATAGCTGCCTTCAAAAGAGACAAATCTTATTATTCCTTTAAATCAACTTTCTGCTTAGAAAATACCTTAGAATAACTACCTTCATTTTAGCTACTGAACAGTGTTTCCTATTCCAATGTAACAAGGTTTAATTGTAATTTTTTAGAATGCAGCTATATCTATTGAGTAAATATTTATAAATACAAGGAAACCTGTTTTTATTATAAATGCCAAAGGAACATTGATTTTTATTTTATCTACTTGTAAGTCTTGTCTGGCTAGAAATATCTTTGTACATACTTATACATAGTGATTTGTAGGTACTAAGTACTTACAAGGTAATTTTATAATCTTGACCTGATATTATGTAGTTAGAAAGTAGGTTTATGGATAATTTACACTGGACAAAATGGCCACACAGTAACCAGGCTATGGAAAAAAATATCCATCATACCGATTTTTTTTTTCTAAAAATTGTAGCCTATGTCAACAAGACCATAAGAATAAATCGATTGACAGCTCATTCCTCAAAATAAGCTCAGTAGTTAATGTGCTACAGTGGAACAAATGTAAATACAAACACACACACATACATAGACTGTTACAATCATAACCTTTTTGGCTTTGCATTGCAAGGCAAAAAATGGCATGATATTTATTTCTCTAATTCCATATTAGATATCTACCTAATATAGTTTATCTGAATTAGAAAACAATAAGTAGGCTACTATCTGCTCAGGTATGCATCATATTTTTATATTGTATTGCCAGTAGTGTATTTATAAGAAAACTATTGTTTACAAATACTGCATAGTTCTTTCATCAGCACAAAGCATATTGTATCTATTTATTTGGACATAATACTAGGTATTGTCCTAATGATGTTTTACAACTAATTAATAGTGGTATTTCAAAATATCAACACTTATTAATTAATATCTCATTTGGGTGATTGATCAAAGTACAATAACAATGCAGTTTAATTGATTATATCAATGAAGTTCAAATGTTATGGCTTTTTTTTAATTTTCAATTTTTGAAAAGGGTTTGAATCTCAGGTACATGAGATTATGTCAGACCCTTGATAACCAATGTTATGTTTCTGTTACTATTACATATATTCAATGTAGGTGTTATCTGTAATCTATATTTTTATTCCATAGCATCTTCATTATCAAAAAAGTCCACATTTTTTTGCTCAATAACAATGTATTTGAGTAGGTTCCTTACAAACAGATTATTTGAACTGAAAATTGAAATTGAGAAACTAGATTGTAGGATTGGTTTTCTCAGGGGCACTTACTCAAACAATTATTGCAATTATTAAAATTGAATGTCATTGTAATAATGATAACTGATAAAGTTACCCTATCAGCTATTATTCTTCCAGATTACACTTTTTAAGTTTATTAGTTCCTCACCATTAAAGTAAGTAATAAATATGGCTAATTAAAAAAAAATACATTAGACATTTTTAATTAATATAAATTGTATTAGGTACTCAATTATGGAATTTCTTGATGATAGAAACACTTTAATTATTCCTTAGTTAAACATAGTTAAAGTTTTTTATAAAAGAATATCAGCCAAGCTGAAGTTGACTAATATCCTCCTCTCCCCTCCAAATAAGCGGAAAGCTTGTGTTAGGAATGGGTATGACAATAGTGCAACAGGTGGGGTTCGAACCTGCAACCTTTTAGTTTTCAGTCTGCACCTTTAACTGTTGAGCTATTGAGGCTTAAAATAATACTCAATCTGAGCAAATAAATGAATTTGAATTTGGTATTAATTGATGTGATCACTTGTTTTTTATCTTTATGAACAAAAATATAATTTATGTCAGAGCTCTCTAGTTAAATAAAACATTTGAGCTTGTCTTGAGTGTTTAATTAAGAATATCTCAATAATAGGTATTGGGTCTTACAGAGATGTATGTAGTCTGAGCGAAGCCTAAATTGTAACATAACAAACTGCATGAAAATCATCAGAAAATACAAAGCAATAATTATTAACTTCAGTACAGTAATTATAGTGTTTTCTAT
Organism: Oeneis ivallda; assembly: GCA_029955525.1. Lineage (NCBI taxonomy): Eukaryota > Metazoa > Arthropoda > Insecta > Lepidoptera > Nymphalidae > Oeneis > Oeneis ivallda. The sequence continues at coordinate 20,929,804 of JARPMR010000008.1, read as the reverse complement.
AGCATTGAATCAATTGAGAATATACCTTGAGAATAATACCTATACATATACTCATGATAGTTACTTGTTTAATTTAAATCTTATATATAAAATTCTCGTGTCACAATGTTCGTTCCCGTACTCCTCCGAAACGGCTTGACCGATTCTCATGAAATTTTGTTAGCATATCGGGTAGGTCTGAGAATCGACCAACATCTATTTTTCATACCCCTAAATGATATGGGTGACCAACCACTAAATATTTTTGCTGGCGGTACGAAGTTCGCGGGGTCAGCTAGTATAATATAAAATACAACAACCTGTGAGTCCACCCATATGAATCTAGGTTTTAAAATCCTATGTAAACTCCTAGGAGTTAGAATACTAATTATCTTATTGGGATATCTAGATATTCCAATGAGATAAGTATTCTAAATCTTTGCTAAGGATGCAAGCCAGCTCTCAAATATTGTCAAAATCAGTTCAGCAATTCATAGATATATTATAGTGCTAACTAAGCAATTATAGTGTAAAAAATTAAAACTCTGGTTGCTTTGATACTACTTCAGTCATCAGTTATAGATGACAGAACTGACTGATCCCAATGCCATCGTCTAACTCTAATGGTTGCCTAATAATGCCCATTTCCTATATTAAATCTACTGTAATCTGAAGATACCTTGGACTCCTAGAAAAACACCTAGGAATGTTGCTATTTTTCAAAAAAGTCCAGCAGTACAATTTTTGACTAACAAAGTTGCTAGGTAACTAAACAACAGATTACAGATAGATTTAATATAGGAGGATTACAGGTAAGAAAACTCACCTTTTTAGGTGGCAACTTTTGCTTCTCCAATTTTCTCTTCTCACTCAACAAAAGACCACTTTTCTTCTCTTCTATGCTCTCATCTTCGACCACTGCTGTTTCATTCACTTTACTGTCAAAAATCTCATTGCGCACTTGTACACTGTCGACAACATCCTGACTGTATAGACTGTCATCTGTCAGATCACTAAACGTGCGCGACAAGTTATGTGCCAACTTGCAAGTTATGCCCGAATCCTCCTCGATATCCGAATCAGAGTCTGAATGGTTAACGTCAACATCTTCGCCAAATATGTCGTGAGATGTATAGCAACTGTCTGGCGATTCCTCAAACACAATAAAAGAGTCTTCAGAATCACACTCAGATGGGATTCTCCTTCTACAATTAGGAGGGCTGTCGGAGAAAACAATTTGAAAGGAATCGTCACTTTCTAACGATGAAGAGAAAAATTTACCAGTCACTTCATTAAAATAATCACTGTCTTGTGAACTGTGAAGCTCTGTTGAATTTATTTCAGTACCAAACACAGTTTCATTAGGCACATCTTTGCGACTCTCTGATTTTGCTGAATCGTGAACTGGTATTGGAATGGGATTTGTTATTTCTGGTTTGTGTGTCACTTCTGGTTCATTATTATCACTTACAACTTGTTTACTTTTCAATTTTAACAGAGCCTTTAACTTGCTTAACTTGTCCTCGCAAGAAGACACAATGTCTTCAGTACTTACAAAGCTATTATCATTTATCACAGTATTCTCGTTTAAATTCTTTTTTTGATTGTTTTCAACAGGTAAATTGTGGACTACACCCATAGGTTCTTTAACACACATTTCAGTCCTGAGTTTCGGGGCCTCCGCATGAATATATTTCTCATTGTGATGATTATAAGGGCTGTAATATTCAACATATGTATCATTGGCAAGGCTGGTGACATCTTCAGGAGAAAATGCATCTTCAAACGACTCTTCTACAGAGCCTGCCTCGATGAACGCCTTCCGAGGTCCGTTCAAACGAAACTTTGATGGTTGTTCATTTATTATATTTTTTTTATTAGTCAACAGTAACTGGACCTTATTTAATTTCTCCTCACAATGGCTAGCAGCTAATCTACAATCTGCGCTCATTTCTGCATTCAAATTTGTATTTAATTCATTGTTACTGGCAAAAATGAACATATCCCGTTCACTTTTATTTTGAACCTCAATGTTGGAACTCTGCCAGGGTGACGGCGCCATCTGCTGATCGTTGAAATCTTCGAAACAATCGTAGTACTGTGAAGTTTTCGAGGTTGTACGCTTCTGGAAAATCGCTCCCATAACATTGAGAACGCCAGAAAAGAAACTCGTTATACCCGCCAGAGATGGATAATAGTCAGGCCTTTGAGGCCTCTCGGGCTCCTTTGTCTCGACCATGTCAGTTTCCCTTTTTTCTTCACCTGTTATAACAGAATCTGCCAAATTTTTCTTCAATGGATCTGGTATGAGGTGCAGATTGTTAAAAAATAAGGTATCCCCGTACACGTGCTTCATTTCCTCTTTAGCGCCAGTTCTGGAGTCTGTTGAATAACTTGTAAGCGGAAAATGTATCGGAGCGAATCCGTTAAGATCTAAAAAATTGCGTCTTTGACGCGTACCGTTAAAACTATGCATTTTTACAATTTTACACTATTTTTACAGGTCTAAAGAGAACGTTAAGCCATTTCACACTAACCCTTCGTATTCAAGTCTCTATCTCTAGGCTTAAATATATTAGGAGAAGGCTTTAATGTACACTTCAAGTCCGATGTTTCCTCGTCCGATAACCAAGGACTTGAATCAATGCAAAACACTCCGTTAATCACGTTACACACTGTATCACCGCAATATGTAACTTCTGAATAACACACAGTCTCGATTTCTTGAGAAAAATAGTCGTTTATGAGCTCCATTTTTATAATATTTTCAGTATACGTCTTTACATTTCAGCCATTTTGTAAAATTAATGCATTTTGCAGGCCACCAGCCAGATATCACTATCACTATCGTCTATTATGTCTATGGAACGGAAACATCAAAAGCACAGATTGAAAACGAAGTGATTCGATTTTAATCGATTTTAATTGTTCCATCGATTTAAACAGCAGAGCTGTGATTAATACCACTCACAGGAGGCGCCCTTAGGAAGACATTGACCTCCGATGTTTTCGAGCCCTAGAGCTCTTTTTAAGCCCCAGGCAGAGCTTCGCGCTTGCCAACCCCCCCGGTGACGCTGTAGCGGCCAGTAGGGCCAGCAGCATACACAATCCAAAACTACACAAAGATTAAAATCAAAGGATAAAATTTACAAAAAACCGAGTGTAGTGAGTACCTGCTACTTGTTTTATTCAGTGCTGCTTGTGACACCATCCACCGATAATATATTATCCGTGCCTGCAATTTGAGAAGTGGTATGGTTTATATCCAATTACCCAAGTCATGAAAAAAATAATATTGTATCAGTCAGATGTATATCTACGGCCGTTCAGAGAATGCGTTCTCGCGATTGAACTGACGACGTAACTTTGTAAGTTACGATAAAAATATTATTGCTGGTTGTTTACCGTTTTAACAATTGATGAGCATTAAAACAACATTATTATATCAATAATCAATTAATGTTATAATAGACAAGTCGCAGTTTAGTATGGAGGGTGGTTTTTTATTCTGAGTGTCCATTAACCAGAACCAAACTGTCATCACGTGAAAGAGAAAAAAAAATAAAATTAAACGCCATAAAAATAATAATTTTAGAGTCTCCGGTTTTTTTAAATTAATTATGAAAAATACCGTTTGTAGAAAATATTTTTCAATGGATGGTAACACTAAAAACTTTTATAATCTATAGACTATCAAATCTGGCACCGGTTAATGTCACGTAAATGTCATTTTGAACCAAATACATGTCATTTTGAACCATGGAACTAGGAATCACAGACCAGGAACTAGGAATTACGACTAGGTACTTTTGAACTGCCTATTCGAAAATGAAATTATTTGTTCCTGACAATCATCTGACATTGACAACTTACAGAGAATAATATTTTCAGTTTTTTACCGGTGTATAAATCACATGGAACAAGGAATTACGACAAATCACAAGCAAAAAAAATGAGTCAAAACAAAAAAAAACATTTTATTATCGGAGGCTTTAAAAAATCTGTAAATTATTTTGATAGAAGCCTTTTGGGATCTTTATCCAACTACATTAAAATCATCCTTGTTAATTAAATTCAAATTTAAAAAACCAATTTTGGACAACTCCTTTGTGCCAAACTGAGTGTCAAATAACTTGGTAAACAATATTTTTCGACCGAGCGAAGCGAAGGTCTTTGAGTTAACTAGGGCGATTTGCACTTGTCCGTCCGTCCGTCCGTCCGTCCGTCCGTCTGTCAGAGCCTTATAACTTTTGAATTACTGAACGTAATTACTTCAAATTTAGATATAATATGTAAACCGATGGCCTCCAGCCGAAAATGGCTTAAAAAGTTATAAAAATCTTTATTTCAGGGGGGCTCTCATAGAAGCGAATGCGAAGTAAAAAAAAAAAATCGCGTTACATAAAATTGTTACGTATCATTTTAAAGATAATTTTGAACTGAGTACAAAAATATTTTTTTTTTAATTTTTCCCTTAAAATTGACGAAATGGGGGGCTTTCAAAGTGGCGATTTTATACGCTCGCTTGAAGACGCTCTCTAGAAAAATCCGCTATGGATTTTCAAACTGATTTTATGTTTTTAGGTCACTTATATCCTGTACTTGAACAACAAATACTAAAATTATATGAATATTATAAAGAAACGAGATTATTTAATTTTTAATGGGCGTCAGTAATTCATATAGCATCAACATAGCTTCACAATAATGCTAATAGATGGCGCAGTCAGTAACTATTCCCATGGAACTACGAGTTAAATTCAATGTTTGATAAATAATTCAATGTTTTCACTAACGTTCCCTAACCTTTACGGGCTACCTATAAGTTAGGTGATTGATGTTTTCTGTCAACTTATTTATCACGATCCTGTACGGGACACCTAAAAGGATATTGGGACGGATGTTAGGACTTAGGATTGTATTTAGGAGCTACCTACGTTAAGAGACTCCTACTTAGGGGATGATTTAGGTATGTTTGGTGAAAACGGGCATAATAATAATGTCAGTTTTGGTTATCATGTATCGATTGAATGAATAATCATGGGATACCGTTACCGCGAGGTCTCAGTTCGGGGCGAACCACTAGTTTATATGTGTCAGGAACGCATTCTCTGAACGGCCGAACATGACTGCTTATCTACCTACGAAACCAATTTTTCATTATTAATCATTTAGATATAACCTGAAGAGTGGAGATTTTTGAAATTACAGGCATCTTCCGTGGATCACAAATCGAAGATCACAATTAATCACATTTCGTATTTAATCGATTTTATTTATTTTACCAAAGTAGGCAACATGAGGCACGTGAATCAAACCAAGGTTATTCCAGCCATAGACATGTTGTTCTTTCGTGGTTCTTTCTTCTGATGCAATAATTTAAGGAGCTCACACACTTCAGCATTAATAAAATTAATATAAATTATTATAAGTAAGCACTTCAGCATTAATTAGTATATTAGTAGTTATATAATACGACATTATAAATTACTAAATAAAAATATCATTATAATCTCGTTATAATATTTTTGTTTACCTAATGATAAAAAATTCTTACTATCTCTCTTGTAATACCTACATACTTGTGCTAATCATGACGTCCATAGGCCCCTTAAATAAAACACCGGCAAGTTTGAAAATATGGTTTGAAAAATTAAAATGAAAAAGATTCCTTTTCAAATTACAAACCACTGTTAAAAATAAAAACAAAATACAAAAAAATGATTGACGAAATGTGGTACTTGTGCCAATAAAAATTGAAAAATCTAAAAAATAAAAAAATATAGAACAAACTGTAAGTGTAATTATTATATTATATTATTTTATTGCCTTTTCTTCACAAAATCTATAAAAGATTATTTAATGTTTAATACTTTTAGAAACATCAAGACGACGCTAATTAGGTATTATTGTTACTTTGCAAGAAAAATTACGAAAAGCGGTTAAAATGGCAGATAAGAAGAAGTAAGTATATTTCCGAATACAATAAACAAAATCGTATTTTTTGAGGTTTCGTTTATTATTTCTTTTTCTTCGTCAAAAAGTACCTACACGCATTGGGCACGCACAATGCCAGCACTAAAAACAGCGCATGTTTTTATGCAAAGATTTTGGATTGATAGCTAAGTCGCTACTAGATACCGCCCTTCCTACTATCCGCGCGTAGAAGGTTTGCCGGTGGCTTCCTCCTCCCGCCTATTCTGGCAACGCTATCAGCGCTCGCCTATAGGCTATAACTAGCCATCGGCAAACCTTCTACGCGAGGTATATACAAACAATAGCTTCATAAATGCGGCAACGTAGGTAATATCATAGTTCCTTTGAAAATTGAAAATATCATAGTTTGTTTGAAAACGTCAAACGTTGGTTGCTACGAGATTGTGGGTACGCCAGTTCAAGCGCAATTTACTAGTAGGTACGCCGCGGTATCTAGTAGGTCTGTAGCGACTACCTACCAATCCTAAATCTATGTTTTAAAGCATGTTTTATGCCATAAATCAATATGATAACTAATTTGTTGTGTGGGTTAAGGTCAATAAAGTTTTATTTATTTATTTATTTATTTATTTAAATGTGTGAGTTTTCGTGTACACGTTTATAAAGTGAAGACATGACTATGAGTATGTATCTATTTATGGGGTAGGTAGAGATCCACCCCTACTTTATCGCATTGTCGCTTAATAACTTTATAAGAAATCAAAGTTGATCAGGTAGTAGCTCAAAATTACTTTTTTGGTAAGTACGGAACCTTAAAATGTCATTGACAAAATGGTAACCTGCTAATGCCTACAGATCACAAGCATCTGGAGATGCACCAGATAAGAAGAAGGATGACAAACAGGAAGCATCGAAGCGTAAATCCAAAGCCAAGATCGGAGTGTCGGAATCGACAGCCGAAGCCGAAGAGTTGCCGAAGTCTCCGTCACAAATTGCCCGAGAGTAAGCGCCTTTTTGAAATGGCCTTTCAGGGAGTGTTAGTGATTTAGCATTAAAGTCATCATCATCATCATCAGTAAAGCAACAGTGGCTCACTACTGAGCGTAGTTCTACTCTCAGAGGAGGGTATTAGGCCATCGTCCACCACGCTGGCCCAATGTGAATTAGTAGACTACAGTAGACTTTTAAGGCTGCAGCAAAGTTACACCTAGTACTCTTAGACTGAAGGACAGGACAATAATGGGTCTTCTGTAGGGATTTCCACATGTCGCCTGTTTTATTTCACACTAGCTTTTGCCCGCTACTTCGCTCACATTAAGTTCGAATTTTCAAACCCCTATTTAAGCCCCTTAGGCATAGCCGTCTTAGCCGTCTTGGGCACACAAGAATATGGGGCCCTGTTGGAAAGTAAAAAAATGAATGGCAAAAACATTTTTCTGTTATGATCATCCACAATTAAGGTGGGCAGTACCCAGCAGCATTAGGATTGAGGAGTTGGTAACTGGTCTGCAATGATGTAGTCCAGTGTTGTAGCGTGGGGAAGGGCGATTCCAAATACAAACCGAACCGTAGTCAAGTTAGTTGAATATATTGGTGCTATCCAAAAATACAAAGTTACCGTAGGAAATTTTCGCGAACGAAGCGGGCGCGTAATTTTTTGGACTGCACTATGCCACTACGTAGTCCACTACTTGATACCTACAATAGCAACTTATAAAACGACATTTCTCGAGCGAGACGAGCGTGAATTTTTTTATGACGGCCGTACACTTACACTATGTGCTTCATTGATTCTTACAATACTAACTGTAATAACTAACGTTTTTTGGACTGCACTACTTATCTGTGTACTTCATACTTGGGCTCTACAATACCAATCAAGAAAAAAAGATACATCATCGCGAGCGGAGCGAGCGCAAAATATTTTCGATTGCACGACGCTTCTAGTAGTTCATACTTGGCACCTACAGTAGCTGTTCAAAACTGATATCTTCGCGAGCGAAGCGAGCGCGAAATAATTTTGATAGCACTACACCTCTGTGTAATCCATACTATTTGGTATGTACATAAGCAATCTATAATCGACATTATCGCGAGTGAAGCGAGTGCGACATTTTTAACTACGCCACTATGTAGTCCATACTTGGCACCTTCAACAGCAATTTAACAGCGACATGTTCGCAAGCGAAGCGAGCGCGTTTTTTGGACGGCACTACTTAACTGTGTACTTTATACTTGGTCCCTACAATATCAATTGAGAGGAAAAGATACATCATCGCGAGCGGAGCGAGCGCAATTTTTTTCGATTGCACGACGCTTCTTTGTAGTTCATACTTGGCATCTACAGTAGCTGTGCAAAACTGGTATCTTCCCAAGCGAAGCGAGCGCGATATTTTTTGATAACACTACACCTCTGTGTAATCCATACTATTTGGTATGTACATAAGCAATCTATAATAGACATTATCGCGAGTGAAGCGAGTGCGACATTTTTAACCGTTGCACTACGCCACTACGCCATACTTGGCACCTATACGCGAACGAAGCGAGCGCAAAAATTTTTCGATTCCACTACCTACGCTTCAATGTAGTTCATACTTCGCACCTACAGTAGCCATGTGAAATGGATATTTTCGCGAGCGAAGCGAGCGCGACAATTTTCTGATCGCACTACGCCTCTGTGTAGTCCATACTATTTGGTATGTACATAAGCATACCTAAATGCAAAAAAATTATATTAAGTAGCGCATTAACGTTTCGTCTATTTATTTTTCATTAGTTAAAATATGAAGACTAAATAATTTCAAAGTTCTTAAAATATATTGCGTACGATTTCGAGTAAACGATCGTACATCGTACTAGGGCTAAAAAAATCGTATAAATCGTACCTTTGGCAATCCTAAACTACGTATTTCATAACTGTTAAATCTGGCAATGCCACGTTTACTGTCAAACTTGGCAATGTCATTGGCTTGTCACTGCTCAGTGTTGCCAGAAAGTCGATAACAACGCCCTCATTTACTGAAACTTTATTGTCGGTTAACGTTTTGTTACAATATCTACCTAAAATAGAAAAAAAATGTAAAATACAGGCGAATATATCGGCTTTTCGGGGCCCCCTTGGTGATGGGGGCCCTGGGCACGGGCCCCGTGTGCCCATATGGTAAAGACGGTACTGCCCTTAGGGGTTATATTTTCAAAAATCCTTTCTCATAGGATGCCTAGTACGTCAAAGTAGCTACTTATCTGTTTGACAAATTTCAGCCTGATCCGTCCAGTGGTTTGAGGCTTTGAGTTGTGTGTTGATAGATCAGAGAGTCAGTTATGCAGTCGGTCACCTTTTCCTTTTATATAATATTTAGGCCTAGCGCAAACATACAACTTTTAGTTGAACAACTATTTAGTTGTGTTTCATAAGTTTATAGGAATGTACTGCGATCATATAAAATGTGCGCAAACTATCAACACGATAGTTGCTCGACAAAAAAATCAAAAAGCCGTATCGATTTGCTTTTGATTATAGTTTAGTTGTGTGGAATTCAAAGTACACAACTCGACTAAACAGTTTAGTCGATGTAAAAGTTGTATGTATGCGCCTTACCTTAGAAGATTATAATTTAGACATAGCCATTAGACATACAGGGTTATATACTTAGGTCGAACTAATTTTCTCATAAGATCAAGGGAAGCCAGTTCAATTCATTTATGCATTTTCAGAGAAGCGGAATATAGGGCCATGTTACGAAAGGCGCGCTTCAAGCGGCGATGGCCAGAAGTCACGAAGGTCAAGATTAAAACCGAACCCTGGTTTCCACCGGGGCCACCTCAGAGAATGCCACCTATCGTAAGTCTCGATCGAGGCAATCATTCCACCAATATCGAACTTTTCGATATTGGTGGAATGATGAATGATGGAATGAACCTACATAGCGGTAGTTTGGGCAGAAGTGGTTAAATAAAATCGGCCAAGTGAGAGTCGGCCTCGCTCTTTTAGGATTCCGTACAAATGACCTTTTTTAAAACTAGATACATATTTTAGATATTACTAAATTAGCATATTATGGGGAAAAATGGTGTACCATAAGGGTTCCATTTTTACCATCTTGGTACGGAACCCTAAAAATATATTTGAACTCTACTTAATGAGCTCTAGACAATGACACCCCACATGCTAGGGTAAAAAAAATATTTTATTTTTTAATTTAATTTTATTTTTCGACCGAGCGAAGCGAAGGTCTTTGAGTTAACTAGGGCGATTTGCACTTGTCCGTCCGTCCGTCCGTCCGTCCGTCCGTCTGTCAGAGCCTTATAACTTTTGAATTACTGAACGTAATTACTTCAAATTTAGATATAATATGTAAACCGATGGCCTCCAGCCGAAAATGGCTTAAAAAGTTATAAAAATCTTTATTTCAGGGGGGCTCTCATAGAAGCGAATGCGAAGTAAAAAAAAAAAATCGCGTTACATAAAATTGTTACGTATCATTTTAAAGATAATTTTGAACTGAGTACAAAAATATTTTTTTTTTTAATTTTTCCCTTAAAATTGACGAAATGGGGGGCTTTCAAAGTGGCGATTTTATACGCTCGCTTGAAGACGCTCTCTAGAAAAATCCGCTATGGATTTTCAAACTGATTTTATGTTTTTAGGTCACTTATATCCTGTACTTGAACAACAAATACTAAAATTATATGAATATTATAAAGAAACGAGATTATTTAATTTTTAATGGGCGTCAGTAATTCATATAGCATCAACATAGCTTCACAATAATGCTAATAGATGGCGCAGTCAGTAACTATTCCCATGGAACTACGAGTTAAATTCAATGTTTGATAAATAATTCAATGTTTTCACTAACGTTCCCTAACCTTTACGGGCTACCTATAAGTTAAGTGATTGATGTTTTCTGTCAACTTATTTATCACGATCCTGTACGGGACACCTAAAAGGATATTGGGACGGATGTTAGGACTTAGGATTGTATTTAGGAGCTACCTACGTTAAGAGACTCCTACTTAGGGGATGATTTAGGTATGTTTGGTGAAAACGGGCATAATAATAATGTCAGTTTTGGTTATCATGTATCGATTGAATGAATAATCATGGGATACCGTTACCGCGAGGTCTCAGTTCGGGGCGAACCACTAGTATTATTTGTTGCTATAGCCGCAATAGAAATACATACTCTGTGAAAATTTCAACTGTCTACCTATTACGGTTTACGAGATACAGCCCGCTGACAGACGGACGGACGGACGGACTGCGGAGGCTTAGTAATAGGGTCCCGTTGGCACCCTTTGGGTACGGAACCCTAAAAATGATCGCATTCTTCATTTATTTCACACATAACTGCGGTCAATAAACCCTTCAGTTTTTATTTTAGTTTGGCCAAAGAACAAAGAAAAATAACCCTAAATAAATGAACAGTAATAACCAAGACGGCAAGCTTCTTCCCCAGTAGCAATTTGCGTTGGCTGTTATGGTTGGGCATTTGTCCCAATTGTTTGTTTGGCCAACAGCAAGACTTGTTATCCCTAAAAATCGTGTGGCCAACCGTAGAAATGCGGGATGTGGTTGGCCTTACGAAGGGACTTAGTCGGCATCATCACTACCATCTCCCAACCGTTGGCTACCGTTGGCTTCAAAAACCCAACTGAAATAATTGCTACTAGGGTTCCTGTGCACATGCATACAAAAATGTTTACTTAATTTTGTCCACACACCCCGGATATAAAACGCGATCATTCCGACCTGAGTAATTTTCTTGTTCACAGGTAATAGAACTACCGGAGATAGTAAGGAGAAAATGGATACCACCATATTTGAGACGGAGAAGACGTCGACGTAAGCTACTGCGAATTCCTCCCGAAGAAATCACGCAACCTTTGTACGAGTGCGCAAAGTTGAGGAAGGTGAATTCTCTAATCTCTAGCCTATCTAAGCTGCGTTTTTATTACGGTTATATAAACTTGAATCATAGAGAACTTGGAAATGACAAGCGTCTACATAATAGAAAAGATTGGAAATATTGGCCCTTTGCCAAAGGGCGCGCAAAAAATTCTATGTTAACATGCATTATTTGTTATCCGTGGGGGCATAATAAATTAATAAAATATGTAGGGTAGCTCGTGTGAAAAAGATTAACGGCCCGGAAGGTCCAATTCCCGGAACGTCCAATATGTCTGTTACGTCCTATTCTCGAATCGTGTTCAGCTATGACGAAGAAACGATTCTTCCTTGCATATCAGATCTGGTGGAAAGGTCTAACTGATAACTGATGATGATAATATGTAGGCCTAACATATTATGTACCTATTTATCGAATTTAATACAAGTTGGTACTATTAATTATTATTAATAAAAGTAGGTACATTCCAATTGATTCATTGCGCAAGATTTGTACCTGTGGGGTTTTATAGGTTACGTATATTATTAAAAGTTCAGTTTTATTTCAGATCTGGCACAACTTCCATCAAGTGGAAAAGAATAAGATGATCTTACAAGGCAGTATCGGCTGTAATTCAAAAAAGTATTCTTCAACTGCTTGTGGTAATGATTATTAATGTGTTTTTGACTGTATTTTATTCTCAGTCGTGATTAAGGTGTTCACTGACTATTCATTATAGGTATTAATAAACCCAAAAGTGTCATTAACGATAAGGTCCGTAGTGTAGTATGTACTTAAAGAGATATAGAAGTGCTTTTGAATGATCAAGCTGAATTAATTATCCACCAGTTCGGAGGATTTTCTCATTAGGTCAATATAGTTACTGCATCGTTTCCACCAAAAGACGTCTACATCTGGAAATCAAGCTCTAACAAGAATAAACACAGAATACGATCTCGTGCAATATGCAGCTTGTCTACAACGGCTGCCGTTCCACCGTATAACGTTCCACCGTTTAATTAACATTATACCTGAGATAAATAGATAAGATCTGGAACCTGATGTGGACCTTTGTCCAGCTGTGGACGTCTGTCGGTTGATAAAGAAGAAGATAAGAAGTAGATAAGCAGTGTGGAAGGGATGATGGTTGACATAAAAGTCTAGTGGCTGTCATTCTTCTCGCACTATGCAGTTACCTCAGGAATCATCTCAGTTATACTTAAATAGGCATGCACTTCATTCATTGACAATAGCTCATACTAAACAAATTTTATGCCTTAAATTCCCCGAATGTCCAAAATGTCTGTTATGTCCTATTTCCCTATATGTTTAGTCCTTTTCTCCAAACGTCTTATCTGCTGGCAAGGTCCAATTCGGCATGTGAGTAATTCAGTATCCAGAACCATTTTTATCAGACATGAAAAAGGAGCGGGTTTTAAACGCATAATTTTTGGCCTGTACCAAACCAATTTGAAGTTTTGAATATATTTTGAGTATTTTCAATTTAGTATCAGTTGTCTGCGCAATGCCTACCCTTGTCCAAAATCATGTGTACACCACTATACCACACTATACTCTACTTTTAAATCATCAGGTTCCCAAACCGCCTGCATAGCTGTAGTGTGTCGTGCTCTTCTAGAGGAGAAGAATACTGCAGATCTTGTCAAGCGAGATGTGGATGATTTGATCGATTCTGGCGATCGATACTATAAGCAGTGCATGCTGGCCCTCAAGTGCTATAAGGGTATCACTTTAAACATTTGAATTACTACTTTACCTGCAACGCTAATGGAAATCGACTGATTAAAAAAAAATTAAATGGGTGCACTGACCGCGTGGAGTCGCTGTAACCAGATTTCTTTTTGAGCCACTTTCACAATGAATGTTGATGGAGCAGGGGGTAACTATAATATGAAGTTTTGCACTCCACTCAACCTTAAGTAACGCAATATTAATTTTTTGAGTGGAAACTTCTTTAAGCACGTGGAGCGATTTTTGTAAGGTGAAAATCTTATGGGTTCGCGTCACCCACATGCTCAGCTAATGCTTAAGCATATTATAGATTACAGAGCAATGATAAGTACCTATAGCTTTTGATGTTTTTGTTTGATATGCACAGATTTTATTCATTTAGAAAAGCAAAAAGAAAATTTAAATGTTTGAAATCAATATTAAATTATTTCCCTTACTACTAGAGTCAAAGAAAAGCGAGCGTTTAAATAATTGCATCTTTTATAAATTAGGTAAACCACAGTTACAACTGAACCAGCTACTGACATCATTCTTCCTTCACGACAAGAAGTATACAATTAAGTTGGTTGAAGCTGAAAAGGGGTTGCTCGCTAAACATCCGGATAACATTCAGCCAGACTCGGATTTGATGGCGTGAGTGATTTTTATTCAATCTAATAATAGTTATTTATGATTCAAGTGTTTAAAGTTTAGTTTAGTGTGTAAACATTAAAATCAAGCCGTCTCGTTCGGGACTTTTGATTAAACAGTTGTCTATGTATTATCTGAAATTATTGCGATGTTTGTGAATCGCGAGGTGTCTAATGATATATAAACTACAAGATCTCCATAATATAAAATAAAAAAATAGCTCTGTCTCTATGTTTAGGTATAACCTTTTAGCGACAAAACCATGACAAAATTTGCTTGCATCCTACTTTATCTCCTACTTGGTATAATTTTCTTTGCAAAATGGAGTTCTGAGAATGGAGTAATGGACCAGTTGCGCAAAATTAATGCCTACAAGGAAAAAATCCCCTTTTCTAGTTTCATGGAGAAACGCGTGGGTTCTACGTACATGATGATTCTAACGGCCGGCGATCGTCATTTTCTTATCTGGGGTCATCCTCCACCCCCAGAGTCTGGCAGCCAAGTGAAGACCGTCTGCTATATCTTCGACCCTCACATGTTGGATGAGCTTGGTTGTCCTCATAAATTGTAAGCAATATAATAATACTGTAAACGAATAAGAGTATCAAACTGATTTTAAGGCACTTTGAACTTTGTCGGTTTTTGAATCCTATCTATACAATATCTATATCAATAGGGCTATAATCTCTGTACCCAATTTTTGAAGGTGTGGACTGAAAAATTGAAAGGTTGAAGGTTTAATCTCCGCCCCTTGCACTATTATTATACACACTTCTAGCCCAAGTTTTACCCTTATTTGGAGAATATTGAGTTAGCATGGCTAATATTCTTTAAAAAAATGCGGGCATCTGCTTATTTCAATTGAAATGCCCCAGATTTGGAGCTGGAGCGTTCCTACGATACGCAGGAGTGACGTCATTTGTCGTGGACTTCCTCGCTAACTATGGAGATCTTGAAACAGCTAAGCAGGGCACTCCCAAACCCGCTTTAACATTGACGAATATTGAGGTTAGTCTTAATCACCTGCGTCATAATTGCAATTGTATTCAAAATCACAACCGCTATCACTGTTGCTGTTATTATCACCGCCACCACTACTGTCATTACAAATTCAATAAATATCACAATCACAATCAAAATGAAAATAAGTCCTATACAAAATCACAGTCAAAACAAAAATGTGATATCGACTAGAAACAGCTATCACTGACAGCGAAAAGCAAGGCACTAGCAACAGTGACTAGCAACTAGCAATAGCGACACGCGACATAAGACGAGAGCAACAACGAGAATTAGTAAAAACAGTCAGACAGTTTCTTTTGTATTTATAATTTTACTAGCAACAGTGACTAGCAACTAGCAATAGCGACACGCGACATAAGACGATGGCAACAACGAGAATTGTAACAAACAGACAGACAGACAGATTCTTTTGAATTTATAATTTTACTACAATTATCAATATGGATACTAAACAGATTTTACTAGTGACTTAACATTTCTTAAATGAATTTGCAGGTTGTTCAAATAGAGCCTCTCGATCGAGTGCCCCGCTACGAATTGGATCTTAAGGCCCTTAAAATACACTGTAGGAGTGAATGGGATACCATGAATATAAATGCGCTTATCGAGAAAAAGAGAAACGAGGTAAACTATTTAGTCGTTTTCTATAACAATTCCACATCTAGATTACTTATATTAAAATTTAGATAGATCTAGAGACACTACCTTGTCTCGGCCAACTTCAAGAAAAAGGGTGACAAATCGGCGGTGGACTTAGAATTTACTAGAGTCCCCATCATGCTTTGAAGCGATGACTTTATTATTATTATGCATCCGGCCTGTGGCATTTACAGTTTAACTTCTTACTCACACTCGAATGACAGGTAGAACAGGCAGTTTTTAAATAAATTCTATATATTCTAGTAGAAAATAATGTTTATTTTCAGGGAAAGTATCCGCTTTGTTCACTTAGTGCGGTAAGCTTGGCCACATCACGAGCTACATCGAGAAGGAAGGTCCGAGATTTTTATCAAAAATCACCGAAAGAAGTAAGACATTATCGCTTTTATTTCTTTTTCTCCTTAAACATCCTAAGGATGCATTCAATACAAATGAAGTACAAGACAACAAGACTCATTGTTGACATTTATTTTAAATCAAACTAAGAATCACATTTAATAAATTTTGAATGAATCTTCTGTATGCAAATTTAAAACAACGAAAAGGGGGTCCATTTCAAGATAAATTGACTTATTAAAAAAAATTATCAAAAACAGGGCAATAAAGTATTTAACCTTTTAGTGACAATTTTTTCTAATTATCCAAATTGTCGATGAACCCCTTCTTGTACTGTACCCTTTGAACGCTAGAGTACCTAAAACTGATGAATGTCGATGTAGGCATAGGTCGGATTCAACATCTTTTTGATGTTTTTTAAACCTGGCGGTAGGCTCTTTATTTATATTTGACTCAATTTTAAAATTCGGGCCCATCACCATTAATATTTTAAATAATTTATTTAGATTACGGCTCTCCATACAGCGTTGTTTTAAAACAATTCTCTGATAAAACAAAAAGATAAGTATGTTCACTTATCGTTTCCACCCTGTAATTGTAGCCTCCCCCACAATTGCCGATTCCACCGGAGCGCCCCCCGCCTGGTCCCACCTTGGACCAGTTGATGCAACTACGAGGAGAGGACTTCTTTCTCTACTGCCCTCGCCAGGATGCGCACGCCTTTGGGAGGTAAGTTTGAATAGGACATTAGGGGAAAAGGTCCTAGTCGGCAGAATAGACTTATACGGGAATAGGACGTCACAGTCATATTGGACATTCGGGGAATAATTATTGGACCTTCCGGGCCGTAAGGTTAAAAACTTGTATGACGATTTATGACTGAGTAGCTGATGTTCACAACTTCTTAAGATATTCTATATCTACTGCCTGTCAAGAATAAAGTCCCATAAAAATCGGCAGGTCCGAAGATTATAGTTATAACTAGCGACCCGCCCCGGCTTCGCACGGGTAGTAGACGATAGTAATATTATGCTTTCACATTGTTTTTTTCTGTCGTAGGGTCGAATCAGTTTGTTACGTGCGCACGTTCATTTTTATTTTGCGATAACTCCTGAGATTATCATTTAAATTAAAATATGGGGTACAGGATTATCATAATGTACATAAAATCTTTATGGTAACTAACGTATTTAAGTTGATAAGGATTAATATTGTATCCGTCTAAATAGATTTCCATTTACCGCATTGTACGTGACCATTTTTTTAAAGTTAAAATCGGTATAGTAAGCTATCCTTAAAAGATAGACATATTATGCCATCGCGGACTTTTATGTATAGACCTATCCCACCACCATACTTTGGTACTTACATTGTTTTGTTATATCTTAAAGGGAAGGCAGCGTTTTCGATGAAAGCGCCCAGGCAGCTTGACTTTATCCGACATTTTCAACAATTATCTTCATATTTCAAGCAATTTACACAAAACCTTAACAAATTATACACTCAAACCTTCCTCATGAATCACCCTGTCTATTGGTGAAAACCGCGTGAAAATCCGTTCAGTAGTTTTTGAGTTTATCGCGAACAGACAGACAGACAGACGCGGCCGGGGACTTTGTGTTCAAGTGAGATCATAATTTATGTTACTCAAAAAAGCTCAATAACGCATTCATTTTCAGAGATGATATGATTCCACGTCCAAGGTCCGAGACTATATTGCACAGCTATGTTGATATTGCGGACCAAAATTATCATTCTCAATATCAACAGATTGACGTAGAAAAGTGGATTCTAAGAGCGACCAGGCATATGGCCAGTTTCCGGTAAGTCTTCCAAGAGTACCTAATTGTCGCACTTTTTATCACCACTTATTAGGCATTCTCGACTCGTGGTCACTGGTTACTCCAGTGGTCGCACCAGTTTGTAGCACCAGTGTGACGACAAATATTTTTTTCCTTGTCTTCACACCGGGGTTTTACTACACCTTTTATACTAATTATGTTTCTTAATGTTACTGTTGTGATAAGTAAATTATGTCAAAATAAACAATTTTTTATGGAAATGCTGCGTTAACTTAATATAATCTACCCATACCTACGTTCAAACGTCTTTGTTGTCACAACACTAACGTTAAGATACATGTAAAAGGTGTAGTAAAACCCGGGGTGTGAAGACAAGGGAAAAAATTCTTGACGTCACACTGGTGCTACAAACTGGTGTGACCACGAGTCGGGAATGTTATTAGGCACATTTCATCCGTTTTAGTATCTTAACTATTGTGAGGTAATACTCAACTGACTTCTACTTTTTACTGACTAGTGTTAAACTCTGCAATTCAGAGCAAGTAAAATCTAATAAGGTACTCATTTGTATTGACATTTACATTTGTGCGTTCCCTCCTGTCAAAGCTTGATAAGTTTTATGTGAAAATGATCATCATCATCATCATTATCAACCCATCATCATCACTACTGAGCGAGCTGGCCCAATGCGAATTGGCGGACTTCACACACCTTCGAGAAAATTATAGAAAACTCTCAAGTGTGCAGGTTTGCTCACGATGTTTTCCTTCACCGTTAAACATGTGATATTTAATTTCTTAAACGCACTTAACTTCGAAAAGTCAGAGGTGCGTACCCGGAATCTAACCTGCGACCCCCCGAATAGGAGACCACAGTCGTAACCACTAGGCTAACATTGCTTAATTATACTTTGAAAATGATAGGTCTCCAGTAAACTATATCAATAACAGTTATCCCACTTCTGATACTTAGGGACTGTTTCAACTTTCACCACTTGCTGATAAAGTGCCTGATAGCCGATCCATAACTTGTCTGACAGATAGCGTTCTTTCTGTTTCACAAGTGTCCGTTAAGACAATCTAGCAGATATACTCTTAAAAATGTCAAACAGATTTATATGACAGCTATTTTATCTATTAGATATATATCAGACACCTATAACTACTAACGTATAGTGGTGAAACAGACACTTAGGGCCATTTTCACCACCTTCTGAAGTGTCGCATAGCTTATTTGCATATTTTGTCTTTGTCACTTGACATAAAGTAAGAAAGTGACAAAATTTACGGTTAGGCTATCCGACACTTATCAGAAGGTGGTAATACAGGCCCTTAATATCCTTTCACTAAAATACAGATATCAAACGTTCAAGACGTTCACGGGTATATCTTGCTGCGTGGCCGCGCTTGCGATGCTCAGACGTCTCCGAGCGCGAGCGTGGAATGAAGACATATTGGATGAGACTCTTGATCTTGGATATAACTTGTTCAGAGTAATATTTCTTTTCATAATAATTTGTGTTTCGGCTCTGTTCCATCTTAGTTCATGCCCCAATGAGTAGACCTCCCATTAAAAGCTTGTTACGCCTATTGAGTAATATTGTACATTTAGTTTACATATTTTAGGAACCATATTATTTCTAGTTTCTAAAAATCAACACCAGGGTATTTGTTCGTCCAACTTATATTATTATGTAATGCTCTTAACACTCCTCTTATTATCCTTTAATATTATTAATCCTCATTATTGATGATACAATCTAAGATGGAAGTAGGCTAACGTGAAAGTGATGGAAATTAAATTCATACTAATAATAATTACTACTAATAATAATACTAGTCTGAATATACGTGGTGGTATCTTCCAACAGACTAGACCAGGTACAAATTGTCTAAAAGTTATTCCATTGATCGTATTCGTTTTCGATGACATTAGCGTCAAAGTAAAATAATCCTTGATTGTATTGATTTAAAGTCACAAATTCAGTACAACCGATTTTAATATGGAGCGTTATGGAGCGTATCGTACATCCGTAAACAAAGAAGAATGCATACACGAAATTGAGCTCTAATTCAATGTTGTTATGGTTCATTTTACTTTGATGCTAATGTCATCGAATACGATTACGATCAATGGAATAACTTTAGACAATCGCGCCTCTAAGGCATTTTCCAAAGTTTGTCTGAAAGAAAAACCGGGAACTCTTACTTAATAAGTGCACCGTGATGAAGGTTGTCAAGATTTGTGTAGGCGGCCTCCCTAAATGGTAATACACTGAAGAAGATATACAATTTAACATAATAATATTATGTTCATACTTTCAGGAGTCATTAGTAGAGAGAGGTGGTCCAATACGGAGGCTAGTTTTGGGTGAATTGAAGGAGATTTTCAGGATAAGGGACAGGGAATACATGCGTAAGGTTAGCTTAATATCTCTTAGCTCTAGAATAGAATAGAATATAATATAATAGAAATATTTAGAATAGAATAGAATAGAAATATTTTTTATTCAAATAAACTTTTACAAGTGCTTTTGAATAGTCGATGAATCTACCACTGGTTCGGAATGCCCTTCCTGTCGAGAAGAACCAGCAAGAAACTCGGCGGTTGCTCTTTTCAAAACAAATTTACAATACAGTAAATACTATGCTATATATGCAGTGTTTCCACAATGAGGGAAGTTCCAAAAATGCATACCGACTAACTTCTATCTTAAGATGGGCAGATATAAAGTAGCCCCATTCCCGCCGGTGGAATCCGTTCACGAGCATGACGCATGACCCAGCCATTGCTTCGCTCAACCATATTTGAGGGAACGTAACAACCCGCATCACACGACACCACCACAGAAATGTTTAAAGTAGTACTAGTATAATAAACATCCAAAAGAAAGGTATTGATTGATTTGCTTTGATCCAGGAACGGGGTATAGCAGTTTGGGGAAAATTGATCTCTACTAATCCCAAAGTTTTAGATCTTTGCCGCGGCATTGAGAGTTTTTTCAAAGAATCGGATGCAGGAGTATTGCAGGTAAACACTATATATACATTGTTTAAAAAATTTAATTGATAATAATGACTTGCCCGGTCGCCATCGACATCGGTCGCCCGCATTTATTATAATTAAAAACCTACATTGATTATTTATAAATCAAGTAAGTTTTCTATTCTACAACGCTACCAATTGGGCACTTTGAATAATGAGTAACTACACTACAACAAAACTACAGTCAAAATGTTGATATTCATTATTTACAATCGAAAATGTAACATATACTTAAGAATAATATTAGTAAAAACAGAAAATAAATCGGTCCAAAAACAAATAGGTTATAGAGCTTTAGAGCAGAGAAAGCGCTACTGAAGTGTGATGTCACAATTCAGCAGCTCCATAAACGTCCATAGAAAATTTCGTTTTAGAAAGAGACAGATACAGTCACTGTTAAACAGCTTATCATTCCGAGACTGGTAAAGATATTTAAAAAAGAGAAATGGCATTGTGTAATAATGTTTAAAAACGTATAATTTTAAATAAATAAAAAAATATCAGTCAAATACCAATTGTAATCACGCCCACAATTTGGCATAATAATTATATACCATTTATTATTATAATACTTATCCCAAATTGAGATCCTCTACACTAGCGGCACGCTATGATGGCCGGTTTGACACATTACAATAGTGATGTGGAATGTCAATTTATTCTCGAACAAAAAACAATTAAGTTTTGTTTTTGTACCTGATTAAATAGGTTTAATAAAACAAAAATGTATATGTTTATTTAATTTATTTGAACGAACTGAATATTTGAATGAAAATGAATATACATACTTTATATGCACACAAGAAACATATGAATACAAAAGATACCAAAAAAGTTTTTTAAAAATTTTCAATTTAGAAAACCAAATGCCGAGTTGTGGTATATATCATATAAAAATAAAAATTTTACCTTTTGTATGAAACAGCTGATATTTTTTTGCGATTTCAGAGGTTTGTCCACATAGTGAAAATTGTTCATATTCACAAGTACATTCACCCCTTAAATGGTGCAAACTGATTTTTCTACACTTGTATACATTTTAGAAATCAATTTAATAAATAAATTTTGAGTCCTAAACCTAAAACTACATTCGATAAAATTTATGAATCTCTGCACATCACTATCGTCAATAAAGTAATACAATTATTTCCTTCAAAGTCGTTATCAATTAATACGGAACTTCATGAGCGGACAAACGTCAAACCGGCCATCATAGCGTGCCGCTAGTGTAGTAGGTAAAAGGCTTCTGTGACTATTTCAGATTCCTGGCGAAATAGAAACGGCAATTTGGAACGAAGGTGGAAAGTTCTACGTGTACCATCCATGGCCGGCGGATCGATATGGATATAAGGTAAGAGATACATCTTAATTTGGAAGCGTCATTGTTTTCCAACACATTTTTTTGATCATATATATTACACCGCTACGTTGTCAAAACCTGGCTGTAAGATAGAATCTAATAGGATACTTTGAAGCACAATGCGATTCAAGTGACATTGTTTAAGTAATATGAAGGAAATTAGAAAGAAAGAAAGAAAGAAAAATCATTTATTTGGAACTCACATATTATGTTATAGTGACACATACTGATGCACGACAGAAGTCAGAACAAAAAACATTTGTGGTCCCAAAATGGTCTCCACTCAGCATAAATGCTATGCCTGTGGAGGAAGCACAGGCACAGCGCTGGTCTTCCGTGGGACCAGTAAGTCCGGATGACTGAACAAGATATTATGTTAAAAATTCTTTCTTTTAAGGTCCAATTGTAGCGTATTTTAAATTTAAAATTAAAATAACTTAAACAGTCAACCGGACTCCCTCCCTCACACACACGTCCCGTCCCCAATTATTACAATTCCTTCACTAAAAGGAAAGGAAAGAAACTACGAAAAGGAACATTAAATTAATCAACATTCGTCAGGTTGGTCTTCAAGACGGCGGTAAAGCGTGCCTCCTGTATTTCGGTCGTATTGCACGACTTTGCGAACATTTTCTGGACAGCGTGAAGGATTTGAGGCGGAAGCCGTTCAGTATCTCTGATGTTTATATCACCGAACAGGCAGAGATGCCTGAACCTGTCAATAAGTTGAAACGTAAGCCCTAATCATTATTAAATATGCAATCAAATAAAAATTATGTAATAGGTACCTATTCCTTCAATCCTATTGTCGTAGAATATGAACCTATAAATGGGCATCTCTGGCGAAATTCTGCGAAAATAGGTTTCACGGTGTTTTTATGTCATATAGGTCATCTCAATAGCCCAATGGTTAAAGGTTTGAAAACTGAAAGGTCGCAGGTTTGAACCCCACCCGTTGCATTATTGTTGTACCCTATAGTAGCAGTAGATAGTAGTCAACTTCAGCTTGGCTGATATTCTTTAAAAAAAAATAGATGAACAAAGAAAACGCAAATAAAGTCTGATAAAATCAGTTTTGGGAAATACTGCCTCTGCCTTATTAACTACATTACAATAGGTAACGTAGTTGACAGCAGAAGATTGAAAATCTTTTATAGTTTTGTGAATAATCTTATGTAGATATAATATAGCGCCATTACCGAAAGAAGGCTACCTATGGTCTTATTTTAGTGCCTCCATGCAACTCGTTCGATGTCGTTTGTCGTGTTATGAGTGAGGTTCGAGCCGCGAGGTATCGGTAATAGTAGCCAAAAGTTTATTTTCATCAAACAATATTATACACAGCGGTGGCTGCCAACAAATGGGTGATCCGGGGTAGGTTTCACGAAGCCGATGAACGCTTTCCCGAAGAGCATCGCGGCAAACAAGCCACACCAGCTTCCATAGCAGCAATCGCCATGGCACACGTCATTGAACCCTCTGATTGGACCCAGGATGATATAGATGAGGTATTTGGTTTGAGGAATAATTTATTTTTTTGCACCTAATTATCTTCTTAGTTCTTGAATGTTGTACTAGCCATTGATGTACTGTATGAAAAGTCCTGGTATAAGAGTTCTACCTTGAGGCATACCTACAATACAATTATTGATTAATCTGTAATCAGCTGTTATATGAAGAAGTCAAATCTGATATTTGGTAAATTAATCCTCTATTTCTTAGTTGATCGGTGATTCCCCAATTTGCTTTTATTTTGACTTAGTGCCCAACTGCACTATTAATAAATTTTAAACAATCTGAATAATTTTGGTCCTTGTGCTAACCTTGCGTAGTCATAAAATTTTGTTTTTACACTAGCGGCACGCTATGATGGCCGGTTTGACACATTACAATAGTGATGTGGAATGTCAGTTTATTCTCGAACAAAAAACAATTAAGTTTTGTTTTTGTACCTGATTAAATAGGTTTAATAAAACAAAAATGTATATGTTTATTTAATTTATTTGAACGAACTGAATATTTGAATGAAAATGAATATACATACTTTATATGCACACAAGAAACATATGAATACAAAAGATACCAAAAAAGGTGCCACAAAAGGCCATAATTAATCAGATTCGTCCATACTACTATTTTCACTGTCGTCACTGCTATCATCACCTACATTAATAATTATATGTTCGTTTTCTATAATCGACCGAGCGAAGCGAAGGTCTTTGAGTTAACTAGGGCGATTTGCACTTGTCCGTCCGTCCGTCCGTCCGTCCGTCCGTCTGTCAGAGCCTTATAACTTTTGAATTACTGAACGTAATTACTTCAAATTTAGATATAATATGTAAACCGATGGCCTCCAGCCGAAAATGGCTTAAAAAGTTATAAAAATCTTTATTTCAGGGGGGCTCTCATAGAAGCGAATGCGAAGTAAAAAAAAAAAATCGCGTTACATAAAATTGTTACGTATCATTTTAAAGATAATTTTGAACTGAGTACAAAAATATTTTTTTTTTAATTTTTCCCTTAAAATTGACGAAATGGGGGGCTTTCAAAGTGGCGATTTTATACGCTCGCTTGAAGACGCTCTCTAGAAAAATCCGCTATGGATTTTCAAACTGATTTTATGTTTTTAGGTCACTTATATCCTGTACTTGAACAACAAATACTAAAATTATATGAATATTATAAAGAAACGAGATTATTTAATTTTTAATGGGCGTCAGTAATTCATATAGCATCAACATAGCTTCACAATAATGCTAATAGATGGCGCAGTCAGTAACTATTCCCATGGAACTACGAGTTAAATTCAATGTTTGATAAATAATTCAATGTTTTCACTAACGTTCCCTAACCTTTACGGGCTACCTATAAGTTAGGTGATTGATGTTTTCTGTCAACTTATTTATCACGATCCTGTACGGGACACCTAAAAGGATATTGGGACGGATGTTAGGACTTAGGATTGTATTTAGGAGCTACCTACGTTAAGAGACTCCTACTTAGGGGATGATTTAGGTATGTTTGGTGAAAACGGGCATAATAATAATGTCAGTTTTGGTTATCATGTATCGATTGAATGAATAATCATGGGATACCGTTACCGCGAGGTCTCAGTTCGGGGCGAACCACTAGTCGACCGAGCGAAGCGAAGGTCTTTGAGTTAACTAGAGCGATTTGCACTTGTCCGTCCGTCCGTCCGTCCGTCCGTCCGTCTGTCAGAGCCTTATAACTTTTGAATTACTGAACGTAATTACTTCAAATTTAGATATAATATGTAAACCGATGGCCTCCAGCCGAAAATGGCTTAAAAAGTTATAAAAATCTTTATTTCAGGGGGGCTCTCATAGAAGCGAATGCGAAGTAAAAAAAAAAATATCGCGTTACATAAAATTGTTACGTATCATTTTAAAGATAATTTTGAACTGAGTACAAAAATATTTTTTTTTTTAATTTTTCCCTTAAAATTGACGAAATGGGGGGCTTTCAAAGTGGCGATTTTATACGCTCGCTTGAAGACGCTCCCTAAGAAAATCCGCTATGGATTTTCAAACTGATTTTATGTTTTTAGGTCACTTATATCCTGTACTTGAACAACAAATACTAAAATTATATGAATATTATAAAGAAACGAGATTATTTAATTTTTAATGTACATCAGTAATTCATATAGCATCAACATAGCTTCACAATAATGCTAATAGATGGCGCAGTCAGTAACTATTCCCATGGAACTACGAGTTACGACTAACGACCTATCCCAAAAACTGTTTTGCGTCGACCATTATTATTTAGTTACTTATTATAATACAATAATTGTATTGTAATTTTTTTTGTACCATATTATTCAATTAAAATTATTTTTTAGTTAAATTTTAGTTAAATATTGTATATTTTCTATTCGCGTCGATAGATGACGATTTGTACAGATGCCCGTAACCCGGTTTCACTCGTTAGTACCTACATAATAATTCAATGTTTTCACTAACGTTCCCTAACCTTTACGGGCTACCTATAAGTTAGGTGATTGATGTTTTCTGTCAACTTATTTATCACGATCCTGTACGGGACACCTAAAAGGATATTGGGACGGATGTTAGGACTTAGGATTGTATTTAGGAGCTACCTACGTTAAGAGACTCCTACTTAGGGGATGATTTAGGTATGTTTGGTGAAAACGGGCATAATAATAATGTCAGTTTTGGTTATCATGTATCGATTGAATGAATAATCATGGGATACCGTTACCGCGAGGTCTCAGTTCGGGGCGAACAACTAGTATTATCTATTTTCACATCTCTTTCATAATCTTCCCTTATTAATTTAACAGTTCTATTCACAACCTTTTCCCAGTCTCCTTTAGTCACATGTTCACAAGCTTCTTCTAATAATTTTAGCATTTTTTTTGTGGTAAATGGGGGTTCTGTATTGTGTCTTGCAGCATATCCCTTAATTTGAGCCTACACCAACTCAATCGCATTATACTCACAATGGTAAGGCGGTAACCGTATAACTCTGTGCCCATATTCTAATGCTATTTCGTCAATGACGTATCGGATCTTGGTTGGTTTGTTTTCTTTTAAAAGACGTACTAATTCCGCTTTTAACATATTCATGTTTGCATCTACGCCATTTTTACGAAGCCATGCGACGATATCAGCTTTCTTTTGGGATTGGGCAGGTGGCTTGTCAATTTGCATCGAGTGGTATGGGGCGTTGTCCATAATTATAATAGATGGTTCAGGGAGGCTACACAACATTGAGGTAAACCATTCAGTAAACTTTTCTCCATTCATGTCTTCATGATAGTCTCCAGTGGTTTTTGACGCAAAAGCCATGAGAGAACCTTCGACAAACCCGTTGATGGTTCCGGCGTGACAAATTATAAGTCGCGATCCTTTTCCTACAGGAACTTTGGAAGTAGATGCTGCTGTGTCATCGTTCCAAGAACGGCCTACAGTATGGTTAGCATTAAGCCATGTTTCATCCAAGAACACAACATTTTGCCAATTTTTGATTTCTTTCACTTGCCGTAAAAAAGTATACCTTGCCATCGCTATATCAAATCTTTCCATCAATATTTTGCGTTTGTTACATTTTTTGTATCGAAATCCAATGGTCTTCAAAATCTTCGTTAAAGAACTTTCCCCACCGAAGAATAATCCAGCTTCCTTCAGTGAATGCACCAACTTTTTTCTTGTTGGATACTCCTTCTGTAAATAGTAGCCGTAAACATGTCTTCGGATAGCATCGGCATCAAAGCTATCGATGCCTACGACTGGTTTTGCTCGTTTTCTCTTTTTTGGTGTGTGAAGTTTATTTTCTTCTGTGCCAGTCTCGCCATATTTTTTTTTAGTTATCCGTCTAACAGTTCGTTGTCCAATATTAAGCGCATCAGCTACGCGTTCAACCACTGACGTTATAGGTAAAATTGGCCCTCCATTTTGAGCTTCACGATCGAAATAGTTACGAAGGCGTATTACGAACTCACGTGTCTGACTATTTAGAACAGTTCTCTGCGTACGTTCGGTCATATCGACGAAATCCACAACAAAGGGCTTGAACAGAGTCCAAATTAACGAGCAAGGGTCAACAGTAATGCAGTATCAATATTTGAAATCCAAAGCCAGGTCAAAACTATATCACAATCGCATTGCACTGACAGTTTATACTTTTCGAAGCAACGTCAATTCGAAACTGCTTTGTTTTGCATTGAGCATTGACGCGAGTTTGCCGGAGGTAGTAGTTGTGCTAGCCAGCGATCCTATGTGACGATCGTATTAGATTCCATTTTTAAAAATTTTCAATTTAGAAAACCAAATGCCGAGTTGTGGTATATATCATATAAAAATAAAAATTTTACCTTTTGTATGAAACAGCTGATATTTTTTTGCGATTTCAGAGGTTTGTCCACATAGTGAAAATTGTTCATATTCACAAGTACATTCACCCCTTAAATGGTGCAAACTGATTTTTCTACACTTGTATACATTTTAGAAATCAATTTAATAAATAAATTTTGAGTCCTAAACCTAAAACTACATTCGATAAAATTTATGAATCTCTGCACATCACTATCGTCAATAAAGTAATACAATTATTTCCTTCAAAGTCGTTATCAATTAATACGGAACTTCATGAGCGGACAAACGTCAAACCGGCCATCATAGCGTGCCGCTAGTGTAGTTCCTGTTTTCTGTAAAGTATGTTTTGTTTGAAAATTGAGACTGTACTAAATAACTTTATGCAATGTGGTAATAGGATTTCTGTATCCACGATAAATTGAATATGACATGTCATTAGCTTTTTTTAGGGTTCCGTACCCAAAGGGTACTAACGGGACCCTATTACTAAGCCTACGCTGTCCGTCCGTCCGTCCGTCCGTCTGTCAGCGGGCTGTATCTCGTAAACCGTAATAGATAGACAGATGAAATTTTCACATATTATGTATTTCTATTGCCGCTATAACAACAAATAATAAAAATTAAATTAAATTAAAAAAATTAAATTAAAATATTTCCATGGGTACATGGAAATATTTTTATTTAATTTTTTTGTAACGGAACCCTAAAAGAGCGAGGCCCGACTCGCACTTGGCCGATTTTTAATTACTAGCTGATGCCCGCGACGTCGTCCGCGTGGGTTTATTTTTTAAAATCCCTCGGAAACTTTAATTTTCCGGGATAAAAAGTAGCCTATGTCACTCTCCAGGTCCTCAACGTCGATGCGTAGCTCTGCTGCGGTGTGATTGAAGGACAAACCAAGCAACCAACAAACACTCTTTCGCATTTATAATATTAGTATAATTGTAGAGGCATTTCAGATACGATATTTGGATTTGACAGGTTTCGTATCTTTTTTTGGGTTAGGTCTGAAACTTTTATGAACTGAAATTTTTGATATTGAAGTTGGTATTTAATTTGATATAAATATTTAAGTACATATTTAATTTAATATAAAAATCATTTGTTTACTTATAGACACTTATTCGAGGAGACATACTCTATCAGAACACAATTGAAAACTTAGAACGCCTGGGTATCAATATATCTGACGCTCCTGCAAATAAAGGTGGAGAAGAGGGAGAAGAAGAGGAAAATTCAAGTGGTGGAACTTTGGCGGCAGCCGACGTTCTCACTAGATTCAAAGTATCGGAGTACGATTGTATTGAGACTGATGTTTTGGATAGCCTTTATAGTGGTTGGTATTTGAGCTCCCGGTATTTAAAACTTTGCATTTTTTTGAAGTTCTTATTTCACGCAGTTCCTTATATTAAGTGAGGAACGTCTAATATTTTATCACCATTAAGATCTTCAATAAGGTAAAATAAGTTTTATCCAGAGTTTTCAATACTGTAGCTGTAAGAACGCCCAATATAACTCTCGGATAAACTTCACTCGACGTTATTGAAATCGACACTAAGTGGATTATTGCTATCGATTTGCCAAACTGAAAATATTGCTGCATGTTATGATTTTCTATCACGTTTCATATATCTACGAAGATGCAAAAAAAAAATTTAAACATTTACCCGTCGTCAGAAAAAAAATGGGGGAATATCATTAAATGTCAGACTTTCTGGATGTTACTTCATTCCTCTAAAGTAAATCATAATTCTGGTATAATATCTGACCTCCATCGAAAATTCTAAATAATGTGTTCTAGATGGTATGTGAGTGGTATGCCGTATGATAAACTTATTTTTATAATACTCTTTCCAGTGATCCACCTACATAAGACCTTATTACACAATTAGATTATGAATTTTCAGGGCAACTGAATCCAGAACCCGGTAGTGGTATTCACTCCCTCAAGGAGTCTCTTCGACATTTGTTTAAAGAACACACACACGCAGTTCTCACTGCTCGAGGCGGGTCTACTGCTATTTGGAAACATGAAGATAGTTTTTACTTCTTTGACCCCCACGGCTGCGATGAGAACGGTATGATACTCAATCTTATAAAAGTTAGTTGAATTCAAATAAACAGAGAAAATTGATTTCCACAGAGATCAGACATACCTTTCATCTTGATAGTTTATTACATCAGTAGATTCCTTTTGTTCATAGAAATATTGAAAATTTAAAGGAACGTGGCATTGTCGTTTAAAAGAAGTTATAATAAAAATTCTTTTCAAAAAACCGACTTCTAACGCCACTACAAAGTATAAAAATAATTTTAGTTTGTACACGTTTGTTGAAGTCGGGCGGGCCTAAATACAAACTATGAAACCGATGCGCGACGCTACACAATATGAGAGACTCGTTTGTAGAAGACGAGCGAGCATCGCGAGTCGGTTTCATAGTTTGTATTTTAGGCCCGCCCGACTTCAACAAACGTGGACAAACTAAAATTATTTTTATACTTTGTAGTGGCGTTAGAAGTCGGTTTTTTGAAAAGAATTTTTATTTTAAGCTTTTAAGTGTAGTATCCTATGATTGAGGAGCTAGGACCTGGAGCTCCATGATGTAGTCCATACTTGTTACCTACAATATCAATTCGTAATCGAAATTTCCTAAATCCCCGTAGTTTTAGGTAGGCAGTGCTGCAGGCAGCATCAGGATTGAGGAGCTAGGACCTGGAGCTCCATGATGTAGTCCATACTTGTCCCTGCAGCATCAGGCTTGAGGAGTTGAAGGTGAACATTTTTATGGTACCATTTCGCAAACATCCTCTGTCGATTAAAGAAAAAATCACGCGAATCGGTCCAGTAATCCCGGAGAAATCGGTGGACATACATAGAAAAAAAAAAAAAAAAAAGATACCGGCCGAATTGAGAACCTCCTCCTTTTTGGAAGTCGGTTAAAAAACAAGACCAGCAGCTCCGCAGCTCCTATTAAAAGAACCTTTTTAGAATTTTACTTTGTTGACATCGTCTCAACTGATAGTTGTCCAGAAACAGATGTTCTAGACATTGTCCTCTTGCAAGAGTATCCACATATCATCGACCCTACATGATCAATCAGAAATGAAGAGATCCGTAGGAGTAGTGCCGAAGTGACAATGGTAGAATCGATAAATGTTGGGGTGCGATAGTGCACGAATAGCGACTCGACATCGAGAAATATTGATGTGATTAATGTCAATCAGCAGGCAACAATGATTGCAACGGTTGCATTTGAGTAAAGTTATCCTCACACAGGTCTTCCATCCGAAGAACCTCGTGCGGCTGCTTGCCTTGTTAGGGTAAAGGGCTCTGAAGACGACCTTGCGAAAATCATCCTGGGCAACTTAGCACCCGGTGTCGATGATAGTTTCAACATCTCACCAGTATCTATTAGCGCCAGTAAGCTTAACGCTGAGATTGGAGCGCCGGAAATGAAACCAGATGTAAGTTCTTTCAAATTAAATGTTTATTTTTTTGAACTTAATGCTATATTACAGCCAATAATCCGAAATCATCCGAAATCCATTAATTTTTATCAAAATCATATAAAGTTCTATTTTCTTTATCAATAATAACGTAAAATATTAAATAATATTCTAGATATGGACTGGTTAAGAATTTTGGAAATGATAAAAAATATTGTTTTATCACAGAGCAAAGCATTCCAGTGGATATCGAAAGGTACTGCAGCAATCATGATGGGCCCTCGTGGAGAGAATACTGCCATTGGTAAAGCTGCTGAAAGGGCAGGAATAGGGGTAAGTTTTCACTATAATATAATAGTCCTATTACGCTTTGGTTGGCTTCGGTTTCGTAGAACGTTGTCCCCGTCGCACACTTACACTTGACTAAAACAAGTACACTTGTGAGAAGCACTGGTAGCTCCCGCGGGTTATAAGTCGCTCACTCTCAATCATGACAGAGACAATGCTTCACGAAGCCTAGTCTAGCCGAGTCTCTTTCTGGACCTTGATGTGGAATATTTTACTGCTGGGAACTTTAAATGTATTATCCTGAAGTACTTCTTGTGGTCCTTCCGCCAACTGGAAATTGCCACTGGTAAAGATTTCTACTTTCGTGATGCGTAACATATACTAATTCTCCATTTGCTAGGAGGATGACATGGCAGGTCGTACGATAGCACTACCGGCGGCGGCCGCCTTCGCCGCCGCTACAGACGCAGTGCCCCCACCGCACATGCATCAAGACCACATGTACAATTGCATTGGTAAGATCCAAGAGCGAGCTTATTTTATTTCTTTAACTCTTATCGTGGCGCCTTGCAATTTTCTCCAATAATAAGGAACAAAAATGTATAAAGATTCTCCTTCTTATTATTCTTGTAATTCTTAAGCTAAATGTTTTTAGATTTTTGTCCATGAAATCGACTATTCATTTCTTGTAGGCGCTTTTAGATTTTTAATGGGGTGTTCAATAAATGTAGCCTCTTTCATTAATATCAATTACCATTATTTTCAAGTAAGGGTCTAATCATAAACATCACCACCTACAAATACTTACAAATATGCCGAACAACACTATTTGTTTTAAACTTTGACATTATGTTTCGCATTGTGAAAATATGCATGAATGAACTTGGGACCAAGATGAAATGCTTCCACATTTTGTTGGCAGATGCGGGCGTTGATTATTACCTTAACCACGTGAAGAAGACGGGACGCAAAACTATTGAGCCTGAAGATCTGACGGAGAAGTTCGAAATGGGAGCGAACACATTCTCGATTGAGCTTGAAGAGCCTATACGTTTACCGTTGAGACTACCCGATGAGCCAGCTGGGGTAAGTTAGTGATCATGACGTTATCAGAGTTTAGAACCAAAATAGTAAAAAGGACCCTGGTGTGATTTCAGTGGTCTGTCTGTTTGTTTAACATAACTTCTTATTTCAATAAATAGAAAGGAATAGTCTAGGAATAGGAATAGTAAATATTGCTTGTCTACCTTTATTGCGAATGAAAATAATTTTTATTTTGTGGAAAAATGTCTAAAAAATAATATTTTCCCCCCTTAATATCTCTGAAGTTTGCAAAACAAAACTCTGATATAATTAGGATAAGAGATTTTAATAGACTTTCTGTAAGTTGTGAAGGTTTACAAAAATAAATAATAATCCTTTACATACAAATTTAGTTATGCAATCTCAAACAAGATTGATTTTGTTTTAGTGAATGATAATTATCTAAATACCAAAAAGTTGGTACTAAAAAAGAAACTATTTGCTTACAGGAAGGCGGCGAAGAAGAAGAAGAAGGTGGTGATAATGATGAAGTAGCAGGAGAGGGTGAAGAAGAAGAAAAGGAACCACCTATGAAACGTAAATCTTAATATACATAAATTACGTGTCACGTTGTTTGTCCGCGATGGACTCCTAAACTAATGAACCAATTTTGATCAAACTTCGTAACTATCTGTAATTTGGTCCAACTTGAAAGATTAGTTTTTTTTATTATGATAATTTATTCGTTTTATTTATATAGGTAAGTTGGCGGTACGAAGTTCGCCGGGTCAGCTAGTTATTCATAAAATGTAACTTTTTTATTCCAATAGTAGATATACCATTCCAGCCATCTAATTTAATAATACCTCCTAATGTACCTAGTACCTCGTATTCATACTTTTTAATACGATAAATGTGAAAGTGTGCCAATTTTTGCCATTTCGGCACGGCTCAATCAATAAACTGATTTTGTAAAAATTTAGCACTCAGATAGCTTGCATGTTGAAAATGTGCATAATCCCTACATATATATATGAGGAAGAAATATATTCCCACTAGATTAGATACAAAGAGTTGAAGCGCCGCGCCGTCGGGGAGATGAAGAAAATGGAAATTAATGTATTGACGAATTTAAGTTATACCTGGAAATTTTCTCAGCAACTCACACATTTTGTTGAAAGCTCGACTAAAATAGAAATTTTTGCATTATTATAGTAGTGCTCTAAAACACGCTGCGTCTAGCGTGAATCGTACGTTGCTATAACAATAAAAATCACGATTCCCTACAGAAATCAAGGACGCTTTGTTCAAGATGTGGTATGATCAGACGAAGCCAACGTCCATCTCACTGCTCGTGGGTGACTATCATCAGTTGGGCGTTTGGATGTCAGCTGGCGGAAAGGTAAAACTTACATTACTTATTTCAATTCATCCTGAAACAGATTTTTTTTCTTCCTTTAATTAGTTCTTTTTTTATTCTGTTATCACAGAAAAATTTTCTATGCAAATGGGACGTAGCTTTCAGAAAGCTAAAACTATAATAATATGACTTGATTAGGATTTCACGTTGCTTCGGTAGTAATTGTAGTCAAATTCAGGCCTATAGAGTTAAAAAATTCATTATCAAGGGAAATAAAAAATCTGTAAAATATTTTTAGGTGGTTGCGTTTGACCCTGCTCCTACATTGGTTAAAGGGATGCTAACATCTCAAAGAATTAAAAAAGGTTTGACTTTTAATGTATTTTATAGTATTTGGAAAAAGATGTATAATTAAATGCTGCAAATCGTATCAATTAACTTCTCTTTAGTATAATGGTCAACATTGTCTCACTAAGAAAATAAGGAAACCCCTATTCCAGTGATAGTAGTCACAATCCTCAGCAATGAGGAATACCTACGATGCAGAAAAAGAGATCTAATTTAAATGGCAGAATCGTAGAGCGAACTTTACTCATCTCTTATTGATATCAATGTCAATGATTGTATCACTATCTTTTGCCAGGAGACGAAATTCGTCTTCAACGTATCAAGGATGAGATGGCCGGTGAAGGCGGTGGTGGTGATGAAGAGGAAGGCGATGAAGAAGCAGGTGCCGGTAAGTCCCTTTCAGCAAATATTGGTATTGTTGCGTTCAGACTAGCAGGGTTAGCATAATGTAGTTTATTACTATAAAGGCACATCCACAAAGGGAATTTTCAACTGAATTAGGTAAACTAGGCTTCGAGGTTGAGCTCCGAGGGCACGTGGTACCGCTTTTCTGACATCTTTTTATGCCTTATATGACATGGTTCCGGCTTTTGATGCTAAAATAGATGCCAGAATTTTATTCATAGTCAGTATTCTTTTTTTTTACAGAACCTATTTTAACCGATTACATTTATTTCATGGTCTGTTTCCTTTGCAGAAGGCGAACAGCAACCCGAACCGGAGCCCGAGTTTGTGCCACCTGAATCTTGTCCTGTGTTAATAGTTGCCGCTAGTCCCGGGGAATTTATTGACAAACTGAGTAAGTTATGTTTTAACGATACAAATGCTTGGGAATGATTTTGTTTTAACTTTAAGTAGCTTTAAAAAAATTATATCCGGTTTTTGTCGTGGGATTATTTTCAGGTCAAGTGCGTTTGGAAATTTGCTTGTTAGATTTTAAATTGAATATTCCTAACTATTGTATTGTATTGATGTGATATATAAAAGTTTTTTTTTTATAGCGAACATAAGAATAGTCTCTGCTAAAATTACTGTGAAAATGTTACTCTTGAAATAAATCATTGCAAAACTGAACTACAGTAAGCGTTTGATAAGTTAACTAAGCGGTGTACTTGTCTCTTGCGTTTAGCTATGCAAGGCCCTCTCGACAAGAAGCAATGTCTCGCCCCATACAAACTGTACCCGGTCAAAATCATCAACGAGCTGACGTCTGTACTGAAAGAGAGGAAATCCGGAGCTGACAAAGGTGGTGAGGAAGAGGGTGGCGAGGAAGAAGGTAACGAATTTATAAAATTATCAGATTTGTAGATAAAAAGTTCACCATATTGGTGTCCCACAGGGGTTAACTTTAGCCCCAATCTTTTCGAATTGTATGCTATAAATTCATATAAAATTGTATGTCTGAAAAATAATAAATTAAATCAAAGACATCCCATTTCGACTTAAAATAACCACGCAGAAGAAGTCCTGCAGGGTGGCATTTTGCTTAAATGCCACCCTGTTGTTACTAGACAGCTGACAGTATTAGAGTACATGTAGACAGTATTACACAAACTAGCTGAATTACTCTTACCTCTCACGGATGACCCTAATGTATATTATTATTTTATTATTATGGTAGCGAGAGATTTATGAATCAAAATTTGTATAGGCGTTCAGTACTTTTGATATCAAGACTCAGGCGATTTAAAATCTAATTCTTTAGACAGCGGAGAGACCCTCATAGAACCGTTGGACGATGCTGCGATGGGCAAGTACTTTATACGCATCGGCCGAGCAGTTGCATCTGTTCGCGGTCGAGTAGCGCAAAATGAAAACTATTTTCTCGATCAGCTTAACAGGGATAATCAGGTGAATTTTATGAATTGTTTCAATTAAAACATAACTATGTACTCACAAAATTGTACAACTCAAGCTTAAATCATCTTCACCATCATCATCATGATGTTCACAAGCAACTCATTAACGTCTCACTACTGAGCGCAACGCAAGTCTCCTCTCAGAGAAGGGTTACTTAAAGGGAAGCTTAAGTTACCTAATCCTAATTCTATTTACATAACAATACTGCAATTTTGCCTTGTTTGATGTAGAAAGCCCTACTTGTATATTATTCTGAATAATCATGAATTGAATGAAGCAGTGATAGCCTAGTGGTTTGGACTGCGGTTTGTTATTCGGGGGGTCGCAGGTTTGATCCCGGGTACGCACCTCTGACCTTTCCGAGTCAAGTGCGTTTAAGCAATTATATATCACTAGCTTCAACGGTGAAGGAAAACATCGTGAGGAAACCTGCACATCTGAGAGTTCTTCATAATGTTCTCGAAGGTGTGTGATGTCCGCCAATTCGCATTGGGCCAGCGTGGTGGACTATTGCCTGTAACCCTTCTCTGAGAGGAGACCTGCGCTCAGTAGTGAGCCGTTGATGGGTTGCAAATGATGAAGGAAAACATAAAATATATCATCAGGACGCGGCTAATGCAGTGATGGGCATCGTCGTAGACCATATAGAGCCATACATCCACTGGAAGCCGAAGCTGATAGACGCTATACTGAAATACGGAGATCGACTCCACACCATGTCTCTACCGAAAGCGGCCGCCCCTCCCAAACTGACTCCAACTGAGATCGAAACAGAGTTTCATGTTACGAGTTTCAATGTAAGTACAAGTATGTCACTAAAATAAGTTTCCTATTGATTTTTACGTGAAAATAGGTTAGAGCTCCAGGTTTCAAATCCACAGTTCTGATGCTGTAAGCATTATATCCACATAAATAGAGCTAATATTATTGTGTGGATGGAGGATCTGAGGAAATCTTAACAATTGGTTCTTCTTCTTCTGTATCAAACGACAGACGTCCAATGTTGAACTAGGTATTTAGATAGAATTGATTTTACCTTATGGGTAATGGGTAATCTATATATATAAAAGAAAGTGTTGTTAGTTACACTATTTATAACTCAAGAACGGATGAACCGATTTGGCTGAAAATTGGTGGAGAGGTAGCTTAGAACCAGGAGACGGACTACTACAGGATACTTTTTATCCCGTTCGGACGCGTTTCCGTCAAGTCACTATAAAACGTGGTATAACAAAAACGCATCTGACATGGAATAACAAAACGCAAATGACAGTGGAATAACAAAATGTAAATGACAGCTATACGTAATTTTGTCTTTGGTTAAGTATGGTAAAAATTTGACATTTATAAAAAGTGTTATAATAAAGCATTAAAATATTATAAATGCGAAATTGTGTTTGTTTGTTGGTTTGTCCTTCAATCACGTCGCAACAGAACAGCGGATTGATGCGATTTTTGCATGAGTATAGTAATGGATGTAGTAGTGGTTCCTCAGACCGGGAGAGCTACTTTTTATCTCGGATAATGAAAGAGTTCCCGCTGGGTTTTAAAAAACTAAATCCATGCGGACGAAGTCGCGGGCATTAGCTAGTGTAATATGATATAGAAATACAGCCGATAGTGGGTAGGAGCAAAAACAAATGCAAGCACCACCACCAGCACCGGGTGTAGTGCGAATCAGTCGCGTATAGGTCTTGGATGAAGTAGCACGCTTATTGAATTGCACATTGTTATAAACTGTAGTGTTTATTACGTTTTGTAATTTGATTTTAATATAAATACCTATTATGTTGTTTTATTGGACTGAACGAACAAGACCCCCGATTGTCCAAAAGTTGCCGATCAAAATATTATTCATTTCATGGCATTAGCGTCAAAGTAAAATAAAGCATAACAGCATTAAATTAGAGCTCAATTTCGTGTATACATTCTCATATGTTTAGGTATGTACAATACGCTCCATAACGCTCCATGCTAGAGTCGGTTGTACTTAATTTGTGACTAAATCAATACAGTCAAGGAATATTTTACTTTGACGCTAATGCCATGAAATGAATAAGATTTTGATCGGCAAATTTTAGACGATCGCACCTCAATACAGATAAGATATTATTTAATGCTGTTCAACTTGTGATTTTCTTTTTTCAGATAAAGTTAGAAATAGAAGGCGACGTCGTCCAGGGCGACTACAAAGCCCACTCAACAGGTGCTGTTCTCAACTTCCAAAGAGCCATTTTGAAGTTTTTTGAAACGGTATGATAATTTTACCTTTGGTTAGTCTACCGATCACTAACTCACTTTAAAATTAAAGAGACTGAATTAACGTTTTTTGCATTTTAATATGGACGAATAAAAAAATGCGTGAGTGTCGTGGAACACTCGGTTGGAACGAAGTTTTTTTAATAATAAATTAATTGACCGAGCGAAGCGAGGTCTCTGAGTTAACTAGAGCGATTTGCACTTGTCCGTCCGTCCGTCCGTCCGTCCGTCCGTCCGTCTGTCAGAGCCTTATAACTTTTGAATTACTGAACGTAATTACTTCAAATTTAGATATAATATGTAAACCGATGGCCTCCAGCCGAAAATGGCTTAAAAAGTTATAAAAATCTTTATTTCAGGGGGGCTCTCATAGAAGCGAATGCGAAGAAATTTTTTTTTATTTGCGATTCATAGGTTTTCTGTGTATCATTTTAAAGACAATTTGGAACAGAGTACAACCGTATTTTTTTTTTAATTTTTTTCCTAAAATTGACGAAATGGGGGGCTTCCAAAGTGGCGATTTAATACGCTCGCTTGAAGACGCTCTCTGGGAAAATTTTCTATATATTTTCAAGTTGTGCTTATTTTCTTACTTCACTTGTATCCTGTACTTGAACAACAAATACTAAAATTATATGAATATTATAAAGAAACGAGATTATTTAATTTTTAATGAGCATCAGTAAATTTCACATAGCTTCACAATAATGCTAATAGATGGCGCAGTCATTAACTATTCCATTATTCAATTTATTTATTCATATTATTCAATTAAAATTATTCTTTAGTTAAATATCATTTTGTATATTTTCTATTCGCGTCGATAGATGACGATTTGTACAGATGCCCCTAACCCGTTTTCACTCGTTAGTACCTACATAATAGTTCAATGTTTTCACTGACGTTCCCTAACCTTTACGGGCTACCTATGATAAGTTATGTGATGATTACTGTCAACTTCTTTATCACGATCCTGTACGGGACACCTAAAAGGACATTGGGACGGATGTTAGGACTTAGGATTGTGTTTTGGAGCTACCTACGTAAAGAGACTCCTACATAGCGGATGATTTCGGTATGTTTGGTGAAAGCGGGCATAATAATAATAATGTCAGTTTTGGTCGTCATGTATAGATTGAATGAATAATCATGGGATACCGTTACCGCGAGGTCTCAGTTCGGGGCGAACCACTAGTAATAATAATAAATAAAATAAAAATAAAACAATAAGTAATAATTTGAAGTCAAGATTCGAACCCCCGAATCGACAGTTTCACTCCTTCGTTTAGCCGCTACGCCACAAAAGCTATGACGGAACGTGTGTAATAAACGAAGGCAACACACAAAGGTCGTGACGGCAAAATTCTTACCCTTTTTTCGCCTAGCCCCCACCCGCCAAGTCTGTACCGTCCGATAAGGAACTTCGTTCAAAAAATAGTCTGGTGTTCTGACATCGGTAAATGTTAGCTGGCTTTCGATACTCGTAGCTCTATGCACAAACTTCCAAAAAATTTTATTTAGGATATTGGTAGAGCCTAGTTGTAGCAGAGCAAAAAGTTTCAGAGGTTTCTATATTTTTCTTTAGTACAAATACGGTGTTCTATGCGCAAAAGACTATTGCGTCGGTCTATGGCGCGGGGCGGACGACAAGGCCTTTTGTCTCTGGGAGCCTCACGCTGTGGGTCCCGCTGGTTGTATCTCCCCTGGAGGGGGCGCGGGCCTCATACTGTTTGCGAGTGCCGACCAACTTGCTGATACGCTCAAAACTACAATGGACAAGTTGGGAAGACCTGGCTCCAACAAGTATTGATTTACCTTACAAGACCTTTATTAGAGTAGAGTGAGAGTTGATTTAGATAGATAGATTTGATCATATTGATTAAACTAAACAACATAACGTAATTAAATCATGAAGAGACTATAGAACAAACATCGATGAAATACACATTCATATGAGCATCGAATTGAATACTACTAATATTCAAATACTCATCTAGTAAGTTAGGTAGTAAGTAGATCCAAAACACCCAGTAGGTAGTGTTTACTATACCTATACGAGTTTACTATCTACTGTCTACTGTACTGTAAGCATACGGTTGAAGTATGATAGATTCAGGTGCGATAGATGGCAAGTTTTGGTAAATCAATTTGAATTTCGTGAAAAAAAAATCATCTCTATAAACAAATAGGTGATAGGTACATGTGTATCACTAGACACCGTCTAGATTTATGAACTAGACACTGTCATAAACTAGTAAGTAACACTAGCACCATCCTGTCGTCTGCGTAAAATGCAGAAATCCTTTGTGGGGTATGCGCTTTTATATCTTGATGATTCCGAAAGAATTGACTGATTTGCCATTACGCAAATTTAAAAAGTGCGTAAGAACACATTTGATAAGTAGAGGCTATTATACGGTTAGTGTATTTCTTAGTGACAAGGTTGCTTGGGAGCAATCTGCTTTGATTCAGCTGTCCACAACATAGATATAAGCTACATTGTGTAACATTTTTGTTTTCAAAAGAGCAACTGCTGAATTTCTTGCCGGCTCTTCTCAGCAGAATCAGCTTTCCGAACCGGTGCTAGATTCTTGACTTGTTATAAGAACCACAAGTTGGCCTACCAGAAATAAACAATTTTAAATTTGAATCGATGAAAATGTATGCTTAATTAAGCGAGTAGATTTGATAATAGGCAGTTAAGAGATCTACAAGAGCTATAACGTATTAACAGTTATAAATGGATACTGTACTAAGTACTAAGTTTCCAATGTGTATCATCATTCATCAGGTTCTCAATATCGTCAGTGAAAGTGTTCTGGGAGTTATCGAAACTGCCTGGCACCGTCACTGCGCAGGGAGCCGTCCCGGATGAAGGATACGAGTGGAAGGTAAGGAGACTATATTGTACAGAATTGAATAAAACAATAGTCATAGTGCAAATAAATCCTCCTTCCTACTATCCTATCCTGCTAATAGGCCTCACAAATTTTCACATTTATAATACGTAGGTATTATAAATGTGAAAATTTGTGAGGATGGATGGATGGATATAATATGGTTGGATAGATGTTTGTTACTCTTTCACGCCACAACTAATGAACCGATTTGGCTGAAATTGGGAATGTAGATAGCTCATACCCAGGATTACCATAAAGGCTACGTTTTATCCCGGAAAATTACAGACTTCCCGCGGGTATTAAAAACAATCCACGCGCATATAAGTCGCGGGCATCAAATCTAGTGAAGAATAAATGTGACGTTTGACCAATATAAAAACTGTGACAACGTCAGAACTCTTCGTAGCCTAGGCAATGGGGCGGTCTGTTGTATGGAGACCCCCACATCAAATCCTCAGTCGATGAAATTTGGCAGGGTTGTAGTATGGGATGACCCAAAATTTACACAAAAATATCCAAAAAAAAATCCATGCGGAAGTTAGGTATTTATACCTAAAAGTACAAATAGCTCAATATTTTGAAATAAATAATTTCTCCGTCCAATTTTTTTTTACCAAACTAATTATTAGCCTTAATAAGAGGTACTTGATAAAAATCCAAAACTTTTTTCAAACGGAACAGTCACTTTTTAAAGAGGTTTCCTTTTTTGTCCGTAATTTCGACCACAAAATTGCTCAGTCAATTTTTCATTTTTAAATGTCCTTAAAATGTAATTTAGCATAACGTGTAAGAAAATCCAAAAAAAAATCCATACCAAAATCTATATATCTTACTTCAACTGAAAATTGTTTATAACTCGGTATGAAAAATTTCTCAATCCAATTTCTTTTTTTTATCATAGTAGATAGTCACATTTACACTCTTATCCTAAATATCCAAAAAAAATATCACGAAGAACATTGATATTGAAACAGATATCTTGAAATCTAAACTGCGTTTTCGCGATAATGCACCTTAATTCTTGAAACATTGGGTATAGTTTAGCGTGCGCGAGCGAAGCGACTTCACAAAATAATAAATACATGTTACTACATGCCTTCTACAATGCTAAATATTGAACATAAACGTGTAACTGAACATTAATTTATTTGTACAAGATAAATGAGCTTAAATAAGGGCTCATAATTTTTTTTTTTGTAAGCTTATGTCTAGGTAAGTAAATTAAAATAAAAAATTAAGTGGCACTCGGGGACTGCCGCAGTAATTGCATAGCATTTCTATCAACTTATGCAATTATAATATTTATGCAATATTTTTTTTTGCATAATAAAAATTATGCAAAAAAATAATTAAAAAACAAACAAACAAGAAAAGCGCACTGTCAATTCTTCGCGAGTGAGATTCGAACCTGCGACATCTATATATATAGTATATAGTAGTGGTACATACAGTACCCGGCGATATATATTGCACATCGGCCTTATGGCCGGGTACTGTAGCTTTTTGTAATGTCGTAATTCATTTCAAACTGTCTGGTTTCTATGCTGTAACGCGTCTACAAAAATTAAAAATTCTTTACGATCTAAAATCTATTTTGGTATTTAAAAATTTT
Organism: Oeneis ivallda; assembly: GCA_029955525.1. Lineage (NCBI taxonomy): Eukaryota > Metazoa > Arthropoda > Insecta > Lepidoptera > Nymphalidae > Oeneis > Oeneis ivallda. The sequence continues at coordinate 20,886,431 of JARPMR010000008.1, read as the reverse complement.
GAATTAACATTGACGTAAGTAGCGACGAATTGATATCGACGCTGGAAATTTCAAATGTCGTAAGGGACATTTTGTCCTAAGTACACTTGATACACCATTGAACTTGAAATTTTATCTCTATCGATCTGTATATTTCAAATTTTGATATCTCTTATAAATAAGGACTGGAGATACGAGATGTAATATTTGTAGTAAGTAATAAAAAAAGTAAAATTTTAGATCGTATAGATCAAATTTTAGATTCTGACTTAGTAAATATTTTCACGATCGCTTCGCTCGCGAAAATTTCCATTACAGATTGATATTTTAGGTATCAAGTATGGAATAAATAGCTGCGTAGTACGGCCGTTAATCACTGGCCTATATCATTGAGCTCAAGGTACCAACTCCTCAATCCTGATGCTGCTGGGCTTCGGCCCACCAGACTCAGCTAGCCTTAATTAAATCATTGGGTCGTTAAAATAATCTAGGAACTGACACAATATTGTAGAGATTTGTAGGGGCGGCAAAATTTGAATAGCCTACTGGCGGCAAATGTGTGAACCTGGTGTGCGTTGCGCTTCCGTTTGTTTCGACGTTTCTTATATGCCCATCCAACTTCAACATACGTGTAGAAACAAAGATTATATATGTAATTTATAGAGGCGTTTGAAGTTAGTTTTTTGAAAATCGTTATTATTTTTAGTGGCCTAGGAGTGCAATATTCTGCAGCATCAGGTCTGATTTTCAGGTCAGGTGATAGAATCTGGAGTTCGTGGTGTAGTCTAACTAAAGGTAATTGGTCTTTACAATATGAATTCACAATCAAAAATTCCTAAATACTCACAGCTTAAGAGTGCAGCACCCTGCAGCATCAGAATTGAGGAGTTGGGGCCTCGAGCTTAACGATGTAGTCTATGCTTGAAACCTATTACTTACATTATTAATACACAATCGATATTTTCTAAATCTTCATAGTTAATAGCAAACATTCTCTTTCAAATAAAAAAAATGCGATACGGTCTGAAATCTCGAAGAAATTGGTGTACATACCTGCATGGAAAAAAATATGAGCCGATTGCGCGCCGATATAAACTTCCATTTTTTGAAGTCAATTATAAAGTATGTAACTTTATTTTAGAGTAAATGAAATACAAAAATGGAAAATTAATTTTTTTTTTTTTGTTGGCAAGGGGGGCGCAGGCGGATTTTCGCACCCCGGCGTCCAGTGTGGTTAAGACGACCCTGTCTATGCAATGGTCTGATTCCAATCGAATGTGCTAGATAACATCCAAAGACATTACAAAGTATATTGTTTTTAACATACTTGGTAATGTCTTGATATAATAAGTTTTAAATATTTAAGAATCGACCTTAGCCTAAACGACACAAACAGCAAAAGGCATTAGCTTAGTTTATTTACAAATAGCAAAAGCTCTTTGTTAATAAACTAAGTCAATTTACAAAATGTGTCTCAATGAAAATTAATGATTGTTAAAAATCAATGGAAGAAGAGTCCAACATTTCAAATGCACCAAAAATCTTCTAAAGATGTAAGAATTGAATTGGAACCTGAAATATCTGTGGCAAACTGCAATGATCTGAAAAGTTTAATGCAAATATAGAACAATATCAATACGGTTTTATACTATTTTCTATTTATTGTCATCGAACCAATTTTGACAAGCGACTCATGTCATTAATCTGATAATTTTATAAGCTTTATATCATGAATTCATAGCTGAGTGAGCAAGACTTTTCAGGCAGTTACGACAAAATTACTTCTATTATACTATTAGGCTTAAGGTGTAAGATTCTTTTGACGTGATAACGTCTTATAAATCAATGAACACCAGCTGCACGCACGACAAAGTGTCACGTTCCACCTGAGCCTGAGGGTGAAAGCGAGAGCGCGGAACAAGCGATAGAGAGGCATGATCGGCCCAAGCGTTGGCTTGTGACACATTTATTCATCGATGTTTCTTTATGACGTTATCACGTAAAACTATGGTCCGTAAACCGACTTTACAGACAACCAATTTTTTTTATTTTATTCCAAAATTTTTCGATATTATTATATTAAATTGATTATTCATATTTTTTTGTTATACTATACAAGATGATGCCCGCGACTTCGTCCGCGTGATTTAAGGTTTTTTGATTCCCACGGGAACTCTGTAATTTTCCGGGATAATAAGTAGCCTATGTGTTAATCCTGTTTATAAGCTATCTCTATTCCAAATTTCCGCCAAATCGATTCATTCGTTGTAGCGTGAAAAAGTAATAAACATCCATCCAAACATCCATCCATAGATCCTCACAAACTTTTGCATAGTCATCGCATCGCATAGTAGGAACTAGGATAGTAGGATATACTGCATCACAAAAAAATAAATTGTGATGCAACTACAAATTTACGATTTTCGGATTTTTTCCTTTACTTGTGCTACATGACATTGCTTCATGCCAAATTTCATGATTCTAGGTCAACAGGAAGTACCCTCTAGGTCTTGCGAGTGTTAAAATATGCGGCATAGATGGACCATAAAAGGCCGTATCTTTTGATTGCGTCGGCTTAGACTTTGTCACAGCTACAAGGGATTGCAGACCTGAGTATTTGATACTATTTTCAACTTGATACCCTCCATGTGTTCCTGAGAAAAAGGGTATTGACAGACGGACAGACAGACGGACAACGAAGTGATTCTAGAAGGGTTCCGTTTTTAGTACGGAGTACGGAACCCTAAAAATGAGAGTTATGACAGTTTAAAAGGTAAAATTTTGTTTGGTCCTCCTGAAAATTAGGGGATTGTCGCTTACAAAATTTGAAATATCCAGCATCGATGTATGGGATTACACACGGACCTCGGATTACAAAGGGCGTAAAGGACATTTTGGCCAAAACTTGAACTTTTTAATGGTATCATACTCAGTTTTTAACGCTCTTTCGATCTGTCTTATTTACGTCTCAATATTCGCTAAAAATGTCGTTAACGACCCAGATTTTTGGTGTTCTTAAACATGATTTTTCGAATAAATAGGTCACTACTAATGGTACTACACTATGTAATGCATACATAGCATAATATCTATTAAGTATATTGTAAAAGTATTTTGAAAAGAGCAACTGCCGAGTTTCTTGCTGGTTCTTCTCGGCAGGAACGGCATTCCGAACCAGTGGTAGACTCATTGACGATTGTAAAAAATCGGCCAAGTGCGAGTCGGGCCTCGCTCTTTTAGGGTTCCGTTAAAAAAATTAAATAAAAATATTTCCATGTACCCATGATAATATTTTAATTTAATTTTTTTAATTTAATTAAATTTTTATTATTTGTTGTTATAGCGGCAATAGAAATACATAATATGTGAAAATTTCATCTGTCTATGTATTACGGTTTACGAGATACAGCCCGCTGACAGACGGACGGACGGACAGCGTAGGCTTAGTAATAGGGTCCCGTTGGTACCCTTTGGGTACGGAACCCTAAAAATTGAATAAAAAAACATTTCTATTCTATTCTATTCTAATGGTCGTAAAGCTTGAGCTAAAACATAATATCATCAAAATTTTTTTTTTTTTAATTTTAAAAAGTAAAAAATATTCATATCTATTTCTTCTTTATCAACCTATAAACGTCCACCCGCTTTCAGGAGTTCCGCAATGGTTCCGTCATCACCAGGCGTTTTGTTGTTCTTGAGCTGTTTGAGAGCCATACTAATCTCGTATAGGCTGACTGACATCTGGGACATCTTCGGTATAGTTCATAAATCATAACGAATAATTGATCGTCATAGTCACCGTCGTTGGCAACAGTTTTTGATTTACAATTGCACTGTCGATTCAACGAAATACAGTCGATTATCGAGTGCAGGCTCGCGTCACCGTAGAAAAAATATGTCGATATAATAGGCAGATAATATGTCGGGTCTCGTGACGTCACCACGCTCCTGCTTCCCTTGATGGATTAAATATAAAATATTTCTTTCTAAAATTTTTATAGTTTTTAATGCGCTTGATTATTTTTTTGGATATTTTGATACTTGATACAAAAAAAATAATTGTAATCATATCAATAAAAAAAATGGATGGAGAAATTTTGCACTGTGAGTAAAAGGGTAGTTTTTGAAAAAAATATAGTCTCTTGGTATATTGTTTGGATTTTCAAGTTGTAGGTACAAAACGGCTATAAAAGGACATTCCAGTGAAAAAAATTCACAGAGCAATTTTTCGCTGCAAGTTACATTGAAAAAACGTATTTTTCAAAATTTGGTGGTTTCGACTAGGAGTATATTTTGGATATTTTATATTTTGTTTCTAGACTTTACATGAATGTTTCAGGTGAAGAAAGTTTTGACCGAGCATTTTGCCGAACTGAGATATTAAGCATAAAAGAGTTTAGATAAAAATACCTAACTTCCGTTCTAATTTTTTTTTGGATATTTATAAAATACGTTTAACTACTGATACTTTATCATTCTGTAAAGTTTCGTCGCCTGAGGAATTGATGTTGGGGTCCACTAGCTTCATTGCCTAGACTATCGGTTTCACGTTACTTGGTGATGCTGAAATCGCATAAAGGGCCTAGTACACCATTTCCATATAAAACGATGAATAAATCTGACGTTTTTGATAGTTTGTGTATTGCCTGACAGAACCTCGCTCGTCAGTTGTCGTTTACTTGAGAATGTTGAAATAGGCCCATAAAAATTTGTGAAAAATGAAACCGTATTGCGTATGGCAGATAATAACGTTTCAAACATTCATAGGTACGATTTGTTACAATAAATGAAGTTTTAAAACACGCCTAAACTCCCAACTGTCTGCAATGCCTCGTTTTTCGGTTTTATTTATAGCACTTTCTATTCGATGCGATATCACCCACTAATTCTTCATCAATATAAACCTTAATAATTATTCCATAGGTGTTGACAGCGTATGTGGAGACGGCTCGAGGTCGAACAATTCTTCGAGGATCGCGACCACCTGATTTAGTCAAGTGAGGAGTAATTTGGTTTTAGTTTAGTATGATCCGAGTCATCTCTTGGAATAGTTTTGATATCTTCTTCTTCTTTATCAACCTATAGACGTCCACTGCTGGACAAATGTCTCCTGCATGGACTTCCACAGTCTTCAGTCTTGCGCCGCTTGGATCCAGCGGCTCCCTGCGACTCGTTTGATGTCGTTGGTCCACCTAGTGCGGGGTCTGCTAACTCTTCGTTTCCCGGTGCGGGGTCGCCAGCACCTTGGGACCCCAACGACCATCAGCTCTTCGAACGATGTGCACCGCCAATTTCCACTTCAGTTTCGCGACTCGCTGAGCTATGTCGGTGACTTTGGTTCTCCTACGGATCTCCTCATTTCTGATTTGATCTCTTGAATGGTTTTAAAAGGCACTTCGTTCCAACCGAGTGTTCCAACACACGCATTTTTTAATCATAATATTATCTGTGTATAGATTCACCCGCGATGCTCTCCTCCAATCTTCATGCGGTGCTATAGTTGGTGCTTGCATGTCTCACGTAAGACGCCCTCATCTGTGGACGCGGAACACCGTCGACGAGGTTATGGCTGTCGCTTGCCAGTTGTTCGCTAAATCCTTGGGATCTTTGGGATACGAGTTCAGACCTGGAGAAGATGTGCTACTGCCTCTACAGGTGAACATGAGAACTATATATCACCCAAGCTGAAGTTGACTAATGTCCTCCTTTCCCCTCCAAATAAGCAGTTTGTGCTAGGAGTAGGTACAACAATAGTGCATCGGGTGGGTTCGAACCTGCAACCTTTCAGTTTTCAGTGTTTTCACCTTTAACTGCTGGGCTATTGAGGCTATAATAGATACTTATTATAATAGTTTAATCTACCTATGTGCTAAATAGCCCGTCAATGTCATTTTATAATTCTTGCCGCGAAGAAATAGAGGGTTTTTAAACTTGACAAGATATCCCTGGACTGCGATCTCATCTGATGTAGTCTAAGATGGTAGCGGATTAGCTTGGAACTTGGAAGGGAGTGTGACAGTTTTAATAAACCCATACCCCTAATCTGTTTCTGCATCGTGCTGGAATGGTAAAGCGCTCGGCGGCATGTCTCCTACAGCCAAAGCCTTCCACCAGACCATACCTTTTTGCTTGCCGGGAATCGAACCTGAGGTCTCCCTCTTCAAAGCCACAGCGTTCATCACTGCACCAAGGAAGGTTACTGTCGTGGTCAATCTCTATGGCAGCTATGAAGTACTTACTTACATGGCGTAAGGAATCAACCATTGTAGATTTGCCGAATTCTTCAGTTTTTTCTACTTTAATGGTGACTTAAAGACGGTGAAAAGTAAAATTTTGACGACCTCTCTGGCTCAGTGGTGAGCGCTGTTGTCTTATAAATGGGAGGTCCCGGGTTCGATTCCCGGCGGGGTCAATTTGAGAATTTATAATTTCTAAATTATCTCTGATCTGGTCTGGTGGGAGGCTTTGGCCGTGGCTAGTTACCACCCTACCGTCAAAGACGTGCCGCCAAGCGATTTAGCGTTCCGGCACGATGGCGTGTAGAAACCAATTAGGGGGTTGAATGTTCACTGCCAAGTTAGCCCGCTACCATCTTAGACTTCATCGTCACTTACCATCAGGTGAGATCGCAGTCAAGGACTAGCTTGTCATTAAATAAAAAAAAATAATAATTATTATTATAGTCGAGGTTGTTTGTAGGTTTTGAAACGGTTCGTTTTGGGAGTGAACTACGTGCGATACGATTTACAGCAAGTGTACTCTGGTAAACTGGAGCAGAAGACACCTACGGAGATGACGGTCAGGTAAATTAATTTAATTCTCCTGATCCAACTTCTTGTTCTTTAACAGTGTTTTTAATAAATTGTTTTAACCAAAAAGTCCTAACAGTGCAGTTGACACAGTTGTAGGTATTCTATCTATTTTTCCTTTGTTGTCTTAAAAGGTAAATGAATGAAACAGAAAGTCTATCAAAGGAACGCGTCTAGTTTAACCGAACATAGAACCCGGGCCTTCAATGTTCTTAAGTTTGGTTTTTCAAGATGGGTTTTTGAGGATGTAATTAAAAGATGGACTTATTTCAGATGGATATAATCACGTGTTTATTGTGTACAGAAATAGTACATTATTGTCGAGGCTCGGAATAAAGCAATTTATGGACGAGTAACATTGGAAGGCCGAGGCGAAGCCGAGGACTTCCAAGTGATTTTAAAAGGACGAGGCGCTAGCCGAGGCCTTTTTAAGTAAACAAGGCCATGAATTGCTGTTTCGGCCGAGGCTTATATAGTACTTTTTTCTAATTTGCGAGGAAACAACAAAAAAATAATTAAAGAAACACTGTTTTATTTCATGTTAAATGTTATAGTACATTAGCTTCTTCCGCCATATCTGGTGGTGTAAAGTCCATTAATTCTTCATCCGATTCCGAATCCATTTTTATTTCAGAACAAGAAATATATTGTAAAAGAAAACACCAGTCACCAATAATTCTTTACCTCCAATTAAACAATTAAACCACGCTCTTTTTGTTCCATTTAAAAAAAAAATCATTCTTATTTTTTTAAATTGTATAACTCAGCGAAAGAAATGCACATTTAAAACACCTAATCACAGAGGAGAAACACCTAATAGAGGAAAGTGTACATTTTAAAAACCTCGTACCTGTCCAGCAATTTACATTATTGTCCTGTTACGTAATTGCTGGCGCCACGCCAGCAATGAGCCAATTGACGTTTCGTTTTTTAGGGTTCCGTACCCAAAGGGTACCAACGGGACCCTATTACTAAGCCTACGCTGTCCGTCCGTCCGTCCGTCCGTCCGTCCGACTGTCAGCGGGCTGTATCTCGTAAACCGTAATAGATAGACAGATGAAATTTTCACATTTTGTGTATTTCTATTGCCGCTATAACAACAAATAATAAAAATTAAATTAAATTAAAAAAAATAAATTAAAATATTTCCATGGGTGCATGGAAATATTTTTATTTAATTTTTTTTAACGGAACCCTAAAAGAGCGAGGCCCGACTCGCACTTGGCCGATTTTTTTTAAATAAAGAAGCGATTTCCGAGCAAATTTGAGAAAACTATATTATTTAAAATAGCAAGGCAAGACGGTGTTACTTGTACGGTGGCGCTGATGACAGAGAGAGAGAGAGCTAGTCCTAGACAAAGACAATTGACAACGAAACTACAAATTATTGTTTTTGGTTTATAATCTTTATCTATTCCAGCGTCGAAAGTTCCATTTTCGAATTTGACAGCTGAATCAAAATGAACCCTCTTTCGGTTTTGCTTCTCATTTCGATGCAGCTCGTTGTATGGGAGCTGCATTGAAATGGTTATCTTCATAAAATAGGATAACTAAATCTAAGAGTTCTGGCACTTTTGTATCGTTCATATATTTTTTTCTTTTTTTTTCAGGCTTTTACCAAGCAGGTATGTCAGCCTAATCATACCCTAATCAAACTGAACAAAAACCTAATACAATCACTTATTACCTAGTGCCGATTTCACCAACGTCGAGTGACGTTTATCCGAGGGATAAATTGGGCGTATTGACAGTTATTGTATTGAAAACTGTGTCAAACTATCAAATTTACGCTTATTATATTTATTAAAGTTGGTACCCAACCCACTCTATGGTTGGTACTGCCACTCAATATATCAAACCTAAAAAAAAAAACAACACTCGAATTAAAATGACCCTCATCACGATGCAGTTGCATAAATAGTAAATAATTATAGACCGGACGATAATAATATAGTCATATGCCAATAACAAACTATCCGTTTTCAACAGTTTCATATGTGGTTGGCGCGTCACTTACACTTTTTGCGAGAAACCACTTGTCTACCTTTTAAGATAACTAAGGAAAATTAGATTTTACCTACCTAGGCCTGCTATAAGTTGAACATGGTAATAATAAAGACGGTGTCATACTCGCTAGATGTGCGCTAGAGCGTTTCTTCGAGACGCACACGCACGGCATCCTGTGGTCGGTTCCACACGCGGTGGCGGTGTGGCGCGTGGCGGGCGCTCCGCCCTACTACATGATGGAGCCCCACGCGTGCGGACCCACGGGCCTGAGGATCGATGCTCAGGTAGCGTCACATTACTACACGTTCGATTACAATTGGGTATTTGACTGTTGTCAAAATGTTGATATTCATTATTTATAATCGAAAATGTAATATGTAAGAATAATATTTGAAAAACAGAAAATAAATCAGTCAAAAAACAAATAAGTTATAAGCTGTTTTACTACGACTGTATCTGTCTCTTTCAAAAAAGATTTTTCTATGATGAGAGTTTTGACGTCACAACACAATAGCGCTCTCTTTGTATAACAAGGTAACTTTGAAAAAAGAAAAATGGCATTGTGTTATAATATTAAAAAACGTGATTTTAAATACCTACATAAAAAAATATCAGTCAAATACCCAATTGGCCCCTACTTTCCCTCGCGCTTCCCCGCACCGCACCTCAAGAACAGACACAGTGTAAGGAGATACAGTACATTGACGCCTTTGATCTCGTGGTAAATGCGCTAACCTCTACACATCGGTAATTAGGCTAGGGTTGTTATCTGTACCACAGAGTAAGGATAGGTTCATACAGAGGTTCGACGAAGCCGTCTAGACAGGGCAATCATGCGGTGGGTGCGGTAAGTGCGGAGCGAGGTAGAGTCCCAAGTAGGCAAGGCCTATTTGGGACCTATATTTGGTTTATACCTATAATGCTTATCGTATTACGCTTGCGTAAAATCTTATACGGTTAATCTATTGAAATTTATTTATTTATTAAGTATTATCTATACATCTACATATATCTATACTCTATACAGACCATCGATGTATAATACAGACACATACAAATAAATAAAATTGAAGTGTCTGTTTGTAATGTGAAAATAACAGATTTTTACTAAATGTATATATTCCTTCGAACCTAGAATCACGAAAGGCAAAAAGCAAGGTCTTACAGCACATATAAAGGAAAAATTCCAAAAAATAAAAAAAGTTGAAAATTAAAGGACATAGTTGACGCCAATTAATTTATTCTGCATATTCAATCACATAATTAAGATAGTCCTCTGAGTTGTATGGGCGCCCATACAATTTAGAGGTCTAGCTTAATTGGCACATACCTCAAATAAGGTAAACAAATAAAATTGTGCTATTGTGTGAAAGAAAATATAAGAAAATATTTATTTTGATATAAAAAATAAACCTCTCAAACAAAAAATTATTATAAATAAGGAAAATAATATGTATAATATAATACTATCGTTTTACTTGAATACTTTTACTTCTGGAGTATGGAACCCTCGGTGTGCGAGTCTGACTCGCACTTGGCCGGTTTTTAAAATGTTTGCCTGGTTTGTCTATCTATCTGTCTGTCTGTATGTTCCGGCTAATCTTGGGAACGGCTGGACCGATTTTGACCGGACTTTGACAGATTGCTGATGTTATGAGTACCTCAGGCTTACTAATTTAACTTTTTACCGATTTTCAATAACCAAAAAGTCAGTTAACTTATTTACATACCAAACCAGTCGAAGAAAAAGCCACAAAATTTCCGGTTCAAAACTGGTTGGCGGAATCGTTAATAGATGGTAATATGCCTGAGACAAATCGTTTAATTAAAATAAAATTCCCGAAACACGAAAGTACCTAAAGATCCCGGAATCATATTTAATTTCCCGGTTCCATTTCACTGACAAAAGACCCGGGAATTCCCATTCATTCCATAACAATAGTTTGTTTATACTTGACAAGTGACGACGTAATTAAAATTCTTAACTACACTCGCGAGCAAATCTATGGAATCACCTGCTTGTGATTCGCTACGAGCGATCTTAATATCTAAATGACTAATGAAGATTAATAAAAGTGGTACCATATTAAAGGCTATACTGTAACCTTTAAATTGATACCATATTCATTTAAATAACACCCGTATTTCAGGAGCTATCCTGATTTAAGTAAGGAGTAAGGAAAAGTGAAGGAATTGGGGTTCAGAAAAAAAGAAAAATTTAAAGAAAAATCTTTATTTGATCTCGAATATTTAGGATCAGTATTTGGTGTTGCCTCCCCTGGGCCTAATAACAGCTCGAAGACGATTCCTCATAGACCTAATCAGCTTCTTGATCGAATCTTGCGGATACCTTCCCACTCCTTTATTAAAGCTGATTTCAGCTCATCAGTATTTGAAGGAGCCGGATTTCTGGATCGAACCCTCTTTTTTAGCTCATCCCACAAGTGCTCAATAAGGTTCAAGTAAGGGCTGAGCGCTGGCCAGTCCAATGTGACGATACCAACTTCACCCAGGAATTGAGCTGTGGCACGTGAAGTATGACAACGGGCGTTATCGTGCATTAGGAGGAAGTTATACTCCGACATACTCCGCATAAGGAACGACATGTTCCAGCAGAATATCGGTGATGTATCGGTCTGAAGTTAGACCGCGTCCTCGTCCCCCACCAGGCACGAAAACAAGCTCCGCTTTTCCGTCCAATGAAATGCCGGCCGGCGGCCCACATCATACAGGAACCACCCCCATAGGCTACTGTTTCAGCGAAACAGCACTGAGAAAATCGCTCTCCAGGCCGCCTGTAGACCCGGCCCCTTCGGTCACTACCGTGCAAGCACATTCTGCACTCGTCTGAGAACAGTACTCGCCCCCATTGATCGACTTCCCAATCAAGATGGGCGCGAGCAAATTTAAGCCACCCCACGAACTTGTCTGAGCTTCTGCTGGACGCCGACACCAGTCAAATCGCGATTTCGAAGAGAAGTTGACACAATATAACGGTAATTTCTCTCCGAAGTGCACCGGCGCCGTCCAGATCTTGGTCTCGGGATGAAGCCTCCAGTCTCCCGAAAGCGTTTGTAAGCTTTCGAGACACAAGATTGGCTTATGTGCAGCTGACATGCGACAGCCCGCTGGCTAAGTTCTTGTTGCAGCAGGGCAACATTTTGTGCTGCTTCTGCAGATGTTGTATTGATTATCTTCCAAGGTCGCGGGTCAAATTAACACAGATGTGTACCGGTCAAGGTTTGACAACCGACTGATAAGAAAATTCCGGTACCATGCGCTTTTACAGGGTGTCAAAGTCACACAACTCATCAGGAATCAAGAAATTGAAACATTTTTTCTTATTCTTTCACTTTAATCAGGATAGCTCCTGAAATACTGGTGTAATTTAAATGAATATGGTATTCATTTAAAGGTTAAAGTATAGCTTTTAAAATGGTACCACTTTCAATAATCTTCATTAGTCATTCAGGTCTTAAGATCGCTCGCAGCGTATCACAAGTAGGTGATTCCATAGTTTTGCTCGCGAGTGTATGTTAAAACTAGCCTGCCAGTAGCATAGTGTTCTGTGCCAGTACCTAACTAAGTACATTTGTATTTGATACTACCTGTTTTAATAAGCGTTGCTTCGCGAGCGGTATGTTTCTATCCACTAGATTTCGTGTTCCGAACACTTACCATGTTAAACTGAGTTGTACCTAATGCCGAATAATGCAGTTATTGTGGTCGACGGCACTCGCGACGTATGGACGCGTGCGCTATTTATGCAATAAAACTTTCTAGCTGCCTCATTGTGAATTGAAAAGCAAACAATGCCTATATTCAAGTAAGTAACAAAAGTATAGATATTACTAGCTGACCCGGCGAACTTCGTCCCGCCAACTTAACAAATAAACTATCCTAATAAAAAAAAAACTATCCTATCTTTCAAGTTGGACCAAATTAGAGATCAAAATCGGTTAAGTAGTTTAGGAGTCCATCGCGGACAAACAACGTGACACGTAATTTATATATATTAAGATAGTGTAGATATTATTAGATATCAACATCGTAATTCGTAACACTAGATACGAAATAAAAATTATTTCTTGATATTTTATTCAAATACTTTTTTATTACGAACGAACGAGCGGGAAGCGGGGTGTGGGCTGCGACACGCCTGCCTCTGCGACTGCGGTCGCGTAAATTGCAACCCTATTTAACATGCCGACTCCCTTCTCTACCTCAGCCCGCGCGACCCAAACTGTACACAATTCTTATTCCGAATTGCCGCTCTATACATAGAACTCTTTGTTTCTATCTTTACTGAGTAGGTCTAGCTTGAGGCGCGCCGTGCGGTGCGGGGAAGCGCGAGGCGAAGTAGGGGCCAATTTTAATCGAACGTGTAGTAGATATATTCATTTAATTCATTTGCATTGAACTCTGAAGTGTTCGATGCAAACTTTTTGAAAAAAAAAAATTGTATCAAAATCCTTCATGATCATTAACTAGATATGTGTATGGACCGGCCTGTACAGGAACAATGAATTCTTTCTACAAGGTTGCTAAGTAGAACTGTGAACATTTTTGTTCGGACGACCTTTTCTGTAGCTACCTATTTATTTCAACGTTCATAATATTAATTAAAATAACTTAACTAGTGGTTCGCCCCGAACTGAGACCTCGCGGTAACGGTTTCCCATAATTACTTATTCATTCAATCGATACAATATAACGACCAAAATTTTACATTTTTAATATTATTATGCCCGTTTTCACCAACCATACCTAAATCATCCCCTAAGTAGAAGTCTCTTTACGTAGGTAGCCCCTAAATACAATCCTAACATCCCAATGTCATTTTCACCAAATTTTTTCACTTAGAGGTTCGTAATAACTAAGTTGACAGAAAGCGTCACCTAACTTAACATAGACAGCCCGTAAAGGTTAGGGAACGGTAGTGAAATCAGGCATCAATAGGTACCTACTTAGGTATAGTTTTTTTTTAAATTTATTGCATAAAAATAGTACAAAAGGAGGACCTAATGCTAAAGCATTTTCTACCGGTCAACCTTGAGATGTGAGACAACACTTGTAGTGTATGTGTGCAAAAGAGTAGGGTAAAAGAGTATAATATAAATAATTTGAATATAATAATATTCAATATCCATATAATATACATAATTATATGCAAATTAGTACCTAAATATATTACATGATGCATAATACATTACTTACGTAACATAATACCGTACTTACATATAAAACATAAAATTAGAAAAAAGTTAGACAGAAGTTACATGGTTTTGAGCCGATGGTCCTTCACTTGCCGTTTAAATGAAAATTTTGAGTTTGCACTCCTTATGGAATCGGGCAATGCATTCCATAGCCGAACTGCCTCCATTTCAAAAGAGTAGGCCATGAAGCCGGTCTTGTACCTAGTGATCGCCAGACGAACACTTTGGGAGGACCGAAGCCTAGGATCACAGACTTCGGATTTGAATGGGAACTTACTTTTAAGGTAATTAGGTGTAGAAGAGTCGCAAAGGATCGAATACAGTGTGCAAAGAGTTCTAAGCTGTCGACGCTCTCGTATCGGTAACCACTTAAGTTTGGCACGATACTGAGAGACGTGATCATACTTGCGTAGGTTACACTAGCGGCACGCTATGATGGCCGGTTTGACACATTACAATAGTGATGTGGAATGTCAATTTATTCTCGAACAAAAAACAATTAAGTTTTGTTTTTGTACCTGATTAAATAGGTTTAATAAAACAAAAATGTATATGTTTATTTAATTTATTTGAACGAACTGAATATTTGAATGAAAATGAATATACATACTTTATATGCACACAAGAAACATATGAATACAAAAGATACCAAAAAAGGTGCCACAAAAGGCCATAATTAATCAGATTCGTCCATACTACTATTTTCACTGTCGTCACTGCTATCATCACCTACATTAATAATTATATGTTCGTTTTCTATAATATTATCTATTTTCACATCTCTTTCATAATCTTCCCTTATTAATTTAACAATTATACTTTTCGAAGCAACGTCAATTCGAAACTGCTTTGTTTTGCATTGAGCATTGACGCGAGTTTGCCGGAGGTAGTAGTTGTGCTAGCCAGCGATCCTATGTGACGATCGTATTAGATTCCATTTTTAAAAATTTTCAATTTAGAAAACCAAATGCCGAGTTGTGGTATATATCATATAAAAATAAAAATTTTACCTTTTGTATGAAACAGCTGATATTTTTTTGCGATTTCAGAGGTTTGTCCACATAGTGAAAATTGTTCATATTCACAAGTACATTCACCCCTTAAATGGTGCAAACTGATTTTTCTACACTTGTATACATTTTAGAAATCAATTTAATAAATAAATTTTGAGTCCTAAACCTAAAACTACATTCGATAAAATTTATGAATCTCTGCACATCACTATCGTCAATAAAGTAATACAATTATTTCCTTCAAAGTCGTTATCAATTAATACGGAACTTCATGAGCGGACAAACGTCAAACCGGCCATCATAGCGTGCCGCTAGTGTAAAAATGAAACGTACGTATGCAGGTATTTAAGAGACGTTCTAATTTGTAAAGTAGTTCCTCATTCAAATCCGTGTAACATGTGTCACCATAGTCCAGAATGGGCAGTAAAAGAAGGTTAACTAGGTGGACTTTAGCGTTAACAGGCAAAAAATGTTTTAAGCGAAACAGGGTGAAGCGTGCCATAAAAATTTCGCGAAATTTCATTCACTTGACTCCGCCAACTGAAAGAACTGTCAATGACTAAGCCTAAGTCTTTGAAATTGGAAGAAAAGGGAATTACAGTGCTGTCAAAAGTCAGTTTAGTGAATATTTCGATATCAACCCTTCTTAACAGGCGAGAGCTGCCAACTACGTAGCTTGTTCCATAAGTCTTGCAAAAATGTCACTATTTATTAATGTTTTTCAAAATAATATCCATCACTGTCAATACACTTATGCATGCGTTTAAACCACGTATCAAATATCTTCTTCCATTGATCCTTTGAAATACTGGCGCAGGCCTCATCCCATGCACTCAATAACTCGTCATCAGTCGCAAACCGTCGTCCTTTCAACTGGTTTTTGATTAGAGGAAAGAGACCAAAATCACACAGCGCAAGGTCGGGGCTATAAGGAGGATGGTCAAGCACCGTGAGCTTCGATTTTTCCAAAAACTTTTGAGTTGTGTTCGCTCGATGAGCAGGAGCGTTATCATGATGAAAGTGCCAACTGTTAAGACGCGACTTTGGTCGCAGTTTCTTCAGCTCGCAGATGACTTTAGGGCAGGCAAACAAACCTCAGTGTACCAGGTAGCATTGACAGTCTTCTGCGTGTCTAATACAACTCTAGCTATGATGCCTCTCTTGCCAAAGAAAACAGCGATCATCCTTTTTTAACTGACTTTTGTTGTTTGACCTGTGTTGGGGTTGGCTCGTCTTCGAACACCCAAATTTTCGATCTTGATTTACTTGGAACGTCGAAGTAGTACAGCCAAGTTTCATCACCAGTCACTATTTAGTTTACATCCTTAGATCGGCCTGAGTCGTATTTTTTTAGCATTTTCTTGCACCACTCAACACGCGCCATGCGTTGACTGTCGTCGAGAGTATGAGGGATCCAAAGACAACATACCTTTTTTACTTTTATGTCTTCGTGTAAAATTGAATTAGCTGTAGATGCACCAATGTTCAGAATCACCTCTATCTGTCTGCACGTAATTCGCCTATTAATAGTTATTAGTTTTCTGACAGCGTCTATATTTTCTTGGGTCCTGCTTGCAATGGGTCGGCCCGGTCTTTCATCGTCGTTTAAACTGTAGTTACCTCTCTGGAACTCCTTGTACCATCTGAATACGGTAGAAAGGGAAGGGCACTCTTTACCAAAGGTACTGGACATTTCCTCGTGGCACTCTTGGTAAGATAATCCACGTTTGAAATTGTAATAGAAAATCACTCTGTAATCTCTGTTACCGAGACTATCCATTTTTAATATTTTTTCGATTTATTTCCCAAAGATTACTCATGGAAGGTTCATCACACAGTCCATGCATGAACTTGTAATTAGTGAAAGATTATCATGTGCTCAGCCATACACGTCAAAACCTCTTCGATTATTTCTATTGCAAGACTTATGGAACAGCCTTGTATTATCGCCTGACATTTCGCTGGGTTGACCATAATACCGTACTGATTAGACCACGAAGCGATCTTAGCTAATTCGTCATTTAACGAGCTAATGGCTACCTCCAAGCCTTCAACATCGGTTTGCATACGTAAAGCTGCAAGTCATCGGCGTAAAGATGGTACTGACAACTAAGGATAGCAGTGATGGAATTGATAAATAAGGAAAATAATAATTTATATTAAATATAAAATAATAAGTAATTTTTGGAACATTCGAATTAAATTAAGTATTTGTTCACAGCATCATCTATCGAAACGATCAGAAAACATGCAAAAACAACCGCGGGCGACGTGAAGTTTTATTGATGTTTGATATTTAACTAAATAATAATTTTAATTGGCTATTAAGTTATTATAGATACGTATCTAATATTTGTCATACAAAATAATAATAGTTTACATAAAGCTGCGTTCGAAATATGAGATGACAGCGCCATCTATTGACATCATTGTGAAGTTCTGTTAAAAATACTGAAGCTAATTAAAAATTAAATAATTTTTATTATATTTATCTAATTTTAGTATTTGTTGTTCAAGTACATGATATAATGCAACTACACTAGCGGCACGCTATGATGGCCGGTTTGACACATTACAATAGTGATGTGGAATGTCAATTTATTCTCGAACAAAAAACAATTAAGTTTTGTTTTTGTACCTGATTAAATAGGTTTAATAAAACAAAAATGTATATGTTTATTTAATTTATTTGAACGAACTGAATATTTGAATGAAAATGAATATACATACTTTATATGCACACAAGAAACATATGAATACAAAAGATACCAAAAAAGGTGCCACAAAAGGCCATAATTAATCAGATTCGTCCATACTACTATTTTCACTGTCGTCACTGCTATCATCACCTACATTAATAATTATATGTTCGTTTTCTATAATATTATCTATTTTCACATCTCTTTCATAATCTTCCCTTATTAATTTAACAGTTCTATTCACAACCTTTTCCCAGTCTCCTTTAGTCACATGTTCACAAGCTTCTTCTAATAATTTTAGCATTTTTTTTGTGGTAAATGGGGGTTCTGTATTGTGTCTTGCAGCATATCCCTTAATTTGAGCCCACACCAACTCAATCGCATTATACTCACAATGGTAAGGCGGTAACCGTATAACTCTGTGCCCATGTTCTAATGCTATTTCGTCAATGACGTATCGGATCTTGGTTGGTTTGTTTTCTTTTAAAAGACGTACTAATTCCGCTTTTAACATATTCATGTTTGCATCTACGCCATTTTTACGAAGCCATGCGACGATATCAGCTTTCTTTTGGGATTGGGCAGGTGGCTTGTCAATTTGCATCGAGTGGTATGGGGCGTTGTCCATAATTTTAGTAGATGGTTCAGGGAGGCTACACAACATTGAGGTAAACCATTCAGTAAACTTTTCTCCATTCATGTCTTCATGATAGTCTCCAGTGGTTTTTGACGCAAAAGCCATGAGAGAACCTTCGACAAACCCGTTGATGGTTCCGGCGTGACAAATTATAAGTCGCGATCCTTTTCCTACAGGAACTTTGGAAGTAGATGCTGCTGTGTCATCGTTCCAAGAACGGCCTACAGTATGGTTAGCATTAAGCCATGTTTCATCCAAGAACACAACATTTTGCCAATTTTTGATTTCTTTCACTTGCCGTAAAAAAGTATACCTTGCCATCGCTATATCAAATCTTTCCATCAATATTTTGCGTTTGTTACATTTTTTGTATCGAAATCCAATGGTCTTCAAAATCTTCGTTAAAGAACTTTCCCCACCGAAGAATAATCCAGCTTCCTTCAGTGAATGCACCAACTTTTTTCTTGTTGGATACTCCTTCTGTAAATAGTAGCCGTAAACATGTCTTCGGATAGCATCGGCATCAAAGCTATCGATGCCTACGACTGGTTTTGCTCGTTTTCTCTTTTTTGGTGTGTGAAGTTTATTTTCTTCTGTGCCAGTCTCGCCATATTTTTTTTTAGTTATCCGTCTAACAGTTCGTTGTCCAATATTAAGCGCATCAGCTACGCGTTCAACCACTGACGTTATAGGTAAAATTGGCCCTCCATTTTGAGCTTCACGATCGAAATAGTTACGAAGGCGTATTACGAACTCACGTGTCTGACTATTTAGAACAGTTCTCTGCGTACGTTCGGTCATATCGACGAAATCCACAACAAAGGGCTTGAACAGAGTCCAAATTAACGAGCAAGGGTCAACAGTAATGCAGTATCAATATTTGAAATCCAAAGCCAGGTCAAAACTATATCACAATCGCATTGCACTGACAGTTTATACTTTTCGAAGCAACGTCAATTCGAAACTGCTTTGTTTTGCATTGAGCATTGACGCGAGTTTGCCGGAGGTAGTAGTTGTGCTAGCCAGCGATCCTATGTGACGATCGTATTAGATTCCATTTTTAAAAATTTTCAATTTAGAAAACCAAATGCCGAGTTGTGGTATATATCATATAAAAATAAAAATTTTACCTTTTGTATGAAACAGCTGATATTTTTTTGCGATTTCAGAGGTTTGTCCACATAGTGAAAATTGTTCATATTCACAAGTACATTCACCCCTTAAATGGTGCAAACTGATTTTTCTACACTTGTATACATTTTAGAAATCAATTTAATAAATAAATTTTGAGTCCTAAACCTAAAACTACATTCGATAAAATTTATGAATCTCTGCACATCACTATCGTCAATAAAGTAATACAATTATTTCCTTCAAAGTCGTTATCAATTAATACGGAACTTCATGAGCGGACAAACGTCAAACCGGCCATCATAGCGTGCCGCTAGTGTAATTCAAAAGTTTCAGGCTCGGCCTTTCAACCGATTAAGACTTCTGAGGTCAAATATAATCTCCACTTTGAAAGCCCCCATTTCGTCAATTTTAGGGAAAAAATTAAAAAAAAAATTATATTTTGTACTCTGTTCTAAATTATCCTTAAAATGATATACCGCAACTCTATGTAACGCTATAAAAATATTTTACTTCGCATTCGCTTCTGAGAGCCCCCCTGTGACATAAAGATTTTTATAATCATAGTCATTTTCAAGTTATGTTTGCACAAATTGGTATTTTGGCTCTTGATTAAAAATAAAGAAGATTTTACATTTTTGAAAATTCTACCCTCAAAGGCATAAAATATGGCCTGAAAGTTTTATGACAGTCCTTTATTCTTCGAGTTATTTTTTACGTTATGTGTATGAAAATAGGTGTTTTATTATGTGAATACGATGAATTACGTGTTTAACAGATTTTGTAAATTCTATTCCCAAAGGGATGAAATAGGGGATGGAAGTTTGTATGAAAGTCCGTAATTTCTCAAGTTATATCTACGAAACTTGGTATTTTGGTTCTTGATTAAGAACTCGTACGCATTTCACAGTTTTAGAAAATCCTACCCCTAAAGGGTTAATAGTTTGTATGAAAGTCCGTTTTCAAGTTATGTATATGAAACTTGGTATTTTGGCTTTTAATTAAAAACAATAAGGTACCTAAGTGTTTCACAGTTTTTGAAAATTCTAGGCCCAAAGGTACAAAATAGGGGATAAAAGTTTTTATGCCAGTCCTTTATTATTCGAGTTCTTTTTCAAGTTATGTATGTGAAACTTAGTATTTGGTCTTTCAATGAAATAAAAAGCATTACATCTTTCACAAATTTTGTAAATTCTACCTCCGAAGGGGTTAAATAGGGGATGGAAGTTTGTATGAAAGTCTGTCATTTTTCAAGTTAGGTATATCCACGAAATTTGGTAGTTTGGTTCTTAATTAAAAACAAAGAAGTATGTGTTGCATAGTTTTTGGAAATTCTACCCTCAAAGGCATAAAATAGGAGATGAAAGTTTTTATGACAATCCTCTATTGGTATTTTGGCTCTTGATTAAATTTAAAGAATTACGTGTTTCACAGATTTTGTAAAATCTACCCCCAAAGGGGTTAAATAGGGAATG
This sequence comes from Oeneis ivallda, assembly GCA_029955525.1. Lineage (NCBI taxonomy): Eukaryota > Metazoa > Arthropoda > Insecta > Lepidoptera > Nymphalidae > Oeneis > Oeneis ivallda. Next base: position 20,865,465 of record JARPMR010000008.1, on the reverse strand, counting down.
GAAGTTTGTATTAGAGTCCGTAATTTTTCAAGTTATATCCTCGAGACTTTATTTTTGTTTTAAGTTTTTTTGTAAGACTTTTTGTATTTTGGCTCTTGATTAAAAACAAAGAAGTACGCATTTCACAGTTTTTGAAAATCTATCCCTAAAAGGTTGAAATAAAGGTTGAATGTTTGTTTGTTTTGTAATATTTTAAACAATAGAGACAAAATTATATCTACTTGGCTAGCATAAATATCATAATTATCAAAGGATTGATTAAATAAAAAAAAATCAAAGGTTTCCATGAATTGGTGCAGACTAGTGATGAGCCGGATCGTTAAAAATGTATATCCGCAGATATGGATCCGGATACTTATATTTGGTGTCAAGATTCGCGGATACGGATACGGATCATAACTTTCTTACTCAATCGCTAGTTGACGCCACTTGACGCTTTGCTTGACAGGATAATATTTAAATGTTTCGACTTGCATTGCGCAGGTCTTTTTTTGTTTTATTTATAGTTTATTTAGTGTGACACTGGGCAGCACAGATAACGTTTGTGTTTGGTACATCAGTTCAAAAAATGTCTACAATGAAGTTCAGGTAAAGTAAACAAAGTAACGGATACGGATCTTTCTTCTCCCTCGGATATCCGCGGATACGGATACGGATATCCGGCACATCACTAGTTTGGACAAACAGACCAGACAAACAAAAAACAGAAACTTGTGGTTTGATTAAGTTATTATGAAAACAGTCTTGTAGACGACGTTTCAAATTAGATATACTTATAAATCATAGTATATTATATTATAGTATATTGTTTGTGTTTTAGGATGACGGTGCTGCGTGCGTTTTAACTTTTACTTCGGCAAAATTGATGGCGTTTGCGTAAGTCATTATATCGTTATAATTAATTTAAAGTACAATAGGTGCGATCATCATAATATCGGCTGAGGTATCTCATTCATCTAGACTTCTAGACTCTGCATTTAAGTGCAATCTAACTGTACCAAATATTAATAAATAATAATTGTCTAGGTAAATTTATTATATTCATTAAAGTTCTAAATGAAACGGAATACCGCCAGGTTGTACACATAAATTGTAACATTTTTGTCTTCTTTTTAACCGACTTTTAAAAGGTTCTCAATTCCACCGGTAGGTATCTTTTTTCTTGCACTTATAAAACTTATCAAAAGATGTTGTCAATTTATTTGTGTACCTACAGTTGAATCAGCTACAATACCTAAGTTTTGCGTGAAGATAACGCAAGAAATTGTAATTTTGATCGATGCACAAATATATCGTTAGGTTTCCGTTGTACTTGCTATACATAGCTCCTACGATTTCAGTTACCTCCAGAACATACCCGTCGTTGAACGGCCAAAGCACGACTTTCAGCTATACGCGATGGCTGTAACCGTCCAGCCTATTAAAAAGTTAGGGGGCGTTGATCCACCCTTGGTGCGTGCCCCGCCTGGTGTGAAGCTTGTACCGGCTACTAGCAAAGTAAGTTCAATATTAATTATTTAGCTATACTAGCTCACCAAACGAATTTCATACGTTGGACTTGAAGCACCATTTAGGTCCATGTAGTGAGCATGATGTATATTTACTAAAAGACACATTAACTAAAAAAAACGATAACAAAAATATAATAAAATAAACCACTGGATTGTTCCCGCGACTACATTGCGAGTGTTGAGGTTTTTTTAAGAATCCCGAAGGAGCTCTGATTTTCCGGAATGAAAAGTATCTTTAGTTCGTCTCCGGAATGCCTAAATACCAACCTGTAATGGAAAATAAATCTGTGCCCGATAAGATCAGTTCAACGGTTAGACCAAGTTCCTCCTAAAAATATCAAGTTTTTATTATTTATACCAAGGAAACCTAATTATTTTTATAATTATGTTTCCCTGTATTATAATCAATTACAAGTCTGTGAAAACCTCCTCAAAATCGAGAAAGGTTCATAAACAGATTCCTTAAAGTTTTTCTGTGAAACTGTATTCTTCTAGCGACTTTATAATCATTTACAAGTCTGTGAAAACCTCCTCAAAATCGAGAAAGGTTCATAAACAGATTCCTTAAAGTTTTTCTGTGAAATTGTATTCTTCTAGCGACTAGAAGACTAGAATGACTAGAATCTAGTCAATTGTTCACATTTCTACCAGGTTACCATCGAGGGTAAGAAACGTCGGGCCTCAGAGAAAGATAGGAAACATCCGCCAGGCAGTGCGACGTGCGTTGACGCGCAACGGGCCTCTGAGAAGAGGGACAAGGAAGATGGAAGGCTCAAAGGTTCAAACTTACTGTTTATTGGAACGAAGTTCCTTTTCGGACGGTTTGGCGGATGGAGGCTAGGCGAAAAAAGTGTAAGAATTTTCCGTCACGATCCTTGTTGCCTTTGTTTATTACACACATTCCGTCATAGGCTTTGGTGGCGTAGCGGCTAAACGAAGGAGTTAAACTATCGGTTCGGGGTTCCATAAATAGACTAATAACCATTTTCAATCCACAAATGATTGGGGAATTTATTTTAAAATACAAAACAATGTAAACACGCTGAAGTACGCGCGCGCATGCACAGGCGAAGTAAGGCGCTCAAAATTACATCCATTGAATTAGGGGCTGAAATTCATTCTTTCAAGTAAAATAGAACTAATAACGCATAAAATATTAATATTAAGAACGCCTATAACGCCAAAAAAAATCAGATTTCGCGATGAGATAAAACAGCCGCAACCTCATGTGAGGCGCGACAAAAGAAAGCGTTTTGCGCGGAATAGGAGTGTAGTAAGCGCCAAATACTTTGTAACTCGTAAAATATTCATTTTCTTTTCAATTCGCTAGGCTACTCTCTTGATAATATCAATCGGAATATAATGTAAAAATTTTGGCTCTGTAATATGCAACACATTGAAAATAAATGAATATTGGTTAAAAATTAGACCTAACTTCGCGATTTTTTATTATCGAACAAATTTCATCATTTTATGTTTTTGCCCAAGCACGTCCCTTGGCAGTATGATGTAATTTTTGCGTGTTTTTTTTCGGATAGTTGAAACTTGATCTACTACTGTAAAAATCAAATCTATTTACTGTTAACGAGCCACTCTTAATATTAATAAGTTTGCCTGCTTATGTACAATGATTGTACAGGTACATATTATGGATTTTTTTTCAAATTTTACGTTGCAAATCGTTGCTAAGGTAATTGCAGGAATATCAACCTCGACAGACCATTGACATTTAAGGATTGCATTCAGAAGTCAATAAAATTTAAGTCAGAACTTTTTTAAATTTCATTATGTGCGTAATCACGTCATGCTTCAACGGTGAAGGAAAACATCGCGAGGAACGCTGCACGCCTGAGAGTTCTCCATATTGTTCTCAAAGGTGTTTAAAGTCTGCCAATTTGCATTGGGCGTGGTGGACTATGGCCTATAACCCTTTTCTGAGAGGGAGACTTGCGCTTAGTAGGTGTCGTTGATGGGTTGCTGGTGATGATAATGATGATGATGATGAGACAAAGAAAAAAAGTTTTCACAGAAACAATAATTTACCTGTTTTTTAATCATCCAGGTCAGCGCAATACAAGCGGTTGGCTCGTTCTTTACGATGGCACTCAGTTCCTTTCGGCTCAACATTCGATGTGCTGTCGAAGGTTCCCCTTCGCTTCACGTGGAAATCAGGTTAGTACTTTTACTTGTACCTATATTTAGGTTATGTAAAGCTGTGAATGCAAAGCGATGTGAGGCTACGTTAAATTGTTACAATACCCAGGAATAAATCTGTAATTTTGAAATTTGGACAGAAACAATATCCAAATTCTGTCAAGCAGCAGCTAGCTCTGGGTTAAAAGTATAACCCGGCGTTTCAGCAAGCGGGCCTTAAAGATTAATAAAATTAGCGAATCTTACGATTAACAATTATTAATGGTTAATTGCGACTCCAATTAACTATTTTAAGTTTTTTGCGATATCATAAAAAGTACTGTAGTTTCCTGTATTAAAAAAATATTTTATTGTAGCTTAAAGAATCTATACTAAGGGCGTTTTCCCACGAGCCACCGCAAGGCACGATAAATGGCGGTGACGACTCCGAGCACCGTATAATATTTCTATGGACCGTTTACTCATTCAAGGACACGGCACTGAAATATAAATATAGTAATATTATGAGGGAACTCTAATCCCAAAGAATTTGAATAATAGATATTTGAAGAAATATTGCCGTCGCGCTGCGTCCAACGTGCTCCCGTAAAGTACGAAAGGGACAACTGTAGGCTGATTTTACCTACAAAAACCTTGACCAAAGGACGTTTCGTATTCTGCTGTTCCCTTCTTTAAAACTAGACAGATCTCAAAAATTCTTATATCAAAACTAGCTGACCCAGCGAACTTCGTACCGCCAACAAAATATTTAGGGGTCGGTCACGGTCCCTTATCATTTAGGGGTATGAAAAATAGATGTTGGCAGATTCTCAGACCTACCCGATATGCACACAAAATTTCTTAAAATCGGCTCAGCCGTTTCGTTTGAGATTTTTTAAATTAGATTTAGAGGAAAAGTATCTATGCTTCTATTATTTTCTTTTTTGTTGAAAACTTATGTTTGAACATGGCGGTAAAAGCGGGTTTTTTTTGGGTTATTAGATTGCCGTGATTATGTTTTGGAAAAAAGGAAATGATAGGGGCATGTATTAATAAGACCTAGATTTTTTGGAAAAAAATCATTGCTCTAGAGGCATTATCCACGAAGAAAACAGCAGAATGCGTTTGTATGGAGAAAGGCCCAATAGAGTTCCCTCCTAAGGCGCTTGGAGTCATTACCGCAATTTATCATGCCTTGTCGTATCGTGCGGTGGCTCGTGGAAAAACGCCCTAAGGAGAACCTTATGTAGGTGTAGGTAAAAAGAGTGATCGGAAAGTTTTGATATTATATAGTTTTTATACCCTGTAAACCAATTTACCAATGGAGTTTTCCTTTGCAGGCTCTTGCCTGTTGTGTGATGGCGGTGGCCATGTCGAGGGTGGAAGACGTGTGTCGATGGTGCTCATCCACCCTCGATCATATCCTGGAGAGTGGAGACCAACTTTACCAGGACAGCTATCTGCACTTCCGGCCACCCACTAAAATACTAAATATTGAACAGGTGAGAAATAAAAACTGCTTTTTACCGGACTGTAGGAAAAGCCAAAAGGAACAGTTATGATTTTAGCAGGCTATTTATGTATGTGACTATTTACATATTATGTATGTTCAACCATAGCGCCGAAACTAGGTACTCAGCCTATTTTGATGTATGGGGTGTCAAACGATTTGTTATTATGGTCCGGGTGACATAGGCTACATTTTATACTATCAAAATTATTATGACGTATGTTGCAAGTTGCAACTAGTGATGTGCCGGATATCCGTATCCGTATCCGCGGATGTCCGAGTGAGAAGAAAGATCTGTATCCGTATCCGTGTCCGTTACTTTTTTGGCGGATCTTTTACGGATCTTTTTACTAAACTTCTTTGTAGACATTTTTTTTAACTCATGTACCGAACACAAACGTTATCAATACTGCCCAGTGTCACACTGAACTATAAAAAAACAAAAGAAAGACCCTCGCAATGCAAGTCGAAACATGTCCTGTCAAGCAAAACGTCAAGAGGAGTCAACAGACTATCGTTTCAAGGTCACGCGCATCGACACCGATTGAGTAAAGAATGATAAGATCCGTATCCGTATCCGTGGATCTTGACACCAAATATCCGTATTCGGATCCGTATCCGCGGATATACATTTTTAACGATCCGGCACATCACTAGTTGCAACCAATTTTCCGTAGTCAGGTTACAATTCATGATAATAATTGATGCATCTTTTCCATAAGCAGCCTGCAGACCATACTCTGTCATTTTGTTTCGAAGCTCTAAATCTATAATAATCGATGACGAGAAATGGTCTTATACCTTTTTTTAATAGATATATGGACTAGCGCTTGACTGCCATCGATTCCACGATAGTAAGTGAAGATGCAACCTAAGATGGTGCGCGCTTGCCTAGAAGATGCCTATTCACTCTTGATTTAAAGATAAGCCTATATACGACCTATATATACCTAGGTACGACAACAGTTCATAAAATGTCTTTCTACTGATACTTCCAGATCCTGCGCAAATTCTACACGCCCGGTAATTGTGTTTGTCGTGTTGTGGTGTACAGGCCTCGTCAAAGGGGCGTAGTGGATACTGACCTTCTTGAACAGGTAATTTATTGTGTACCTGTACTAAGCGGTAATAGCCTGGTGGTCAAGACTTCTGCCTCCATTTAGAGAGTCCGGGGTTGGATCTCTGACTTAAATAACCATAACCGAGCTCGATCTAAGACCAGTGCCTTTGCTTGCCAGTGCATTACATTGGAGAATGATATTTTTTTCGAAATAAAATAGTAAGTAGATACTTCCGAACATCATCCAACAGTCTTTCAAAATCGGTCATCATGCCTATTCTGATACTTATTTTGGGTACTAAACCAATTGTCTAAAAGTTATCCCATTGATCGTATTCGTATTCGATGGCATTAGCGTCAAAGTAAAATAATCCTTGATTGTAGGTATTTATTTAAAGTCACAAATTCATGTACTTACTGAATTTGTGACCTAATCAATACAATCAAGGATTATTTTACTTTGACGCTAATGCCATCGAATACGAATACGATCAATGGGATAACTTTAGACAATCGCACCTCTGCCCTAAGCCTTCACCCATTGCTAGGCTATCACCACTGCTGTACCACTGCTGGTCGCCTTCATTGTAAACAAATTCTACAAATCTTATTACAACAGGTGACAGAGTTCTTCCGTGAAGAGAAATATGGCGTGTTCGTCGCCGGACGTGGAGATTTTGCCGTTGCGCTTTTTAGAACTCCAAGAGGTATTATTATTATAATTATTTGACGGCTTTTGATAAATCTAGCGGACAATAAAACAACCTTTGCCATTGCGTGAATGAATTGGCCTAACTTCCTCCTAAAGTCACTAAGGAGATTGGCGAATTCGATAGAGTTTCTGACTCAGACGAACTGAACCGTGGGCAATCCCACGTTCACGAATTAAACTTCTCATGCTTATTCTAGTAAACCAGTCTTAACAAAAAAGTTCATTTAAGTCTATCAAATAAAAAATAAGTTGGGAGAAAAAAGATATTCACTTGTATTGCCATGTAACGGTTATTTATACTGTGTACTTGTGAATAATTATATTTTTGATCCCCATCTTCTAAAAATATCGGGTTTACACGGAAAAATACTCTGAAAAATATTAATTAAAATTAAATGTTTTCTGAATCTGAATGGTTTTTAAAAATGCTGGGTCAAAATTCGCCAACCTCCTTTCAACAACGCTAGCTTCAACAACAAGCTTAGATATACTTTGTGCGATTTGACCCGTCCCCGGATTTCCGGGAGGTTCCGGATTTGGCAGTAATATCTCAAAATAAATATTACTCACCTTACTTACCTAATGTTGCTCAAATTCTGCCTCATTCCCAGCCAGTATGAATAGTGAATAAGGCCCTTAAAAGCATTTAACGTAACAATATTAGCGGAATTCCGAAAGACTTCTTCCTAAAGATCTTAAGAGTGGGTGTACGTTCGTTAACAGTAAACAGATTTGATTTTTACAGTAGTAGATCAAGTTTCAACTATCCGAAAAAAAACACGCAAAAATTACATCATACTGCCAAGGGACGTGCTTGGGCAAAAACATAAAATGATGAAATTTGTTCGATAATAAAAAATCGCGAAGTTAGGTCTAATTTTTAACCAATATTCATTTATTTTCAATGTGTTGCATATTACAGAGCCAAAATTTTTACATTAAATTCCGATTGATATTATCAAGAGAGTAGCCTAGTGAATTGAAAAGAAAATGAATATATTACGAGTTACAAAGTATTTGGCGCTTACTACACTCCTATTCCGCGCAGAACGCTTTCTTTTGTCGCGCCTCACATGAGGTTGCGGCTATGTTTTATTTCATCGCGAAATCTGATTTTTTTTTTGGTGTTATACGCGTTCTTACGGCCCGGAAGATTCCCGTATGATATGTCCAGTCAGTCCTCTAGGTCCAATACACTGAATGTCCTATTAAATATGCTGAGGTTTTCTTCGCAGGTTACTACATGTTCGACCCGGCGGACCGTGACCGCTACGGGCGCGCCGTGGCGCCCCCTTGTCGCGGCCGGGCGCGCGCTTGCTTCTCCCAATACCCTAATGTGAGTATCATCATCATGAGCAACCCCAACAGCAACAGCCTCTGGCAGAGATGCGTTCCTGGAGTACGCAAGCAAAATAGCGAGAGTAGCTATTGCCAGGAACAGAGCGACCGATAGAGATGCATAGTGCCTCTTATATCGTGAGCATATATAGATGGCACTTGCATATAAATCGCGTCGCTCTGCTCCTGGCAAAACCGGAACGATTCTCCTATTTTGCGCACTCCGGGCTCCGAGCTTTGAAGCATGACCACACCTTTCTTAGAATAAGTAGTATGGACGAATAAGAATTATAAACCAGAATTTAAAATGATTATAAATTGTAAATTAATAGTAATATAGGAATATTTATAAGTAATATAGGAATAGCAAAAAAGGACCCTTTTTATGAAAGGGGACACCCTGTTTAATTTAAAAAAAAAAACCATCAGCAAGCAAGCCTGGTAGAGATCGCTTTTAAGCGATAAGGCCGCCTATTGTACTCTGTTTTTTTAAGTTACAAAAGTATGTTGTTTTCTTTTTTTTTTTTTTGGTGTACAATGATAGCTATTTATGCAACTGCATCGTAATGAGGGTCATTTTGATTCGAGTGCTGTTTTTTGATACGAGGCTTGCCGAGTATCAAAATAGGATAGTACGAGAATTAAAATGACTAATTACGTTCAGTTGCATACAAGATTTTATCTACGACAAGGAAGTAAAATCATTAACAAAATACGCCGTAGGCTCAATAAAGTAACAAAAAGTAACTCCGTAAGCCGCCACCAGCCGCCTCTGGCGCCTCTGTCAACAAAAAGTAACTCCGTAAGCCGCCACCAGCCGCCTGTGGCGCCTCTGTCGTATGAACGGTACAAAAGTGCCAGAACTCAGAGCCTTAGCTTTAGGTATCCTATTTTAAGAAGATAACCATTTCGATTCAGCTCCCATACAACGAGCTGCATCGAAATGAGAAGCAAAACCGATAGAGGGTTCATTTCGATTCAGCTGTCAAACTCGAAATTGGAACTTTTCGATGCTGGAGTAGATAAAGTATATTTCAATTCAATTTCAATTTCAATTCAACCCATTAACGTCTCACTATTGAGTGCAGCCCCTCTAGCCAAGTTACACTTCGTTGTATCCATTCTCTTTCTACAATCGTCGTTTTGGCTAGGACTAGACTAGATGGCGCTACAGCTGATCAAAGACAGAAGTGTCTTGATAATATTTCGCGGCATTTTGATTTATAAACGTTTTTTTTGCATTTAAAATGCATAAATTATTCACTGGTAGTGTCCATTAAAATGCACACTAATTAAATTAGATAATTTAAGCGCAATCTAGTTTGAAACTAGGTAGGAACTTACCTTGTTCGAGTTTCTAAATAGCAAACTAGATGGCGCTTAAATTATCTAATTTACTATAGTGTGCATTTTAATGGACACTACAGTGAATAATTTATGCATTTTAAATGCTAAAAAACATTTATAACACAAAATGCCGCGAAATATTATCAACACTTCGGTTTTTGATCAGCTGTAGCGCCATCTAGTCTAGTCCTAGCCAAAACTTCAAGCGTTGACGATTGTTTAAAGGGAATGTATACAACGAAGTGTAACTTGGCTAGAGGGGCTGGTCTCCTCTCAGAAAAGGGTTATAGGCCATAGTTCACCAAGCGGGCCCAATGAGAATTGACGGACTTCACAGTTCACACACCTTAGAGAACATTATGGAGAACTCTCAGGTGTGCAGGTTTCCTCACGATGTTTTCCTTTACCGTTGAAGCATGTGATATTTAATTGCTTCAACGCACATAACTCCGAAAACTCAGAGGTGCGTGCCCGGAATCGAACCTGAGATCCCCCAATAGGAGACCACGTCCTAACTACTTGGCTATCACTGCTTCGCCCCATCCATTTGAGTTTAAGTAAAGCTAAATAATTAGTGGCAAGAACATTTTCATCATCATTATCTCGACTCATCGCCAGCCCAATACATTCATTCTCAGAATGAGAAAGGTTTTATACCTACTTACTACCACTACCTTGGCGAAAATTATGAGTGATAGCGAGTGATAAATATTTGCTTAGAACTAGTGTACATAACTCTATAAAAATCGTCCAAGTGCGAATCGGGCCTCGCTCTTTTAGGGTTCCGTACATATGACCAAATCCCATTTTTAAAACTAGATACATATTTAGATATCTTAGTTCTTAGATAGTACTAAATTAGCATAATATGGGGGGAAAATGCTCGTTTGTTTTGGTCACAACTTTGAAGGCCCCCATTAATTCTTCATTTTTGAAGCTAAAAAATAATAAAAAATATATTTGAACTCCACTTAATGAGCTCTAGACACTATCACCCCACATGGCAGGGTAAAGTAATTAAAATTTTATTTCGACTCCTTTTTCATGTATGAGAGCCCCCTTTATTTTTTAATTTAATTTATTTTTTATTATTTGTTGTTATAGCGGCAATAGAAATACACACTGTAAAAATTTCAACTGTCTACCTGTTACGGTTTACGAGATACAGCCCGCTGACAGACGAACAGACGGGACAGCGGGGGCTTAGTAATAGGGTCCCGTTGGCACCCTTTGGGTACGGAACCCTAAAAAGTAGGTGCGTGCCGATCGAGCCTGGATCCGTAAAGGACGTATAAATCTTTTCCACTAAGCTATCATTTATATTTTTCAATTTATCCTACAAAATAATTGTATTATTATTATTGTTTCAGATTAAAACCCTAACTGAAAAGTTGGGGCCCAACATTCCTCCTGTGATAAAACAGGACGAGGATGGTGGTGACTCCAAAGAGGTAGCTATACACTCTTGTATCCTATCCCAATCCCATCCCATCCAAATAACATCTTACATCGTGGGGCACCAGCTTAAAATTATGATTATCAAAAGACAAAAAAAACTAGGTCATAGGTTAATCCATACTGTATAATAAGACGGCTGAAGGTTATACGGTGATTCGCATTTTTCAGGCAAATTCGACGAAATTTTTAAATTTCAAATTATTGCCGAATAATTCGGTATTTTTTCTAATATCATTAATATTTAAATAATTCTTCAACTTTTTGTGATTTATACCATCCCGCTATGAATAATAATAAAATTAATTAATTTACATAGAAATTATGAACCGAAAACCTATGGGAAAACCGACGGTAAACGAAGGAAATGAGGAAGAAGGTAATGAGGATTGATGGCTTTTCCAATTTTTTCTCAATGAATATCATAATTACGAACCTCATACATATTCCAAACTACGAAGGTACTTCTAAGATGTGATAATTACCTACACAGTAAACAAAGTCACAAAATATACTCCTTTAATAATACGATCGATGGAAAAGAGAATTCAGAATGGCAATTTCAGACCTTTGAGTAATAAACCTACACAATAGAAGAATTGACGCGCGTACCCCTCTATAAGTTGGGTATGACCAGTGGTCATACCCGTTATATAAAACTGTTTGACTCGAGTCACGCGCCTGTCAACTACGTATGGTTAGCGGGGAATGAGCTCCGCTATAAATGCCGAATATGAGAGTATTTTCTTCTAAAAAAATATTTAAAACATCCAGTTTACTAAAGGATAACATTTATTTACTTCTGATGTATTATTTTATCCAAATAATGCAAGACTTATGCAGAAAACTTAAGAAAACTGTCGATCTGAAAATGTTGCTACTTAATCGTACATGAAATAATTTGAGGAAAATATTGAAAATTAATCTTCCTACTTACTATTTGTTTAGAGACCTTTTTCATGAACTGCATTATAAATTGATCCCATAGAATTAAAATCACGATAGAATAGGAAGGGGTGAACGACTAATTTATAAGCTTTAAGTAAAATATGACTAGATATATAAATACGAACTTTGATCGTTTGTGGGATTATCAAATAATGATAAAAATTCTTTCTATAAAACCAACTTTAAACGCCACTACAAAGTATAAAACAATTTTAATTTGTACATGTATGTTGAAGTCGGGCGGGCCTAAATATAAATGATGAAACCAATGCGCGACGCTAGCCCAACTTTGCCCGATCGGCGTATAAAATCGGTTTTTTAAAGATATTTTTTTTTACATTATTATTTTAAGCTTTTTAGTGTATATCTCTGATCGCGAGCAATTTGCTCTTAATCATTGAGTTCCTTCTTCCATTACCGAAGATATGAATCACCTTCTCTTCACCTTTTAAAAAGGCCCAACCTTATTATGCGTTCTTTCAAAAAAATTTGAAATCGGTTCAGATTTGACGTAGTTATGGAGTAACATCTAACATTATATCAACAACAATTTATATGGGAACCACCTCTGAAGTATGTCCTACTAAACAAAAAAAAAATATCAAATTCCATTCATTATTTGGCGGAATAATTGCGTAACAAATATACAAAAAAATTCGAATTGAGAACCTCCTCCTTTTTTGAAGTCGGTTAAAATGATTGCATTATTATAACGATCGCAATGGTGTCTGATTGGCTGGTACTCTCCCACTATTGTTTAAAATGCATTGATGCAGCTAGAGCTCCATAAACTAAACGAATTCATAAAATTAGTTTTTTACTCAATTATTTCAAAAGTTATAGGTATATATTTCCATATAGCCAGTGTGGTATAATTTTCTAAATATATAAAAAAAAGCATCCGCTAAGAAAGGATTTTTACAAATATAATACAAAAAAATAATGAAAACGAGACTAAAAAATTGTTTAATAATAATGATAAGTTCCACGTAAGTCTTTCTTGTCGAAAATTAGGACTTTAATTTTATGAAGTCGGCCACACCGCAATAAAATTAGGGCTGGACAGCAAGATTTCATATGTCGATATTGGTGGGGGGATTGTATAAATTATTTATACCGAGATATTTTTATCGTCTTACTAATGGTTCATTGACAAAAAAAAATAATTTAAATTCTATACATATTATTTGGTTCATTAAAACTTGGCAATTGAATTAAAGTACCCATACTTCTTATTCATCGCGTTAGGTTTACCGGAAAGCTAAATAGCTTGGCGGTGTTTTATAATAAATGGGGTGGCCACTATAGCCATGGCGGCAGCCTAGCATTACAAACAAATATACACTTCGTTCAGATGAAGTAGATGAAAAAATAAGCCTTCCAAGTAAAGTGTGTAGGTACAACTTTTAACTTACCAATCATAACTTTAAATAAATTTTTTTTTAGGGTTCAGTTTTTACTTTTTATGTTTCCTCCATGCTGGACTGAGAGAATATTATTCAACGCTGGAAAACGATCTTGTAAATCGAAAAAGTGAACTTTAAACCAGAGCCAATAACGTTTTAAAAAATCATAACAGCTCATAATAAGCTATCAGGAGCAGATTTTTTTCAAAAAGCATATTTTTTAATGTAACACATCAGATGATACTAATTATATAATTCTAAAGTAGTAGTTTTTCAATTTCAAGAAGCAATTTTGCTGTAACTTGGTATTTGAAACTTATGAAACCACGAAATAACTCTAAACTCTGAAATGCTGATTATGATGTATCTATTTTTAAGGAAACATGATGTAGACCTAACAGTTTGTACTTAATATACTTTTTAGTAATAGATACATCGTAAATTTCGCTTTAAACATAAATAAAACAAATGATGTTTCATTAAAAATGCTGTATGTTTATTTAAACAAGATTACTTAAAAAATCAATGTGTTCAATATTAATACCCACTACGTATACAAATAAAAATTAAATGTCTCAACTTAATAAACAATATTATTAAAAATTATAAAAACCTATGACAAAGTACAGCACTCCCTGGTGGCTTATAACCTTAAATCATAACTAAACAGCTGCTCTAAGGTGATATACTGTGGTACCTACAGCATGCTTTCAGCATGAGATTGAGAGTATAGTGACGGAGTAAATACCTTGGTATCTACAAAATCTGTTAATAATCAGATAATCCTAAGTCCTTACAGTACACCTAAGTGCACTGCACTGCTAAAAAGTATTGATAACTTTTTTGAAGTATCTGTATAATATTGAAAAATAGATTGTGTCTTAGTATTTACAGCATTTTTGAGAACGTTTAAAAATATGATTAACAAAAAATATATAATATAAACATGCAGCGAAGGTCAACATAGTATCTTAGAAAAATAATGTCGTAGGAAAACGAAAATCCGACAATTCGACGCAGTATCTTTTTCTTCCAAATATATAAAAAAGTCATTTTGTTATTTTTCGAAATAAGCTAGATCGCTTTCCATCGTCAATATAGGTCAAAGTTTCTAGCTGTATCTTTACGCAAGTACTAAAAGCCTACAAAGAGTCAATCTAATAGCAAAGGCATATAATGACTAAAATAACGACAAGAGCCTCGTTTCCTAGCGCTTCTATATAGGTACCTACCATGTTAAAGATCTCGAACAAAAAAATTTACTCTCGAATAAAGTAACTCTGTTGTAAATAATTATTAGAAGAACTTATCGAAAGTCGATAATCGATAGTGCCAAATCCCTAAAATGCTTACACATATGATGCGATTGTTTCATGTAATGATAGAGCGTCCCTGTGTGTGAATGTGATTGTGTGCATATAATTTAAGGTAGTGTTTGCTAATTATATTGTGTGCGTGCATAGCGACGTGATGGAAAAATGCACCTGTAGTAAGCAAGTTTTCATGTGTGCTACCTCGCCCCCCACCGTAATTGACAGACTTTTTTGCAAATAAATTAGGGGTCAATTCCTCTCCTGTGTTGGTTTATTACTCAAAGTTTCAGACTAATCAACTCCCGGATAACTTTATACGAAAATATTGCTGTATTGAGAATAAGTGGGCACCTGCTACGACATTCACTAGCTGCCTGAGATGTGCGCGGAGCTCAGCATGGGGGTCGTAGCCACAATGAAGTCATAATATGGAGATAGTAATTAACACTTTCTTTCAAGTTGCTGGTAATGAGAAAAAAATTAGTTTTAAAATGTATTAAATAAAATTTTATTATAATATGGAGTTATCGTTATTTATTTAGTTTTCAAACGTTCTGCTTTTTAATATAGTTTCTTATGATGGTTAAATTTTTATCTTAAATATTGATGTTTTTGATTAAAGTGCAAATAAAGTTAAGAAAGTGGTACTTATTTGGACACCGGATGGAATGAGAATTTGCTAAGTTTATTGCGTACTTTGAGGAATTATAATTCAATGATTGTGTATAATTTTTCATTATATTATTTTTGACTATAAATGTTTAATTCAGCATAACTTTATTACGCTTGGTTTCCTGTATGAAGAATGTAGATGATCTAGTGAATAAATATTTTTTTTTGCACCGGACGCGTAATTTGCCTGAAAAATGCGAATCACCCTATAAAGGATATAAGTTCTCTGGTAATAATGTGGTGAGATTCTTCCGCATAAGATTCGACTTAGAGTGGGATTTCAACTAAGGTGAAATACACGGGTCTGCCCGCGAAATTCAAATTTAATTTGGTTTTTCGCAATTTGTAAACTATTACGACAAAGTAGGCTTATGGCATTCTAATTGTGCCAATGGCAGTATCATCTTCACAGGTTTATTGACCGAGCGAAGCGAGGTCTCTGAGTTAACTAGAGCGATTTGCACTTGTCCGTCCGTCCGTCCGTCCGTCTGTCAGAGCCTTATAACTTTTGAATTACTGAACGTAATTACTTCAAATTTAGATATAATATGTAAACCGATGGCCTCCAGCCGAAAATGGCTTAAAAAGTTATAAAAATCTTTATTTCAGGGGGGCTCTCATAGAAGCGAATGCGAAGTAAAAAAAAAAATATCGCGTTACATAAAATTGTTACGTATCATTTTAAAGATAATTTTGAACTGAGTACAAAAATATTTTTTTTTTAATTTTTCCCTTAAAATTGACGAAATGGGGGGCTTTCAAAGTGGCGATTTTATACGCTCGCTTGAAGACGCTCTCTAGGAAGATCCGCTATGGATTTTCAAACTGATTTTATGTTTTTAGGTCACTTATATCCTGTACTTGAACAACAAATACTAAAATTATATGAATATTATAAAGAAACGAGATTATTTAATTTTTAATGTACATCAGTAATTCATATCGCATCAACATAGCTTCACAATAATGCTAATAGATGGCGCAGTCAGTAACTATTCCCATGGAACTACGAGTTACGACTAACGACCTATCCCAAAAACAGTTTTGCGTCGACCATTATTATTTAGTTACTTATTATAATACAATAATTGTATTGTAATTTTTTTTGTACCATATTATTCAATTAAAATTATTTTTTAGTTAAATTTTAGTTAAATATTGTATATTTTCTATTCGCGTCGATAGATGACGATTTGTACAGATGCCCGTAACCCGGTTTCACTCGTTAGTACCTACATAATAATTCAATGTTTTCACTAACGTTCCCTAACCTTTACGGGCTACCTATAAGTTAGGTGATTGATGTTTTCTGTCAACTTATTTATCACGATCCTGTACGGGACACCTAAAAGGATATTGGGACGGATGTTAGGACTTAGGATTGTATTTAGGAGCTACCTACGTTAAGAGACTCCTACTTAGGGGATGATTTAGGTATGTTTGGTGAAAACGGGCATAATAATAATGTCAGTTTTGGTTATCATGTATCGATTGAATGAATAATCATGGGATACCGTTACCGCGAGGTCTCAGTTCGGGGCGAACCACTAGTATAAAAAAATACGTGTGGCACTCGGAGACTGCCGCGGTAAAGCTATTGCATAGCATTTTTTATCTACTTATGCAATTATAATATTTATGCAATATTTTTTTTGCATAATAAAAATTATGCAAAAAAATAATTAAAAAACAAAAAAACAAGAAAAGCGCACTGTCACTACTTCGCAAGTGAGATTCGAACCTGCGACATCATACACTATACGGTAAAGAAAGCGTCCCCTCGCCCACTGCGCCGAACAGAGCTACTTGTGAACCTCTAAAATGTTGAACGCTTACTGAACGACGGTGTTAGGTTTATTTTCGTTACGGAATTTCTTGATTCGGTCGCCGCGCTCAAAGCCCGCGATAAAAGCTATGCAATAGCTTAAAATCTTTACTTGAAAGTGTCCATTTTAACGACTAATTTGTGAGTAACTCACGTCCAACTCGATATTCTGACTAATTTCTTAAACTGGACACTTTCAAGTAAATTTTTTTATATAAACCTGTGAAGATAATACTGCCATTGGCGCAATTACAATGCCATGAGCCTACTTTGTCGTATTAGTTTACAAATAAGGAAAAACCAAATTAAATTTGAATTTCGCGGGCAGATCCGTATAATCCACCTTAGGGTTATGATCAGATTTAACAAAGCACTTTGTAAACGTTTATTTGAACAAAAATCTTCTCTATTCTATTCTTTAATTTTCTACTGTAAATGAAATCAATATTGTCCACGTATTGAGTTGAAATCTATTTTACCAATTGGCAATCCATTATATTTTTATGCATATTTAAATACAAAAACCGGCCAAGTGCGAGTCGGACTCGCACACCGAGGGTTCCGTACTCCTAAAGTAAAAGTAAAACGATATTATATTAATTTGCTTATTTATCGTTAACTTTGTTTGTAGAGGTTTATTGTTAATATAAAAAAAACTATGCTAGTTAGAGCGTTGGTTTTATTTTTCCTGTAAAATATACATAAACCAAACATAAGAAAAATCAGAAATAATTATGGTCAATAGAGACCATAATTATTTCTGATTTTTCTTTTGGTAAACTTCAGAGATAGGGGGGGGGGGGGGGGAAGGTATTATTTTCGCCATTTTGCCCAATTAATCAAAAACTATTAGGATAAAAATAAATAAAATCTGTTGAATGAATGTACCCCATTTGGTATAGTTACGGACGGACGGAGAAAGTCTCACCATATTAAGGGTTCCATTTTGGTACGAAAACCTAAAAATCAATTGCTGTTCGTTGGTCTGGCTAAAACTCAAAAACGGCTCGACCGATTTGAATCATTTTTTTGTTTTGTTCGCACACTGGTTTAAAAATAATAAAAATCTTAAAACAACAGCAGAAAAGTAAAAAAAAATTTTTGTAAGTTTAGGAATATCACCACTTCGGATTACTTTTAATAGAATATTATGACGGGAGCGAAGCCGCGGGTATAAGCTAGTGGATAATATTTTTGACCTTCATTCTGTGGATTTTGGACCTTTTTAAGTAGTTCGTTCATTATATCGGCCGTTAGCTATAAAACTTCCGCCTTAGGCCGGTTTCGTTTCAAACTTCTTAAAAAGCAATTTTTTTAATTACTTATCTTATACTAATCTCTTAAATTAACTACTTATCTTATACTTAATACTTAATTTATCAAGGTTTGAGGGTTGGGACTTAGAGTTCAATGATGAAGTCGTTGCTTGGTATCTACAATATCAAATCACGATCATCAGTACCTAAATCCTCACAGCTTAGAAGTGCAGTAGGTACCCTGCATTATCAGGGTTGAGGGTATTCAATCATGAAGTCGTTGCTTGGCACTCACAACATAATTTCACAATCAACAGTTTCTGAATCTCTATGGTTTAGGAGTGATGTATCATGCATCCAGGGTTTAAACCGAGGATCGTAAATGTAATATATTTTCGGGACCAATCTTTAATTCGCGCATTTAATTTTTAATCGCAGACATCAGCTAGTTCAGTATATAGGACAAAAATGTTTGGAACTTTGACCCACAATACGAAAAGTCGTTTACAAGAATGAATTAGGCATCATTTTATTGCTAATTGCTTAGTAATGTATAAACATAAGTTTTAAAACTTCTAGAACTTGCGGTTTTTGATTAATTCAAAGTCAAAGTTGGACTTACAGGTTATAATTATGACGTTTCAAGTATGAAATTGTCTGACAGAATAACAGGAAATAATTTATTGTATAAAATTACGTTTTGTTTACGGATTTTTATCCTCTAGTTTTACGATACAAGTGATTTATTTTAAAACGATCTTAAATTAATAGGATATTTTCAAATTAATTTACTTTTTCTATAAATTGTTGTGCCACGATCTGGCGTTCTCCTTTCAACTTACTTAGTAGTACCTCAAGCTGTTTCTGAGAAAAAGGGCCTTGACACACGGATAGACAGACGGACGACGGAGCGAACCCTATAGATATAACTGAGCGAACCAGTTCTGTTTTTTTTTAGAATCCTAAAAATTGCTTTTCTGGTAGGTACCTAGCAGCATTTAATTATCTTTTTGCAAACAGGTCAAAATCCTTGCCGATAAATCTAAATGCGAGCTGAGCAAAGACGAAGAGAAGGAGGTACCTATAATTGTACTTTTCCATTGCATATTTAATTTTTGTCTGTGGAATTTTGTCTTGAAATGTTTGCTACACGATCGCAATCAACTCTGAATTCTGATCCGAAACATGGTCGCTAACTTATGGGCCTCATGTTCTTATGAGCTCAATCTCACTCAGCTAGCGATGGAGAGAGCTATGCTCGGAGTATCCCTGCGAGATCAAATCATCCGTAGGAGAAGCCACCGACATAGCTCAGCGAGTCGCGAAACTGAAGCAGAAATGACCGGGGCACATAGTTCGAAGAGCTGATGGTCGTTGGGGCCTCAAGGCGGAGTGGCGACCCCGCACCGGGAAGCTCAGTGTTGGCACTTGGCAGACCCCCCACTAGGTGGACCGATCACATCAAACGAGTCGTAGGGAGCCGCTTGATTCAGGCGGCGCAAGATCGAGGCCTTTGTCCAGCAGTGGACGTCTATCGGTTGATAAAGAAGAAGAAGAAGGTGCTTGCGTTCGTCACACTGCTGATGCTGTAGCAATTTTAGACAATCCCAAAGAGGACTTATTACATTTCGCATCCCTCTCTCTCGCACATTATAATATTTTCAATGATTGTAAAAATCTCAGATAGGTACTTACTTTTGACAAAATTTGGTCAATTATTATTATCTTCGACAATTAATTTTTTAATTTAATTAATTTATCTAGATTTTGATAGCGAAAGTGGGCGAAAACTATCAACTACATATTAACTTTTATCGATCTTTTTCTCTACTCTCTAATCCACTCATTTTTATATTTTAGGTCCACTTTGAAGAGCCGGCCAAGTTCCAAATATTTGGCATGGACGTCACCAGCCTGCGCCGATTGAATCAACATGAAAGATAGTGCATTTTTATAAACTTATGATCTTGAAGGCTCAAGGCACACTGCGACAGTTTCTCAGACGCGCTAAAGACGCGAATGCGCTAAAGAGAAACTCCCACCTTTGACCTTATGATCTGGAAGATCAACGTTCACAACAAATTCGATCAGCGGTGGAAGAGTCAAAGACAATGTATTGTGTTCATATCTTCAAATCAAACCCAATGTGTTCACAAACTAACAAAGTAATCTTGCCCTATTCAACAAGTTATTTTTTGCAGTACTACTGTCTTGAGCCTTGATGATCGAAGATTTCGCTGTCAGATAAGTTTAAACTCTAGCAGAATTTGAAGACTCATGGGATTGTGATTTCAAGTCCTGCCGCTTTTGTAACTTTTTGATCCTAATGCAAAAGTAATACTTACTAAGTAAAACACAATTTTGTAATAGTCTTACATAATTTTGTAAGAGTGTAATATTTTATTGTCTTTGTCAATCTATAGCTAAATTCAAATTCCGTTATTTTTACTCTGTGTTTCGAAGCGTCGTCTTTGTTGTACAACTTAAATCAATATTGTAATTCTTAATTTGGTAACATATTATTTTTTTATAACTTTTAAATTGTTTGTTTTATTGAAATATAATAAGTGATCTTAGCGTGCCTGACGTCTTTTAATGTTTATTATCCTTCGGCTGAATCATTAGTTCATCCAAGGCCCATTCTCCCTACCTACCGCTTGGTAACAATTATAATTATTTATAAGTTTATTTGACTCACACCAGTTTGTAACACCAGTGTGACTACGAGTAATTTTTTCCTCGTGTTCACACCGTGGTTTTTACTACACCATAAAAATGTATTTTAACGTTAGTGTTGTGACTTGTGATAAGTAAATGGTTCGTATGGGCTTATATTATGGTCTTCATTTGAACCAATAGAACCTAAGTGCCCTGAATATTTATGTTCTAACCCTAGGTTGGGTTACCTAAGATATAAAAACATTTCTAAAAATATGAAAATATACATATACTTAATAAAAATATAATTATTGTTATTGTCAAAAGTGGTTTTAAGTAAGACTTTTGTCGATAGGCCTCTTGCAGCGGGAAAATTTATCTTTTTATAATCTCATAGAAACACAGAAATTCTACGCGGAAGAAGTCTCAGGCGACCGCTAGTATAGGTAGCCAGTGTGGAACACCGAACAACCTTGTGAAATATTTATAAGGCTTTTTTACACTACCTTTTGTAAATTATGATAGGTATACATAAATATTATGCGCGCGGTCATATTTTTTAAAGACTTTTATTCTTCGTAATTCTATGCGAAACAAAAATAAATCAATACGCGAAATAGTGTACGTGTGTGAGGACGCTTGGATATTTGAAAGAATTCAGTAAGTAGTATTTTATGTTTGATTTCGGTTTTCGTTTTTTTTAAAGGAGGAGTTTTCATTCTTCGTAATATTTTGTTTAATGTAAATCAATATTATTTTATATTAAGCATTGATTTAAATCAATTGTTAAACATTATCCTGCTAATATTATAAATTTATAAATGCGAAAGTTTGTGAGGATGGATGTATGGATGGATGGTTATTTGTTACTCTTTTACGCCACAAATAAATGAACCGATTTGGCTGAAAATTGGAATGGACATAGCTCATATCCAGGATTAACACATAGGCTACTGTTTATCCCGGAAAAATAACAGAGTTCCCGCGGGAATCGAAGTCGCGGGCATTATCTAGCAAACAATACAATATAATACAATCTGCTCTCCGACCGTCCGTTTGTCAGCGGAATGTACTTGAAATTTTCATAAAATGTGTATTTATGGCCAATAAAACAACGAATAAAATAAAAAAGTTAAAAGTTTCCAATCTCCATACGTACAATAAACCACCGTCCATGCAACTGGATTGAAATATCTTCTCAAAACAATTATCGTGGTACGTACTCGTATAATATAATTATTTATAATAATAATTATAATTTTGTCATTAAACACGAAATAAGTCTAAAATCTTTAGTTAATAAACTTTTGTTTTTTCTCGATCTTAATAATAGCAATATAAAAAGCTTGTACGATGGTAGGGGTCCCTTTGTGTGTGGGTCCGACTCGCACTTGGCCGGTTTTATTTTGTCATCTATTAGCATTTAGGTCCACCTTACGACATTTTTAGGGTTCCGTAGTAAACAAGGAACCCTTATAGTTTCGCCATGTCTGTCTGTCTGTCTGTCTGTGTGTCTGTCAGTCCGCGGTGTAGCTCAGAGACTATTGGTACTAGAAATCTGTAATTTGACAAGGGTATAAATATTAATCACGCCAACAAAGTGGTGAAATAAAATTGTGAAAAATATTTTTTTAGGGAACCTCCCCCACATGTAAAGTGGGGATGTTTTTTTTCTAGTCTATCCTATAATGTGGGGTGTCGTTGAAATAGGTCTTTCAAAAATATTGTGGGTGTTGGAACACCATTTTTCAATTCAGGGATCCGTTTGCGAAATATGATATAAGTGCTAAATTTTATTAGAGTCAAGTGTCCCCCCCCCCCTCTGCCAGCTAAATGGTTGTATAAAAGATACATGAAAAAATTCATAGCAGTAGTATATATAATGAATTTTAAAGGAAAAATATCACGGCTAAGTAGGGTTCATTAGTTAAGGATTTATATCTATTTGTTCTAAGTTAGGTATTACACACATAGTGTAAGTTGCATATTTTGTAGTATATTATAGTATTAAAACCATAGAACTCAAAATATATTCAATAAAATAAAAGCACTATCCTAGGTCAGCAATAATATTTGTGACTAGCAACTACGGAACCCTACACTGCGCGTGGCCCGAGACGCACTTGGCCGGTTTTTTTTAATTTGGCTAGTTTCAATATAGGAAGGTGATCGTAGAGTTCAGCACCGAAGCTTAGAGGTCCACTAATCAATCAATCTCGTTGGATTGGTTTCTACTGTAGGTATTTATAATGACTGGACTTAGCAGTGAAACGGCATTCCACTTGGGGTGATTTAAATTTTGTTAATTTTGATGTGACATATTATATTAGTATGAATGACGTGACGTGACGAGCAAGTAATTATCAGTACCAGTACAGAAAATAATAAGGCACTCACACATTTCATTGGTTGTTTTGAATCTACGTTTGGAGCGGAACTTTGTTAGAAACTTCTGTTCTAAGCGCTATAGTGCGATGATAATATTGTTTCACTCGGTTGTAACTTACTTATGAAGAAAATGAGAAGTGCTCATTTAGATTTTCACACAAAAACTACCATCCGAATTTCTAACTTTTCCAGTGGATTTCCCAAAAAAATTCTTTCATACAAACCATGATCTGACATTAAGTTCGAACAAGGTTCGAACACAACAAAATATAATATAATATAATATAATATCTATATATATAAAAAGAAAGTGGTGTTAGTTACACTATTTATAACTCAAGAACGGATGAACCGATTTGGCTGAAAATTGGTGGAGAGGTAGCTTAGAACCAGGAGACGGACATAGGATACTTTTTATCCCGTTCGACCGCGCTTCCGTCAAGTCACTATAAAACGTGGTATAACAAAAACGCATCTGACATGGAATAACAAAACG
The DNA here is from genome assembly GCA_029955525.1 of Oeneis ivallda. NCBI lineage: Eukaryota > Metazoa > Arthropoda > Insecta > Lepidoptera > Nymphalidae > Oeneis > Oeneis ivallda. Next base: position 20,841,437 of record JARPMR010000008.1, on the reverse strand, counting down.
CAAATGACAGTGGAATAACAAAACGTAAATGGCAGCTAAACGTAATTTTGTCTTTGGTTAGGTATGGTAAAAAAATGGACAATTATAAAAAGTGTTATAATAAAGCATTACTGATATTATAAATGCCAAAGTGTGTTTGTTTGTTGGTTTGTCCTTCAATCACGTCGCAACAGAACAGCGGATTGATGCGATTTTTTGCATGGGTATAGTAATGGATGATGGGTATAGTAGTGGTTCCTCAGACCGGAAGAGCTACTTTATATCTCGGATAATGAAAGAGTTCCCGTGGGATTTTTAAAAACTAAATCCATGCGGACGAAGTCGCGGGCATCAGCTAGTAATATAATATAATATAATATAATATAATATAATATAATATAATATAATATAATAATAAAGAAATTAAAGATTCTATAGTAAAAAAACTCAATGAAACATGGCGAAGCAAGCAACTACATGGACAATTTCCTACGAAGGTGTTAGATCAAGCCAATATAGATAAGGAGCTATCCTTCAGATGGATGAAAAAACAACAGATATCTCCAAATATAGAGGCCTCAATATTCGCCATACAGGATCAAGCCATCATGACAAGGCAGCATCAACGTGACATAATGAAACAACCAGTGGATGGAAAATGTCGCCTTTGTGCAAGTAAAGACGAGACGACTCAGCACATTATCTCAGGCTGCGAAAAATTGGCGGGGACTTATTATGTCAAACGACATAATAACCTTGTACAATACATTTACTGGTCTATAGCCAAAAAATACAAATTTGATGTTGCCGACCTCTGGTGGAAAGAAACACTCACCCAACCACAAGTTACAGAAAATGAAAATGCTAAAATTTTATGGGAAATGCCAGTCCAAACCGATGTTACCGTAACACATAATAGACCTGATATAATTTTTATAGACAAAAATAAAAACCAAACATTTTTAATAGATATAACCGTTCCATCGGACTATAATATAGGACCCAAAGAAATAGAAAAGTTAAGTAAATACCATCTTTTAAAAAATGAAGTCAGTCGTTTGTGGGATACAAAAACGACTGTCATTCCAGTTGTAGTAGGAGCAACAGGGGTAATAGCTAAAAGCACTCGGAAATATATAGATAAACTAGATACAAACATTGACATCAGTATTCTCCAGAAACAGGCAGCTATGCACTCTTCAGTAATACTCGGTAAAGTGCTGGGAGATACTGTATTCATTCATAATACACAGCCAGATCAAAATATACAGGAATCAACCAATGCTCCAGCTGTACCGGACTTGTTAGAGCAAGATCCCAGTGCCGCCAGACCTAAGTTATTTTCTCAGCCATGATTTGTGTACGATATAATAGTGTTCGTAAGTCCTTTCAGTGTATGCGTACCTGTTAGCTTGTGCCGACGGCCAATTTCCAGGTACCAGGTGCTAAAGGTAGGTAAAAACTAGACTAACTTATCTTAAATTCTCAGGGCTGATTTTCATATATGTTTTAAAGAATATTGTAAAAATTAATAAATTAATACTGCCAGACGCTTACCGCCGGCGGTAACTTTTGCCAGACGCTTTGAAGCTCCCAAAAAATAATTTAAGTTAACTTATATTCTCAGTTATGATTTTTATACATAATACTCAGAGAACTATTGCAATATCATCTGCAAGCTGCCAGACCTATTGGAGGGGTCAAACATCCCCCCAGACACACATTAAGTGTCCCTACGAGTATGAGTGCGAGAGTGATTTGATGGTTTTATAATACATAATATAACTTTATTAAACTTTATAACGGGTATTATAGGAGTCTTAAATAGTAATTAAATAATAGTCTGAACTTTTGATTATTTATTCACATAATAACTATAGAAATTAAAAATATTTAAATTTTTAATGAATTTTTTTTAACTTTTTTGTATTTTGTAGCCTACCCGTGCGAAGCCCGGTGGGTAATTTATCTTATTATTTATAATAAAGAATTAGTACTTTTAAATTCTTTTGAAATTATTATAATCAATAATAATTACTAATATTGCTTAGTATGAATCACAACATAGGTACTTATAAGAGTATGTTGTGATTTTATAATCTTCATTTTCATCATCATTGAAATTTGAAAACGCATCATCCAGCCAATGTTGAAACGGAATATCCAAACTATCGTCGTCTTCATCCTTCATTTGTTCTTTTGTAAAAAAAAATGACCACATCGAACCAGTTAAAATGATATCGATTATCTTCCAACATCCACCCATTGTTTTCAGGACTGACAATACCAATTTGCTTCAAATGCGCGTTATTCCATAGATAGCATAGATAACTAGCTGATGCCCGCGACTTCGTTTGCGTGGATTTAGTTTTTAAATCCCACAGGAACTCTTAAATTTTCCGGGATAAAATAAAATCACGTCAATACGTTGCTCTATTGCGGCATGATTGAAGGACAAATCAACAAACACATTTATAATATTCGTATGATTAGTATATGACACTTATAGCTGATGTGATGCTAAAGCAGTGATAGCCTAGTGGTTCGGACTGTGGTCTCCTATTTGGGTGTCGCAGGTTCGATTCGAGTATAAACGAGTAGTAGAATAAAAAACCGGCCAAGTGCGTGTCGGGCCACGTGCAGTGTCGGGTTCCGTAGTTGAAAGTCTCAAATATTATTGCTGACCTAGGATAGTGCTTTTGTTTTATTAATGTATATTGAATACATTTTGAGTTCCATGGTTTAAATACTATAATATTCTACAAAATATGCAACTTACACTACGTGTAATACCTAACTTAGAAATAAAAATTCTTTTATAAAATTCATTATACAGGGTGGGCCAGGCCAGGTGGATAAAAATTTGGTCGGGAGGACATTAATCCTTTAATGATGACTGACGGTATTTACATTTTTAAGAGAAAGAAAAATAAAACAATGTTTTATTTTTCCGAATTTCGGCCACGGCGGCGGCCTATCTTCAGAGAGATTAGCCATCTGTGCGGGAGATATTAAAGTGCACAAGTGTGTGCGCGAACACAGGTGCACTCTCTGTTTCTTTACTCTCATAGCCCGATAGGACGGAAAATTCGACACGATCGGAGAGAGATTAGGCGCAGGCGGAGAGAGATTAGGCGCAGGACCAACGGCTTTACGTGCTCTCCAAGGCACGGGGGTGAAACAACGCCAACTTCCTAACTCCGGGCTAGTACTGAGAATTTCTTATCGGAAAACCCCAATACTTGGTATGGTCCGACCCGGGACTCGAACCAGGGACATCATCGGCCGCAGTCGAACACGAGAAAAATGAGGCAGTTAAAATTAAAGGACATACTGCAGTCTCCACAAACAGTTAACATTTTTTTCAATAAGGTCGTTATTTACACGAATGAGGAATGAAGACTTTTGAAAAATCATAACTTTTTATCCGGCACATTGACATACAATTTTTCTCAAGTGCTATGAACCTTTTCTTTTATTTTAATGGAATTTTAAAGTTTTCTGTTGATTTTGGATGAACTTAATTTTCTTGAAATAATTAAAATTTAATGCTCTTAAAACCAGCTAACCAGACTGGAATTTTTTGCTAAGAGAGAACGGTTATTAGGTAAAGATATTCCTTTATTAAAGGAGATTAAAAAATTGCGGAAATTGTCACCGGAAAAATTAAAAAAAAAATTAAAAGTTCGTCAAGGCAATGATTTTCCAAAATTTTAAATAAAATTTTTTTTCTCGTAATCTGGTGGGAACCAATATTTTTCCTTACGGTTCCTGGTAGGCCCCTACGTGAACAATCTAAAAAAAATTTTATATCCACCTGGTCTGGCCCACCCTGTATATACTACTGCTGTGAATTTTTTCTTGTATCCTATAGACAACTATTTAGCTGGCAGAGGGGGGAGACACTTGACTCTAATAAAATTTAGCACTTTAAAATATCATATTTCACAAACGGATCCCTGAATTGAAAAATGATGTTCCCACACGCACAATATTTTTGAAAGACCTATTCAACGACACCCCACACTATGGGATAGACGAGAGAAAAAAAATTCATCCCCACTTTACATGTAGGGGAGGTACCCTAAAAAAAAATATTTTTCACAATTTTATTTCACGTCTTTGTCGGCGTGATTGATATTTATACCCTTGTCAAATTACAGATTTCTAGTATCAATAGCCTCCGAGCTAAACCGCGGACAGACAGACAGACAGACAGACGGACGGACATTGCGAAACTATAAGGGTTCCTTGTTTACTACGGAACCCTAAAAAGTAGTAGAAGTAAACGAGTGAATCATGTTCTAGCGCTCATACATATGGGTCGCTTAATGTGTGTCTGGGGGGATGTTTGACCCCTCCAATAGGTCTGGCAGCTTACAGAAAATATTGCAATAGTTCCCTGAGTATCATGTATAAAAATCGTAACTGAGAATATAACTTAACTTAAATTATATATTTTTTGGGAGCTTCAAAGCGTCTGGCAAAAGTAACCGCCGGCGGTAAGCGTCTGGCAGTATTAATTTATAAATTTTTACAATATTCTTTAAAACATATATGAAAATCAGCCCTGAGAATTTAAGATAAGTTAGTCTAGTTTTTACCTACCTTTAGCACCTGGTATCTGGAAATTGGCCGTCGGCACAAGCTAACAGGTACGCATACACTGAAAGGACTTACGAACACTATTCTATCGTACACAAATCATGGCTGAGAAAATAACTTAGGTCTGGCGGCACTGGGATCTTGGACCATGTCAGGCAGTCGGAGTGATACACAACACGTGGCACAAAGAGGAAGAAGGGGGCGACGACAAAGAATGAACACATAGCAAATCACATGTGCACATATATATGAACATATACACATATATACATACACAATACACATACATACACATATAATATACACATATATATACAGTATACACACATAAAAATATGAACACAACCACATTATAATCGACAATAGTACTTAAATAATATACGATACTCATAATTAGTGAAATAGTTTAGGGATACTTATGGGGACGTAGATATATTTTTTCCTGTAGGTTACAGGACGGGGTATTTACTTTAACCGACCTAGAGTCGAGAGAGCGAAGATCGCACAAATAATATAATCGACCGAGCGAAGCGAAGGTCTTTGAGTTAACTAGGGCGATTTGCACTTGTCCGTCCGTCCGTCCGTCCGTCCGTCCGTCTGTCAGAGCCTTATAACTTTTGAATTACTGAACGTAATTACTTCAAATTTAGATATAATATGTAAACCGATGGCCTCCAGCCGAAAATGGCTTAAAAAGTTATAAAAATCTTTATTTCAGGGGGGCTCTCATAGAAGCGAATGCGAAGTAAAAAAAAAAAAATCGCGTTACATAAAATTGTTACGTATCATTTTAAAGATAATTTTGAACTGAGTACAAAAATATTTTTTTTTTAATTTTTCCCTTAAAATTGACGAAATGGGGGGCTTTCAAAGTGGCGATTTTATACGCTCGCTTGAAGACGCTCTCTAGAAAAATCCGCTATGGATTTTCAAACTGATTTTATGTTTTTAGGTCACTTATATCCTGTACTTGAACAACAAATACTAAAATTATATGAATATTATAAAGAAACGAGATTATTTAATTTTTAATGGGCGTCAGTAATTCATATAGCATCAACATAGCTTCACAATAATGCTAATAGATGGCGCAGTCAGTAACTATTCCCATGGAACTACGAGTTAAATTCAATGTTTGATAAATAATTCAATGTTTTCACTAACGTTCCCTAACCTTTACGGGCTACCTATAAGTTAGGTGATTGATGTTTTCTGTCAACTTATTTATCACGATCCTGTACGGGACACCTAAAAGGATATTGGGACGGATGTTAGGACTTAGGATTGTATTTAGGAGCTACCTACGTTAAGAGACTCCTACTTAGGGGATGATTTAGGTATGTTTGGTGAAAACGGGCATAATAATAATGTCAGTTTTGGTTATCATGTATCGATTGAATGAATAATCATGGGATACCGTTACCGCGAGGTCTCAGTTCGGGGCGAACCACTAGTATAATATAAGTGTGGCACCGGCAGAGTAGAATGTTGCCACCCCTTCCTAGCTCGTGGGTGTCGTAAGAGGCGACTAAGAGCAATGGGGAAACCTTCCATCTTGATTCCCCAAATTTTAGCTAGCTGGCTACACAAACAGCCTCCTCGGGGACCTGAGTGGACCCCGGGTGATGTAACCACCACTCAACCCCTACCCAATACAATGGAGACAACAAGTAAAGGACAATGTTTAGGGCCGCTTCCCGGGGGTGATCGCCGGGGCACGTCTGGAGCTGACGCTGGGCGTTCCAGCATGCAAACCGTCAGTGACTCCTTGCTGAGCAGGCGGGCGGGAGTCGGGGAACCCGAAAATAGTACAGCCGACCAATTACGGGGTGGGGAGGGGACGGATGACGCTTTGCAGAATAGGGCTTCGCCCACAGATTCTGCCGGCTCATCTGTTATGACCACAGATATGGATAATATAAGTGATGATAGACGAAGAAAGTGGTCAAAAGACGAACTGATGGAGCTCATGTTTTGTTATTATAGAGCAAGAGCTGATGGACCAGGATACCTAAATAGATTACAACGACTTTTCACAGATAGAAATCCTAACAACCCTAAAATTCACAAATTTAATGGAAACACACTATCTACTCAAGCCCGCACAGTTTTAAAACACAATGTAATATGACAAGAATTACTAGACAGAATAAAAGTACAAGCAGAGGGTCGTATAACAATTGAAAACCCTAATCCGATTTCCAATGTGGAACAATTCATAGAACCAATACAAACACAAAACACAGAGCAAAATACACGTCAAATACAACACGTACAAAACGCACCAGAACAAGTAGAAATAATAAATCAACAGACACATAGTATAGAAATTAATGAAGAACAAGACCCGTTAATCATGCAATTTCTACAAATATATGCTGAAACGAAGGAGACACCTATCGAACAACGTTTACTTTTACCTAAAGCTAAAATTAACAAATGTTTTATAGATAACGTAAACATATTAAACAATTACTTACCTACACTAGCGGCACGCTATGATGGCCGGTTTGACACATTACAATAGTGATGTGGAATGTCAATTTATTCTCGAACAAAAAACAATTAAGTTTTGTTTTTGTACCTGATTAAATAGGTTTAATAAAACAAAAATGTATATGTTTATTTAATTTATTTGAACGAACTGAATATTTGAATGAAAATGAATATACATACTTTATATGCACACAAGAAACATATGAATACAAAAGATACCAAAAAAGGTGCCACAAAAGGCCATAATTAATCAGATTCGTCCATACTACTATTTTCACTGTCGTCACTGCTATCATCACCTACATTAATAATTATATGTTCGTTTTCTATAATATTATCTATTTTCACATCTCTTTCATAATCTTCCCTTATTAATTTAACAGTTCTATTCACAACCTTTTCCCAGTCTCCTTTAGTCACATGTTCACAAGCTTCTTCTAATAATTTTAGCATTTTTTTTGTGGTAAATGGGGGTTCTGTATTGTGTCTTGCAGCATATCCCTTAATTTGAGCCCACACCAACTCAATCGCATTATACTCACAATGGTAAGGCGGTAACCGTATAACTCTGTGCCCATGTTCTAATGCTATTTCGTCAATGACGTATCGGATCTTGGTTGGTTTGTTTTCTTTTAAAAGACGTACTAATTCCGCTTTTAACATATTCATGTTTGCATCTACGCCATTTTTACGAAGCCATGCGACGATGTCAGCTTTCTTTTGGGATTGGGCAGGTGGCTTGTCAATTTGCATCGAGTGGTATGGGGCGTTGTCCATAATTATAATAGATGGTTCAGGGAGGCTACACAACATTGAGGTAAACCATTCAGTAAACTTTTCTCCATTCATGTCTTCGTGATAGTCTCCAGTGGTTTTTGACGCAAAAGCCATGAGAGAACCTTCGACAAACCCGTTGATGGTTCCGGCGTGACAAATTATAAGTCGCGATCCTTTTCCTACAGGAACTTTGGAAGTAGATGCTGCTGTGTCATCGTTCCAAGAACGGCCTACAGTATGGTTAGCATTAAGCCATGTTTCATCCAAGAACACAACATTTTGCCAATTTTTGATTTCTTTCACTTGCCGTAAAAAAGTATACCTTGCCATCGCTATATCAAATCTTTCCATCAATATTTTGCGTTTGTTACATTTTTTGTATCGAAATCCAATGGTCTTCAAAATCTTCGTTAAAGAACTTTCCCCACCGAAGAATAATCCAGCTTCCTTCAGTGAATGCACCAACTTTTTTCTTGTTGGATACTCCTTCTGTAAATAGTAGCCGTAAACATGTCTTCGGATAGCATCGGCATCAAAGCTATCGATGCCTACGACTGGTTTTGCTCGTTTTCTCTTTTTTGGTGTGTGAAGTTTATTTTCTTCTGTGCCAGTCTCGCCATATTTTTTTTTAGTTATCCGTCTAACAGTTCGTTGTCCAATATTAAGCGCATCAGCTACGCGTTCAACCACTGACGTTATAGGTAAAATTGGCCCTCCATTTTGAGCTTCACGATCGAAATAGTTACGAAGGCGTATTACGAACTCACGTGTCTGACTATTTAGAACAGTTCTCTGCGTACGTTCGGTCATATCGACGAAATCCACAACAAAGGGCTTGAACAGAGTCCAAATTAACGAGCAAGGGTCAACAGTAATGCAGTATCAATATTTGAAATCCAAAGCCAGGTCAAAACTATATCACAATCGCATTGCACTGACAGTTTATACTTTTCGAAGCAACGTCAATTCGAAACTGCTTTGTTTTGCATTGAGCATTGACGCGAGTTTGCCGGAGGTAGTAGTTGTGCTAGCCAGCGATCCTATGTGACGATCGTATTAGATTCTATTTTTAAAAATTTTCAATTTAGAAAACCAAATGCCGAGTTGTGGTATATATCATATAAAAATAAAAATTTTACCTTTTGTATGAAACAGCTGATATTTTTTTGCGATTTCAGAGGTTTGTCCACATAGTGAAAATTGTTCATATTCACAAGTACATTCACCCCTTAAATGGTGCAAACTGATTTTTCTACACTTGTATACATTTTAGAAATCAATTTAATAAATAAATTTTGAGTCCTAAACCTAAAACTACATTCGATAAAATTTATGAATCTCTGCACATCACTATCGTCAATAAAGTAATACAATTATTTCCTTCAAAGTCGTTATCAATTAATACGGAACTTCATGAGCGGACAAACGTCAAACCGGCCATCATAGCGTGCCGCTAGTTTAAATAGTGATTTTGTGCTCTTTCCGAACCACTGGCGCAAGTTTTTAAGCCAAGATATCCTTCTGCGGCCAGGCCTCCTTCTGCCTGCCACTTTCCCCTGCATGATAAGTTGAAGGAGTTCATACTTCTTGGTGTTACGCATCACGTGCCCAAAATATTCTAATTTCCTCCTTTTTATGGTTGTTAGTATCTCTGTGACCTTCCCCATTCTTTGTAGCACAGTGCTGTTTCGTACACGGTCTCCAAGAAATTCTTAGCATACGTCTGTACACCCACATCTCGAACGCTTCCAGTTTTCTAGACATGACTTCTGTCAGCGTCCAAGCTTCTACACCATAGAGAAGTACAGAAAAGACATAGCACCGCGCTATGCGTGTTCGGAGATAAATGCTTAGGTTCCGGTCACAAAGAACTTTTTTCATTTTCGAAAAGGCGTTGCGTGCTTGCTCTATTCTGCATCGTATTTCGAGGCTGTGATCCCCTGTTTCGTCTACCATTGTGCCTAGATATTTGTATTTGGTGACCCGTTCAATACCCTGACCATTTAGGGATAACGACGTGATAAGCTCAGATGTTCGGCTTATTACCATGTACTTCGTCTTTTTGGTATTGATTATAATTATATTATTTTATATTATATATCTATACTAATACAAATAATATTATAAAGAGGAAAGATTTGTTTGTTGGTACCGAATAGGCTCTGTAACTACTGGACCGATTTTAACCATTTTTCACCAATAGAAAGCTAAGTTATCAGGAAGTAACATAGCCTATAATTTATAATAAAAAAAAAAATAGAGATATTTATGAAAATTACAATAATGTAACACAAAGTAGCAAAATTTTGCCTATAAAATGCATTCTTTGGCGTGTGCTGAGAAAACTATTGATGATACATAAAAAATATTTACTACATGATTAAAGTACTCATTATTCTCTACAAAAAAGTTCCCAAGGGAATCTATCTAACTAATATTTAAGTCACAAGAGTAGCTTTTGTGTTTTAAAATTTAATTAGATCGCCTTTATAATAATAATTATAAAGGCGAAAATAATTATAAAATATAATTATAAATGCGAAAATGTGTTTGTTTGTACGTTTGCGCATGGTTGGGTCTCGCTGCAACAAAGCTACGGATGGACGTGATTTTTTGGATACGTCAGAACCTGGAGGGTAACATACGCATCCCGGAAACTGCAAGAGTTCCCGCGGGATTTTAAAAACTAAATCCACGCGGACGAAGTCGCGGGTATCAGCTAGTATAATTATATAATAATAACTTTAATTAAACTATTCTTGTAAAATAACCTCTTTTAGTTTAAAGAATGCATCGACTCACAAATCAAATCGAGAATATATCACAGAAAACTTAGTGCTAAAAACAATGAAACAAAAAATAGGGTTTTTCTAACGCCAACGAGATTTAACTTTGAATACATCTCGTGAACCATTATAATTTAAATAGGTATTTCACCCAAAAACACAGACAGGTTTAAGGGAGAGGGCAGACTGGCGTTTTTATGGTTTTGATGAGTCGCTGTTCGGAAGATCGATTCCGGGACCGAACGCTTACATGGGCACAAAACAAACGCCAGTCATAGCGATCGATCGAGTTGCGTTTATTTTGCATCGGCGCGGCGTTCCGTGATTTATAAAGGAGAGGGCACACTGACTACTCTTAGCGGCAGCGATCGTGCGCTTTTATCGCCTTTAGCATTTTTGTGGCCTTTTGAGCGCGCGAAAATCGCGACTCAAACGCGTTCGCGTTTTTATAGCTTTCGATCGCAGAATCGCGCAAAACGCGATGCACGCAAAAGGCCATAAAAAAGCTGAAGGCAATAAAAGCGCGTTCGCTGCCGCTAAAAGTAGTCAGTCTGCCCTCTCCCTAAGCGCTGACCTTCGCTACTAATGCTTTTGAATCGCGAAAACGCGGTGCAGTCGCAAAAACGTCGTTCGCTGCCGCTAAAAGTAGCCAGTCTGTCCTCTCCTTAATTGTATCCGCAAATGCGTGGAAAAATTCTAAAAAAAAACTCGCTTGGTAGGTAGGTATATTGAAACTACATAATATAGCCTTGTTAACAAAACGAAGCCAAGCAAAAATGTACCCTAACTTCCTTATTTAAAATATTATCAATTATCATACTTCATACTACTATTATAAATGAGAAAGTGTGTTTGTTGGTATCTTGGTTTGTTGGTTTCTCCTTCAATCATGCCACAACAGAGCTACGGAGGTATAGTTGAGAAACTGGAGAGTGACATAGTTTACTTTTTATCCTGGAAAATCCGGAAAATCAAAGAGTTCCTGAGGGATTTATATTATAATCATAGTTACATGGCTAAATTAGGACTTGGAGAGTGAGATGGGCTACCTTTTATTCTGGAAAACAAAGGGTTCCTTCGGGATTTTTAAATCCAACGACGGACGAAATCACGCGCGAATACTAGTTCAAAATTAAGTAGGTATACAAGTGCGAGTCAGAACAAACATAAGGTATCGGTTCGGGCAAAGTTTCGGTTGGCATTGTAGTGCTTATTTTCAACAAATACAATATTTTTAAAATAGTATAAAGGCGGGACGGTTTTATCTCCATCAGCTTAATATAAATGAAGTGAAGAAAAGTTAAGCTTTTAAATCCATGAGCTTATCTCTAAAACAGTTTCCAGCTATCATCGAAGGTGATAATTATAAAGTGGTACCTATAGTTCTAAATGTACATTAATTAATAATTTACATTTAATATTTATCGATACTAATATTATACTTTGTTTGTTTGTTTGTACCGAATAGGCTCTGAAATACTGGACCGATTTTAACGATTTTTTCACCAATAGAAAGCTAAGTTATCAGAAAGTAACATAGGCTATAAATTATTAAAAAAATTAGAGATCCTTAAGAAAATTGCAATAATGTAACCCACAGTAGCAAAATGTTGTCTATAAAATGCATTATTTGGCGTGTGCTGAGAAACTATCGATGATACATAAATGTTATATACTAGGTACATGATTAAAGTACTCATAAATTCTCTACAAAAAAGTCCCAGAGGGAATATAGTCACAATAGTAGCTTATTGTGTTTTAAAATTTTAAAAATTAAAAAATTTTTTAACGGAACCCTAAAAGTGCGAGTCGGGCCTCGCTCTTTTAGGGTTCCGTTAAAAAAAATTAAATTAAAATATTTTCATGTACCCATGGAAATATTTTAATTTAATTTTTTTAATTTAATTTAATTTTTATTATTTGTTGTTATAGCGGCAATAGAAATACATAATATGTGAAAATTTCATCTGTCTATCTATTACGGTTTACGAGATACAGCCCGCTGACAGACGGACGGACGGACGGACGGACGGACGGACGGACAGCGTAGGCTTAGTAATAGGGTCCCGTTAGTACCCTTTGGGTACGGAACCCTAAAAAAGAAGTTTGGTTACATTCGTATCGTAGTATTAATAATTCTTCCTTACTAATCATACTAATATTTTAAATGCGAAAGTGTGTTAGTTGATTTTTCCTTTAATCACACCGCAACAGAGCTCGATCGACGTGATTTTTTGCAAGGGTATTGTTGAGAACCTGAAGAGTGACATAGGCTACTTTTTATCTCGAAAAATCAAATAGTTCCTCGGGGACTTTACAAACTAAATCCACGCGGATCAAGTCACGGGCATCAGCTAGTAATTACTTAAATATAATATAGTAATAATTAATTAATTTACCTATTTATTTTTGTGTTTGTGTAAGTAAATCTAAATAAATTATATAAATCTAAATAAATGAATAATAAAGTACGTAAACACAAAAGTACATAAATATTAATAATTATGTCTAGGTTTTGCGAACTTAACTTAAAGATTCATTTGTTTATCAGGCTCTGGTCTCATCGTTACTGACAAAATGTCATCAGTAGGAGTCAGGGAATTCTATGCAGGGAAGTCAATCTTCATCACGGGAGCGACTGGCTTCATGGGGAAGGTGTTGGTAGAGAAACTGCTCAGAGCTTGTCCTGATCTGAAAACTATCTACATACTTATCAGGAGGAAGAAAGAACAGAGTCCAGAAGCCAGATTGGAAACTTTTACCAACTGTAGGGTAAGTCACAGTCGCTAACTACGGGACCTCATAACCTCAGGGTCAATCAAAGAGGGGTGCACTTTGCTCGGAATATCCTGCGAGATTAAATAAGAAATGAGGAGATCCGTAGGAGAACCAAAGTTACCGACCTAGCTCAGCGAATCACGAAGCTGAAGTGGAAATCGGCGGGGCACATAATTCGAAGGACGGATGGTCGTTGGGGTCCCAAGGTGCTGGAGTGGCGACCCCGCACCGGAAAGCGCAGTGTTGGTAGACCCAACTTTCTTTCTTATGAAGGAAATGTGCATAGAATTATTATTACCATTAAACGATTTTGTTATCTAAGTCTTCAAAAAGGTACTTAGAGATAATAAAATTAGCAAGATTTGTACTTCATAAAATGTCTTTGGATGTTAAAGTTATGAGAAAATTATACCTTACGTGTCTTTTACTTGTTGAAAGTGAACAGTTCTAGGTAATGTTGACTAAATTTCTTGTATACTAAATATTCGGTTTAATGGATATCTTGTACGACAGACGAGGGTAAGACATAATGTTTCTTGGAGAAATTTTATCTTTAAAGATGCCAATGTTAACATTGGCTGTATTGACTAGTGCAATAAAATAGAGGGTGTTTACTTTTTGAATTTTTAGCTGGTTAGATTCCCGGGTGAGACAAGCGAATTTTTAAAAACTTTGAATGTAGTTTTGTTTCTTTTTAAAAATAATTGAAAGTTTTCTTTACGTAAAATGACTACCTGACTTAAGTTAGTATCATTTTACGTAAAGTTTTCTTGACGTAAAATGATACTAACTTAAGGATTTAAGGTATTAGTAGTAGCCCCTCCAGGGCCCATACCTAATTTTTTCCCCCCTGTATAATTCTAAGAGAATCTTAATTTTTTTGAAAATTATGTGAGAACATTCTAGATACGAGTTCCAAAATTACTGACAACTTAGAACTTTTCTTTTTTCTTTGAGTCCGGATATAGATAATAGAACCCGGAATATATTGTAAATTTCAAGTTTTCCCATGGTCCCATTTCCAGGTTTTCAAAAGGCTTCTAGACGACAATCCGAAAGCCTTCAACAAACTGCGTATGGTGTCAGGTGACATTCTCGAGGAAGGCCTGGGCTTGTCGATATTGGATGAAGAGGAACTTCTACGCGAATGCCAGATTATTTTCAATAATGCTGCTTGCGTGCGGTATGTACATGCTACATAGATCTTCTATTGCAACTGGCTACTGATGGATTGTCTATGAATGATTGCTACAGAGTGACGATCGCTATCACCTTTGATTGGCTAGTAGGTGCGCTCACGCTTTTGGTTAAAATGCATGAACGCTATAAATTCAGCCAATCTGAGGTGACTGCGGTTGGTGGGACGACCGCAGCAGTAATTCTGCTTAACTTTTGACCACTAGTTCAATAATTCGTGGAGGCAGGCCAATAATTTGTATACAATTGCATAGCTAGAGTATAAAGTATTGATTTTGGTCACCTAATTTAATTTTATACGAAGTTTTAAATTATTTATTACTAGTGGTTCGCCCCGAACTGAGACCTCGCGGTAACGGTATCCCATGATTATTCATTCAATCGATACATGACGACCAAAACTGACATTATTATTATTATGCCCGTTTTCACCAAACATACCTAAATCATCCCCTATATGTAGGAGTCTCTTTACGTAGGTAGCTCCAAAACACAATCCTAAGTCCTAACATCCGTCCCAATGTCCTTTTAGGTGTCCCGTACAGGATCGTGATAAAGAAGTTGACAGTAATCATCACCTAACTTATCATAGGTAGCCCGTAAAGGTAAGGGAACGTCAGTGAAAACATTGAATTATTATGTAGGTATACTAACGAGTGAAAACGGGTTAGGGGCATCTGTACAAATCGTCATCTATCGACGCGAATAGAAAATATACAAAATGCAGCAATTAATTTGGCCCAAATTAATTGCTTAATAAATTGGGCCCAACTTAGCTTAACGTAACTTAACTTGGTAACAGCAGTCGGACGACACGAAATCGTGCCGAACCCATCAAGTTTTTATTTAAATCCTTTATAATCACATAATTTAATGAACCCGAAATCTCAAATTATTGAAGTTTGATATTTAACTAAAGAATAATTTTAATTGAATAATATGATATTATGTACCTAAATAATAGTAGTCGACGCAAAACTGTTTTTGGGATAGATCGTAGTCGTAACTCCTAGTAGTCCTAGTTCCATGGAATAGTTATGTGTGTATGGAGTGCGCCATCTATTAGCATTATTGTGAAGCTATGTGAAATTTACTGATGCTCATTAAAAATTAAATAATCTCGTTTCTTTATAATATTCATATGATTTTAGTATTTGTTGTTCAAGTACAGGATACAAGTGAAGTAAGAAAATAAGTACAACTTGAAAATATATAGAAAATTTTCCCAGAGAGCGTCTTCAAGCGAGCGTATTAAATCGCCACTTTGGAAGCCCCCCATTTCGTCAATATTAGGAAAAAAAAAAAAAAAATACGGTTGTACTCTGTTCCAAATTGTCTTTAAAATGATACACAGAAAACCTATGAATCGCAAATAAAAAAAAATTTCTTCGCATTCGCTTCTATGAGAGCCCCCCTGAAATAAAGATTTTTATAACTTTTTAAGCCATTTTCGGCTGGAGGCCATCGGTTTACATATTATATCTAAATTTGAAGTAATTACGTTCAGTAATTCAAAAGTTATAAGGCTCTGACAGACGGACGGACGGACGGACGGACGGACGGACAAGTGCAAATCGCTCTAGTAAACTCAGAGACCTCGCTTCGCTCGGTCAATGAAATTAAAAAGGATACACCTAACGACATACCTTATATGTCGTTAGGTGTATACTTTTTAATTTCTTAAACTTAAATTTGAAAGAAAAAAAAGTACATAGATAAATCACGTGAAATTCCTTTTTTTGGTTTTCCTAATGAGGTCGGTTTTTTTGGCGCTAAGTTAATAATTCATTAGGTATCCATATGAAGTATATCTAGTAATTAATTTTTTAACCGACTTCAAAGAAGGAGGAGGTTCTCAATTCGTCGGATTTTTTTTTCATGTATGTTTACCGATTTTTCGAAGACGCCTGAACCGATTTGGAAAATTCTTTTTTAGGGTAGGGTAAAGGGTAGGGACCAATTTCGATAAAATTTCAATGGGACCACCCATTGAAATTTTATCGAAATTGGTCGAGCGATTTTTAAAATATCAACAATAAATTATATACTTTGTACTGGCGCGGGCGTTTGAAGTCGGTTTTTTACCAAGACTGTTATCGTCTTTCTTTAGCTTCTTCTACATTGGTAAACTAT
Source organism: Oeneis ivallda (assembly GCA_029955525.1). Classification (NCBI taxonomy): domain Eukaryota; kingdom Metazoa; phylum Arthropoda; class Insecta; order Lepidoptera; family Nymphalidae; genus Oeneis; species Oeneis ivallda. Next base: position 20,824,686 of record JARPMR010000008.1, on the reverse strand, counting down.
TTTACTAAATAAATGTTCTTCTATCTATATTCTAATGAAACTGTAGAACCGTTGTGTGTCATTATGTTATAACAAACAAGAAAGGAGATTTTCGTTGCCATTTTTCTGAATTTAGATTCGTATCTAAACTTACTTTAGTGTGTCTGTTATCGTCTTTCTTTAGCTTCTTCTACATAGATAAACTATTGTACTAAATAGTTTATCAATGTTCTTCTATCTATATTCTAATTTAACTGTATGGTCCAAGATCCCAGTGCCGCCAGACCTAAGTTATTTTCTCAGCAATTATTTGTGTACGATAGAGTACTGTTCGAATGTCCGTTCAGTATATGCGTACCAGTTAGATTGTGCCGACGGCCAATTTCCAGATACCAGCACCTGGTAGGTAAAAACTAGAATAACTTATCTTAAATTCTCAGGGCTGATTTTCATATATGTTTTAAAGAATATTGTAAAAATTAATAAATTAATACTGCCAGACGCTTACCGCCGGCGGTTACTTTAGCCAGACGCTTTGAAGCTCCCAAAAAAAATATATAATTTAAGTTAACTTATATTCTCAGTTCTGATTTTTATACATGATACTCAGGGAACTATTGCGATATTATCTGTAAGCTGCCAGACCTATTGGAAGGGTCAAACATCCCCCCAGACACACATTACGCGTCCCCATATGTATGAGCGCTAGAACATGATTCACTTGTTTAAGTGTGTGAGAGATAATATCATCATACTATAATATTATAAATGCGAAAGTGTGTTTGTTGGTTTGTCCTTCAATCACTCTGCAACAGAGCTATGGATCGACGTGATTTTTTGTCTGGGTATAGCTTAGGATCTAGAGAGAGAGAACTATTGCAATATCTTCTGCAAGCTATACCCAAGTTTCATGTCAGACTAGGTTATTAAAAATGTTTTAAGGTTATAACCACCAGCGGGCACAGAAATTCGTCATAGCTTTTTAAAATATGAAGGTATGCCTTTTTATTTATACCTATCTACAAATTATAATATTTTTTATTTTAGTTTCAATCTAAACCTCCGGGAAGCTGTTATATTCAACACAATGGGCACACAGAAAGTCTTGAAATTAGCTGAAAACATGAAAAAATTAGAGGTAAAATGTTATTTAATAATAAGTATCTTACTAACTTGGTGTTCAGTTTTGCATCTTTAACTGACTAAAACTAATATCTAAAGTAACTTTTATTCTATTTAAATTCAAAATTCAAATTCAAAAATTACATGTTCAAGACACCACCAACGATTCGGGAAATTCTGCTGAGAAGCCGGTAAAAACTTATTACAAAGTGTAAATTAATAATTTAAAATACTCCCGACATTTGACTCTATAGCCGGACTGTATACTTACGATAGGCCGACATCCTGTCACCCAATTTTCTGCTCCATGACACCTAATCATTGAGACCATTCTAAAGTTACTGAGGGGTTGGGTATCCCGAACACTACTTGACGCTGCAGTAGTCTGCGGAATACAACCTCCACCTCCTCAGGAACTTACAGCAGATATAGTGTGTTTGGGCTCATTAGAATGCTCTTAGAGTAGCTGTTAGATTGATGATGATAAGGGTGGAGGGGTCTCAGAGAGGGGCCTCATTAAGGGGTCAGAGAAACTTCCACATGCCCAATTGATTTGAAGTTCCAGTCGAAGGTGTATGAAATATTTAATTTACACTTGTTATTGATAACAAGAGCAAAATAAATTATTAAACCAATGTTACATTCAGTCGCTATTTAAGATTTAACGTTACGTTAGAAAAGTATATCCAGACTACGGTTTTAATTTAATCAAAATTGAGTTGAACCACAGATCGGATGATCACAATTGAGTTGATCGGCCGTGATAAAACCTAGTTGCATCGATGCCTAGTAGGTTATACTTTTAAAAACATTCTACCCACTAAAAATGTTAATACTTTTCAGGTATTTGTTCAAGTATCGACTTCCTTCTGTCACGACGAGTTGGATGTTCTAGAGGACAAACTGTACCCATCGAAGCATGACCCTTACGACATAATCAATATGACCAAGTGGATGGATGACACAACACTCGCTCTTGTGCAACCTGAGTAAGTTGCTCTACTTATGAGTCGGTTTAACCTACCTATTGTAGGGTACCTTTTGGTTGCCTGTTCACAGAACCGGAGCAAGTGACCGAGTCTACCCTGAAATCTCGTTTCCTCGCTCCACAAACTCATTCTGTAAACTCTTTTCGCCGCTCTGCTGCCTCGCTCAGCAACCTTTCTCGAGTGATTCGAGTGAAAATGAAAATGAAAATGATTTATTTCAAAACTAAATTCTGTATACAATAGTATCAGGAGTCCCGATTTAAGTTAAATTAAACCTGTGGCTCGGAATTCCTGCTCTTCCTCCGTCGCTTACGTTATTACGTTATTATATAAGTACTAACGAAATAAAGTAAAGAAAAAATTAAAACAATACAAAAATTTAGGTAGTAAGGTTCGTGTGTGTGTGTGTGTGTGTGTGTGTGTGTGTGTGTGTGTGTGTGTGTGTGTGTGTGTGTGTGTGTGTGTGTGTGTGTGTGTGTGTGTGTTTGTGTTTGTGTGTGTGGGTGGGTGTGCGTGCGCGTGTGTGTGTGTTTGAAATAATGTAATGTAGGCACTACATGAGGGTAAGTTAAAAAAGTGTAGAATTAAAAACAATTATTTAATATTGCAATTGTAAAAGGTTTTCTGTTTCATTATAGTTTAAGTTATTTAACCATTTAATCAATTTTTGTTTACATTCGACAAACTTCATGTTATGTATATTAAGAATTTTATTTATCTTATTATATAAATAGGGCGCTTTAGTCTTGAACTGTCTGCTTGCAAATTTAGTATTACAGGGGAATGTCTTTATGACCGCATAGTCACGTCGCTTATTTTGAAGCGATCTGTTGTATGGTGTCGTACGGTGCACCCGAACTATTGTTTGCAAAATGTATAGTTGTCTTATAGTTAGTATTTTAGCTGTAGTGTATAAACTATGTGTTGGGTATCTCTACGGTCTGAAATACATTACCTTCAGAAGGGACCTTTGAGCTCTTTCTAACTGTATAAGTTGTGTCTTACATGCAGCACCCCATGCAGGAATGCAATACTTACATCAAATTTGACTGTCCTAGTGCAATATATATATAGCTTTTAATAATGCAGATGGTACAACGTGGCGAAGTTTTTTAAAGATCCATATAAGATTTCTAGTTCTGTTCATTAGGCTATTTATTTGTTTATACCAATTTAGATGTTGATCTATTATTACTCCTAAGTATTTATACTCTGTCACTTTATTAATGTTGTGTTCGAGTTGTTTCAACTTCTGATCTGAAGTCTCGTTTCCTTGCTCCACAACCTACCACAAACTCATTCTGTAAGCTCGTTACGCCGCGCTGCTGCCTCACTTCAACCTTTTAGATTTACATTAATTGTGCACGATTGTTGCTTTACATGCATCTCTGTGGCAGATTAAAGCACTAATTAGTATACCTACATATTGAAATTATTTAAGATCTTATTACTCTACCTGGCATATAAATAATTTGAATTTCTCGAGTGAGTGGAGTACTAATACCCTTGAGTCTTGCTTCCTCTTTCACTAGAACAAGTTACGTTCCGCCGCGCTTCTGCCTTACTACGCAACTATACTCCGCTGCTTCGCTCCGCAAATTATCTCCAATGTAACCTGTAGAGTTAAGATGCACTAAACGGGTCTGCCCGCGAAATTCAAATTTAATTTGGTTTCTTCCAATTTGTAAAGTGTAAACTAATACGACAAAGTAGGCTTATGGCATTCTAATTGCGCCAATAGCAGTATCATCTTCACAGGTTTTTATATAAAAATCTTTATTTGAAAGTGTCCAGTTTAAGAAATTAGTCAGAATATCGAGTTGGACGTGAGTTACTCAGAAAATAAGTCGATATTCTGACTATAAACTGGACACTTTCAAGTAAAGATTTTTATATAAACCTGTGAAGATGATATTGCCATTGGTGCAATTAGAATGCCATAAGCCACTTTGCCGTATTAGCTTACAAATTGCGGAAAACCAAATTAAATTACAACAACAACAAAATATTATTTCCACTAATGAATTTCCGTTTCATGCATCACACAAGGGTTTTTTTTGCATTTTTGTTGAGTAATTTATTGTGTGGTGCCATAGACTACCAGAAGGAGTATTAATTAACAGATACCTTCTTTGTAGCTTTTGGTATTGAAATTATCTATAATTATGAATTAATTAAAATAACTAAAAATAAATTTACTATAATTTATCAGTGATTTATATACTCAGTGGTGATTATATTATATTTGTAAATTATTAAAGCTAAGAACCAATATCTTGATCAGGTTAGTTTCCAAACAGGAAAAACCGCATTAAAATGAGTCAACAGACCGACACAGATACCAACGTCAAACTTATAATACCCCTTTACGTTGGGGTTTAAATAATGCTATTTTTCAAAGTATTCAATATTAGTTTGAACAAAACATTTTTTATTCATTAATATTTTGCTTTAAATTTCAGATTGATTAAACCCTATCCGAACACGTACGGGTACTCAAAATGTCTGGCAGAGCAACTAGTGACGAAATACGCGGGCAAATTTCCCATAGCTTTAGCGAGACCGTCTATTGGTAAGGCTAGTTAAAATTAATCAATAATTTAAATTTAAGAAAATTAAATTTGTACACACACACACACTTCTTACTTTTCAAAATCTTCTCACTCGCTGTGTGTAACTTACGACGATAATCACTGAAACAATCTTGCTCCACCATAAAATCGTCCGTCCATCCATCTATCAGCCTATATGCGTCCACTGCTGGACATAAGCCTTTCCGAGAGCGCGCCACCAAACACGGTCCTCCGCCTTCCTCATCCACCCGCTTCCCGCCACCTTCTTAATGTCATCGGTCCAGCGAGCTGGAGGTCGTCCTACACTGCACCGGTACGCGGTCTCCACTCCAAAACACGTTTGCCCCATCGGCCATCGGTTCTGCGACAGATATGACCTGTCCACTGCCACTTCAGCTTGCTAATCCTCAGAGCTATGTCGCTCACTTTTGTTCTTCTACGAATTTCCTCGTTCCGGATACACACACAGGACAGGGAAAAAATCTCTGAGAGAGATTTCCAACATAGCGTGCGTGGTCAACTCGCAATCCCGCGCTTTTGTCTAGACGTCCCCAAGCTTAGGTACGTCTAGCTCCAATCTTATTAATCTAAGCTTATCCAATCTTGCCAGGTGCTCGCTCAATCACGTTACGATCAATTTTTAAACTTTTAAGCTATTGCATAGCTTTTATCGCGGGCTTTGAACTAGGACAAACAGTTTGACCGCGGCGACCGAATCAAGAAATTCCGTAACGGAGAAAAACCTAACACCGTCGTTCAGTAAGCGTTCAACATTTTTGCGGTTCACATTTAGCTCTGTTTGGCGCAGTGGGCGAGCGGCCGCTTTCTTTAGATGTCGCAGGTTCGAATCTCTCTCGGGAAGTAGTGACAGTGCGCTTTTCTTGTTTGTTTGTTTTTAATTATTTTTATTATGCAAAAAAAATATTGCATAAATATTATAATTGCATAAGTTGATAAGAAATACTATGCAATAGCTTTACCGCGGCAGTCCCCGAGTGCCACTTAATTTTTTTTTTGTATATTTTTGTCAGTTGTACCTTCTTTGAAAGAGCCTGTGCCTGGCTGGGTGGATAACTTCAATGGACCGACCGGAATTATCTACGCCGCCTCGCGGGGCATACTTCACACGATGTACTGCAAAGACTCGACCAAAGTGGACACGGTTCCAGTGGATATTGCAATCAACGCCTTCATACTTTTGGCTTACACAACTGCATTAGAAAAGTAAGAATTTATATATAGCACATCCTTATTAATATGATTAGGTATAGTGACAAGCAACTACGGAACCCTACACTGCGCGTGGTCTGAGTTCTGACACGCATTTGACCGTTTATTTATATTATACATATAACTAGCTGCCCGCGACTTCGTCCGCGTGGATTTAATTTTTAAAATCCCTCGGGAACTATTTGATTTTCCGGGATAAAAGTAGCCTGTGCCACTCTCCAGGTCATCAACAGCTATACCCATGCAAAAAATCACGTCGATCCGTAGTTTTTTGCGGCGTGATTGAAGGACAAACCAACAAACAAACACACATACATGCGAAAGTGTGTTTGTTTGTTGGTTTGTACTTCAATCACACCGCAACAGAGCTGGTTATAGGTTGGGTATAGTTGAGGACCTGGAGAGTGGCATAGGCTACTTTTATCCCGGAAAATCAAAGAGTTCCCGAGAAATTTTAAAAATTAAATCCACGCGAACGAAGTCGCGGGCATCAGCTAGAAATAAACGGTCAAATGCGTGTCAGACTACGCGCAGTGTAGGGTTCCATAGTTGCTTCTCACTATATACTACCTATAAGCATACTCAAAAGAGAGTACCTAATATGTAATTTCATCTTTTTAAAAAACCATTACTAAATTATAATAATTTAAGATAAAAAAACCTAGATTGAGATTAATGGCAAAAAATCACTGGAAATTCAAATTCAAATTCAAAATTTTTTATTTCACGTAGGCCAACCTGTGGCTCGCTTATAACAAGTCATGACTCTACCACCGGTTCGGAAAGCGGATTTGTATTAATTATTAAGTAGGTATTGTATTAAGTAGGTACCTATATATTATACAACTTAGTCCCTTAAGAAGACCTCAAGCCGCTTCTGGGAAAAAGAGCATTGACACACGGACAGACGGACAACAAAGTGATCCTATTAGCAAGAAAGGCTAGAATTATTTTGCTATACTCCGCCAACAGAAAAAAATCTGTATGGTCAAACATGCAGTTACAAGTTAAGCACCGCTCACCTTCCCAAGCAAGCAAGAAAGCTAAGTTCCCAGCAAGCAATGCCACCACCACTCACATGCACTACCACACAAGATTTTTACACTAATCTTGACGCACATCAACATCGGAGCATCGTCAGGAGATGTCGACTTTACAATGCAGTATTGTCTAGATATCATAGATACTGTTAGGCTTCCGTTTTTTTTCGGGAACCCTAAAAAATTATAAATTATATAATATTTATAATATTAATATCATCTCTTGTTATATTTTTATAACTAACATTTATTTTATTTTCTAGACCCAAAGATATTCGTGTCTGTAATATAACTCAATATAATGAGTTGGACGTCACTTGGGTTGAGGGAGCAAAGTATTGTAAGTATCTTAAACGGTATTTACAATTAAGTAAGTAATATAATACATTTTCTGGTCATTAAGACACCTGAGAGTTCTCCATTATATTCTCAAAGGTGTGTGACGTAGACGCATAACATTTATCTGTGAAGGAAATGGATACAAAGGATAAATATAATATTTCCCTATCTCCTCCAACTAAACATAGTACCTACTAGCCTAAACATACTAGCCTGTACTAGGAGCAGCTACGACGTGTTGGTTTATTAATCAAAGGCTACGACAAATATTTTTTATTCTAATTTTAGCTCGCACCATGAGCTTTTGAGGATAACTCATAGACACCTGTGATAGACTATGGAACTAGGAATTACGACAGACACACGTCAAAAGACTCATTTTCAATAGAGGAATTTTACATTCTTCGTCACTGCGTTTAGCATTTTATATTAGAAGTATGAAGAAGTATACCCTTTCAAACAAAAAATAATTTTCCAAATCGGTTCTGGCGTCTTCGAGTAATCGGTGAACATACCTACATAAAAAAAGATTCTGACGAATTGAGAACCTCCTCCTTTTTTGAAGTCGGTTAAAAAGCAGCTTACGTCAATTGACGTCAATGATTTCACGCACCAAGTTAACGCCCAGCTATGCATGCGATTCTTTAGGATTCTTTGTAACATCTTCTAACTCGCTCACACCATGATGTTATGCCAAGATAAAGAGAATAATTATTAAACCACTCCGTTTTGATGTTCAAGTGTGTATGACTGGCGTTTAAATGATACTCACTGAAACGATCTTGATCCATCGTAATATTAGAAGGTAAGTAGTGTTACTGCCTAGTGCCTACACATGTGAAAAGTTGAGAAGGTTTACAGAAACAGAGGTTTTAAAAAAGCTAGAAAAATTAAAAATCAATAAATGTAGCGGCGTTGACAAAATTTCAAATGAAATGTTGAAGGTAGGAAGGACTCTATAATCGAGACCCAAATTTTTAACAAAATAATAGAAGACCGTAAAATTTCTAGAGAGTGGGCCGAATCGGATATTATCCTACTCTATAAGAAAGGGGATCCATGTGACATGCATTGGAAACTATAGACCTATTAGCCTACAGTCTTGCCTCTATAAACTTCTAGCTACCTGCTTAGAGCAATGGTTATCGGAAATAACAGAAAAGAATCAACCAGTAGAGCAAGCAGGTTTCAGAAGCAGCTTTTCAACCACCGACCACATACATACACTTGATCAAATCATTGAGAAATTTCAAGAGCACACACATCCTTTATATTTGGCATTTATTGATTATGTAAAGGCGTTCGACTCTATCTCACATGAAAGCATGTGGTTGGCTCTACAAGAAAATAACACACCCGCAGAACTCATAGAATTGATACAAGATATTTATAGTAAAAGTATAAGTAGAGTCAAGCTGGATCGTAAAGGAACAGAAATCAAAATAGGAATTTTTATTATAGTGCTTCAAAGTATAATGTACGGTAGTAAATATCATTCGTCTATGTGAAAACCTTAGACTGGTCTCATAAAGGAATATGTAGTAATAGTAAATACTTATAAGCAATTTAAGATTCGCAGACGACATTGTTCTCTTCTCTGAAACAGCAAAGAGTCTCGAAGCAATGATTAATGACTTAAACTCTGCCAGTCTCAAAATAGGCCTTGAGTTGAACACTACCAATACAAAAGTTATAACTAACAACGTGGAAAATCCCATACACGTTCACCTTGGCAAATAAATTTCATTTAAAAAATCAAGACACCGAGACGAACTGGAAAGACGCATAAAAATCACATAGAACAAATTCTGGGCCTACAAATACGTACTTAAGTTAGATTTACCTATAAATTTAAAAACAAAAATAATGAACTCATGTTTACTACCTTGCCTTACTTATGCTAGCCAAACCTGGATATTCAACAAATATACGAAAAATAAGATCCAAACTACACACAGAGCTATGGAGAGAAGCATCCTTGGTCTGCGCAGAGTACACAAAGTTAGAAATGTTACTATAAGAACGAAACGAACGTTAAGATTGCCTGGTAGAGATCGCTACTAAGCGATAAGGCCGCCGATGTTTTATAAATTATATTATTTTGTGTATACATTTTTAAATATTCTTAGATATTATTTAGTACTTAATATAATAACTTGTTTTAATATTTGAATTGTCAGGGCAGAAGTATTTAAACAAGTACCCACTGTCGTACGCGCTATGGTACCCGGCTGCGACGGCAAAGAACTACAAACTGGAACACAAAATACACGAATTCTTCGAGCACATACTGCCAGCATATTTTATAGATTTAATACTATTCTTATTGGGGAAAAAAACTTTGTAAGTACTCATATAAGTCTATATTCTGTCAATTAGTATGAGTTCACACACGAGTATCTCGATTGAAACGTTGATAGATTTCGAGTATCTATACAGTATAGGTACTGTTTTCGTTTATATAATATAACGGAAACTTCGCAATATAAAAACTTATAAGTAAGTAATAATAAAATATGTACAACTTTGAAACAATATAATAGGTATTCTATTTGTACTTTATTCTGATGTTATAATAATTCGATAGTTGTACCTACCTAATCTATTAAGAATTTCAAACTGCATAATATTTTTACGGAAACCTGATACAAAAAACTGATGTGCAATGAATTGTCAGAGCGCGTCTACCATTTCGAGTTTTATTGGTTTATGTTAGCTTTAGCTTTATTTAGCTTTTACGTTTTAACGATTTAACGGAGTAGTCCTATCGGCCAAGGCTTTATGAGCTATTTCCTACTGAACGAGTAAACGAAAACTCCCCGGAGTGTATTTCTGTGTGATAACTGATATGGTAATGGTAATAGAGTACCTTTGTTGCAGCATGGTCCAAGTACTTAATCGTCTGACTAACGGTTTAGAGGTGTTGGAATACTACAGCACAAGGACATGGGTGTTCAAGAATGACTTCTTGAAATCACTAGAAACGAAAATAACGAAAGAAGAAAATGAAATATTCTACACAGATATGTCGGTGAGAATTAAATCTGCCACGGAATTATCTAAAATTGCTACAGTATGACGAGTGCAATCACCTCTGACCGATACTCTCGTGGTGTTGGATAATTCAACCAATCACCACAATTGGGTATTTGACTGTAGTGTAAATGTTGATATTCAATAATTATAATCGAAAATTTAACATATTATAAGAGTAACATTTGTAAAAACAGAAAATAAATCGGTCCAAAAACAAATAAGTTATAGAGCTTTAAAGTTTCCTGTTAGACAGAGAGAGCGCTAGTGAATTGTGATATCACAATTCAGTAGCTCCATACACGCTCCATAGAAAATTTCGTTTTAAAAACAGACAGATACAGTCACAGTAAAACAGTTTATAATTCTGAGACTAGTAAAGATATTAAAAATAAACTGGCATTGTGTTCTAATATTTAAAAACTTTATTTTAAGTAGGTAAATAAAAAAATATCAGTCAAGTACCCAATTGAGACTGCATGCAGCAATGATCGATGCAACAATGTGTCCACATTGTTCGAAGAATTGATTCAGTTTTTGGAGTACCTAGATGTTGGAATCGCGAAAACTCAGTGTGTGCAGACCCCTCACTAGGTGGACAGCTGATGACTTCGAAAGATTCGCAGGGAGTCGAAAGTCCAGTGAATGTCTATTATTTTACGACGATGATGACATCGCTTTAGGCCCAAATTAGACAGTGCATCGTTCATCGTTGCGAAATTTTTTGCGAAAATGAACCATCTTAATTCGCTCTAAGGGTGAATTTTCTAAGGTTAATTTTTCGAGATTTTTGCTTTCATTTTCGAGTAATTGGTGAGCCATCCGTCTAAATTCGCCCTTAGGGCAAAGGGCCTTAGGGTTCATTTTTGCAAAAATTATTCGCAAAAATGAACGATGAACGATGCACTGTCTAATTTGGCCCTAATGATGGATATTGATATTGTATTGCGTGCGTCGTAATATCAAGAACGAAGCCCTGAAATAATATAATTATGACACTTATATTTTTGTAGGTAATTGACGTGGATCAATTTATGAAGCACTACGTGAAAGGTATAAGGGAGTTTTGCTGCAAAGAGGATGACTCTACACTTCCTAAAGCTAGAAGATTACACAAACGGTTGGTGTTTCAGATGTTTTATACGATGATTAGTTGATAGTTAGCCCTTAACTGCTATCTCACCATCATGCAGGCTAAGATGGAAATAGAATTATCTGGAAGGTTTATTTTTAGGGTTCCGTACCCAAAGGGTACCAACGGGACCCTATTACTAAGCCTACGCTGTCCGTCCGTCCGTCCGTCCGTCTGTCAGCGGGCTGTATCTCTTAAACCGTTATAGATACACAGATGAAATTTTCAGATATTATGTATTTCTATTGCCGCTATAACAACAAATAATAAAAATTGAATTAAATTAAAAAAATTAAATTAAAATATTTCCATGGGTACATGGAAATATTTTTATTTAATTTTTTTAACGGAACCCTAAAAGAGCGAGGCTCGACTCGCACTTGGCCGATTTTTTTTAAATCGTATGGTGTTTGTGATATGAGCGTATTTTAATTATTATAATTTAAATGTCAAATTATAATATATCAAAGTTAATGTCCAAATTCCCCAGCCAGGTAAACTCAGGAGGGAGGTCAAAAAGGTCTTTAGATGATCCTATTATAGGATCGTTTGATCCTTCTCGCCACAGTCACAGCAGAAGGTCTCAATCCTGGACCTCTATTTATGCAAAAGTTAGTTGCAGCGGCCATACCCTGTTCGTAGTCTGTTCAGACGGCACCACAACTAACAACTTAGGTACGAGGCAGATGGAAACCTTTCGGTTTTATTGTAGGATCAGGGATATGCGCTGCCAATCCATCCAGATCAGACGCCGTCCATTCCTCTTTCCAGTTCTCAACCAGGTTGAAATGTTTCATCTCATGGGAGTATGACGAGACGAGATTTTAGCCGCTTTGGTGGGAAGGTTTATAGCAATCACACACACACTTTGGCATCGCATCGGAATGCGAATAAGGATGTTGCCAACTAGTCAAATTAGCAACTTATCAATCGTCAAAACGCGCACGTGTGAGGAAGCTATGAAATAGGGAACTGTGACGTCATAAATATATGACGCACTTTTTTAGTTTAATCGACAATTTAAAACACAAAATAAATAAGTATGTACATTACCATTTTTTTTTAAAAGAATATCAATCAAGTTGAACTTGACTAATATTCTCCTCTCCCCTCCAAATAAGCGGAAAGCTTATGCCAGGAGTGGGTACGACAATAGTGCAACGGGTGGGATTCGAACCTGCGACCTTTCAGTTTTCAGTCCGTACCTTTAACCGTTGGGCTATTGAGGCTTAAATAATTTTAATTGAGGCTTAAATATTTTTTCTCAAACATGCATGGAAATATTGTCATTATTTTCGAAAAAAGAACACGCGAAGTATCGAATTTTCGGACAAAGAAAATCAAATCCATTGCAGGAGTGTTTTTTGAAGTTGGAACATTACAACGCTCCTGCAATGTTGTATGAAACGGCGTGCTGGGGTTATTAAATACTCTTTGATCGGATCTCTTTTGTCATTCTTGGCATACCATAGTCTCTTTGCTTAAATAGTACAAATTGCGTTTACGTGGCTGTATCTGTATAGCCATAAATGCGTTTGCCTGTCGGCACAGATGATAAAAAAAAATTGGCGGCTAAGCTGAAAATTCGTCTTGATTTGTTATTTACATACCTACTTAAAAATATAAATTTAATAATAATTAAAATGAGTTCAAACGGTTAAGAGAGTGAAATGGAGATTGATTGTACTCCACCAGATTTAAGATCAGAAGCCAAATTGGCAATGGAAAACCTGCTTCCAACGAAGTCAAAAGAAAAATACATGAAAGTATATAGTAGTATTTCACTGCATTCTTTAGAGAAAAGCACTATATATGCCTCGGCGAGAAATGGCAATTGCCTGTCTCGTATTTAGTGAAGTCCTCGCCTACGGCTCGGCCTTCAAACTCATACTCGACCTGTAATTGCCTATTTCCCGGCCTTTGCAATAATGTACTATTAACATCAACATCCCGATTTGCACGGCTTCGACCATAGCGAGGCTATTATAGTCAAGGCGGGGGAAATGTCCATATTATGGAATTTCGTTTTTGGAAACTATGAAATGTGCTAGTTAATCTTTTTGTTCCAGGTTGTACTACCTGCACAACGTCACAATGTTTGCTCTCTACGCACTCGGTGTTTACATTTTGTATTGGATTTGTAAAAAGATTGCTTTAGTTCTATGAATACACTCTTAGGACTAGTTTTCCTTACTCTGATACACCTTATTAGGTCAATAATAAGATTAACTAGTGATTTTAGAAAAATGAAACAGGGACAACAATAAAAAGAGGGAATAATAGTTAAAATGGTGTGATTATAATATCTATTATAGTATATTTTGTTTTCTTATCATCCTTTGCATGTTTTCCTATACCTGCCTACCTACTGAAGGGCGGGTGATTATAATTTATTGTAGGTACCTATTTGGGAAAGTAACTAACTATGGACCTCATAAGAAGGCTCAGGGTCACTCAGCGAGCGATGGAGAGAGCTATGCTCGGTATATCCCTGTGAGATCAAATCAGAAATGAGGAGATCCGTAGGAGAACCAAAGTCACCGACATAGCTCAGCGTGTCGCGAAACTGAAATGGAAATGGGCGGAGCACATAGTTCGAAGAGCTGATGGTCGTTGGGGTCCCAAGGTGCTGGAGTAGCGACCCCGCGCCGGGAAACGCAGTGTTGGCAGACCCCCCCCACTAGGTGGACCGACGACATCAAACGAGTCGCAGGGAGCCGCTGGATTCAAGCGGCGCAAGACCGAAGCCTGTGGAAGTCCATGCAGGAGACCTATGTTCTGCAGTGAACGTCTATAGGTTGATTTGGGAAAGTTATAGTAATATTTTAAATGTACGTATTTCGATCTTAGAAATAAATAAATAAATATGGCGATCACAATATTTCGTCTTGGCCATTTAAAAGTAAGTACAAGAACAACCATACTGCGCATCGTATACTAAAGTAGTGCAAGTGAAGCACGTGCCATACAGCGCATTGCATCCTGAAGTAAGTACCGTAACGACAGTGCAGCGAGCGCTAAATGTTTTTGTCATTATTGGGATTTATTTCATACAGCGCATTGAATCCTGAAGTACGATTGATTTTTGTTTGAGATTTTGCGATGGTCGAGTAAAAATGGAACTTTATTTATGTATTTATATTTCTGAGACGATTTAACTGATCAAGGGATATTTTGTCATGTAGCTCTGAAGGAGTCTTTGAGGAAATATATCGCTAATAGCAAGGCCCTCAATAAAATTGTCCGCCAATTCGCATTGGGCCAGCGCAATGGACTATGGCCTATAACCCTTCTCTGAGAGGAGACCTGCGCTCAGTAGTGAGCCATTGATGGGTTGCTAATGATAATCAAACTACCTCACACGATTAAAAGTGACATAGGCCTGTCCTTTACCAAAAATTTTGATACCGAGATCTATAACGGCTCTGCCTAGCGTCGTTCCTTAAAGTTTCTTAAGTACTAGAATATAATCAATTACCAAATACGTCAAAATTCAAATCGCCAAGTCCACAAAGTCCAATATTCATAAAGAAAGTTTCAGTACTGGAACAAAATCAATAACCAAATACGTCAAAATCCATATCGTTAAGTAAACAAAGTGGTCCAAGATCCCAGTGCCGCCAGACCTAAGTTATTTTCTCAGCAATTATTTGTGTACGATAGAGTACTGTCCGAATGTCCGTTCAGTATATGCGTACCAGTTAGATTGTGCCGACGGCCAATTTCCAGATACCAGGTGCTAAAGGTAGGTAAAAACTAGAATAACTTATCTTAAATTCTCAGGGCTGATTTTCATATATGTTTTAAAGAATATTGTAAAAATTAATAAATTAATACTGCCAGACGCTTACCGCCGGCGGTTACTTTAGCCAGACGCTTTGAAGCTCCCAAAAAAATATATAATTTAAGTTAACTTATATTCTCAGTTCTGATTTTTATACATGATACTCAGGGAACTATTGCGATATTATCTGTAAGCTGCCAGACCTATTGGAAGGGTCAAACATCCCCCCAGACACACATTATGCGTCCCCATATGTATGAGCGCTAGAACATGATTCACTTGTTTAAGTGTGTGAGAGATAATATCATCATACTATAATATTATAAATGCGAAAGTGTGTTTGTTGGTTTGTCCTTCAATCACTCTGCAACAGAGCTATGGATCGACGTGATTTTTTGTCTGGGTATAGCTTAGGATCTAGAGAGAGAGAACTATTGCAATATCTTCTGCAAGCTATACCCAGGCAAAAAATCATGTCGATCCGTAGCTCTGTTGCAGAGTGATTGAAGGACAAACCAACAAACACACTTTCGCATTTATAATATTATAGTATGATGATATTATCTCTCACACACTTAAACAAGTGAATCATGTTCTAGCGCTCATACATATGGGGACGCATAATGTGTGTCTGGGGGGATGTTTGACCCTTCCAATAGGTCTGGCAGCTTACAGATAATATCGCAATAGTTCCCTGAGTATCATGTATAAAAATCAGAACTGAGAATATAAGTTAACTTAAATTATATATTTTTTTGGGAGCTTCAAAGCGTCTGGCTAAAGTAATCGCCGGCGGTAAGCGTCTGGCAGTATTAATTTATTAATTTTTACAATATTCTTTAAAACATATATGAAAATCAGCCCTGAGAATTTAAGATAAGTTATTCTAGTTTTTACCTACCTTTAGCACCTGGTATCTGGAAATTGGCCGTCGGCACAATCTAACTGGTACGCATATACTGAAAGGACATTCGAACAGTACTCTATCGTACACAAATAATTGCTGAGAAAATAACTTAGGTCTGGCGGCACTGGGATCTTGCTCTAAAGTCAGATATTCGTTAAGAAAGACAAAATACCATTTAAAAAGTTGGTTGTCTGTAAAGTCGGTTTACGGACGATAGTTTTACGTGCTACCGTCATAAAGAAACATTAATGAAAATTTTCATACTTTTATGAATTGAATTTATTTATTTAAATATTGGATAGAAGCAGGCGTTACTTTGCGGAAGTCCATGATTAGCAAGAAAAGGGTAGAATTATTTTGCTATAATCCGCCAACAGAAAAAATCTGTATAATTTTTACACTACTCTCGACGCACGTTTCGCCCCGACACCGGAGCATCCTCAGGAGATGTTGACTCTACAACGATGCATTGTCTAGTGACGCTCGTGTCAATTGCGCGGTATTATATACCGTATTTCTACCCCCACTACTGTTGCCCCGCCCACTACCCCCCCCTTTCAAAAGTAAACAAAGAACATATGGCTGCGGTTAGGAACAACCAACCCCAAAAGTCTCACTTTGCTAAACATCTCCTTGATAGTGGACACAAATTATCATCCGATCATTCATACAAAATCTTACACACCTGTGATAAAGGGCTTCGACTGAGCATGTTGGAACAATTAGAAATAATAAAACATAACAATAATACTCAGTTTAAATTACTTAATGAACAAGTGAACGTCTCAAGTTCACCACTGCTTCGTTTGTTTGAAGGGGGGGGTAGTGGGCGGGGCAACAGTAGTGGGGGTAGAAATACGGTATATAATACCGCGCAATTGACACGAGCGTCACTAGACAATGCATCGTTGTAGAGTCAACATCTCCTGAGGATGCTCCGGTGTCGGGGCGAAACGTGCGTCGAGAGTAGTGTAAAAATTATACAGATTTTTTCTGTTGGCGGATTATAGCAAAATAATTCTACCCTTTTCTTGTTTATTTATTTATTTATTAATTAATTAATTTATTTATTTATTTATTAGGCAAACCAAACAGATTACAATTATTACTTATACCTAAATTCTTAATTTGTAACATTTCGATCTTATTGTAACCCTATAGGACTGCGCAGCATGAACAAGGTCTCAAAAAAAACAATAAATAGTCATGCACGCGTGGTTAAGCACACAAGTACCTATGAATAAATATTATGTAAGAAGAACAAACGACGACGGCCACCCATTTACTTAATTAACTTACAAATACTATTACAAAATAATGAAAATCTGGGATTAAAAATATCTAAGTCTAATTTGGCATTTTCAATAAAGGAACGACACATTCTTATATTGGGATTATAATAGGAGGTATTGTTTTTACAAATATCTAAATTAAATGGTTTCGATCTACGGCAAAAGTATCTAGTATTTAAGTTTATCTGAGATAGCAAAGGGAGTCTATATTGGAATTGAATTATTATCACTGAATTATCATTATTTTGTATTATACAAAGAAGGAGTTAGTTGAAAATTACAATTTTCTCTAGTCACAAGCCAACGCTTGGGCGGATCGTGCCTCTCTATCGCTTGTTCCGCGCTCTCGCTTGCACGCGCAGGCTCAGGCGGAACGTGACACTTCGTGCGTGCAGCCGGTGTTCATCGATTTATAAGACGTTATCAGGTCAAACATCCAAGAGGTGTTATATCAAAAACAGGTCCCGTAGAGGCGGCGCTAGTAGTCGTATGTATAAGCAATTATTGCATGTAAAATCTATTCGTTCCTGCACTAATTGCCGCGGGACTTCTTTCGTGGCGCGGACTCTAAAGTCTGACTCTGAAGTATGCAAATTTTCATTACTCCTTTTTTCAGGCAGTCGTATAAAAATCTATAAAAATGTAGGTATTTATTTATCATTGGTCGTCGCCATAGATTTAGGATTGGTAGTCCGATAGAATAGAATAGAAATATTTTTTATTCAAATAAACTTTTACAAGTGCTTTTGAATAGTCAATGAATCTACCACTGGTTCGGAATGCCTTTCCTGCCGAGAAGAACCAGCAAGAAACTCGGCGGTTGCTCTTTTCAAAACAGATTTACAATACAGTAAATACTATGCTATATATGCAGTGTTTCCACAATGAGGAAAGTTCCAAAAATGCATACAGACTAACTTCTATCTTAAGATGGGCAGACATAAAGTAGCCCCATTCCCGCCGGTGGCAACCGTTCACGAGCATGACGCATGACCCAGCCATTGCTTCGCTCAACCATATTTGAGGGAACGTAACAACCCGCATCACCCGATAAGCGCACTATTAGATACCGTCAACGTACCTAGTATTGAATTGCGGCAATTCATAGTATGCCTGAACTGGCGTACCCACGTAGTCACGTAGCAACCAATGTTTGACATTTTCAAAGAAACTATGAAATTAGGTCGGTAAGTTGGATCATTTATGGAGCTATCGTTTGTAGGAAAGGTAGGAGTGGAGGTAGTATCTATTGTAGTAGCGACTAAGCTACCAATCATAAATCTATGGTCGTCATAGAGATTATAACCACTACGTCACAGAGTACTTTGTATAGGTAAGGAACACTACGTTCTAATGGTCGTCTCATGGGTCATCTATCAAAACTTGTAGATCAAAACTAAAGAAAAATTGTCACGTATAAAATCGGTCAAACTTAGGGAAATGTCACAACAAAACTTCAGTTTTATTTTCATTCAAAATTTTGATAAAAATATTTTCCCATTCGTGCTCCCATCGTCGCTATGATCAGGAGAATTCTGTTCAGCAGCTATTCAGTCTTTTCGAAAACCAAGAAGGATTTCCCTTTAAAAATGAGAACACGCTGGGATGCGTGAAACGGTACCATAAGGTCACACACTGTCTCTTTGATATGGATGGAACAGTTTTAGGTACAGGATTTAATATTTATCATCTCGTATTCTTTCACTATTACTCTATTTACGAATTAAGTCACAATCCGCACTCTAACATGATATATAATGATCTAACATACCTATAATCTATAGGCAGGAACTATGTAGGTAAAAGATGATTTTTTGCTGTAAAAGGCTTTGGAGCGGTTAAA
This sequence comes from Oeneis ivallda, assembly GCA_029955525.1. Taxonomy (NCBI): domain Eukaryota; kingdom Metazoa; phylum Arthropoda; class Insecta; order Lepidoptera; family Nymphalidae; genus Oeneis; species Oeneis ivallda. Next base: position 20,805,423 of record JARPMR010000008.1, on the reverse strand, counting down.
AGTTAAAAAAGTTATTTATGTACTTACAGTATTAGGTTATTCTGTAAGATTAGGTGCTCCGCAACCTATAAGTTGGTGCGGGTTGTTACGTTCCCTCAAATATGGTCGAGCGAAGCAACGGCTGGATCATGCGTCATGCTCGTGAACGGGTCCACTGGCGGGAATGGGGCTAATTTCTGTCTGCCCGTCTTAACATGAATTGAATTGTAGTACCTACGCTTTTTTGGAACTTCACCTCATTGTGGAAATATTATTCTATCTATTCTAACAAAGTTGCATCCAGTGTTAAATCGGCATGGCATCCGGCGCCCTACAAGATAGTAAGTATAAAAAACTACAATGTAATAGTTGTACATAATAATATTGTAAAATGCTTATTTTGAAAAGAGCAAGCAGAATCCGCTTTCCGAACCTGTGGCTCTTATGACTCGTCTTATGACGTGTCATAAGACGAGTCATAAGAGCCACAGGTTGGCCTACGTGAAATAAATAATTTTGAATTTTAAATTTTTTAAGCAAAGTGTGTAGATACAACTTTTAAAACTGTGACCTTACATAAACGCCTGTGAAGCGATATAGTTTAAAAAGCACGCGCACTGGCATCTAGATGATTTCATAAATCCATTTTACTTCAAAAAAAAGTATCTAAGTACTTTTGCAAATAAATTTCAGATACGGAAGTTACCTATCATAAAATGATTAAAAAAATATGCGAAAAGTATAACAAGACGTATCCCAAGGATTTACAACTCGGAGTAAGTATCTACAAGATTTAAACCTATAAATTAATTAGCTTTTGCCTGCAAATTCGTTCCCGTGGAGTTAGGTTTAAAAAATCCTGCGGGAGCCCACCGTTTTTCCTACCTACGTAAGTACTTACATTATAGGTCTGGTTCACAACCACCCTTAAGGCCTCAGCCCAGGAGCGAGCGGGTGCGGGCAGCGGAGCGGTCGGCGTGTAGTACAAACGCTTAGGATTTTTATATGAAATTTGAAGGAAAGACGCGCAGACGTGTCCTAATCGAAGGCGGGTGCCGAGCGCCATGAACGCTAGGAGGACGCGCCCGCTACCCGCTCCGCTACCCGCTCCGCTGTCCGCACCCGCTCGCGCCTGGGTTGAGCGCTTAGAGTTTTCATATTATTCACCCTTATAGGTGTATGGGCTAACTGACAGGGAGCTGAGTGCACTGGTCGTGAACAAATTGAACATACCAATATCCGTAGACGAGTTCGAGAGACAGTTAAATGATTTGGCTCAAAAAGTGCTCCCTGGTGCACCATTACAAAAAGGTAAGCTTCATGTTGCTCATATACGTACTTCTCGTAGCTAAAGAAAGTTTATCCGTGTGGAGTTAAGTTTTTGGAGTTTATTGGAGTTTATTGGAGTTTACTCCTTAAGAATCGATTTTAGCAGCCCGGTATGAGAAAAATCCGGACAGTAAAATCAATTTATCAATGACCTCGTTACGTTTTTTCTGTCACGTTTTTCACAACGTTGAAATTTCTACCCTAACATTGAGTAAATAAGGTTGGTTTTCCGTGACACAATTTGTACCTCAAGTACGTAAGTTATAACACAACTTCACAACGATGCAAATTTCTACCCTAACGTTGAGTAAACAAGGTTGGTTTTCGTTCACATATATATCAGCGCCATCTTTCGGCTTATGTGTAAACTATTTCGAATAGCCACGGTGTTGTACGGAGGACAATACCGTGGAAAACCAACCTTATTTACTCAATGTTAGGGTAGAAATTTCAACGTTGTGAAAAACGTGACAGAAAAAACGTAACGAGGTCATTGATAAATTGATTTTACTGTCCGGATTTTTCTCATACCGGGCTGCTAAAATCGATTCTTAAGGAGTAAACTCAAATACGCGTCGAATTGATAACCTTCTCGTTTTTTTGAAGTCGGCTAAAAATTTCGCATAAATCCTTTATTTTTCCAGGATAAAAAGCAGCCCATATCACTCTCCAGGTATTAAAATTATACCCATGCAATATAATATCTCGATTCGTTGCTCCACAGCTGCCTATTTAAAGACAGACCAAGAACTCACAAGTTCGTATTTATAAGGATAAGAATAAAAATAATGTCCTCCTGTACCGATCCGGTCACGGTGACCAACCTCTTCAGAGATTAGCCATCTGCGCGGTAGATATTATAGTGCACAAGTGTGTGCGCAAACACAGGTGCACTCTCTTTTCCCTCACTCTCATAGTCTGATAGGATGGAAATTCGACACGATCGGAGAGAAATCAGGCGCAGGACCGACAGCTTTACGTGCTCTCCGAGACACGGGGGTCACTCACCACCAACTTACTATCTCAGGGCTGGTACTGAGAATTTCTTGGCAGAAAAACCCAATACATGTTTTGGCCCAACCCGGGAATCGAACCCGAGACCTCCTCATCCGCAGTTGAATATGCCAACCACTAGGCCATCGAGGCAGTTAGAGATAAGGATAAGGATACTAATGATATTATCATTGCGACACAGGATTTTGCTGACACGACACTTATTGCCGTAGGAAAGGTATTATGTACACTGAGTACATAATTAATATGTACTCGGTTGGAATGGCATTCCGGACCAGTGGTAGATTCCATTGAAGATTCGAAAGCACTTTGTAAAAGTTTATCTATCTATATAAATAAAAATGAATGTTGGTAAGCGCATAACTCAAGAATGGATGGACCAATTCGGTTAATTTATTTTTTTGTATGTTCCTTAAGAGCGCGTGTAACCCCAAAAAAAAATCAGATTTCGCGATGAGATAAAACATAGCCACAACCTCATGTGAGGCGCGACAAAAGAAAGCGTTTTGCGCGGAATAGGAGTGTAGTAAGCGCCAAAATACTTTGTAACTCGTAAAATATTCATTTTCTTTTCAATTCGCTAGGCTACTCACTTGATAATATCAATCGGAATTTAATGTAAAAATTTTGGCTCTGTAATATGCAACACATTGAAAATAAATGAATATTGGTTAAAAATTAGACCTAACTTCGCGATTTTTTATTATCGAACAAATTTCATCATTTTATGTTTTTGCCCAAACACGTCCCTTGGCAGTATGATGTTATTCTTGCGTGTTTTTTTTCGGATAATTGAAACTTGATCTACTACTGTAAAAATCAAATCTGTTTACTGTTAACGGGCGCACACCCACTCTTAAGGTCCACGGAAGGTTTTAATACTTAATAAAAAAAAATTTTGGCGGTACGAAGTTCGCCGTGTCAGCTAGTGATTGAATAAAAAACTCTTGTATTCTACTCTATTCTATACTCGGTGATCGTCCCTACTTACAAGAACTGAGCGGTTGCTCAAATACCTATCGACATGTCCATTGTCCAATTGTCCAAGAAAGGTACTCGTATGTTCTTTCAAAATAAATCTATTTTATAAATTTCAGGAGCTGAACGTCTACTAACTCATCTGCACGACTACAAAATACCAATGGCGTTAGCCACTAACTCCACAGAGCAAGCTGTCAGACTCCATGCGACGGCGAGACCGAAACTGTTCGGCTTGTTTCACCACAAAGTGTGTAAACCTCTGTTTTTCCATTCGTCATCAATCTTTGTCAACCGAGCTGGACAAAGGTCTCCTGCATGGACTTCCACAGGGCTCGTTCTTGCGCCGCCTGTATCCAGCGGCTCCCTGCGACTCGTTTGATGTCGATCCACCTAGTGGGGGTCTGCCAACACTGCGCTTCCCGGTGCGGGGTCGCCACTCCAGCACCTTGTGACCCCAACCGACCATCAGATCTTCGAACGATGTGCCTCGCGCATTTCCACTTCTGTTTCGCGACTTGCTGAGCTTAAGACAGTCTCCTACGGATCTCCTTATATCTGATTTCATCTCAAAGGAATACTCCGAGCATAGCTGTTTCTATCGCCCGCTGAGTGATCCTGAGCCTTCCTATGATCGTCATCAATACAGTTGTTAAATACCAACTTGATAATTTTCTGCTGAAACGGGTTTTATGAATAAAAAGAATGACTAATAATCCCATTATTCATCCTAAAACGTTCCCAGTTCAAATAGTCCCTAAGTCCATTTTTCCAAAACAGAATAAATGGGCTTAAGGGAACTAGGCCAGTAGGTATGGACATTTATTTGGGACTTCTGTAATTGAGCCAATCAATAATTGGAGCAGGTAGGTACTGCAACAGTGCAACAGATGGAGTATGGATCCACCGACCTTTCAGTTTTTAGTCCTTACTTTGACCGTTGTACTATTGAATTTTATTGAAAAACTAGCTGATGCCCGCTACTCGGTCTGCGTGGAGCGAGGATTTTAAATTCCCTCGGGAACTCTTCGTTTTCCGAGATAAAAAATTTTAAAATTCCCCCATAAATAATAAGTTGCTTTCCGGGATAAAAAGTAGCATAATAATGTAAATCTCCAGATTTAGACTATATACCCATGCAAAAAATCGATCGATCCATTGCTCTGTTGCTGCATCATTGAAGGACAAACTAACTAACCTACAACTACAAACAAATACACTTTCGCATTTATTATTTAAAGGATATTAATGATTATTTTTTCTATGATTTTCAGTATTTAAGTACCTAACCTAACTTTCTATTACCTAATCATTTTCATCCATAGGTAAGCATAACAGACCCAGAGGTGTTTCGAGGTAAACCTAATCCGGATATCTTTCTGGTGGCTGCGTCAAGATTTCCCGATAAACCTGCACCAAAACAGGTGATTAGGCTACTTTTAGGATTTATTATACTTCTAATTTAAAATTATATTCTATATAGACAAATTTGATCTCTTAGATTCTACTGTGTGTCATATCTGTAGATATTTTACTACCCACATTTTCCTCAAACGGTAATTCGATATAGGATCGATCGTCTGGTAATATTCGTAACTACAGACCGTTCACGAGAGTTCACTATAACTTGTCCCTTGCAGTCATGTTGGCACCATTGCTTATCTCAAGCCGGTTTTCAGGGTTTTCATTGTGTGAAGCAACGGTGCCAACATGACGGCAAGGGACAAGTTATAGTGAACGGTCTGTAGTTTATTAATTTCTGTAGAAGCACAAGTTTAGAAACTTGTTAAATCATAGAAAATTAATCAGTTATGTTCACAGTGTCTCGTATTTGAAGACTCGGCTGTTGGTGTGCAATCGGCAAAAGAAGCAGGGATGCAGGTTACATTATTTTTTAAAATTTTGGTAGGAAAGCAAAAACCGAAAACGGAATAGTACAACGAAAAAAGGGTTTGGAATTCACAATCAATGGTCGTTGGGTTCCCAAAGTGCTGGAGTGGTAAATTCCAAACCCACACTAGGTGGAACGACCAGGCGAGTCGTGGGGAAACACCGAATACAAAACTAAGGTGTATCAAAGTCACTACAATAGAATAGACCAAATGTCCAGCAACCGACATATCTGCCAGTTGACAAAGTAGAAGAGGAAGAAATGTTTAACTATAACACAAAAGAGCCCCTTCTGTAGCTGTATATATACAACTATATAATATTATGATAAAAAAATTAAAAATATTTTCAGGTGGTAATGATCCCAGATTTGCGCTTAGATCGAGAGCACACTCGCCACGCGACCCTAGTCATCCGATCACTCCTGGAATTTAAACCAGAGTTATTTGGCTTACCACCTTTCGATGACACTCCCAGAAAATACAAGAGAATTGAAGACTACGAGACGATTAAATAAGTGCATTTATTCTATCTCTTTCTAATTATTAAAAGTTAAAAAAGGAAGAATCACATTAAGTAAGGATTTACTTAATGTGTTTTGTGTTTTGCATCCGCAATTACTTGAACAAGCAGCCTAATCAAAAATGATTTTTTGATGAACTTTGCAAATGACTTTTTAGAACAATACCTTTTAGATTGGCGAACACCTACCCACACTATTAAAGATGGTGTCTTCCTTTCTTACTGATAAAAATTCAAAGTGAGAAAGATATTGTGAAGATTCTTTGGACTTTATTTGTTATTGATGAAGAACGATGAAGTTCAAGAAGATTAAGATATGAATCTTATAGAAGAAAAAAATTAGACTACGCTCATCTCTGGATCTAACTTTTAAAGTAAAACAAGTTTAAAATTGAAAAGAAGAGACAAGAAATAGGTATTCTGATTAGTAAAAAATAAGCTATTTGAGACGAATCATTTCTAATTCTACAAGATTATTCTGTGTAATGTAGGATGTCTTGCTAATATTCGTAGGGATATACTCGTATTATTTGCAATTTACTTATGTAAAAGACTTTGTTTAGTATTTTAAATTTATGAAAAAAATCAATAAAAGACACCTTGTAGTTTTTTTTTTGAAGGAGAAACAACTTATCCCTATGAACCCACACTCCACAGAGTTGTGCTCTAAGTTGTACAAAGAAGGACAAAAACTTCGAAAATCGCTGCCATAGGGAAAATAATAATTATTATAATGATAATAATTACACAGTGGGTAGGTAGTAGGTACCTACTGAGTAAAACCAGGGGGAAACGGTGAAACCAAAAATTAAACCGTAGAAATTGAATTGAACCTGATTGAACCTTGTGCTTGTACTACTTCCATGCTTGCATGTGAATGAAACCAAGGACAAAACTTCGTTAAACCATCATCATCATTATGTGCCTTCCTCGTGTGTTGAATTCTCTATTTATAGCCACATCTTTTAATTTTGGATAAGGCAGCGCAGTCCACCCCCTTATATCGTTCAACTACTTGCGTCTGACGACCTGGAGCTCTTACCTGTAATCCTCCCTTCCAGCACTAGTTTTGAGAATGAGAATTGGGCTCCTCTTTGTAGGTGTCCAAAGAAAGCTACTTTTCTTCGTATGATGGAGGACGTGAGTTCTCTCCTTTTGTGGACTAATTCCAGTATTCTACTATTTGGTGTAAAGCTGTTCCATGGGATCCATAAATATATAATCCGTTAAACCATAAATCATGGAACTAGGAATTACGAATGCCATAAATAGTCCGATTTGATCATAGACTCACAATAGAATATTATCATACCCTTCTTAATAACTTCTTATAATACATCGAGTTATACGACTCAAAAGTAAGAGAGACTGGAATTACCTTTGAGTATTAAAGTGTTGGTTTAATACTCAAAGGGTTACTTTAGGAACAAAGCTTAGGAATGACTATGGAATGACTGTGTTTTTTTGTTTTTATTCTCTTTTTAGCTTTTGCCCATGGTTTGCCCATTGAAGTAGGAATCGTTATTCCTAGTTCCATGCTTTTGCCATAAACTGACATCCACTGAGTACTACACTAGCGGCACGCTATGATGGCCGGTTTGACGTTTGTCCGCTCATGAAGTTCCGTATTAATTGATAACGACTTTGAAGGAAATAATTGTATTACTTTATTGACGATAGTGATGTGCAGAGATTCATAAATTTTATCGAATGTAGTTTTAGGTTTAGGACTCAAAATTTATTTATTAAATTGATTACTAAAATGTATACAAGTGTAGAAAAATCAGTTTGCACCATTTAAGGGGTGAATGTACTTGTGAATATGAACAATTTTCACTATGTGGACAAACCTCTGAAATCGCAAAAAAATATCAGCTGTTTCATACAAAAGGTAAAATTTTTATTTTTATATGATATATACCACAACTCGGCATTTGGTTTTCTAAATTGAAAATTTTTAAAAACCTTTTTTGGTATCTTTTGTATTCATATGTTTCTTGTGTGCATATAAAGTATGTATATTCATTTTCATTCAAATATTCAGTTCGTTCAAATAAATTAAATAAACATATATATTTTTGTTTTATTAAACCTATTTAATCAGGTACAAAAACAAAACTTAATTGTTTTTTGTTCGAGAATAAATTGACATTCCACATCACTATTGTAATGTGTCAAACCGGCCATCATAGCGTGCCGCTAGTTTAGTACCAATAGGTATTTAAGCTTCTTGATTAGTACCTAACGTACCTAATCATAATCACTCCGTGCTGACACCTGGGTCCTCCCTGTGAGTATATTGTATTCTGTGCTTGGGTCACCTGGCAAAATAATTTTATAGAATATGTTGACAGATGAATTTTTACAAATATATTTTCGTTATAATTTTAATTTTTACGTTTTTACACAAAACTGCTACTGATACAAATGCCGAATTAGTTTACCCAGAATGCGGACTTATATCGCCAACGCCGGCTTCTATTGGCTTAATGTTTTTTGTGAAAGTCAATAACACCTCTGACGAAAATGATTACGATATTGAAATAACTCCTGACGAATGTTGTCTTGAAGAAGATGATGATGTTGACTGTGACTCTCTACAAATTATTGGAGGGTGTAGAGATTACCTACCGAAAGGTGATTATAATTAATTTGTAGGAATGCTTTACTTAATATTCATTGATAAAAAAATCTTTAGTGTTGCAAAACTGATTAAGTTAAATAAAAAATATTTTGTTTAAGGGCAAACGAAGACAATAAAACTAATCGCACCCCTTTTAAATCAATATGAAAGAAAAGGAAACTGTGCTGTATATGTCGATTCTAAGTCGAATAATGGCCAAAATAAAAGAGACAATATAAAAGTATACTTCGACACTACATTTTATAAAAATAAATTCAATTTTTTGGATAATTATAAACGCTGTGAACATAAAGATGAAGATCCATTCAATGATTGCAGGCCAGTAAATTGTGATACTTATTATAATGATAAAAAACCATATTTCAGCAGAAAAGTCAAGAGATGTGTTGCAGTACCACCTTGTGTTAAAGATGATGATTATGATTATCCTAGTATTATTTACAATCCACAAACCAATCGGTGTCTCGAGGAATCAATATTAAAGGAAGATTTGGAATTTATAAAAACATCAAGAAAAGATAATAAGAAAAAAAGAAAATCCAAAGAAGTTTTGAATAAAAACAAATTTCATTCAAATACAAAACCAGTTATGCCTAAAGATACACCGATTGATGACATTGAAACAACAACAGCAAATCAAGAGAAAATAAAACTTGATAACGTAACCGATTTGAATCTGAATGTAACAAGGAATCGCTGTGAAAAGGTAAATTGTTTGAAATTATTTCTCAAAAAATATTTTATAGACAACAAATGCACTTTACTGGTTCTTGTTTTAGTTATTATTGTACAGTGCCTTTTGATCTGTACAATGCTTTATTGTTTGTCAAAGACCTGCTGCTGTTGTAATGAAAAGAAAGTTATCCGAAAATTTTTCAACTATCGTCAAGATGTATCTGTTACGACCCCATTGATAAATACAAGTAATATAGACACTGAGACGTCAGAATATCAATATTTGACGGAATCTTCAAACAAAATAGATCAGAAAATCAAATGTTACAAAGCTTGTCAAAAAGAGAAAAATAATAACGCAAAGAAAAGTATGTCTGACGACATATTATCCAAACTTCTTAACAGGAGAGATTGGAGACAGTTTCAATCTCAGGATAATCCTGAACCTGAGAAAAACATAGAAGAGACAAAAAAAAATATTCCTGTAAATGACCAAGTCAAAAACCTTGCCAAGGATGCAGACAGAACATCTGGTGAAACAAAAGTCATTTTTGAAGATGAAAAAAGAAACACTATTGTTTATAAAAAGCAATCTAATTTGGTGAATGCTCTGAATGAGGCAGAAGATTTTAATGAATTGAAGAATGATCAAGAAATTGAACCAAATCTATTTTCTGAAAAGGAAATTAAAACTTTCAGTTATAATAATTTCGATGCAGGTGTCAGCGAATACAGAACTAACATAGCTCTGAATACGGTTAAAGATGGAAAATCTAAAAGAGGAACCATGTCCAATTCGACTGAAAAAGGTGCTCAAGCGTACTTTTCAAACGACTCGATAGACGATTTCCTTTCAGAAAGAGGTGTGATTTACTTGGCTGGTGAGAATTTGTCGAAATATACATTTTCAAGCGGTTCGAATGATATGAAACCGTCGCTCAAGTCGTCAAGTTCGAGTAAAACATCAAAGAATTTTGTTAAGAATGTCTTGTCTTTGTTACATAAAAGATCTAAACCAAGCCCTTCTTCAGACCCGGGTCAAAATAAAGATGTTGATCTGGAACTTATCCACATGTCTAGGGCCTCGGTCTATTCCTCCACCAATGATTCTGAATGTATAAAAAATTTAAAAAGAAAAGAATCCAGAACTTCTTTTTAATTTGTAAGGTTTTTATTTTAAAAAGAAAAGAATCCAGAACGTCTTTCTAATTTGTAAGGTTTTTATTTTATAGATTGTATTTGTTAGGCGTAATATTATAATGCTTTAATCCTTCATTTATTTTGTTTTTATGTCTCCCATCGACAACCTTTATTTGACTCTGAATAGATAAATATAGACTAACGTTTAATTCTGATCATTATTTTACACGTAAAAAAACAAAACACAAAATAACAGTGTTCGTGGATTTGTAAAGCTTCTAACTTATTTAAGCCGTATCGTACGTAACCATTTCATAAAACAATCACCTAAATGTAATGAAATATATCACAGTCCTAATTCAACGGTGAAAGAAAACATCGCGAGCAAACTTGCACGCCTGAAAGTTTTCCATAATGTTCTCAAAGGTGTGTGAAGTCTGCCAAATTGCATTGGGCCAGCGTGGTGGAATTTAGTGAGTTAGTGAACTTTCATTAATGAACTTTAGCTGGGTTGATGATAATTAATGATGATGAATAAAAATAAAACTTTTTTTATTATACATTCATTTAAGATCATTCATATTCAACATAAGATCATTCGTAGGACACGTTGGACAGTTGCAAGGCGGGCAAATCGTTGGAGTTGGTTCCGTTGGTATTGTCACGTATCTCTCTGGCGTAACCTGATACAAATGAAAGAATTTTTTTTAAAAACTAGCCGGACTACGAAAAATTTGATATAACAACATGATTGTCATATTTATTTGGTTCGTATAAAATGTATCACATATCACCCGGACCGTAACAACAAATCGATTGACACCTCATTTATCAAAATCGGATCAGTAGTTTTGAAGTTACGGAGGCCCATACGTAGATATATACTCGAAGATACATACATACATAGACTGCTAAAAGTAAAATCATATCCCTGGATGAGGAGCGTGGGCTTAACGCCAACGAAGCTTTGGTCGTTATCATTAATATAAGCTTTAATAAAAGCATGCGATAGCCTGATATCCCAACTGAGATATACATTAGACGCCGAGTCTAATTTTAAGAACGATTTGGCACTGAAAATTACCTTTATTTTTGGAAAATGAATATTGCCATACAATTTGAATTTCGGTAGAGGACCTCTCGTAACACATAGACACTGAAAACAAAAACTAATTTCAGTAAGGATAAAAACGTATCAAACCCATTTCTATGATTAGTTTTATCTGATTTACTTATATCAGATCTCATCATTTATCTCATTCGTTATCACCATCAGCAACCCATTAAGGTCTCACTTCAGGTCTCCTTTCAGCTCACGATGTTTTCCTTCACCGTTAAAGCAAGTGATATTTAATTGCTTAAACGCACATAACTCCGGAAAGAAAGAGGTGTGTGCCCGGAATCAAACCTGCGACCCCCGAATAGGAGACCACACCCCCCCTGGGCTATTACTGCATTTATTGATCATTAATGTACGAGTATTACGCTTAATAATCTTGTTTGAATTAAATTTTATAAGTTTTTAAATAAAATAAAATACGTACACCAGGCTAAAAAAAATAAAAAAATATATTTATTATTTTATTCCCAATTATAGGTAGGTATAATATTTTTAATGAATTATTAAAATAAGTTTATACAGTTTGCAATATTTTCATCATAATAAACATCTTGATTAAAATATAAAATAGTAGGTTAATTTAGGCGACAAAATAATTAAGGTAGTTATATAGGTAGGTACTTATTACTTAAATATTTGTAAATGGTACTTACAATCTGGAAAAATAGAAGAAATAAACAAAGTTTATACTTTAGGTTTGTTACTAATTTGGTGATCTGAATCATTCTCAAAGGCTAATTAAAGAAAATCTTACTCTTTCGAAATTATTTGAACATTATTGGTAACATTAAAATCAAGATATTATAGAAGATTAAACTTACGGTTTTATCCTAAAAGTTAATTACATTAAGTAATTATTACAATTTAATTGTACATTTTTAAAGATTATTAAGTAAAATTAATTCTTCAACGTGAGTATTTGCTTACCCGTGTCTAAAACAAAAACAAACGTAGGCACTTAAATAATTATGTAATTGAGGAATTTAATAAATATATTTAAAAATTAACTTTAAGTAAATATTAAAATAAACTAAAATAATAATATTAAAATAAATAAAAAGTTAATAACAATTAGAACTAAACCAATAGCTATTCATTACACGATGTATTTAGGTATAATTAATATGCACAGAAAGAACTTTTTACTCATTTTATTTTAAATATCTAAGTATGATTTCAATATTTTAGTTTTTCTTTTAATCTGCTAATATTTAATTTATATTGTTAATATTTAATTTATGGTTAACTAGCTGATTCCCGCGACTTCGTCCGCGAGGATTTAGTTTTCAAAATCCCTCGGGAACTCTATGATTTTCCGGGATAAAAAGTAGCCTATGTCACTTTCCAGGTCCTCAACTATACCCATGCAAAAAATCACGTCGATCCGTAGCCCTGTTGCAGCGTGATTGAAGGACAAAGCAACAAACACTCGCATTTATAATATTAGTAAGGATTTTAAAACTCTGATTAAAGACTAATTATATTTAACGAAGAGAATCTTAGTACTAACTTAATAATTATTAAGTTAGTACTAAGATTCTCTTCGTTGAGAGCCAAGAAAATCGCCAGTCATCAACATAATCACATTCACCATCATCATTATCATCATTAGCAACCCATCAACGGCTCACTACTGAGCGCAGGTCTCCTCTCAGAGAAGGGTTGCACCACGCTGGCCCAATGCGAATTGGTGGACTTCACACACCTTCGAGAACATTATGAAGAACTCTCAGATGTGCAGGTTTCCTCACGATGTTTTCCTTCACCGTTGAAGCAAGTGATAGTTAATTGCTTAAACGCACTTGACTCCGAAAAGTCAGAGGTGCGTACCCGGGATCGAACCAGCGACCCCCCGAATAGGAGACCACAGTCCTAACCACTAGGCTATCACTGCTTCATCACATTCACGACTCACTTTTTTGCACACCATCTGCAACCCAACAATAACAACTGAGCACATGTCTCATCTCAGAGGAGCGGTCAGGCCGCCACACCAGCCCAATGCGAATTGGCAGACTGTATACCTTTGAGATCATTAAGGAGAACTTACAGGTGTGCCGGTTTCCTCGTGATGTATTCCTTCTCCGTTGAATCATAATATGTAGGTATTTTAGTTAATGACTTAAACGCACATAATATACCTAACTCCAAATAGTCTATCATACGAGAAAGTATTGCTATTTAGGTACACTTACGTGATACTAAAATGATTTAAGAAGTTGTTAAGTTAATAATTGGTAATTAAACTAAAATAATTTTCGCGTTGGTTTTATTTTTCCTGTAAAATATACGTAAACCTCTATTGACCATAATTATTTCTGATTTTTAGATTGGTAAACTTCGGAGATAAGGGGGGGGGGGGGGGGAAGGTATTTTTTTCGACATTTTGCCCGATTTATCAGAAACTATTATATTTAAAAATAATAAAAAACTGTTTTAGAATGCTCAAGTAAAGGCCTTTCATATGATACCCCACTCGATATAGTTATATTACTTTGAAATTTCAAACTCCCGATTTTCGCCCTTTTTTAATTAAACTAAAAATAATTTTCGATGTTTTTTATTCCAATGTTGCTGGGCCACTATTATACACAACTCTTCCAAATTTCATGTCGATAGCTTTATTAGTTACTGTAATAATTGACTGTGACAACCGGACGGACGGAGAAAGTCTCACCATAAGGGTTCCATTTTTACCATTTTGGTACGGAACCCTAAAAAAGATTCCGAAGAATTGAGAACGTCCATTTTAGGATTCCGTACCCAAAGGGTGCCAACGGGACCCTATTACTAAGCCTCCGTTGTCCGTCCGTCCGTCCGTCTGTTAGCGGGCTGTATCTCGTAAACCGTAATGGATAGACAGTTGAAATTTTCACATATTGTGTATTTCTATAGCCGCTATAGCAACAAATAATAAAAATTAAATTAGATTAAAAATTAAAGGGGGCTCCCATACATGGAAAAGGAGTCGAAATAAAATTTTATTTTTTTACCCTGGCATGTGGGGTGTCATTGTCTAAACTAGCGGCACGCTATGATGGCCGGTTTGACGTTTGTCCGCTCATGAAGTTCCGTATTAATTGATAACGACTTTGAAGGAAATAATTGTATTACTTTATTGACGATAGTGATGTGCAGAGATTCATAAATTTTATCGAATGTAGTTTTAGGTTTAGGACTCAAAATTTATTTATTAAATTGATTTCTAAAATGTATACAAGTGTAGAAAAATCAGTTTGCACCATTTAAGGGGTGAATGTACTTGTGAATATGAACAATTTTCACTATGTGGACAAACCTCTGAAATCGCAAAAAAATATCAGCTGTTTCATACAAAAGGTAAAATTTTTATTTTTATATGATATATACCACAACTCGGCATTTGGTTTTCTAAATTGAAAATTTTTAAAAATGGAATCTAATACGATCGTCACATAGGATCGCTGGCTAGCACAACTACTACCTCCGGCAAACTCGCGTCAATGCTCAATGCAAAACAAAGCAGTTTCGAATTGACGTTGCTTCGAAAAGTATAAACTGTCAGTGCAATGCGATTGTGATATAGTTTTGACCTGGCTTTGGATTTCAAATATTGATACTGCATTACTGTTGACCCTTGCTCGTTAATTTGGACTCTGTTCAAGCCCTTTGTTGTGGATTTCGTCGATATGACCGAACGTACGCAGAGAACTGTTCTAAATAGTCAGACACGTGAGTTCGTAATACGCCTTCGTAACTATTTCGATCGTGAAGCTCAAAATGGAGGGCCAATTTTACCTATAACGTCAGTGGTTGAACGCGTAGCTGATGCGCTTAATATTGGACAACGAACTGTTAGACGGATAACTAAAAAAAAATATGGCGAGACTGGCACAGAAGAAAATAAACTTCACACACCAAAAAAGAGAAAACGAGCAAAACCAGTCGTAGGCATCGATAGCTTTGATGCCGATGCTATCCGAAGACATGTTTACGGCTACTATTTACAGAAGGAGTATCCAACAAGAAAAAAGTTGGTGCATTCACTGAAGGAAGCTGGATTATTCTTCGGTGGGGAAAGTTCTTTAACGAAGATTTTGAAGACCATTGGATTTCGATACAAAAAATGTAACAAACGCAAAATATTGATGGAAAGATTTGATATAGCGATGGCAAGGTATACTTTTTTACGGCAAGTGAAAGAAATCAAAAATTGGCAAAATGTTGTGTTCTTGGATGAAACATGGCTTAATGCTAACCATACTGTAGGCCGTTCTTGGAACGATGACACAGCAGCATCTACTTCCAAAGTTCCTGTAGGAAAAGGATCGCGACTTATAATTTGTCACGCCGGAACCATCAACGGGTTTGTCGAAGGTTCTCTCATGGCTTTTGCGTCAAAAACCACTGGAGACTATCATGAAGACATGAATGGAGAAAAGTTTACTGAATGGTTTACCTCAATGTTGTGTAGCCTCCCTGAACCATCTATTATAATTATTTACAACGCCCCATACCACTCGATGCAAATTGACAAGCCACCTGCCCAATCCCAAAAGAAAGCTGATATCGTCGCATGGCTTCGTAAAAATGGCGTAGATGCAAACATGAATATGTTAAAAGCGGAATTAGTACGTCTTTTAAAAGAAAACAAACCAACCAAGATCCGATACGTCATTGACGAAATAGCATTAGAACATGGGCACAGAGTTATACGGTTACCGCCTTACCATTGTGAGTATAATGCGATTGAGTTGGTGTGGGCTCAAATTAAGGGATATGCTGCAAGACACAATACAGAACCCCCATTTACCACAAAAAAAATGCTAAAATTATTAGAAGAAGCTTGTGAACATGTGACTAAAGGAGACTGGGAAAAGGTTGTGAATAGAACTGTTAAATTAATAAGGGAAGATTATGAAAGAGATGTGAAAATAGATAATATTATAGAAAGCGAACATATAATTATTAATGTAGGTGATGATAGCAGTGACGACAGTGAAAATAGTAGTATGGACGAATCTGATTAATTATGGCCTTTTGTGGCACCTTTTTTGGTATCTTTTGTATTCATATGTTTCTTGTGTGCATATAAAGTATGTATATTCATTTTCATTCAAATATTCAGTTCGTTCAAATAAATTAAATAAACATATACATTTTTGTTTTATTAAACCTATTTAATCAGGTACAAAAACAAAACTTAATTGTTTTTTGTTCGAGAATAAATTGACATTCCACATCACTATTGTAATGTGTCAAACCGGCCATCATAGCGTGCCGCTAGTGTAGTTATATACTCAAAGACTAGAGCTCATTAAATGGAGTTCAAATATATAATATATTTTTATTTTTTAGCTACAAAAATGAAGAAATGGGGGGCCGTCAAAGTTGTCGTTTATAGACCAATTTTGTTAGGGGGTCTATCTCAAAAACTAAACTAGTTACGAATTTGAAATTTTAGTATATTAATTAATATATAGTGCATTTAAACAAAGAATACTGAAAACACCGATTTATAATGCGGTTTGTAAATTGTGACCAAAAGAAACGAGCATTTTTCCCCATATGCTAAGTTAGTACTTTCTAAGAACCAAGATATCTAAATATGTATCTAGTTTTAAAAAAAAGCCGGCCAAGTGCTTGTCGGACTCGCGCACCGAGGGTTACGTACTCCAAAAGTAAAAGTAAAACGATAATATTATATTAATTTGCTTATTTATCGTTAACTTTGTTTGTAGAGGTTTATTGATAATATAAAAAAAAATATGCTAGTTAGAGCATTGGTTTTATTTTTCCTGTAAAATATACGTAAACCTCTATTGACCATAATTATTTCAGATTTTTCGATTGGTAAACTTCGGAGATAAGTATTATTAGTATTAGTATACGGACGGTATTTTTTTCGACATTTTGGCCGATTACTCAAAAACTATTACATATAGAAATAAATAAAAAACTGTTTTAGAATGCACAAGTAAAGGCCTTTCATATGATACCCCACTCGGTATAGTTATCTTACTTTGAAATTTCAAACCCCCGATTTTCCCCCTTTTTTAATCAAACTAAAATAATTTTCGCGTTGCTTTAATTTTTCCTGTAAAAGATACATAAACCTCTATTGACCATAATTATTTCAGATTTTTCGATTGGTAAACTTCGGAGATAAGGGGGGGGGGGGGACGGTATTTTTTTGGACATTTTGGCCGATTACTCAAAAACTATTATATATAGAAATAAATAAAAAACTGTTTTAGAATGCTCAAGTAAAGGCCTTTCATATGATGCCCCACTCGGTATAGTTTTTTTACTTTGAAATTTCAAACCCCCGATTTTCCCCCTTTTTTAATAAAACTAAAAATAATTTTCGATTTTTCTTTATTCCAATGATGTTAGGCCACTATTATACACAAGTATGCCAAATTTCATGTCGATAGCTTTAATAGTTACTGAAATAATCGGCTGTGACAGACGGACGGACGGACGGACGGACGGAGAAAGTCTCACCATAAGGGTTCCATTTTTACCATTTTGGTACGTGGTTGATCTCAGAACGTTAGCTGTTCAATGTTTCTTTATAAATATTGGGAATTCGCATTTTTTATACGTCTTTTTCTCTCCCTGTGTTACGCGCACCCCTTGTACTCATTCCATCTCCTTCACTCCTTATTCCTCCCACCATTTGGGTTTCGCCGCGAGCGCACAGAGGCGCCACCAGTCTGCTGCCAACCGTGAAAGATATAGTGACGTGTACTGTCACGCGCCGCGCCCCAATTCCGTATCGTGCCGTGCCTTCGTGTTTTCGTATAAAAAAGAACGCTCAACGCCTTTAATCGAGATAAACATTAATAAGTGGTGAAATTATCGAAATATATACGCTGTGAATGGATGTTTTGTGAGGAGATAGACATTTCTTCTACGGATTAACGGACGGTGAATAGGACGCTCGCTGACGCGGCCATCTTTGCAGCTGAAACGGCGGAATTCGTCCACCAAACCTCCGCAGAGTGAGTCCTCCTTCCATATATCCATTCACCCGATTATCCCGGATTGTAACAGGGGAATTAACGCAGAACTAGCGCCTTATACAGTCCACTCAATAAAACAATAAATTTTCTAGTCCGCATTCCAATATGGTGGGTTAATATTTGATTCCCCTAAAAGCTCCGCATTTTACCTACCATATTTGTGGTTCTTTACGAGCCGGATTTCACCAAGCATAAGTTTGACCATAATTGTTGGTTCCTTGTCGAACGATTTCACCAAACATATGAATTTGGTTTTTTCAACCGGGGTATCTTTCTTTTAAAAATCTATCGATAACCTCATAACATAATCGCAACGCTCTGAGTACCTACTGTGTTGTAATATTGCGGAATTGTGAGGTATATCTACGTAATTCTGTCGTTTGGTTACTAGGTATCGAAGTAATAAGATTTTATAATTATTGTTATAATTCATTTTTTTTACATACACGCACGCCCTTATTGCTTCGTTTATAAGTAAATTATTTACTTAATTCCCGCATACCTAAGTAAAATAAAACGTATAGATCGTAGTAAAACATCGTAAACATTGTTAAAGCGGTAGGCACACTTTAGGTATTTAAAAATTCCACGCGACCATAAGGAGGGTCACCGATCGCTTATCTTTGGTTTGTTTACATTTCGCTCGCTAATGTTACTGCATTTTTAAGAATACCGCCGTTGGATACAAATAGTAATTTGTGTTTTTACATTATAAATAACTGCAATCACATATTGTATTTGTATTTTACGCATTTATAACGCTATATATAGTATTAAAACGCTATTAATTACTATAAATTCATATCTTCGTAATAGTTATTTTATTGTTCCTTCAAGATGAGTAAGGGAAAGGGTTCACCCTCTTCTAAGCCGTATAATGAAGACGAATATACTTTATTATTATTAGAAAGTAAACGAGATGCCATGTTCGCCAGAATGCAACGTCTGTTTGACACTGCTGTACAGGTAGAAGCAGATGTCACTAAGTTGCCTTCGCTCAGTTCACAGGCCTCCAATATGGAGACCTTACGTAAGGAATTCGAACGAAATTTAGATTTATACAATGAAGCGCAATTCAAAGTAAATCCTGCGGCTGCAGTTAGTTATCAAGCATGGACTTCATTTGAAGAAATGTTTTGCTATGTTAAGCAAATATTATCGCTTATCGATAATAATAAGAATGCCGCTAGTTTGGAGACTGGCGTTTCTCGCCCTGTTTCAAGTTTTCCCAAATTAAAATCGCACCTTCCGCCAATTGAGTTAATGAGTTTCGACGGTGATATTACAAAATTCCCTTTTTTTCACCAACAATTTAAAAGCATGATTAATGATAATCCTAATTTATCGAATAATGAAAAAGTATTTTATTTAGTTGGTCGGTTAAAGGACAAAGCTGCTTTAGTTTGCGCAGGGTTGCCAGCTACTGCTGAAAATTACCCTATCATATGGGAAATATTAATTCAAAAATATGATGATCCTCGCTCGCTCGCTTGCGCTTATTTGAATCAATTATTGCAGTTTAAGCCGCTCACTCACACAAGTGCAAGCACGCTAGATAGCTTCATAAATACGTTCGATTCCGCAGTGGAGGCTCTCAAGCAGTTAAAAATCGATTTAACTGACTTTATATTTTTTCACTTGGCCGCGCTCAAATTGGATCCTGAGACCATTAAAATGTTCGAACTTATTAATCGCAAGAAACAAATTCCGACTTATAAAAATCTTATAGAATTTGTTAAAGAACAAACTAAAGTAGTTTCACATTCTATTGATAAGGGCTTGGACACACAACAAAATAAAAATCGCAACAAGGTTAATTCGCCTCCGAAGCCTTCAACTAAAACCTTTGTAAATACTGAATCAGTCAGTTCTTCGGAAGCTGGAACTTGTAGTTTGTGTAAAAATAATAAACACTTGCATCTCTATTCGTGCCCTTCATTCATGAAGCTATCTCCTAAAGATAGGTATATATTTATAAAATATAATTCTTTTTGTAACCGGTGTGTGTCCACGCTTCATCGCACGAGGAACTGCATATCTAAAGGTGTATGTTCACGGTGCGGGTTATCTTCTCACCACTCTACGATCCACTTTGAACGAAGGAACAATAATAATAATAATAATAATTTAAAAACGTCCAAACCTAGGTTAGATAATTCGTCATCTACTTCAAACGCACTTGAGACGCCTCGTATATCTTCAGTTAGAACTGCAGAAATAACGCACGCTCCTAATGAAATTAAACCTAACATTAGCAACGCGAATAATACATCAGTGTGTACCGTTTCTTATGATTGTATAGACCGTATCACTACAACAACGCTGTTAGGCACTGCAAAAATAAGATTGTATGACAAATTTAATCGCCCGCATCTGGTAAGGTGCCTAATTGACCCAGGTTCGCAAAACGATTATATATCTATCGATTGTTGTGAAAGGTATTCATTGCCCATTAGTTCTCAAAACCGTTTTACTGAAGCTCAAGGTATCGGCGGCGCTTCGCAAAAAATACTTGGTGTTGCAGAGTTTAAATTTAAGTCGCGGTTTGATGATGGGAAGGAATACCTGATACGCCCTCTGGTGGTAGAACGAATCACTTCACAACTGCCAGACTCGCATGTTGATATCGCGGCCTTTAGCGATCTTATTAAAAATATACCGTTGGCTAATGATAGTTTCTCAGAACCTGGTCCAATCGATCTGTTGCCAGGTGTAAATATTTACTGCAAAATAGTACTAGCTAATAAAATAATCGGTGATGTGAATACGCCCTCCGCATTCGAAACCTCTTTAGGTTATTTAATTATGGGCGATGCGCCTATTGTTTCGCCACCTTCACATGCTTCTGCTTTTTGCGCTTTCAATCACAGCGTTCAGAAGGACAAGACTTCGACGAAGAGACGTGTCGTTCTAGATAGTTCTTCTCCCACTAAGTCTTCTCTTCTTAATACAGAAGAGTCCTCTTCTGATAAAAAATTATCGCTCAATGATAATTTGCACACTGGTTGCAATTATGCAATCAGATATTTTCGACATTCTTTTGAATGTTCTCATTTTTCGCATCGCAATTTTCGCCGACGTTCGGCAAATGTACCTATGTATTTATGATAACGCACCGCACCGCAAATATCAAAGCATTATTTATCGCTTTCACCTGAAGACCCACTCGAAATGTATGAATTTATTCGAGTGACCTTTAGTTTACGCTCCTCGCCTTTTTTGGCATTACGCACGCTGCGCCAATTGGCCAGCGACGAGCGCCACAAGTAGCCTCTCGCCGCTTCTGTTGTTGAGAGAGACGTCTACATGGACGACCATGCTTCTTCTGCCTCATCTATTGACGAAGCGAAAAAGATAGCGCATGAATTGATAGAGCTCTTTAAAGCTGGTGGTTTCGATTTAGTGAAGTGGACCAGCAATTCAACTGAATTACTTGGTCACATTCTACGAGTCATCGCCAGTGTGTGTCCATCTCTCTCGACACAGATAGCACTTTTAAAATTCTAGGCCTCCATTGGCTTCCCGCATCCGATAACTTTCATTTTTAAAGTATCGCAACCGCCGAATGCTTGTACCAAACGAGCTATTCTATCCGCTACCGCACGTCTCTATGACGTTCTGGGCCTCGTTGGTCCAGTCATCTTATTCGCTAAACTAATCATAAAAGATTTATGGCTTCTGAATATGGGATGGGATGATTCTCCACCTCAAAACATAATTGATAAATGGCAGGATTATGTATCTGAATTGCCTATTATCTCTAATCTCAAATTTCCTCGTCACACAGGCATTGAGGAAAATTCTCAAGTTTCGCTTCTGGCATTTTCAGATGCCAGTGAGAAGGCATATGGTTGTGTCGTGTATTTACACGTTAAAAATGAAAATAAACCGCCTAAAGTTACACTACTGTGTTCAAAGTCACGTGTAACGCCCGTAAAGTCCACGGTCACACTAGCTATACTAGAGTTGAATGGAATAGTATTGCTTGCTCGTCTAGTAAACTCAGTGTACTACACCTTGTCTTCTCGCATAAAAATAAATGAGGTACTCGTGTTCTCAGATTCAGAAGTCGCCCTCTGTTGGGCACTCTCTTCGCCACATAAGTTCAACACTTACGTAGCTAATCGCATCTCTCAAATTCATACGCTATTATCGCCTCTTAATGCGAATTTTTATCATATCGCCGGAGTTCAAAATCCCGCTGATTGTGTGTCTCGCGGCCTTATGTCCGCTCAAATGTCAGAACACGCACTTTGGTTTGAAGGATTCATGGAGTTCCTTACCATCGGACGAATGGCCTATAACCAAATTTTCACCGCGCGACAATTCTGCTCTACCTGAGAGGAAAACTACGACTCACGTAATTATCTCACAGGATGAGCATCCAATCACACTATCCGCTCGTCGTGTGGTACGCCAACGCATTCATAAATGCAACGCATGTTTTAGGAAAAATCCTAAACCTACTTTTCCTCCGATGTCAGGTTTTTCGAAATGTAGAGTCGGAAAATGTAGAGTCGTTTTACATACCGGCGCCGATTACACGGGACCGCTCTACATAACGTCGATTACAGCTCCTGCCATTACAGGAGAGCGCGCTAACCTTCTGACTCGGTTCTCTCTATTGGACTCTCTTGTCTGAGTATTTACATAATTTACAAACGCGTGAAAAATGGAATACGCCAAGTAATCTTGTTACAGTAGGGACTATCGTACTGATTATGGTTGAAAACGCACCTCCATTACAATGGCCGATTGGAATTATTACCAAAGTAATGCCTGGTAAGGACGGAGTCGTTCGTGTCGCTCAAGTCCGGACGAAGTCCGGAACTTACGGTAGACCCGTAGTAAAACTTTATCCGTTGCCAAATCAATAATTTATATTAATTTTTAAATTAAGTTATGCTTAGTTTTAGTTTAGTTTTCCGCATTATTACGCACACGTATCGCGTAGAGTTTTGTCGATGAGTTATTGTGTCTCTACCTGTTGACTCTACCTGCTCTACATTTTTGTTTTTTATCTCAATGAAGCCAAGCCTTCATACAGGGGGGGATGGTTGATTTCAGAACGTTAGCTGTTCAATGTTTCTTTATAAATATTGGGAATTCGCATTTTTTATACGTCTTTTTCTCTCCCTGTGTTACGCGCACCCCTTGTACTCATTCCATCTCCTTAACTCCTTATTCCTTCCACCATTTGGGTTTCGCCGCGAGCACACAGAGGCGCCACCAGTCTGCTGCCAACCGTGAAAGATATAGTGACGTGTACTGTCACGCGCCGCGCCCCAATTCCGTATCGTGCCGTGCCTTCGTGTTTTCGTATAAAAAAGAACGCTCAACGCCTTTAATCGAGATAAACATTAATAAGTGATGAAATTATCGAAATATATACGCTGTGAATGGATGTTTTGTGAGGAGATAGACATTTCTTCTACGGATTAACGGACGGTGAATAGGACGCTCGCTGACGCGGCCATCTTTGCAGCTGAAACGGCGGAATTCGTCCACCAAACCTCCGCAGAGTGAGTCCTCCTTCCATATATCCATTCACCCGATTATCCCGGATTGTAACAGGGGAATTAACGCAGAACTAGCGCCATATTATACAGTCCACTCAATAAAACAATTAATTTTCTAGTTCGCATTCCAATATGGTGGGTTAATATTTGATTCCCCTAAAAGCTCCGCATTTTACCTACCAGTACGGAACCCTAAAAATTATTTGGTCATATGTACGGAACCCTAAAAGAGCGAGGCCCGACTCGCATTTGGCCGATTTTTTTTAAATAATATTTACTTCATGGAATATTATTTTCAAACGAGCTGATTTCGTAAATCGGGAAGAAAATTAAATATTTACTCACTGTAAGCTAAAGGTAAAAAAAATTGATTTATATATAAGTTATACTAAAATATATCAAAATCTACATTACATTATATATTATACATAACTTCTTCTACTTTTTTATCAACCTATAGACGTCCACTCCTGGACAAAGGTCTCCTGCATGGACTTCCACAGGCCTCGGTCTTGCGCCGCTTGGATCCAGCGGCTCCCTGCGACTCGTTTGATGTCGTCGGTCCACCTAGTGGGAGGTCTGCCAGCTCTGCGTTTCCTGGTGCGGCGTCGCCACTTCAGCACCTTGGGACCCCAACGACCATCGAACTATTTGCCCCGCCCATTTCCACTTAAGTTTCGCGACACGCTGAGCTATGTTGGTGACTTTGGTTCTCCTACGGTCCCTACGGATCTCCTCATTTATGATTTGATCTCGCAGGGATATACCGAGCATAGCTCTCTCGTCGCTCGCTGAGTGACCCTGAGCCTTCTAGTTAGCATATAGGAATATAAATTTCAAAATTACATACCCATTCCTGTATTAAATAATTGAAAAATTAACTAAGAATGTTATTGACAATATAATATTATTATGGCATTTTAAATGAATTTTAAAATTAAAAGATGAAAATAAAATCATTTATTTTAGCAAAATAATTCAAAATCTTACTTCAGTCTGTAAAAAAATGTAAATATTGTAAATTAACAAGTTTATTAGTATTCCTAAGTGAACAATATATTATGTAATTATGTATATCCATTTAACAAAAACAAAGATATTTAATAATACACTTACGAATAATTTCTGTAAAATAATAGAAGAAATAATTTAGATATAAATTAATTAAATTATAAAATTAAGTAATGTTTTCGAAAGTTGGTTTATCTTTTGCATCTTTAGACATGGTTTTATTTCAATTTTATAGAGCAAACATTATACTTTACACCATTTTAAGGCATAAATAAATGATTGTATTACTGAAGCCTGAAGCAATTGAAAGAATGTAGGTACTGAGTACTGACCCAAACCTAAAAAAAATAAGAAAACGTCAGTTTAACGAATTTTATTTCATGTAAATGTATTATTTATTAAAAAAGAGACCTACCACTCCTGGCTAGAAAAAATAAAAACAAAATGTTTTAAGTTACTGTGTATTACTCATAATGTTTTATAAAATAAGCCAAAATAAAAAGCTTCAGGCACACTTTTAATTTAACATATAAGTACGAACCTTGATCTAAAATAAATTAAAAAAAGAAAGATTTAAATTCTATACTATAATTAACTAAACTCAAAATAATATACACTAATTATAGTTATCTATATATTTATACATATAATGAATTAATGAAATTATCTATAAACCATATTTATACATAAATGGATATAGGTAATTTAAAGGTGTAAGTATATTTACCGGAATCTGTAATAAGATTTTAGTAAAAAATTAATTTAGAAAGTAAGTAAATAATCACCTACTGAAAAGTGCATAAAACATAATTTCCTTTTGAATTCACCCAAGTACTTATTTCATTTTTTATTTGAGTATGTTGTTCTTCAGTTGCTTCATCAATTTTAACTTAATCAATTTCTGTACTTGTACCTAATATTCTCAATTATACCTAATTTTATGTTCAATTAGGTACATAATTTACGAAAAATACTTACATCATGCTGTTAAATTAATAATTTTAAAATTAATATTTTCCAATCTATTTAAAAATGCGTGATTCTTGCAGACAAAATTATTATTATTCAATACTTACTACGGTCTGAAATATAATACAAATGTTAAAATAAGTTGATCATTAAAACTATGTCCATCTATGTTTTAAAATAAAATAAGTAATTTAAAATAACTTTTAAAATAACAAATAAAATAATGCAATGAAACTTACGTAGGTCTGGAATTGAATTATTGTTTTTTTAGATAATTTTTCAAAACAATTTTAAATAAAACATTTAAAAACTTATAAACAATTTACCTTCAGCTATAAAACCAAAAATAAAGGATCTTAATTAGAAAAAAGGACAATTTTATTAAAAAATAAAAAATATTAATGTAATAATTGAATCTACTTACTGGTGACTGAAAGTTTACGCAACGTTTTATCAGTGATTTTATCCATATTCTCAATAGGTATTCCCATTAATAATTTTAATACAATTCAACTACCTTTTATAAAGCAAAAAAAGCCGGCCAAGTGCGAGTCGGACTCGCGCACCGAGGGTTCCGTACTCCAAAAGTAAAAGTAAAACGATAATATTATATTAATTTGCTTATTTACCGTTAACTTTGTTTATAGAGGTTTATTGTTAATATAAAAAAAAACTATGCTAGTTAGAGCGTTGGTTTTATTTTTCCTGTAAAATGTACATAAACCTCTATTGACCATAATTATTTCAGATTTTTCGATTGGTAAACTTCGGAGATAAGGGGGGGGAACGGTATTTTTTTCAACATTTTGGCCGATTACTCAAAAACTATTTTATATAGAAATAAATAAAAAACTGTTTTAGAATGCACAAGTAAAGGCCTTTCATATGATACCCCACTTGGTATAATTATCTTACTTTGAAATTTCAAACCCCTGATTTTCCCCCTTTTTTAATTAAACTAAAATAATTTTCGCGTTGATTTTATTTTTCCTGTAAAACATACATAAACCTCTATTGACCATAATTATTTCAGATTTTTCGATTGGTAAACTTCGGAGATAAGGGGGGGGAACGGTATTTTTTTCGACATTTTGGCCGATTACTCAAAAACTATTATATATAGAAATAAATAAAAAACTGTTTTAGAATGCACAAGTAAAGGCCTTTCATATGATACCCCACTCGGTATAGTTATCTTACTTTGAAATTTCAAACCCCCGATTTTCCCCCTTTTTTAATCAAAATAAAATAATTTTCGCGTTGCTTTTATTTTTCTTGTAAAATATACATAAACTTCTATTGAGCATAATTATTTCAGATTTTTTGATTGGTAAACTTCGGAAATAAGGGGGGGGGGGAACGGTATTTATTTCGACATTTTGGCCGATTAATCAAAAACTATTATATATAGAAATAAATAAAAAACTGTTTTAGAATGCACAAGTAAAGGCCTTTCATATGATACCCCATTCGATATAGTTATTTTACTTTGAAATTTCAAACCCCCGATTTTCCCCCTTTTTTAATCAAAATAAAATAATTTTCGCGTTGCTTTTATTTTTCTTGTAAAATATACATAAACTTCTATTGAGCATAAATATTTCAGATTTTTTGATTGGTAAACTTCGGAAATAAGGGGGGGGAACGGTATTTTTTTCGACATTTTGGCCGATTAATCAAAAACTATTATATATAGAAATAAATAAAAAACTGTTTTAGAATGCTCAAGTAAAGGCCTTTCATATGATACCCCACTCGATATAGTTATTTTACTTTGAAATTTCAAACCCCCGATTTTCCCCCTTTTTTAATAAAACTAAAAATAATTTTCGATTTTTGTTTATTCCAATGATGTTGGGCCACTATTATACACAACTATGCCAAATTTCATGTCGATAGCTATAATAGTTACTGAAATAATCGACTGTGACAGACGGACGGACGGACGGACGGACGGACGGACGGACGGAGAAAGTCTCACCATAAGGGTTCCATTTTTACCATTTTGGTACGGAACCCTAATTAACAAGCATTGTATATATTATTATTACGACTAGTTATAAAATTAGGCTTACCCCCTTTTTCTGGAATTAAATTCAATAGGGTATTTGACTATAATAAAAATATCGTTTCAACTGGTGTCATCCTAAAAGATTATTATCTAAAAACATTATTCCATACGACAAAACTAAAAAATAAAGCTTTATTTAATTAGAAAACATTAAATAAAATTGCTATAATTCTGGCCATGGTCACGTGATCGAAAACGTTCCGTGATCTCGAATGACGTCACAGTCCACACCACCTATGGAATTCTCATTTTGTCAATACATTTCGACGTGTTTGTGCGGCGTAATAGGCTAATTTCGTCTGTTTTTCATCGTTACTATTTTATTAAATACCAAATAGTATGCGACACGCGGCCTAAACACATATTATAAAATTGTCATTGTTTGAAATGTGAACTGTTACGTCATGAGAGCAAATGGAACGTTTCGGCGGCAATTTATTTTTTTGAATTTATTTCTCGATTTTTATGAAAAATAATGAAAATTATGCCGAAATATATGTTTTGTTAGCTTTAGCATAGCATTATTAACAATTTAAGATGATTTTCTATAAGTAGTCAAATAGCCTATTATCACTCATCAGTTTGCCACCCTACCAAAAAGAATTTTTACAGCATGCAGGAAGTGTGAGTGAGTGTGTGTGTGTGTGTGTGTATGTGTGTGTGTGTGTGTGTGTGTGTGTGTGTGTGTGTGTGTGTGTGTGTGTGTGTGTGTGTGTGTGTGTGTGTGTGTGTGTGTGTGTGTGTGTGTGTGTGTGTGTGTGTGACACTTTTTACCAGGTCAATGGCATGGCAATACATGTTATCGAATAAAAAGGATCGTTCTAGAAAAGTATTAACTTATTAGACCGGTAAGATTAATTATTAATTTAGGTACGTCATATCAATTAAATAAGTAAATAGTAACTAAAAATTATAAACTTAAAATAAGATCTCTTTTATCAACCGATATAAGTACACTAATGGTTGCTAAACTTATCTATTCAAAAAGGTCTCTTGCATGGACTTCCCCACGCCTCGATGAAGGCTCTCGTTGCGGGGTCGCCTGCTACAGTACTTTGGGATCCCAAAATGCCAACTTTACATATTAATATTATTAAATTACTAAAAAATAAATTACCTAATTTATATAATAGGTACTATAATAAAATTTTTGAAGTGAAAAAACTTCTTTAGGCGCGTTGAACACTTTTTTGGGCGAGCAAAAAACATTGATTTCGCGTCATCGTGACCGTCACGTCTGACGTCAAGCGTATGACTGCCAAATTTTTGGAACGTAGTTCCTTATCGCGCGGTACGGAAGGGGGCTAGACGGAAAAAATTAAGGAAACCGACCCTCGACACATTTTTGAAACCGACACTTTTTTGTTGAATGTGAATTTTGCATTGTGTTCGGTGTATTCGCCTTAGAACAAGGAGTCTGCATGGCCTTGTTGTTAGGGCAGTCGCCTATAAGTTCAACGTCGATGGTTCGAATCCCAGCTCGACAGACTGAATTTTCTATTTTCAATTTTATTTTAAATAATTTCTAAATGTGGAATTTTTCCCTAATTTTTTATTGTATAAATTGGATAACGCCATCTGTGAAAAAACAGTAACTCCACCAGAGTAACTCTTTGGTTTTGTAACAGTGCAATAGAAATAAACTAAAAATAATTCATCGTAGTTAATCAATTTAATACTAGATGACACCACTAGTTTATTACAATTCCTTCACTAAAATTAATCGAAAGGAACTACGTTCAATCCGGGTGTCCCTTGACACCTCTCAAGTTTTTTTTTGTAATATATTGGGGTATTGTTATTTAAATACTTAAATATCGTTAGTTTAATATATTTGAAAAAAGCTTACATTATTCACAGCGTCATCATTGGAAGCAAAAAAGTAATAATTTTATATTAATTGGATGTTTATTGTTCCTTACAATTGCAAAATAGGCATATTTGATATTATACTTAATGTTATATTTAATGAGAATGTCAGTTCTAATAAAAATGATCAATAATAAACAGAAACAGTTATTCAAAATTAAATATCCCATTTGTAAATCATTATTATTCTAGTGTAAAATAAATTGTAAATACTTCAGCTTTTACTTACATCTTTTTGCTAGTAACAAATATTATAAATTATGAAAAAGTTGGTAACTATTAAATATACATTATTAATAAACATAATACATAATATTATTATTATTATACAAGTAAACTTACCGTCATCTAAAAATAGTAATATAACATCAATTTAAAATTATTAAAATTATGAGTTCTAAATTAATCGTCGCAAATTGTATTATTTATTTATTTATTTATTTTACAAGCTTTGAATACCCAGTTTGGGTGTAGCAACAATAGTGTAATTAATTGTGGTAGGGAGACCGATTTTACATATGCTTATCCGTATCATTAAAGAAATCATTAATTGCGTAGTAACACTTTTCAATTAGGTACGTTTTTAATGTTTTTATAAACTTTATTTCCTTTATTATTATTATTGTTGTTAATACAACAATAATACATTAATATAATAACATACAATATACATATTGATATAATTATCAATATTGTTTTCACATGCCATCAAAATTTCAACCTTGTACCGAACTACTTTAAGGTTGTAATTAATAATTATACATCTCAAAACAAAATCAAAATAATACTGCGTTGGTAGTATAGGCCCACTTCAGTCTCTTAAAATATATCAGATTTTATAATTATGTTTAATACGTACCACATTCTGAATAAATTATGGAATAAATCATTAATTTCAGAGAATTCATAATTTACATAAACAGCTGATGCCCACGAATTCGTCCGCGTGGATTTAGTTTTCAAATTCCCTCGGGAACTCTTTGATTTTCCGGGATAAAAAGTAGCCTTTGTCACTCTCCAATTCCTCAACTAGGTATACCCATGCAAAAAATCAAGTCAATCCGTTGCTCTGTTGCGGCGTGATTGAAGGACAAACCAACAAACAAACACACTTTCGCATTTATAATATCAGTAAGGATTAGTAACCTAATTAGTCTTTTTGGGTTAAAACTATCTCGCAATCTAACATCGTTCGAGATTTAGGTTGCCTAGCAACATAATAATATTCGTAATAACATCGTACGAGATTTAGGTTGCTCGATTGCCTAGCAACCTAAATCTCGAAGTGTATATATGGTGATATATGACGGTCGTGTAATTAACATATTTTAATTTTCAATAACAAATATTGATGTCAATAGTTAAGATAAAAACTATCCTATCTTTTCAGTTGGACCAAATTACAGCTAGTTACGAAGTTTGATCAAAATCGGTTCAGTAGTTTTCGAATTTATCCCGAACATACATCGTGACACGAGATTGTTTATATATGTAGATTAGCACACCTCCCACTAGATGGATCAACGCCATCAGACGAAACGAAGGGAGCCGTTGGTTACAGGTGGCGCAAAACCGAGACATGAAGTCTACGCAAGAGACCTATTGAATATTGACACTTCACACCCTTAGCATGAAAGTGACCTAACTCAAAAGAAACTGACCTTAAAAAGCCTATTCTAAAACCCTATGGTGAAAAAGAACCCGAATTATGACTAAAAAAAGGGACAGCTTAAACATCGGTCACTTTTATTTGATCGTGCTTTTCCCCTATGCGTGTTGTTTGAAAGAGACCGAATAAGAATTGCGAATTTTTGTTGCAAATACTTTGGAGATCAGTAGGTATATATTTTTTGTGCTAAACTGACTCTTTTTTAAATAAGTGAGATAATTTCCAATTTTTATTAGATTTATTCGACCGTTTTTAGATTGAGTCTCAAGTAATAAAATTAAATAAGAGAAAAACGACACTTATATGAATAGCTGTCTCTTTAAGACCTTTATGACTAGGTACACTTATACGATAATTTTATTGCTATTTTACATAATCAACCTCTTTAGTAGTAAAAATAATAAAAAATGGTGTTATTTTTGCAATAGAGCGATTTAATTTTAAACTATGTTATATTTAATGTCAAAATGCATATTTAAATAAATTTAATATAATGTTACCAATCCAAACATAAAAGATCAATATATATATAAATCTACAAAATATCAATCATTTGCAATGAGACAAGGGAGAGATACAATTAATTAAATTTTACTCATCGCAATACTTTTTTGAAATATTTTTCGCTCATTTCCCACAAATTCCAATTTTTCGGTTAGGTCATTGTTACTCTAAGGGTGCGACTAGTTCTTAGCATAATTATTATGTTCTGAATATGATTAGTCAATTGCATTGCTAGAGCTATCCGTAAAAATAGGTAAGTGGAAGGAAAACTGTATGTAATTACAAGCGTAAATTTAAAATTTAAAACACCCCCGTTATATGAATCTATGGCCGGACTATGGATGATTCTGGTTGCAGCATCAGGTCGAAGTTATCAATTAATTGTCATTTAAATCAAACGCCAAAAATGCCTTACATCATTTTGGAAAAAAGCTGATACTCTTACACTGCTGGATCGATATTAACCAAACATAGCTAAGAACCACCGCAAGGAAACCGGCTATCAAATGAAAAAACCGCATCGAAATTGGTACATCCGTTTGAGAGCTACGATGTCACAGACACACACACACACACACACACACACACACAGACAGACAGACAGACAGACATCGACGTCAAACTCATAACACGCCTCTTTTTGCGTCGAGGGTTAAAAACTACCAATTAGCAGTTCAGAAATTATTAGGTATAAACAAATAAACAAACAATAATGCATTATTTAAGTGACATTTACTCAATAATCATACTAATTATACTAATATTATAAATGCGAAAGCGTGTTTGTTTGTTGGTTTGTTGGATTGTTGGATTGTCCTTCAATCACGCCGCAACAGAGATACGGATCGACATGATTTTTTGCATGGATATAGTTGAGGACCTGGAGAGTGACAAAGGCTACTTTTTATCCCGGAAAATCAAAGAGTTCCCGAGGGAAGGGATTTTAAAAACTAAATCCACGCGGACGAAGTCGCGGGCATCAGCTAGTAATTAATAATTAAGTACTCAATACTAATTAAACTCAACAATAATTATTACTCAATATTCATTAAATTTAATTTGAAGGAATATATTATTACTAGTAGGGCGCGTGGGTGCGCGGCCCGCAAGCGGACCGCGGTTTTTCTATCGTCAAGTGGACTTTCAGGTCCTGATCTTTTTCTATCAAATAACCACTCTTCCATCTTTTATACTCTTCGAAATAGACAATGACGAAATTTGTATGGCCGCCATCTTGAATCCGCCATTTTGAATTTTTTTTCAGCTCACTGCCAATTGCATTACGTTTGGAGTGACTTTTGTTTTAGCACAACCAACCTATCTTCAATACCCTGGCCGTGCTCCTCACCCACCTTCCAAACCCTCAATCATCGTCTCTCATCATTTGTCATAATGAAAATTCTTCTATGAAAACAAATTTTGAAAAGGAACCGTATCAAAGTCTTGCATAGTTCTCAGCTTCTAGTCTATTCAATATTCGCCATATATTTTGTATGGAGAAAAAACATTCCGCCATCTTGGATTTTTTTCTATTCATCAAATAGACTTTTGGGTCCTAATCATCTTTTGCCAAGAACCCACTCTTCCATCTTTTATACTCCCCGAGATAGACACCGACGAAATTTGTATGGCGGCCATCTTTTTTCCGCCATTTTGAATTTTTTTTCAGCTCACTGCGAATTGGATGAGGTTTCGAGTGACATTTGTTCGAGCACCCCCCACCTATCTTCGATACCCTGGCCGTGCTCTTCACCCGTCTCCGAAATCCTCAATCATCAGCTCTCTCCATATTTTTCCTCCGAACGAATTTTTTTCCTCTATACGAAACCATCAGTGAAAAAAAATTTTTTCATACATAATTTTACAGGAGAGGTGATCAATGAGTCAGTCAGTGAATCAGTCAATCAGCCCCAGCAGCTATATATATATTAACTAGTAGGGCGCGTGGGTGCGCGGCCCGCAAGCGGACCGCGGTTTTTCTATCGTCAAGTGGACTTTCAGGTCCTGATCATTTTCTATCAAATAACCACTCTTCCATCTTTTATACTCTCCGAGATAGATGCCTATTAAATTGGTATAGCCGCCATCTTGAATCCGCCATTTTGAATTTTTTTCAGCTCATTGCCAATTGGATGAGGTTTCGAGTAATTTTTATTTGAGCACCTCCCACCTATCTTCAATACCCTGGCCGTGCTCCTCACCCACCTTCCAAACTCTCGATCATCATATCTCATCATTTGTCAGAATAAGAATTCTTCTATAAAAACCAATTTTCAAAAGGAACCCTATCAAAGTCTTGCATAGTTCCCAACTTCTAGTCTCTTCAATATTCGCCATATATTTTGTATGAAAAAAAAAATCATCCGCCATCTTAATTTTTTTTCTGTTCATCAAGTAGACCTTCGGGTCCTGATTATCTTTTGCCAAGAAACCACTCTTCCATCTTTTATACTCCCCGAGATAGACACCGTCGAAATTTGTATGGCCGCCATCTTGAATCCGCCATTTTGGAATTTTTTTCAACTCACTGGCAATTGGATGAGGTTTCGAGTGACTTTTGTTCGAGCACACCCCACCTATCTTCAATACCCTGGCCGTGCTCTTCACCAGTCTCCGAAATCCTCAATCATCAGCTCTCTCCATATTTTTCCTCCGAATGAATTTTTGTCCTCTATACGAAACCATCGGTGAAAAAAAAAATTTTCATACAAAATTTTACAGGAGAGGTGATCAATCAGTGAGTGAATCAGTGAATCAGTCAATCAGCCCCAGCAGGTATATATATATTAACTAGCGTTTGCTCGGTGCGCGAGCTGCTAAAGCAGCTCGCGGGAAGTGTTATTGCTACAAGTAGGGCGCGTGGGTGCGCGGCCCGCTAAAGCGGTCCGCGATTGTTCGGCTTTATTTATTTCGCTCGGTGCGCGAGCTGCTAAAGCAGCTCGCGGGAAGTGTTATTGCTACAAGTAGGGCGCGTGGGTGCGCGGCCCGCTAAAGCGGACCGCGATTGTTCGGCTTTATTTATTTCGCTCGGTGCGCGAGCTGCTAAAGCAGCTCGCGGGATGTGTTATTACTACAAGTAGGGCGCGTGGGTGCGCGGCCCGCTAAAGCGGACCGCGATTTTTTTACTCATCCAGTAGCCCTTCGGATTCTGGTCATCTTTTGCCAAAAAATTTGTTCGAGCACACCCCACCTATCTGCAATAACCTGGCCGTGCTCCTCATTCACAAAAGAAAAAGAAAAAAAAATGAAAAAAAAGAAAAAAAAAAAAATGAAAAATGAAAAAAAAGAAAAAGAAAAAAAGCCCTATGAACCTATCAAGATCAATGTCTTGCATAGTTCCCAACTTCTAGTCCCTTCAATATTCCCCATACATTTTGTATGGGGGAAAAAAAAATCCGCCATCTTGAATTTTTTTCCTACTCACCAGGTAGACCTCCGGGTTGTGATCATCTTTTGTCGAGAAACCGCTCCTCCATCTTTTATAGTCTCCGAGAGAGAGACGGACAAAATTTGCCGCCATTTTTTTTCCGCCATTTTGGAATTTTTTTTCAACTCACTGGCAACTGCTCGAGGTTTTGAATGACATTTGGTCGAGCACCCTCCACCTATCTTCTATACCCTGGCCGTGCCCCTCGCCCGTCTCCGAACTCCTCACTCATCAGCTCTCTCCACCTTTCTCCGAGTCACATTCTTTGAGCTCTATACGACACTATGGGTGAAAAAAATTTTTTTCATACAAAATTTTACAGGAGAGGGGTGGAAATTTGAGACGTCACAGCTCGGCCGCCATCTTGTTTTTTTAATTTTTTTCACTTTTTCTGTTAATCGTTTACAAATTTCTACAATAATCCAAAATTTCAAAGAAATCGGTTGGAAAACAAAAGAGTTGCAAGATTCACGTCGGCCGCCATCTTGTTTTTCCGAAATGTCATAATTTTTCCCCACTCGAATCCCCCACCCGAACATATCTCCCGTACATCATTTTATCGTTTTTTGTCTCTTTCTAGGAGAACAATTATGTCAATCAGTGAATCAGTCAGTCAGTGGTAATCGAGCTATATATATTATAACTAGCGTTTGCTCGGTGCGCGAGCTGCTAAAGCAGCTCGCGGGAAGTGTTATTACTAAAAGTAAGGCGCGTGGGTGCGCGGCCCGCTAAAGCGGACCGCGATTATTTTGCTCATCAAGTAGACCTTCGGATTCTGGTCATCTTTTGCCAAAAAATTTGTTCGAGCACACCCCACCTATCTGCAATAACCTGGCCGTGCTCCTCATTCACAAAAGAAAAAGAAAAAAAAAGAAAAAAAGAATAGAAAAAAAGAAGAAAGAAAAAAAGAAAAGGAAAAATGAAAAAAAAAAATAAAAAAAAAGGAAAAAGAAAGAAAAAAAGAAAAAAAAGAAAAAAGAAAAAGAAAACAAGCAAATAAATGAAAAATTAAAAAAAAGAAAAAAAAAGAAAATTAAAAATGAAAAAAAAAAATAAAAAAAAATAAAAAAAAGTAAAAAGAAAAAAAAAGAAAATGAAAAATGAAAAAAAAGGAAAAGAAAAAGAAAAAAGGAAAAACGAAAAAGAAAAGAAAAAAGTAAAAGCAAAAGAAAAAAAAAAGAAAAGAGAAAAAAAGAAAAATGAAGAAACAGAAAAAAAAAAGAAAAAGAAAGAAAAAGAAGAAAAAAAAGAAAAATCAATATTCGCCATAAAATTTCGCATGGAAAAAAATTCGCCATCTTGTTTTTTTCCTGATCATCAAGTAGACCTTTGGGTCTTGATCATCTGTTGCCAAGAAACTACTCTTCCATCTTTTATACTCTCCGAGATAGAAACCAGAGAAAGTTTCTATGGCCGCCATCTTGAATCCGCCATTTTGGAGTTTTTTTTCAACTCCCTGCTAATTGGATGTGGTTTCGAGTAATTTTTGTTGGAGCACATCCCACCTAGTTGGTCGCGTGGATAGTTGGCAAAAAAACCACTCTCACCTTTTTTAACCCATTTCCAAAAAGGAGGAGGTTCTCAATTCGGCCAGTATATTTTTCTTTTTTAATTCTTCGAGATCTAAGACATCTATGAACCTATCAAAATCAATGTCTTGCATAGTTCCCAAGTTCTAGTCCCTTCAATATTCCCCATATTACATTTTGTATGGAAAAAAAAATCCGCCATCTTGAATTTTTTTCCTACTCACCAGGTAGACCTCCGGGTTTTGATCATCTTTTGTCGAGAAACCGCTCCTCCATCTTTTATAGTCTCCGAGAGAGAGACGGACAAAATTTGCCGCCATTTTTTTTCCGCCATTTTGGAATTTTTTTTCAACTCACTGGCAACTGCTCGAGGTTTCGAATGACATTTGGTCGAGCACCCTCCACCTATCTTCTATACCCTGGCCGTGCCCCTCGCCCGTCTCCGAACTCCTCACTCATCAGCTCTCTCCACCTTTCTCCGAGTCACATTCTTTGAGCTCTATACGACACCATGGGTGAAAAAAATTTTTTTTATACAAAATTTTACAGGAGAGGGGTCGGAAATTTGAGACGTCACAGCTCGGCCGCCATCTCGTTTTTTTAATTTTTTTCACTTTTTCTGTTAATCGTTTACTAATTTCTACAATAATCCAAAATTTCAAAGAAATCGGTTGGAAAACAAATAGGGTTCCGTTGGTACCCTTTGGGTACGGAACCCTAAAAAGAAAAAAAAAAGAAACAAAAAGAAGAAAAAAAAAGAAAAATCAATATTCGCCATATATTTCGCATGGAAAAAAAATCGCCATCTTGAATTTTTATCTGTTCATCAGGTAGACCTTCGGTTCTTTATCATCTTTCACCAAGAAACCACTCTTCCATCTTTTATACTCTCCGAGATAGACACCAGAGAAAGTTTCTATGGCCGCCATCTTGAATCCGCCATTTTGGAGTTTTTTTTTCAACTCCCTGCTAATCGGATGTGGTTTCGAGTAATTTTTGTTGGAGCACACCCCACCTAGTTGGTCGCGTGGATAGTTGGCAAAAAAACCACTCTTTCACCTTTTTTAACCCATTTCCAAAAAGGAGGAGGTTCTCAATTCGGCCAGTATATTTTTCTTTTTTAATTCTCCGACATCTAAGACACCTATGAACCTATCAAAATCAATGTCTTGCATAGTTCCCAACTTCTAGTCCCTTCAATATTCCCCATACATTTTGTATGGGAAAAAAAAATCCGCCATCTTGAATTTTTTTCCTACTCACCAGGTAGACCTCCGGGTTGTGATCATCTTTTGTCGAGAAACCGCTCCTCCATCTTTTATAGTCTCCGAGAGAGAGACGGACAAAATTTGCCGCCATTTTTTTTCCGCCATTTTGGAATTTTTTTTCAACTCACTGGCAACTGCTCGAGGTTTCGAATGACATTTGGTCGAGCACCCTCCACCTATCTTCTATACCCTGGCCGTGCCCCTCGCCCGTCTCCGAACTCCTCACTCATCAGCTCTCTCCACCTTTCTCCGAGTCACATTCTTTGAGCTCTATACGACACCATGGGTGAAAAAAAATGTTTTCATACAAAATTTTACAGGAGAGTGGTCGGAAATTTGAGACGTCACAGCTCGGCCGCCATCTTGTTTTTTTAATTTTTTTCACTTTTTCTGTTAATCGTTTACTAATTTCTACAATAATCCAAAATTTCAAAGAAATCGGTTGGAAAACAAAAGAGTTGCAAAATTCACGTCGACCGCCATCTTGTTTTTCCGAAATGTCATAATTTTCCCCAACTCGAATCCCCCACCTGGACATATCTCCCCTACATCATTATATCGATATCCGTCTCCTTCTAGGAGAACAACCCTGTCAATGAGTGAATCAGTCAGTGAGTGAATCAGTGGTAATCGAGCTATATATATTATAACTAGCATTTGCTCGGGGCGCGAGCTGCTAAAGCAGCTCGCGGGAAGTGTTTTACTAAAAGTAAGGCGCGTGGGTGCGCGGCCCGCTAAAGCGGACCGCGATTGTTCGGCTTTATTTATTTCGCTCGGTGCGCGAGCTGCTAAAGCAGCTCGCGGGAAGTGTTGTTACTACAAGTAGGGCGCGTGGGTGCGCGGCCCGCTAAAGCGGACCGCGATTTTTTTACTCATCAAGTAGACCTTCGGATTCTGGTCATCTTTTGCCAAAAAATTTGTTCGAGCACACCCCACCTATCTGCAATAACCTGGCCGTGCTCCTCATTCACAAAAGAAAAAGAAAAAAAAAGAAAA
Organism: Oeneis ivallda; assembly: GCA_029955525.1. Lineage (NCBI taxonomy): Eukaryota > Metazoa > Arthropoda > Insecta > Lepidoptera > Nymphalidae > Oeneis > Oeneis ivallda. The sequence continues at coordinate 20,766,293 of JARPMR010000008.1, read as the reverse complement.
AAAAAAAAAAGAAAAAAAGCAAATGTAAAATGAAAAAAAAGAAAAAGAAAAAAAGCCCTATGAACCTATCAAAATCAATGTCTTGCATAGTTCCCAACTTCTAGTCCCTTCAATATTCCCCATACATTTTGTATGGAAAAAAAAAATCCACCATCTTGAATTTTTTTCCTACTCACCAGGTAGACCTCCGGGTTGTGATCATCTTTTGTCGAGAAACCGCTCCTCCATCTTTTATAGTCTCCGAGAGAGAGACGGACAAAATTTGCCGCCATTTTTTTTCCGCCATTTTGGAATTTTTTTTCAACTCACTGGCAACTGCTCGAGGTTTCGAATGACATTTGGTCGAGCACCCTCCACCTATCTTCTATACCCTGGCCGTGCCCCTCGCATGTCTCCGAACTCCTCACTCATCAGCTCTCTCCACCTTTCTCCGGGTCACATTCTTTGAGTTCTATACGACACCATGGGTGAAAAAAATTTTTTTCATACAAAATTTTACAGGAGAGGGGTGGAAATTTGAGACGTCACAGCTCGGCCGCCATCTTGTTTTTTTAATTTTTTTCACTTTTTCTGTTAATCGTTTACTAATTTCTACAATAATCCAAAATTTCAAAGAAATCGGTTGGAAAACAAAAGAGTTGCAAGATTCACGTCGGCCGCCATCTTGTTTTTCCGAAATGTCATAATTTTCCCCAACTCGAATCCCCCCCCCAAACACATTTCCCGAACATCATTATATAGATTTCCGTCTCCTTCTAGGAGAACAATCGTGTCAATGAGTCAGTCAGTGAGTCAGTGGTAATCGAGCTATATATATTACTAGCGTTTGCTCGGTGCGCGAGCTGCTAAAGCAGCTCGCGGGAAGTGTTATTTCTAAAAGTAAGGCGCGTGGGTGCGCGGCCCGCTAAAGCGGACCGCGATTTTTTTACTCATCAAGTAGACCTTCGGATTCTGGTTATCTTTTGCCAAAAAATTTGTTCGAGCACACCCCACCTATCTGCAATAACGTGGCCGTGCTCCTCATTCACAAAAGAAAAAGAAAAAAAAAGAAAAAAAGAAAAGAAAAAAGAAGAAAGAAAAAATGAAAATGAAAAAAAAGCAAAATAATAAAAAAAAGGAAAAAAGAAAGAAAAAAAGAAAAAAGAAAAAGAAAAAAGCAAATAAATGAAAAATGAAAAAAAAAGAAAAAAAAAAGAAATAAGAAAAACAAAAAGAAAATGAAAAAAAATAAAAAATTATAAAAAAAAGGAAAAAAGAAAAGAAAAAAGAAAAAAAAAAGAAAATAAATAATGAAAAAAAAGGAAAAGAAAAAGGGAAAAACGAAAAAGAAAAGAAAAAAGTAAAAGCAAAAGAAAAAGAAAAAAAGAAAAGAGAAAAAAAAGAAAAAAAAGAAAAATGAAGAAAAAGAAAAAAGAAACAAAAAGAAGAAAAAAAAGAAAAATCAATATTCGCCATATATTTCGCATGGAAAAAAAATCCGCCATCTTGTTTTTTTCCCTGATCATCAAGTTGACCTTTGGATCTTGATCATCTGTTGCCAAAAACTACTCTTCCATCTTTTATACTCTCCGAGATAGACACCAGGGAAAGTTTCTATGGCCGCCATCTTGAATCTGCCATTTTGGAGTTTTTTTTCAACTCCCTGCTAATTGGATGTGGTTTCGAGTAATTTTTGTTGGAGCACACCCCACCTAGTTGGTCGCGTGGATAGTTGGCAAAAAAACCACTCTTTCACCTTTTTTAACCCATTTCCAAAAAGGAGGAGGTTCTCAATTCGGCCAGTATATTTTTCTTTTTTAACTCTCCGAGATCTAAGACACCTATGAACCTATCAAAATCAATGTCTTGCATAGTTCCCAACTTCTAGTCCCTTCAATATTCCCCATACATTTTGTATGAAAAAAAAAAAATCCGCCATCTTGAATTTTTTTCCTACTCACCAGGTATACCTCCGGGTTGTGATCATCTTTTGTCGAGAAACCGCTCATCCATCTTTTATAGTCTCCGAGAGAGAGACGGACAAAATTTGCCGCCATTTTTTTTCCGCCATTTTGGAATTTTTTTTCAACTCACTGGCAACTGCTCGAGGTTTCGAATGACATTTGGTCGAGCGCCCTCCACCTATCTTCTACACCCTGGCCGTGCCCCTCGCCCGTCTCCGAACTCCTCACTCATCAGCTCTCTCCACCTTTCTCCGAGTCACATTCTTTGAGCTCTATACGACACCATGGGTGAAAAAATTTTTTTTCATACAAAATTTTACAGGAGAGGGGTCGGAAATTTGAGACGTCACAGCTCGGCCGCCATTTTGTTTTTTTAATTTTTTTCACTTTTTCTGTTAATCGTTTACTAATTTCTACAATAGTCCAAAATTTCAAAGAAATCGGTCGGAAAACAAAAGAGTTGCAAGATTCACGTCGGCCGCCATCTTGTTTTTCCGAAATGTCATAATTTTCCCCAACTCGAATCCCCCCCCCAAGCACATCTCCCAAACATCATTATATCGATTTCCGTCTCCTTCTAGGAGAACAACCCTGTCAATCAGTGAGTGAGTGAATCAGTGAGTGGTAATCGAGCTATATATATTATAACTAGCATTTGCTCGGTGCGCGAGCTGCTAAAGCAGCTCGCGGGAAGTGTTATTGCTACAAGTAGGGCGCGTGGGTGCGCGGCCCGCTAAAGCGGACCGCGATTGTTCGGCTTTATTTATTTCGCTCGGTGCGCGAGCTGCTAAAGCAGCTCGCGGGAAGTGTTGTTACTACAAGTAGGGCGCGTGGGTGCGCGGCCCGCTAAATCGGACCGCGATTTTTTTACTCATCAAGTAGACCTTCGGATTCTGGCCATCTTTTGCCAAAAAATTTGTTCGAGCACACCCCACCTATCTGCAATAACCTGGCCGTGCTCCTCATTCACAAAAGAAAAAGAAAAAAAAGGAAAAAAAAGAAAAAAGGCAAATGTAAAATGAAAAAAAAGAAAAAGAAAAAAAGCCCTATGAACCTATCAAAATCAATGTCTTGCATAGTTCCCAACTTCTAGTCCCTTCAATATTCCCCATACATTTTGTATGGGGGGAAAAAAAAATCCGCCATCTTGAATTTTTTTCCTACTCACCAGGTAGACCTCCGGGTTGTGATCATCTTTTGTCGAGAAACCGCTCCTCCATCTTTTATAGTCTCCGAGAGAGAGATGGACAAAATTTGCCGCCATTTTTTTTCCGCCATTTTGGAATTTTTTTTCAACTCACTGGCAACTGCTCGAGGTTTCGAATGACATTTGGTCGAGCACCCTCCACCTATCTTCTATACCCTGGCCGTGCCCCTCGCCCGTCTCCGAACTCCTCACTCATCAGCTCTCTCCACCTTTCTCCGAGTCACATTCTTTGAGTTCTATACGACACCATGGGTGAAAAACATTTTTTTCATACAAAATTTTACAGGAGAGGGGTGGAAATTTGAGACGTCACAGCTCGGCCGCCATCTTGTTTTTTTTAATTTTTTTCACTTTTTCTGTTAATCGTTTACTAATTTCTACAATAATCCAAAATTTCAAAGAAATCGGTTGGAAAACAAAAGAGTTTCAAGATTCACGTCGGCCGCCATCTTGTTTTTCCGAAATGTCATAATTTTTCCCTACTCGAATCCCTCACCCGAACATATCCCCCGAACATCATTTTATCGTTTTTTGTCTCTTTCTAGGAGAACAATTATGTCAATCAGTGAGTGAGTGAGTCAGTGGTAATCGAGCTATATATATTATAACTAGCATTTGCTCGGTGCGCGAGCTGCTAAAGCAGCTCGCGGGAAGTGTTATTGCTACAAGTAGGGCGCGTGGGTGCGCGGCCCGCTAAAGCGGACCGCGATTGTTCGGCTTTATTTATTTCGCTCGGTGCGCGAGCTGCTAAAGCAGCTCGCGGGAAGTGTTATTACTACAAGTAGGGCGCGTGGGTGCGCGGCCCGCTAAAGCGGACCGCGATTGTTCGGCTTTATTTATTTCGCTCGGTGCGCGAGCTGCTAAAGCAGCTCGCGGGAAGTGTTATTGCTACAAGTAGGGCTCGTGGGTGCGCGGCCCGCTAAAGCGGACCGCGATTGTTCGGCTTTATTTATTTCGCTCGGTGCGCGAGCTGCTGAAGCAGCTCGCGGGAAGTGTTATTACTACAAGTAGGGCGCGTGGGTGCGCGGCCCGCTAAAGCGGACCGCGATTTATTTACTCTTCAAGTAGACCTTCGGATTCTGGTCATCTTTTGCCAAAAAATTTGTTCGAACACACCCCACCTATCTGCAATAACCTGGCCGTGCTCCTCATTCACAAAAGAAAAAGAAAAAAAAGAAAAAAAAAAGAAAAAAAAGAAAAAAAGCAAATATAAAATGAAAAAAAAGAAAAAGAAAAAAAGCCCTATGAACCTATCAAAATCAATGTCTTGCATAGTTCCCAACTTCTAATCCCTTCAATATTCCCCATACATTTTGTATGGAAAAAAAATAAATCCGCCATCTTGAATTTTTTTCCTACTCACCAGGTAGACCTCCGGGTTGTGATCATCTTTTGTCGAGAAACCGCTCCTCCATCTTTTATAGTCTCCGAGAGAGAGACGGACAAAATTTGCCGCCATTTTTTTTCCGCCATTTTGGAATTTTTTTTCAACTCACTGGCAACTGCTCGAGGTTTCGAATGACATTTGGTCGAGCACCCTCCACCTATCTTCTATACCCTGGCCGTGCCCCTCGCTCGTCTCCGAACCCCTCACTCATCAGCTCTCTCCACCTTTCTCCTAGTCATATTCTTTGAGCTCTATACGACACCATGGGTAAAAAAATTTTTTTTCATACAAAATTTTACAGGAGAGGGGTCGGAAATTTGAGACGTCACAGCTCGGCCGCCATCTTGTTTTTTTAATTTTTTTCACTTTTTCTGTTAATCGTTTACTAATTCCTACAATAATCCAAAATTTCAAAGAAATCGGTTGGAAAACTAAAGAGTTGCAAGATTCACGTCGGCCGCCATCTTGTTTTTCCGAAATGTCATAATTTTCCCCAACTCGAATCCCCCACCCGGACATATCTCCCCTACATCATTATATCGATTTCCGTCTCCTTCTAGGAGAACAACCCTGTCAATGAGTGAGTGAGTGAATCAGTGAGTGAGTGGTAATCGAGCTATATATATTATAATAACTAGCGTTTGCTCGGTGCGCGAGCTGCTAAAGCAGCTCGCGGGAAGTGTTTTACTAAAAGTAAGGCGCGTGGGTGCGCGGCCCGCTAAAGCGGACCGCGATTGTTCGGCTTTATTTATTTCGCTCGGTGCGCGAGCTGCTAAAGCAGCTCGCGGGAAGTGTTATTGCTACAAGTAGGGCGCGTGGGTGCGCGGCCCGCTAAAGCGGACCGCGATTGTTCGGCTTTATTTATTTCGCTCGGTGCGCGAGCTGCTAAAGCAGCTCGCGGGAAGTGTTATTACTACAAGTAGGGCGCGTGGGTGCGCGGCCCGCTAAAGCGGACCGCGATTTTTTTACTCATCAAGTAGACCTTCGGATTCTGCTCATCTTTTGCCAAAAAATTTGTTCGAGCACACCCCACCTATCTGCAATAACCTGGCCGTGCTCCTCATTCACAAATGAAAAAGAAAAAAAAAGAAAAAAAAATGAAAAAAAAACAAAAAAAAAAAACAAATGTAAAATGAAAAAAAAGAAAAAGAAAAAAAGCCCTATGAACCTATCAAAATCAATGTCTTGCATAGTTCCCAACTTCTAGTCCCTTCAATATTCCCCATACATTTAGTATGGAAAAAAAAATCCGCCATCTTGAATTTTTTTCCTACTCACCAGGTAGACCTCCGTGTTTTGATCATCTTTTGTCGAGAAACCGCTCCTCCATCTTTTATAGTCTCCGAGAGAGAGACGGACAAAATTTGCCGCCATTTTTTTTCCGCCATTTTGGAATTTTTTTTCAACTTACTGGCAACTGCTCGAGGTTTCGAATGACATTTGGTCGAGCACCCTCCACCTATCTTCTATACCCTGGCCGTGCCCCTCGCCCGTCTCCGAACTCCTCACTCATCAGCTCTCTCCACCTTTCTCCGAGTCACATTCATTGAGCTCTATACGACACCATGGGTAAAAAAAATTTTTTTCATACAAAATTTTACAGGAGAGGGGTCGGAAATTTGAGACGTCACAGCTCGGCCGCCATCTTGTTTTTTTAATTTTTTTCACTTTTTCTGTTAATCGTTTACTAATTTCTACAATAATCCAAAATTTCAAAGAAATCGGTCGGAAAACAAAAGAGTTGCAAGATTCACGTCGGCCGCCATCTTGTTTTTCCGAAATGTCATAATTTTCCCCAACTCGAATCCCCCCCCCAAACACATCTCCCGAACATCATTATATCGATTTCCGTCTCCTTCTAGGAGAACAACCCTGTCAATGAGTGAGTGAGTGAGTGAGTGAGTGTGTCAGTCAGTGGTAATCGAGCTATATATATTACTAGTGGTTCGCCCCGAACTGAGACCTCGCGGTAACGGTATCCCATGATTATTCATTCAATCGATACATGATAACCAAAACTGACATTATTATTATGCCCGTTTTCACCAAACATACCTAAATCATCCCCTAAGTAGGAGTCTCTTAACGTAGATAGCTCCTAAATACAATCCTAAGTCCTAACATCCGTCCCAATATCCTTTTAGGTGTCCCGTACAGGATCGTGATAAATAAGTTGACAGAAAACATCAATCACCTAACTTATAGGTAGCCCGTAAAGGTTAGGGAACGTTAGTGAAAACATTGAATTATTTATCAAACATTGAATTTAACTCGTAGTTCCATGGGAATAGTTACTGACTGCGCCATCTATTAGCATTATTGTGAAGCTATGTTGATGCTATATGAATTACTGACGCCCATTAAAAATTAAATAATCTCGTTTCTTTATAATATTCATATAATTTTAGTATTTGTTGTTCAAGTACAGGATATAAGTGACCTAAAAACATAAAATCAGTTTGAAAATCCATAGCGGATTTTTCTAGAGAGCGTCTTCAAGCGAGCGTATAAAATCGCCACTTTGAAAGCCCCCCATTTCGTCAATTTTAAGGGAAAAATTAAAAAAAAAATATTTTTGTACTCAGTTCAAAATTATCTTTAAAATGATACGTAACAATTTTATGTAACGCGATTTTTTTTTTTTACTTCGCATTCGCTTCTATGAGAGCCCCCCTGAAATAAAGATTTTTATAACTTTTTAAGCCATTTTCGGCTGGAGGCCATCGGTTTACATATTATATCTAAATTTGAAGTAATTACGTTCAGTAATTCAAAAGTTATAAGGCTCTGACAGACGGACGGACGGACGGACGGACGGACGGACAAGTGCAAATCGCCCTAGTTAACTCAAAGACCTTCGCTTCGCTCGGTCGATAATAACTAGTATTTCGCTCGGTGCGCGAGCTGCTAAAGCAGCTCGCGGGAAGTGTTTTACTAAAAGTAAGGCGCGTGGGTGCGCGGCCCGCTAAAGCGGACCGCGATTGTTCGGCTTTATTTATTTCGCTCGGTGCGCGAGCTGCTAAAGCAGCTCGCGGGAAGTTTTATTACTACAAGTAGGGCGCGTGGGTGCGCGGCCCGCTAAAGCGGACCGCGATTTTTTTACTCATCAAGTAGCCCTTCGGATTCTGGTCATCTTTTGCCAAAAAATTTGTTCGAGCACACCCCACCTATCTGTAATAACCTGGCCGTGCTCCTCATTCACAAAAGAAAAAGAAAAAAAAAGAAAAAAAATGAAAAAAAAGAAAAAAAAAACAAATGTAAAATGAAAAAAAAGAAAAAGAAAAAAAGCCCTATGAACCTATCAAAACCAATGTCTTGCATAGTTCCCAACTTCTAGTCCCTTCAATATTCCCCATACATTTAGTATGGAAAAAAAAGTCCGCCATCTTGAATTTTTTTCCTACTCACCAGGTAGACCTCCGGGTTTCGATCATCTTTTGTCGAGAAACCGCTCCTCCATCTTTTATAGTCTCCGAGAGAGAGACGGACAAAATTTGCCGCCATTTTTTTTCCGCCATTTTGGAATTTTTTTTCAACTCACTCAATTTTTTTCATACAAAATTTTACAGGAGAGGGGTCTGAAATTTGAGACGTCACAGCTCGGCCGCCATCTAGTTTTTTTAATTTTTTTCACTTTTTCTGTTAATCGTTTACTAATTTCTACAATAATTCAAAATTTCAAAGAAATCGGTTGGAAAACAAAAGAGTTGCAAGATTCACGTCGGCCGCCATCTTGTTTTTCCGAAATGTCATAATTTTCCCCAACTCGAATCCCCCACCTGGACATATCTCCCCTACATCATTATATCGATTTCCGTCTCCTTCTAGGAGAACAACCCTGTCACTGAGTGAGTGAGTGAGTGAGTGAGTGTGTCAGTCAGTGGTAATCGAGCTATATATATTATAATAATAGCTCGATTAGCTATATATACTATATATATATATATATATATATATATATATATATATATATATATATATATATACTATATAGCTATATATACACTGCTAAAGCAGCTCGCGGGAAGTGTTATTGCTACAAGTAGGGCGCGTGGGTGCGCGGCCCGCTAAAGCGGACCGCGATTGTTCGGCTTTATTTGTTTCGCTCGGTGCGCGAGCTGCTAAAGCAGCTCGCGGGAAGTGTTTTACTAAAAGTAAGGCGCGTGGGTGCGCGGCCCGCTAAAGCGGACCGCGATTGTTCGGCTTTATTTATTTCGCTCGGTGCGCGAGCTGCTAAAGCAGCTCGCGGGAAGTGTTATTACTACAAGTAGGGCGCGTGGGTGCGCGGCCCGCTAAAGCGGACCGCGATTTTTTTACTCATCAAGTAGGAAAGAAATCGGTTGGAAAACAAAAGAGTTGCAAGATTCACGTCGGCCGCCATCTTGTTTTTCCGAAATGTCATAATTTTCCCCAACTCGAATCCCCCACCTGGACATATCTCCCCTACATCATTATATCGATTTCCGTCTCCTTCTAGGAGAACAACCCTGTCAATGAGTGAGTGAGTGAGTGAGTGAGTGTGTCAGTCAGTGGTAATCGAGCTATATATATTATAACTAGCATTTGCTCAGTGCGCGAGCTGCTAAAGCAGCTCGCGGGAAGTGTTTTACTAAAAGTAAGGCGCGTGGGTGCGCGGCCCGCTAAGCGGACCGCGATTGTTCGGCTTTATTCATTTCGCTCGGTGCGCGAGCTGCTAAAGCAGCTCGCGGGAAGTGTTATTGCTACAAGTAGGGCGCGTGGGTGCGCGGCCCGCTAAAGCGGACCGCGATTGTTCGGCTTTATTTATTTCGCTCGGTGCGCGAGCTGCTTCAGCAGCTCGCGGGAAGTGTTATTACTACAAGTAGGGCGCGTGGGTGCGCGGCCCGCTAAAGCGGACCGCGATTTTTTAACTCATCAAGTAGACCTTCGGATTCTGGTCATCTTTTGCCAAAAAATTTGTTCGAGCACACTCCACCTATCTGCAATAACCTGGCCGTGCTCCTCATTCACAAAAGAAAAAGAAAAAAAAAAGAAAAAAAAGAACAAAAGCAAATGTAAAATGAAAAAAAAAGAAAAAGAAAAAAAGCCCTATGAACCTATCAAAATCAATGTCTTGCATAGTTCCCAACTTCTAGTCCCTTCAATATTCCCCATACATTTTGTATGGAAAAAAAAAATCCGCCATCTTGAATTTTTTTCCTACTCCCCAGGTAGACCTCCGGGTTGTGATCATCTTTTGTCCAGAAACCGCTCCTCCATCTTTTATAGTCTCCGAGAGAGAGACGGACAAAATTTGCCGCCATTTTTTTTCCGCCATTTTGGAATTTTTTTTCAACTCACTTGCAACTGCTCGAGGTTTCGAATGACATTTGGTCGAGCACCCTCCACCTATCTTCTATACCCTGGCCGTGCCCCTCGCCCGTCTCCGAACTCCTCACTCATCAGCTCTCTCCACCTTTCTCCGAGTCACATTCTTTGAGCTCTATACGACACCATGGGCGAAAAAAATTTTTTCCATACAGAATTTTACAGGAGAGGGATCGGAAATTTGAGACGTCACAGCTCGGCCGCCATCTTGTTTTTTTAATTTTTTTCACTTTTTCTGTTAATCGTTTACTAATTTCTACAATAATCCAAAATTTCAAAGAAAACGGTTGGAAAACAAAAGAGTTGCAAGATTCACGTCGGCCGCCATCTTGTTTTTCCGAAATGTCATAATTTTTCCCCACTCGAATCCCCTACCCGGACATATCTCCCCTACATCATTGTATCGATTTCCGTCTCCTTCTAGGAGAACAACCCTGTCAATGAGTGAGTGAATCAGTGAATCAGTCAGTGAGTGGTAATTGAGCTATATATATTATAACTAGCGTTTGCTCGGTGCGCGAGCTGCTAAAGCAGCTCGCGGGAAGTGTTTTACTAAAAGTAAGGCGCGTGGGTGCGCGGCCCGCTAAAGCGGACCGCGATTGTTCGGCTTTATTTATTTCGCTCGGTGCGCGAGCTGCTAAAGCAGCTCGCGGGAAGTGTTATTGCTACAAGTAGGGCGCGTGGGTGCGCGGCCCGCTAAAGCGGACCGCGATTGTTCGGCTTTATTTATTTCGCTCGGTGCGCGAGCTGCTAAAGCAGCTCGCGGGAAGTGTTATTACTACAAGTAGGGCGCGTGGGTGCGCGGCCCGCTAAAGCGGACCACGATTTTTTTACTCATCAAGTAGCCCTTCGGATTCTGGTCATCTTTTGCCAAAAAATTTGTTCGAGCACACCCCACCTATCTGCAATAACCTGGCCGTGCTCCTCATTCACAAAAGAAAAAGAAAAAAAAAAAAGAGAAAAAAAAAAGAAAAAAAAAAGAAAAAAAGCAAATGTAAAATGAAAAAAAAGAAAAAGAAAAAAAGCCCTATGAACCTATCAAAATCAATGCCTTGCATAGTTCCCAACTTCTAGTCCCTTCAATATTCCCCATACATTTTGTGTGGAGAAAAAAAAAATCCGCCATCTTGAATTTTTTTCCTACTCACCAGGTAGACCTCCGGGTTTTGATCATCTTTTGTCGAGAAACCGCTCCTCCATCTTTTATAGTCTCCGAGAGAGAGACGGACAAAATTTGCCGCCATTTTTTTCCCGCCATTTTGGAATTTTTTTTCAACTCACTGGCAACTGCTCGAGGTTTCGAATGACATTTGGTCGAGCACCCTCCACCTATCTTCTATACCCTGGCCGTGCCCCTCGCCCGTCTCCGAACTCCTCGCTCATCAGCTCTCTCCACCTTTCTCCGAGTCACATTCTTTGAGCTCTATACGACACCATGAGTGAAAAAAATTTTTTTCATACAAAATTTTACAGGGAGGGGTCGGAAATTTGAGACGGCACAGCTCGGCCGCCATCTTGTTTTTTTAATTTTTTTCACTTTTTCTGTTAATCGTTTACTAATTTCTACAATAATCCAAAATTTCAAAGAAATCGGTTGGAAAACAAAAGAGTTGCAAGAATCACGTCGGCCGCCATCTTGTTTTTCCGAAATGTCATAATTTTTCCCCACTCGAATCCCCCACCCGGACAAATCACCCCTACATCATTGTATCGTTTTCCGTCTCTTTCTAGGAGAACAATCGTGTCAATGAGTCAGTCAGACAGTGAGTGGTAATCGAGCTATATATATTATAACTAGCGTTTGCTCGGTGCGCGAGCTGCTAAAGCAGCTCGCGGGAAGTTTTACTAAAAGTAAGGCGCGTGGGTGCGCGGCCCGCTAAAGCGGACCGCGATTGTTCGGCTTTATTTATTTCGCTCGGTGCGCGAGCTGCTAAAGCAGCTCGCGGGAAGTGTTGTTGCCACAAGTAGGGCGCGTGGGCGCGGCCCGCTAAAGCGGACCGCGATTTTTTTACTCATCAAGTAGGCCTTCGGATTCTGGTCATCTTTTGCCAAAAAATTTGTTCGAGCACACCCCACCTATCTGCAATAACCTGGCCGTGCTCCTCATTCACAAAAGAAAAAAAAAAAAAAGAAAAAAAAGAAAAAAAGCAAATGTAAAATGAAAAAAAAGAAAAAGAAAAAAAGCCCTATGAACCTATCAAAATCAATGTCTTGCATAGTTCCCAACTTCTAGTCCCTTCAATATTCCCCATACATTTTGTATGGGGGGAAAAAAAAATCCGCCATCTTGAATTTTTTTCCTACTCACCAGGTAGACCTCCGGGTTGTGATCATCTGTTGTCGAGAAACCGCTCCTCCATCTTTTATAGTCTCCGAGAGAGAGACGGACAAAATTTGCCGCCATTTTTTTTCCGCCATTTTGGAATTTTTTTTCAACTCACTGGCAACTGCTCGAGGTTTCGAATGACATTTGGTCAAGCACCCTCCACCTATCTTCTATACCCTGGCCGTGCCCCTCGCCCGTCTCCGAACTCCTCACTCATCAGCTCTCTCCACCTTTCTCCGAGTCACATTCTTTGAGCTCTATACGACACCATGGGTGAAAAAAATTATTTTCATACAAAATTTTACAGGAGAGGGTCGGAAATTTGAGACGTCACAGCTCGGCCGCCATCTTGTTTTTTTAATTTTTTTCACTTTTTCTGTTAATCGTTTACTATTTTCTACAATAATCCAAAATTTCAAAGAAATCGGTCGGAAAACAAAAGAGTTGCAAGAATCACGTCGGCCGCCATCTTGTTTTTCCGAAATGTCATAATTTTTCCCCACTCGAATCCCCCACCCCAACATATCTCCCGTACATCATTGTATCGTTTTCCGTCTCTTTCTAGGAGAACAATTATGTCAATGAGTCAGTGAGTGAGTGAGTGGTAATCGAGCTATATATATTATAAACTAGCGTTTGCTCGGTGCGCGAGCTGCTAAAGCAGCTCGCGGGAAGTGTTTTACTAAAAGTAAGGCGCGTGGGTGCGCGGCCCGCTAAAGCGGACCGCGATTGTTCGGCTTTTTTTATTTCGCTCGGTGCGCGAGCTGCTACAGCAGCTCGCGGGAAGTGTTATTGCTACAAGTAGGGCGCGTGGGTGCGCGGCCCGCTAAAGCGGACCGCGATTTTTTTACTCATCAAGTGGACCTTCGGATTCTGGTCATCTTTTGCCAAAAAATTTGTTCGAGCACACCCCACCTATCTGCAATAACCTGGCCGTGCTCCTCATTCACAAAAGAAAAAGAGAGAAAAAGAAAAAAAAGAAAAAGAGCAAATGTAAAATGAAAAAAAAGAAAAAGAAAAAAAGCCCTATGAACCTATCAAAATCAATGTCTTGCATAGTTCCCAACTTCTAGTCCCTTCAATATTCCCCATACATTTTGTATGGGGGGAAAAAAAATCCGCCATCTTGAATTTTTTTCCTACTCACCAGGTAGACCTCCGGGTTGTGATCATCTTTTGTCGAGAAACCGTTCCTCCATCTTTTATAGTCTCCGAGAGAGAGACGGACAAAATTTGCCGCCATTTTTTTTCCGCCATTTTGGAATTTTTTTTTAACTCACTGGCAACTGCTCGAGGTTTCGAATGACATTTGGTCGAGCACCCTCCACCTATCTTCTATACCCTGGCCGTGCCCCTCGCCCGTCTCCGAACTCTTCACTCATCAGCTCTCTCCACCTTTCTCCGAGTCACATTCTTTGAGCTCTATACGACACCGTGGGTGAAAAAAATTTTTTTCATACAAAATTTTACAGGAGAGGGGTCGGAAATTTGAGACGTCACAGCTCGGCCGCCATCTTGTTTTTTTAATTTTTTTCACTTTTTCTGTTAATCGTTTACTAATTTCTACAATAATCCGAAATTTCAAAGAAATCGGTTGGAAAACAAAAGAGTTTCAAGAATCACGTCGGCCGCCATCTTGTTTTTCCGAAATGTCATAATTTTTCCCCACTCGAATCCCCCACCCGGACATATCTCCCCTACATCATTGTATCGTTTTCTGTCTCTTTCTAGGAGAACAATCGTGTCAATGAGTGAGTCAGTGAGTGGTAATCGAGCTATATATATTACTAGCGTTTGCTCGGTGCGCGAGCTGCTAAAGCAGCTCGCGGGAAGTGTTTTACTAAAAGTAATTATTACTAAAAGTAAGGCGCGTGGGTGCGCGGCCCGCTAAAGCGGACCGCGATTGTTCAGCTTTATTTATTTCGCTCGGTGCGCGAGCTGCTAAAGCAGCTCGCGGGAAGTGTTATTGCTACAAGTAGGGCGCGTGGGTGCGCGGCCCGCTAAAGCGGACCGCGATTGTTCGGCTTTATTTATTTCGCTCGGTGCGCGAGCTGCTAAAGCAGCTCGCGGGAAGTGTTATTACTACAAGTAGGGCGCGTGGGTGCGCGGCCCGCTAAAGCGGACCGCGATTTTTTTTACTCATCAAGTAGACCTTGGGATTCTGGTCATCTTTTGCCAAAAAATTTGTTCGAGCACACCCCAACTATCTGCAATAACCTGGCCGTGCTCCTCATTCACAAAAGAAAAAGAAAAAAAAACAAAAAAAAATGAAAAAAAAACAAAAAAAACAAATGTAAAATGAAAAAAAGAAAAAGAAAAAAAGCCCTATGAACCTATCAAAATCAATGTCTTGCATAGTTCCCAACTTCTAGTCCCTTCAATATTCCCCATACATTTTGTATGGGGGGAAAAAAAAATCCGCCATCTTGAATTTTTTTCCTACTTACCAGGTAGACCTCCGAGTTGTGATCATCTTTTGTCGAGAAACCGCTCCTCCATCTCTTATAGTCTCCGAGAGAGAGACGGACAAAATTTGCCGCCATTTTTTTTCCGCCATTTTGGAATTTTTTTTCAACGCACTGGCAACTGCTCGAGGTTTCGAATGACATTTGGTCGAGCACCCTCCACCTATCTTCTATACCCTGGCCGTGCCCCTCGCCCGTCTCCGAACTCCTCACTCATCAGCTCTCTCCACCTTTCTCCGAGTCACATTCTTTGAGCTCTATACGACACCATGGGTGAAAAAAATTTTTTTCATACAAAATTTTACAGGAGAGGGGTCGGAAATTTGAGACGTCACAGCTCGGCCGCCATCTTGTTTTTTTAATTTTTTTCACTTTTTCTGTTAATCGTTTACTAATTTCTACAATAATCCAAAATTTCAAAGAAATCGGTTGGAAAACAAAAGAGTTGCAAGATTCACGTCGGCCGCCATCTTGTTTTTCCGAAATGTCATAATTTTCCCCAACTCGAATCCCCCCCCCAAACACATCTCCCGAACATCATTATATCGATTTCCGTCTCCTTCTAGGAGAACAACCCTGTCAATGAGTGAGTCAGTGAGTGAGTGGTAATCGAGCTATATATATTATAACTAGTATTTCGCTCGGTGCGCGAGCTGCTAAAGCAGCTCGCGGGAAGTGTTTTACTAAAAGTAAGGCGCGTGGGTGCGCGGCCCGCTAAAGCGGACCGCGATTGTTCGGCTTTCTTTATTTCGCTCGGTGCGCGAGCTGCTAAAGCAGCTCGCGGGAAGTGTTATTACTACAAGTAGGGCGCGTGGGTGCGCGGCCCGCTAAAGCGGACCGCGATTGTTCGGCTTTATTTATTTCGCTCGGTGCGCGAGCTGCTAAAGCAGCTCGCGGGAAGTGTTATTACTACAAGTAGGGCGCGTGGGTGCGCGGCCCGCTAAAGCGGACCGCGATTGTTCGGCTTTATTTATTTCGCTCGGTGCGCGAGCTGCTAAAGCAGCTCGCGGGAAGTGTTATTACTACAAGTAGGGCGCGTGGGTGCGCGGCCCGCTAAAGCGGACCGCGATTTTTTTTACTCATCAAGTAGACCTTCGGATTCTGGTCATCTTTTGCCAAAAAATTTGTTCGAGCACACCGCACCTATCTGCAATAACCTGGCCGTGCTCCTCATTCACAAATGAAAAAGAAAAAAAAAGAAAAAAAAAAAGAAAAAAAGCAAATGTAAAATGAAAAAAAAGAAAAAGAAAAAAAGCCCTATGAACCTATCAAAATCAATGTCTTGCATAGTTCCCAACTTCTAGTCCCTTCAATATTCCCCATATACATTTTGTATGAAAAAAAAAAAATCCGCCATCTTGAATTTTTTTCCTACTCACCAGGTAGACCTCCGGGTTTTGATCAACTTTTGTCGAGAAACCGCTCCTCCATCTTTTATAGTCTCCGAGAGAGAGACGGACAAAATTTGCCGCCATTTTTTTTCCGCCATTTTGGAATTTTTTTTCAACTCACTGGCAACTGCTCGAGGTTTCGAATGACATTTGGTCGAGCACCCTCCACCTATCTTCTATACCCTGGCCGTGCCCCTCGCCCGTCTCCGAACTCCTCACTCATCAGCTCTCTCCACCTTTCTCCGAGTCACACTCTTTGAGCTCTATACGACACCAGGGGTGAAAAAAAATTTTTTCATACAAAATTTTACAGGAGAGGGTCGGAAATTTGAGACGTCACAGCTCGGCCGCCATCTTGATTTTTAAATTTTTTTCACTTTTTCTGTTAATCGTTTACTAATTTCTACAATAATCCAAAATTTCAAAGAAATCGGTTGAAAAACAAAAGAGTTGCAAGATTCACGTCGGCCGCCATCTTGTTTTTCCGAAATGTCATAATTTTTCCCCACTCGAATCCCCCACCCGGACATATCTCCCCTACATCATTGTATCGTTTTTTGTCTCTTTCTAGGAGAACAATTATGTCAATCAGTGAGTGTGTCAGTCAGTCAGTGGTAATCGAGCTATATATATTATAATAAATAAATAATAATATTTCGCTCGGTGCGCGAGCTGCTAAAGCAGCTCGCGGGAAGTGTTATTACTACAAGTAGGGCGCGTGGGTGCGCGGCCCGCTAAAGCGGACCGCGATTTTTTTACTCATCACGTAGACCTTCGGATTCTGGTCATCTTTTGCCAAAAAATTTGTTCGAGCACACCGCACCTATCTGCAATAACCTGGCCGTGCTCCTCATTCACAAATGAAAAAGAAAAAAAAAATGAAAAAAAAGAAAAAAAAAAAACAAATGTAAAATGAAAAAAAAGAAAAAGAAAAAAAGCCCTATGAACCTATCAAAATCAATGTCTTGCATAGTTCCCAACTTCTAGTCCCTTCAATATTCCCCATACATTTTGTATGGGGGGGAAAAAAAATCCGCCATCTTGAATTTTTTTCCTACTCACCAGGTAGACCTCCGGGTTGTGATCATCTTTTGTCGAGAAACCGCTCCTCCATCTTTTATAGTCTCCGAGAGAGAGACGGACAAAATTTGCCGCCATTTTTTTTTCGCCATTTTGGAATTTTTTTTCAACTCACTGGCAACTGCTCGAGGTTTCGAATGACATTTGGTCGAGCACCCTCCACCTATCTTCTATACCCTGGCCGTGCCCCTCGCCCGTCTCCGAACTCCTCACTCATCAGCTCTCTCCACCTTTCTCCGAGTCACATTGTTTGAGCTCTATACGACACCATGGGTGAAAAAAATTTTTTTCATACAAAATTTTACAGGAGAGGGGTCGGAAATTTGAGACGTCACAGCTCGGCCGCCATCTTGTTTTTTTAATTTTTTTCACTTTTTCTGTTAATCGTTTACTAATTTCTACAATAATCCAAAATTTCAAAGAAATCGGTTGGAAAACAAAAGAGTTGCAAGAATCACGTCGGCCGCCATCTTGTTTTTCCGAAATGTCATAATTTTTCCCCACTCGAATCCCCCACCCGGACATATCTCCCCTACATCATTGTATCGTTTTTTGTCTCTTTCTAGGAGAACAACCCTGTCAATGAGTGAATCAGTCAGTGAGTGAATCAGTGGTAATCGAGCTATATATATTATATAATATAATAATAACTAGCGTTTGCTCGGTGCGCGAGCTGCTGAAGCAGCTCGCGGGAAGTGTTTTACTAAAAGTAAGGCGCGTGGGTGCGCGGCCCGCTAAAGCGGACCGCGATTGTTCGGCTTTATTTATTTCGCTCGGTGCGCGAGCTGCTAAAGCAGCTCGCGGGAAGTGTTATTGCTACAAGTAGGGCGCGTGGGTGCGCGGCCCGCTAAAGCGGACCGCGATTGTTCGGCTTTATTTATTTCGCTCGGTGCGCGAGCTGCTAAAGCAGCTCGCGGGAAGTGTTATTACTACAAGTCGGGCGCGTGGGTGCGCGGCCCGCTAAAGCGGACCGCGATTTTTTTACTCATCAAGTAGACCTTCGGATTCTGGTCATCTTTTGCCAAAAAATTTGTTCGAGCACACCCCACCTATCTGCAATAACCTCGCCGTGCTCCTCATTCACAAAAGAAAAAGAAAAAAAAAAAAAAATGAAAAAAAAAGAAAAAAAAACAAATGTAAAATGAAAAAAAGAAAAAGAAAAAAAGCCCTATGAACCTATCAAAATCAATGTCTTGCATAGTTCCCAACTTCTAGTCCCTTCAATATTCCCCATACATTTTGTATGGGGGGAAAAAAAATCCGCCATCTTGAATTTTTTTCCTACTCACCAGGTAGACCTCCGGGTTGTGATCATCTTTTGTCGAGAAACCGCTCCTCCATCTTTTATAGTCTCCGAGAGAGAGAGACGGACAAAATTTGCCGCCATTTTTTTTCCGCCATTTTGGAATTTTTTTTCAACTCACTGGCAACTGCTCGAGGTTTCGAATGACATTTGGTCGAGCACCCTCCACCTATCTTCTATACCCTGGCCGTGCCCCTCGCCCGTCTCCGAACTCCTCACTCATCAGCTCTCTCCACCTTTCTCCGAGTCACATTCTTTGAGCTCTATACGACACCATGGGTGAAAAAATTTTTTTCATACAAAATTTTACAGGAGAGGGGTCGGAAATATGAGACGTCACAGCTCGGCCGCCATCTTGTTTTTTTAATTTTTTTCACTTTTTCTGTTAATCGTTTACTAATTTCTACAATAATCCAAAATTTCAAAGAAATTGGTTGGAAAACAAAAGAGTTGCAAGATTCACGTCGGCCGCCATCTTGTTTTTCCGAAATGTCATAATTTTTCCCTACTCGAATCCCCTACCCGGACATATCTCCCATACATCATTGTATCGTTTTCCGTCTCTTTCTAGGAGAACAATCGTGTCAATCAGTCAGTCAGTCAGTGAGTGAGTGGTAATCGAGCTATATATATTATAATAATTACAATTTTAAAAGAGTAATCGTTACCTCTGGCTGAAATAAAATAAGTCGGTCTTAACTAAACTCAAAATGGCGATGAAATAATAATTAGGTACCTATGTTTTCGAACTTTAAATAAAATAATATATTTTTATTCTTAAAAATAAAGATAAATCAATAATAATTAGGTACTTACTGGGTCCTGAAAATCATTTGAAAATAAAAAATAAGTAATTTTTGAAAACATAAAATAAGTGAAAATAATAGTAGGTACAAAGCAAAGTAGTAAATTAATTAAAACTATAATATCAGCAAAAATACCAGATAATGCCAGCGACAAAATTTCGTGGAGACGGAATGGGGAATTGTGAATGAAAACCTGAAAACCTGATGAATTGTGAATTTTGGAGTCCAGGTACCTAAATAAAACAAATAGGCAGACAGACAGCCAAAAATTTTACAATTGTTTAGGTTTTGCTATCTTTCAAAATAATTATGAGCTTATTATAATAGCAGTTTTAGCAAAATAATTTAATTTATATTAGTTTAAAATCCATTTAAATTTTTAAGTACGACATGAGCAACTCAGCGTTAGGCACTTGAATTTAATTATTTTGTATGGATTTATAATTATTTTCTATTTTAATACTTAATTAAATTCAAAAAACTTACGGCATCGGGCTGAAACCGTCAGTACCTTATATTATTATTAGTTACTAGCTGATGCCCGCGACTTCGTCCGCGTGAATTTAGTTTTTTGTTTTTTTTTTTGTATTAAAACCTTCCGTGGAACTTAAGGAACATACAAAAAAATAAATTAACCGAATTGGTCCATCCATTCTTGAGTTATGCGCTTACCAACATTCATTTTTATTTATATAGATTAAAAACAAAGATGTACTTACATATATATATATATATATATATATATTATATTATACAGGGGGGTCCTTTGCTGAGCTTTACTATTTGTATTATATTTTATGTGTTTTATTCGATAGAGATTAAAGATAAAAAATGTAATATATTAGGTATAGTCACAAAATTAAAAAAAAAATCAATAATATATTACCGCAATCTGAAAATTAAGGTAGGTAGGCAATTTATACGTTGCATAAAATATAATAATGGCGTTGAATTGCCTATTTCAATACTATTTAAATGACATCACCAGGCTTTACTTACAGTTAGCTGTAACAATAGATAGTGAATAAATATTTTCTTATTATAAAGTATTTTTTATAAACCTACCAATAAAGACAATTTTTACAGGGTTCCGTACCCAAAGAGTGCCTAGCGAACCCTATTAACCGATCCCTAACTAAGCCTCCGCTGTCCGTCCATCCGTCCGTCTGTCTGTCAGCGGGCTGTATCACATGAACCGTATAACAACAACACTTTAACAACATGGTAAGGAATGGTAAGGAACCTTTCTTGTGCGAGTCCGACTCTCACTTGGCTGATTTTTTAAAGGAGTTTGGCGAACGCCCATAGTGTTTCTGACCCAGACTTGCGGCCCACGTGCACGAATCAAACTTCTGATACTTGTTCTAGTAAACCAGACTAACAAAAAAGTTAATTAAAGTCAATCAAATAAAGTTGGGAGAAAAAAGATATTCAGTAGTAAATGATTAAAAATGAGGTTATGTTTCCATTTAATATATTTAAGACATACCTATTACCACTTTAGCTTTGAATCAATCATTAATCTGTGCTTTGAATAATCTAATAGGCACAGATTATTATTACCTTACTTACTTACTTAAAATGTGTAATTCGAATAGTTCTGATAGGTAATGCGGCCAATGGTATTATCATGGAACTAGGAATTACGACTATGTCTAAGGTATTATGATGGTGCATGGAACTAGGAAAACGACTAAGTGATGGTGGTTGTCATGCTGTTCTATTTTTTGGAAAAAGATTACTACCGAAAATAGTAAAAACTAAGTAGGTATTTAAGAATCTCAGTAGGTATTCATGCACGAGATTTAATGATGATGGTGACTACTGACTGATCACTGAATACCTACATAGTGAGGTAAGTTCACACAGTGCAGCGGCTGACAGCGGCAGTGGGAGTTGGATTTATTTGAATGACATAAATAATAGAAGTTTATCTTTACCATAGATCTAGGAATAACGACTACATATTTATGGTAAAATGCTTCGATAAGTATTGCCATTAGAATGGTTATTTATAATGTGTCGTGAATAATTGTATTTTTGATCCCCAACTTCTAAAAATATGGGGTTTACACAGAAAAATACTTTGAAAATTATCAATTAAAATGAAATGAATCCTGAATCTGAACGGATTTTAAAAGTTCTGGGTCAAACTTCGCCATTCTTCTTTACTTTCATTTCATGACAGATTATAATAATTTTTGTAATAATTACCGTAACGGCATTGGTTTCCTGTAAAAAAATGTTTACAAAATATTTTTTCGAACAAAATCATAATAATTAACTGTACATACAGACGTATGTAACGTACATCCTTACTAATCTATCTAAATATATAAAAGGCAAAGGTGACTGACTGACTGACTGACTGACTGGTCTATCAACGCACAGCTCTAACCACTGGACGGATCGGGCTGAAATTTTGCACACAGATAGTTATTATGACGTAGACGACCGCTAAGAAAGGATTTTTGAAAATTCCAACCCCAAGAGGGTTAAATGGGGGTTGAAAGTTTGTATAAAAGTCCGTCATTTATCAAATTATTTTTCATGTAATATCCATGAAACTTTAATTAAATTAATTAGATAAAAAAATAAGAAATACGTGTTTCGCAAATTTTGAAAATTCCACCCCCAAAGATTTCAAATAGGGGATGAAAATTTGTATAAAAGTCCAGATTCTTAAGTTAATTTTCAAGTAATATCCATCAAACTTGGTACTTGAGCTTTCATCTAAATATATAAAAGGCAAAGGTGACTGACTGACTGATTGACTGGTCTATCAACGCACAGCTCTAACCACTGGACGGCTCGGGCTGAAATTTTGCACACGGATAGTTATTATGACGTAGACGACCGCTAAGAAAGGATTTTTGAAAATTCCAACCCCAAGAGGGTTAAATGGGGGTTGAAAGTTTGTATAAAAGTCCGTCATTTATCAAATTATTTTTCATGTAATATCCATGAAACTTTAATTTTTGGGCTTTCGATAAAAAAATAAGAAATACGTGTTTCGCAAATTTTGAAAATTCCACCCCCAAAGATTTCAAATAGGGGATGAAAATTTGTATAAAAGTCCAGATTCTTAAGTTAATTTTCAAGTAATATCCATCAAACTTGGTACTTGAGCTTTCATCTAAATATATAAAAGGCAAAGGTGACTGACTGAATGACTGACTGACTGACTGACTGACTGGTCTATCACAGATGACGTAGACGTCCGCTGAGAAAGGATTTTTGAAAATTCCAACCCCAAGAGGGTTAAATGGGGGTTGAAAGTTTGTATAAAAGTCCGTCATTTATCAAATTATTTTTCATGTAATATCCATGAAACTTTCATTTTTGGGCTTTCGATAAAAAATAAGAAATACGTGTTTCGCAAATTTTGAAAATTCCACCCCCAAAGATTTCAAATAGGGGATGAAAATTTGTATAAAAGTCCAGATTCTTAAGTTAATTTTCAAGTAATATCCATCAAACTTGGTACTTGAGCTTTCATCTAAATATATAAAAGGCAAAGGTGACTGACTGACTGACTGACTGATTGACTGGTCTATCAACGCACAGCTCTAACCACTGGACGGCTCGGGCTGAAATTTTGCACACAGATAGTTTTTATGACGTAGACGTCCGCTAAGAAAGGATTTTTTAAAATTCCAACCCCAAGAGGGTTAAATGGGGGTTGAAAGTTTGTATAAAAGTCCGTCATTTATCAAATTATTTTTCATGTAATATCCATGAAACTTTAATTTTTGGGCTTTCGATAAAAAAATAAGAAATACGTGTTTCGCAAATTTTGAAAATTCCACCCCCAAAGATTTCAAATAGGGGATGAAAATTTGTATAAAAGTCCAGATTCTTAAGTTAATTTTCAAGTAATATCCATCAAACTTGGTACTTGAGCTTTCATCTAAATATATAAAAGGCAAAGGTGACTGACTGAATGACTGACTGACTGACTGACTGACTGGTCTATCAACGCACAGCTCTAACTACTGGACGGATCGGGCTGAAATTTTGCACACAGATGACGTAGACGTCCGCTGAGAAAGGATTTTTGAAAATTCCAACCCCAAGAGGGTTAAATGGGGGTTGAAAGTTTGTATAAAAGTCCGTCATTTATCAAATTATTTTTCATGTAATATCCATGAAACTTTAATTTTTGGGCTTTCAATAAAAAAATAAGAAATACGTGTTTCGCAAATTTTGAAAATTCCACCCCCAAAGATTTCAAATAGGGGATGAAAATTTGTATAAAAGTCCAGATTCTTAAGTTAATTTTCAAGTAATATCCATCAAACTTGGTACTTGAGCTTTCATCTAAATATATAAAAGGCAAAGGTGACTGACTGACTGACTGACTGATTGACTGGTCTATCAACGCACAGCTCTAACCACTGGACGGCTCGGGCTGAAATTTTGCACACAGATAGTTATTATGACGTAGACGTCCGCTAAGAAAGGATTTTTGAAAATTCCAACCCCAAGAGGGTTAAATGGGGGTTGAAAGTTTGTATAAAAGTCTGTCATTTATCAAATTATTTTTCATGTAATATCCATGAAACTTTAATTTTTGGGCTTTCGATAAAAAAATAAGAAATACGTGTTTCGCAAATTTTGAAAATTCCACCCCCAAAGATTTCAAATAGGGGATGAAAATTTGTATAAAAGTCCAGATTCTTAAGTTAATTTTCAAGTAATATCCATCAAACTTGGTACTTGAGCTTTCATCTAAATATATAAAAGGCAAAGGTGACTGACTGACTGACTGACTGATTGACTGGTCTATCAACGCACAGCTCTAACCACTGGACGGCTCGGGCTGAAATTTTGCACACAGATAGTTATTATGACGTAGACGACCGCTAAGAAAGGATTTTTGAAAATTCCAACCCCAAGAGGGTTAAATGGGGGTTGAAAGTTTGTATAAAAGTCCGTCATTTATCAAATTATTTTTCATGTAATATCCATGAAACTTTAATTTTTGGGCTTTCGATAAAAAAATAAGAAATACGTGTTTCGCAAATTTTGAAAATTCCACCCCCAAAGATTTCAAATAGGGGATGAAAATTTGTATAAAAGTCCAGATTCTTAAGTTAATTTTCAAGTAATATCCATCAAAATTGGTACTTTAGCTTTCATCTAAATATATAAAAAGCAAAGGTGACTGACTGACTGACTGACTGGTCTATCAACGCACAGCTCTAACCACTGGACGGATCGGGCTGAAATTTTGCACACAGATAGTTATTATGACGTAGACGTCCGCTAAGAAAGGATTTTTGAAAATTCCAACCCCAAGAGTGTTAAATGGGGGTTGAAAGTTTGTATAAAAGTCCGTCATTAATTATCAAATTATTTTTCATGTAATATCCATGAAACTTTCATTTTTGGGCTTTCGATAAAAAAAATAAGAAATACGTGTTTCGCAAATTTTGAAAATTCCACCCCCAAAGATTTCAAATAGGGGATGAAAATTTGTATAAAAGTCCAGTTTCTTAAGTTAATTTTCAAGTAATATCCATCAAACTTTGTACTTGAGCTTTCATCTAAATATATAAAAGGCAAAGGTGACTGACTAAATGACTGACTGACTGACTGACTGACTGGTCTATCAACGCACAGCTCTAACTACTGGACGGATCGGGCTGAAATTTTGCACACAGATGACGTAGACGTCCGCTGAGAAAGGATTTTTGAAAATTCCAACCCCAAGAGGGTTAAATGGGGGTTGAAAGTTTGTATAAAAGTCCGTCATTTATCAAATTATTTTTCATGTAATATCCATGATACTTTCATTTTTGGGCTTTCGATAAAAAAAATAAGAAATACGTGTTTCGCAAATTTTGAAAATTCCACCCCCAAAGATTTCAAATAGGGGATGAAAATTTGTATAAAAGTCCAGATTCTTAAGTTAATTTTCAAGTAATATCCATCAAACTTGGTACTTGAGCTTTCATCTAAATATATAAAAGGCAAAGGTGACTGACTGACTGACTGACTGATTGACTGGTCTATCAACGCACAGCTCTAACCACTGGACGGCTCGGGCTGAAATTTTGCACACAGATAGTTATTATGACGTAGACGTCCGCTAAGAAAGGATTTTTGAAAATTCCAACCCCAAGAGGGTTAAATAGGGGTTGAAAGTTTGTAAAAAAGTCCGTCATTTATCAAATTATTTTTCATGTAATATCCATGAAACTTTAATTTTTGGGCTTTCGATAAAAAAATAAGAAATACGTGTTTCGCAAATTTTGAAAATTCCACCCCCAAAGATTTCAAATAGGGGATGAAAATTTGTATAAAAGTCCAGATTCTTAAGTTAATTTTCAAGTAATATCCATCAAACTTGGTACTTGAGCTTTCATCTAAATATATAAAAGGCAAAGGTGACTGACTGAATGACTGACTGACTGGTCTATCAACGCACAGCTCTAACTACTGGACGGATCGGGCTGAAATTTTGCACACAGATAGTTATTATGACGTAGACGACCGCTAAGAAAGGATTTTTGAAAATTCCAACCCCAAGAGGGTTAAATGGGGGTTGAAAGTTTGTATAAAAGTCCGTCATTTATCAAATTATTTTTCATGTAATATCCATGAAACTTTCATTTTTGGGCTTTCGATAAAAAAAATAAGAAATACGTGTTTCGCAAATTTTGAAAATTCCACCCCCAAAGATTTCAAATAGGGGATGAAAATTTGTATAAAAGTCCAGATTCTTAAGTTAATTTTCAAGTAATATCCATCAAACTTGGTACTTGAGCTTTCATCTAAATATATAAAAGGCAAAGGTGACTGACTGACTGACTGACTGATTGACTGGTCTATCAACGCACAGCTCTAACCACTGGACGGCTCGGGCTGAAATTTTGCACACAGATAGTTATTATGACGTAGACGTCCGCTAAGAAAGGATTTTTGAAAATTCCAACCCCAAGAGGGTTAAATGGGGGTTGAAAGTTTGTATAAAAGTCCGTCATTTATCAAATTATTTTTCATGTAATATCCATGAAACTTTAATTTTTGGGCTTTCGATAAAAAAATAAGAAATACGTGTTTCGCAAATTTTGAAAATTCCACCCCCAAAGATTTCAAATAGGGGATGAAAATTTGTATAAAAGTCCAGATTCTTAAGTTAATTTTCAAGTAATATCCATCAAACTTGGTACTTGAGCTTTCATCTAAATATATAAAAGGCAAAGGTGACTGACTGACTGACTGACTGATTGACTGGTCTATCAACGCACAGCTCTAACCACTGGACGGCTCGGGCTGAAATTTTGCACACAGATAGTTATTATGACGTAGACGACCGCTAAGAAAGGATTTTTGAAAATTCCAACCCCAAGAGGGTTAAATGGGGGTTGAAAGTTTGTATAAAAGTCCGTCATTAATTATCAAATTATTTTTCATGTAATATCCATGAAACTTTAATTTTTGGGCTTTCGATAAAAAAATAAGAAATACGTGTTTCGCAAATTTTGAAAATTCCACCCCCAAGATTTCAAATAGGGGATGAAAATTTGTATAAAAGTCCAGATTCTTAAGTTAATTTTCAAGTAATATCCATCAAAATTGGTACTTTAGCTTTCATCTAAATATATAAAAGGCAAAGGTGACTGACTGACTGACTGACTGGTCTATCAACGCACAGCTCTAACCACTGGACGGATCGGGCTGAAATTTTGCACACAGATAGTTATTATGACGTAGACGTCCGCTAAGAAAGGATTTTTGAAAATTCCAACCCCAAGAGGGTTAAATGGGGGTTGAAAGTTTGTATAAAAGTCCGTCATTTATCAAATTATTTTTCATGTAATATCCATGAAACTTTAATTTTTGGGCTTTCGATAAAAAAATAAGAAATACGTGTTTCGCAAATTTTGAAAATTCCACCCCCAAAGATTTCAAATAGGGGATGAAAATTTGTATAAAAGTCCAGATTCTTAAGTTAATTTTCAAGTAATATCCATCAAAATTGGTACTTTAGCTTTCATCTAAATATATAAAAGGCAAAGGTGACTGACTGACTGACTGACTGGTCTATCAACGCACAGCTCTAACCACTGGACGGATCGGGCTGAAATTTTGCACACAGATAGTTATTATGACGTAGACGTCCGCTAAGAAAGGATTTTTGAAAATTCCAACCCCAAGAGGGTTAAATGGGGGTTGAAAGTTTGTATAAAAGTCCGTCATTAATTATCAAATTATTTTTCATGTAATATCCAAGAAACTTTAATTTTTGGGCTTTCGATAAAAAAATAAGAAATACGTGTTTCGCAAATTTTGAAAATTCCACCCCCAAAGATTTCAAATAGGGGATGAAAATTTGTATAAAAGTCCAGATTCTTAAGTTAATTTTCAAGTAATATCCATCAAACTTGGTACTTGAGCTTTCATCTAAATATATAAAAGGCAAAGGTGACTGACTGAATGACTGACTGACTGACTGACTGACTGGTCTATCAACGCACAGCTCTAACTACTGGACGGATCGGGCTGAAATTTTGCACACAGATGACGTAGACGTCCGCTGAGAAAGGATTTTTGAAAATTCCAACCCCAAGAGGGTTAAATGGGGGTTGAAAGTTTGTATAAAAGTCCGTCATTTATCAAATTATTTTTCATGTAATATCCATGAAACTTTCATTTTTGGGCTTTCGATAAAAAAAATAAGAAATACGTGTTTCGCAAATTTTGAAAATTCCACCCCCAAAGATTTCAAATAGGGGATGAAAATTTGTATAAAAGTCCAGATTCTTAAGTTAGTTTTCAAGTAATATCCAACAAACTTGGTACTTTAGCTTTCATCTAAATATATAAAAGGCAAAGGTGACTGACTGACTGGTCTATCAACGCACAGCTCTAACCACTGGACGGCTCGGGCTGAAATTTTGCACACAGATAGTTATTATGACGTAGACGTCCGCTAAGAAAGGATTTTTGAAAATTCCAACCCCAAGAGGGTTGAATGGGGGTTGATTATTTGTATAAAAGTCCGTCATTTATCAAATTATTTTTCATGTAATATCCATTAAACTTTAATTTTGGGCTTTCGATAAAAAAAATAAGAAATACGTGTTTCGCAAATTTTGAAAATTCCACCCCCAAACACTTCAAATAGGGGATGAAAATTTGTATAAAATACTTGAGAGGTGTCAAGGGACACCCGGATGGAACGTAGTTCCTTTCGATTAATTAATTTGGCATTGTGTTCGGTATTTTCGCGGTACAATAATGGGTCTCCGTAGCCTTGTGGCTTCTGCAGTCGCCTAACAGCCAAAGGTCGATGGTTCGAATCCCAGCTCGACAGACCGAATTTTCCATTTTCAATTTTATTTTAAACAATTTCTACATGTGGAACCTTTCCCTAATTTTTATAACTTCTAAGTTATAAAAAATTAGGGAAAAATTTTAGTTTTCATGTAATATCCATGAAACTTGGTATGTTGGCTTTTTACGGAGATACGAATCGCGTTAGGTTGGATTTTAATTACCAATAAAAATCTAACTTAACGTGAGCTAACCAACCGCTAAGAAACCATTTTTTTAAATTCAACCTCTAAGGGGGTAAAATAGGGGTTGAGCGAAGCCGCGGGCAAAAGCTATTACCAATAAAAGTCTAACTTAACGTGTCCTAACCAACCGCTAAGAAACCATTTTTGAAAATTCAACCTCTAAGTGGGTAAAATAGGGGTTTGAAAAATCGAACTTAACGTGAGCGAAGCCGCGGGCAAAAGCTAGTATTATTATAAATGCGAAAGTGTGTTTGTTTGTTGGTTTGTAGGTTTGTCCTTGAATCATGCTGCAACAGGGCTACGGATCGACATGATTTTTTGCATGGGTATAGTTGAGGACCTGGAGAGTGACATAGGCTACTTTTTATCCCGGAAAATCAAAGTTCCCGAGGGAATTAAAAAAATAAATCCACGCGGACGAAGTCGCGGGCATCAGCTAGTATTGTAATAAGTAAATCGTATCTTAACCCATAATTTGATTCTGTCCA
Organism: Oeneis ivallda; assembly: GCA_029955525.1. NCBI lineage: Eukaryota > Metazoa > Arthropoda > Insecta > Lepidoptera > Nymphalidae > Oeneis > Oeneis ivallda. Next base: position 20,737,021 of record JARPMR010000008.1, on the reverse strand, counting down.
CTGTCACGCATTCAAATAAAAAAAATCTTGTATGTTCATGAAACATTTCATGCATAATAAATATCTAGCAAGTAAGTACCTCAAAAATACATTATTACATGTATTGGTAGAAAAAAACATGGAACTAGGAATTGCGACTACGTCTAAAATATTATTAGGGTAGCTTTTTGTCAGTAGGTAGGCCTATGTCACAAAATGTCGCCGAAATCTGTGCATGTTTTTTTTAATCTTTGAATACAGTTTTTCCTTTTCAAAGACATTGACACGTTATGTTATGACCAAAATTCTTCTACCAATCACCCTATTTCACTTCACTGACTGACGTGACCACGGAAATAACATTCTGATAACAAAAGAATAAAAGTTTCACTTACAGCATCCGCTGTTTCCGTCTGTAAAATAAAAAATATTATATTTCGTGATAAAGTTCATGAAACACTGACGAATAAAAATAAGAAGTAACGCCAAAGCCAACGGCCGGTGGCTGCTGAAGAACCACTACTACATCCTAATGGATAGTAATCTATACCCATGCAAAAAATCGCATCAATCCGCTGTTCTGTTGCGACGTGATTGAAGGACAAACCAACAAACAAACACACTTTCGCATTTATAATATCAGTAATGCTTTATTATAACACATAATAGGGTATTTGACTACTTTTAGAAAATCATCTTAAATTATTAATAATGCTATGCTGAAGCTAACAAAACGTATATTTCGGCATAATTTTCAGTATTTTTCATAAAAATCGAGAAATAAATTCAAAAAAATAAATTGCCGCCGAAACGTTCCATTTGCTCTCATGACGTAACAGTTCACATTTCAAACAATGACAATTTTATAATATGTGTTTAGGCCGAGTGTCGCATACTATTTGGTATTTAATAAAATAGTAACGATGAAAAACAGACGAAATTAGCCTATTACGCCACACAAACACGTCGAAATGTATTGACAAAATGAGAATTCCACAGGTGGCGTGAACTGTGACGTCATTCGATATTCAAGAACGTTTTCGATCACGTGACCATGGCCGGAATTATAGCAATTTTAATTAATGTTTTCTAATTAAATAAAGCTTTATTTTTTAGTTTTGTCGTGTGGAATAATGTTTTTAGATAATAATCTTTTAGGATGACACCAAATGAAACGATATTTTTAGTATAGTCAAATACCCTATTGTCAAATTTTTTACCATACTAAACCAAAGACAAAATTACGTTTAGCTTTCATTTACGTTTTGTTATTCCACTGTCATTTGCTTTTTGTTATTCCATGTCAGATGCGTTTTTGTTATATCACGTTTTATAGTGACTTGAAGGAAACGCGGTCGAACGGGATAAAAAGTATCCTATGTCCGTCTCCTGGTTCTAAGCTACCTCTCCACCAATTTTCAGCCAAATCGGTTCATCCGTTCTTGAGTTATAAATAGTGTAACTAACACCACTTTCTTTTATATAATATATATATAGGTAGATTAGTTCAAATGTATAGGCCGCATAGACTAATTAGCGGCACGAAGCGATGTCCGGCTGGTTCACTGACCTTAATAATTATTAATCTATGGTTTACACTGGATTGGCTGTCCCTGTACAAATGGCAGCATGTGTGGATCAATATTTTGAAGCTTCAATTGACATACGAGTGTCTCTGGAACTAATAATATTGCAAACTAGCTGACACGGCGAACTTCGTACCGCCAACTTATCTATTACAATTTTTTTTTTGTTTTTTTTTTTAACCTTTTATTTTGACCTTAAGGAACATATAAAAAAATAAATTAACCGAATTGGTCCATCCATTCTTGAGTTATGCGCTTACCAACATTCATTTTTATTTATGTATAGATGACGCACCTACCTCTACAATTCATCTATGATTTTGATTTCATATGAAATCATAGTTTAATATTAAAGAGGTCGGTTGGTGCGCCATTTGCAATATTAATAGTTCCAGATATACCTACACTCGCTTAACCATGGAAGTAGGACTAGGTAACCTATTTCCATGCGCTTAACTGCTTACAGCGCCAAAATCGCATCAATCACGTAGGTAGGTCCAAAAATATGACAAAGGGCTAATCCAGTGTTAATCTTAGATTAATGATTATAGACCTCAGTGGGTTGATTCTTGAGGATCTGCCACCAAAGTTGTGAGTTGTGGCCATGATGACGACCGAACATGCCTATAGTACATAACATACATACATACGCTAAATTTCTATATATCATCCTCATTTTACAAGCTTTTATTTATCTTGCATATATGTTTAGGTCAAGTCTTGCAAGATGTATTAGAACATTAGAACCATTCCCGGTTTCCGATTGAGCTGAAAATGTGCATGTAGGTACATGTAAATAGGATTACAATGATTGAAGGACAAATAAGCATGCTTTCGTATTGATATCTGACTAGCTGATGCCTGCGACTTCATCCGCGTGGATTTAGTTTTTAAAATTTCTCGGGAACTTTTTGGTTCTCCGGGATAAAAGTAGCCATAGATGCCACTCTCCAGGTCCTCAACTTTACCCATGCAAAAATCTGCCTGAGTATAGTTCGCGGGCATCATGTAGTTATCATATAATTATAATATGTTATTTTATTAATTTAAAATAACTTACTGCATTGGGCTGAAAGCGTCCGTACAATTATGTAATAAAAACACGTCGCGTCGTGTACATAATTATGTACGTATTATACATAAGTACCTAATAATATAATATTACTAACTGACCCAGCGAACTTCGCACCGCCAACAAAAATATTTAGGGGTGGGTCACCCTTATCATTTAGGGGTATGAAAAATAGATGTTGGCCAAGTCTCAGACCTACCCGATATGCACACAAAATTTCATAAAAATCGGTCCAGCTGTTTCGGAGGAGTTTGGTAACAAACACCTCGACATGAGAATTTTATAGGTATATCAGATTATACATGAGGGCTTGCTGGGCTTTGGTTTTTGTATTGTATTTTGTTTGTAGGTACCTATAATACAACCTAACTATAAAGAGAAAAATAACATAAAAATACTTAGGTGCATACATAAATAATGTAGGTACCTACTTAGTTACGACGTTATTAGATATTATATATGCAAACTTGTAGGTCGTACTTTGAGTATAGTTTAATACTCAAAGAGGTCGTACGACAAATCTGTATTCAATCATCCTTTGAGTCGGATTATCTTTAAAAAATCTTTTTAAACAACCGACTTTAAGTATTTAATTTATTGTTGATATTTTAAAACCGCTCGACCGACTTCAATAAAATTTATATGGGACCACCTAACCTGGGAGTATGCCCTTTGATAGCCCTTTGAAACGAAATAGTATATTACACATCTAGGGCAGTAAAATAAGAAATGTCTCAGATCACATGTAATTGTTGTCCGAGGCGAAGCCGAGGTCAATAAACATGTGATCTGAGGCTTTCTTATTTACTGCCCGTGGTGTGTATACTATTTTTCTCCTCGACGGAGGCGGAAAGCGACATTTTCGTTTAGCGCAGCGGGAGGAAAATTGACGCTTTCCGCCCGGAGGTGAGAAAAAGAATTTTTCAAATCGGTCCACACGTCTTCGAGTAATCCGTGAACATACATAAAAAAAAAGATTCCGACGAATTGAGAACCTCCTCCTTTTTTGAAGTCGGTTAAAAATATGTAGTAGGTACCTACCCTACCTATCTATGCAATTTTTTGGACGTATCAGTAGGTACATAGGCAGGTGATTTAATTACGATAGGTACCTACCTGAGCTTCCTGAAAATGAATAAAAAAATTAAGTGGCACTCGGGGACTACCGCGGTAAAGCTATTGCATAGCATTTTTTATCAAGTTATGCAATTATAATATTTATGCAATATTTTTTTTTTGCATAATAAAAATTATGCAAAAAAATAATTAAAAAACAAACAAACAAGAAAAGCGCACTGTCACTACTTCGCGAGTGAGTTTCGAAACTGCGACATCATACAACATACGGTAAAGAAAGCGGTCGCTCGCCCACTACGCCAAACAGAGCTACTTGTGAAGCTCTAAAATGTTGAACGCTTACTGAACGACGACGGTGTTAGGTTTATTTTCGTTACGGAATTTCTTGATTCGGTCGCCGCGCTCAAACTGTTTGTCCTAGTTCAAAGCCCGCGATAAAAGCTATGCAATAGCTTAATTATTTATTCGTTGGTGAAGATGAAGTTACTAGTTATAATAGCTCTTTGGTTGTTACGAGTTGTTTGGTAGGTACCACTTGGTACCTTCTCACGCCTATACAGCTGAACCGATTTAGATAAAATTTGGCAAAGAAATAGCTTGCGTCCTGAGGAAGGACATTAAATACTCTCTATTCCTAAATATCAAGGAGTTCCCACAGGATTTAAAAATATCTAAATCGTCACAGGTCTCACTTAGCTTTTAATTTTTAATAATTTACTAGCTGACCCAGCGAACTTCGTACCGCCAACTTATCTATATAAATAAACTATCCAAATCAAAAAAAACTATCCTATCTTTTAAGTTGGACCAAATTACAGATAGTTACGAAGTTTGATAAAAATCGGTTCAGTAGTTTAGGAGTCATCGCAGACAAACAACGTGACACGTAATTTATATATATATTAAGATTAATTACCACTTACATCATCTGTCTGTAAAAATATAATTTGGATACAATTATTATAAAATAAAATAATTTTATAGATCGTGAGTGATTAGCCTATGGAGACTGGATTGCGGAAAAGCTGCTTCAATCACTGCATAAACTCTCGATTGTGTTGATAGGATGAATTTATGGCATTCGTGCTGCAATGCATTTTAGCTTATAGTGAGAGTGTCGGCCAATCAGAGGTGAATGCGGTCGCCACACCGCAGTGCAGCAATCATTATGTATTTCTAAAAAGCTTAAATAAATAGAGGTTAATTATTATTTTATTATCGATTCGATATGTAAACTGACTATGGGCCTCATAAGAAGGCTCAGGAACAAATCAGAAATGAGGAGATTCGTACGAGAACCAAAGTCACCGACATAGCTCAGCGTGTCGCGAAACTGAAGTGGAAATGGGCGGGGCACATAGTTCGAAGAGCTGATGGTCGTTGGGGTCCCAAGGTGTTGGAGTGGCGACCCCGCACCGGGAAACGCAGAGTTGGTAGACACCCACCAGGTGGACCGACGACATCAAACGAGTCGCAGGGAGCCGCTGGATTCAAGCGGCGCAAGACCGAAGACTGTGGAAGTCCATGCACGAGACCTTTGTCCAGCAGTGGACGTCTATAAGTTGATGAAGAAGAAGAAGATGTAAACTGAAGCTAGAGATAGCAAGTGTTGGCTTATTTAATCGTGCTTAAATCTTGACTGAAATAATAATGCAACTCAGGCGTTGGATTTACTCGCGTGCCAAATGTACATAATTATGATTGTGATAATAGCTGCTACACGCACTACTGTACTGTACTGTACATAATAGGTACTCGTATAGTTAACAAACTTACGTATGGATATAATTGTCCCAAAGTCAGCAAATACACGAAGATAGTCACAGAAAACAGCCTTTTGAGACACATTCTGAAACGATCAATCAATTAGATATACCTAGGTATAGGTACAGTGTGCTGTGAATGGGTGTCATAACATAATTCATCACTATAATCATCAAAAACGTACCTAACTAGTGCGAACCACTAGTTAGGTACGTTTATGACGTACCCGAACTGAGACCTCGCGGTATAATTTCCTTAAGTACCTACCTAAAAGTTCTCCAGTCCACTTCAATATTAAGTAAGTATTTTTTGTTTACCTACTGAAACATTGCTTCGATTTCCACAGTAAGCAATCAGTTTACATTTTATTGCTCCAATAAAATAAAAATACTTAAATTCGTTGCATTATTTCATAAAACTTGTTTCTTTGATTTTTTTTTATTTAACTTGTTCTACAGATGACAAACATTATTTTCGACATCTTAGGTAGGTAGGTACCTATATCAAAAAGTGGAAAAAAACGTTTTACGATACGTACAACTATCAACTACATTGTAGTAGTAGTTTGTAGTAAATACAACTAAAGTTGTTCACGATTTGATTTAATAAATTAAGGTATTTAATTAAGATTATTATTAAGTCAAAAATATAATTATTCAGAATTCCGTACATGACATCGTCCAACAAAAATTTAGTCAAAAAGACCACCCCTAGTTGCCCCTGAGCCTAAGGTGCCCATTAAGCTCGCGGCATTGCCGCGTTGTATGGCGATTGACAGCCTTTGGACCAGGTAAGCCCCAGAGCGTTGATCGCAGCCTCTTTCCCTTAAGCGACGGCCGATGTCGAATAAAAATCGCCTAGCCTCCTCACTCCAGCATCCCATCGTCTCCACCGCCAGAGGTACAAAGAGGTAGCTGCCCAGAAGAGGGGCGTATTTGCCTCTATTTTAAAGCAGCGGACTCTGCAGCAGCGCCGGCAACCTGCGCCGTCCGGCTGAGATGGCTTGGTGCGAATTACACGTGCACGTCGCGTCCCACAGCAAGCATTAAAATTAGTATGAAGTAATAAATTAAGTATGAAGTTGAATCTTAGACACTTAAAATCAAGAAACTTGTGTTCTGTTAAGCCGGTCGCATACCTACTAACTACTAATTAATAAACACTACGCCTACTTTCAGAAATTATTTGTCAGAATCAGAAAAATAAAATACATGCATTTTATATACAAAACAATATAGTAAAAAAATAAAAACAATTCAATACATATTATATTACGTAAAATATTATTATTTACAGATTTATTATACAAATATTTATATATTTATTTATTTTAAAGCTAGCCATTCACGGGTGGACCAATCCGGCAGGACTGCGGTGTTGTGTGCGTATCACTTTGTATCATGCGCGATACGCGGACGCGTATTTCATCTTGAGATTCTTGCATTATGATTTTTGCCGTGATTTTTGTCCTACGAAGCTAATCCGCATGCGTGACGAAATACGCATAGCTCTTTAATCTTCCAAAAAGCACGTAGGAAACGATGGGACGCGGGCGCCAAGCGGATAAAACGCGCGCGGGCTCACTGACCACTAATTAATCTATGATTAACACTGGACTGGCTGCTGTCATCCTTTTTTGGACCTAGGTACTTTATTGTATTTTGGATCCACTTTATTGTATTTTGGACCTACTTTATTGTATTTTGGACCTACTTTATTGTATTTTGTAACTGCTTTATTGTTTTTTGGACCTGCACCCCGATTCAGAACATTTCGATAACTTCCCGTTTCGATACGATTAGATATCGATCTCGTATCGAAAATTTTTTGTCGTGCGATTCAGAACGTTCGGTTAGAGAATTCGATTCGATGTCGACTACGGAATCGGCTTCGTTATCGGTATCGACAAGTTACATTAAATTACATGTGGATTTACGAAGTTTGTTGTTTTACCAAAATTTCACTTGATAATAAATTCATGTTAACACTAAATAAATAGATTTTAATCATTTTCGAAGGTCATTGAAGTAATTATTTATGATAACTTGTTAAATTATTGACGGCCAATTTTCAGCCTCTTCGATAGATGGCGCTAAGTTCATGTTTCATCCCTCTGGGTTCTTATTTTATTTTGTTGTGGTGTACATAATATGTTATTTTAATGTTAAAATACGTACAATATAGTAAGTAAACATTTACATACCAAAATCATCCATCATAATCATTTTATACGAAAAACCAGTAAACACAGTACGTAAACAAAAGGATACCGGATGCCCTGTAGCTTTCGTTAAGTAACCAACTAAAATTATCGGACGTTCGGAAAATCTTATTCGATAAGGTTGTTGTGAATAGCGTTTGATAGAAGATATCGAACGATATCTACGTCGTTTCGATTCGGTTTCGATTTCGACAACTTCTCTGTCGATACGAGTACTCTGAATTGAAAATTCATCTTATCGTACGATAGCAAACCGAATCGATCGATAATTATGCTATCGTAAGGTTCTGAATCGGGGTGCTGATTTATTGTATTTAAAAAAATGACCATGCAAAAAGCGTCCCCACCCACCCCATGACAGCCTGATGATTTTTTATTATGACGACATCCGCCGTAGATTTAGGGTGTTCATGCAAATCGAATTTGAATTAGGTATTTATTTGAATTAAAAATGTCTGTTATTAGTTTTTTTATGAGACGTCACAATAATATTAAAAATAGTGCCACGTCTGATGGGGGTGGGGACAGTGCCCATAAAATTTTTTGCATAGTCTTTTAAAATTAAAATTAGTGAGGGCACTAGTTGATAACTGATAGTTGATGCTTTTTGTCACTTCCTGCAACCCTATATTAATTAGTTCCAGAGACACTCGTGTGTCAAATGTGGCGCTTCAAATTGATCCATAACAAAATTGTCATTTGTATAGAAACCACAAGTCCAGTGTTAATCATAGATTAATTGGATAAAGGTCAGTGGCACGATGGGTTAAGGCCCTAGTACGGGTTCCGTGTAGTGAATGTCTAGCTTTACAAACAGTATTTATTTCGCTTCTTCACTCTTCTCTTGATACTTTACAACACCTCGTTCAATCAACTCGGGAACTTCAACGGCGAGCCACGGTCCAAGCTGCAATATGAGAAAAATAGCAATAAGGTATTAAGAAACAGCAAAAGAGAAAGACAATAGGTCTTTCTCTTCTGTTGGTTGTCCATCTCACTCATGCAAATGAGCAAAAAGAGTGCAATTCCCTTGTGTTCTGTCTCTTTCATGCTTAAGCTGTCCAGTACCAAGATCCCTATCCTAAATCCTTACTAATGTTATAATAGCAAAAGTGTGTTTGTTTATAATGTGTGTGTGTGATATTAAAAAGGTCCATGATTTCTCGACTACGCTTCAAGAAAGTCCAAAAGTAATTTTTGGGGATGGGCTCTATAATTTGTCACTATTTAAAAGTAAAGTAAATAAATAATATTTAATTTGCTGAACCTTGGGTATGGTATTATTTATTTGAATAAAAAATATTCCATTCTATTCTGTTTGTTAGTTTGTCGAGCAATCACTCAGCTACAGAGCAACTGATCGACGTGATTTTGAGGATTTGGAGAGTGACATATGAAAAAACAGAGAATTCCCACAGGATTTTTAAAAACCAACTTAGGTCTTAAATTAATGTTGTTAAAATACAAAAGGATTTCTACTTACCCCCAAAGCCATAGCATGGGCAATACCAAATCTGGGCACATTTCTAGCCCACAGTGGTTTAAAGTGGTCTGTAAGGCATATCTTGCCACCTCTGTACATCTTGGCAGTCTTTCCATCTAACCCAGGCAATGCCAGCTCTGGCGCCGTTGTTGGATAAGTTACTGGTATCTGAGAAGGAAATAGCATTTGTTTCACCATAATGGCATTTCTGGATCTTAGAAATAATCTAACAGTACACCTTTCAAATCAATCCCACCAGTGAAAGTTTGTAAGACCCTTTAGTCAAGTAAGAAATAAGCTGGTGATCTTTAAACACCTGAGCAGGTCTTTATAAATTATAGCTATACCCTTTTCAACCATTTATTTTCTTTTTGACAGCTTAGTCTCTCTCACATAGTGAGAGTGAGTGAGACTGAGCTGTCCTGAGCTGAGCTGAGTGGCCCTTGTTGTTTTTTTTTTTGTTTAGTATGAAGAATTGAATAAGTAGTGTGACTTTAAGAACCTATTCTGTAGTACTTTTAAAAAAAAAGAATATTAGCAAGCCTGAGCTTGACTAATATTCTCTTCTCTTCCAAATAAGCTCAAAGCTTATACAAGAAGTGGGTACAACAATATTGCAACGGGTGGAGATTGAACTGGCGACCTTTCAGTTTTCAGACGCCACTCTTAAACAATGGGCTAATGAGTCTTCGAAGCCACTATAATTTCTGTTATAGCTTGAGATGCACCCTTAGGACGCGACCGCACTGATAAGGCGACTGGCGACAAGACGCGATAAGCTGTGTGTCATCACTCAGCGAAATGCGCTTACAACGCATAATTACTGGCAGTACTCAGTGCGGACACATTCATTGATTTTAGTACTGTTGAAAATTATGAGCAAAATAAATAAATTTCACACGTCGCTAATCTGATGCGGCCACCCCGCGATGTGATTTGTTTATAGGCTTACTACTGCGTCTACGGCCCTAGCCAAACAAGACAATGATACAGACTTCACCTCAAACAAAGGTATACTCACATCAAATTCCAAATCAAACTCATACTTCAGCAGGTTGTGGACGTACCAACACTTGCCAAACCACCGTGTACCTGTTTTGTCAGATTCTAACCTGAACCAGTCATTGTCTGCTTCTTTATTGTTTTGAACATACTGTAACAAGTTAGGGCAAAGGTTGGACAAGTTACATACATAATTCTCTGGTCCAGTAAGGCCTTACTGGACCAGTCCAGGGTTTGAATCCCAAGCTTCTTAGAGCTTTGTGTATTCTAAGCAATTAAATATCACTTGTTTTAACAATGAAGTAAAACATCATGAGGAAACCTGTATGCCTAAGATGTCTTCAGTCCTAAGGATGAGATCTATACTTGGCACTCTCTTTCAGCTCAGACTCAAGACTGATTTAATAAAATGAGACAGATTTATGTCAAGGCAATTTGTGTCTCTTTTTAACTCTATTTTGAGTCTTGAGCAGAAGCAGAGAATGATCTATAGATCTTAGCCTCAGACTTCAGGCAGTATATTGGAGTATAGTCTTAGCCCTTTTCATACTGTGAGTAGACCCATGCAAAGTAGGGGTCAGCTATGTGTTGAGATGATGATGATGATGATGATGATGATGATGATGAAGATGATGATGATGATGATGATGATGATAATGATGATGATACTGTATGATCTGGCATAGTTCCACTAACTAAATAAATATCATACCTGGTAAGTACATCTGAAGGTGCTGGAAATACAAAGAGTTCTCACAGGAATTAAAACAAACTCTACATGGAATAAGTAATAGACAAAAAACTAGTAATACATCGATTCTATTATAGATATAGGGACTATCTGCCAATTAACATCTCACATTGTAAGAATAATTTGTATTTTATCTGAACCAGCTGTTAGCCTAGTATTTTTCTCCATATCTCAACTTTTGGTTTTTTAAGTTCACAGATGACGTAGTCAGTGAAGTACAACTGAGACAAGAAAGATTACGGAGAATTTTTATTTTACTAAAGACCTCTATTAAATTTTTTAAACTAAAAGTTTGACCCCATTTCACTGTGTCATTTTGCTTGAAAATCCCATCGCAAGCTTATCATATCAAAATTTATGTATAAAGGACAACTAAACTTGTGTAAAGAGGGTTCAAACAAAGTAGTTAAAACTGGCAATTACCTTTATTAAAGCTTGGTATTCTTCTTTTAACCTAGTCGTCCATAACTCTTTGTCTCTGGGTCCTGCTTTCGTTTTCAGTAGAGGTATGCTGCTTAACGTCTTCCTTGTGCCTTCATCAACCATTTTGGTAAAGTTGATTCATAAATTTATTCAGAATTTAATTTTAGAAGAAAATCAGTAAGTTTGTCATCAACTTTGATTTGAATCACATTCACATCACATTTGTGCACATTTGAATTTGATCAATGTGATGACGTTTATAGACCACGAACACATGACGTTTACATTTTCTCATTTCTGTGACTGTGAAGGTAGCGAATACTCTGTATTCTGTAAACTGTTCATGCTGTTCGTTTTGTTTGTGGTCTATGATCAAGGAACTTAGACTATGATAAAAATACTGAATCCTAGATTATAAATACCTTCTTCTTCTTCCTTTATTTTTTGGCTTTTTTTAGTGCCAAGCCAGCACAATGCACTTCGCCAATGTCAAGTAGCTTGAAAAAGGCACAAAGGAGATTGGCCGGTAAGAATATTACTGATTTAAGATTTCTAGCTCTGTAATAGAAGGGGTTAGAATAGTATTAAAATTAGTAACTATAGTCGGAATTTTAATTCGATTCCAGATTTGACAATTTCAGTGTTGCAACGTTATGACAAGTACTAAATAGTGACGTTACGAAATTATTCGATACGGAAATGGAATATTTCCGAATCGATTCCTCTCGTTTATAGTAGTATATCTAAACAACTACTACTTTGATAGAAACTAAGTATATCAGGAAATTAAATATTTCTGAACGGATAATTTAGTTATGACGATTAATTTTATTAAGGATCTGAGAGTTTTCTTTAATAATTGTGTATGAAATAAATAAAAAAATGTGATCATGAAGGAACATGAGAAATAAAACAAATAGATGTATTATGGTAATATTTTATTTTATAAATTTTATTTTCGGTAAAAGAACTGATGAACAAGTCTTCGTATTGCGGAGAATGTAAATTCATCAATTTTGTCTTTGAAACTTCGCTTTGGTCCAGTTTTTTTAGGAGGAGTTGGCGCCGCACCTTTATTTACTTCCTTCAAAACGTTACAAACAGAGCGTGAGGTTATTCCCAATATGTCAGCAACTTTGCTCATACATTCATTTTCTTCCACTACTTCAAAGGCCTCCAATTGCGCAGAAGTTTCATTTTTCACGTACTTGTAGGCATTGCGGATCATTACTTTTTCAGTAACAGTGAAAGCTTCGTGGACGTTTTTTTCTTGGGGACAAGAAAACATCCACGTCTTTTTGTGATGTACTTGGCTGAGGATCCATTTTGATGGAAAACCAAAACAAATAGATTCACTCAAAGTTCACAAAAAAAACTTAGCAACAAACACAACGTAACAAAACTTTAACAAAAACCCAACAAAATAACAAAATATCGATTCGCAATGAAACAAGATATTCGTGCAGTCAGACTGGGAGAATGAAGCCGAATGACAAGATAAACAAAATGGCGATAGCTGCACGAGCGCGCACGGGTTGCCAATACAGAAAACTATCTAGGTTCTTTTATTATAAGTTTTGTTTTTAATATAAAAAACAAAAATATTAACTTTTTATAAAATAAAGCAGCGGTTACTAATTAATAAATAATTATTATGAGTAATTATGTATTTATTTAAATAAAAATCAATAATTTAGTCTTTAATTGGCACACCAATATTATGATTACATAAACATAAATCGCGATTGTTTATCGATTTTTGTGTTCATCACTACACTATTATATGTGGTATCATTATTTTACAAAATGACAGTAGCTAATGTCAAACGTGGAATCGAATTATAATTCCGACTATAGCCAATCTAGTACGGTGGTTGGTGTTGGTTTACTGGATCTGCTCAACTACGAAAATAAAAGTATCATTTTCGAAGCAAAGCTTCAATGGATAAAAAATATATGTCAGTGGCTATCATTTTTTGATAGCAACTGAGTTACAGAATCAGGGCCCAGGGCCCTGATTCTGTAACTCAGTCATGGAATAGGGTATTTGACTGTAGTAAAAATATCGTTTCATATGGTGACATCCTAAAAGATTATTATCTAAAAATATTATTCCATACGACAAAACTAAAAAATAAAGCATTATTTATATAGAAAACATTAATTAAAATTGCTAGAATTCTGGCCATGCTCACGAGATCGAAAACGTTCTTGAACCTCGAATGACGTCATAGTTCACACAACCTCTGGAATTTTCATCTTGTCAATACATTTCGACGTGTTTGTGTGGCGTTTATTATGCTAATTTCCTCTGTTTTTTGTCGATAATAGTTTATTAAAGAATACCTAGAAAAATAGGAACCAATTTTGTAAAAGCTAATAGTGGAAATCTACAAGTTGATGAAATTACGATTGAAATGTGAACGGTGACGTCATTAAAGCAAATGGAACGTTTTCGCGGCAATTTATTTTTTTGAATTTATTTCTCGATTTTTATGAAAAATACTAAAAATTATGCCGAAATATACGTTTTGTTAGCTTCAGCATAGAATTATTAACAATTTAAAAAGATTTCCCAAAAGTAGTCAAATACCCTATTACTCAGTTGCTGACTTTGCTAGCGTCTGCGTTGTTGAAAACACGTGTTAGTGAGGTTTTGTGTTTTTAAATAAGTTTTATTGTGTTATTTTAACAGATTTTTTGTGCAATAGCTGGTTTTTGTCGTGAGTATTTAGTTTAAGTGTTGGTGGAAGTTGGTGGTGGGACTATGGAGGTTGATCCTCCGCCTAAACCCCCCGATCCCGGGGCCAATGTGACGATAGAGACCGAACCGACTCAGAGCCCGCAGTCCGTGTCTGTGCACTCTGAAACTACTACACGTGGTACCAAGCGTTCTATGCGTGTTGATAATGGTGATTCATCATCAAAAAAAACAGTTACAGACCCAAGCTCTGCTGCTCCTTCTGTTCAGTCTGTATACGTGCACCCCTCGTTATCAGATGCACCCAAGAAATATACCGGAAATGACAAAGGTCCTTACGTAGTTTACGTATCTCGAGAAGTGTCTGACCCCTCAGCCGGCGTTTCTATTAGAGCAATTAAATTTGGACAGTTCCTACATAACAGTAAAATAAAATCAGTCATTAATGATGGAGTTAAAAATGTTGGCAGAAATAAAATTTCAGTTGAGTTCTCATGTGCCCAGTCTGCTAATGAGTTTTTGGAGAATCCTATTCTCCACATCTCAAAATACGCTGCATACATCCCCACATTTAACATCACTCGTATGGGTATAGTTAGAGGTGTACCTGTAGATTGGCATCTGGAAGAATTCATTAATTCCTTAGTACTTCCTGCTGGTTGTGGTGAAGTCTTAAAAGCTCGCCGATTCAACCGTAAGAATGTTACTGATGGTGTTGTGTCCTGGGTTCCAACTCAGACTGTAGTCTTGACTTTCAGAGGGCAAACTCTCCCCTCAAGAATCTTTTCCTATCACACATCACTACCTGTGGAAACTTACCGGCTTCCTACAATCCAGTGCTTGAACTGCTGTCGTTTTGGGCATATTAAAACTCAATGTAGATCTAGTCCGCGTTGCTTCAAATGCTCTCAACCCCACTCAGGTGAAGCCTGTGAAGTAACAGCTGAAAATTCTACTTGTCTGCTTTGCACTGGCAAGCACTTGGCCACAAGCAAAAGCTGCCCTGAACACTCTCGGCAGCAGTCAATTAAGTTGCTTATGTCTGAGGAAAATCTTTCTTATCAAGATGCATCAGCTAGATTCCCTCCAGTACGGCGTTCTTATGCTGATATGGCAAAAGAGATATTCACTGCACCCTCCTACTCCCCTATTCCTCCTACACCCATTCCCAATAGACTACGCTCCACTCAAACACCTCACCCTCTTAATAAATCATACAAGCAAACCATTATCCGTAATCCTCGCCCCAGGCCCCAACCAACAAAGGGCTATGATCAACAAGCACACTTGGACATCACCCGGAACTGTCCCTCTGTCACTCCTAATGGATGTGCTTTAAATACTGAGCACTCCTATGCTACATCACCAAATGATACTGATGACCTTACTAAATCTCTGAATAATATCCTTGTAAATATAACTCAAAACCCCCTACCGCCCAACGTTGCTCAAATTATCATCAAAATCGCTTCGATCCTCAGCAATGGATTCCTTGGAGATACTCCAATGGAATAGTCAAAGCATACGTAGAAAGAAACATGAAATTTTAGATCTTATTAAAGTTCATAAACCTGCTATCCTTGCCATCTCTGAGACATGGCTTGCCCCTGGCTCCCATTTTCGGGTTCCAGGTTTTGCCTGCCTCAGGGATGACAGAGATGATGGGTATGCAGGTAGTGCCATTTTTCTTAGGCACTCACTTGTTTATTCTTCTATCCCCCTTCCCCCTCACTCACAACAATTTAATGCCGTTGCTGTGAGAACTCTGGATATTTCCTTCCTTTCAATTTACCTTCCTCATCCAAATCAATCTATTATCCCTGAATTAAAATCTATCCTTTCTTCTCTTCCTTCCCCAGTTCTTGTGATGGGAGACTTTAACTCCCATCACTTGTCCTGGGGTTCTCATTCATCTGATGTCTTTTCCTCTCTTTTGTTGGATGTTTTTGATGAATTAAACATTTGCATCCTCAATGACGGATCTCCAACAAGAAGAGTATACCCCCATCAGAACCCTAGGTCTGCTGTTGATCTATCCCTTTGCTCTCCTTCTTTGGCATCACTTACCTCCTGGAGAACCCTCCCTAGTTCACATGGTAGTGACCACTTTCCTATCTTACTTTCAATAGCCCAAAAACCTATCCCTCTTTATAACCCTAACCCATTCCTTAAATACAAAATCAACAAGGCCAACTGGTCTGCCTTTGCAGAATCAGTTGACATCCTAGTTGATAACTTACCTCAAATTTCAGATGTTGAAAATATAGAGCTCTACTATGTAGATTTTGTTAAAATTTTAAAGTTTTCAGCTGACCTCCACATACCGCTCAAAAAGACTAAACTCGATTTTATAACATCTCCTCCCTGGTGGGACGATGAATGTACCAATATAATAAATGAACGTAAGGATGCAGAACGTTCCTACTCGATGTTAATGTCCCGTGAAAATTTCTTGGAATATCAACGTTCAAATAGCAAGGTTAAAAGGACTGTATCAAAGAAGAAAAAGGCAGGATGGAAAAAGTTCTGCGAATCTCTGGATCCACGATCGCCATCTACCTTAGTATGGAATAGAATAAAAAGATTTAGGCAGTCAGTTTCCTCCATCGACCCTACCTCTAACGACCCATCTGTCTGGTTGGATGCCTTTGCTGATAAGCTTGCCCCTCCTTTTGTTCCGTGTGAAAGTTCTTACAACCCTCACACTATACTCCCTTCCTCAGACAATATGGACTCCCCATTTAACTTCTCAGAGTTGCAATGTGCACTCTCGGATCTTAAAGATTCCACTCCAGGAGAGGATGGGGTTCCATATTCCTTCATTGTAAAACTTAACAATAAAGCAAAACACTGCTTTCTCAATTTGATTAACAGGTTTCTAGAAACAGGATTCATCCCAGGACCTTGGAAAACTCAAATAATAATCCCTATTAAGAAACCTGGTAAAGCCCCCTTGGAACCAAATTCATACCGCCCTATTGCCCTCTCATCTACTTTGGCCAAAATTATGGAGCACTTGATTAAAAACCGTCTGGAATGGATAATGGAAAGCAAAGGACTACTTGCTAAGTCCCAGTTTGGCTTCAGGAAGGGCCTTGGCACTACCGACAGCCTTGGGGTTCTTTCTACAGACATTCGTTTAGCCCTTGCTAAGGGAGAGTACCTTGTGGGTGTATTCCTGGACATAGCTGCAGCATATGATAGTGTTCTTCTCCCGTTACTCAGGCAGAAACTGCTACAGCTGAGTATACCGCCGAGACTTACTCAGATCATATGCAATCTTCTCTCGTCCAGAACTATTCTGGTGAGAACAAAATCCCAAAGCCTTCCCCCCAGAATGGTCTGGAAAGGTCTCCCGCAGGGTTCTGTTCTGAGCCCTCTGCTCTATAATATCTATACTTACGATCTCGAATTGTCTGTAGACAGCTTCTGTAACATCTTGCAATATGCTGACGACATTGCACTTTATATCAGCTCTAACTCCATGGACGAAATTTCTACGCGATTGAACTTTGCTTTGCTTTATCTAGGTCAGTGGTTATCAGGACATGGGCTTTCACTATCAGTCGATAAGTGCAAGGCCGTCATTTTCACTAGAAAAAGACAAGTCTCCCTCCCTAATATCACCTTCGAGGACCAACACATTACACTTTCATGCAAAGCCAAATTCCTTGGTGTTATTTTGGATTCTAGACTGAATGGTGTAGCTCACTGTGACTACATTAGCCGAAAATGTGAAAGCTCTATTAATATCCTTAGAGCTTTATCCGGAGTATGGTGGGGTGCCCATCCATACACTCAAAAACTGCTTTATAATGCCATTGTCCGTAGTCATATGGATTATGGATTGTTTATATTAGACCCGATTAATAAATCTGCCACAGAAAAACTAAATAAATTACAATATAAATGCCTGAGGATAATTCTCGGGGCAATGAAATCTTCCCCCACAAATGTATTGCAGGTGGAATGTGTTGACCCTCCTATTCTTCTACGGGCCCAATATCTCAGTGATCGCTTCATTTGTAAAGTTTTGCAACTTTCCTCCCATCCTTTAATAAATAACCTCCGTAAGTTAGCTTCAGTTATGAGGCCTAGCCAAACCCCTTCTTGTCTCCTAAAGAGCTATCTTAAGCTCACTCACTTACCACACCCTTTGTACTCATCCCCTAAGCTTCCTTTATTCTCCTCCTCCTTCCCAGGGCTTATACACACCCCTCTTATTGTAAGTTTAGGAATAAATAAAGACACAGTGGATGCAAATTCTAAATTTAATGAAATTTTTCAAAATAACTGGGCCGATTGTTTAGCTATATATACAGATGCTTCCAAGCTATCTAGTGATGGTTGTGTGGGCATCGCTTGTTGGATTCCCAAACATAGAATAACCCTTCAATTCAAATGTCCCCCTGAAACATCGGTATTCACAGGAGAGTCTATTGCTATCTTAGAAGCTGCCCTTTTTATAGAGTCCCATAATATACAACAGTCAATCATACTGACAGACTCCTTAAGTTGTCTCCAAGCACTTAAAGGAAATCCCTTCCGTAGTAGAGCACTTGTTTCCATCATCTTTAAAATTAAAGAAACATTATTCACCTGCCATCAGAAAAGATTGACTGTCACTCTGGCTTGGATACCGGGGCACACTGGTATAAAAGGAAATGAGACTGCAGATTCCTTTGCTAAACTCGCTACTGAGACAGGTTCTGTTACATATTTTAAAAACCATACTCAGGATCTTCGTGCACTGGCAAAAACTGACCTTATTAATTCTTGGAATACATTATGGATTTCATCAAAATTGGTCAAAGGCAAATACTATGCTTCTATGCAACCTGAAATCCCTCAACGGCCATGGTTCTTTTTTCATCAAAATATGGTTCGATGGGTTGCTTCAACCATCACCCGGCTGCGTATTGGTCATGCTTGTACTCCAGTCCACCTGGCCAAATTAAGAATTAAAGATCACTCTTTGTGTGAATGCGGATTGGATGAGGGGTCAACTTCTCATATTCTCTTCTCCTGTCCCAAACTTCTCCATAAACTTTATGATGTTCTCCCTCCTAAGATCCCCCGTCCCATAAGTGTTGAATGTCTCCTTATGTTTGTGTTTAGTCCTTATGTTAAATTCTTATGTAAATATATTATGATTAACAAAATAAAGTTATAATATCTATTTTTATTTTAACTTGTATTATATACCTATATAATATTCTTAATTTGTTTATTTTGTCATTGTGTTGTAGGTTGTGCTAACTTTTCAAGCCTTCTATTGTACCTCGAATAAAAGCCGAAAAATCGCGATCAACCTCATCGAGATATAACCGAGCAATCTCCTGTGTGTTTTCTTCAAGCTACGTGAAATTGGCAAAGTAAATTGTGCCGTGCTGGCATGTCAAAAGCCATAAAAACAAAACAACAACAACAACAACAACTCAGTTGCTGTCAAAAAATGATAGCCACTGACATACCTATATTTTTTATCCATTGAAGGAAGGATAAAAATATATGTCAGTGGCTATCATTTTTTGATAGCAACTGAGTTACAGAATCAGGGCCCAGGTTGTGTATAACTCAGATAGTGTTCTGTGGTACGGAGTACCTAATCATTATGTAGTATCCTCTAATCTGTTACCTAATCTGTGTACCAAACTTTGGTAATTGGTATATATTTACTCTTTGGTAACCAAACCAAAGAGTAAATATATACCTTGAACGGTACTGAGTTTACAAATCCAAAAATAAAACCGATTGCAAAAATATTTAGCTTTGAAATAAACACAAAATTGATGATCTCAAATGAAATATGGGTTCGGAACAGTCGATACCTCCAAAGAAACAGCCCCAACGTGCTCCTCCCGTACGAAGAGGTCACACAATAGCAACTTCTAATTTTACAGGTACCCATTCGGCTTTTACAAGACTCCTTTTCCTTGATTCCTCGCTCATTATGAAATGTTGTTTTAGAAGCTAGGAGAAATGAAGCCACCACAAGCGGTAACAACTCACCCGGTGCAAGCATGTGCTCAGACTCAGAACTCCCATACATATCGTACACAGTGGATAGACCTATAGGAGGTATTAATAATTAATAATGAACTTTCATAGACTCTCGTGTTTACTTTGCTAGCAAGGCCAGGATTTACTGTCCATTTCATGACAGTTGCCATCCTTACTAATTTATAAATGCAAAAGTTTGTTGGTTTGTCCTTCAATCACGCAACAACGAAGCAACGGATTGACGTGATTTTTTGCATGGCTATAGTTGAGGACTTGGAGAGTGATATAATATGCTAACTTTCATCTGGGAAAAGCAGATGCTTCCTGTGGGATTTCTTAAAACAAGGACAAAGACGAGCAGAAGCTAGTAGCAAAAAATATTAGTCAGTTTTGTTAAAATTCAAAATTAAGTATTTATTTCATGTAGGTCAACCTGTGGCTCTTATGACGTCATGACTCTACCACCGGTTCGGAAAGCGGATTCTGCTGAGAAGAGCCGGCAAGAAACTCAGCAGTTGCTCTTTTCAAAATAATCATTTTACAATATTATTATACACCTATATTACATTGTAATAAGTTTTTTAAACTATCTTGTGGGCAGCCAGATGCCATGCCAATTTAACCCATGCAACTTTGTTAGAATAGAATAGAATATAAAATTTCCACAATGAGGTGAAGTTCCAAAAAAAGCGTAGGTACTACAATTCAATTCATGTCAAGACAGGTTAAAGCAAGGTTGTCACACAATGGGTGACAAAATCATATTTTTTATGTCTCATAGTGGCTAAACTGTTGGTTTATGTTACTGTCTGACTGAGTTAGGTTTAACTTTGCAAAGATTCAGCTTTGTGATGTTCTGATAAATTATATCTCAGTCTGGTATGTACTTTAATTTAAGTCAC
Source organism: Oeneis ivallda (assembly GCA_029955525.1). Taxonomy (NCBI): domain Eukaryota; kingdom Metazoa; phylum Arthropoda; class Insecta; order Lepidoptera; family Nymphalidae; genus Oeneis; species Oeneis ivallda. The sequence goes on along the minus strand of JARPMR010000008.1, from coordinate 20,716,057 downwards.
TTGAATGAATTATAATAATAGGGTATTTGACTATATTAAAAATATTGTTTCATCCTAAAAGATTATTATCTAAATTCTAAAACCATTATTCCATACCACAAAACTAAAAAATAAAGCTTTATTTAATTAGAAAACATTAATTGAAATTGCTATAATTCTGGCCATGTTCACGGGATCGAAAACGTTCTTGAATCTCTAATGACGTCACAGTTCACGCCACCTTTGGGCTTTGGAATTGTCATTGAACTGTGTGTGAACTGTGACGCCATGTAAACAAAGTAATGTTTCCGCGGCAATTTATTTTTTTGAATTTATTTCTCGATTTTTATGAAAAATACTGAAAATTATGCCGAAATATACATTTTGTTAGCTTCAGCATAGCATTATTAACAATTTAATATGATTTTCTAAAAGTAGTCAAATACCCTATTATGTAAAGTGCTATTAATTCATTCACGTATTGATGACTGCAATACCTTTTGTAAAACCAAGAGTACAATTGATAAATTGCTTTGTTCAGATTCACCAAAAGCCTCTGGTAAAACACAGAGGTCTGTGGACACTAAAAAATCTCTTTTGCAACGGAGGCAGCTCAGTCTTCAGGCCAGGAAGAACAAGAGAGCCCGGGATATAGTGGTTGTTAAACCTGCTACTGATACTCAGTTGGATGAGGACATTAGAAGATTACAGGTAAAATGTTTCTCAAGAGACATTTGGGATGGTTAAAATGAGAACAGTGATTTGTTTCACTCACACATACGTGATGGTAATAAACAAAAATTGGGTATAATATAGGTGTACTCAGTTTTTATTTTAGTCCCATGCATACTATTCCTACATACATGACTACTGTCATGAAGTTGTTTTTTTTTTTTTGACGTCTTATAAATCGATGAAAACCGGCTGCACACACAAAAAAGTGTCACGTTCCGCCTGAGCCTGCGCGTGCAAGCGAGAGCGCGGAACAAGCGATAGAGAGGCACGATCAGCCCAAGCATTGGTTTGTGACACATTTATTCATAAAGAATTATGACGTTATCACGTAAAACTATCGTCCGTAAACTGACTTTACAGACAACCAATTTTTTTTAATGAAATGAAACAATGATTTGTAAGCACAAACTAATTATTGGCACGCCTGAAAGACACTATTTGGTAATTGAATTGAATTGAATTGGAGTAACAAAAAGACAAAATGTAAAATTATAATTATTAAAATTATCAACATCAGTTATGTTTTTGTTTAGGAAATACCAACATTCTTACCTATAATGAGGGGCACACTTGGTTTGCCGGGGGCAAGAGATCCTGAAGTTATGGAAGGTTGGTACTACTTTAAATTCTTAATAGCTAAAATAGTAATAATAATAACTATAATAATTTATTTATTCATATAAAATTGCAAACTTACAAAAACACAATAAGATACGGTAAAACAATAAAATAGCAATATAAAGCTTAAATTTCTCTGGACCCCCAAACTAGAAACAAGATGCATAGGTAATAAATAATACATAATTAATCTGTGATCAAGTATTGTATATAATGTAAGTATGTGAGAATGTGAAAAGATGTGACTGTTCTTTGGAACAGGACCAGTCAAATACCTAATTGATCAAATTAACTATTGATATTGTGAAAATATATCAATTTATTTACATGTGTGAATTGTTGTTGAACTACTAAGGAATTTTTCATGTTTGATAGTACTAAAAATTGTTGATTAAATTTTATCAAAATCGGTACAGTAGTTAAGTTACGAGATGTTCTTTCACATGAGATCATAAAAATAATAATTTTAGGAACTTCAATTTTCATGTCAAATAATTTCAATTTGACGTTGACGCTATTCTGTAGAACGATATACTGTAAGGGAAGGCAGCGACGACCGCAGCGTCGTCCACGCGCGGATCGTATATATAAAGAACATTGTTCGTGTATTGGGGCACATGTTCAGAGACTTAAACATGCACATACTGTATTATGAGAAATGTGAAGTGGTATGTAGAGACATACTTTATATCAATTATTATTGGTAAAATACAAGGGGCGATACACGAAATCTAATATGAGTGATACCTAATCTGACGTTGGAAGCTGCTTAAGAGATGGGGAGCTCTAGCGCCTTGGTGCTTTATGAACCTGTCTTTGGGCTTGCGACCGACGATCTCAGATGAAGATTGATCTATATCGCGATGCTCTATGCTGAGTGTTGTGTCAACCTGTAGGTTAGATGCCGAGATAGGATAAGCTTAGGATGGGCTAATACACTTGCCAGTCCGGCTGTCTGGTCCAGGTGTCTGATTCTACTTTCGAACTTGCTCTGACGTTAAGTTGGAGCCTATCACCACTTCGTGGTGACAACCAACTGTTGGATGCTGAGATAGGATGAAGCTAATGACGGCAATTGCTATTATGGTTTTGTCTGGTCCAGGCGTCCGACACCAACCTCGAACTAGACTCTAACGTTGTTAGAGTCCTTCACCACTCTGTGGTGACTTCACGCAGTATAACTATTAACATCACGCAGTATAACTATTAACCTACAACCAACTATACATGAGAGGAGCTCACCTCTATAAAAAGTCTCAGTGGATCACACCACTATAAAAAAGTCTTGTGGAAACACACCACGGTTAAAAAAGTGTCTTCAGTGGATCACACCACTTTAAAAAAGTCTTGTGGAGCAAACCACGGTTAAAAAAGCCTCGCACATTCGTGTGTGAGTGAATGATGACAGTGTGGGGGGGGGGGGCTCAAGGTTTGATGGTATTTCAGGGACTTGTAAACATTCCTGATTATTGACAAATAATTACCCAAAGTAATATATTATGTATGTTTAAGAAATTTAAGCTTCGATCTCATTGCGTCAATTATTATAATAATACATTATTGTTTTAATGGATGCAACTGAGTGGTCCTTGATGTACCACAAAAGGTAGGAGCTCACCATCGTTTGGCGTGCAGGGAGCCAACGATCATCATTTCATTTTTTTACAATGAAATGATGCCATCTTGATTTCGAACGTTGCATATGGACTCAAAGGAACTTGAAACAACGATGTGTAGTGTAGACGTTCAATGTGATGTTGAATGTCGAGGTACATAAGTTGCGATGTAGGTTCTTTTGATGTTTACCCATAGAAATAATTGTGTCTCTCGACTTCAGTGTTGAGTCTCGTGATAATGGAGCAAACCGGTATCATTCATACTGGATTTTAAATATTCTTTAATATAAAACCAATACGGGAACCCCCTAAAATCTAATACACGAACTCTTGCATATGTCGACTAGGTCTTATGAACTCATTACTTCTGACGCTCTAAAAGTTCTTGGGTTAATACGATCACAACATTATAAAGGGTTCTACCACTAGCGATTCACGTGCCACTCTAAAGACATAATTTAAAAATAGGAAGATTTATAGGAATTATAGGGTAGAGATTTTCGTAGGTTACTTAGTTCAGTTACAATATGGTGCCGTGACCAGGATGGTCAACCCGGCTAAACAGAATAATATAAACGTGACCAGGATGGTCAAACGGCTGATTAGGGAAGAACAAAGTAGGCGAAAGCCTACAATATGTTGCTCGTGAAATGGAAAGAGTCTGAGGAAGTTTTGAGTTCGTTATGGTCATGGCGTTTTGTGCGAGAGTTCGATTATAGGTTATTGACAGGAGGATTCTTTGTACGAGTGATGTAAATAAGGTTTATATTACTATTTAAATGGGTGAAAGCATAGTCGCAAATCCTAGCTCTATGGGTGGAAGGAACTTAATTGTCTGGTTGACAGGGGGTTGTGGAAAATAATGCCAAGTGTAAAAGAATCTAAGTGGAGCATGATTATCCATGAAAATTATTTTTAATATGACATCAAATTGACTTCAGGTCTGGGGGTTGTATAGAGTATTGGAGGTACAAAACATTAGATTAAGTAAAAGAAAATGTGAAGATAAGTGATGAATTGTGGCGATTGACTAATTAAAAGTCAAATTGACTTCAGGTCTGGGGGTTGTGTAGAGTATTGGAGATACAATAAAGGAATTAGATTAAGGGAAAGGAAAATGTGAAGATGAGAGTGATGTATTGTGGAGTAATTCTTGGATACAGGTTTAGATATGTGTGTATAATTTAATTTTAGAAACAAATGATAGAAGTCTGGAGGTTGTGATGATATTAAGTTGGACAATAAGGGAAATTGTGAATATAATATTTCTTAGTGTAAATTCTATTCAGCATACTTCATAGAAATCGTTCTATTTTGCATGCCTCATAGAATTTAGGGGGTTGAATGTAACGACCCTAGTCCTTCGTACTAAGGAATTTTTCATGTTTGATAGTACTAAAAATTGTTGATTAAATTTTATCAAAATCGGTACAGTAGTTAAGTTACGAGATGTTCTTTCACATGAGATCATAAAAATAATAATTTTAGGAACTTCAATTTTCATGTCAAATAATTTCAATTTGACGTTGATGCTATTCTGTAGAACGATATACTGTAAGGGAAGGCAGCGACGACCGCAGCGTCGTCCACGCGCGGATCGTATATATAAAGAACATTGTTCGTGTATTGGGGCACATGTTCAGAGACTTAAACATGCACATACTGTATTATGAGAAATGTGAAGTGGTATGTAGAGACATACTTTATATCAATTATTATTGGTAAAATACAAGGGGCGATACACGAAATCTAATATGAGTGATACCTAATCTGACGTTGGAAGCTGCTTAAGAGATGGGGAGCTCTAGCGCCTTGGTGCTTTATGAACCTGTCTTTGGGCTTGCGACCGACGATCTCAGATGAAGATTGATCTATATCGCGATGCTCTATGCTGAGTGTTGTGTCAACCTGTAGGTTAGATGCCGAGATAGGATAAGCTTAGGATGGGCTAATACACTTGCCAGTCCGGCTGTCTGGTCCAGGTGTCTGATTCTACTTTCGAACTTGCTCTGACGTTAAGTTGGAGCCTATCACCACTTCGTGGTGACAACCAACTGTTGGATGCTGAGATAGGATGAAGCTAATGACGGCAATTGCTATTATGGTTTTGTCTGGTCCAGGCGTCCGACACCAACCTCGAACTAGACTCTAACGTTGTTAGAGTCCTTCACCACTCTGTGGTGACTTCACGCAGTATAACTATTAACATCACGCAGTATAACTATTAACCTACAACCAACTATACATGAGAGGAGCTCACCTCTATAAAAAGTCTCAGTGGATCACACCACTATAAAAAAGTCTTGTGGAAACACACCACGGTTAAAAAAGTGTCTTCAGTGGATCACACCACTTTAAAAAAGTCTTGTGGAGCAAACCACGGTTAAAAAAGCCTCGCACATTCGTGTGTGAGTGAATGATGACAGTGTGGGGGGGGGGGGCTCAAGGTTTGATGGTATTTCAGGGACTTGTAAACATTCCTGATTATTGACAAATAATTACCCAAAGTAATATATTATGTATGTTTAAGAAATTTAAGCTTCGATCTCATTGCGTCAATTATTATAATAATACATTATTGTTTTAATGGATGCAACTGAGTGGTCCTTGATGTACCACAAAAGGTAGGAGCTCACCATCGTTTGGCGTGCAGGGAGCCAACGATCATCATTTCATTTTTTTACAATGAAATGATGCCATCTTGATTTCGAACGTTGCATATGGACTCAAAGGAACTTGAAACAACGATGTGTAGTGTAGACGTTCAATGTGATGTTGAATGTCGAGGTACATAAGTTGCGATGTAGGTTCTTTTGATGTTTACCCATAGAAATAATTGTGTCTCTCGACTTCAGTGTTGAGTCTCGTGATAATGGAGCAAACCGGTATCATTCATACTGGATTTTAAATATTCTTTAATATAAAACCAATACGGGAACCCCCTAAAATCTAATACACGAACTCTTGCATATGTCGACTAGGTCTTATGAACTCATTACTTCTGACGCTCTAAAAGTTCTTGGGTTAATACGATCACAACATTATAAAGGGTTCTACCACTAGCGATTCACGTGCCACTCTAAAGACATAATTTAAAAATAGGAAGATTTATAGGAATTATAGGGTAGAGATTTTCGTAGGTTACTTAGTTCAGTTACAATATGGTGCCGTGACCAGGATGGTCAACCCGGCTAAACAGAATAATATAAACGTGACCAGGATGGTCAAACGGCTGATTAGGGAAGAACAAAGTAGGCGAAAGCCTACAATATGTTGCTCGTGAAATGGAAAGAGTCTGAGGAAGTTTTGAGTTCGTTATGGTCATGGCGTTTTGTGCGAGAGTTCGATTATAGGTTATTGACAGGAGGATTCTTTGTACGAGTGATGTAAATAAGGTTTATATTACTATTTAAATGGGTGAAAGCATAGTCGCAAATCCTAGCTCTATGGGTGGAAGGAACTTAATTGTCTGGTTGACAGGGGGTTGTGGAAAATAATGCCAAGTGTAAAAGAATCTAAGTGGAGCATGATTATCCATGAAAATTATTTTTAATATGACATCAAATTGACTTCAGGTCTGGGGGTTGTATAGAGTATTGGAGGTACAAAACATTAGATTAAGTAAAAGAAAATGTGAAGATAAGTGATGAATTGTGGCGATTGACTAATTAAAAGTCAAATTGACTTCAGGTCTGGGGGTTGTGTAGAGTATTGGAGATACAATAAAGGAATTAGATTAAGGGAAAGGAAAATGTGAAGATGAGAGTGATGTATTGTGGAGTAATTCTTGGATACAGGTTTAGATATGTGTGTATAATTTAATTTTAGAAACAAATGATAGAAGTCTGGAGGTTGTGATGATATTAAGTTGGACAATAAGGGAAATTGTGAATATAATATTTCTTAGTGTAAATTCTATTCAGCATACTTCATAGAAATCGTTCTATTTTGCATGCCTCATAGAATTTAGGGGGTTGAATGTAACGACCCTAGACCTTCGTACTAAGGAATTTTTCATGTTTGATAGTACTAAAAATTGTTGATTAAATTTTATCAAAATCGGTACAGTAGTTAAGTTACGAGATGTTCTTTCACATGAGATCATAAAAATAATAATTTTAGGAACTTCAATTTTCATGTCAAATAATTTCAATTTGACGTTGACGCTATTCTGTAGAACGATATACTGTAAGGGAAGGCAGCGACGACCGCAGCGTCGTCCACGCGCGGATCGTATATATAAAGAACATTGTTCGTGTATTGGGGCACATGTTCAGAGACTTAAACATGCACATACTGTATTATGAGAAATGTGAAGTGGTATGTAGAGACATACTTTATATCAATTATTATTGGTAAAATACAAGGGGCGATACACGAAATCTAATATGAGTGATACCTAATCTGACGTTGGAAGCTGCTTAAGAGATGGGGAGCTCTAGCGCCTTGGTGCTTTATGAACCTGTCTTTGGGCTTGCGACCGACGATCTCAGATGAAGATTGATCTATATCGCGATGCTCTATGCTGAGTGTTGTGTCAACCTGTAGGTTAGATGCCGAGATAGGATAAGCTTAGGATGGGCTAATACACTTGCCAGTCCGGCTGTCTGGTCCAGGTGTCTGATTCTACTTTCGAACTTGCTCTGACGTTAAGTTGGAGCCTATCACCACTTCGTGGTGACAACCAACTGTTGGATGCTGAGATAGGATGAAGCTAATGACGGCAATTGCTATTATGGTTTTGTCTGGTCCAGGCGTCCGACACCAACCTCGAACTAGACTCTAACATTGTTAGAGTCCTTCACCACTCTGTGGTGACTTCACGCAGTATAACTATTAACATCACGCAGTATAACTATTAACCTACAACCAACTATACATGAGAGGAGCTCACCTCTATAAAAAGTCTCAGTGGATCACACCACTATAAAAAAGTCTTGTGGAAACACACCACGGTTAAAAAAGTGTCTTCAGTGGATCACACCACTTTAAAAAAGTCTTGTGGAGCAAACCACGGTTAAAAAAGCCTCGCACATTCGTGTGTGAGTGAATGATGACAGTGTGGGGGGGGGGGGGGCTCAAGGTTTGATGGTATTTCAGGGACTTGTAAACATTCCTGATTATTGACAAATAATTACCCAAAGTAATATATTATGTATGTTTAAGAAATTTAAGCTTCGATCTCATTGCGTCAATTATTATAATAATACATTATTGTTTTAATGGATGCAACTGAGTGGTCCTTGATGTACCACAAAAGGTAGGAGCTCACCATCGTTTGGCGTGCAGGGAGCCAACGATCATCATTTCATTTTTTTACAATGAAATGATGCCATCTTGATTTCGAACGTTGCCTATGGACTCAAAGGAACTTGAAACAACGATGTGTAGTGTAGACGTTCAATGTGATGTTGAATGTCGAGGTACATAAGTTGCGATGTAGGTTCTTTTGATGTTTACCCATAGAAATAATTGTGTCTCTCGACTTCAGTGTTGAGTCTCGTGATAATGGAGCAAACCGGTATCATTCATACTGGATTTTAAATATTCTTTAATATAAAACCAATACGGGAACCCCCTAAAATCTAATACACGAACTCTTGCATATGTCGACTAGGTCTTATGAACTCATTACTTCTGACGCTCTAAAAGTTCTTGGGTTAATACGATCACAACATTATAAAGGGTTCTACCACTAGCGATTCACGTGCCACTCTAAAGACATAATTTAAAAATAGGAAGATTTATAGGAATTATAGGGTAGAGATTTTCGTAGGTTACTTAGTTCAGTTACAAACTGCTATTATCACACTTATATTATATACTTATAGCACTACTTACTTGTGTGCATGTTTGTTACTCTCACTGATAATCACTGGGTAGTGGGTACATGTTAGATAAACTATTAACAAATCCCACGTTTAATTCGTCATTTTCCCATTCGTCTAAAAATAATACATCATTTTGAAATAAAATAGAATGTACAAAGCTGTAATGATATTCTAATAATTAATATTTTATTTTACATTAGGTCTAGACTACAGACCCTGGGTTCGCTTGGCGACTAGGTTGCAAGCACACTTGGCGGCCTGTGCTCACCCATTAGCTGCAGAAGAAAGCAGTCTCGCTAGTAAAATTAAAGAGGTAATTAAAAAAACAATATAAGCCATGATGACTGGTTGTTTTTCAGCAAAAATGTGAGAAGGCTGGATTTATACACAACCATATTATTAGTGGAGAAAGCGATGGTACTAATGTATGTTGCCCACGAAATGAACAAAACAGACCGACTGGATGAAACTATGGGTGTTTTCCGATATTCACTGGACCACTGTAAGGTGTGACGTCATTTCAGTAATACTGTGAAGCAGTTCCTTTTTAGGGTGGAACCACATTTGTGAGGATCGTTTCGGATTTCGCTCATACAAAACTGTCAAATTCCATAGAAACGTGTACGGATCAAATCGGCTTTTCGATGCGTACACGAATGTATGGAAAATGACAATTTTATATAGGCAAAATCCGAATCGATCCTCACAAATGTGGTTCCACCCTTAGTTTGCTATACTGGTTACTGTTTAAAACGGAACGCTGTCCAAGTATACTGTCATTCCCATTTTTTCAAATCTAGGCGCTGCTTATGTTTTTTGATCACGTGATCAAAGTACTGAGAGCACCTTACCTGGAGCTCTCCAGGTAAGGTGCTCTCCAGTGCTCACAGTACAAAAATGGCGGCGAGTTATGACGTCATACATTTCCTCGGGTACTGCGGCAGTGTACTGGCAGTCTATAACGGAGCGAATTTTTCACCAGGGAGAGCACTGAGCAGTACTCGCAGTGTATTTCGGAACACACCTGTATAACTTGACATAATAACCCTAAAAAATGACATTTACAGGCCGATACAGAGATCTCCCGTCTCTATTCAATAGGGGTGGAGAAACAGAGAAACAACGCGCGGCACGCGGAGAGGCTATCTCGAGTTAGAGAAGTGGCTCACCAACTGTCCAGATGTAATTCCTTGTTAAACCAGGTAACTGTCACTATCATTCACTCACTGACCCATCGCCGGCGTACTTAACAACCTGTAACTCTGCAGGTCCTCAACCAGGTATGGTTGCGGCCCTGCAGACAGACTTTCGTACATACTTGAACCCCCCGTTTAACCCCCCTTGGGGTGGAATTAATTCTTAGTGCTCGCCTACGTCATAAAAAGAACCTACTGTTAAAATTTCAAGTTTCTAACTTCAGTGGTTTAGGCTGTTTTTATAAGTATTGAAGATAGATAAAAATCACTTATGTACTGTTCCTTACTAAGTCTGGCTAAAACTCAAAAATGGCCTGATCGATTTGATTTTTTTTGTTTTGCCGCCTTAATACAGGGGTGGTTTAAAAACCAAAAAAAATAATAAATAGAAAAACCAAAATTTAAAAAAAAAAACAAAACTGATAATTTTGTATGGGAAATCGCGGGTAATAGCCAATCATACTAATATAAATGAGAAAGTGTTTGTTTGTTGGTTTGTCCTTCAATCACAACAACAACAACAGAGCCACGGATCGACGTGATTTTTTGCATGGGTATGGTTGAGGACCTGGAGAGTGACATAGGCTACTTTTTTCCCGGAAAATCAGAGTTCCCGCGTGATTTTAAAAACTAAATCCACGCGGACGAAGTCGCGGGCATCAGCTAGTCGTTTATAATTATTCTAAACTTTTTTTCAGACTCTTCAAGATATAGAAGAGTTGAATGGACTGTTACCGGAAGATAAGCGGTTAGAACCTTTTGTATGGAATGAAAAAAACGACACATAGTCTTAATAATAATCATCATCATCATCATCATCTCAGCCTGCGGACGTCCACTGCTGAACATAGGCCTTTCCCAGAGAACGCCACCACACCCGGTCCTCAGCCTTCCTCATCCAGCCACTTCCCGCCACCCGCTTTATATCGTCAGTCCAACGTGCTGGAGGGCGCCCCACACTACGCTTACTTGTTCGCGGTCTCCACTCTAGGACTTTTCGGCCCCAACGGCCATCGCTTCTGCGACAAGCATGGCATTAATAATAATTAAGTATTATTATCTATATTTTACGTACCTAGTTCATAATAGTTAATTTTTCAAAAAAATAAATGTTAATAATCATTATGCTTATTACGGATATTGTTATACATAAGTTAGTTACTAATTGATAGATACAATAATACTATACTTTATCCAGCTTATTTTACTTAAACTTTAACTAACGAATACAATTGAGGTTTTGACAGGATTGCCATAACAAAACCTGTCAAACCGTCAACTTAATCTATTCGTCGGTTAAGCACTATTCGGCGATTGTGATCCCTTAGGGTTGGTTGAATATCAAGTAGTTAGTTTAAATTGTATCGAAAAAGAATTCTGAGTATTTTGTGTTGAAACAGTCAGCGAAAAAAAATCCTACTTTGTGTTGAAACAGTCTAGGTTCTTTATTTGTTTACCATTTAACCCTTAAGTCAATGCCCTCAACCTTATCTGTCCACCTGACGTGCAACTGACATTAAGCCTGAAATATATAGATCGCACTCAAACTCCGCTCAGACTCAGACAGATAAAACAGCAATTAATATCAGATTCACCTTGAGATTTACGCAGTATATAGTACGCTTAAGAACGCGTAGAACACTAAAAAAAATCAGATTTCACCCGCGTGGTGCGATGAAGTAAAACATAGCCGCAACCTCATGTGAGGCGCGACAAACGAAAGCGTTTTGCGCGGAATAGGAGTGTAGTAAGCGCCAAATACTTTGTAACTCGTAAAATTCTCATTTTCTTTTCAATTCACTAAGCTACTCTCTTGATAATATTAATCGGAATTTTATGTAAAAATTTTGGCTCTGGTAATATGCAATACATTGAAAATAAATGAATATTGGTTAAAGATTAGACCTAACTTCGCGATTTTTTATTATCGAACAAATTTCATCATTTTATGTTTTTGCCAAGCAAGTCCCTTGGCAGTATTATGTAATTTTTGCGTGTTTTTTTTCGGATAGTTGAAACTTGATCTACTACTGTAAAAATCAAATCTGTTTACTGTTTTACAAAGTTGTTTTTGTAAAAAGTATTTGGCGCTTACTACACTCCTATTCCGCGCAAAACGCTTTCTTTTGTCGCGCCTCACATGAGGTTGTGGCTTTTTTATCTCATCGCGAAATCTGATTTTTTTTGGGGTTACACGCGCTCTTAAAGCTGATATTTGACAGTTGAGACCATATGGTGACAGCCCCAGGCTACGAAAGTAATGCCGGCTGTTCCGCAAATATCAAAAGCGTTGTGTTGTGTGTGAAATATAATGGTTTGTCCATTATAATAACTTATTCATCGAGAATTGGTTGAAGTGGATAGCGAGAGCCAAATTCAATTTTGTCCTTATGGGAGTTCGCTCCAGCGATTCAATGAGGTAATAATAACTAACCTGGTAACAACATAATATTTTAAAAAGAGCAACCGCTGAGTTTTTTGCTGGTTCTTCTCGGTTAGAATGATATTCCGAACCAGTGGTAGATTCACTTGACTATTCGAAAGTACTTAAATGATTCTATTCTATTCTATTTGAGCTTTCCCTTTTGATTGGTCTGCGTTCGTGCTTTAGTATGTATTTATTACTAGTTAACCAGAGAGGTTGAACGCATAATGTATGAAGAAATAATGTCCATACATACGAGTTTCGAGTAGGTAGGTAGGTACTCTTGGTTTTTTTTCTCGTAGGTAGTAATCTATACTTATACCTAATAAAACTGTAACTGGACGATTTCCTGTCTGTTTGTTTGTCCTTCTTTCACGTAAAAACTACCGCACAGATTTCTACAAAATTTTATACCGTGGTAGCTTATTACTCGGGTCAACATCTAGGCTACTTTTTATCCCGGAAAAATCAAGGAGTTCCCGAGGGACTTTAAAAACTAAATCCACACGGACAAAGTCGCGGGCATCAGCTAGTGCCTAATAATAGTGTGTTTCACGAGGGGCCAAAATATTTTGCTCTTGGGCTCTTTGCTTTGCTCTGAATTCAAAATAAAGCCCTCGAGGAACAAAATATCTTTTTGGCCCCTTAAAACAAATAGGTAACTATTTGACATTTGCACGCATCATTTTCACAGAGAGAGGAAGCAAAGTAGTAAGTAGGCTTCTTTGCTTTTTCAATGTGTGAAGAATGAGAGTGTGCAAACTGAAAACATCAAAAAGCTATTCGTAAAATGGACAAACTATAGTGTTACTGATTTTCAAGGTCAACTACCGATACAATAATTGATAATAATTCAAAAACACTGACGAATTTAGCTCCGGCCAAAAAATAGCATCATGGCCTGGCCACATTTTGATCTGAGCTTCTGCGGTCAAAGTTGCGGCTACGGTCGTGGGTGTCGTGTGCTAGTTCGCGTATTATTATGTATAATATGGACGTAGCTTAGTTACGCAAAGGGAAATCAACCCACAAGACATTTATCAAATTAAATGCATACTTATTTTAGAATTAAGGTAATTTATCTTTCCATTGACAATTTTTTGGGTTGCATCCTTTTTTGCGTGACTACGTCCATATTGTGTCGTCGCCAAAACTCTGGCGACGTTGTCGCACAGGCGAATCGCCGCGCGACGCGCGGTGCGTCGCTCGCTCGCTCGCTCTCTCTCGCCCTCATACCTTGGCCATATCGCGCGACACGCCGAACCGCGTCCGCCGATTCGCCTGTGCGAAAACGTCGCCTATGACGACAATACTTTCTTATTAATATCGAGTATTATTTTTATTTTTGCGTACTGCACTATTATTTATTCTTGGTTCGTGGTCTATACTTTCGCAAATGAAATAGTACATAATTCCAAACGCGACTGATGACTGCAAACTGCTAACTGCAAACCGCTAACTGCAAACCGCAAGGTGACATCAAGTGACAGTGCCGCCGCGTTCCGAAAGTATTGAACAAACTAGGTAGGGGCAAGTGCTGTTCCTATGGACACTTGTACTTGACGCGACCGTAAAGCTTTGTCTATGTTTGACAGTTCGCGTTCAAATTAGAATTTTAGGGTTGCTAGTTTCGACGGATTCGATTGTGTCCACAGGTACAAGCGTCCATAGGAACAGCACTTGCCCATTTATAGAAACAAGTTAGGGCTCTTTTCTGGCTTTTCTTTTTTTGCGCGGCAGGTGGTGCGTCGCGTCGCGTGGACCGTCGCCGCGTACTACGCCAGAAAACTTCTGCAAGAACGCTCTCATACTTGGCCATAATATGTTGGAGTTAACCGCGCGACGCGACGCACTACGCGCCGCGTCTCCAGAAACGCGCCCTAAATCTTTCGCCTGCCCTTTGCTTACGTTAGATACGTTTATTATGTATACGTAATTTGAACATATTCTTGCACTTAGGTATATTGCCAAATTATAAAAAATTCGCTCAATAAAAATAATTATTATTTATCCAACATTGTGTTTTATTCATAGACGAATGATATTTACTACCGGTTTTATTTAATCGACCACACAAAAAGGAGGTTCACTATTTTTCCTGTCGGTGTAATTGTCTACACTCGTCAAAGCCTCCGCCGCGCGCGCCGGACATAACGCTAATAAGTACAAATGTTTAAGTATGAGAATTTTTAGATTATATTAAATAAAAATCACATAATATATAAAATATATTAAGCTACTGGCTCTGACTTCGTTCGTGAGTTGTTAGGATTTGTAAAAATCTCACGGAAATTATTTTTCTTCGGTATTAAAAGTAGATACTCCAAGATGTATTCTCGTCCAAAATCCCTCAGTGACTGGAAACTTAAGTCTTCAGTGCGTGTTGCCAGTGATGACTTACGGATCCGAGACATGGTCGCTATAAATGTGGGCCTCATAAGAAGGCTCACTCAGCGGGCGATGGAAAGAACTATGCTCGGAGTATCCCTGCGAGATCAAATCGGAAATGAGGAGATCCGTAGGATAACCAAAGTCACCAACAAAGCAGCGAGTCGCGAAACTGAAGTGGAAATGGGCGGGGGACATAGTTCGAACAGCCAATGGTCGTTGGGGTTCCAAGGTGCTGGAGTGGCGACCCCGCACCGGTAAGCGCAATGTTGTCAGACCCCCCACTAGTTGGACCGACGACATCAATGATCAAACGAGTCGCAAGGAGCCGCTGGATTCAGGCGGCGCAAGACCGAAGCATTTGGAGGTCCATGCGACCATGCAGGAGAGTGGAGACCTTTGTCCAGCAGTGGACGTCTATCGTTTGATAAAGAAGAAAAGTAGATACTTAAAACTGTTTAAATATGTCTAATAGGTAGGTAGTAGGTACCTACCTACTTATTGCAAATAATTCGGGCGTCGGGGGTTAAAAATGTTGCATCAAGATGCAACATTCATCATGAGCAACCCATTAACGTCTCACTTCCGAGCAGTCTCCCAATGCGAATTGGTAGACTTCACACACCTTTGAGAACATTATAGAGAACTCTCAGGCGTACAGATTTCCTCACGATGTTTTCCTTCACCGTTGAAGCATGTGATATTTAATTGCTTAAACGCACATAACTCCGAAAAGTCAAGAGGTGCTTGCCCGGGATCGAACCTGCGACCCCCAGAATAGGAGACCGCAGTCCTAACCACTAGGCTATCAGTGCTCTTGATGATGCAACATTAAGATACTAGTTGTTCGCCCCGAACTGAGACCTCGCGGTAACGGTATCCCATGATTATTCATTCAATCGATACATGATAACCAAAACTGACATTATTATTATGCCCGTTTTCACCAAACATACCTAAATCATCCCCTAAGTAGGAGTCTCTTAACGTAGGTAGCTCCTAAATACAATCCTAAGTCCTAACATCCGTCCCAATATCCTTTTAGGTGTCCCGTACAGGATCGTGATAAATAAGTTGACAGAAAACATCAATCACCTAACTTATAGGTAGCCCGTAAAGGTTAGGGAACGTTAGTGAAAACATTGAATTATTATGTAGGTACTAACGAGTGAAACCGGGTTACGGGCATCTGTACAAATCGTCATCTATCGACGCGAATAGAAAATATACAATATTTAACTAAAATTTAACTAAAAAATAATTTTAATTGAATAATATGGTACAAAAAAAATTACAATACAATTATTGTATTATAATAAGTAACTAAATAATAATGGTCGACGCAAAACTGTTTTTGGGATAGGTCGTTAGTCGTAACTCGTAGTTCCATGGGAATAGTTACTGACTGCGCCATCTATTAGCATTATTGTGAAGCTATGTTGATGCTATATGAATTACTGATGTACATTAAAAATTAAATAATCTCGTTTCTTTATAATATTCATATAATTTTAGTATTTGTTGTTCAAGTACAGGATATAAGTGACCTAAAAACATAAAATCAGTTTGAAAATCCATAGCGGATTTTCTTAGGGAGCGTCTTCAAGCGAGCGTATAAAATCGCCACTTTGAAAGCCCCCCATTTCGTCAATTTTAAGGGAAAAATTAAAAAAAAAATATTTTTGTACTCAGTTCAAAATTATCTTTAAAATGATACGTAACAATTTTATGTAACGCGATATTTTTTTTTTTACTTCGCATTCGCTTCTATGAGAGCCCCCCTGAAATAAAGATTTTTATAACTTTTTAAGCCATTTTCGGCTGGAGGCCATCGGTTTACATATTATATCTAAATTTGAAGTAATTACGTTCAGTAATTCAAAAGTTATAAGGCTCTGACAGACGGACGGACGGACGGACGGACGGACAAGTGCAAATCGCTCTAGTTAACTCAAAGACCTTCGCTTCGCTCGGTCGATTAAAATAGGTACACCTGCTATTTATTATTTATGTATGTACAGGATATACCTATGCCTATTTTTAATATAGACGTATTATAATGTTTTTGGCTAATCTATACAATCTCAACTCAAAAATGTGTAAAATAGAACATTCCCTTTTAAATGTCGGTCACTTTGCCGGCTATAGACTACGCAGGTAGGTAAGGTAGGTATAATACCTAGTGGTAATAGTAAATTTAAATTCTAATGCAATCTCAATTGCGTTAGCGGCAGAGTACGGAATTGCAAAACTATGTCGTTCCATACTTCAGTTCATATTTTCTCAACGTTAGGACATAACGTGTTTTAGTTTTTCTTGTGTTCTAAATAATATTGGTGAGTGAATTTTATTACAAATTATTTTCAATAAATCTTTTTCTAAGGGCCTATTTAACCATCGCCGAGTTTATTTTAACTGTGGAATATACCTACCTACCTACCTAATTTAAATTTTGACAGTTTTTGTCAAAAACTGAAGAATAGGCCCTTGCCCCTTAATTAGCTGGATACTTACACGTTTTCATCTTATTCAGGAATTTTATAAAAATAATTAAAATTGAAATATCTAAGTAAATTAAATTATGAAAAATGTTTAACAAAGATGTTAAAATTAAAATACCTATTATAATACAATGGAATGTTTCCTGGCAGCGGGAAGGACTTTGCCGGTAGGTACCTACCTACTTCAGGATTCTAGAAAAATTATACGCGTCTTCGTCACGCCATATAAACAAAAAACAAGTTATTCACGTTATTATAATTTTTAGATTGTGATTGGTAAATGTTTTCGGTACGAATTGAAATAAGTTATATTCGACAATACAAACAACATACAAACATCTACACTATATTATAAGATTACTAGCTGATGCCCACGACTTCGTCCTCTTGGATTTAGTTTTTAAATTCCCTCGGGAACTCTTTGGTTTTCCGGGATAAAAAGTTAATGCAAATTAAAATACGTTAATTACACGACTGTAATACTTATATACAGTTCGAGATTTAGATGCTAGGCAACCTAGCAACCTAAACCTCGAACGATGTTATTACGAGTTTTATTAAAGATTATGTTATTATTACTAGTGGTTCGCCCCGAACTGAGACCTCGCGGTAACGGTAGGTATCCCATGATTATTCATTCAATCGATACATGACGACCAAAACTGACATTATTATTATGCCCGTTTTCACCAAACATACCTAAATCATCCCCTATGTAGGAGTCTCTTTACGTAGGTAGCTCCAAAACACAATCCTAAGTCCTAACATCCGTCCCAATGTCCTTTTAGGTGTCCCGTACAAGATCGTGATAAAGAAGTTGACAGTAATCATCACCTAACTTATCATAGGTAGCCCGTAAAGGTTAGGGAACGTCAGTGAAAACATTGAATTGTTATGTAGGTACTAACGAGTGAAAACGGGTTAGGGGCATCTGTACAAATCGTCATCTATCGACGCGAATAGAAAATATACAAAATGCAGCAATTAATAGTTTATTGAAGTTTGATATTTAACTAAAGAAAAATTTTAATTGAATAATATGTTAGGTACCTAAATAATAATGCTCGACGCAAAACTGTTTTTGGGATAGATCGTAGTCGTAACTCCCTAGTTCCATGGAATAGTTAATGACTGCGCCATCTATTAGCATTATTGTGAAGCTATGTGAAAATTACTGATGCTCATTAAAAATTAAATAATCTCGTTTCTTTATAATATTCATATAATTTTAGTATTTGTTGTTCAAGTACAGGATACAAGTGAAGTAAAAAAATAAGTACAGGTTGAAAATATATAGCCGATTTTCCCAGAAAGCGTCTTCAAGCGAGCGTATTAAATCGCCACTTTGAAGGCCCCCCATTTCGTCAATTTTAGGAAAAAAATAAAAAAAAATACGTTTGTACTCTGTTCCAAATTGTCTTTAAAATGCTACATAGAAACTCTATGAATTGCAAAAAAAAAACATTTTACTTCGCATTCTATGAGAGCCCCCCTGAAATAAAGATTTTTATAACTTTTTAAGCCATTTTCGGCTGGAGGCCATCGGTTTACATATTATATCTAAATTTGAAGTAATTACGTTCAGTAATTCAAAAGTTATAAGGCTCTGACAGACGGACGGACGGACGGACGGACAAGTGCAAATCGCTCTAGTAAACTCAGAGACCTCGCTTCGCTCGGTCAATTATGTAGATATATGTATATGATTATGTTGCTAGGCAACCTAAATCTCGAACGATGTTAGATTGTGAGATAGTCTTAACCGAAATAGACTACTTACTGATATTATTAATGCGAAAATGTGTTTGTTGGTTGGCTTGTCCTTCAGTCAAGCCGCAACAGAGCTACGGATCGACGTGATTTTTTGCATGGGTATAGTTGAGGACCTGGAGAGTTATAAAGGCTCCTTTTTATCCCGAAAAATCAAAGAGTTCCTGAGGGATTTTAAAACTAAATCCACGCGGACGAAGTCGCGAGCATCAGCTAGTAATATATATTTACGTTAGTGAAAAGGAAAAATTTCCTGGTGACATATTGTACAGCGGATATCGCGGATGTTGATTTTTTGCAGTGTATTCGATAGAAAATTTCTTACTCTTTCAGGAAAAAATTACGCGAACCACTTTTTTTTGGCCGGAAGATCATACCTACTTGAAGTATGTGTTCGGGGGAGACGCTTCCAGCCCAAAAAAAGTGGTTTGCGTAATTGTTTCCTGAAAATGACATTAGGTATTGAATTTTTTGGAATAATAGAAAGTTATTGTTTCGGCCTTTCAAATTAACGCATACTGAACTTATTATAAACGCACACAAAATTTTCGCATCCACTATGACGGGACTTTCAATGTTCCCGGCTCCCGGACCATACCTAGACTACCTACTTACTTCTAAGTTCTAAGTAGGTAAAGCACCTATGAATGAAGTTGTTTGTAATAGTGAAATGTGACGTCATAATTTTTTTTGTAGTTTACTCTGTAGGCAATAGCAGACAAAACTTACATAAAATCACATGGATTTTGCTTAATTTGAAATACCCTCTATTTAATAATCAATAAGTACCTAGACCCAATCAAGATCTCAAAACAATGCTCAATGATCTCAGCAGGGTTTCTCAACAGGTGGGCCTGAAAATGAACATGAGCAAGACGAAAATCATGTCCAATGCTCATGCTCCGCTCCACCCAGTAATCGTTGAGAACTCTGCACTCAAAATTGTAGACGAGTATATATACCTGGGACATACAGTCCAGCTAGGTAGGTCCAATTTCGAAAAAGAGATTAACCGCCGAATCCAACTCGGCTGGGCAGCGTTCGGGAAGCTCCGAGATGTCTTCTCGTCCAAAACCCCTCAGTGCCTGAAGATTAAAGACTTCGAACAGTGCGTGTTGCCAGTGATGACTTATTACGGATCCGAGACATGGTCGCTAACTATGGGCCTCATAAGAAGGCTCAGGGTCACTCAGCGAGTGATGGAGAGAGCTATGCTCGGTATATCCCTGCGAGATCAAATCAGAAATGAGGAGATCCGTAGGAGAACCAAAGTCACCGACATAGCTCGGCGTGTCGCGAAACTGAAGTAGAAATGGGCGGGGCACATAGTTCGAAGAGCTGATGGTCGTTAGGGTCCCAAGGTGCTGGAGTGGCGACCCCGCACCGGGAAAGGCAGTGTTGGCAGACCCCCCCACTAGGTGGACCGACGACATCAAACGAGTCGCAGGGAGCCGCTGGATTCAAGCGGCGCAAGACCGAAGCCTGTGGAAGTCCATGCGGGAGACCTTTGTCCAGCAGTGGACGTCGATAGGTTGATAAAGAAGAAGAAGTGCCTAGACCTAATAAATATTTATTTTAGACAGAAGCAACATCGCTGTTAACAGCTTTTTCTCAATAAATACAATTGAGACAATTAAAATAATAGGTTATGTAACGAAACTCAATTAACTTAGTTATGTTTTACACAGTTTTTACGTAACTTGACCGACTTAACTGAGACATCTGCGTTCCGTTTGCAAGACAACCTTGAGTCAATTGTTAGAAGTGAGTAAGTGATTAATGTTGCCAAAGAAACTGAGATACTTCGTTTATAGGTAGATTGCACATTTCGACAACTAATCTAGATTTCGTGCATCGAAACTATACCTAATGTTTGACTAAAATGGACCTATAGATAGATTGTTTTTTTAGTCCTATGTCCCCCAAGTGGGGCAGAGGGCGTCCACAGTACTACGCCATCCGACCGGTTTTGAGCCACAGCCTTAACTTCGTTCCACGTCATCCCTATCCTCGCAACCTCCGCCAGAACCGTACGCCGCCAAGTTTGCTTGGGCCGGCCCTGCTTTCTCTTTCCCTGAGGGTTCCAGTCGAGAGCCTGTCTCGCTATGTTGTTGGGTTCCCTTCGAAGAGTGTGACCGATCCATCCCCATTTACGACGTTTAATCTGCTCGTCCATTGGCGATTCTTTACATTCTTTACTTTCTTTACATTCTTTACAGTCATTTGGCGTATCAAAAGATCGATGCTACTGATATTCTCCGGCAAGTGTATACCGAGAATGCGGCGGAGGCACCGGTTGACGAAAACTTGGATTTGATGCGATATGGCTTTCGTGACTTTCCATGTCTCGCACCCATATTATGTTAGGACGGACTTGACGTTGCTTCGAAAAATTTTGAGTTTTAGATTTCTTGTCAATTTCCGCGATTGCCATACAGAGCGGAGCTGGATAGATAGGTAGGTACTTATGTCTTAAAAAATTTGTCGAGCGTTATAAAGGTTATAATAGTTAGTTGACAAATTTTTTAACCGACTTCAAAAACAAGAGGAGGTTATCAAATCGACGAGTATTTTTTTGGCGATGTTACTCCATAACTCCGTGAAATCCTATTAATTCAATTTGTTTTTTATTTGAATGGTCATGTCATACCTAAGGTTGGTCCCATTTTTTGGTGAAGACCTGATGAATATCTTCGGTGATGGAGGACGGAACTCCTCAATTTTTGTTGATGTTACTCCATAACTTCTTCAAATCTGAACCGTTTTCAATCATTTTTTTTATTTGAAAGGACATACTTACCGCCGTTGTTCCATTTAAATTTGTTGAAGATCTGATAAATATAATCTTCGATGGAGGACGGAACTCCTCAATGAATTAGAGCAAATCGCTCGCGATCAGAGAATGTGAAGATTGATCCTATGAAGTTACCACTAAAAAGCTTCAAACAACAATATTAAACAAAAAAAAAAGCTTCAAACAACAACAAACTTGTTCTAAAAATTCTTTTAGAAAACCGACTTCTACCGACCCGACCGACCTAGCGTTGCGCATCGATTTAATCGTTTTTATTTAGGCTCGTCCGACTTCGACATACCTGTACAAACTAAAATACTTTGTAGTGGCATTTGAAGTCGGTTTTTATTTTCAATTTTATATATTACTAGTGGTTCGCCCCGAACTGAGACCTCGCGGTAACGGTATCCCATGATTATTCATTCAATCGATACATGACGACCAAAACTGACATTATTATTATTATGCCCGTTTTCACCAAACATACCTAAATCATCCCCTATGTAGGAGTCTCTTTACGTAGGTAGCTCCAAAACACAATCCTAAGTCCTAACATCCGTCCCAATGTCCTTTTAGGTGTCCCGTACAGGATCGTGATAAAGAAGTTGACAGTAATCATCACATAACTTATCATAGGTAGCCCGTAAAGGTTAGGGAACGTCAGTGAAAACGTTGAATTATTATGTAGGTACTAACGAGTGAAAACGGGTTAGGGGCATCTGTACAAATCGTCATCTATCGACGCGAATAGAAAATATACAAAAAGAATAATTTTAATTGAATAATATGTTATTATAGTACCTAAATAATAATGGTCGACGCAAAACTGTTTTTGGGATAAATCGTAGTCGTAACTCCTAGTTCAATGGAATAGTTAATGACTGCGCCATCTATTAGCATTATTGTGAAGCTATGTGAAATTTACTGATGCTCATTAAAAATTAAATAATCTCGTTTCTTTATAATATTCATATAATTTTAGTATTTGTTGTTCAAGTACAGGATACAAGTGAAGTAAGAAAATAAGTACAACTTGAAAATATATAGAAAATTTTCCCAGAGAGCGTCTTCAAGCGAGCGTATTAAATCGCCACTTTGGAAGCCCCCCATTTCGTCAATTTTAGGAAAAAAATTAAAAAAATATACGGTTGTACTCTGTTCCAAATTGTCTTTAAAATGATATAGAGAAAACCTATGAATCGCAAATAAAAAAAAATTTCTTCGCATTCGCTTCTATGAGAGCCCCCCTGAAATAAAGATTTTTATAACTTTTTAAGCCATTTTCGGCTGGAGGCCATCGGTTTACATATTATATCTAAATTTGAAGTAATTACGTTCAGTAATTCAAAAGTTATAAGGCTCTGACAGACGGACGGACGGACGGACGGACAGACGGACAAGTGCAAATCGCTCTAGTAAACTCAGAGACCTCGCTTCGCTCGGTCAATTATATTCCGCAAAGTTTCCGTTTGAAGTGCTAGCTAATAATATTAATGTGTAGACTAACTTTAAGATCCAATTTATTTTGTCACATTAGTGTTTCGATGGTCAGAACTAGTTATAATAAACTAAAACTAAAATATCAAAACGTTGGTACGTATCAAAAAGGTTAAGTGTACAATGCGATATGAGTCTGTAATTAGAATACAGGATGACGAAACTTTAAATTGACTATACACTTTATACCAATACATACAATACTAGCTGATGCTCACGACTTCGTCCGTTTGGATTTAGTTTTTAAAATGCCACGGGAACTTTTTGATTTTCCGGGATAAAAAGTACCTAGCCTATGTCACTCCCCAGCCCCCCTAGCCAAGTTACACAGGTGTCGTATCTATTCTCTTCCTATGATCGTTAACGCTTTAGAGCAGGGGTTCCCAAAGTTTTTTTTATCACGCCTCCCTTCTGAAATGATAGGAGGCGTGATAAAACTTTGAGCACCCCTGCTTTATATATATAGGTATTATTATTTATTATTATGAGCTTAAAGGGCGGTTATTTCGAAACCACAGAACTTTTTCAATATAATTTTCAACCGACAAAACTATACTATTTTATTCGTTTATAAATAGTAGGTACCCACCAGCTACCAGCATATCGTAATCGTATAATCTACAAGAAGGAACCTACAATAAAAACAGTGATAGCCTAATTAATGGTTAGGACTGTGGTCTCCTATTCGAGAGGTCGCAGGTTCGATCCCGGGCCTCTGACTCCGACCTCTGACTTTTCGGAGTTAGCAATTAAATGTCACATGCTTCAACGGGGAAAGAAAACATCGTGATGAGTTGCTGATGATGATGATGATGCTGTAAAATTATAGATCTACAGTGTAATATTAGGTACTAGCTGATGCCCGCGACTTCGTTCGCGTGGATTTAGTTTTTAAAACCCCTCGGGAACTCTTTGATTATCCGTGATAAAAAGTAGCCTATGTCACTCTCCAGGTCCTCAACTATACCCATGCAAAAAATCACGTCGATCCGTAGAACTGTTGCGACATGATTGAAGGACCAACCAACAAACAAACACACTTTCGCATTTATAATATTAGTAAGTATGCGAAAAGTTGTTAGGTAGGTAGGTATTTTTTTTGAACCGGATGTTTTGAATTTTGTGGATTCTCCGCGGATGGATTGAATTAATGATAGGTAGGTATTACAAGACGCTCTTGACCTTGTCATAGTACTTACCTGCTGCCTACGTGCTGTGAATTTATTATATTCTCCATCTACGTTAATACGAAACAATGGTAGTTGAAGTTGAGATAGGCTAATAACCGATTGTTTCGGATAGGTAGGTCGCAAGTTCACGATACGAGAATCAATAGTGTCAGAATATTAAATGAAAAACTTCTTTTCAAAAAACCTACTTCGAACGCCAATACAAATTACAATGATATTTTCAAAAAGCGCTGTATCAATTTCGATAAAATTTACCTATATGGGACCACCTCTGAAGTACGACCTACAAAAATAATTGGCGGAATAATCGCATAGCAAACATACAGTCGGATTGAGTACTTCCTCCTTTTTGAAGTCGGTTGTAATGTAAGGAGGTAGCATAAGAATATATTCCTTGATAATTTAATATAAAAAATTCTTTTTAAAAAACCGACTTCAAACACCCGCGCCACTAAAAAGTATATAATTTATTGTAGATATTTTAAAAACCGCTCGATCAATTTCGATATAATGGGACCACTTGGGAAGTAAACCCCTTGAAACAAAATAGTACATTACACATCTAGGGCAGTAAAATAAGGAATGTCTCAGATCACATGTAATTGTTGTCCGAGGCGAAGCCGAGGTCAATAAACATGTGATCTGAGGCTTTCTTATTTACTGCCCGTGGTGTGTATACTATTTTTCTCCTCGATGGAGGCGGAAAGCGACATTTTCGTTTAGCGCAGCGGGAGGAAAATTGACGCTTTCCGCCCGGAGGTGAGAAAAAGAATTTTCCAAATCGGTTCAGGCGTCTTCGAGTAATCGGTGAACATACATAAAAAAAGATTCCGACGAATTGAGAAGCTCCTCCTTTTTTGAAGTCGGTTACAATAATGTGGAGCCCCGTCCATATTTTCTAAAAAATCTAAAAAATGGTTTTCTTCTTTGAAATCAGTAATATTACTCGTGTCACAATGTTAGTTACCTTACTCCTTCGAAACGGGTGGACCGATTTTTATGAAATTTTGTGTGCATATCGGGTAGGTCTGAGAATCGGCCAACATCTCTATTTTTCATACCCCTAAATGATAACTTAAGGGTGACCAACCACTAAATATTTTTGTTGGCGGTACGAAGTTCGCTGGGTCAGCAGCTAGTATTTGATAAATATTCGACCGAGCGAAGCGAAGGTCTTTGAGTCTACTTGAGTGAATTTGCACTTGTCCGTCCGTCCGTCCGTCCGTCCGTCCGTCCGTCTGTCAGAGCCTTATAACTTCTGAATTACTGAACGAAATTACTTCAATTTTAGATATAATATGTAAACCGATGGCCTCCAGCCGAAAATGGCTTAAAAAGTTATAAAAATCTTTATTTCAGGGGGGCTCTCATAGAAGCGAATGCGAAGAAAAAAAAATTTTGCGTTTCATAGGTTTACAGTACCTCATTTTAAAGATAATTTGGAACAGAGTACAAAAGTATTTTTTTTTAAATTTTTTTCCTAAAATTGACGAAATGGGGGGCTTTCAAAGTGGAGATTATATTTGACCTCAGAACGGAATAACCATTGAAAGCTGGGGCTTGAAAGTTTTACAATTTTAGCGTAATATCATGTACTTGAACAACAAATACTAAAATTAGATAAATGTAATAAGGAAACTAAATTATTTAACTTTTAATGAGCAGCAACAACAGAACTTCACAATGATGTCAATAGATGGCGCTCTCATCTCATATAGCAAATGCAGCTTTATGTAACATACCTATTATTCAATTAAGATTATTATTTAGTCATTTAGCAAACATCAATAAAACTTCACGTTGCAGTTTGTTTTTACATATTTCTGATCGTGTCAATAGTTGACGCTGTGTACAAGTAATTTAATTTGAATGTTCCAAAAAACTATACCTAAGTTTGATTGAGGCCTTGAGGATTTCACTATAACAGTTCCCTAACCTTTACGGGCTACCTATGTTAAGTTAGTTGACACTTTCTGTCAACTTTGTTATTACGAACCTCTACGGGACAACTAAAGGTGAAAATGACATTGGGATGTTAGAATTGTATTTAGGGGCTACCTATGTAAAGAGACTTCTACAAATGGGATGATTTAGGTATGGTTGGTGAAAACGGGCATAATAATAATGTCAATTTTGATCGTCAATTATGGGAAACCGTTACCGCGAGGTCTCAGTTCGGGGCGAACCACTAGTTAAAGAACAGTGATTGATTGAAAGATGCATTCTGTGCTAGGACTGCGGTCTCGTAATCGAGAGGTCGCGAGTTCGATCCCGGGTACGCACATCCGAATTTTCGTAGTTATGTGCGTTTAATCTATATATATAAAAGAAAGTGGTGTTAGTTACACTATTTATAACTCAAGAACGGATGAACCGATTTGGCTCAAAATTGGTGGAGAGGTAGCTTAGAACCAGGAGACGGACATAGGATACTTTTTATCCCGTTCGACCGCGTTTCCGTCAAGTCAATATAAAACCTGGTATAACAAAAATGCATCTGACATGGAATAAAAAAACGAAAATGACAGTGGAAGAACAAAACGTAGATAAATGACAGCTAAACGTAATTTTGTATTTGGTTAAGGTAACGGCACCTAATTCCGCGGTATTTTCATCAAAACTTGAAAAATCATCAAAAATTAAGCATTCGCTGTACCTTTCTACCGGACTGGCTATTTTTATCTGAAGTGTTATTTGACTTACTCTTGAAATAGGCTAAAAGTTTGATAATTAAACCTTAATTTATATGTAAAATTAAATAAAATATGAAAATAGTCCGAAGCACCTAATTCCGATGTAAAAATCCTTATTCCGATGCATTTGGTACCTAATTCCGAGTGTTCAAATTCAAAAGGAAAAGGAGTAGAAAGAGTACTACAGGGTGTTTAAGAGCCAACTGCATTTATTAAATTTGGTTTCTAAATCAGCCTAGTATCTGCGTCTTCTTAGATGACTAGTAAAATGATATCACAATCTACCATTAATAATATTCTTATGGTGAGTAATATTAATTACCATAATAAATTATTACTCCTTAATAACATCCAATGTTATCGATACCGGTAAAAAAATTACTAATATTTATGACCGGTTATTGACCGAACGAAGCTAGGTCTCAGAGTCTACTTGAGTGAATTTGCACTTGTCCGTCCGTCCGTCTGTCCATCCGACCGTCCGTCTGTCAGAGCCTTATAACTTTTGAATTACTGAAAGTAATTACTTCAAATTTAGATACAAAATGTAAACTGATGGCCTTCAGCCGAATATTGCATAAAAAATTATAAAAATCTTTATTTCAGGGGGGCTCTCATAGAAGTGAATGCGAAGGAAAATATTTTTTGTTGCTTTTCATAGGCTCGAGATATATATTTTTAAAGACGATTTAGAACAAAGTACAAAAATATATTTTTTTAATTTTTTTTAAATATATATATATTTTTTTAACTAATGTTCCCTAACCTTTACGGACTACCTATGATGATGATATTAGGTGATGATTTCTGTCAAAGTCTTTATCACGATCCTGTACGGGACACCTAAAAGGACATTGGGACGGATGTTAGGACTTAGGATTGTATTTAGGAGATACCTACGTCAAGAGACTCCTACTTAGGGGATGATTTAGGTATGTTTAGTGAAAACGGGCATAATAATAACGTCAGTTTTGGTCGTTATGTATCGATTGAATTAATAATCATGGGATACCGTTACCGCGAGTATAAGTCATAAAGCGAGCGAGTAATGACGGTATAAGTCAACGTGGGAAGGCGCCTGTCCGTTTACCTGATTCCCGTTAGTTTCCCGTTAGGGTTGATGTTGGTACCTGTTTTCCAAACCAACAAGGTGGATGCTAATACAGTTAATTGTTAAACGTTAAGTAGGTGCCGGTGGTAGTCTTAACTTGTCATAAAAGCCACAGATTGGCCTACATCAAATAAATAATTTTGAATTTTAATTGGTGTAAATTAGTTTTTACTTTCATGCGGTGTCGTTTAAGTTTAATTGTTTTCTATAAAAACTTTTAACTTTATTTATAAAATTAACTAGTTAAAACTACGGGTGATTTTTTTGCACGTGGTAATACCAACGTGTCTGGTAAGACCTGATTTCCCGTGGTACTACCAGTAGTACCACCGGTAGTACCACGGGTAAGTACCCCTTATTTCATTATTGTATTTGCAAATTTTACATAAACATTTTAGATTACGAATGTTATTTTAAATGGCAAATATAATACACTGAAATCATACACACTGCGGTAATATTGTAAACATCCTGTATTTAACTTCTGTTTATACCACGTAATAAGGTGCTCATAGAACCTAACTCCGATGTATATACATCGGAATAGCGTTTTATAACAAAAAACATGTTTCTTAATTCCGAGTATTAAAAAAGAAAAGATTTTTCCTCAGTAAATAAATAAATTATTTCTCAATTGGAATATCTTCGCAAAAATATACTATACTCTCTCAACATTGCATCGAAATACGTGTGAACTTAATTTTCCTTTCTTAACTTTCCCATACGATCAGTTAATGAATTACCAAAATAGATAATCTTTGATATGCTATAATTAGTGATTTCGACGCCAAAGTGTACCTCGGAATAAGGTGTTCTTATGCTGATTGACCATTTAAGTATTAGAATAGAATAGAATAGAATAGAATAGAAATGTTTTTTTATTCAAATAAACTTTTACAAGTACTTTTGAATCGTCAATGAGTCTACCACTGGTTCGGAATGCCGTTCCTGCCGAGAAGAACCAGCAAGAAACTCGGCAGTTGCTCTTTTCAAAATACTTTTACAATATACTTCACAGATATTCTATGTATGCAGAGTTTCCACAATGAGGGAAAGGTCCACAAAAGCATACGTAATTATTTCTAATTATAATTCAACACATGTCAAGACGGGCAGACAGAAAGTAGCCCCATTGCCGCTGGTGGCACCCGTTCACGAGCATGACGCATGACCCAGCCATTGCTTCGCTCAACCATATTTTAGGGAACGCAACAACCCGCATCACACGACACCACCGCAGAAATGTTAAAGAGAGTGTGACATACTTAGGCTACCCATCTTAAGGCATCGAATTGAAACTAATATTCAAATCAAATACTCATTTTAAAATATGACTTGTACACAAATAAAGTGGAAACTCTGAATAGAATAGAATTATTTTGATATACAATTATACAGGTTAATCATTACCTACTGTCTCATGAATCGCTGGAACGAACTACATCCACGCTTTTTTGTCATTTATATAGTCTTCAATCGTATAATATGCTTTTTTCATGAGCGTAGTTTTAATCGATTTCTTAAACTTGTGTAAAGGCAAGTCCA
Organism: Oeneis ivallda; assembly: GCA_029955525.1. Classification (NCBI taxonomy): domain Eukaryota; kingdom Metazoa; phylum Arthropoda; class Insecta; order Lepidoptera; family Nymphalidae; genus Oeneis; species Oeneis ivallda. The sequence continues at coordinate 20,686,168 of JARPMR010000008.1, read as the reverse complement.
AGATCGACTGTGGAATTTTATTATAGAACGTCACGCCCATTCCCACAAATGTCTTTCGGACCCTCTTGAGGCGCAGTCGAGGAATCACGAGCCTATTTGGATCTCTAACCTGCCTATCTCGTAATTCACCCTTTTTTTTTGTAATTCACAATGTTCTGTCTGACAAATATTATATTGTTATAAATATATTGTGAAGCTACTGTAAGAATGCCTATTTCTTTAAATTTTTCTCGAAGCGAATCCCGCGGCTTTAAATTATAGATTGCGCGAATCGCCCTCTTCTGCAATACAAAAATTTTTCCAATATCGGCCGCTTTACCCCATACTAAGATTCCGTATGACATAATACTATGGCAATATGCAAAATAAACAATTTTTGCAGTTTCTATATCAGTTAGAAATCGAAGCAAGAAATGCTTATCATAAAAACGGCCCTAAGAATTAAAAAAATGTTTAGGCCTATGAAATTGCTATTCCGCGGTATACCTCGGCATAAGGAACCGGCTAAAATATTTGGCACCTAATGCCGTGTTATTTTTAATATTCATTTTCAACTTCATTTCTTTACAAAACCTTACAAATTTAAGCGTTTTCGATAAAAAATGTAATCCTTCCAATATTTTAACCTAAACAAAAACAAAAACTGTACATAATTAACGAGTAAACACTATTTAAAAAATTTAGGTACTCACGTGCATGTCGGAGCAGGTGATCCTCGTCGGCAGCAAAGTCAGACACATATGTCGCGCGACGAGGAAAGGTAGCGTGGAAAACTTCATTACTTTGGGTGTTCATTGTTCGAACAAAGTACCCTCAAAAGCCCCTCTTTTACATTTATTAGCCATGGACCAGAAGCGGGAATTATTACTCAAAACTAATCAGGCTTTAAGAGAACTCATTCTCTTAAAACGCTGAAACCCTACCTAAAGTCGTCGCCACCATCCCCAATAACGGCCCCTTTCCACTCAGCTAATAACCACAGCACGACAGACAAACCACCATCTGAACGTGAGGGTAGTTATCAAAAATATCAAAGTATTGATTAATCAAAACAACATCTGAACGTGAGGGTAGTTATCAAAACATCAAAACATCAAAATATTAATTAATCAAACCAATATCTAAACATGAGGGTAGTTATCAAAACTATCAGAATATTAATTTATCATTTACAGTAATTTAACCGTACACACAATATTTATTTGATTTGGACAACTCGACATCACCCGCCTTGGATCTAGCCATACCACTTCATGGCATCACCCGCCTGGGATATAGCCCTAAGACCGGGAAAAAGGATACGCTTGGTAAACAGCCAGCGCTTAAGGAAGGATGTTTTGGACAACTCGGCATCACCCGCCTTGGATCTAGCCATATTATCACTTCATGGCATCACCCGCCTGGGATATTGCCTTAAGACCGGGAAAAAGGATACACTTGGTAAACAGCTAGCGCGTAAGGAAGGAAGTTTTGGACAATTCGGCATCACCCGCCTTGGATCTAGCCATATCATTTCATGGCATCACCCGCCTGGGATATAGCCCTAAGACCGGGAAAAAGGATACACTTGGTAACCAGCTAGCGCGTAAGGAAGGATGTTTTGGACAACTCGGCATCACCCGCCTTGGATCTAGCCATATCACTTCATGGCATCACCCGCCTGGGATATAGCCCTAAGACCGGGAAAAGGGATAAGCATGGTGGCCAGCCAGCGCTTAAGGAAGGATGTTTTGGACCAATCGGCATCACCCGCCTTGGATCTAGCCATATCACCTCATGGCATCACCCGCCTGGGATATAGCCCTAAGACCGGGAAAAAGGATACGCTTAGCAAAGAGCCAGGCGCTTAAGGAAGGATGTTTTGGACAACTCGGCATCACCCGCCTTGGATCTAGCCACATCATTTCATGGCATCACCCGCCTGGGATATAGCCCTAAGACCAGGAAAAAGGATACGCTTAGTGATCATCAAATGTCTAGGTTGGAAAAGTGGATTAAAAACAAAAATCAACTAAGATTAATTTCCTGAAATTATCGCTCGTCCATCCTTAACTTAAATAATTTTCGACCTGGGATCCAGAAATCCCCAGTATGGGAGAGGTGGATCCCACCGCTGCTGTCGGAGCAGGTGATCCTCGTCGGCAGCAAAGTCAGACACATATGTCGCGCGACGAGGAAAGGTAGCGTGGAAAACTTCATTACTTTGGGTGTTCATTGTTCGAACAAAGTACCCTCAAAAGCCCCTCTTTTACATTTATTAGCCATGGACCAGAAGCGGGAATTATTACTCAAAACTAATCAGGCTTTAAGAGAACTCATTCTCTTAAAACGCTGAAACCCTACCTAAAGCCGTCGCCACCATCCCCAATAACGGCCCCTTTCCACTCAGCTAATAACCACAGCACGACAGACAAACCACCATCTGAACGTGAGGGTAGTTATCAAAAATATCTGAGTATTAATTGATCAAACAACATCTAAACGTGAGGGTAGTTATCAAAACATCAAAACATCAAAATATTAATTAATCAAACCAATATCTAAACATGAGGGTAGTTATCAAAACTATCAGAATATTAATTTATCATTTACAGTAATTTAACCGTACACACAATATTTATTTGATTAGGGAGCGATTGCTATCGCAATCAAGTAGAACGACCTAGATGCGAAAGCATCTACTAGTCGGATGAGTCTCTGGGTAGAGACTGAATTCGTATCGTCGAAACAGCCCTTTTATACTAATATTTCAAGATGGCGTGCAAAATGGCGTACCCGCGCTGTCAAAGTCAAATGTCAATTTGATTTAACTAATTTTAATAAATTTAATATAAATTAAACGGAAATCAAATGCGCCCACATGCACAAGGTTCAGAATGTATGAAGCGTGCGTTCGGGCCGTCTGCTAACGCAAAATTTTTCGGATAATTTAAAACTTACACACATAAAACCACCCTTTTTGTCAATCAATCACGGAACGATAAACTATCAATTGATTAAAATAGCTTGCAGTGCATATGAGCTTGGTAATGGGTAGAAAAAGCTGTTTTTCTATATACATCGGAATTAGGTGCCAATTTTAGAATCCCTCGGAATTAGGAGCCCTTACCTTAATTATGGTAGAAAATTATGGTAAAAACAATTATAAAAATTATAGTTTAACGTAATTGATAATATCATCAGTAATATGTTTTCCTGCTACAAAGCTACGGATTGACGTGATTTATTGGATAGGTATAGTTGAGAACCTGGAGGGTGACAAAGATTTCCCGCGGGATGTTATAAACTAAATCCACGCAGACGAAGTCGCGGGCATCAGCTAGTTAGCAATAAAGCAATCACACTAATAATATTATAAATGCGAAAGTGTGTTTGTTTGTTGGTTTGTCGTTCAATCACGCCGCAACAGAGCTACGGTTCGACGTGATTTTTTGCATGGGTATAGTTGAGTAACTAGAGAGTGACATAGGCTACTTTATCCGGGAAAATCAAAGAGTTCCCGAGGGGTTTTTAAAACTAAATCCACGCGGAGCAAATCACGGGCATCAGCCAGTAATTAAAAAAATCACACGCCTTTAATTAACTGTGAAGGACACTGTGAAGTGTGAACATAGTGAGGAAACCGGCTCGCTTGAGAGTTCAGGATAATGTTCTCAAACGTTTCTCAAACGTGTATGAAGTCCGCCAATCCGCATTTGGCCAGCGTTGTGGACTGAGAGGAGACCAGCTTAGTAGTGAGCTGTTGACGGATTGCTGATGATGATGCTAAATAGACTCCGACTTTCCGAAATATATCCGTACCGGTCACTGACAGTATTGATCTTGGCATAAATGTTTCGTCAAATCTTAACTTTGGACGATGCATCGAATCCAAGGCAAAAACTGCTGGCAAGAAACTTGGTATACTCAATAAAGTCAAGCGCTACTTCACGCCGGAACAGCTTGTTACCTTGTATCAAGCACAAGTTCGATCGTGCATGGAGTACTGCAGCCATTTATGGGACGGCTCTGCCAAGTACCAGCTTGCTGCATTGGATTCGGTGGACAGACGCGCCAGAAGACTCATTGGCGACGAATCGCTAAGTAACTCCAAACTTCAAAGTCTGGAACATCGGCGTAAGGTTGCCTGTCTGTCGGTATTTTACAGGATATATTTCGGAGAGTGTGCTCAAGAGCTATTTGAACTAGTTCCTCCATCACCCTTCTACCATCGAACCGCAAGGCATCGCTCGAATCTGCACCGCTACGTGGTCGAAATTCCCCGATCCCGCACTAAGCGTTTTGCTTCCTCGTTCCTAATACGCACCGCTAAAATTTGGAATGCCCTTCCGGCTTCCGTTTTTCCAACTGACTATAACTTGGGTACCTTTAAATCAAGAGTGAATAGGCATCTTCTAGGCAAGCGCGCTCCATCTTAGGCTGCATCTTCACTTACCATCAGGTGAGATTGCAGTCAAGCGCTGGTCTATATATTAAAAAAAAAAGTGATGCTTAAACGCACTTGACGCTAAGTAGACTGCCAATCCGCATTTGGAAAGCGTTGTGGACTGAGAGGAGACCAGCTTAGTAGTGAGCTGTTGACGGATTGCTGATGATGATGCTAAATAGACAGCCAATCCGCATTTGGCCAGTGTTGTGAACTGAGAGGAGACCAGCTTAGTAGTGAGCTGTTGACGGATTGCTGATGATGATGCTAAATAGACAGCCAATCCGCATTTGGCCAGTGTTGTGAACTGAGAGGAGACCAGCTTAGTAGTGAGCTGTTGACGGATTGCTGATGATGATGCTAAATAGACAGCCAATCCGCATTTGGCCAGTGTTGTGAACTGAGAGGAGACCAGCTTAGTAGTGAGCTGTTGACGGATTGCTGATGATGATGCTAAATAGACAGCCAATCCGCATTTGGCCAGTGTTGTGAACTGAGAGGAGACCAGCTTAGTAGTGAGCTGTTGACGGATTGCTGATGATGATGCTAAATAGACAGCCAATCCGCATTTGGCCAGTGTTGTGAACTGAGAGGAGACCAGCTTAGTAGTGAGCTGTTGACGGATTGCTGATGATGATGCTAAATAGACAGCCAATCCGCATTTGGCCAGTGTTGTGAACTGAGAGGAGACCAGCTTAGTAGTGAGCTGTTGACAGATTGCTGATGATGATGATGCTAAATAGACAGCCAATCCGCATTTGGCCAGCGTTGTGGACTGAGAGGAGACCAGCTTAGTAGTGAGCTGTTGACGGATTGCTGATGATGATGATGCTAAATAGACAGCCAATCCGCATTTGGCCAGCGTGGTGGACTATGGCCTAAACCCTTAACATTCGAGAGGAGACCTTTGTCCTCTGTCTAGAAGTGGGCCGATTATGCGTCATGCTCGTGAACGGGTGCCACCGTCGGAAGCGGGGCTGCTGGTCTGCCAGTCTTGACATGTATTGAATATTGTACTTATGTATTTTTGGAGTTCTATAAATATTATATCATCGCATTGTTGGAAATATTCTATTCTAACAAGTTGCATGGGGTAAATCAGCATGGCATCCAGCTGCCCACAAGATATTATAAAAAGTTATTAAAATGTAAATACATATTACCTACAAAAAAATATTGTAAAATGTGTAATTTTGAAAAGAGCAACTGCTGAGTTTCTTGCCGGTTCTTCTCAGCAGAATCCGCTTTCCGAACCGGTGGTAGAGTCATGACTTGTCATAAGCGCCACAGGTTGGCCTACATGAAATAAATGATTTTGAATTTGAATTTGAATTTATGGTTTGACATGAATGAATGGATATATGTATATGTTATAGTAACTGCAGGGAAGGTGCGAGGATTGATCAATGCAGTTGACGTAGGCATTTGGCCGCATATTAAACCTGTCTATACCTGTTTGGATGTTTGTGAACAAATGTGAGCACTGCGGAACGTATGCTGTGTAGCAATATTACTTGGCCAATCAAGATTTGCTTCAATAGTAACAAATAAGACCAGTTGACCATACCATACTGACTCTAATAACTACCTACTTTTTCTCCCTCTACTCTCATTTTTTTTAATTATTACTAGCTGATGCCCGCGACTTCGTCTGCATGGATTTAGTTATTAAAAATCCCGCGGGAACTCTTTCATTATCCGAGATAAAAAGTAGCTCTCCCGGTCTGAGGAACCACTACTACATCCATTACTATACCCATGCAAAAAATCGCATCAATCCGCTGTTCTGTTGCGACGTGATTGAAGGACAAACCAACAAACAAACACACTTTCGCATTTATAATATCAGTAATGCTTTATAATTGTCAAATTTTTTACCATACTTAACCAAAGACAAAATTACGTTTAGCTGTCATTTACGTTTTGTTATTCCACTGTCATTTGCGTTTTGTTATTCCATGTCAGATGCGTTTTTCTTTATACCACGTTTTATAGTGACATGACGGAAACGCGGACGGAACGGGATAAAAAGTATCCTATGTCCGACTCCTGGTCCTAAGCTACCTCTCCACCAATTTTCAGCCAAATCGGTTCATCCGTTCTTGAGTTATAAATAGTGTAACTAACACCACTTTTTTTATATATATAGATTAGACAGCTTGTGCTTGACGATAATCAACGCTAGGAAGCAATGATGAAGTCTAGGTTGCAGCGCGCTTGCCTAGAAGATGCCTATTCACTCTTGCCTTGAAGGTACTCAAATTATAGGTGGCAGGAAACACGGATGCTGGAAGGGATTTTACTTACACGGATTCCCTTTAGCTTAGGTACATTGTGTATTATTACATCAAATCCTGCCAATAGTTTTGCGTAAAAATCGAAAGAGTAGATAGGTACCTAATAAACATCCATCCATTCATCCATCCGTCCATCCTCACAAACTTTGGCATTTATCTATAATATAATAAAACTGTAACAGGTCCAATTCTGTACATTGAAGATATTTTGAAAATTTTTGTTTGAGGGCACTCTATAATCGGTACTTAAGCCAAAACAATTTTTTTTTAATTTTTTGTCTGTCTGTCTGTCTGTCTGTCTGTCTGTCTGTCTGTCTGTCTGTATCTTGGCCGCGCATCACGCCGAAACTACTGGACGGATTTAAATGAAACTTGGCATGATTTAAGTTCATACTACGAGGTATAATATAGGATACTTTTTATCCCGAAATTCAGCACGGTTCCCTTGGGAGAGGAGATGAAAGTCAAAATGTGTATTTAGCTGTAATTCATTAAGGCTTATTCCGATTTCATTCATTCTTTTTTTGTTAGAAAGCAGGTACTTTAGAGATTGTCCTGTAATTATTTCAAGGTCGTCAATTTAGTAGTTCAGAAATTATAGACATCACAATCTTCAGTATAAGGTCCAAATAACTTGAACCCCGAAATCTACAGGATACTTTGAATGTACGGCTCATCTCAAGCTGGCATGCGTACTTTATCGTATAACTATATAGCCATCGTGGATAGCCCTCAGCCCTGGCGTCAGATTTTGCCAAACGATCATTATACCTACATACTACATAGTAGGTATGGATGTAATACATCGTATGAACGTAATGTTACAGTGATTTCCTATGCAATTTAAATTCTAATCATACTAATATTATAAACTAGCTGATGCCCGCGACTTCGTCCGCGTGGATTTAGTTTTTAAAATCCCTCGTGAACACTGATTTTCCGGGATAAAAAGTAGCCTATGTCACTCTACAGGTCCTCAACTATAGTACCCATTCAAAAAATCACGTCGATTCGTGGCTCTGTTGTGGCGTGATTGAAGGACAAACCAACAAACAAACACACTTTCACATTTATAATATTAGTATGATTAGAATATTAAATTGCATAGGAAATCACTGTAACATTACGTTCATACGATGTATTACATCCATACCTACTATGTAGTATGTAGGTATAATGATCGTTTGGCAAAATCTGACGCCAGGGCTGAGGGCTATCCACGATGGCTATATAGTTATACGATAAAGTACGCATGCCAGCTTGAGATGAGCCGTACATTCAAAGTATCCTGTAGATTCCGGGGTTCAAGTTATTTGGCCTTATACTGAAGATTGTGATGTCTATAATTTCTGAACTACTAAATTGACGACCTTGAAATAATTACAGGACAATCTCTAAAGTACCTGCTTTCTAACAAAAAAAGAATGAATGGAATCGGAATACGCCTTAATGAATTACAGCTAAATACACATTTTGACTTTCATCTCCTCTCCCAAGGGAACCGTGCTGAATTTCGGGATAAAAAGTATCCTATATTATACCTCGTAGTATGAACTTAAATCATGTCAAGTTTCATTTAAATCCGTCCAGTAGTTTCGGCGTGATGCGCGGCCAAGATACAGACAGACAGACAGACAGACAGACAAAAAATTAAAAAAAAAATTGTTTTGGCTTTAGTATCGATTATAACTTAAAATTTTCAAAATATCTTCAATGTACAGAATTGGACCTGTTACAGTTTTATTATATTATAAATAAATGTGAAAGTGTGTTTGTTTGTTGGTTTGTCCTTCAATCACGCCACAACAGAGCCACGAATCGACGTGATTTTTTGCATGGCTACTATAGTTGAGGACCTGTAGAGTGACATAGGCTACTTTTTATCCCGGAAAATCAGTGTTCACGAGGGATTTTAAAAACTAAATCCACGCGGACGAAGTCGCGGGCATCAGCTAGTCATAAATATAAGTAGGATAGTAGGAAGTGTATCGCCAGACAGCCGGCCGTAGCGACTATGAGTTAACCTTAGATTAATTATATTCTTAGGAGTTAACCTAGTAATCGCCGGATTATTAGTCGTGAGGTAATTCGTCTCTCCTCATTGCACTAGAGCCTGTTTTCGCTTGCGCAATATGCAGAAACTGGCTGTCGTGACCATAAGGCTGCGTGCCCATAAGTCGACTCAGTCAATAGAACGTAACTCATTCTGTACCATATTTATGCAAGTTTAAGGTTCAAATTCACTCAATTAAAATCTATTGAGACAATTTTTTTATGGAAAATCTGTTTTAGTAATTTGGACCTTATGATTGCAACATTGCAGCGATATGGTCCACAATATTTACTTTCAATAGAAATAGGTCAATAGACCTGTCACCCGCACCATGCTACAGCAAATAACCTGTAAAAAGACGCAGACGGACATTATTGTTCTTAGTTTCAACTGTAAAAATACGACGCATAATAAAAATACACCACGATGATGGAGAAGTACGAATCAAATACCATTGATGGAGCCAATTGCCCATTCCGCTAAAACAAAGTCAGCCGAAGAGTACCTACAGTCTACACAATGGTGAAGAAGGATCTTGATGAAATAGGTGTCGCCGCTGTAAAGAGAGAGGCCAGTCAGGTTTGCAGCTCTAATTCTAATGTCATTGGAAAAACACTGTAGTAGGACAGTTCGGAATCAACTGCTAATGTTATGAAGAAAAATTTCAGCGCCTTTATAAGGTCAAGTGAGCACTGTTTTGAACCCAGAATCTGATGATGAAGATGATACTGAAGTTATTCTGTCTTCAGTCGACACAACCTTGCTATCCAAGTATAAGAAAGAACTGAAAGCTTTCCAACGCGTGGACGCCACATATATATAGTGCCCGCTAACAGTCCAGAGTTCGAGGCCTGGCGCTCCAGTCTGGAGATTAAAAAAAGGGGGGATCCCAACACTAAACCTTATTGAACCGAAAGGGTTCTAACTTCTATCCTTTCCGCCAACAAAAGCATTCCCAAAGAGGGTTGACGTCAGGCAGGCGGCCGGTCGTAAAATGTCAAGCCGAACCACTTACAACATGGCTTACAAGACATGTTGTGCCGACCCCACATAGCGTGGGACAAGGACAAGGAGATGATGATGGTGACAACATTAGGTAATTTGTGACTAAATATTTGTCGTCTTTGCACATCCAAGTGTGACGGGACAATCAAATACTGTGTACACGAGGGAAAGCTTATGTACACAGGCTATTTCGAAATGACAGACAGTCATATTTATATCTTTCTTCTTCTTCTTTTCGAGCCTCATATAATCCATCGTTGGACATAGGCCTCCTCATGTGCACGCCATTCTTCTCGATGTTGTGCCAATCTCAACCAAGTTTTTCCCACAAGCTTGACGATGTCGTCGGACCAGCGCGATGGTTGCCTCCCCATATTTCTCTTGCCGGTACGTGGTCTCCACTCAATCACCAAGCGGGTCCATCGGTCGTCTGTTGTCCTGGCCACATGTCCCGCCCATCTCCACTTTGACCTAGTCACTTTCAAAACAATATCTGTCAGTCCAGTTCTTTCACGGATTGTGGTATTAGGTATCCGGTCAATGAGCGGTCTTATCTTATCTTATCTTATTATTAATTGTTTTGTCAGTGTCCAGGTTTCCGAACCGTAGGTCATGACGGGCAGCAAAAACTGCTCGAACATTCGACGTTTGAGATAAGTGGGGATTTTCTTATTCCTTAGGACGTCGGATAGTTTACTGAAGGCAGCCCATCCGAGTTGGATTCGACGTTCTACTTCTCTCATTTGGCTTTGCTTATCCAAGGTCAATATTTGTCCTAAGTATACATATTCATCGACCTTTTCAATCCGTTGGCCTTGGATAGCAATGTGGTCCATATCCGTATTTGGGCACATGAACTTTGTCTTTCCTATATTCATTTTTAGTCCGACAGCAGACGAAGCCTCCTGCAATTGTTCGAGCATTGTCCGCAGATCTTCAGGTTGTCTAGCGAAGAGAACGATGTCATCGGCAAAGCGTAGATGCGACAGCACTCTTCCATTAATGTTCCATTTATATCAATTCCATACAATTAGAAATAGATACCTACTCGTAAGGTACTCACCTTCTTAGATCACGTGACCACTGCGCGGTCGTAGGGCGCGATACGTGGAGAATCGTAGGTTGATGGAGAATCATCGTCCTATTTGTAGCACAGAATATATATACCTAATAGTACTACGTTGTTGTAGTCCTAAGTAGAGGAAAGGGCGTTTACAGCAGGCATTAGACATCATATATTTACTACCGATATTAAATCTATGGTTTACAGTAGGTATTATGCCGTTCCGATCCGAGCAGTTCAGTACCTACAGTTCCTGATCTAAATCACAATAAACTCATCAACTAATGACGTCAATCACAATTCTTTGACGTAGTTAGGTAATAATTACCTAACTACTGAAACAATACTGCCTCTTTCATCTAGTGGCTAGCTTAATGAGGTTTTTGGTTCGATTCCCGGGAAGGGTAAATGGAACTGGTTATTTCTGCCAGGATTTTTTTAGTGCCAGTCCGGTATTTGCAAGTTAGAGGTGTTATATCCCTGTGCCATGGAGATGACGTAGGTAAAGCCGGTGGTCCTGAACCTTTGTTGTTTGTCATTCCATGGGACTGTGAGTGAGGGAATAGAGAGTGCAACTTTTTCTTTGCGTTGCGTATACTAGTGCACTATCGATAAATGTAAGTAACGTTTGTAACAGTTATTAAACATACAATAAAGGTAGAGGAAAAGGACCGAATATGGAATACATATACATATAGGTCAAAAGTTTTATTTTAATCAGTTTTATGGGTTACAATTATAAGCAGTCATAATCACTCTTAAAAAATAGTAATTAAATCAAAAAATAATAAACAGTTTTCGTAATATAATTAACTGAAATAAATCAACCAAAAATATGCCTTTCAAAACTGTGACCCTAATATGGAATAGGGTATTCCATAATAGGGTCAGGTCTTGTTAATAAAAAAAAATAACAAAATTAGCCCTGCAAGCAAAAATCACTGATAAAATCTGCATTTTCGCTCCGGAACATTCAACAACACACCATCGTCTATAGGCAATGTACTGAATCTACTCTTCTCCTTTTTTGTCTTCACTGAAAAAACAAGAGCAATACCGTGCACTCAGCGTCAGCATTTGGATTCTTATGTTGAAGAATAGAGGGTTTATCGTCACTATAATCACTAGCTAAAGATACGGTATCTTCATCAGAAGATGATTCAGACTCCAACATCTATATATCATATACAGGGCTTATCTGGCAAAGGTCACGAGATTGAGCTATTTATTAAAGAATTCGATATTGACATCTTATGCCTCACCGAGCATTGGCTCAATTCTCATCAGTTAATTATACATTTTGATAATTATTTATTGTCAAGTGTGTTCTCCAGAAGGACTGCTATACGCGGGGGTTCTTTAATAATAACGCGCAATAACATTAATTGCAAAGAGCGAAAAGACATTGTTAGTCTTTCTATGGAACGCATTATTGAGCTGTCTTGTGTCGAGCTGGACCGATATATTATAGGATATATTATTATTATAGGACCCCCCCCTCGGGCGATTTTGTTCATTTTGAGGAGGTCATGGAGGACGCCTTAGGGCGGCTATGTAGGTCATCAAAGAAAATAGTAACTTGTGGAGATTTTAATATAAATATTTTGCATCACACGTCTATCACAGGAAGATTACTAAACTTATTTAAAAGTTTCAACCTGGAAAATATTTTTGTTGAAGCTACAAGAATAACAGCGCATTCGGCAACTTGTATTGATAACATTTTCTCTGATTGTAAAATTATCAAAAAATCGATTATCACTTGTTTAAGATCTGACCATTGCGGACAAATGATATCTATTCCGAGCAGTGAGCAGAATGTAACAAAAGTAGTAAAATATAGGCCAGTTACCACCAATAAAGTAAGGCAATTTAAACAAAATATCGCAGCTGCAATGCCGACGCTTGATGTTGCACAGGGTGGTCCGGATGAAATTTATAGAGGGTTTTTTGATCTATTAAACTCTCAATTTAACTCTGTCTTTAAGGTAATAGAAAAAAGATTATTTAAAAATCTTAAATTTAGTGATTGGGCAACTATTGGCATCTATAAAAGTAGAAATAGGCTGTTTGACTTGTATGCAGAAAAACAATATAATTATGCCCCCGCGTTTATAGAATATGTAAGAAATTATTCCAAATTGTTTAGAAACGTGTGCATACAAGCAAAGTCACTTTACATAAAACAAAAAATTGTCAATTCGGATAATAAAATAAAAGCAGTATGGGACATCATTGGTGATGAAATGGGTAAGAATAAGGTACATTATAATAAACTGGAGCTTAAAATTAACAACCGGATAATTGACTCTGATATAGAAATTGCAAATACATTTGAGAACTTTTTCAAAAATATACCAGTAACCACGACCAGTTCTCTAAATTCCTCGCCAACAGAAGCCTATAATCTTCTAAGAAGCAATGTCTCTGAGTGTAATAAATTATTTAGGTTTAAACACGTTACCCCATATGATATTATCAAAACATTCAAATCATTGCAAAATAAAAAAAACAGGAGATCTAAGGGGAATATCAGTTAAAATAATTCACAATATCATTGATATTATTGTGCCCTATCTTGCTTTAATTTTTAATAAGTCTGTAGACTCTGGATCTTTTCCAGACCTGATGAAATGTAGTAAATTAATACCTCTTTTTAAATCGGGAAGCAAATGTGACCCGAATAAATACAGACCAATTTCAATTTTGCCAACTCTCAGCAAGATATTTGAAAAAAATAATGCTCAACCAACTGCTTCTACACTTTAATTTAAATAAACTTCTTCACCCTGAGCAGTACGGTTTTACTAAGGGTCGATCAACAACCGATGCAGCCGCAACGCTGTTGCAACACATATTCGATGCATGGAATAACTCACAGAATGCCATTGGTATATTCTGTGATTTATCAAAAGCTTTCGACTGCGTTGATCACGAGACCCTTTTGCTTAAACTGAGCCACTATGGTATTAAAGATTTTGCGCTTAGCCTCATTGCGTCTTATCTTAGTGATCGTGTTCAAAGAGTATGTGTCAATGATGTGAAATCATCCGGATCAGCCTCGGTAATGGGTGTACCCCAGGGTTCTATTCTAGGTCCATTCATGTTTTTGATTTACATAAATGATTTACCACATTTTGTCCAAAATACTTGCGATATTGTACTATTTGCTGATGATACGTCTTTGATTTTTAAAGTCGATAGGACGAAAGACAATTTTGACGATGTAAATATTGCATTATCTCAAGTTTCTGAATGGTTTACGGCAAATAATCTACTTTTAAATGCTAAAAAAACCAAGTGTGTTGAGTTTTTATTGCCCAATACCAGAACTGTCAGTAAAAATTTAAAGATAAGTAATGAACCCTTGAAAAGTGAGGACTCCACAGTGTTCTTGGGATTAACCCTGGACTCAAAACTGCAATGGGGCACCCATATAGCAACACTTGCTGGCAAGCTTAGCTCTGCTGCTTACGCTGTTAGGAAGATTCGACAGTTAACTGACATAGAAACTGCAAAAATTGTTTATTTTGCATATTTCCATAGTATTATGTCATACGGAATCTTATTATGGGGTAAAGCAGCCGATATTGGAAAAATTTTTGTATTGCAGAAGAGGGCAATTCGCGCAATATATAATTTAAAACCGCGGGATTCCCTTCGAGAAAAATTTAAAGAAATAGGCATTCTTACAGTAGCTTCACAATATATTTACAACAATATAATATTTGTCAGACAAAACATCGTGAATTACAAAAAAAGGGTGATTTACACGATAGGCAAGTTAGAAATCCAAACAGGCTCGTGATTCCTCGATGTCGCCTCAAGAGGGTCCGAAAGACATTTGTGGGAATGGGCGTAACGTTTTATAATAAAATTCCACAGCCGATCTTAGACTTGCCTTTACACAAGTTTAAGAAATCAGTAAAAACTAATCTCATGAAAAAAGCATATTATGCAATTGAAGACTATTTAGATGATAAAAAAGCGTGGACATAATTCTTTCCAGCGATTCATGAGACAGCAGGTGGTAATTGAACTGTTTAACTATTCTATTGAATGTAAACTTATTTTGAAAAGAGCAACTGCCGAGTTTCTTGCTGGTTGTTCTCGGCAGGAACGGCATTCCGAACCAGTGGTAGACTCATCGACGATTCGAAAGCACTTGTAAAAAAGTTTATTTGAATAAAAAACATTTCTATTCTATTCTATTCTAACACTGGTTTCTTCTTTCGCTTGTTTTTCTGACAGACGCTCGTTGATGACTGTAGCTCGGGATCACTTTTTTTGCTGCTTGTGTTATTTTGACGACAAGCTAACTTCAGTTTTATAGGGAGATGCTGTAATTTTACAAGCTTTGCCAGCTTTTCTGTCCACAGTTAAACAGTTTTCTTTTTAATTGAGGATAAGGAGAACTGGTTTCAGTAGGGGTAATAAGCATTTCCTGGAAATATTAGTGTTGGGATTACTGGTAAGGCTATGATGATCACAAAATATCTGTAAAAGAGAAAATAAAATAGAAATGTTGTGACTGATTAATTATCAGTCACCACACTACATTACAATCTTGCTTACGTTGAGGTCCTAATACAGAATACTATTCCATATTAGGACCTCAACGATATTCCATATTACGAACAATATGATGGTAGGAGGAAAATGAATGTACTTAGCTTATTTTTATTATTAAATATTCGTAAAATAACAATACCATTTAAAACTACATACCTTGGTTAGATATTTATCAACTTTTTTTGAGATATTCATATAAGAATAATAAGAGAACGTATACGTCAAACTTACGTAAATATACGACTGATGTTGCGTCAACAGCGTCACGCACTCGCAGTCTCACTCGCATCGAGTGCCGCCGAATGCCGCAAACGCACTGGCCGACGAACGCGGGTAGCGGGAGGGGTAGCATGATACGGATTTAGAATATTCGTGGCGCTTAGTTTTGGAAATATTACGGTATTCCATATTAGGGACGTATTCCATAATTGGTACCTTTCCTCTACAGTAAAATAAATAAGTTGTATGAAGATTACCACTTACCTAGATTTTACATCTATGAACTAAATAAACCTTTCCATCTCCGATAGTATAGGTAGGTAGGTACCTATTATTAAGATATTCAAATTCAAAATTATTATTTATTTCACGTAGGCCAACCTGGTGGCTCTTATGACACGTCATGACTCTTACCACCGGTTCGGAAAGCGGTTTCTGCTTAGAAGAGCCGGTAAGAAACTCGGCAAAACTGCTCTTTACAAAATATTCATTTTACAAATATTATTACGTAGCTATTATATTTTAATAAGTTTTTATACTATCTTGTGGGTAGGGTTCGGAATGCCCTTCCTGACGAGAAGAACCAGCAAGTAACTCGGCGGTTGCTCTTTTTCAATACAGTTTACATTAGGTATTGTGCTATGCACGGAATAGATAAGATGCATCATGCAGTGTTTTCACAATGAGGGGAAGTTCCAAAAATGCATACTTACAATTCACTATTGTGAATAGTGAATTCAATACATGTTACGATGTTGACGACCTCCCTGGCTCAGTGGTGAGCGCTGTTGTCTTATAACTGGGAGGTCTCGGGTTCGATTCCCGGCGGGGTCAATTTGGGAATTTATAATTTCTGAATTGTCTGTGGTCTGGTCTGGTGGGAGTCTTTGGCCGTGGCTAGTTACCACCCTACCGTCAAAGACGTGCCGCCAAGTGATTTAGTGTTCCGGCACGTTAGTGCCACGGCACGGCAAGTGTTAGTGTGCCATACCCCTTCCAAGTTCCAAGTTAGCCCGCTACCATCTTAGATTGCATCGTCACTTACCATCAGGTGAGATCGGAATCAAGGACTAGCTAATAAAAAAAAGATGGGCAGACAGAAAGTAGACCCATTCCCACCGGTGGCACCCGGTTGGCACACCTATAAAAATATGCATCATTTCACATTATTTGCATGCTTATCATGTATCCCAACGGCCAGTCAATCACCGTTCAGAATCACACGGCCCAATTTAGTCTAGATCGATAGCAACCCGCGAAGTCTTAAGTAATCTGTGGTCGGATCACAACACAATCTAGATTGACTGCGTGCACAGGCTACCTGAGAATTACGAAGTCCTCTCTTGCAAAATTACATCAATCGAGATTAAACTATTTATGATCACCCACCACACAGACGATCATTATTACAGCTATAATATTAATAGATATATATATTATACACTATATGCTATTAAGGAACATGAATTATTGCAAACAACATCCAAAACAACTTTACATTAGTTGCCTAACAAGTTTTCGGTTCGACTGCCGGTTGCGAAAATTAGCAAACTTAGACAAGATTTGATGATTTATCAATCTGCACAATCGATAAAATTAATAAAACCGGCCAAGTGCGTGTCGGGCCACGCGCAGTGTAGGGTTCCGTAGTTGAAAGATACTGAATATATTTTGAGTTCCATGGCTTAAATACTATAATAAACTACAAAATATGCAACTTACACTACGTGTAATACCTAACTTAGAAAAAACAGATATAACTCCTTAACTAATGAACCCTACTTAGCCGTGATAGTTTTCCTTTAAAATTCATTATATATACCACTGCTGTGAATTTTTTCTTGTATCCTTTATACAACCATTTAGCTGGCAGAGGGGGGGGACACTTGAATCTAATAAAATTTAGCACTTTAAAATATCATATTTCACAAACGGATCCCTGAATTGAAAAATGGTGTTCGCACACCTACAATATTTTTGAAAGACCTATTCAACGACACCCCACACTATGGGATAGACGAGAAAAAAAAAATCATCCCCACTACATGTAGGGGAGGTACCCTAAAAAAAATTATTTTTCACAATTTTATTTCACCACTTTGTCAGCGTGATTGATATTTATACCCTTGTCAAATTACAGATTTCTAGTAACAATAGTCTCTGAGCTAAACCGCGGACGGATAGACGGACGGACATGGCGAAACTATAAGGGTTCCTAGTTTACTACGGAACCCTAAAAATTGATGTCTGTCTGTGTTTTTGAAATAAATACCTTTTATTTTCAACTAGCGACCCGCCCCGACTTCGCACGTGTGTGATATTCATACAATAATACCATCCAAAATTCCGACTTCTCCGGTGGATTTCCAATAATTTTCCGAAATTTTAAATATTATTTTATATTATCAAAAATTATTGTTGATTCAGAGAAATTCGAACACGCAAACACATATACAGCACTTATGTCAAGGAGTAGGTAAGATATAAGTTGAGACTTGCCCATCTGTAGAATGGATGGTTGTGGAAGTAGTGGGCATCAGCTAGTAATTTAATATCTTTGATCACTGATCAAGACTGCGCTCCAGAAGTAGAAGTAATCCTAAATAAAGAAAAAGAAAAAAGTTCTGGGATGTACGCATGGATACCTACTATATACCTACGTCATTACTTGCGAATACCTACCTCAATGAGCGACGATGACGTGCGTGATGTAACTCAAGGTTCATAAGTCTCTATTGTTTCAGACGAACTTTCTTGGAATAAGGTACCTACCTACCTAAGCTAACCTCATGTCAAAGTGTTGCCACTTGTTTTGTAGCAGGTTATACACGGTGAAAAATTAGTGGTTTTAAATCCATCGCGAGTTGAATCTCCTTACGCAGTACTATCGAGTCCACTTGGTTTTAGTTTTATTGAACTAGGTATTTTTTTGAATTTGAAAAAAAATTCGAAACTGTGAGAAAAAGTAGTAGCGGTTTGTTTATTACGCGGCGCCGCACGCAATGCTGCCGCTTTTGAAACTTTCATCGAAACTTTTCTACCTAATATAACTACAGCAGCTGATAGCCGTACAAAGGTGAACGACCTGTCGCGACTCGCGCGCCGCTTGCTTTAAGCGTCCCGTGACCCGCTCGCGCAGACAGCGGCAAGGGCGGCACGGCTCCTAAGTCCTAACAACTGTTCGCGAAATTTTCTAAATATTAATTTCACGATTTTTGGAACGTAGTTCCTTATCGCGCGGTGCGGAAGGGGGCTAGACGAAAAAAATTAAGACAAAATTGAACCGACACTTTTTTGAATGTGAATTTGGCATTGTGTTCAATATTTTCACAGTACAATATAAGATCTCGGTAGCCTTGTGGTTTCTACAGTCGCTAAGCAGTTAAAAGTCGATGGTTCGAATCCCAGCTCGACAGACTGAATTTTCTATTTTCAATTTTATTTTAAATAATTTCTACATGTGGAATTTTTCCCTAATTTTTTATAAGTTATTTTTGAGTTAGTAAATGGATTATACTGTTAATTTCGAATCACTTCCCTGCGGCCTTAAAAACCACTAAATTTTCACCGTGTATATTTTCTTTTTTGAAGCTAACGTGATTGAGATGGATCTTAGCTATATTTTATGAAGATCTGCTCTACAAACTTTCATTGGTGCGATTGGTTTGATTATTTTTTACTCTCTCTTTTCATTTTCAGAAGGAATCCTGAAAAGACAGAGACGCCATCTTAGGCCCAAATTAGACGGTGCTTCGTTCAATGTTCATCATCTTCTTCTTCTTCTTCAACGAAAATGAACTAATATAAGGGTGAATTTTCTACGGTTAATTTTTCGAGATTTTTGCTTTTATTTTCGGGGGTCATCGGTGAGCCATCCGTCTAAATTCGCCCTTAGGGCAAAGGGTCTTACTTCATTTCGCAAAAGATATTCGCAAAAATGAACGATGAACGAGGCGCTGTCTAATTACAGCCATAATCATTATTCGTTTATTTAATGAAACAGCTTGTAACACTCAAATCACTAAAACCACAAAACACAATGCGGCAATTTCTTCTTACTCACTACCTACTAACCTCAATCTCTCAAGAGATAATAGTATTCAAGGTTAAGTGTACGCAAACTCATAATTATTTACCTACATTGCATAACCGGTTACACAGAACAGCGTCTTAGTAATGTCATGCAATCCGTACCTATACCGTATACCATGACTTGTATTTTGTATCCGCTTAGCTAAAATGTTCTTCTATATTATTAAATTTCTTTGTTTTTCTCGCTCTGCTGAGCGCAGGAGGCCGATCGCGCTATTTGCATTGTCAACGAAACGTTTACAGTTCAGTTATGGATCAGTTGCGATTGTGGTGCAACTACAATTCAACTTTAATATAAATAAACACTACACTTGTAAACACTGTATTGAACTGTTGCGATCGAACTTCAACTATAAAAAAGTAGCGTCTATTGAACTGTTGCAAAAACGTTCGTTTGACAGCAGTTGCGTTCCAACTCAAGTTCAACTGAGTGTCACCTAGCTGTCAAATTGTTAGCGCGATACGAAACGTTCAAAAAGCGGTTGCGGTTCGTTTGCAGTTCAGTTACGTTTCAGTCGTAAAAAATAGCGCGATCGGCCCCCAGGTCTCCTCTCAGAGACGTGTTATAGGCCATAGTCCACCACGCTGGCCCAATGCGAATTGGCGGACTTCACACACCTTCGAGAACATTACGGAGAACTCTCATGTGTGCAGGTTTCCTCACGATGTTTTCTTACGTTAAAGCATAGGAATAGGATAGTAATTTTTCTTATTCGGGGTTCGCCGCACCGGTACGATCCCAGGTATACACCTCTGACTTTTCGAAGTTATATGCGTTTAAGAAATTAAATATCACATGCTTTAAGAAATTAAAATACAGGGGTGGTTCAAAATAATTATAAATCCAAAAGAACAGCTGAAATATCAAAAAATGAATATTGGTAATTTGGTAATTTAAATTCAAATTCAAAATCATTTATTTCATGTAGGCCAAATTTTGGCACATACGACAATTTTAACGTTTGCTTCTTTTTTATAAGCGGTCTCCTATATGGGGGGGTGCGCGTTCAATCCCAGGCCGGACCTCTGACTTGTTGGAGCTATTCTGCGTTTAATCAATTAAATATCACTTCCTTCAACCTTCAACGGTGAAGGATAAACATCATGAGAAAACTTGCACGCCTGAGAATTGCTCATAATGTTCTCAAAGGTAAAGTGTAAAAATCTAACAAGCGTGATGGGCTATATTATAATGGCCTATATAACCCTTCTCTGAGAGGAGGTCTGCGTCTCAGTAGTGAGCCATTGATGGATTGCTGATCATAATGATGATGATTATACCTACTATACCCACTTTACAAAATATAGGGTTCTACATCATATTGTTTCGAGTAATGTTCTGCTGTGCGAATCTCGAAAAATTATTGCTACAGAGTGTGACGCTTGCAATCGCCTCTGATTGGCCGACACTCACTCGCTATTGGTTGAAATGCATTGTTGCAGAAAGAACGCGATAAATTCAGCCAATCAATCAATTGAGAGTGTAGCAAGTAGCAACGATTGATGCAGCCTTTACGGAATCGGCCTGCTGCGCTCAGTAGCCTGAATTTCCGATGATGATGACAATTATTAAACTATATTTTACAAGATACATATAGATAGGGCCTGTTTCACCGCTTATAGCCTATCCACAACTCGTCTGACAGATAGCGTTCAAATTTCGGTTTCAAAAGTGTCCATTAAGACAATCTAGCAGATAAACTCTAAAAATGTCAAATAGATTTATCTGACAGCTATTTTATCTGTTAGATATCGACACTGTCGTAGAACACTGTTGCATATGAATATACAGCGAAATCTTGATTTTGACACTAACGGCTTTTATAAACAATGCTGTTAAGCATTGTTTACCAAAAGGACAAAAAATAATATTCAGTAGTTTTGGAGATATTCAATCGGACAAAGTCGTATCTGAAACTCATTGCGAAGAAAAACGTCGCTTGTAAAGAAGCGCTGTTGTCGATAGTGGGTGAAACAGGCCCATAGAGTTCTACTTCATCTTGATAAACGACTGTTTCAAATAGTATTCTGCTCCCTTCCAGCGCCACGATGTCCTCCGAAGGCTACTCCTCTTCGGAGCTGGAGTCCATGCCGGACAGGATAGCGGAGACGTTCTCCGGGATGAACCTGCTCGTCACTGGAGGCACCGGCTTCATGGGGAAGGTGCTGATAGAGAAATTGCTCAGGTAAGGAGAATTCTTTAAAAAAAAATCGTGTAGGCCAACTTGGGGTGGAGCTCTTATCACAAATAGAAGGCTCTACAACCTTCCGCCAGTTCTTTCGGAAATCTAAGATGTAATCCTTGCTAATATTATAAGTAAATATTAGAGTATTTGACTGCTATTTTTTAACCCTCGACGCAAAAAGAGGGGTGTTATAAGTTTGACGTCGTCTGTCTGTCTGTCTGTCTGTCTTTGGTTAATATCGGTCCAGCAGTGTAAGAGTAGTAAGTAAGAGAGAGTTAAATGATAGTTCATTGATAACTTCGACCTGATGCTGCAACCAGAATCATACCTACATAGTCCGGCCATAGATTCACATGTCGGGGGTGTTTTAAAGTTTAAATTTACGCTTGTTAATAATATATTTAAAAAATTCAAAATTCAAAATTACGTAAGTCAACCTGTGGCTCTTATGACACGTCATGACTCTACCACCGGTTCGGAAAGCGGATTCTGCTGAGAAGAGCCGGCAAGAAACTCGGCAGTTGCTGTTTTCAAAATAATCATTTTACAATATTATTATGTAGCTATTACATTGTAATAAGTTTTTTATACTATCTTGTGGGCAGCTGGATGCCAAGCCGATTTAACCCATGCAACTTTGTTAGAATAGAATATAATATTTCCAAAATGAGGGGAAGTTCCAAAAAAAGTATCTATTTCAATTTAATTCATGTCAGGACGGGCAGACAGAAAGTAGCCCCGCGCCATTCCCAAATAAAATAAATCTTATAAAAATATTTTAACACAATGCCATTTTTTAAATTATCTTAATTAGTATCGGAAATATAGAGCTTTAAAATTTCTTGTTAGACAAGGAGCGAGCGCTATAACTGGACTGTAATGTCACAACTCACAAGAAAGCTACTGTCTTGTGACATCACAGTTCATCACATCCTTAAACTCTTCATAGAAAATTTCGTTTTAGAAAGAGAGATACAGTCGCAGTAAAACAGCATATTCACTTAGGTATTTGCTATTTTTTTCGGATCGATTTATTTTCTGTTTTTAGGAATGTTATTTTTGTTACATTTTCGTTTATAATATTAATAAATAATTATCATCATTTTGACAACATTCAAATACCCAATTATGCGTATGTTTGTTGGCTGATTAGTTGGTTTATCCTTCAATCACGCAGCAACGCATCGACGTTATTTGTGCATGGGTATTGGGTAGGTACTATAGGTAGGTTCGCCTATAGTTGAGGACCTGGAGAGTGACATAGGCTACTTTTTATCCCGGAAAATTAAGGAGTTCCAGCGGTATTATTAAAAACTAAATCCACCCAGCAAAGTTACAGGCCGTGGTATTTTTTTTTGGTATTTTTAGGGTTCCGTACCAAAGGGGTGCCAACGGGACCCTATTACTAAGCCTCCGCTGTCCGTCCGTCCGTCCGTCCGTCCGTCTGTCAGCGGGCTGTATCTCGTAAACCGTAATAGATAGACAGTTGAAATTTTCACATATTGTGTATTTCTATTGCCGCTATAACAAAAAAATAATAAAAATAAAATTAAATTGAAAAATAATGGGGGCTCCCATACATGGAAAAGGAGTCGAAATAAAATTTTATTTTTTTACCCCGGCATGTGGGGTGTCATTGTCTAGAGCTCATTAAGTGGGTTGAAATTTATATTCTTTTTATTTTTTAGCTACAAAAACGAAGAAATGGGGGGCTGCGAAAGTTTTCGGTTTTAGACCAATTTTGTTAGGGGGTCTATTTCAAGAAATTATTTAAACTAGTTAGGAATTTGAAATTTTGGTATTTTATGTACTATATAGTGTATTTAAACAACAAATACTGAAAACATCGATTTATAATGCGGTTTGTAAGTTATGACCAAAACAAACGAGCATTTTTTCTCATATACTATTTTAGTAGGTACTTTCTAAGAACTAAGATATTTAAAATCTAAATACTCGTATGTATCTAGTTTTAAAAAAAATATTTGGTCATACGTACGGAACCCTAAAAGAGCGAGGCCCGAGTCGCACTTGGTCGATTTTTTTTTTGTAATAGTACCTATTTCTTTTCGACTTTATATAATAAAAAAATATATAATTGTTTCTCATTACAGAAAAGTTCCAGATATTGGAAAAATTATGCTATTGGTTCGTCCGAAAAAAGGCAAAACGCCAAAGCAGCGTCTCGAAGAGATGTTCAATGATGCGGTAAGAGCGAAACCTTATCCTTTCCTTACTTTACTAATACCTATTATAAATGCGAAAATTGGTTTGTCTGTTGGTTTGTCCTTCGATCACGTAGCAACGGAATACGGATAGACGTTATTGTTTGCATGAGTAGGCACCTATATTTTTATCCTGGAAAACTAAAGTTTCCCGCGGGGATTTTTTTGAAAACCCAACTCTACGCGTACTGCAAAAGCTACTTAAGTAGGTACCTATATTTTATAAAGGTGAATACCCCACAACAAACGCCCAAGAGTTAAATTGAAAACCTCCTAATAATCCACTTCAAAAACAGGGAAGGTATCAATATAAATATTCTGATTGAGTTTGTTTTTAAACGTACCTCAGTGTACTCGAGTCTTAATGTTTATTCATTGCATACTTACTAGCATTTTGCGTTGCGCGTGCTCACCGCTGCGTTGTGAAACGAACTGTTTGACTTCGCCTTTATGACGACATTCAACTTGCAATTTTGTTGTGTGCACATGAATCAGCGTTTTGTATTTAGAATAATTTTGGTGAAATAAATTATTGTTCCCACAAATTAACCTCCATTATTATAATATATATAGCTCGATTACCACTCACTGACTGACTGACTGACTGACTGACTCATTGACACGATTGTTCTCCTAGAAAGAGACGGAAAACGATACAATGATGTAGGGGAGATATGTCCGGGTGGGGGATTCGAGTGGGGAAAAATTATGACATTTCGGAAAAACAAGATGGCGGCCGACGTGATTTTAGCAACTCTTTTGTTTTCCAACCGATTTCTTTGAAATTTTGGATTATTGTAGAAATTAGTAAACGATTAACAGAAAAAGTGAAAAAAATTAAAAAAACAAGATGGCGGCCGAGCTGTGACGTCTCAAATTTCCGACCCCTCTCCTGTAAAATTTTGTATGAAAAAAATTTTTTTCACCCATGGTGTCGTATAGAGCTCAAAGAATGTGACTCGGAGAAAGGTGGAGAGAGCTGATGAGTGAGGAGTTCGGAGACGGGCGAGGGGCACGGCCAGGGTATAGAAGATAGGTGGAGGGTGCTCGACCAAATGTCATTCAAAACCTCGAGCAGTTGCCAGTGAGTTGAAAAAAAATTCCAAAATGGCGGAAAAAAAATGGCGGCAAATTTTGTCCGTCTCTCTCTCGGAGACTATAAAAGATGGAGGAGCGGTTTCTCGACAAAAGATGATCAAAACCCGGAGGTCTATCTGGTGAGTAGGAAAAAAATTCAAGATGGCGGATTTTTTTTTTCATACATTATGTATGGGGAATATTGAAGGGACTAGAAGTTGGGAACTATGCAAGACATTGATTTTGATAGGTTCATAGGTGTCTTAGATCTCGGAGAATATAAAAATTAGTAATAAATCGGGTAGGGGTAGGGGTCGGGGTAGGGGTCGGGGTAGGGGTTGGGG
The DNA here is from genome assembly GCA_029955525.1 of Oeneis ivallda. Lineage (NCBI taxonomy): Eukaryota > Metazoa > Arthropoda > Insecta > Lepidoptera > Nymphalidae > Oeneis > Oeneis ivallda. The sequence continues at coordinate 20,660,609 of JARPMR010000008.1, read as the reverse complement.
TAGGGGCAGGGGTAGGGGTAGGGGTAGGGGAAGGGGTAGGGGTAGGGGAAGGGGTAGGGGTAGCGGTAGGGGTAGGGTTAAGGGTCGGGGTAGGGGTAGGGGTAGGGGTAGGAATAGGGGTAGGGGTAGGGGTCGGGGTAGGGGTCGGGGTAGGGGTAGGGGTAGGGGTAGCGGTAGCGGTAGGGGTAGGGGTAGCGGTAGGGGTAGCGGTAGGGGTAGCGGTAGCGGTAGCGGTAGCGGTAGGTAGGGGTCGGGGTAGGGGTAGGGGCGGGGTCGGGGAAGGGGTAGGGGTAGGGGTAGCGGTAGCGGTAGCGGTAGGGGTAGGGGTAGGGGTAGAGGTAGCGGTAGGGGTAGAGGTAGTATTATTTTATGGTGTATGGTATTATATTATATTATATTGTGTT